>JAQFVV010006201.1:10122944-12648592 GCA_028023455.1 Epiperipatus broadwayi
ATTTTATTTTTAACAATTTTGAAATAATTATTTTGCATTTTATTTATTTCTCCTAACAATATTTTCTTATATACTTTATACATCATTTAAAACTTGTGTAGAATATGTCATCATATTAATTAAGTTAAATAAAATTTAACTATGTGTACTTATTTTTGTGTACTTAATTACAATATATGTAAAAACGGCATGCGGTTCTCATTGACCTCATGTGTGCCCACCCCTGAAATATAATACAAAAAAAAATCTCATGACAATTAAATGAACTGTTTTGACTATTAACTTTATAATTATTTTATAAAATTTCATAAATTAATTTCCTTTCATCACAGTTATTTACTAAAATGGAGATATTAGTTTAACAAATTTTTGTTATTATCCACTTGTAAAGATTATACGCTGTTTCTCTTCATGGTATAAGCATAAGAAATACATGAGATGATCATTAGATTGCAGAATCTCTAAAAGAATGATTATTTGTATTACATTATAACTATATGGTTATTTAGTCTAGTGGCTGACTTTGGAGTTCAAAGTCCATAGCAAGCAATCTAACTCTGTCACTTTCCCAACTTACAATTCCACATTGTTATTAACAATGTCCACATATAAGAACTATTTAGATATATCAGTCTGTAAAACAGAGATCATATATATTGTAAGATATGATCTTACACCCTTCCAAAACCATTAAAAGCACCCTTACCTAATTCAAACCCAAGACCCACAATAACATTCTCTATCTTTAATAGAAAGCAAACTGTATGTATAATGAGAATGCAAATCAAATAAAACGTATTACCAAAAGATGAAAGTAGTTACAAGTACTGTAGCTGAGAAACAATTAATTGTGTTTATAATTAAAGTTTATTTTTTTTTTTATAATTAAACATTTAATAAACATATGATGAAGGACCCTCTCTAAATTAAATTATTAAACATAGACACTAATATTTAGTTTTGTTAAAACTTCTTGTCAATTGTTTCTTAATTCACACACCTTACAACAATACAAAGAAAGGATGATCAAATTTAGATGCAAGAAAGAAAAAAAAAAAAAAAAGAGATTTAAAGGAAAGAAATAACAAATTCTTTATTGTTATTAATCTATCATATATATATAAACTACAACAAATGACGTAAATAATTAATCAAATGCATGAACATGAACCTGTTGTTTGAAAACATCAAATTCACATCCAAATCAAACTCATTTTGGTGATTAACAAAAGATATAAACAAACAATCTTCTCAAAAATCAAATCAAAAACTCTCACCGGCTAACCAAGATGTACTTTTTTTGAGCAGAAAAATCAAACTTGTAGTTCTCTGCTGCCATTAAAGTAAAAACATTAAACAAAGATAGCTCATGTGATATGTGTAAAGCTAAATTAAAAACATGGATTTAAACCCAGACAGTTAAGGGATTCTAAATTAAATATCTCAAAAAGAGCTTTAAACTATTCAATATTTCAAGAGCATTTCCAAGTTTAAATTGAAGAGTAGATCAATTCTAACTTGAGATTATCAACAGAAAATATCTTGCTTTTCAATTCACTCAAGAACTTTTATTAACTACACTTATAGAAACATGTACAACCATGCATTGCTAAGTGTGAAGTTATATCAGGGGAAGAATGTCATCACCCATGGAACTGTAACCACCAAAATCAAAATTAATTGGACATAGCATTTATTCATCTATGCTGCAAACATCATCAACTTTACTATTTAGATGTGAAGCTGCAAACTCAACATCTCAAAGTGGGTCATATAAACAGAAAAATTCTGATCACCATCACATTCATTCTGGAACATTTGAATTCCACCAAATAAAATATGAACTGGATCATAGAGGACATTTTCCTTATGGACCCTTAATTGATCTTTAGGTTGACATCATATTTTTTTAAGCTATTTTATATATAATTTTACATTTATTTCTTCCCTTTACTATAGATTAGAAGGGAATTGAAAATTAGTAATACGTTAGAGAAGGGAAATGCATTATTAGCTTTATTGTAAATTGAAATAAAATATAGATCCAGGCATGATCTTTCTTGCGGATAAATTAAATTATCACCTGGGGAGTAGTAAAATTTTATCTTATTATATGTTAAATATCAACATTTGTACAGTGACACTGTTATTTGTTTATTATTACTAATCATTTCATCATTTATTTATTTGTTTTCGGTATATATGATTAATAATCTCTAGTGTAGATGGTCTTTCCTATTTTTGTAGAGACAAACCATAATAGAAGGGGGGATCCCATGCCACTAACCACGTTATTGATATGAACTCATTAATAAAATGATTAGAAATGAGAAATTACAATTTAATGAAAATTAAATTAGCAAGCAAGTGTAAATATAAATATCAACAAATTACAATTTTCTTATGATATTACTGATATTGGACGAGTATTCTTTGAAGGGAAAAGGGAGTGGATTAATGATATTAACCATAATAATCAAATAATGTTTATCTATATCTAAACAAATTACATTTGTTATAATCTTGCAGCCTAAATTATGTTAATTGTAAATAAATTTGTTAAAACACATGATTTTAAATTAAAGACTGTTGTTTGTGTTTTTGCTATATTCAGTTCTCAATTTGACACACACTTGCACATTATAAATAGTGATATTGATATACTCTGAAGTAGAACATTATGTATATTCTCCCTGAGTTCGCACCCTGGGATTAACTGAAAGAGTATACAGGTAGATTTTGACATATACTTGTGTATTAATACATTATCTCCCATAAATGAGATTGGAGTAGATACGAGTCTATATATTTGGAAATCCTAGATATGCTTTCTCATCTATTCAGATAACCTATCAAGTTTACTGTCATGTAAGGTCATAACCCATTCCATTATAATATATATATATATATATATTATGGGTATAGGTGAAGCAGTACAACAAGAGCTGACAGAATTTATTAAAGTATATGGATATGTACTTCATTTATGTTATTCTGAGAGAGAAAGAGAAGATAATAAAACTAACAAAGAAATCATCAAAGCAATTAAAATGGTAGAAGGAAATGTCATTATTCTATATGCAGGAGAATTTAATATTCCAGATTTTTCTTATAAAGCAGGATTTAAATTATATAAACTTTAGAAATGAGAATTTTCCGGTAAACCTTGCAATCAACAGGATTTCTAATTAAGTTTTATTTCTTATGGCATTTGTTGAACTTTTAATGGTGATGTCATTAAAAAATATTTAACTCAAAATTTAGCAGGAGCTGATAACGGACTACCATTAGTTATTGATATTCATCAAGATTACACAGAATGTCACCCAAATGGTAATTCTGAAAGTGGTATAAAGCTTGTTGTCCATGCACCATAAGAATATCAAAAAATAGCAAGGGATATGCAGTTAGTCCTGGTCTTCATGCATATGCAACAATGAGGTACAAACAGAACCATCTTATGATTAAGCCTTATGGAAAATATGATGAGAGTTTAAAATTGAATTATTTTTCTGTTTATGTCAAACTGGATTGAATGCAAAATGAAATATGTAAAAAAATTCTATAACTACTGGCTGCTATTTTTCCCAGATGATTGCATTTCAAAAATATGCAATTTAACTAATATGGGTTTATGTTTTCAAAATACCTCAAGTAATTTTCAAGACCAATTTCCTACACTGTGTGAGAAGTCTATTGCACCTTGTCATAAAGAAAGTTTTCCAGTTTAGTTATCTTATGCCAAGATTTCTAGTTTAAAGATTGGAGAAGATATGGCAAATATACTTTTTGAAGAACTTGTAACTCAGAAAACAAAAGATATTGGCAATTTCTTTATCTTCTCTGATTAGTGACATTAGTGGACAACTTGGGATATTTTCAGGAATGAGCATTTTGCTGATAGGTGAAATCACAGAATATATACAAACAAGGTTATGAATCCTCATTTGTAATCAGAGAAAAACAGTTGCAGTATCACCAATTAATAATAACAAGCCTACTGAACCAAAAATTTTGATTTAGTCCATCAAAATAATAACTAACAAAGAGATGAAATAAAATGATTTAAAAAGGTTCAAATTTTCGTCACAGGACATTTATAAAATTTCCAAATCTGAAAAGGATCAAGAACATAGCCATTCTTCAACTGTATACATTTTCAATAAAATTAAAAAATAAAATACAAATTCATTTTTGCCATTTGTTTACTCATTTCTAAAACCAAAAAAATAATCTGGTAGTCTTTGGTTAATAATAATAGTTTATAATTAGATACAGATAATAGAATTATCAAATCCTATAATGACAAGAGAAGTTTATTTGACTTATAAATTACTCACTAATAAATTATTTATGTGTTAGTCTAAGTAACAAAATTGGTGCAGTCAAATTTCGAACCATGCAGAAAATAAAAAGACTGCTCATAATAAAATTGAATGCAGTCAAATTTCAAACCATGTGGAAAACAAAAGAAGCTGAACATAATAAAATTGACACAATAGAATTTTGAATCATGTGGAAAATAAAAAGCTTGAACATAACCAAATTAGCAATCATAGCCAAATCACATGGAAAGTAAATTGATACAGAGAAATAGCATGTGATGTGATGTATTTTGGCTTCTCCTTAAACGAAGTCAAGAATATCTCAGCAATTATGCCCAGAGAAACCTGTTAGCCACTTTATTTTCCATTCTCCACTCTAAGTCTTCCCATATTCTGACCCATCCCATTTCCACAACATAATCTTTGTCAATTCTATGGCCTTTATATCTAAATCCCCCTTATCTTTTCGCAAACCCAGCATAAAAACCAATAAATCACTTTCTGTATAATCACTTTGTTCATATCTATTCTCCCATAACTTCATTATTTGTACCCTTTCTGCTTTCAAGCATTTTCATTCAATCAACAGATGCCCAATATTTTCTATATCTTCCTTATACAATTTGCACACCAAATCACCCATAGTTTTCCATTTACATGTATATTCTCTTGTTGCTAAAGATCCCGTTCAAGCCTTAAACAATAAAATACTTTCCTTACTATTATCATAAATTAACTCGCTTCCAATGTTCCATTTACTTCTATATATATTTAAACTCTTCTTACCCTCCATACTAGTTCTCCATCTCTCCAATTTACTATTTTTTTATTCCATTCCTTACCACTATAACACTCAACAATCCTCCTAACACAATCATATCACCTTTTATACAAGTATACCGATATAAATTCTTTATCCAAATCTTTTGCGTACCGCATTACCTTTCTCATCCATCTTGTTACCTGCCCTTTACTCATAACCCAATTAAACACTATTTTGGCTATTTTTTTTACTATCCATAAACTATAACCTACCAAACATTTTCATTTTACTTTTTGCATCTCTCATATAAAAACTTGACCATCCCATTTCTCCTTGAATTGCCTCCTTTGCTTTCCACATCTCTGCATCTAATGCATGTCTTCCTACTTCCCTTTGTACTTTCTCTAAATAATCTAAAACCCTTTTACTAACACATACTGCATCATTACCATATGTTAACCCTGTTACTGCAACTCCCTTCCATACAATTCTAGCTACATCATATTTATTATATGAAAATATTGTTAGTTTCTTTACCAAACCCTTTCTTTTCTGTGCTTCATTTACCAATTTTTTCTCCCATTCATCCAAGCAATTTTCCTGATTACATAAGATGATTCCCAAATACCTATATCTATCCACCACACTTAACTTTATATCCCCCAATAAAAATTCTACATCTTCTCTTTCTCCAATATTAACCATCATTATATTTGATTTTTCTTCACTAAATTTAATCCCCATCTCTTTACCCACTTGCACATGTCCTCAACATAATTTCCATATCTTCTCTTCTTTCTGCACACAAAAAGATATCCGCAAAAAAAAGACCTGAGAAAGTATATACTCCCTTGCCACCTATTAACGGTATCTCTATCCCTCTTCCTAGTCTTTCTATTGCTTTCTCCATTTTACTCAAATACAACAAAAACAAAATGGGTGACATAGGGCATCCTTGCCTTAATCCCACCCCATTTTTAACTTTAACTGATTCTATATCCCCTAATTGGTAAGTATAATAATTATTTTCATATAATTTCTTAATAATATTTACTAAAGCTTCATCCATTCCCAAATTTACTAACCTTACCCATAATCTATTTCTATTTACTCTATCATATGCTTTCTCTATATCTATAAAACTCATATATAACGATCTATCTGAATTCCTATTCATTTCCATAAGTTGTGTAACTACAAACAAACTATCTCTTATACACCTATCTGACCTAAAACCTCCTTGCATTCCCCCCACTACATTATTCTCTTCCATCCATTTTACAACTCTTCCAGCTACCATATATGAGAAAACTTTATATAAAACTGATGTTACCGCTATCGGTCTATAATTATTTAACTTTCTATGATCCTTACCCTTTCCTTTAAATAATAATCTTATTCTTGTATTACTCCAACTACCTGGAAAAACTCTCTTCTGTACCATCTTATTAAAACATGATAATAACTTTGCTTTTGCTCTATGCCCTAAATTCATTACCATCTCTGCTGCCCATCCATCTAAACCTCTCGCCTTTCCACTTTTCAATCTCTTCCCTGCCTCATTCAGTTCATTTTTGTGAACCTAATATTCCCATTACTAAATACTTTCATGTTTTCTATCACTAAGTCCTTCACATCTAACATCTTTTCTATATCCATTACATATCTATTTAAGATTCTCTCTAACTCTTCTCTAGACTACACTCTATTCCCTCATCATCTATTACTACTATCTCTCTTTCCCCTATATTTCTCCTTTTAATCTAATTTCAAAATTTTTTACTCCCATCTCTTCCACTTTTATTAATATCCTCCAACAATTTATTATTTAACTTCATCCTCTCTCTATAATTATCCATTGTAGCTAGCTTTTTCTTTTCCAAGTACTTTCCCCATTTAACATTAATATCATTTTCACTTTCTTTGTTCTTAATAGCACACTTATATTCTCTGCATGCTTCTTTCCTCTCTTTTACACTATTACTAATTCTCATTTTTTTATAACTTTTATTCTTTTGCATATTCTCAACTAAAACCTATTTGCCACTTTTTCTATTTCACAACACCAGTCCTTATACTCATCCCCAACTAACTGTTCCATGGCTTCTTCAAGTTTTATTTTATACTTTTCCAATTTATTCTTATCATTCACTCTCCATCCACATCTTTCACTACTGTTTCTACCTTTATTTCTATCCTCCATCACATTACTAACCATTTCTATTACAATAAAGTTATGATCACTCTTCATTATCAAATACCTTAATTTTCCGTATTTTATTCATTCCCACTTTCTTTACCAATACATAATCTATTGGGTGAAATGTATTATTCCTAGACCATGTGTATTGTCCATCATAAATATTTGATAAATTCCCAATGCTCAAATTTACTCTTTGACGAAATTCCTTCAAAAACTGACTATTCTTATTATCTACATCATCAATTTCTTCAATATGTCCATTCATATCCCCTATAAGTAAACAGGTGCAGCTAAGACTGATAGTGGTAATTATATATAATGCAAGTGGAGATGCAATTGAGGACAATAAACGTAAGGTATTAGAATTCTTCTATTTTTCATGTAGAATAGTTATTGAAATAGTAAACAGATTCTACGAAACAGCTTTAGCAGACAATGTAAATTATGAAGAAATAGATAAGGAAGTTGAATGAAGATTTTAGCTATCACCTGCCTTGCCACATAGTTAGTTTAAATCTATGACGTAAGACAAGCAAACAAAGAGAAAATTAAAAAATATAACACAGCTTTTACAAAAGTGACTGAGGATTATGGATATTGAGATTTTACTGAGAAAATTTTCATCAAATAACTGCTGCAGGATATATCTGATGATAGATTCAGATAATAACTCTTGATTGAGTCATATTTAAACTATGAGATGGTTAGTATGAAAGCAATGGACATCATACACTTTTCAACATAAAGCAGATGATAGTCAGAATATGTGAATTTATAAACAAACAAGCACATATATTTGAAAAAACATATACTCATAAATAACAAAAAATTCACTTGATATTGCTGCGGAAAAAAATAGGACATAAGGAAAAACTGCAGATGGGGAGAGAGTTTTTTTAGTGTGGACCTAAAGAATATTTGGTCTATGTATGTAGAAAATTGATAATGGTAAGAGAGGCAAAAATTCAAACTCAAGGGAAAAAGAAAAAATATCTGATAATTCACAAAAATATAAAAGTATTAAACTTGGAGATACTTAATAAAAATACAATAAGTAAACAAAGAGCTTTGTTAATTGCTCAACAAGCTTTGTGATAAATGCTAACCAAGAGAAAGCATTTAAAATATCTCTATCTGAAACCACAACCAATCCCCTGACCAATGGTTTCATGCTTTGGCACTCCTCAGAGGCGCTAGGATAGTTTGAGACACTAGATCTAAAAATACTAACCCAAAGCCAGCATTTATCTAAGAGTTAACCATTGAGTAGAAAATCTGAAATTTTTAGACACTTAAATGTCTTCAAACCCAGCTATCTAACTCAAATAGCTATATGGGGTTAAGAGATCTTCAGTCAAACCATATATTAGTAGTCTTACCAATAAGAAATGGAGTCATGTGATAAGTGATTCTTTTTTTATATACAATAAGTAACTTTGAAAATTATCTACAATTAAACCAAAAATAAATTACGGAAAAAAATAAAATTAGTTATTATCCAGAGGAAATATTGCAGATAAAAAAGAATTAATGCAGATTTTATATTTTTTTATTTAAGCTGATTAAAGTTAGTTAATTAGCTTAAGATATTTGAATTTACCCCATTGGATATTTTTCTTTTTCTCAATTTGAAGCAGTAAAACAATTCAGCAAGGGATATCTTGTTTGGAGATTCTATCTTTGTAGGTCAGAAAGCTGATTAGGGAACTAAATAGGATGCCTCAATCTATATTATGAATTTTTTGAGCCTCATAAACTGGTTGATAGACTATAAGTTAACAAACAGTAAAGTGATATGGAATTATATTAGTCTATATGTAGTTTAGAGTTCAATAAATAGTCACTTATGAGTATGGCCACTCAACTCCGAACAAAAAAAAAAAAGCAATGAGAGAAAAAACTAGTTTTGCAAATGACAATACAAATCAACGTGCATAAAATGTCTACATATAAAACATGCTAGACCTTTATTGTTTACTTAATACTTTGTTGTCTTGCAGGTTCTTCACCAGAAAATCTAGACTTTAAAATTAATAAAATGAACGTATTAAATTAGTATTCATGCCCTGTGATAATTTTATTACTTACTAGTGAATTATTTACTTGTTAGTCTGACTCGTGGAATATTTAAATTTTTTTAATAGGAAATCTGGAGATCAACCAAAACAGGTTTTACAGTTGGTTCTTTCTAAGCAACCCCATAACTAGCAAACATAAATTTACCACGATATAATAATCAAATGGTGACTTTACAGAACGTGTGATCACTTTCGCGGTTGCGTTGTGTTAAACTAAATATTTTTATCAACGTTATATAAATGTAATAAGAATGCACTCATATATCACATGCGTAATACTATTTAAAAAAAAAAAGATACTGTAACAATAATCTAAACAATAAAAGTATAATCAATATTTAACAGTCCTGTAGGTTTGTACAGTGGAATGGCGGATTTTAGAGATCAAAGTTCAAAGAACAAATACCAGCTCCAGCTTTTAAATGCTTGAACTCCCGAGCAATAAACCATTCAATTGTTTTTAATATTTAACATAATTTGTCTGGCTCAAACTACCAATTTGACGGAAAAATTAACTTCGCAAATATTCTACTACTAATTATTTAAGTGTTTTAACACTCAATAAATTGTAATGAACTTCTTCTGTACAATTAAAACATTTAACTAGGTTAAATGCTTTGTTCACAGACAATTTCTGCAGTTAATATTAACAGGTCAGTGATATAGTTTACCATAGCTTATTACCCACTAAACAGTTTACGTGAGTACTTTACACCTTTATAAGATTCTGGCATTTTTAGCTAAACATTAAATAAGCCTCTGATTCCTTGTTAAGTGCATTTAGTATTTAATAATAAAGAAAATTAATACAGTATAGGTTAATAGAACAATATATGCACTATTATTTTTTTATTAAATGAGTATTAGCAAAATTATATTTTAGTGTGATATGGAAGAATCTACCTTTCCGATTTATATTTGTCAGAAACGTTTGCTTGAGTGAAATCAAACACATGCCTATAGCGATATATACATAGGTTGATTATAATCCCATACTATTGATAATAGGTAATACTGGATTGGAAATCGCGTGGATTTACTTATAATTGGATACAAGCGCCACCTAGTAAAAATTTTTTTGCATTGTAATTGTTTATAAATCTGAATACTGAAAGAATTTTCCTTAGATGAATTAGAATAGAAAGGATTCGAAGAAACATAACTACAGTATATTGAAGTCTAACATTTACATAACAGTCACATGACGATCTCGTTTACAATTATTTTTTCACAGTTTTTAGCGATTTATTTATTATTAAGTTGAAAGTGCTGAATAAATGTAAATGAAATGACGTTTTTGATTTTTTTTTTTTTTTAAATTTATACAGTACAGTACTTTATAAGAAAATGGAAGTAAAAAAAATTAATAAATAACCAACTGAAACTGTAGAAGAATAAATTTAATGGAATACAAAAGTGTATCTTTAAAAGGTATTGACGTTTTCTAAGGGCCCCAAAAATAAAACATCCGTGTTGTAAGGTAAACAAAAAGTAACTGACTATATTGCTAAATAAAATGAATGAAACTTTTTTACCTTTAATAATAATTTTAAAAGTATGTGAATGCGCAGAAGGATATTCATACTTTTGATAAATAATTTCCTCCATCTCAAAGTACATAGTAAATAATTTACTACATGTAAGACTTCGTCTTCTATTTGACAATTAGAAATTTTTTATTTCCAATTTTGATAAACTACTGCTGGGTAAAGCCTCTTAGACTAAACTGCAAAGCGGTCTTTTATCATATAGTACGATTTATTTAGAAACTATCAAGTTTATTACTAAATGCGAATGCCATTAAAATCATAGTTTTTAGATTAGAGTTATAATCATTTCACATTCATTCTTCATTTGTACTTTAACTGTTACCATGTCATATTTCCATCTTTTATTTGCACAACAGTTATAATGCAATAGTATAAATACTTAATTATTTTACATACAATCAACTATAGGAATTATAAAATTCTACCTGTAGGATGCCAATAAAGCAAAGAAAAAACCTCACAAATTTCATATTTTTCACAAAAGTAAAACATCTAATGACCAAACCAATGCATAATGATTAAAAAATCCCAATCATTCCATAATAAATTAGCAATGAGGGAAAATCCATCTGCATGAAATGAATATAAAGAAGGATTTATCAAACACTAAAATACCGTATAATATATAATTGACAGCAATAAATCCATAAATTAAAATCGAAAAATATGTCCTTTTTGAGAAGAATAAAAGTGATCCTAAAAAATAAACAGGCCAAAATTGACATGTATGACAATTTATCTAACAAGCACAATATGAAAAAGTAATTGACACCAACACATTCTTAAGAAATTAAAATCCAAAAAGGCAATTGCATTTAAGAAAAATGCAATGGCTACAGAAAGTAGATAGGTGACAACATGACAATTTTTTTTATGACATCCATTTTTCATTTTCCTGAGACATGGGCGACTTTTTTGGAATTTATTTTCTTTTAGCCTTTTTGTTGTCAGTTATTTTCTTACAGAGTTTATTTGCAGTTGTGTATTGATTTGATTACTCAGTATATTATTTTTAAGTTTGTTTTCCAATTTTGTTCTTGATATTTTATAAAAAATATATATATATTGTGATGATCGCACATACTGCGGTCACACATATAGATATTTAACATTTAAAGAATGTTAAATATTGTGCTTGGGTTATAAAAAAAAGGTGAGTTTAACAAAATTTACAAAACAAAGAAATGTTTAAGTAAAAAAGAGAGGGAATTAGAATCGAAACGATTCGTATCGTTTACCCTCCAAAGTTCAGATTTAAAAAAAAAAGAATAGAAATATTAAAGTTAGAAATATCGATATCATGTGTTTAATGTAAGATTAAAAAAATGAGAAATGAAATATAAATAAAATAGAAACTTAATAATGTAAAAGAAAGCGGTAATTGGGGAATGTAATAAAATATAAGTAAAATTTAGAATGCAACGAAAGATAAAGATCTGTTCTTAAAATTACACATTTTGACAAAAATGAAATGCATGTGTAAATGTATGAATAAAGAGAGTACAGTTTATTTCATGTCAAAATGAAATAATTTTATTAAGGAAAATGATTGATAAATAAATGTAAAATATTATATTATAAAATTGTATCAAATTGAAAAGTAATTTTGTATAAGTTGTTGAAAGCATTTTTAAAGTAAAAAGGTGTGAAATAAAAAAACTCAGCAAGAGATCAAGATAAGGAAGGAATTTGAAAAAATAAAGAACATTAATTAATTAATTAAAAAACAGTATTGGTCGAGACTTCAGTGAAGAGACTGCTCTGATAAGAAGCAGAGAAATATAATAGAAAGCAGACATGAAAAGTTAAATTTGGGAACATGAAAACAAAATATAACATAATGGAAGCTTCAAGGATGTGTGGCTAAGGGCCAGTCACGATCGCCGGTCAATCCAGACTTCCGTGCTATAATGGTTCGCGTCTCGATGTAACAATTGCTGATGTAGCACCCGCTGAAGGGTTCATTTGCCTTACCTTGATGCCGTAAAGACGGAGGAATCCCAACAATCAAATCTAGCCAAAGAGCGACCGTTACCTACTAAAGAAGTGGAAAAATTCCACGGGACAGTCAGCAAGACGCCAGGTGTATTCAAAGACTTAATGACCTAGGTAATTATGAATAATACCTTTTATATAACTTATGTGCACATACCTTTTAAATTCAATGCAATTGCCAATCCCAGATATAATGAGATAGACATTAATTAGACTCTTTGAATATTTGAAATGACTATAAAGGGATAAGTTATTTCCACAGATTGCAATCATATATAGAACCTTCTATTGTATTTATTTATTTTTTGTGGTATTATAGCATAATCTGTTTTTTTTTATATTGAGTGTTAATAATTTAGAGTGTTTCTTTATTTATAATTTATTGTATTAAATATCTTTTATTTATGTAAAATTCGTTTTCGTCTCTTTCTTCGCCACTTCCAAAAAATAATATAATCTTAGGGTTGGGAAATAATTATTATTCATTTGAGTACTTAACACATGAAGCTAGTGGTGCAGTATTTGATCCCATTAAATTTATAATTATCCAAGCGCTGTAACTCTGTTAAATCTTACAGCAGTCGGGAGAAGGTTGACCGGGAAATATAACCTGGGGCTATACCCGTATAGCATACAGGTTCGGTCAAGTGCGGATATAGACTCGTTTATGTCCGTATTTTCTCTCTGCTTGTGGTAGCGGAAAGTGGGCGATCTTGAATTATAAGAATTCCCCATTATATCGATATAAAAGGGAAGTTTAAGCCTTTCGATCAGTGGGTTTCTGTTACATTTTGGGGGCCAGTTTCCGGGATTTCTATTGCTGTGCAATTAGTGATCACGTGTTGAATAATTTTGTAAGACAACGAAAATATTTTCTAAAATAATATATGTGTTTTTTTTTAAATATATAAAATTCGCGTTGTAAATCAGAGTTGTTAGAAGTGAAGACGAAGGGGATAAATTTTCTGCTTTATAATACTTCATATATGTGTTTCATCATCAAGTGTGTACGAAGAATAGAAAGAAGGGAAAATGTTAATATTAAGAAAGTTTTGAAATGTGTTGTGACGTATTTAATAAAAGACTAGAAGTATTCCAATATAATCGCCACATATCTCAAATTTGCTGGTAATGAAATATAAATCGTTTCAGAAAAAGAATAAAATAAAATTTTGTGAAAGTTTTAATGCTAAATGGTAAAAATAGTGGCATAGTCCAGTTAAGTTAAAAAGAAATGTGTGTATGAAGTCATAGTCGTAATAATAAAGGTATTCAGCTATAATTATAGCGATCAAATATAGATTATCTAGATGTTTGTTGTAATGAAAATAAAGTAGTTAAGTTAAAGGAATAAAACAGTTTTAGTAAGGTCTTAATCATAAATGATAGATTCTAAAATATTCGCGTATCTCAGTTAAGTTGAAGAAGAAATATATATGTTGGACTTTAGGATAATCGCATATGTAAGCGAAGTTGAAAAGATATAGGTGTGAATTTATAATAACGTATCCCAGGTAAGCTGAAAATAAAATATTTATAATGATAGATGATAAAAATGTTCGAGTGTATTTGTTAGGTTGAAGAAAATATATACGTATGATTTTAAATATTCGAGAAAAGAAAGTAATCGATAAATTACAAAATATAGTAAGTGTAACGAAGTATATTAGTTAAGTTGAGGGAAATATATGTGTATGATTTTAAAAATAATCGTGAGGATAACTTGATCGATAAATTGCTAAAATAGCCTGTACAATGAAGTATACCTGTGAAATGGAAGGAAAAATATGTGTATGATTTTAAAATAGTAAAGAGACAAGATAAATTACAAACATAGTGTGTGTAACGAAGGAGGTTAGTCCATTAAAATATATATATATGTGTATGATTTTGTTTTAAAAAAACAACCGTAACCTTAAAGTGATCGAGATTTATAAATGGAATATTAGAAGTATATATCATAAGTGCATACTGTTGGAAATACAGTCAAATAGAAAGGAATTTATTTATAAATATCGTTAACAGAGGAATAAAGTATAATAGTTAAGTTAGATTTAGGAAATATATAAGAGCGTTCTTAATTGAAGTAGTTGAGTCAGAGTTGGATAAGTTGGAAAAAAGTATAGGACAATCATCAAGGTCGGGCAGGCAGTCAGACGAAGCTAAGGCAGGTGAACAAGAGGGTGAACCAGAGTGCGGATGTTTGGGTTGGCTAGTGATCTAAATGCTAACTGACAAGTAACAAATATATTAAAAGTTAATCAAAGTGGAAAGCATAGAGTCAGTGGAAAGAAATTTTTTATGTAGATATATCCAGAAGAGTTAGTAAAATAATAGTAATAATAAATACAGATATCAAGAAGGGTTACATAAAGTTATATTTATGCATACAAGGTCCCAAGCTAAAATGGACTTTCAAGAAAGAGAAGTAAAAGAAGGGAATGAAGATAAGGAGATGAAAGTAAAGAGTAAAACAAACCATAGTGATATCATGGATATGCTAAGGCAAATGAGGGTTGAGCAACAGCAATTCATGAAAGAATACATGGACAGACAGGGGAGAAGGATGGAAGAATGGCGGGTAAAGATAGAAATAGACAACCAGAAAAGAATTGCCGAAGCCATGAAAAAATTAGAAATGATGTCATCCAGCAATCAGAGGCTAAGAACACAAGAAATGGACTTTACAGAGAAATTAAGTGGGATGAACAAAAGAGTATGGAGCCATGGGTATATGATGAATTAGAAAGGGCCGAGAGTATAGGTAGAGAGTCAGTAGAGTTTGATCTGAAAGAAGACATAGGGTGGCCAGAGAAGAGAATAAGAGAGTTAGATAAAGAAGAGGAAGTGATAAGAGTAGAAGATAGTAAGATGATGACGAGCATGTGGAAGGATATAAATCAGATAGCGAAGGCAGTAGAAAAGTTAGACTTAAAATTTGAAGAGAGGATAAATAAGTCAGCCGGTAACAGCACATATACCGGGATGGAATACATCGAGTCAAGAGCCACTGGAGGAGATACAGACAAGGGATATGCATATAGACCACCTCCTAAGGAACCACTTGAAATTAAAAATGGTTGGGATCCTAGTAAAGGACAATGGAAAGAAAACAAGAGATTTAACAGAGTGGAATCCAAGAGGGCAGGAAGATAAACGATCTAGATATAAGACTGAATGGAAGTGGCCATACAAATGGACAGAGGATAAAGAAGTTAGGGATCAAAATCCGCATCCCAGAGGAGGCAGAGGTGATGTCAATAGAGAAAGACAACCACCAGATAAAACCTAAGTGCAATCACCAATAAAGGACGGATTCACTGATAACAAGATTGGAAATGGAATTCAATCACGAGAAATGGAGAATGGACTTGAACATTGATCATGATAATATAAAGAAAGGATGAGCCTAAATGGCCAAACAGTACAAAAGAATCCAAACGAAGACAAAGCATCAGATGATAGATAGTAGTGTGAGTGTAGATAGAGGCTGAAGGTGTGTAGGTTTAGATATTTGTAGATGGATCTTAGCAGTATATGGTGAGCCTTCTCTGTTATGCATTCATGTGTGTTCTGTGGTCATCAAATCTTATTATATAGAGAAGACAAGGACAGAGATCCCTTTCTCATAATGACTCACTGGATTAAGATTTTCAGTTAGATATTTGACAAATATCGTGAGTCAGTGGTTTGGAAACCAATCTATGGGGAAAGAACCCATTTATAAAAAATACGAGTTATCAATAAAATATTCTGAGCTCATGGTTGAGCTGGACAAAAAAGATGCCAGCCTTCCAACCCACCTCCGTAATAGTGACCAGAGTTGTCACTCAGAGGATTATTGTTTGTAAAGTGTGAGGTATGAACAGGTTTAATCGAGTCACAGAAATATCCTGTGGACTCAAACCTGTATATACAAGTAGGAGGCAGAAATTAATTCATGTAATGTTATAGCAAGATTAAATTGGTTTAGTAATGCTGGTTGGGTCATCAGAGTAGGGATGTAATTTGCCTGGTCGCCTCTCTAGGAATAATCTCATCACTAAAGTTATATTGGAAGTAAATAGATATAAAATGGTTCTAACAGTAGTTAGGAGCATCTAGCTTGAAGTGCAGTAAATTAAAAATTTTTAAGAAAAAAATTTAAAGGAGGGGAATGGTATAATGTGATGATCGCACATACTGCGGTCACACATATAGATATTTAACATTTAAAGAATGTTAAATATTGTGCTTGGGTTATAAAAAAAAAGTGAGTTTAACAAAATTTACAAAACAAAGAAATGTTTAAGTAAAAAAGAGAGGGAATTAGAATCGAAACGATTCTTATCTTTTATCCTCCAAAGTTCAGATTTAAAAAAAAAAGAATAGAAATATTAAAGTTAGAAATATCGATATCATGTGTTTAATGTAAGATTAAAAAAATGAGAAATGAAATATAAATAAAATAGAAACTTAATAATGTAAAAGAAAGCGGTAATTGGGGAGTGCAATAAAATATAAGTAAAATTTAGAATGCAACGAAAGATAAAGATCTGTTCTTAAAATTACACATTTTGACGAAAATGAAATGCATGTGTAAATGTATGAATAAAGAGAGTACAGTTTATTTCATGTCAAAATGAAATAATTTTATTAAGGAAAATGATTGATAAATAAATGTAAAATATTATATTATAAAATTGTATCAAATTGAAAAGTAATTTTGTATAAGTTGTTGAAAGCATTTTTAAAGTAAAAAGGTGTGAAATAAAAAAACCCAGCAAGAGATCAAGATAAGGAAGGAATTTGAAAAAATAAAGAACATTAATTAATTAATTAAAAAACAATATTGGTCGAGACTTCAGTAAAGAGACTGCTCTGATAAGAAGCAGAGAAATATAATAGAAAGCAGACATGAAAAGTTAAATTTGGGAACATGAAAACAAACTATAACATAATGGAAGCTTCAAGGATGTGTGGCTAAGGGACAGTCGCGATCGCCGGTCGATCCAGACTTCCGTGCTATAATGGTTCGCGTCTCAATGTAACAACTGCCAATGTAGCGCCTGCCGAAAGGTTCGTTTGCCTTGCCTTGATGCCGTAAAGACGGAGGAATCCCAACGATCAAATCTAGCCAAAGAGCGACCGTTCCCTACTAAAAAAGTGGAAAAATTCCACGGGATGGTCAGCAAGGCGCCAAGTGTATTCAAAGACTTAATGACCTAGGTAATTATGAATAATACCTTTTATATAACTTATGATAAATATTTTTCCAATACATATATACAATTATGACAGACAAAAATAAAGCATGGCCCTTATTCCCAGGAGGCTGTAAAGTCACCAACCAAGGCAGCGGTTGGTGGCCGAAGGTGGAGGGTGCTAAGAATCCCCTGATTGCGGACCCAGGCTGCCATTTGATGACGACTTTTTATTTAGGTACTTACAACTGCAGATCACTTTCAAGTGAAGGAAGATTGCAAGAATTAGAAGAACTGTCTTATATTAAATGGGACATTATTGGACTTTGTGAAGTTAGAAGAAAAGGAGAAGAAACAATTGATTTAAAAAGTGGACATATACTCTATTATAAAGGCACACATATTGGAAATAGAAATGGAGTAGGATTCATTATAAATAAAAAGTGGAAGAACAATATTGTGGAGATTGATGGTGTATCGGACAGAGTGGCAAGATTAGTTATACAACTTAATAGCAGATACCAAATGCAGATAATTCAGGTTTATGCCCCAACAAGTTGTCATAGTGATGAAGTAGTAGAAGATTTTTATATGGATGTACAAAAGGCTTTTGATCAGAGTAAACAACATTTTAAAATTGTTATGGGAGACTTTAATGCTAGAATTGGTAGACAAATGAAAGATGAAATTGCTGTAGGTAATTTTGGTTATGGTAATAGAAATGAGAGAGGACATAGACTTGTGGAGTTTGCAGAAAAAGAAAAACTTTATATTATGAATTCATTTTTTGAGAAAAATGTTAAAAGGAAATGGACATGGAAGCATCCAAATGAAGGTACAGCAGAATTGGATTATATTTTGACTAACAGAAAATACATATTTCAAGATTGTAATGTTCTTAATAAATTTAACACAGGAAGTGATCATCGATTATTAAGGTGTAAGTTACGTGTTAATGTAAAACTAGAGAGACAAAAATTATTAAGAAAAACAATATTTACAGTTGATATTCCTAATCTTCAGAAACATTCTAATGAATTTAAATTAGAACTTACAAATAGGTTGGAAGTGTTAGGAGATTTTGAACATGATACAGATTTGAATGAAATTAATATGAAAATAACTGATACACTTTTACAAACTGCAACAAACATAGCTGGTAGAAAAAAGCAGCAATTGACTAATAAAATTTCTACTGAGACTAGAGAATTTATGAAGAAAAGAAGGAATATGAAGATATACAAAAATGATGTATTAAAAAGAATTGAATATCTCGAATTTTGTAAAGTGGTACGGAAAAGAGTTGAAAATGATATAAGAAAGTATAACTGTGAAATAGCAAGGAAAGCTGTAGAAGAAAATAAAAGTCTCAAAAATGTTAAACAACATTTTGGTATTGGTAGGAAATTTATATCTGCAATAAGAAAAAAAGATGGAATTATTACTAAAAAGAGAGATGACATCATGAAATTGGTAGAAGATTTTTATCAAGAATTATATAGTAATAAAGAACAAGTACCTCCTATATCTATTACATCTTCCGAATTGCCCAGAATTTTAAATGAAGAAGTGAGACATGCAATTAAGTGTATGAAGAAAGGAAAGGCTCCAGGAAATGATGGAATTATAATTGATATATTAAAAGAAGCAGGTGAAGAAATAGAAACAATTTTAGCAAAGTTATATACCAAATGTCTAAATGATAAAGATGTACCGGAAGATTGGAAGAATGCAGTAATAATATTAATATTTAAAAAAGGTGATAAAGAAGATATTAGGAATTACAGACCTATCAGCCTTTTATCAGTTTTATATAAAAATTTTACCAAGATAATTACAACTCGTCTACAGAGAACTTTGGATTTCCACCAACCAAGAGAACAAGCTGGATTTAAAAGTGGTTTTAGTACAATAGATCATATCCAGGTATTGAGAGAAGTCATAGAAAGGACAAACGAATATGAGTTGTCATTATGTTTTGGATTTGTAGATTATGAAAAGGCATTCGATTCTATACACATTTCTTCAGTGATTAAAGCATTGGATCATCAAGGTATAGATCCAGGATATTGTCATATTTTAAAGAATATTTATAAAAATGCAACAGCAACAATTAGATTACATAATGATACTGGAAAAATCAACATTGAGAAAGGTGTAAGACAAGGTGACTCCATATCTCCAAAACTCTTTACAGCAGTGCTGCAAGAAGTATTTTATGGATTAAAATGGGAAACTAAAGGAGTGAAAGTAAATGGAGAGTATTTAAGTCATTTAGATTTCGCAGATGATGTAGTTGTTTTTGCAAATAATGCTTCAGAGCTGCAGGAAATGTTGCAGGAGTTAGCAGATGAAAGTAGAAAAGTAGGACTAAAGATAAATGTTAAAAAGACTAAAGTAATGTTTAATCGATTTGCTCAAAATATGAAAATAAAGATTGATTATGAAGAATTAGAAGAAGTTAACAGTTACAAATACCTAGGTCAGATTATTAATACAGATGGAAACATAATGGAGGAAATTAATCATAGAATTAAACTTGGTTGGAGTGCTTTTGGTAGAAATAACTTGATACTAAAAGGAAATATGCCTATGTGTTTGAAAAGGATGGTTTTTAACAAATGTGTTTTACCAGTTCTTTCTTATGGATCTGAGACTTGGACACTTAATAGAAGAGCAATACAGAGACTTCAGACCACTCAAAGGAGTATGGAGAGATGTATGTTGGGAGTAACAAGAAGAGATCGAAAACACAATGTATGGGTAAGACAACAA
Organism: Epiperipatus broadwayi; assembly: GCA_028023455.1. Lineage (NCBI taxonomy): Eukaryota > Metazoa > Onychophora > Udeonychophora > Euonychophora > Peripatidae > Epiperipatus > Epiperipatus broadwayi. Next base: position 10,143,817 of record JAQFVV010006201.1, read on the forward strand.
ACAGGTGTTACTGACCTTATTGAAAAAATTAAAAGATTGAAATGGAGTTGGGCTGGACATATTGCTAGAAGAGATGATAATAGATGGACAATTGAAATTTTAAACTGGATTCCAAGAGATTGTAAAAGACCCAGAAAGAGACCACATGTGAGATGGATGGATGAAATAAGAAAATGTGCAGGAGTGTTGTGGAGAAGAGAAGCTAAAGATCGGAGAAGATGGATTAAACTTGGAGAGACCTTCATCCTGCAGTGGATTGATAATGGTTGATGATGATGATGATATAACTTATGTGCACATACCTTTTAAATTCAATGCAATTGCCAATCCCAGATGTAATGAGATAGACATTAATTAGACTCCTTGAATATTTGAAATGACTATAAAGGGATAAGTTATTTCCACAGATTGCAATCATATATAGAACCTTCTATTGTATTTATTTATTTTTTGTGGTATTATAGCATAATCTGTTTTTTTTTTATATTGAGTGTTAATAATTTAGTGTTTCTTTATTTATAATTTATTGCATTAAATATCTTTTATTTTTATGTAAAATCCGTTTTTGTCTCTTTCTTCGCCACTTCCAAAAAATAATATAATCTTAGGGTTGGGAAATAATTATTATTCATTTGAGTACTTAATTAACATGTGAAGCTAGTGGTGCAGTATTTGATCCCATTAAATTTATAATTATCCAAGCGCTGTAACTCTGTTAAATCTTACAGCAGTCGGGAGAAGGTTGATTGGGAAATATAACCTGGGGCTATACCCGTATAGCATACAGGTTCGGTCAAGTGCGGATATAGACTCGTTTATGTCCGTATTTTCTCCCTGCTTGCAGTAACGGAAAGTGGGCGATCTTGAATTATAAGAATTCCCCATTATATCGATATAAAAGGGAAGTTTAAGCCTTTCGATCGGCGGGTTTCCGTTACAATATATATGCTTCATTGGTATGTGAATAGTGGTTCTATATTATCACCAATTATATTTACATTGTGAATTAATTTTGTATAGAAATATGAACTGCAAAAAATGTATCATAAAGATTATTAATTTGGATTAATTAAGCCTATAAATAACTAATTAAAACTTAAATTAATTGTATTAAAAGAAAGTTAAAATCCAGTCAATTTGACTTTAAAAAAGTAATAATTTAATTAATTTTATGGATTTTAGAGAACAATAAAAAAGAATATAGAAATAAAGCAGGAAAATAGTTGACAACCATTTTCTGATATTCATCTGTTCATTGCTGAATAAAAAGTCAACCAAATAACTTAGTAAAATAAGTCTGAACTCTCATAGGAATCCACTTTTGTAGATTTAATGTGGGCCTAAGATTTTCAATAGATTCTGATTTTATTATAATTTGTATATGCCTTGAAAGCTATTTACGAATAATTGTAATAGTATTTAATATTTTATTTTATATAAGATTTAATCTTTTGAAGTGAAGCTATGTGATTCAGAAAATTATATGTGTCTAATATTTTCATCGCTGATTTATAAATTAGACACTTATAATTAATAACACCTGGTGTGCTATCGTAATGATTATTCATTGTATATATTCTACAATTTCTCAGCATTGAGGTATTATACACAGCTGATTAAAATTTAATATTATCTTGAAATTTTTTCTTCCATAGTTAAAATGGCTATACTCATTTACTAATGACTAATGATAATGCTTTGCTAAAGACATTTCAAAAAGTATGATTGCTATACTGACAAAATGCCATAAAATATATTTTGCTGCATATAGAGAAGGTTCACAAATGGTGTTTGGAAATATTTGTCATTTTAATCAGTTGTTCAAATTTTGTTTGCAAATAGTTATATCTAATGAGAATAAATGATTGAGCAATTGCTACTCTTTTAGCAATAATTCTAACATCTCAAATATAATGAAGCTCTTTATTATGAAAACAAAAGTTTCTTACATATTAATAATGTTGTAATTAGATACAAATATAGCAACAATAATTTTATAAGAAAAAATTCCCAGCATTTGTAGAAAATTGTCCGTTTATTTTTCCCTGTGAAATATACATATATTTAGAAATTATCAATGCTTGGGAATTTCACAAAGTATGTAAATATAATGAACTTTTTTCTACCATCTCCACTACTAGTGAGATAACTGCAACATAGGTAAAAAATAAACTTTTAAATAGTCCATTGCAGAGTCAAATGTGAGATGGTAAGAATTTATAGTCAAAATATTTTCTTTGTGAGTTTCTTTTCCAATGACAAACATATTCATTCACTAAATTCAATTTGGAAGTGAACATATTATGGGCGAAACGAAACTTAATGAGAAATATCTTTTCATTATTATTATTTTAAATTTTTTTTACAAATTAGAATATAAAACTAACCCAAAGTTAATGTCTGTCATACATCTTCATTTAGTAGTTTATTTTTCTTTTATTGTTATCTTTTTTCTTTAAAAAATATTTTTTTACTATTCCATTTTGTTTACTAATTAGCTGAATAATTTTATGTATTCTTTGTCAAGGCCCTTTGATTCCTTAAAGGGAATTGATCAGGGCAAATTCCTAGTATCCACTCTATATGCTCTTGTTGTTGCAGCTGTTATAACTATGTGATTATTCATACAGTATATGGATATGGCTGGGATGCTCACCAACTGCATTAGCTAATATGGTGGGTTTATTGGCTTTTCAACTATGAGTTTAGGATCAAGAAACACCATGGTCTTGCTTCTCAGTTGCCTGATAGCTCTTAACTGAAATATCAGTCGTTTTCTTGAAGGCATAATGAATGTGTGTGTGAATGGAATTTTTTTTTTCTAATAGATATTTACAATAATGATAGACAAAAATAAATCATGGCCCTTATTCCTGGGAGGCTGTAAAGTCATCAGAGAAAGCAGTGGTTGGTAGCCGAAGGGTGCTAAGAATACCCTGATTTTGGACCTAAGATGCCATTTGATGACAACTATTTATTTAGATAATTACAACTGCAGATCACTTTAAAATGAAGGAAGATTGTAACAATTGAAAGGACTGTCTCATTAAATGGGATATTATTGGATTTTATGAAGTTAGAAGAAAAGGTGAAGAGATAATTGATTCAAAAAGTGGACATGCACTCTACTACAAAGGCACAAATATTGGAAATACAAATGGAGTAGAATTCATTATAAATAAAAAGTGGAAGAACAACATTGTGGAGATTGATGGTGTATCAGAAAGAATGGCAGATACCAAATGCAGATAATTCATGTTTATGCCCGAATGTGTTTTCATAGTGTTGAAGTAGTAGGGTTTTTATATTATAACGTTTTTCGTTTTGCTAGGCCTCTACACGCTAATATAAACTGCGCGTGAGTTGATCAAGCTATGTCAAAAAAGAAGAAAGTTATATTTCTATTCTAAAAACATAGCTATATTTCCTGATCAACTCGGCCTATTAATTGTTGAGAATTGTGCTATTGACGAAATCAGCTTTTAATTTATTTAATCTGGGCGCCAGAATTCCTAAGAATTCGCTGAAATCGTCATATAATATCTCACAAATAAAAAAAAATGCTTTTAAACTAATCGGTATTACATCATACCGTAACGAGGATTAATTTTTTAAGATTATTATTCCTGGGCTTATTCAAACATATTGGCAAAGGTAAATTAAATTTTTAAATCTTATTAAACTACTAATAGATTTAATAATAAATAATAATAACTATTATTAATAACGCACAAATGAAAATTGGTATTAGAAATATTTTTATTCTAATAGATAAAAAATGTTTGAAATAAATTATTTATCAAATAAATTGGAGAGAACACACTTAATTCTGACGTGAAACATTAATAATAAAAAAATAACTGCTGAATAATTAATTACAAAGTTCTTGGTTAAATAAGAGTCTCTATCGAGATCCTATTATAAGCTTATTTTTAAGAATTGTTTGCAAACGTTACTTTTGTCACAATCAGGATAATGAAGCATAACTTACCAGTAAGTTTTGTGAATTCAGTAGTAGATAACTATGCATAGTTTTTTGGGTAGAATGAGCTCGGCCTTTTGGTTATTATTTGATCTTGTGGTCCATTCTCCTAGTCGGTCATGAAAGCTCTTCTGGTATACATCTTCAGGCGCGATGTCTTCAGAAGCTCCGGTTCACTCCGACATGCCGAATTACTTCAGCGTAGAGCGATCTTGGATATATTATTGTTATCCAAGACCAACTAGAGAAACCAACGAACAAGATGTCCTTCAAACTGATCTCTCTGCCTTTTATACTCTATAGAGGCCCAGTTTTCCGACTTCTGCGCATATCTTTTGTTTGTCAAAATATCCGTTGATAATCTTATATATTCTTTATAAAATTTATGTTACAAAGTCTCTATTTTTTTCAGCATAATTCTGCCATCTTTAATTAGTTGAAATATTTTTACTTTCTCTTATCTAGATTGGTAATTTGTGTCTTTTGTTCTCTCCAATTCTAACTTTTATTTCTAATTACATAAAAAAAAACGAAAGAATAATTTAACTTTCATTGTACGTTATTTTTTTAAAAAAAAAATTAGTCAAAAAAAAAAATCTAAATTTACTTTTATTTTTTAGCTTCTACCAAATGCCAATATATTTGCAACGTATATAAATAAACGTTACAATACCACCAGTGCCAGGAGATGAGAATAAAATAGGGGTTTACACTAATTTTATTCTTAAGTTTTTTAAATTCATATTTGTGTTGTTTTTTTTTTTTTTTGTAGTAGCGTGCTGATATATTCCGTAGACTCATTCAACAAGCGACGTTCGGCTTTAACGCCCACTTTTAGGTCTAACACGGCGGGAATGGAAAATATTTCAACATTCATCTGTGTCCTTTCCGCTTAAGTGTAATAGTAACGATAAGAAGCCCAAGTTATAAGCACTAACGAGCATTGCTCATCGTTTTGAGTCTTACAGGCTCGTGGCAAATTGGTCCGCCTTCCCCTTTATTGGGATCCCTGCTAGAAATAATCTGATGGGCATATAAAGGTGGTCTTATGTTAATATACTGCGTACTAGGACTCGGGGCTATGTTTTTCCCCTCTTCAGTATCCGCCTACCCGGTCAAATACTTGTGACTTATGTCTACATCAGCCACAATCGTGTTTTATTTTAGACATATCAAAAAAAAATATACATACATTTTTTCTTTCTGGAAGTCATATTAAAAAAATATTTTTTTTTATATTTTAATAATCAGGGTTTAATTAGTTCGTTAGTTTATATAATTTTTTTTTAAAATTACTATTTATTTTCCAGCTGTGAGTTTCTTTGGGTCATCATTGTAACGTTCTTTATCATTACAACTTATCTCAGGTTGTAGTTGTTAAATCGAAGCCCGAGTTGGGTATTGTAACGTTTATTTATATACGTTGCAAATATATTGGCATTTGGTAGAAGCTAAAAAATAAAAGTAAATTTAGATTTTTTTTTTGACTAATTTTTTTTAAAAAAAAATAACGTACAATGAAAGTTAAATTATTCTTTCGTTTTTTTTTATGTAATTAGAAATAAAAGTTAGAATTGGAGAGAACAAAAGACACAAATTACCAATCTAGATAAGAGAAAGTAAAAATATTTCAACTAATTAAAGATGGCAGAATTATGCTGAAAAAAATAGAGACTTTGTAACATAAATTTTATAAAGAATATATAAGATTATCAACGGATATTTTGACAAACAAAAGATATGCGCAGAAGTCGGAAAACTGGGCCTCTAGAGAGTATAAAAGGCAGAGAGATCAGTTTGAAGGACATCTTGTTCGTTGGTTTCTCTAGTTGGTCTTGGATAACAATAATATATTCAAGATCACTCTACGCTGAAGTAATTCGGCATGTCAGAGTGAACCTGAGCTTCTGAAGACATCGCGTCTGAAGATGTATACCAGAAGAGCTTTCGTGACCAACTAGGAGAATGGACCACAAGATCAAATAATAACCAAAAGGCCGAGCTCATTCTACCCAAAAAACTATGCATAGTTATCTACTACTGAATTCACAAAACTTACCGGTAAGTTATGCTTCATTATCTTGATTGTGACAAAAGTAACGTTTGCAAACAATTCTTAAAAATAAGCTTATAATAGGATCCCGATAGAGATTCTTATTTAACCAAGAACTTTGTAATTAATTATTCAGCAGTTATTTTTTTATTATTAATGTTTCACGTCAGAATTAAGTGTGTTCTCTCCAATTTATTTGATAAATAATTTATTTCAAACATTTTTTATCTATTAGAATAAAAATATTTCTAATACCAATTTTCATTTGTGCATTATTAATAATAGTTATTATTATTTATTATTAAATCTATTAGTAGTTTAATAAGATTTAAAAATGTAATTTACCTTTGCCAATATGTTTGAATAAGCCCAAGAATAATAATCTTAAAAAATTAATTCTCGTTACGGTATGATGTAACACCGATTAGTTTAAAAGTATTTTTTTTTATTTGTGAGATGTTATATGATGATTTCAGCGAATTCTTAGGAATTCTGGCGACCAGATTAAATAAATTAAAAGCTGATTTCGTCAATAGCACAATTCTCAACAATTAATAGGCCGAGTTGATCAGGAAATATAGCTATGTTTTTAGAATAGAAATATAACTCTTCTTTTTTGACATAGCTTGATCAACTCACGCACAGTTTATATTAGCGTGTAGAGGCCTAGCAAAACAGAAAATGTTATAATATGGATATATAAAAGGTTTTTGATCAGACTAAATAACATTTTAAAATTGTTATGGAAGACTTTAATGCTAGAATTGGTAAACAATTAAAAGATGAAAGTGCCGTTGGTAAATTTGATTATGATAATAGAAATGAGAGAGGACATAGACTTTGGAATTTGCAGAAAAAGAAAAACTTTATATTATGAATTCTTCTTTCGAGAAAAATATTAAAAGGAAATGAATATGGAAGTATCCAAATGAAGTTATAGCAGAGTTGGATTACATTTTGACTAATAGAAAGTATATATTTCAAGATTGTAATGTTCTTAATAAATTTAAGACAGGAAGTGATCATTGATTAGTGAGATGCAAGATACATGTTAATGCAAAACTAGAGAGACAACAATTAAAAAAAAAAACAATATTCACAGTTGATATTCTTAATCTTCAGAAACATTCTAATAAATTTAATTTTTTTCAAATATTAGTTAATTTTGAACATGATTCAGATTTGAATGAAATCAATAGGAAAATAACTGATACATTTTTTTAAACTGCAAAAAAAAAAAAAAAAATAGCTGATAGAAAAAAGAAGCAATTGACCAATAAATTTTTTACTGAGACTAGGGAATTTATGAAGAAAAGAAGGAATATGAAGATATATAAAAATTATGCATTAAGAAGGATTGAATATTTAAAATTTTTTTAAATGGTGCGAAAAGAGTTGATAATGATATAAGAAAATATAATTGTGAATTAGCAAGGAAAGCTATAAAAGAGAATGAAAATCTTAAGAGATGTAAAACAACATATTGGTATTGGTAAGAACTGATTTCTGCAATAAGAAAAAAAAGATAGAACTATTACTAAAAAAAGAGATATCATGAAATGTGTAGAAGAGGTCTATCCAGAATTATATAGTAATAAAGAACAAGTACCCCCTACAACTATTATATCTTCTGAATTACCTAGGATTTTAAATGAAGTAAGACATGCAATTAAACTTATAAAGATGGGAACCTGGTAATGGTGGAATTATAATCAATATCTTAAAAGAAGCATGTGAAGAAATAGAAAACTTTTTGGCAAAGTTCTATACCATAATATCTAAATGACCAATATGTAACATGATTGGAAGAATGCAGTATTTATATTACTATTTGAAAAAGGTGATAAAGAAAATATTAGAAATTGCAGACCTATCAGTCTTTTTATCAGTTTTATACAAAATTTTTACCAAGATACTTACAACTCATCTATAGAGAACTTTGAATTTTAACCAACCAAAAGAAACAAGCTGGATTTAAAAGTGGTTTTAGTACAGTGAATCACATCCAAGTATTGGGAGAAGTTATAGAAAGGACCAATGAATATGAATTGTCATTATGTTTTGGATTTGTAGATTATGAAAAAGCATTTGATTCTATAAGCATTTCTTCAGTGATTAAAGCATTGGATTATCAAGGTATAGACCCAGGATATTGTCTGAAGAATATTTATAAAAATGCAATAGAAATAATTAGATTACATAATGATATTAGGAAGGTTAACATTGAGATGGGTATGACTCCATATCTCCAAAACTTTTTACAGCAGTACTGTAATAAGTATTTTGTGGATTAAAATGGAAAACTAAAGGAATAAAAGTAAATGGAGATTATTTAAGTAATTTAGATTTTACAGATGATGTAGTTTTTGCAAATAATGTTTCAGAGCTTCAGGTGATTTTGCGAGAGTTATCAGATGAAAATAAGATTAAAGGTAAATGTTAAAAAGACTAAAGTAATGTTCAATGGATTTTCTCAAAAGATGAACATAAAGATTTATAATAATGAATTAGAAAAAGTTATTAACTACAAATACCTTGGTCATATTATTACTACATATGGAAACATAATGGATGAAATCAATCGTAGAATTAAACTTGGTCGGAGTGATTTAGGTAGAAATAATATTAAAAGGAAATATGCCTATGTGTTTGAAAAAGCTTTTTAATAAATGTTTTACCAGTTTTTATTCATGGATCTGAGACTCTGACACTTAACAGAAGAGCAATACAGAGACTTCGGACCACTCAAAGAAGTATGAAGAGATGCATATTAGGAGTCACAAGAAGAAATCGAAAATGCAATACATGGGTAAGACAACAAACAGGTGTTACTGATATTGTTGAAAGAATTAAGAAACTGAAGTGTTGGGCTAAATATATTACTAGAAGAGATGATTATAGAAGGACAAAAGATTCCAAGAGATTGTAAAAGATCCTGAAAAAGACCACATGAGAGATGGATGGATGAAATAGTGTGGAGGTGATGTGTATAAGAGAGGCTAGAGATCAGAAAAGATGGATTGAACTTGGAGAGACCTTTATCCTCCAGTGGATCGATAATGGTTGACAATGATGATGATTCCTTATCAATATATTTGCTGTTTTTGTCTATATTTCTTTAATATCTAATTTTGTATTCTCTCTATATTCTTTGCATATTTTGTTCATATTTTTATCTTTAACAAATGTGTTAATTTTTTTGTCAGTTTTTTTCCATTATTTGTTAATATATATATAAACTATTCTCACTCTTTTATCATACCAGTTTTTAAAAATATCACTATTAATCATCTTTATCTTTTTTCTACTCTTCATTAAAGTAATTAAATTTTTATTAATTTTTTATTATTGGAAACCTATTATTTTCTAGAACATCTTGAGTCGTTATCTTTTTTATGTACTGTAATAAAGTTATAAACTCTTTTCCACATCTTAATTCCATTTAATTTTATCCTATGTTTATGCATATATTTAAATAATTTTCAAATAAAATTACTAGTGTATTGATTAAAAAAGTTTCTAATTATAAATCTTATTTTATAATGAATATTAATATTCATTCCTATTGCCTGCATCCAATGTTTTGATTTACCAGTTATTTATACATAGAGGTCTGAGAGATACCTGATTGTTGTATTAAGAATTAATAGACAAATATTATTGAGTAAAACATTTAAATAGTTTTTTTTTATAGATATAATACACTATTATATTTAATTATGAGATCTTATACTGTAGTTCTGTGTTTTAGTATCATGACAACATTTTTGTGTATGCCTAATTTGTTTACTTGATTAATTTATATATTACTCAGAAATTATATTTTAGTTGATGTAATCATTGATATTTATTTTTTATACAGTATAGTATTGTAATATATTCAGAAGCAAATCAATCTTCATGCATGTCCTGTTTTAATATAAACTGACATGCACTCACCCCTAAGCAAAGATTTTTAAAGAATAAGTGAATTACTTGTTTTGCAAGCATATCTATATATAAGCCAATCTTTGTTTACTTTGCATTATTCAGGGGTTAAGTCTGTTATTATGTTAACTGCAGGTGGTTAAAAATGAGATAAATTTTCTCTCCTGTAATATTTGAATTATATTTGTACAATTTGAACATCGTTTAAAAATAGACTCAAGTCCTGAATAATGCATGATAAGCAAATATTGGCTTATATACAGAAAAGCTTGAAGGACAGTGATTTACTTGGTTTTTAAAATCGTTGCTTATGAGTTAGAGCATGTCAATTTATATTAAAACAGTGCATGCATGAAGATTGGTTTACTTCTGAAGATATTACAATAAATACTTTGCAGAGTGTAAGTTATTATATGTTAGTTGCAGATGGTTAAAAATGAGATAAATTTTCTCCGCTGTAATATTTGAATTGTACAATTTAAACATCGTTTGGAATATAATAGACTCAAGCCCTGAATAATGCATGGTAAGCAAATGTTGGCTTATATATAGATAAGCTATTTACTTGTTCTTTAAAAGCTTTGATTATGGGTAGTGCATGTCAGTTTATATTAAAACCTTGCATGTGTGAAGATTGGTTTACTTCAGAGAATGTATTGATGCAATAACTTTATTTTATTAATAAATACCTTTTAAAAGTATTGGGGATTTTTGCAACATTTCCTGATATGAATAGACAGAAAAGTGTATGATTGTACTTTCAATATTAAATGAATGTAATGCCAAATGTATTTTCAAACAATTTACAAAACGTTTATAATTCATATATATATATATTTATTTCAAATTTATATTATTTTTACAAAATCAAAACAAAACTAGACTTTGCCAGCAATTAACCTAAAACTACTATTAAAAACATATTCCAATAAATTAATTAAATTTATATATATTAATTCAATTTCTGTACAATTTCAATTTGAGCAAATTAATAAATGTTAAAAAAAAAAGAATAATTATAAAAAGAGCAAATGTTTAAATAACCAATAAACATTTAAATTTGCATTTTTGCTCAAAAAATATTTTTTAAGTATTAAATGACAAATTAGATAATTTATACTATAAAATACAAATAACTATGGTAATTAAAACAAAACAAAAAAATCCAACATTTTAATGTATAAAATAATGTTTATAGATATTAACAATGAATCAGAAAATTTAACAATGGTCATAGGATATACAAAAAATATAATCTAATATCTACAATAAATCATGATAAAGGGATCCTCTATGACCAAACATCTGAAAAATGATGATAAAATAAATATAAGTCTTTCTTCAGTTAGTGTTAAGAAAAAAAATCCATCACTGGTTTTATCAAATGAGGAATGAAATTCAACTTAAATGATTATGGTTATCACGGATAAGTTGAAATAGCATGAATTATGAGAATTATTTTACTACTCTCTGAAATATTGCACTAAAGATGAGTATAAAAATAACTTTAAAGTTATATAAAGCACATTATATAAAAAGCTGTCAAATAAGTAACAGAAATCATTAAAAAAAACCCAAATCTTATTTACATTAAAAAAAAAAAAAACCAAACAATACATATATAGAATTTTTTAATGCAGAAATATTTTGATCACATAGTAATTGTGTAACTACACTGATACTGTTATGGATATACCTGTTTTTATTTTTTTAAAAATCTAAGATAATCACGTATTTACCTTGCTATGATGGTCAACATTGTTTCTATGCGCTGAGTTTTATGTTTACAATGTGTCTCATTTTTTGACTGAAAATTATTGGTGGAGGGGGGGGCTCCGATGTTTTTGCCTGTCCAAAGGACAGGCCAATACATGCTCAATTATAAAATTCAGCGGGTAGAAACAATGTTGACCGTCATGACATCATAGCAAGGTATTTATGTGACTATCAACTCTAAATACTTCTGTGTTATCACTAACATTAGCTTGACATTTGGTATAGCAATACTTCAATAAATGTGAATTTCAAAAACATAATTGGTTTGTTAAGTTATAATTAACTCCATTGTTTATAAGTATAAATTCTTTTTTTATTTATTTTAAAGAATGTATAGCTATAACTATGTACAGTACTTTTCTACATAATTATATTATTTGTTTTGAAAATTCAACTTTATGCACTAAATGTAGTTAACAAATAAAGTATCATGTGATTCCATTACCTTATTTCCCTGAAAGATGCAGTTGCGATCTTTTATCTTTGCTCATTACCATCTTATGCCTGTTGATTAACTCATTTACTAAATTGGCTGTGAACAAAGAAAGTTTGCCACTAAAATAATGCACTTAATGTGTAACAGATGTACAACAAATGATTTGGTTCAGAAATAAAAATCAGATGGAAAATATAAATATGGTTATAGTAAATATTTCACAATTTTTATTATTTATTAAAATTCTAATAAAACTATATTTAATATAATGAATCTGATAATAGTGTTATATTTACTCTTAGTATTATGCAATTGAGAATGATGGATATATTGTAAGCTGCCTATAGTTTAAAATTTATCTGATGTAATTGATAATTGGTACAGAAAATTTATTATTGCTAATATCACTTTCATTGTTTATATATGAAATAAAATAACTTTTATACTAAGATGTTTATGAAGGAAAGATAAAAAATTTCTATTACTAATTTGAGAAGAATTAGAAACTTATACAGTTTTGTATCAAATCCTTCACAGAGCAACAATGTGTAAATACAAATAAAATTCCCAAACAAGTAAATGAATTTTACCTGTTAAACTGCCAGATCAATTGCCATTTTGATAATATGCAAAATGAGAAAAATCAGATCCCTTTTTAGACCTTACATTTATCATAAATAGACAATGTTTTTGTAGTATGATGAAATAAAATGTCTTTTGCACTATAATGTATATGAAAAAAGATTAGATTTCTCTTGATATTTGCATTTTAATATAAAACTTTGAATTTTGCAAAACTATTGAGATCAATAAAAAATATCTTTTTTCACATACATATGCATAATAAACAGCTGAACACAAGCATAAAATACACCACATTCTAATATATATTAATAATCTATTAATGAAACTTATAATTAACCATTAAACAGATAGCTTGATTTCTTCAAGGTATAGCTGTATAAAGTTTTGAAACTTAATTGGATTCAAAGTGTAAGTAATCACAACCTTACAATCTGTAGAACTATTTTTAAATATATATATAGTTACATTATATAAAATAAAATCAGGCACTGCCATACAATAAGTGCCAGTGCTATACAGATATATAAATATTGTTTAGTATGACCAAAATAATTAATGCTCCAGAAATTTATGTAATGATATGGTATATGAAAAAGGTCACTTCAAATAAACATAAAATGTTTTATAATTCTCAACAAATACTATTTATGTAACAGTGATCTCTAGCTCACTACTATTTTGTTGTGTACATATTATATATATATCTATAGAAGCAGGGATAGGCAATCATATTATTTATTTTAAGTTGTGAAAAATGAGCCATAAAAATGCACAAATTTAGTTTGTTATAATCATCAGTTACAAATTTTTGTGAATTGTGATCCTGTTAGTTACTATAAAAGGGGGGGGGGGTTTCATTGAAAGATATTAAAGATAAATGTAATAAGTAGAAATAAATGATTTTCTGCCCAATAGCTCATATAACATTTGATCATCAGAAATGATAAGTTAACAATAATCTTTAGCTTTTGAATCCATCATTCTATGACTGGATTTAATAGAAGCATATTACCAATGGCAAAGGTTGTTGCTTATACTTTATTTTTCTTACAGCCAGCACACCCATCTGCCTAATTTAGACATTTTAAATTAATTAGGATTAGCTAGATGGTTGTTTGCTGATTGAATAGATAACTATGGATTGGTTACCTAATAAAAATCTAGATATGCTTAAGAAATCCTTAGTTCCTTAAAAAAACATATTTTGAATTTGGATCCAAGCCATATTCACGATAGACTAATGCACTATCTACTATTCCATGAGGCACTTGGAAATATATTAAACAAATGTAATCTTCCATCAGAAAATTAAAAAAAACAAAAACCACTTTATGCTCAATTGCTAAAAAATGATTTATTAAGTCTAATTTGCTTCCTGATTAATTACAAACAATATCTACAAATTATTATTCTTGGACTTTTACAAATATTTTTAGTGTTTTCTGAAGTTTTCTAATGTCAATTTAATGTTTTTTGGATTAATTTTTCAGTGACAAGGAGCCTAAAGATTATTAAAATATTGAGGTGGGGGGATAAGATGCCTTTCACTGAAAAAAAACAAAAACATTCTTATAAATATATTTGGTGTAAAAAATCATTAAAAAATTCAGTTTGTTTTAATAAAAGAAATAAAAATTATCCATTATGATTGGGATTAAAATGTGTGCTAACACAATGTAAAGGCTACTTGCTTAGTGAAACTACATAGTTCTTAATATAGAGTGAAAAAAAACAACTGATCATTAAATTAAATATTAATGAATTATTGAATTTACAGTTACAAAAATATATTAAAATTATTTATTTAACAAAACTATCAATGTATATTATTATACAAGTATGAAAGTTTATTTATTTGTGATGTTATAACTCAAATATTTTATCAATCTTGAAGAGTCTTGCATGATTTTCTTTTTTGTATATAATTTTCCTAACATAAATTTTTGATTTGTTTTAAAAAAAATTGTAATTTGCAATATAAAAATGCATGGAAAATGTACATAATAATTGTTTTCAAATGATATCATAAAAAACCAAAAAGAGGACAACACTGATTAAAAGATTACAAAGTTTATTGTTTAAGGCTCGAACAGGATCTTTAGCAATAAGAAAATATACATGTAAATGGAAAAATATGGGTGATTTTGTAAATTATGTAAGGAAGGAATAGAAAATATTAGGCATTTGTTAATTGAATGTACATGCTTGAAAATAGAAAGGGTACATATAATGAAGTTATGAAAGAATAAATATGAAAAAAGTGATTATACAGAAAGTGGATTATTGGTTTTTATGCTGGGTTTGGAAAAAGATAAGGGGGATTTAGATATAAAGGCCATAGAGTTGACAAAGATTATGTTGTGGAAATGGGATGGAGCAGAATATGGGAAAACTTAGACTGGGGAATGGAAAATAAAGTGGTTAACAGGTTTTTCTGGGCATAATTGCTGAGACATCCTTGACTTCGTTTAAGGAGAAGCTACAGTACATCACAAGTGATTATACAGAAAGTGAATTATTGGTTTTTATGCTGGGTTTGGGAAAAGATAAGGGGGATTTAGATATAAAGGCCATAGGATTGACAAAGATTATGTTGTGGAAATGGGATGGAGCAGAATATGGAAAAACTTAGACTGGGAATGGAAAATAAAATGGCTAACAGGTTTCTCTGGGCATAATTGTTGAGAGATTTTTGACTTCGTTTAAGGAGAAGCTACAGTACATCTCATCAAGTTGGAAAATTTTTTAAACGAGAAATATAGTTTTTGGGTAAATATTATAAAATTTGATTTTATAAATATATTTTGAATTAATTAATTAAATTGCATTTGTAACCATGTATTTAATTTATCATTTGAATAATGATAATTTAAATCAATTTAATAATGAATTTGATAAACTTTTAAGATTTCAGTTTAAATATATATTTAGCACATGTTAAAGCAAAATTTAAAATGGCACCAATACAGCAAGAGAAATACTAATTTGATAAACTTTTTCTATATTGTTGATAAATTTTTAGGATGCCAGTTTAAATATATTTAACACACAAAAAGTAAATTTTAAAATTCCATGGATACAGCAAGATAAGTACTGACTTTGATAAACTGTTATCATTTCCCTTTAAATACATTCTCACATGATAAAGTAACATGTTGTGGTTTGCATATTAAAATGCATATTATAGAAATGAAGAGATATTTGTTTTTGATAATCCAGTAAAATTTTATTGAATAAATATATTTTAAATTAATTAAACTTCATTTGGACCAGGTGTATAATTTCTCACTTGCATATATTATGGTGACATTGACATTTTCCAGCCATTTTAAAAATTCTCACATAAGAAATAGAAAATAATTTATTTTAAAATTGCTTATTGTGTTTAATAAAAAATATATTAGATAAATATATTTTAATTATCAAACTTTCTACTAATGCAAGGGGATAGCTAGAAAATGTAGAGAATTAGCTAGTAAAAATTTTATTTGGTATTCAATACATCAAAAATTGAGTACATAAATATATTTTAATTATCAAATTTTCTACTAACATGAGGGTGCAACTAGAGTTCAAAAGTAGAATATATAAATATATTTTAAGGCAAGGGGATAGATAGAGAAATGGCGAAAATTAGCAAGGGAAATTTTTATTTAATATTCAATACATCAAAAATGGAATTTATGTAATAAAACATTAAATTTTTTTTACTGCTCAGAATATATCCATATATATATTAAAATGTCTTACTAATCGTACCATATATGCCATTTTATTTTAATTCTGTCAGTTATAAATGAACGTACCTAAATCTGTAAGGCTTAACAGAACCATTCTCTCGCCATCTTAGTTCCATATCATTATAATTTTGGCACCACAATTTGCAGTGCATATTGAATAAGATTTGCACATCTTGTTCCATTACAATATATAAAAATTAGAAATGCATGTAAAGCTGCAGGTCAGCTTTGCTCATGTTAGTAAAATAAAACAATGTAGTGTAATTGAGAATTAAAATATATGTAAAGAATATTTACATGGAATAATAATACAGAAGTTATCAACAGCTGTTAAAAATGACCTTCAGCATTATTTACCTGCTGTTGATAGCTCGTGTTATTATTTCATGAAAAATATTCAAATATATTTTAATTATCAACTACATCACATTCTTTTAATCTAATAATATGAGTAAAGCAGTGGGTACAGCTAATTATTTAATAAAAAAATGCACTGATAATAAAATGTATGCAGAAATGAAAATTCATAAGAAATGCTTGCATTTATTATTTAATTTGCAATAAAACTATAACTTAAAGAAAAGATAGCAAAAGTTATTAGTCCATGCACAAAATATATGAAATAAAATTAAACAATATATAGTTGCCATAAATTCAAGAATATTTGCTGACGTAAATTCTAAAATAAATGTGGATTTTTGATATGGATTTGCAATTCCCATGCAATTGATTTATTATTGATGTATTTTATTGTTAAATAATTAATATTGTTTTGATAAACTATTTTTGTGAAATTTATTATTTGATTATATTTAATATACTTTTGTAGCAATATGGACATTTTTTCCCCATTAATTTTTCTTTCACACAATGGTAAATACTACTACATAGGTTATACACTATATTAGCACTATAAAATGTTTTCTTTAGGATAATAATTTTCAAAAAAATTTACTATACAGATAACATTTAATAAATAAATAAATTCAAGACTATAAAAAGATTTCATGGTTTAGTGTATAGTAACAAGAATTGAAAGCTCAAGCACCATAGATTGTACTTAATTATCATTTCTGATGCTCAAAGAAAAACTTCCTGTGTGACAAACTAATTATTACTCTCCCAAGCTTTTGAGTACCCATGTACTTGCTTCACAATTTTAATTACAGTTTATTAAGTCTCTTTGGAAATGATGATTGAAATAACTGTTTTGGATGATTTGATACATATGAATATTTAATCCAGAAAGCATGCTTAGAGTAACTAGCCAATAGTTTGCTGTAACCAAATGAAAAACTTGATTATTGTTAATGATAATTTTCCTTGCTTGATATAACTTTAATCAATAAATTGATTATTTCAAATTTTACACAGCAAGATACTTTTCATTCATTTAAACTAAGATTATATTGAAAAATAAACTATGTATTCATGCATTTATGCTATTGTGTATCTAATTATAGTTATTTACAGAAACTTTATATTTTGAAATTTCTGAGAGGTTTCTTAGCTAATGATCTATTTCATGAAATGGTGTACTATTAAAATCAATTCACGTATCAAACTTAATCTTGTTTAAAAAAGAGAGAAATATCAGGTATGTATATACATAGAATCTATAATCATATATATTAAATTTTTTGTATCATTTCCTTTTATACACTTTAATTAAATCTTTTTTTAATATAATTCCTTCTTTATTTTGCTTACAGTTTCAACTGTCCTGCAGTTTTCATCAGAGCTCTATAACTTTCAATTAGAGAGAGAAGTGAAAGTAATAGTCTGATGAAGACTGCAGGATAATCGAAAATGTAAGCAAAATAAAGAAGGAATTATATATAAAAAAGATTGCATTAAAGTGTATACGAGGGGATGCTAAATTTTTTTTAATATATATGAAGAGAAATGCAAAAAAAGTAAAGGAAAAGCTATAAGAATAATAAACTTCTAGAATCTATTACCACATTCTAAATTGTAGATTTATTTAAATAAAGCAAGAAAATAAATTAATTCAACTTTATGATGATTTTTACAACCTAGTTTATAATTAAAATAAATATGAAATAATGTTCACTTTTATTTTAGTCAGTATCATAAACAAAAAATCATTTTAACATTTACTATAATTCAATAAAAAATATTTGCATTAAAATTGGCAGTTCTTTTGAGCAACATCGAGTCTCTTAAAAATAGTTAATTGTGTGTTATTAGAAGTAAAAATGTAAAGAAAATATTTATTTTAATCAACATCATTAAATATAATGCTCTACATGGTTTAGCGCAGTAATAGAATGGTGGACTGGTACTCAAGGTCCATGGATTGTTCCAGTTCTGATACTTCCATTTCTCAAACTTAATGAACTTCTGAGCAATAAACTATTTGATTATTTTATTTATTAAATATACTGTACTATGAAAATCTATACAGTTTAAATGATAAAACTTTAATACTTAAAAGTGTTAATATTTAACTATATAGAAAAATATTTTTACATATGTGTTTGTGTCCAGCAATTATTTTAATAGTTTATTTTTCTTTACATATTATTAAAAGTAATTTCTGAATAATTGAGTAGTGTGTAGAATGTAATTCAATGACAGAATAATTATTTAATCTCAAAATTAGATCTTAACAGCGTGTATCTGCCTACTATATAAATTTTCCAGGTTCAAATAGCCTGGTGGCGCCCTGTATGGCAGATACGGTGACTCCACTTTTCCCCAACCATTATACATATAAAAGACACTCGTAAAATTTTTATATGTATAGTTTACTATTGCTATGGTTAAAATGTTTTGTTGCTGCTGTGATTGATCGACTGGCATCAATGTTTTCCCTATATTGTTGCTTGACTGTATACATCAAACCTTAATAAAAATAAAGCAAAATAAAAGAATGAAAATAAGAAAAAAACTACAAACTTTTTTTAGGAAGATAAAATTCAGTATAAATTTCAGATTGTTGCAAACTTTATATATGCATTTATATCAGATTAATTTTTCAAATTAACTTAAAAATAAATATACTTTATTTATTTAAATTTCAAGATTTTTTTTTTAAGTTCTAATTAGAATGAAAACTTAAATGTCTTTATTTTACTTTAAATCCTAATCTTTGAATAAAGAAAATAACTGAATGATTAGTTGCTCAGTTGATCTTGTAACATTTGAAGCACCAGAAGTGGCAGACAGCTCTGATTTGGGAGTTTTTAGCTCTTGAGCCTCTCTAGTCTGCTAAACCATACACAGAATCATTTATTGACTTCAAATACTAATGCAGTTTATAACCTACTGAAAAACCAGTATTTCAAATTGAAATATAATTTAAAAAATCTTATTAATATTTTTCTTAATTTTAAGCAGTAATGTAGAATGATGTTAGCAAGAGTTAATTACAGTCATTTTCAATTTCGTAAAGAAAGAAATAAACTACTTCCACTTATATTTTGCTGAAAATTTTATGAATAAGCATATTAGTTAGTATATGAGCACTAATAGTGGATGAAGAGTTGATAGTATTCTAAAATTAAACAATTGATATAAATAATATTTACAAGGCAAAATTATAAAACACATGAAAGTGATATTTAATTTAGAATTTTAAAAGAAATTCATTTTTAAAATGTAACTTGTTTTATTATTATTATTATCTTAGTGCATAACTTTAAATTCTACTTTCATTTCTAGCAAAATTTATTATTATTCAGACTAATAATTTTTATGTTCAAGTGCAAATTTAACAATACAATACACAAACAGATGGATTACGTTTTTAAAATTTGCGTTAGTGTCATAAGACGTGAAAATGAAACATTTTATAATGTCTGTCTATTTGGAAGACCTTAAATAATTGCGAGTTAATGTTGAAACTAATGTAATTATACAATTAAGGCGCTACATATTTTCGCTCTTTTTTTTAAAAAAAAAAAAAAATTGCACAAATATATTTTTGTTATGATTGAAAGAAATTAGAAAAATAATAAATATATATAATTCTATTTAGTAAACAATAAAATAAACCTACAAATATTTTTAGCTGGTAAGCATTCTACTTAATTTTTTTTTTCATAAATTAAAATTTTCAGATATTACAAATTTCTCTAAATATACTTAAAAAAGACAAAAAAAAGACAAATATATCTTAAGTATTTACAATAATATATATGTAAACAACTTTTTGAAAATAGGATGTATTGTTTTTAAACAATTTTTATTATAGAGTTACAAAGGCAAATATATGAACATTTTTACACTTCACACATTTTACCTTTAATTACAAAAATCTTTCCAATACTATTTTATTCATTTTATTATATTATATAACTATGATGTTTTTCTAACTAAATAAATGCTTACTCTCACACAAACATCTCTTTAAAAAAAAGTAAGAAAATACAATTCTTTAAATAAAGTGATCTCTTGAAAGAAGAATGTTGATTAAAATAGTGCACTGACAACTGGCAATGTGATTAAGCCATATGAAACATTGATACAATTATAATTGATATTATGTTATGTTTTCCTTCAACCCTTATAAAAATTATATGTGGTGTTAGGAATGACAAAAATCTCCCAGCAAGCTTTCTTTTGTTAAATACAATTATGTTATTTCATTATCCAACTGCTTAAACAAATGAAAAAGATGACATATTAGGAGATTTTCATCTTTTCTGAAATGCTTGCATATTAAATTATGTATTTAAATTATTCCATTATATATAGGTAAAAAAAATATTTATGAATAGTCCATCACAAGGTAAAGTTCTTTCTAACAACTTTCAAAAATAAACAATGAAGAAAACAATACCCATTAGCCAGCCAACTATTAGATATCCATTTCCAGACCAATATTGTATGATTAGCTTTTGGTCTATCTGAAGGAAATTTCTACACATTCCTGTAACTTGAAAAAAATTCCAAATTTCACTGAGACTTTATTTTCAATCTCAGATCAAGAGTATGATATTTATGCATATTGAAATTAATAAACCACTTTCCATATCATTTATATATGAAAAAAAAAAAAACCCTCAAAAAGTAAAAACAATTTTATATTGTTTTGCTAATTTATTAATTACTATGGGGATGAACCAATATTTAAAATTAGATAATTTTTTTTTTTTTTAAAAATTTAGCAAGCAAAAATAAATTAGTTATATTTTGATTTTCTATTGAATATATGATTTATATTTTATGAAACATTTCTCAAGTTTAAAAACAATATTATAACATCTCATATAAAATAAAAAACTTTGTGGGAATATGATGAAGATTATCATAGTTCATTGTTTGACATATATATATAATGAGATGTATGAAGTTATATAAATATTGGATGATTCTTGTGTTTTAAATAAGTGAAAATAAACACAGATAAAAGCATTACAAAATAGAATAAAAATTTAAAGAAAAATTAAGATATTTATTTGAAATATTTTTTATTTGTTTTTAAAAGATTCGTTAATTGCCAAAGTTTTAATATTTTTCATTTATTTGAAACACGAGACCTCTCTGCATTCCCTTAAATATGTGCTTGTTTTTATTTTATGAGATGTTTCAATTGCTATCAGACAGTCTTTGGTCAAATATCTACAAAATAATATATATATTACATATATCATTTTGCCGTATTATGACTATTTTCAAAAATAAGGGATACTATATATATAAATACATAAAGAAAAAACTAATCCATTAGAGACACAAACTTGCATTAATTTATTTTATAACGTTTTGAATTTGTTATAAATTTATTTTATTTAGTTTATACAATTCTTACTTATTTTTTAAAGCACTTACAAATCTCTTTATAAAAAGAGATTAAAGATGTCTGAAACTTTAAATCCATAATAATGATTTATTTACAAATGCAGTAATGTGTAAGTATAATATTTATCTCTCAAATGAATTTTTGACATAATGATGTGCATTTTAATATACTGATTATAAATAAAATAACTATAAAAAAGAAACGGTTTGATTTCATTCATTTGACAATTATATATTGCCAGAATTTGACATATTATGATTTAAAATTAGGCACAATTTTTAAGAGATCTGTGATGCTTGATTTCCTGGGAAAGATGATTTGATTGACTAATTCTCCAAAGGTTGTTCTGAAAAATAAAGAGAGAAAAACAATTGTAATAATAATGTCTATATCATACTTTTCTATCAAAGAGTAACTAAGCAATAGTACTCTGACCAAATGATCATTTGATCATCAACATCAGTAGTAATCTGTCATTGCCTGTTGCTCTCTTAACATAATTTATACTAACACCTTAAAATTTTTGGATTACATCATAGATACAATTCCATGCCATAATAAAATTTAAAAATGAAATCACATGCATGAGAAAAAATATATAACACAGCCTGAAGAATGTAAATTATGCTTGTATTTCAAAAGTATTAAATATAAGAATAATAATAATAATAAAAAATATTATAGTAAGAAGTTAAAAAAAAAATCTTTGATGAATATAAATCTAATACAAATGAGCAACTATAGGAAGATAAAATTATTAACAATAAATTTTAATATCTGTATTAAAATTATATTTTTAGTTCTGATGAAAACTAGATCACTTAAAACTATAAATAAAATAAATGAATATAAAAGCATTTTGCAAGTGTGAAAATCACCATGTGATGTTTTGATTAATGTATACCATCCTTGCCTATGTGTGTCAATAGTATCTACAATTCACACATAGTTGATTGAGATTATAAAAAATACAGTTGTTGGCCTAATATCAGAACTATAATACAACTAGACATTTTAATTAGACATGATCTGTCATTAGTTTGGATAGTATGATAAATAAAGAAGACTTTTGGATAGGTGGTTGCAATTTAATGCTCTACATTGATAAAGGTCAATTCCAGAAACTATTCTAGGGATTTGAATATAGCACTATCATCTAATATTTACTGATTGCAATAGCTTATAATAGATGCTTTGAACAAACAGTGGATTGTTGCTCTTAATGCAACAATATAAATTAAAACTAGTATAAAGTTTTCTTTTTTCTTTTCTTAAATTAAGAGCAAAATAAACTTATTAGAGAATAATTGTGAAATGAAAATTGCTAATCAAAAATTTGACCACTGCTTAAAAGTTTCTTACTTCTCTTACTATTCTATAACTATAAGCTAAATTTTATACAACTGAATGACCAAAACGATTTGATATCAAAATTATTACCAGGTATCAGATACAAGTAAGGCATCATCTAAATTTGGGAAGAGTTTGTTTAATTTTTCATGTATCACTTTTAGTTGAGAATGATTGATCCATAGTCGACACAACTAATTATCCAGTATTTGTTAGAATGTTAGAAAATTATACTGAAAATATGCTAAGATAATTTGATTTAGTCAAATGTGTGATGGCATTTGTCAACTACAAAAAAACAAACAAACAAAAAAAA
Source organism: Epiperipatus broadwayi (assembly GCA_028023455.1). Taxonomy (NCBI): domain Eukaryota; kingdom Metazoa; phylum Onychophora; class Udeonychophora; order Euonychophora; family Peripatidae; genus Epiperipatus; species Epiperipatus broadwayi. Next base: position 10,167,752 of record JAQFVV010006201.1, read on the forward strand.
CAACAATTGTAATATGGTGCTGTTTCTGTCACTAGTGGGGTATGAAATTTACACCTACAAGTTCTAAGTTTATGGTTTGTCTTTATTAAATAAAACTCAGTCTGAAACATCCATTGATCAATTTAATGCCTTTAGCAGTTTGTACTAGAAAGTGTACTGAATATAATTGTTTTTAAAAACCAGATGAGGCATGACTTTTATCCAGCTTAAATAAGATATCACTCTAGATTGAAGTTCATTTAACAATAAACATGTCAACAAAACCAAAATGGATGCAAAATATTATGATTAAAAAATTTGTAGGCAGTACTTGGGATTATAGTGTGAACATTATAAATAGCATTATTTTTACTAGTATATAATACACTTCTGTTTGGAGAGATGATTCACATATCAAACTAATAGATACTTTAACACTATTATAAAGATGATCACAGGCTCACTAAGTAGCTTTCACTTATAAATAATACAAACCATGTGACATCATCAAAAGAGATACAACTAACAGAATATCGAAAAATGTAACAATTTACTATACATAAATACTCTTCATATAATATATGGGAGATAGTGACCTAGGCCAACTGATAAGTGATGGTTCAGCACGAAATGCACTTGGGGGTCATTTGTCTTTTATTGTATCTTTATTTATATGAATTTAAAAAGAATGGGGAAGTATGAATGTTGTTTAATATATCTATAAAGATATTACACATGGGAAAGAGAAAGGTGAATAACTTCATGTGTGTATATGTTTAAAATAAAAAAATCAGATATAATAATCCTTAGCTGAGGTTTAAAGTTTATATCTGTGCTAGAGATAATCTCTAGTTTAGAAAATGATTAGTAATAATCATTATCGTATTTATCTGAGGTGGATGGTGTCAAAGTTATGAGTGGAGTGAGTTTGACAATGGTTAATAAAAATGTAACAAAAAATAATTCTGATTGAATATCTGCCAGAGATCTTATTAATTTTCCATTCATTCAACTCAAATACCAAAAATCTTCTGGGTTGTTAAAATTTTTTGATGATTCATGTTAAACTATATAGTGCAATTATATAGAAAATGAACAAACTATAAGAATGTTTTATAATAGGAAAAAATAGATTTAATTTGCACCCCAAATTTACTAGATTTAATTTGCATCTAAAATTTACTAGATACTTAAATCACTTCATGGCAGATGAAGAATGTTGAACCTATTGACTCCCTAAATGAAATGCTCAAACTCTCCTCTTTCTCTTTGCATGATGGACAATTCTAAACTAATACACATAATGCTCATAGTTGAAAACATTGTCCACCCATGGAAGTACTCAAGTATGCATGATGTTACACCTGAATCCATAAAATGAATTTTTATAAAATATAAAGAAGTGGTCTATCATGCATATCTAATCAATTATTTTGTTTCACAAGTAACTACTAAATTAAGAATCTCAATAAAATATCTTTTAAAATGTCTTTTTTGCTTCACACTTCATTTCAAATACTCTTTTTAGCATTTCTATATTGAAACCTTATCATTTAAATTCATCTTTTTTCATTTCTCATTCAAATTTACATCATTCAAGTCTTCATTTTATATAAAGCTACATTTCAATCAAAATATTTTCTTAAATGCAACTTCAATGATTGAATCATCCACTGCACATTTTATTTCAACATTTTTGCTTCTATTTTCATAATCCTTAAGAGCACTGTCTTGCTAATTTCCACTTGCTACTTTTAATCTTTTATTATAGTCCCACCTGCAGTTTATTGTTTAGAATTATAAACATATAAATCAATTCCAGACTTTCTAAAAATGCCACAAATTTTATTTAAATGTTTGTTAGGCCTATTTTCATTATTTGCAAGCACTAAAATATTGTTAGGAAATTTAATGCAAGAACTTCCTTGCTTCCAACACCAATTCTACTCTTAAGGAACACTTTTACTTAACTTGGAAACTGTTTAGAGTAAATTTTGTAATTGAATTCTTAATACATTTCTATCAAATGGCTTTCTTTCAAATTTTGTACAGGTATTAAAAACTGATGTCAATGCAATATGATGAAATATTTCAGAGTTGACCAGTCTAAAGAACTGGCAGGGCAAATTTCAAATGTGTTGACATTGGATTAGTAAGTTTTCAGTGATATGCATAAGATAACAGTATATATTTTTAAATAAAGCTTTCACTAAAAATTATTTAATATTAATTAAAGTAGATATAAAAACATATTTAAATTTCTCTTGATTATAAAAGTTGATTTTTAAAATACTTTTCTTCATAAACAAGATATTGCATATGATTTTTAATGTGTACAAATTTTATTTCAAATATTATGCAGACTGTGATATAGTGTATAATTTCCATTTTAAAATTTGAATTGGAATAATTACAAAAAATGTCCAAATATTACTGCGAGGACACTAAAAAGCAAAAAATAATTGTTTTCTTACAATTTGGGGTTTTTAAATTTAACTTGAAATGAAAGTGGGTCTTCAGAAAATAATTAATTCAATCACCACAACTAGTGATTGAATTGATTAATTTGTGGATACCCCATGCTTTATTTCAAGTTAAATCTGGTTGAAGAAAATAATTATTTATGGCCTTTTAGTGCACATTACATAAAAGCTTTTATTATAAAATATTATATATATATATATATTATCAAAACATTCTCCTAGCAATTAATCTAAATAAATTTCAAACAAAACATGACGGAGAGTATCTCTTTGCATCTATTTTTTTTTTCAAGAAAACTATTAAATATTATAAATAATTTTTGATTTATATTCCTCAAACTTCTTTCTTGTCTCAGTCTCTACTTTCTTCACATTAGTCAACAAAATAATCCAATTTATTCTTTTGAATGCCTTTTCATATTCAATGAAACAAATATTAATTTCCTTTCCACTTTCCTTATATCTCTCTGTAATGGTACTAATTATTTAACTAGTATCTTTCTTCCTCTATCCTGTCTAAATTCATTTTCAGAAAGGAACTTTGATTATAAATATATTTATTTAACACTTTACAACATCTTAATCATTTGTCAGATTAATCATCTCACTTTGTTACAGCTTGCTATAAATGAAATAAACTCTTGAGAAAAAAAAATCTGCTGGTCAACGTTGCATAGTGTTCAGAAAGTCAAATAGAATTTCATTAATTACATGTATTTTACAAGTCTTCATCTTATTTATGAATTTTCAACATCATTCATTATTACACAATTCATTTGATTTCTAGCTCCTCACTCTCTTTTTCTATTAACTCAGATGAGATGACTATTTTTAAAAACCAAACCATTTATATATTCTAATATAAATAGCAGCAATATTAAAACACTATTTTACATATTCAATACAATATTCACTTATTTAAACTAGCTTATACTTTCAATTATACAATATATTTCCTCAGAGTTATAAATATAAATTCTTATTCTTACCATCTACCTTCTTTACTAATATTCTATCATTCTTTGCTTTGTGACAACAAATGATAACATTATTTGTAACATTCAATTTCATATACTTCTCCATTTTTTTGTGAACCTTTCTAATTTCATCCTAATTGTCTTATTCAAATACTATTCAAACCCAAATCTTTTTTATAATTTGTTTATATTTTTAAATTCTTTATGCAATGATTTTTAAAATCTAGATTTATCATTTACACATTTCAATTCAGAATTAAAGTTCCCATATATACTTCTGTCTTATTTTGTATTTATATTCCTCTATTTTCTTCTCTTTAACAGTTTGTTAATCATTCATTATTAACTTAAGACTTTTTTTAAAAAACAGTTATTAATTTCATAAGTTGCTGCTATTCTTGAAGTTTTCATTAAATTTCCATCTTATATTTGAATTTACATGATCATTTAGCTTTCTTATAATTGCATTTATTTTTTTGACCAAATTTGGAAAACTTCCCCTAATATGTACTTTTAATAATGGCTAATTTCTTTCTATGGTTCAGAACATTTTTATACTTAAAAATTAGCTTCAAATTTATCACCACTAAGTACTGCTTCTAAATCAATGCTTACAAATATATATATTCTAGCTTCCTACAGCTATATAGTTCATCTTATACAACCGACACATATGACCACATGTGTAAAAAATAAATGATCTCCCATATATGTATTTCATGCTGAACCAGCATTCATTAGTTGATCCAGATTACCATCTCCCACCCACACATATATAAAATCAGTGCTCAGTTTATATTAAGATCTTCAAATTTTAATGGACAAGCTTTAATCTTCTCCACCCTTCAACTTTTCAGCCATTCTTATCATTGAAAATCTGATGATGGAACACTCAATGCCCTTGTTTATGCCAATATTATTGTCATATCCATGTTGTCTTTAGATCATTCTAATTCCTCACATATAGAACCTTAATATGTCCTTTTACATATACAGGAGGGATGGGCAGAATACAGGCTAAACATGTAATATTCAAATATAAGTACATTATCTATGCTAAACAATGTAATTAGAAGGGACTTGAACTCAGACTTCAAGTTCCTTATAGCTTTTTTCACATGTATGTGGTCATGAATATTGGTTGTATAAGATAAAGTGCATAGCTGTAGAGAGCTTGAAAGTCTGAGTTCAAGTCCCTTCTAATTATATTGTTTAATATAGACAATATACTTATATTTGAATATTACATATTCAGCATGTATTCTGCCTATCCCTCTCCTGTGCATTTAAATGGATATATTAAGGTCATATATGTGAGGGGTCAGAGTGATTTAAAGTCAACATGGGTATGACAATAATGTTGGCATCAACAAGGGCAATGAGTGTTCTATCATCAGATTTTCAATGATATGGATGGCTGAAAAGTTGGAGAGTGGAGAAGATTGAAGCTTGTCTATTGTTTGAAGATTTGCTACGTTAATATAAACTAAGCATTGATTGGTATATATGTATGGGAGATGGTTATCTGGATTAACTGATGAATGCTAATTCAGCACAAAATACATTTATTGGAGATCGTTTATCTTTTTTACATGTACATGGTCATGTGTATTGACTGCATAAGATGGAGTGCATAGCTGTAGGGAACTTAAAAGTCTGAATTCAAATCTCTTCTAATTATATTGTTTAGTATAGACAATATACTTATATTTAAATATTATATTTACATTGAGATATATTTGTAATCAATCAAATTTGTATATTTACAATACATTTTCTGTAAACTTGTTACCAAATCTTGAACTATTAATCACTGTATAAGTGCAAGACTATTCTTTTTCACAGTAAATATATTTAATGGGTTCAATGTCCATTCATCAGATGAGCTGAAGGTTTAATGATTGTCTGACTTTTCGTTTATTTATCTTGATTACAATGTGTTTATGTTCAAAATGTGAAAAATTCATTTTGCTATTAATAATATATTTCCATTATCTAATATTAAATATTGAAAGTGATTAAAATTTTTTAAACTTTATTTAAACTTTCCAAATATATTCAACTACGGCTCACAGGTTAGTATATAACAGAACATTTCAAGTGGATTATTCTCCTCTCTTCTTTAAATATTGCTGGTCTGATCAGTGACAGTGATAGCATTGAAACTGAATCTTGATCTTTAGATTTATAAATATTGAATTTTAAGGTAAAGTTCTAGCCAACTGAGTTGCTCTGCCAAAGGCTCAGTTGGTTAGAGTTTTACTTAAAAATTCAATATTCATAAATCTAAAGGTTCAGGTTTGAGTCCATACTAGCACTGTCATTAGTCAAGTCAGCAATACCCGAAGAAGAGAGAGAATAAGGCCACTCAAAATGTTGAGCTACGTACTAACCTGTGTGCTATTATAGTTGAATGTATTTGGAAAATTTATATAAAGTTTAAACATTTTTTTTAAAGATGATGGAAATGGTCCAACATATAATTAATATACTAATGTATCATCATTCATATCTCTTACTGGAAGAGAGGTTACTCTGAAATTTTTTTACTTTAGAAGGTAGTTCATGATTTGATTATAAGCTAAGTGGAGTAGACTTAATAAATTATTTGATTCATTACAAATGTGTATATCAATTTATTACATATATATATATATATATATATATATATATTCCTTATAGTATGGTGTAAATTATATTTTCACCTAGAATGAATTGGGAATGCTGATACATTAAGAGATCAAATACCATATATATTGAACTGGATGCTGTATCCGATTCAAAGGTCCCTTTGCAATTTTTATAAAGTTATTTAAAAGTTTTATACGATATAGTGCACATATGCAGTTATATTGTAAAATTCTGTAATTTTAAATTTTGTCTTTAACAGATTTCATTTGTTAGTTAAAATAAGTTTCTTCTGACATTTATTTTGTTATCAAATTGTAAAAACATTCCAAGTTAAAAGTTTTAATTTTTTTTTTTTTTTTGAGAAAGCTTTTAATTTTGGAAAGTTAATTGCATTCCTGTTTCTTTTATTTTAATTACAATCCATTTTTAGTTTAATTTTAAAGGCGGAGATTTAATTTTGTGGTTTTTTTTTCTATAAGATAATCCCTGGTTAGAATTCTTAATTAAGGTTGAGTAGGAGATAGAGATTTGCCCTGGGCTAAGTCTTATAATTGAAAAAGAAGAAAAATTATACAGGAGATAGATAGAGGATATAATTAAACCCCAAAAATTGCGAACAGATTATTCTTGGCTTGACCAAGCTAATACTGCTTGAAAGTGATTGATTTAGCTTCTTATAATTCTGCTTTTGATGATTATCACGCATAGATATTAGCCTGCTGAGATTCATACATATTTTGATTTCTTAAAATTTGCTTTCACAAGATGTCTAAATTCACTGCTGTTTTCTAACCTACAACATGCCTTGCTAACTTACTTAAGGTTGGACTCCTGATTCCAAGCTTTTCTTCCTGTCATGCCATGAAAGTCTGAAATAAAAAGGATCCCAAAATATGCCTCTACACTTGCTGCCATGAAGAAATGAAGTCACCTGAAAATTTGAACTCAAAATAACTGTGCTAACTCTGTGGAATCTGCTTTACCGTAAGGTAAAATATATCTTATTCTTTCCAGGGCATATAAGTCTCTAATTAAATCTTTGCTCAATCTGAAAATATATCTGTTATTTTAATAGTTATTTAATGTCATATTTATTATATGTATTTGCTTTTCCTTGTATTTGTAGTGTGTCTTGGAATTTTAGTTTTAAAATTCCAAATTGTTCCTATTTTATTTATTGGGGAGTGTATTGTGAGATTATATTTTATATGCTTACTATGCCTTTTTTATTATTAATCTTTACTAACTGCTCTGGCAGTTTTTCATAATTTCAATTTGCTCACCTGTCCCTATTTTATCATGCAATAATTAATTTAAGTTAATAGGTTTGCATTTCTTGCAAACCACAAATCTTTTGGCTGGCGGTTTATCGTGTTTTGTTATTCTAGTTTTTCTGAAGTTGGAGATTTTTTGTTGTTTCCAAATTATGTAAAATCATAATCATTCTTCAAGTTTTCTTGTCTTGTATGTGAAATCAACCGTGAATTGCCTTAAATGTGGTACATCATGAGCTGTCCTACCGGCAAAATGATGTTCTTGGTCATGCTCGCCAGTGCTGTTTCATTGATTTTCTATAAGACTATATTGTTTTTTCCATCTCTGAATTAGGAAACTAGAATTGTTATTCTTTTATAAATCGCCAGCAAGAATATACTATTAGTTCCCTTTTAAATTATAGGCGAGAGAACGAATCTTTCTGCTAGGGCATTTAATGTTTTAATATTTGCAGAGCTCATATACACTCTCTGACGAATATGCTTATAAAAATCTAGGTCAAACTTTCATATTTTGTTTGCTGGATTTACTTTAGTTTGTTTATTGAATTTAATAAAATTTTCAAATTAGTTTAAACTTAATTTTGCTGATGCTTGTCTTAGTGCTTTTATTTTCTCAATTGTCTGGACAATATTTAAGATCTCTTGCTGTCTCCCTGAGTCTAGTCGGTGCAAACCATCATTACCATCCACTTTTGATTATGGTAAACAAATTTTCCATGTGATGTGATGTATTTGGCTTCTCCTTAAACGAAGTCAAGATTATCTCAGCAATTATGCCCAGATAAACCTGTTAGCCATTTTATTCTCCATTCCCCACTTTTAGATCTTTCCATATTCTGCCCCATCCCATTTCCACAACATAATCTTTGTCAACTCTATGGCCTTTATATCGAAATCTCCCTTATCTCTTCACAAACCCAACATAAAAACTAATAACTCACTTTCTGTATAGTCACTTTGTTCATGTCTATTCTCCCATAACTTCATTATCTGTACCCTTTCCGCTTTCAAGCATTTACATTCAATCAACAGGTGCCTAATATTTTCTATACCTTCCTTACAAAATTTGCACACTAAATTATCCATGGTTTTCCATTTACATGTATATTTTCTTGTTGCTAAAGATCCCGTTCGAGCCTTAAATAATAAACTACTTTCCTTACTATTATCATAAATTAACTTGCATCCAATATTCCATTTACTTTTATATATATTTAAACTCTTCTTACTCTCCATACTAGTTCTCCATCTCTCCAACTCCCTATTTTTTATTAATGCTTCTATTCTTTTATCCCATTCCTTACCACTATAACACTCAACAATCCTCCTAACACAATCATCCCACCTTTTATACAAGTATACTGATATAAATTCTTTATCCAAATCTTTCGCATACTGCATTACCTTTCTCACCCATCTTTGTACCTGCCCTTTACTCATAACCCAATTGAACACTATTTTTGCTATTCTTTTACTATCCATAAACTGCAGCCTACCAAACATTTTCATTTTACTTTTTGCATCTCTCATATAAAAACTTGACCACCCCATTTCTCCTTGAATTGCCTCCTTTGCTGCCCACATCTCTGCATCTAATGCATGTCTTCCTACTTCCCTTTGTACTTTCTCTAAATAATCTAAAACCCTTTTACTAACACATAATGCATCATTACCATATGTTAACCCTGCTACTGCAACTCCCTTCCATACTATTCTAGCTACATCATATTTATTATATGAAAATACTGTTAGTTTCTTTACCAAACCCTTTCTTTTCTTTGCTTCATTTACCAATTTTTTCTCCCATTCATCCAAGCAATTTTCCTGATTACATAAGATGATTCCCAAGTACCTATATCTATCCACCACACTTAACTTTATATCCCCCAATAAAAATTCTACATCTTCTCTTTCCCCAGTATTAACCATCATTATATTTTATTTTTCTTCACTAAATTTAATCCCCATCTCTTTACCTGCCCTTGCACATGTCCTCAACATAATTTCCATATCTTCTCTTCTTTCTGCACACAAAAAGATATCATCTGCAAAAAAAAAGACCCGACAAAATATATACTCCCTTGCCGATGTATTGTGATCTGGTGGCGCCCTCCATGATCAAGGGTAGGATTGAGTGACTGTTACAATATGTAAAATTGATTATTAAGATACAAACATTCAAGTTTCAGAATAAAGACATAAACAGAAAGCAGTTTTTGTATGAGTACTTAATCATTTCAAATCACTGGCTCACCTGATGAACAGAAGTTATTTCCATGAAATATATTAATAATAAGAGAAATTGCTAGGATAATTTTTACATAGCCATGATGCAATAACTAGCTAGCAAACAATGCACTGTGAATCTAAAAAAAATTGATTGGTTGCATAAATATATATAATCTAATTGATATCTTTCCATTATCTGAAAGCTTTTCATTTATATATACCGTTATAATTTTTTGATCAAATATCCAGAATAATATATTCTCTTCATAAATGTAACCATTTATCTTTTTCATTTCTTAATTCTGTTCGTAAACTCTTATTCAAACTAAAAATACTGTTCTAATCTAAATTAATATCTTATTTCACTAAACAGCATATACATATGTGAAATCATTAGGTCTCACCATCATCAAATTATTTACAGAATTGTTACCTGCAAAAATCTTTTGTCACTAGTCCTAAAAGTAATACTTATTTTGTTAGTTTAACTTTTAATGAATACTAAATTCTAAAAAAAAACTTCAAAAAAGATCCACACAAGTTAGATTCCATTTGCTTTTTCAACTACATATGTGATTCATAGCTAGTATATTGTTGAAGAATATTTAAAATATTTCATTCATCAAAGATTTTGTCTACTAAAAACATGCACATATATATAAAACAAAACAATCAGGTAAAAATTACACACACAAGCCATATCGTGGAGACTGCAAACTCACCCGACTCCTCCAGAAACTGTGTTAGCTGGGACAAAACAAAACAAAATAAAAGTTTTAAACATGGACAACACATAAGAATAAAATAATACACAACAAAACAAAGGAAATAAAAGTTCTATTATAATTTAAAAAAAAAAAAAAAAGTTTGAAAGAGAGAAAACACTTTACATTTCATTTATAAAAATATTTTTTAAAAATGTAAAAATATTGAAATGTATACATAAACTGACAATTTTTTATTCATGTCTCGGAAAAGTACTTCTTAATTATCAGAAACACACAAGTTTATTAGAGATGTCTTTCAATATTCTTAATTAAAGAATTGGATACCAGAATGCTATTTTGAGCAATCTAAAAGCATACGTTGAATACTAGACTACGATTATTGATTTGGTCAGACAACTTTTCCAATTAGAAGATAAGCAATTCTTTAATTAAGTGTACTAAAATCTAATTTATTAAATTATATATAGCTGAATTGTTGATTTAAATGTGATAGTAGTTTTTGACATTTCCAATATCCATACATGCACACATATAAATATACATACATACATTAATAGTCGTTTATTTATAGAGTAAATAAAATCATTAGTATAATGGAGAAAATTTTAAAGTTCTAGTTTCTAGTGGGTGATCCATAATGCATAATACGTTTAAACACAATTGGGGAAAATATGATCACATATTAGAATGCATTAATAATCTATTGTTCCGACTGTTATTCTAATTTGATTGGCAGGTGTTTAAATCTCTAGCTTAAATAAAAGAAGCCATGTTATAACAACAAGATAGTGAGAGATTGTTCAATTTATTTTATATTATTAAATACGTTTAAGAGAAATAAAATTTATTCATTTATTACAAATATTATCAGTACAATTATTAATATGTATATATCAATACAGAAAAGCAGTCGATGTTAAAACAATATCAATATTGATAACATATATATTGCTTATAACACATTTCTTATACACTTAAAAACTTCTTTATTTTCCTTACAGTTTTGACTGTCCAGCAGTCTTCATCAGAGCCCTATCTTCTTCTCTGCTTTAATTAAAATGACTGTTATTTACAAGCTAAGAAAATTTTGAAATAACGGTCATTTTAATTAAAGCAGAGAAGAAGATAGAGCTCTGGTGAAGACTGCTGGTCAGTCAAAACTGTAAGAAAAATAAAGAAGTTTTTAATAAAATTTGTTGCATTAAAGTGTATAAGAAATAAGTGTTATAAGCAATATATATGATTATATAAAGATATGCAAAGAAAGTGAAGAAGAATAAGAGAACATACTTTTAATATTGATAACAATCAACAATGTCAATCTGTTATCAAAGCAACCTCCTTTAAACAACAAAGGTGGGAATCTACCTTTCTATATGGTACAACATGTTTATATAGATATTAAAGATTGCAACATAATTTCATTTTTTTGTGATTACAAAGAATGAATTTTTAATCCAAAGAAGTTTAAATAGAACTTCATTAAACAGATAATCATGATCAGTTCTGAAAGCAGATTAACAGTCAATTATAATTTTCAAATTTCAATTATAACTTTTAACTTCTCTCCAACTATATATTATTTAGATAATAAAGCTACTAATGTTCAAGACTAGGTAGTATTAATGCAGCTACACTAAAGAAGTCAACACTTATTCAGTATCAATGATAATCAATCTCAACCTGTTATCAAGGCAAACCCTTTAAACAATAAAAGTGGAAATCTACCTTTATATATGATCTACATATATAATATCAAGATCAGCTTTCTGCTCCAATATCATTCAATATAACATACATATATTTTAACAACGCAACACAATTAAAAGTTCAAGTGCTGAAAATACTAAAACTGGAATTGATTTGAGGATCTTATGCTCCAACATCCGACATAAAGTGCCTTGAAAAAAGATTATAATAATCAAGTGATAATTTTTAATTATACACAAAGCGCTTGTCTTTATGAGAGCTCCTTAAATAAGAATTTACTTATTTCAGTTTTGGCAGAACATTCATAAAATAATGTATGAAATATCAATTATGGTTTGTAATTAAACAAACATGTATACAAAAAAAAATTTCACATACACAAAAATATTTCATTTTTCTTTTTTTAAGTAATAAATGATTTTTCAGATGATAACTTTAGTCATGTGCTTTTTACCAATTTATGCATATTTGGCCATAATCATCAGTTTATAAAGCATAAGTGGTCCACTTATCCTTAAAGCTTATTATTATATAAACCAACCTTTGCTCACCATGCTGAGATCAGGGTTTTAACCTAGTCTGTGCCTGAATTATAATTTAATAAATGAATTGTACGGACTTATTCATTCTACAGCAAGAGAAAGATAGAATCTCATTTTTAACAATCTGCAATTAGAAATAGAGTTAAATTTAAATTTTACTGTCATAAATCATCTATTAATATGGCATTGACTATGTATATTACATTCTTTCTGTTACATACATAGCACTATATAATTATATTTATTACAGTAATATATATTAAGGCTATAACCTTAAGACCATGTGCCCAAAAAATGACAGTAGGGAATTCTACAAATCTTAACACAAGATTTATTTAAAACAGTATGCACTTTACAAATTTAATTATTATATTTATTAAAGTAAAATTCAAAATGCACTATTTCTAATTGCATAGTGAGCAAAGGTTGGCTTATATAATAATAAGCTTTAATCATAATTGGATCACTTACGCTTTTTAGACTGATGCTTACAGGTGAATGCACATAAATTTGTAAAAAAATGCATGAGTGGAGGCTTGTTATTTTCTTTATATTACATATATAGTCAACACTATATAGACTATTTATTACCATAATAAAAAAAAGCACAGTTTCTATATTTTGCTTTTGTCAATATGATTATGATATTCAAAAGTGAAATCAATTCAGTTAGTTATATATGCCACAAACATCTTTATCTAAAAGTCTGAAATTTAAAAAAAAAAAAATCCCATAAGATTGTGAACCTAAATCAATAATGTTTGTGTAATTAGAAAGATCTGATTTCAGTAACCATAGAGCTTTTCTAAGTATAGTGTCTTTTTGATGAAGATATTAGCTTACTACAATATGATAATATCAAGAGCACCACTATTTTCTAGCTTCATTTATTGCAAGCTTGAGTAATCATTGACTACCAGATAGTAGTATATTTTAATCCCCATCTCTAGTCTAGCTTCAGGCTTTTGCCTTTATCAATGAAGACTTGGACAATTCCAAGTTTAGAACTAATGGTAATATTTATCTCAACATTACGCACTGATATAATAGAAACTAAGTTATCTTCAGCAAAATGATATGTTATATTGGTGAATTAAAAAACAGTGTATTAGAAGAAATTACACATTTAAAGATATATAAAAAAAACAATTGCTATGTGATTTTTTACAAAAATTGTAAATAGTATTGCTATTAAGGATAATAACAATATTTTGATGTATAATTACATATACAAAATTGTTATTCCTGTGACTATACATACAATGGCAAAGAACCAGTTGAATAAACTTATTTGAAAAATAGATAGTGATCACATCTCTATAATATATATATGTGGTTATAATTTATTTTTGTAGATTATATATGGGTATTAGCAATCATTATTAGTGAGCTTTGTAAAATTAAGATTACCAAATCTAATTACTTATAATGTTTTTACGAAAGTTGCAAAAAAGAAAGTAATTCACTCTATTACAACATATTGCAAATTAACAGTGATCAATTAACACTAAATAATTATGCAATATTCAAATTCCCAAACTTAGTTATCAGTTTTGGACAATGAAAAGAACTAGCTTTGCAGCTACATATCTTCCAATTAACTTTTATTTATTGTATATTATTCAAAATAATGGCACGAGATTCAAATAATTTAAAGTTTTAGAAGTAGTGAATTTTAATCTAATGAAAGTTTATATAATTTAATAATACAATAAATATCTATTAACCCTATAATTTTATTTTATATATATATTCAAATTTCGAAAGGAAATTATTAATCTTATCTTGAAATTCTTTTCTTTTTCTCTCTGCTATATTTCTACAAATAGCTCCCTACATGACAAAAATATTTGCAACACCACTCCTCACTATAATTTCCAAAATGATGATGGTTTCAGTAGTTTGCTTCCTTACTTTAAACTCTATCCAAAAAAAATAACTAAATGCCTATCAATTTATAACTCGATGATTAATTGACTTAGTTTGGGCTGAATACCTGAAAGAAAAATTCCAAGCCTGCTTGCAACCGGAACAAATTTCCAAGTTTACTTGACCTCTGATTTAAACTCTAGATTTACAATATTAATTAATTGCATAGACTTTACTTGAGTAATCAATTATCAAAACTGTCTCCACAATAAAAACATGATACCTGTTAAAAATAGAATTTAGAATTATTAAGTTCAGCCCATCCCTCTCCTATTAATATATGGATACATAATGGTCCGATAATATGAAGGGTTAGATTGAAATAATGTCTACATGGGTAAATCCACCAAAGGCTCTGAGTATTCTATCACTGGTTTTTCAATGAAATGGATGGTTGAATAGTTGGAGGGGTGAGAAAATTAAAGACTGACCATTAAAGTTTAAGGAGTTGCTATCTTAATATAAGCCAAGAACTGATTGTATATATATGTGGGAAATTGTGGTCTGGGCCAACTGACAAGTGCTGGTTCTGCACAAAATCCGTATATTGAGAATCATCTATCTTTTTCGCATATATGTGGTTAAGTGCGTCAGTTGTTTGAGATGGAGTGGAAGATGAATATAGACAAAAAAAATAAGTTCAAATCCCTCTACTTAATTATTATTTTTGTAACTTTTTACCTAATTAAACACATTTATTAATTAAGTAAAATAAAGTAAAAGTTATTCAACCACCAGTTTTTTTCTCTTTTCCAGTGGATGAATAGATAATCAAATACACAAATTTTGCAAGAAAAGAATGTAAAAATGAGTGTTATCACACATGTCAGAAAGAGACTCTTTTGACTCAGTACAATTTTGTGTCACGATATCTTTTTATGATGTATTTCAAGGTCATATTTCAAAATAAAGAAGCGAGAAAAATAATAAAACATTCTTATGTGATGTGTACAGAGATGCTTCAGTGAATACGAACCTAGTAAGGTGGTAGAAGATTGTCAGAAATGGAATGTGCATTGTAATTTCTTCAAAATGGGCCAGAAGAATGAATCAATGATGACAATGATGATGAGTGCTCATGATATATTTTCTTCTTTTTTACTTTTTTTTCTCAAAAACAAAAACAAAAAGTAATTCGAATGCGATTGAGAAATAATAAAAGCGGGTGTTTCGAAACGTATTCTTTTTGAATATTTCAGCTTGAATTGTTTGAAATTTACTCCTACAAATCATTAAAAAAGGTACATGTATGTATATAAATTAATTCCTAGCTTAAAAACAGCCGTTGATTGTAGGATAATGCCCATGCCATAATTTTCTTAGAAGTATTAAAAAAAAAAAACAATGACGATTGAGTTCTACTTTCAAACAAATACTTTAATAATAATATAGTCATTTTTTAAATTTTTAATAATTATAATTAATTCAAATTTCTTACTAATAATATTTTTTAATAAAACTAAATTTACAAATATAAAAATTTGTGTATCATCTAAATATGTCAACTGGTCATATTACATGTGTGGCAGTTAAGCATTTACCAAAGAAGAGACAATTTTTTTTTTTTTTTAAGTGTCATAGCATCGGCCGGGACGCGAACCCGCAACCGGGGCAACTGCAAGGCAGTCGCGCTGACCTCTCGACCACCAATGCAAGACTAAGAAGAGACAATTAATATCCAGAATTCAATTGCTAAAACTATGGAAAAAAAACTTGATACACACGCACATCCCTAAAGACTTGGATTCAAATCTAGTTCAGGTAAAGCTCCATATTTTTTTTCAAGTTCTAGCTACATATTCGATGGACATTTACCTATTTTTAACTAGAATGTAAAGCAAAATAAATAAAAATATTTAAAAACTCTCTTACTCAAAGCTTAACCAAATGAATAATGTCTGATTCTTCATCTTCTGTGAAGGGATGTAGGAGAAGCGTTTGTTCTGCAATGGGGTATTTACATGTTTTGCTTTTTCTTTTTTACTTTGGATAAAATTTTTGTACATTTAAAGAGCTTTTTATCTTTTGGTCTTTTAACAAAAAAAAAAAAAATTAGGTTTGTCATCTCAATTGCAAGATAATCTCAAATTTAATCCAATTTCTCTAAACGATAGCATTCTTTCTAAGACTTTTACAATTCATTGAGATACAATTTAAAACTTCACTTGTCCATCTACTCACTTTTTCCTACACTATATCCAGCCTAGGTTAATTCTTTTAATGACATTTCTTTGAGCCCTCATCCAAATATTTCGTTTTCAATCATATTTTGTTATTTTCCAACATGTACATCTCCATATTTTGTTGCCTACAATAAAGATTTTGTATTGTTCTTCTGCTTAGTGTCTAAGTCTCAAATCCATAAATAAGAACTGATAAAGCAAATATATTAAAAATCTTCCTTTTCAAACAAAGACATATTTCCTTTCAGTATTAAATTATTTTTACAAAAGTATTGCATCCAAGTTTAGTTCTATGATTAATTTTATTTATTGTATTTCCATATTATCAATCTTTATTTACTTTTCAAAAAAATTATTGAACATTACTTTAGTCTTTTTTAGTATTATTTTTACACTACTTTCTTATTTTACTTTCATATATTTGAAGCTCTGAACCATTATTTGCAAAAACAATAGCATTATATGCAAAGTTTAGATGAATTAAAATAATATTCTTGTATTTTTATTTCCTTAATTCCTCATTTTAATCCACAAAATACTTCTTGAAAAAACTGTTGAAAAAGTTTTGGAAATATTGAACCTTTATCAATGTTAATCTTATGAGGATCACCATATAATCTAATCAATGCATTTGCATTTTGATAAATATTCTTTACAATATTCTCAGTCTATATCTGATAGTTCAAAGATTTGATCATTAAAAATGTTTATAGAACTTTCCACAATTTGTTAGTCCAAAGAAAAATCAGCAACTTATATGCATTGGTCCTAAATTGCTTTTAAATCAAACTTATTCTTTTGGTTGATTTGAATTCAAAATTTGCTGTAGACAAGTTGTAATTATCTTGGTAAAGATTTTGTATAAATCTGATAAAGTATTGATAAATCTGTAATTTCTAATACGTTGTTTATCACTTCAAATATTCTTCCAGTCATTTAGTAAATCTTTATCATTTATTTTATCTCTTTACTTGTTTAATCATTTCTTGGAGTTATTCCTTTCTGCATATATTTAATTGTATGTCTCACCTCTTTATTTAAAATGCTTGACAAGTCAGATGATGTAGAAATTGTAATGATTTTTTTTTTTTATATTCTTGGTTACTGTATAATTTTTTTAATACATTTTGCACACATTTCATAATATTATCATTTTTTTAGTAATAGTTCCATCTTTTCTTCTTATTGCTAAAATAGCTTTTCTTCCAGCTCAAGATATTGTTTTATACTTTTGAAAGTTTTATTCTCTTTTATAGCTTTTCTTTTCAATTCACAGTAATATTTTTCTTTCATTATTAACTCTTCTTCCTACCATATTCAATTCTTCTTAATGAATCTTTATTAAATATTTTTTCTTTTCTTCATTCTTGTCTCAGTTAAAAATTTACTGATGAACTGCTGATTTTTATATTATCTATTTTTGTTGCAGCGCTTAATACAATATCAGTTATCTTTTTATTGATCTCACCTTCAAAGTTTGTATTTTAAAATGACCAGCAAGTTCTAATTTTGATTTACTGGGGAGTTTCTAAAAGTTAGAAATTCCAATTAACAATACTGATTTTTAAATAGTTTTCATATCTCTAATTATGAATTAATACATATTTTACATTTCACTAATATAAATAATCAATTCCTAAGTTGCCTATATTAATAATATTAAAATATACATTTTTCCAGTTAGTCAAAATAAAATTCATTTTAAGCGTAGCTTTGTTTGGGTATTTCCATGTTCATTTAGCATTTTTCTCTAAAAAAGAATTCATGATATACAATTTTTCTACAAATTCCATAAGTCTGTGTCCTCTCATTTCTATCACCATAGCCAAACTTA
Source organism: Epiperipatus broadwayi (assembly GCA_028023455.1). Classification (NCBI taxonomy): domain Eukaryota; kingdom Metazoa; phylum Onychophora; class Udeonychophora; order Euonychophora; family Peripatidae; genus Epiperipatus; species Epiperipatus broadwayi. The sequence continues at coordinate 10,186,254 of JAQFVV010006201.1, forward strand.
CACACAGCCCTTGTAAAAAAAAGAGTTTGCAATTAAGTGAAAAAAGATCATTTGGGTTCTCTTTGAGGCTTTAAAGAACTGAGCAGGACAAATTCCTAATTTCCATTCCATATCTTCTTGCTATTGTAGCTGTTATTACTGTAAGATTATTCATATGATAGACTATTCACCAAAAAACACTATGATCTTTATTCTCAGCTGCCTGGTAGTTTTTAAATGAAACATCTGTAGAATTTTCTGGAAGACAAAATGAATACAGTGATGAATGTTCTTTTTTAGATATTTATAACCATGATAGACAATTTTAAATTAGAAAATAAAAAAACATAATATATTAAGGTAATATTAACACTATATATTCAGAAAAAAAACCCCACTGAAAATAATACGTACCACCTTATTGTAATTTTGGTGTTGAATGATCTTATCAAAAGCAACAACAATGAAAAGGCATTAAGATTGTATTTAGTATTTTCTAATATTTTCTCTGACTGTACAGTGTTAATATTGATTAATTATCGTTAACATTTTCGTTTTGAATTCAATAACTTTATTGCAGTGCAACATATAATATGTCAATATTTCTAATTACCTTTAAAAAAAAAAGATGCAAAATTTCATAGTATCCTTAAAAAAAAGTATAAATTGTCATAATCATGAAATAAAGTTGGTAAAAAAATATAAACTGTATATAACAATGTTTGTTGGTATTTTGTAACTTCAAGTTGAATCAGTTAATTCATATTCTTCACTATTGTAACCAGTAATTAAAAAATACAGATTATATACTTTCTTCAACTATTTTATAAGCAATTAATAAAATGTTTATCCAAATTTTTCTGATCCATAACCTTTCTTTTCCATAATATTTCAACAAATTTCTTTATTTCACCTATCCATTTCATGTTCAGTTTTTTTCTAGGCTGATCTAATTTAAAACTTCTATTGTCCATCTATTATAATTTCTTTTAGCAATATCTCTAGTTCAGCTCTGTTTCAATCTTTTAATTCTTTCAATAATGTCAAAACTATATGATGTCTCTCACCTATGTATTTTATTTTTTGATCTCTCCTTATTACTTCCATATATAACTTTCCATACTTTTATTCTTTTCTAAAGATTAAAAAGTTTCTGGTAAAACATATCTTTTTAAAAAGTGTCTTTTTAAATATATATTTATTTTTAATATTAAATTACTTCTACCAAAAAACATTATCAAGTTTAATTCTATGATTAATTTCATCTGTTGTTTCTATCTGTATTATTAATATGATCAAAATTTGTGCTTATTAACTATTTCTAATTTATGATTATCAATCTTATTTTCTTCTTCAGAGAAAATCGATTGAGTATTACTTTAACCTTTTTAATATTCATCTTTAGACTTACTTTTTTATTTTCATCTGATAACTCTTGCAACATTTCCTGAAGCTCTGAAGCATTATTTTCAAAAACAACAAATGAGTTTGCAAAAATCTAGATGACAAATAATCTTCCTGTACTTTTATTCCTAAAAAAAATCATGTGATGTTTAGAGGTTTAATAATTTTATTCCTTTAGTTTCTCATTTTAATTCACAAAATACTTCTCATAAAATTGTTGTAAAATGTTTTGGAGATTTGAAATCATTCTGTTGATAAAAATTCTTTAGAAAATGGTAATATTCAGGGTGGATAATCCAAAAATTTAATTATTGTGAAAATGTAAAATCTAATGCCATTTCAGAATCTACAAGTCAAAAGTATAATGGCAACTCATATATGTTAGCCCTTTTTATAACTTTTCAGATGTAATGCAGTGTGAAAAGTACTCTTAAATTATTAAGCATCACATGATCACTATCTTATACTAGCACATAATTGTTTATAAACAAAGCAAAACTCTCCATACAGTATTGCCACCCTGTGCCAACCAGAGTAATCAATGAATGCCAGAAGGCTTGTGCATAAAATCCCTATCTAATGCTTATTCACCCAATATCCCCAGACTGATGATGGTCACAAGCCAGAAACTAGTCTGGGAATATTGGATGAGTAGGCATTAGATAGGGATTTTATGCACAAGCCTTCTGGCATTCATTGATTACTCTGGTTGGCACAGGGTGGCAATACTGTATGGAGAGTTTTGCTTTGTTTACTCTTAAATTCAGTTTGTTCTTTTGAATGGTTCAAGTCTAAAATTTATTTATTATTAAGAAACTAATTAAGACAGTCCAAATTGCCCATTAATAAAGTCAATTTTGATTTAGATATTGCTTTGAGTCTTATAAATTTACATACTTGTGATTCCATTGAGAACACAAATATTGAAGATTAACTATGAAATATAATGAACGCATATGTAAAAATCTAAAATGAAAGAATATTTAGTACAACTGGAATACATGCATCTTTCAGAAATAAATTATGTGATGTATTGATCATCATTATTTGGCAAATAATTGATGCGACTCTTTCAAAGACTTATGTATATATATATCGAAGTGGATAATTCCATTTCAGAATTATTTTAAATAGTTTGGAACAAAGAAAAGGCTAGTTGATAGGAAATATCAAATTTTAGAGAGAGTAGCATTAAAAGCTAATAGAGTTTTTATAATATTTAAGTATCTTTTGCATATATATATATATAAATTGTATAAAATTTATTTAGGTTTTTTTTTTTGATAAAAAATATTTTTTACTTTTTCTTTCAAAAAAGATTTAGTTTTTTTGTCTAAAAGTATTTATAAAGAAAAGTTTGATTTTTTATTAAGATAAAAAATAGACTTTTTTTTGAAAATGATAATTATGTACATAGAGGATTTAAACACAGACTTTCAAACTCCTTTCAGCTATCCACTCTATATCATAAACTGATACACATGATCACACACACATGAAAAAGGTAAATAAACTCCAGTATATGTATTTCATGCTGAATCAGTACTCATCAGTTGATCCAAATGATTTGGACCAACTGATGAGTGCTGGTTCAGCACAAAATACATATATTTGAGATCATTTAACTTTTTCACAGTGTGTGGTCATGTCTATTGGTTGTAGGAGATAGAGTGGATAGCTGAAAGAAGTTTGAAAGTCTGTATTCAAAACCCCTATATTATATCTAAATTCCAGGTATGTGAATTATACTTATATCTAAATATTACAGAATGATAATTAGTGGATTAATTTAAAACTGTACAGAATAAAGTTTTTTATTTTTAATTAAGGTAATACATAATTACAATCAAAAGTTATCAGTCATCAAAGGAAAAGTAAGGAATTTATTATTTTAATCTGTACATTTGAATTTATTTTAAAATATTGTTAATATTTCAGTTGATCCCAAAAATAAAATTTATCATAGTTTTTTCTTGGTAATTAAAATTCCATAAGATAAGAACATAAATAGTCCTAAAAAAATAATAAATTTATCTCTTGCTTTCTTATTTCTTCAACTTCAGGTGCTGGTGTCCTGATCAAAGTAAAATTGCAGTGTTGTGACAAGATTGGATAGAAATGACTTTGTAAAAACTTTTCTTTATTTGTTAAAATTATTTTTAAAGAAAAAAAAATTATATAAAATTCATGGTCCCTCCACAACTACCAATTCATAAACTTAGCATACATATGTAATATATAAGTTATTAGTAAGAGAAAAGGGTAAAGAAATAATGATATTCATGTGAATCCAATGGAAACATATAAACTGCCTAAGTCTTAAATTATCTTAGTTAACATAATTATTTCCATTAGACTCATTTGTTTTATATTTGATTACTGAAAATTGGATTTTATATAGATGGATTTATATATAAGCAGTTGTTTGTTTAATATTTAATAATTTACATATGTTCACATCCATATGGGAGAATACATTCCTATCAGTTTAATGAGTTAGGAATTGATTTCAGAATGAGTCATCCTTGTATAAATTGTAATTGTATTAAATAAACTGAGGACAAAAGGCCACTCCTTATAATTATTGTATAAAAGGTTTATTTAGTTAGGGTTCAGACCAATAGGCCATCCCTTTATAGTTATTATATAAGCAGTTATGTTTAGGAATAGGATCTAAAAAAGACAATTTCTTATGATGACTGTAATAAAGATAGCATTGATATCTATTCCATATAGAACTTATGTATGTGTAAGAATTAAGAGACATGCGAGTCAAAGAAATGTTATATTTATGAATTCATACACGAGTAGAATTATATTTAAGTTTATGGAAGACAGGGTTAAAGGTGCAGTGAATGTGATATTATCTATGAATATACTGATACTATGATGTATAAAGATTTAATAAATACACTTGTAAATAAATTATTATTACATCATTTATGACTTTGTTTATGTAAGATTGTATGATCTACCATCTTTCATCAGGGATAACTTATGTTCTCTGAGATTTAGCCTGGCATTACAAATGGGGCTATGTTGGTTATATTATTATATTAATAAATATGGTTTTAATTTCTCCTTATATGTAAAAACAAAAAATACTTAATTGTAATTATTAATTAGAGAAAATATAACTTACTATTAAAAATTTTCGGCTGAACGTTTTCGAGGAACCATGCCTCATACTCATAGCCTTCATGAAAAGTGTAATAAATATATGCAAATGTAAATATTCAAATAAGCTACTGTTACGTAGCCCATTTTTTCGAGATCTCGAAGCATGTGTCCTTTCTGTTAATGGCATGGATGTCTCTATTAATATAGAATGCCTCCTTTATTTTTCTCCTGTAATCATTTGGCTCTGAACATCCTCTGTATTTTTCGAACATAGTAAACAATCTGGGCACAACTTCATACCTGCCAACCCCATTATTTTATGTTCAGAGCCAAATGATTACAGGAGAAAAATAAAGGAGGCATTCTATATTAATAGAGACATCCATGCCATTAACAGAAAGGACACATGCTTCGAGATCTCGAAAAAATGGGCTACGTAACAGTAGCTTATTTGAATATTTACATTTGCATATATTTATTACACTTTTCATGAAGGCTATGAGTATGAGGCATGGTTCCTCGAAAACGTTCAGCCGAAAATTTTTAATAGTAAGTTATATTTTCTCTAATTAATAATTATTATATTAAATAAAATATTGTTTTAAATATATAGTGCTTGTTTACTTCCTGATACCTAAAGCCTATAAACTTATAAACAGGGGTGGGATTTTAAATTGCAATATTATCAAAAAGAAAAAGAATGGATGGAATGTAAGAAATAAGCAAAAGGAATATGATTTTGACATAAGTATAGATATGGAGAAGGAATGAGTTTGTAAAATTAATGGTAAGAAAGTTAGTTATAAATGAAATGGAGAAGAAAGAATTAAAAGAATTTATAAAAGAGTAGTTAGGAAAGAAGAAATTGTTAAAATTGGGTTTTTGAATATACAAGGTGGTAGGAGACCTGAAAAGTGGATGGAATTAAATAAAACAATTGAAAATGAAGAGCTTGAGGTATTAGCAGAAGTGGATACACATCTAAGAGAAGAAGAACCTATTTTGGAACAATTGGTATGGCAGGGTATAAATAGAAAAGAAAAAATAGTTGGTGGTATAGGTGTTATATCAAAAAAAAATATTTAAATATTGTTAAATGTCAAGAACATTTGTAGTTTGAAATAAGGTTGGGTAGACAAGAATGGATGGTGGCTATAGTTTATATAGCTACCGGAGATAGTCAAATTATAATGGAGTGGAACAGTAATATATATGAATGTCTAGTTAAGGATATACAAAGTTTTAAGGAAAAGGGGAAGAGAATAATGGTTATAGGGGATATGAATGGACATATTGAAGAAATTGATGATGTAGATAATAAAAATGGACAACTTTTGAAGAAATTTTGTCAGAAAGTAAATTTGAATATTGGAAATTTATTAAATATTGATGAGGGACAATGTACATGGTCTAGAAATAATATATTTCACACAATAGATGATGTATTGGTAGAGAAAAAGGGAATGAATAAAATAAGGAAAATTAAGGTATTTGATAATGAAGAACAATTATAGTGAAGTTATGATCACTAGTGCATACATTTTATTTATGCACTAGTGATCATAACTTCACTGTAATTGAAATGATTAGTAATGTGATGAAGAATAGAAATAAAAGAAATATTAGTGAAAGATGTGGATGGAGAATGAATAATAAGAATAAATTGGAAGATTATAAAATACAAGTTGAAGAAATCATGAAAGTGTGGTTGGGGATGAGTATAAGGACTGGTATAAAGAAATAGAAAAAATGGCAAATAGAGTTTTAGGTGAGAATATTCAGAAGAATAAAAGTAATAAAAAATTAGAATTAGTAAAAGTGTAAAAGAGAGGAAAGAAGCATGCAGAAATACAAATGTGCTATTAATAACAAGGAAAGTGGAAAAGATATTAATGCTAAATGGGAAAAGAACTTAGAAAAGAAGAAGTTGACTAAAATAGATCATTATAGAGAGAGAATGAAATTGAATAGTAAATTGTTGGAGGATATTAATAAAAATGGAAGAGATGGAAGTAAAAAAATTTGGAATTACATTAAAAGAAGAAATGTAGGGGAGAGAGATAGTATTACTAGATGATGAGGGAATAGAGTGTAGCTTTAGAGAAGATTTAGAGAGAATCTTAAATAGATATGTAATGGATATAGAAAAGATTTAGAGAAAATCTTAAATAGAGAGAAAATCTTAAATAGATATGTAATGGATATAAAAAAGATGTTAGATGTAAATGATAGAGTGATAGAAAACATGAAAGTATATAGCAATGGGAATATTAGATTTACAAAAATTAACTGAATGAGATAGAGAAGAAATTGAAAAGTGGAAAGGCAAAAGGTTTAAATGGATGGGCAGCAGAGATGGTAATGAATTTAAGATATAGGGCAAAAGTAAAGTTACTATCCTGTTTTAACAAGATGGCACAGGATAGAGTTTTTCTGAATAGTTGGAGTAATACAAGAGTAAGATTATTATTTAAAGGAAAGCTAATACAAGAGTAAGATTATTATTTAAAGGAAAGCATAAGGATCATAGAAAGTTAAATAATTATGGACCGATAACGTTAATATCAGTTTTATATAAAGTTTTCTCATATATGGTGGCTAGAAGAGTTGTAAAATAAATGGAAGGGAATAATGTAGTGGGGGAAATGCAAGGAGGTTTTAGATTAGATAGGCGTATAGGAGATAGTTTATTTGTAGTTACACAACTTATGGATATGAGTAGGAATTCAGGTAGACAGTTATATATTAGTTTTATAGATATAGAGAAGGCATATGATAGAGTAAATAGTAATAGATTATGGATAAGTTTAGCAAATTTGGGAATGGATGAAGCTTTAGTGGATATTATTAAGAAATTATATGAAAATAATTATTATTTATATATATATAAATTAGGGAATATAGAATCAGTTAAAGTTAAAAATGGAGTGGGACTAAGGCAAGGATGCCCTATGTCACCTATTTTGTTTATGTTGTATTTGAGTGAAATGGAAAGAGCAACATAAAGATTAAAAAGAGGGATAGAGATACCGTTAATAGGTGGTAAGGGAGTATATATTTTGTCAGGTCTTTTTTTTGCAGATGATATATTTTTGTGTGCAGAAAGAAGAGAAGATATGGAAGTTATGCCGATGACATGTGTAAGGGTAGGTAAAGAGATGGGGGATTAAATTTAGTGAAGAAAAATCAAATATAATGATGGTTAAGATGTAGAATTTTTATTGAGAGATATTAAGTTACATGTGGTGAATAGATATAGTTATTTGGGAATTATTTTAAGTAATCAGAAAAATTGTTTGAATGAATGGGAGAAAAAATTGATAAATGAAGCAAAAAAAAAAAGAAAGGGATTGATAAGGAAATTAACAATGTTTTCATATAATAAATATGATGTAGCTAGAATTATATGGGAGTTGCAGTAGCAGGGTTAACATATGGTAATGATGCATTATGTGTTCATAAAGGAGTATTAGATTATTTATAAAAAGTTCAAAGGGAAGTAGGAAGGCATGCATTGAATGTAGATGTATGGATAGTGAGGCAATTCAAGGAGAAATGGGATGGTCAAGTTTTTATATGTGAGATACAAAAAGTAAAATGAAAATGTTTAGTAGATTGCAGTTTATAGATAATAAAAGAATAGCCAAAATAGTATTTAATTGAGTTATGAGTAAAGGGCAGGCAACAAGTTGGGTGAGAATGATAAGGCAGTATGCAAAATATTTGGATAAAGAATTTATATCAGTATATTTAAACATTACAAGCATAAAGCTAAACTAGTCAATATATAATTCAAATTACCCCAAATCCAAAAATCAACTAGACCAGCATAAAAATAATATTAAAACACAACCAAAGGTTTCACTGCTACAAGCAGACTTCTCAAGTGTAAAGAACTATAAAAACTATACAATATATATATATATATATATATATATATATATATATATATATATAACTATTACCCACAAATCCATTTACTTCTCATCCACCCTTAATATTAAAAGAACTCTTAAATAAGTTAATTGCTTCAGAACAATACATTTTCAATAATAAAGATTCTTTAATTCTTCTTTTGATTTCATTTCTCTCAAAGAAGACAACCTTAGCTTCATCAAAATTAATAGTAAATTGTTTGGAAATAAGAAAATTGCTTGGAAAAGGGGTGTTACATTGAATAATTTATTAAATAATACAAAAGAAATTTTTGATAGAAAGACTATTCCTGATGTAGTATATTTTATCCCTTGTTTATTTTGTAAGAAGGTCTACATAGGTCAGAGTAGTTTGAGTTTAAATGAAAGGATAAAGGTTCATAAAAGTAGAGTTAAGATATCTTAGTTCGGCTTTGTATGTCCATGAAAAAGATACAGGCCACACTATTAATTTTGATGAAGCTAAGGTTGTCTTCTTTGAGAGAAATGAAATCAAAAGAAGAATTAAAAAATCTTTATTATTGAAAATTTATTATTCTGAAGCAATTATTAACTTATTTAATTAAAGAGTTTTTTTTAATATTAAGGGTGGATGGGAAGTGAATGGATTTGTGGGTAATAGTTAATATTATATATATTGTATAGTTTTTGTAGTTCTTTACAATTGAGAAGTCTTCCTGTAACAGTGAAACCTTTGGTTGTGATTTAATATTATTTTATGCTGGTCTAGTTGAATTTTGGATAATTTGAATTATCAGTATATTTGTACAAAAGATGGAATGATTGTGTTAGGAGGATTGTTGAGTGGTATAGTGGTAAGGAATGGGATAAAAGAATAGATTTATTAATAAAGAATACAATTAGAGAGATGGAGAACTAGTATGGAGAGTAAAAAGAGTTTAAATATATATAGAAGTAAACAGAATATTAGGTGCAAGTTAATTATGATAATAGTAAGGAAAGTAGTTTACTGTTTAAAGCTCGAACGGGATCTTTAGCAACAAGAGAATATACATGTAAATGGAAAAAAATATGGGTGATTTAGTCTGTAAATTATGTAAGGAAGGAATAGAAAAGATTAAGCATCTGTTAATTGAATGTAAATGCTTGAAAACAGAAAGGGTAGATATAATGAAGTTATGTAAGAATACATATGAAAAAAGTGATTATACAGAAAGTGGATTATTGATTTTTATGCTGGGTTTGGGAAAAGATAAGGGGGATTTAGATATAAAGGCCATAGAGTTGACAAAGATTATGTTGTGGAAATGGGATAGATCAGAATATGGGAAAACTTAGAGTGGGGAATGAAAAATAAAGTGGCTAACAGGTTTCTCTGGGCATAATTGCTGAGAGATTCTTGACTTCGTTTAAGGAGAAACCACAGTACATCACAAATGCTGACATGATTATTCTGTGCTGAGGGCTAAGTGGAATCTGTTTATCACATTTATGTGATTAATCATCTGAGATCATGGATACAAAGATTTTGTCTGTTGTATGAAAGTGAAGAGTAAATTGTGATTCAAGAGAGATAGATTTAATTGAATTTGGAAAGATTGGGAATTGTTAACATTTAGAAAGTGTTTTGTTCACCATTTTAAATATAGAAGTTTTTTTAAAAAAATTATTTTGTTGAAATGTGTGTTGTTAATGTAAGGATATTTTATAACTAAGATGTATCTAAAAATAGTTGTTTTTTTTAGTAAGTTTGCTACTAAAGAATTTTTTTAATTCAAGAAAGAGAGTGATTTATTTGAAAAAAAAAAAATTTTTTTTCGGAGGCCTAAGGTCAAAAAACACATGGTTATTGATGGATCATTTTTTGAAAGAAAGTAAAGTTTTTATTTTTCCATGCAAAAGGGTTTGAAGAGAAGAAGAGGAAGTATAAAGTTAAATTTAGAGTAGGTGACTTGGGAAATAAGGAATATGAATTGCATTTGTATTCCGTAATGCATATATAATGATCAGAAAGCAATTAGGCATGCTATGGTAGAGTGTATTATATGTGATGAGGTTTATCACTTGAAATGTTTAAATAAGACTAGGAAGGATATAACAGGTTTATGGTTATGTAGATCAGTGTGTAAATATGATAAAAGAGGTGAAAAAGTGGGTTCTAAGTATAGATACTTTAAAGAGAAAGGCAGGAGACATGGAGCAAAATATAATTGAGGAAGATAGGATAGAATATGGTGTTAGTGGAGTGACAGAAGATATGGGTGGAAAAATTAGTAGTGCAATGGAGATGGTTAGCCAAAGAATAAGATAGAAGAAGAGATAAAAGATGTAGAAGCAAAATTAAAATTGTTAGAGATGAAGTGTGAGCAAATAAAGAAATTATTGAGTAGGAATGATAAGAAAGAAATAGACAAGGAAGTCCAGAAGATAGTCAAGAATGTTTCAGATGAACCAGAGAAAGTAGACTATGAGACAGTATTAATAAGAGATTCACTAATTAGAGAATGTGGAGATATAATTGCAAGGGAAAATAGAAACAGATATGTAAGAGTATGTTTGCCTGGAGCTAGAATTAGGGCAATGGAGTAGAAATGTGTATGTTATGGTAGGGACTAATAATTTGTCAGAGCCGTCAGAGAAAATAATAGATGAGTACATAAAATTGATTAGAAATTTGAATAAGATTAAAGAAAGAATAGGAATAGTTGGATTATTAACAAGATTTGACAAGAGGTATATGTTAGATGGGGCATGTTTTATAAATGTTTGTGGATGTGGTAATTTTTTTTATTGGAAAAAGGGAATTGTATAGTAAGAATGAATTGCATTTAAAAAAACAAGGAAGTGAAGTTTTAGGGAGTTTGATTTATAAATAATATAGTTTGGAAAACTTATAAAGGGGGGGGGGGGAGTTTTAAATTGCAGTTTTATCAGAAAGAAGAAGAATGAATGGGATGTAAGAAATAAACAAAGGGTAGCTGATTTAGATATAAATATAGGTGTGGAGAGGGAATAGGTCTATAAAATTAATGGAAAGCAAGTTATTTATAAATGGAATGGAGAAGGTAATGTGGAGAAAGAATGGATCTATAAAATTAATGGCAAGCAAGTTATTTATAAAAGTAATGGAGAAGAAAGAATCAAAAGAATTTATAAAAGAGTAGTTAGGAAATAAGAAATTGTTAAAATTGAGTATTTGAATATGTAAGATGGTAGGAAACCAGTAAAGTGGCTGGAATTAAACAAAGCAATTAAAATGAAGAGCTTGAGGTATTAGCAGTAGTGGAAACACATCTAAGAGAAGAAGAAGAACCTATTCTGGAAGACTTGGTATGGCAGGGTATAAATAGAAAAGAAAAAAGGAAATGTCAACAACATTTGTGGTTCGAGATAAAGTTAGGAAGATAAGAATGGATGGTGGCTATAGTGTATATGAATGCCTAGTTAAGGATATACAGAGTTTCAAAAAAAAGGGAAGAGAATAATGGTTATAGGAGATATGAATGGGAATAAGAAATTGATGATATAGGTAATAAGAATGGACAACTTTTGAAGAATTTTTGTCAGAGAGTGAATTTGAGCATTGGAAATTTATCAAATATTATACAGTTTCAATGAAACCAGGGACAAGAATAATGGTTATAGGAGATATGAATGGGAATATTGAAGAAATTGATGATGTAGGTAATAAGAATGGACAACTTTCGAAGAGTTTTTGTCACTCAGTGAATTTGAGTATTGGAAATTTATCAAATATTTATGAGGGACAATACACATGGTCTAGAAATAACAATAGATTATGTATTAGTAGAAAAAGAGGGAATGAATAAAATGTGGAAAATTAAGTTGTTTGATAATGAAGAGAGAGTATGTAATAGTAATCATAACCTCTTTATACCACTAAACATCACATGATCACTATTTCTTATGCTAGCATATTACTGTTATTTCAGGCAAAACTCTCCATATAGTATTGCCACTCAGTCCCAAACAGGGTAATCAATGGAGGCCAAAAGGTTTGTGCATAAAATCCCTATCTAGTACCTACTCATCCAGTATCTCCTGACTAGTTTCTGGCTTGTGGCCTTCGTCAGTGAAGAGCTTTGGATCTAAGAGCACTGGACCTAAGTTCTAAATCTTGGTGCAGTGCTCTCAGATCCAAAGCTCCTCACTGACGAAGGGTGCAGTGCTCTTATACCTAAAGCTCTTCACTGATGAAGGCCACAAGCCAGAAACTAGTCAGGAGATATTGGATGAGTAGGCACTAGATAGGAATTTTATGCACAAACCTTCTGGCATTCATTGATTACTCTGTTTGGGACTGAGTGGCACTATTATATGGAGAGTTTTGCCTGATCCTAAGATCTAGGTGCAGTGCTCTCAGATACAAAACTCCTCACTGATGAAGGCCACAAGCCAGAAACTAGTCTGGGGATAATGGATGAGTAGGCACTAGATAGGGATTTTATGCACAAGCCTCTGACATACATTGATTACTCTGGTTGTCACTGAGTAGCACTACTATATGGAGAGTTTTGCCTGTTTTAATAACTTCTTTATAATAGAAATGGTTAGCAATGTGATGGAAAATAAAAATAAATGTAGAAACAATCATAAAAGATGTGGATGGAGAGTGAATGATAAGAATAAATTAGAAAAGTATAAAATAAAAGTTGAAGAAACCATGGAAGAATTGATTGGGGATGAATATAAGGATTGGTGTGATGAAATAGAAAAAGTAGCCAATAGAGTTTTAGGTGAGAATATTCAGAAGAATAAAAGTAATAAAAAAAGTGAGAGTTAGTAAAAAGTGTAAAAGAGAGGAAAAGAGCATGCAGAGAATATAAATGTGCTATTAAGAACAAAGAAAGGAAAAAAGATAATTGTTAAATGGGAAAAGTACTTAGAAAAAAAGAAGTTGGCTAAAATAGATAATTATATAGAGAGAATGAAATTGAATAGTAAATTGTTGGAGGATATTACTAAAAGTGGAAGAGATGGGTAGTAAAAAATGAAATTACATTAAAAGAAGGAATGTAGGAGGAGAGAGTTAGTATTACTAGATGATGATGGAACAGTGTGTCACTCTAGAGAAGAAAAAGACATAATCTTAAATAGCTATGTAATAGATGTAGAAAAGATGTTAGATGTGAAGGATAGAGTGATAGAAAATATGAAAGTATATCATAATGGAAATATTAGGTTTGCAGAAAATGAACTGAATGAGGCAGGGAAGAAATTAAAAAGTAGAAAGGCAAGAGGTTTAGATAGATGTACAGCAAAGATGGTAATAAATTTAAGGCATAGGGCAAAAGTAAAACTATTATCATGTTTTAATAAGATGGCACAGAAGAGAGAATTTCTGGATAGTTGGAATAATACAAGAGTAAGGCTACTATTTAAAAGAAGGTTAAGGAGCATAGAAAGTTAAGGAATTATAGACCAATAGTGGTAACATCAGTAGTATATAAAGTATTCACATATATGGTGGCGGAAAGGGTAGTAAAATGAATGGAAGAAAATAATATAGTGGTAGAAATGCAAGGAGTTTTTGATCAGATAGGCATATAGGGTGTAGTTTATTTGTAGTTATACAACTTATAGATATGAGTAGAAATACAGGTAGATAGTTATATATGGTTTTTATAGATAAAGAAAAGGCATATAATAGAGTAAATAGAAATAGATTATGGGTAAGTTTAGTAAGTTTGGGAATGGATGGAATTTTAGTGGATCTTTTTAAGAGACTACATGAAAATAATTACTATATGTATCAATTAGGAAGTTAAAAATGGGGTGGGACTAAGGCAAGAAGACTCTGTGTTATCTATTTTGTTTTTGTTGTATTTGAGAGAAATGGAGAGAGCAATAGAAATATTAGAAAAAGGGGTAGAGATACCATTAATAAGTGGCAAGGAGAAAATATGAAAGTTATGATGAAGACATGCACAAGGGTGAGTTAATTGTTGGGGATTAAATTTAGTGAAGAAAAATCAAAAGTAATAATGACTAATACTGGGGAAAGAGAAGATAAAGAATTTTTATTGGGGAATTTATTGGGGAATCATCTTAAGTACTCAGAGAAATTGCTTGAATGAATGAAGCAAAGAAAGGAAAGGGATTGATAAAGAAATTAACAGTGTTTTCATATAATAAATATGGTGTTGCTAAAATTGTACGGAAGGAAGTGGGAGTAGCAGGGTTAACATATGGTAAAGAGGTATTAGATTAACTAATATTTCTTATGTTTGTATTATGTTATAGTTCTGAAAAAGATTGCTAGTGCAATTGAAACTGTAAAAGAGGGTGGTAAATAAAGCTTTATGTAATAGTAGTAAAGAGCATGGATTGTTTAGTATTATATGGGTATTATATTACTTAGAAAAAATACAAAGAGAAATAGGAAGACATGCATTAAATGCAGATATGTGGATGGCAAAGGAGGCAATTCAAGGAGAAATGGGATGGTCAAATTTTTTATGAGAGATACAAAAAACAAAATGAAAATGTTCAATAGATGCAGTTTAGGGATAATAAAAGAATAGCCAAAATAGTATTTAATTGGATTATGAGTAAAGGGCAGGCAATAAGATGGGTAAGAAAAATAATGTGGTATGCAGAAGATTTGGATAAAGAATTTACTTGTACAAAAGGTGGGATGTTTGTGTTAGGAGAATTGTTGAGTGTTATAGTGGCAAGGAATGGGATAGAAGAATAGATGCATTAATAAAGAATAGGAAGTCGGAGAGATGGAGAACTAGTATGGAGAGTAAAAGGGTTTCAATATACATAGAATTTCAATATATATATAGAATTAAACAGAATATTGGGTGTGAGTTAATTTATGATAATAGCAAGAAAAGTAGTTTACTGTTTAAGGCTCAAACGGGATCTTTAGCAACAAGTGAATATACACATAAATGGAAAAATGTGCATAATTTAGTCTGCAAATTGTGTAAAGAAGGCATAGAAAATATTAGGCACCTGTTAATTGAATGTAAATGCCTGAAAGCAGAAAGAGTACAAATAATGAAGTTATGGAAGAATAAATATAAAACAAAGTGCTTAAACAGAAAGTGGGTTATTGGTTTTTATGCTAAGTTTGGAAAAAGATAAGGAAGATTTAGATATAAAGACCATGGAGTTGACAAAGATTATGTTGTGGAAATGGGATGGAGAAAGATATGGGAAAACATAGGATGGGAAATAAAAAGGGAAGGTAAAGTGGCTAACAGGTTTCTCTGGGCATAGTTCCTGAGAGATTCCTGACTTTGTATAAGGAGAAGTCACAGTACATCACATCAAAACAATAGAGAAAAAGTAAAATGTTGAAATATACTAGTCTGACCATTACAATAAATATATATATATATTCTAACCTGTAATCATGCATCCTCACTTCCAGATAATATATGATATAAAATAAAATGGGTTCTATCTCAGTTAATAATTAATAACTAAAATATTCAGCATTAAAATTAAATTATTTCACTAGCTCAAATTTAAAATACGAATAAGGTTCAGTTTATAAAAATAAATTAAATAAATATTTAATATTTTCACGAGACTTGAAGTGAAAATACAGGTGACAAGATAGATTACATTGAGCCAATATCCCACAGGATACTACCTCAATGGCATAAAAACACTATCCCCCCTTTATTACTATTTCAAATAACAAACTCATAGTATTCTTATGACTTTAATAACTTCTACTCACTAAGATTAAACTAATAATTAAGTCTTAATCTTCTATTTGTAATAATCTAGCTCAATAAAATAATCTCAGGTTCATAAAGTTTATTCTAAGTTAATTTAAAAATACGGTAGTAAAATATGAGAAGGGATTTTATGTCATAATCTACTACACTTAAACTAATAATAATAAATAATAATAATAATATTCTTCATTGTTTAATTACTACTGGATATCTTTTCTTTTCGTTATATTTTTATTACCATAATAAAATAGTAAAATAATTTTATATACTTTTACCTTCATGTAATAATATAATAAATACGTGGTAGCATATGATAATCTGATAAACAAAAGATGTGTGGCAACTGATAGCATATAATTCAGTATACTATTGTGATAACTGATTTATGACCAATAAAACAATGTAAAATTATAATTATTTAACTAAATGAATACCAATAAAATATTTAAAAATTCTTAAAATAATTCTCTATTTATCTTTTGTACAAAATTATATATTTGTTTCAATTATTATGCATATATCGTGATTTCATGCAGCGATGTGGAGAAACAAATAACTCGGACACAAAATTTTTGAAATAACAAAATTTAACAAAGTTTATTACTAACAACAAATAAATAAACAATTTATTTACACTATTTACAGTGGATATCCTTAACTTTTTTTACTTTACAGTTTGATCTACCGGGTTATAAAAAAAAATAAAATTATATTTCAATTATATCTTTATTTAGATTTAGGACAAAATTTAAAAAAAAAATGTTACTATTTGGTTTCTCATTATGGTTAACTTATTACAAATATATTTATCTACTTTATTAGCAACAACATTTTATCCTTAATATTATTAATCTATCTTATTTTAAAAAAATTCATACCTAGAAAAACATTCTATAGAAAACAAAATTTTATAATGAGCATGGATTTCTCAAAATATTAAAAAAAAAATTTCAGCTTGCAAAGTCAAAGATGTTACACAAAATATTATCCAAAATTCAGTACTAGATTTTAGTATTTATCACACAATGTTTACTAATCATAATATATTCTTCTTTAAGCTTTACTTTAGTATGATATAAGTGTAATCATCAATATATTTCTGTTAATCAATAAACAAAAAAATATACTATGCATATTGTTTACATAATTTACTTTGTACTATTGTATTTTAAAAATATGCAATACTTATTTTTCTCTTAAAAAAAAAATAATACTAAAGCATTTAAAATTATTATCACTTTAAAGAAAATATCTTTGTTTAGATACTTTATTTTAAAAAAAGTTTATATTTCATTTCCGAAATAAAATTCAAAATATATTCTATGATTCTTTACTTTCCTTAGGATACTTTGGATCTTCAATTTTAAGTTATAACGTCCTATTCCTTCTAAGCAAATAAACCAATCTTATACAAAACGATAGCATAACCTAAGTTCTAAATTATTTATCATTTCTCTTAAACATATCTTACTGAACGATGCAGTTACATGAAATAAAGATAGCGAAAACAGATGCATAGGATTAAGGAAGAAAGCTAGAGTATTACTCTTAACATATCTCAAAATCATGGCACAGTGCGAAGAGGTATGACATTTACCTGCCTAATATCCTCTAGTACAGGGACGATGTTAAAGCTATTTCTTCAGCTTTATTTAAAACATCAAATATTTAAAGAAATATAAACACTGTCCAAGTAAAATGTGTATCAGTCATAGGGCTTTGTTAACTATGCTGATATTCACATAAAGACTAAATATTATTTCCATTCCTTATAACATCCTATTTCTTAAAACATCATCTTGGTTTCCTGTTCACTAAGTACTTCCAAGCCACTATCTCAACATTATTTCTCAAGATTTTCCACATCTTACATCGATAAATAACTATCTGCATTTACAAAAACAATAAATAAAATTCATTAATAGTTAAACAATCTAGCTGTTCCACAAGAAAAGTCTGCTTACTTCATTATTCTATATGTCTAATCATACACAATCTACTTAGACAATATTTAAATATCCAATAACATGAAAATTTTAAAAGAATCACATAATTAATTGTTATGTTGGATTATATCACTAATAAAAAAAAATCGTCGTATGCATATTTTCAAATCAATCCTATCTCATAATGTTTTTTAAAATGTTGTATGAAATGCAGTACATATAAGTAAAAAACTTTTACACTTCATTCTTCCACTTTATGGATGATCTAAAGAAAACAAAAAAAATATACATTATAAATTATCAATAGTTATTATTATTACCAATAACCTTTATCTAGTCATCGTGTTCAGTAGGCTTCCTTTATCCACTTGAGCATTGCAGATATAAAAAAAAAAATTCACACCCATACACTTTATATTAAAATATTTTTAGCTAAATTATTAGATTGTTATATTATAAAATTTTAATATTAATAAATTAATGTTTTTGTTTTTCCTAATCTTATATAAAAATTTAGATTTAAACTAGGTTAACAAAATAAAAGGAATCAAAACTATAATTACATATTTTCTTGACGATAGTTCCTGATAAGTCCAAAATGTTTATTATTTTCTCTAGAGTTTTTAAAAAATGTTCTCCTCCAAGCGCGTTAAAGTTTAAAATAAAAATAATTATTAATCCATTTAGTAAAATTTATAGAAAATAATCCTTGGTTTTAGTATTTAGGACGATAATTATTAAATCATAATATTAATTAATCCTGTAAAACTTCTTAATCTTCTCTACCAATATTCTCTGCATATCCGATGCATCAATCCATCTAATTTAACTTTAAAAATATTCGATAAACTTTTAAGTACTATTTGTATTTCCATGGATCCATCTTTTATTCAACTATGTGTTCACTTTTTTATATATGTTTCCTTCTTGATACATTTAAACTTTCGTTTGGTATTTTTTATAAGTCTCTTTTAAAAATAAAAAAAAACTTCAAGTACTTTTAAACAAATTTTTTCTAAATACATTTAAATAATTCTAAGACCGGATATTTTAATATCAAAAACGCTTCTGTAACATATTCTCCTGGGTTCTTTCTTTAATTCTTGAAAATATTTTTTAAAAATGTTACCTTCAGAAAGTATATAACATTTTACTCCTTTGAATATATTCTATAAAATAATTCATGAAATATAATTGTCTTATTACTATTTAAAAATAAATCTTGGATAAACTTATAAATAATACGTTTCAATACATTTTTTAGGCTCTGTATAATGTCCGAGCTGTGTTTTTTTTTATGTACCAGAACAGTTCTCCGGTGAAGTATTAATAAAGCTGTATCAATAAATATTTCAAATATTTTTACAGTATTACAACTCATATCCATTTTATTTCGTAGTATATCCATTCTTTATTGCGAAGTTTAGGTTAAATTTTTAGATAAAATACGACTGGTAAGTACTTTAAAAAATTAGAAAATCATTTCCACAAAGTTTCTAAATATATAACTTTTTTCTAAACTTTCCTTTTGCAAAATACTTCTTTAAAATTATCAATTAGTTTTTGCAAAATAAACGATAAGAAAGTACCAAAAAAAATTGACTAAAATAAAAATTTTAAAAATACTATCTTTTTGATAGTTATAATTTACCTTTCTCCGGTTTCAATACATTATTAATCTCCCCTTATACCCCTGTGCAATTCATATTTATAGTCTGTAAGAATACCTATTCCTATTGGTTAATTCTTACTTTAGCTTGAGAACAAATTTACATATTTTTAGTTTATAGTAGAATTGAATTTCAAAATTAGAAATTATGACGTAATGAACCTAAAATATTATTTAAAATATTACTTTTAAATAAATTATTATTTTATTAAAACTATTTAAACATTTAAAATAACTTTTAAAATAATTTTAATAACCTATTCCATTTTTTTTAATATTCAATTTATCTTGTTTTTATTTAAATAAAATATTTCATTTTTATTATAACTGTATTCGTCTTTATGATACTATTTAAAACATTACATATGATAGTTAACTTAATATTTATTATTATTTGCTTTTATGATAGGCAATAATTCTATCCAATTCTATAATATAACTTTTAAAATATTTTAAACTTTGTTATTAATTCAAACAAGCGTGTGTGTGAACGTATATAATATACAAGTCACATGATCAATAACTTTGACAGACGATTTTCAATCTATTTCTCTGCCTAGACTAATAAAATTGATACACTTATTATATTATATAATATAATTATAAAATTTGGAAGAACAATTTAGAAAATATAGAATTAAATACAATTCTCACCATCATAAAGTTTATTTTTAAAATATATTATATTAATTTTGAGTATTAAATATGATTATAAATTTAAACATAGCATTTATTAACTATAAGTTTTAAACTATTAAAATGGAATTTTTTTAAAATATACTTTTAATAATTATAGCTGTGTTATTTAATATGGCCAGCTTTTACAACCATATGCAACAATATTTAAAGCTTTACTTAACTACTTTTAAATGATTCTCTATAATTTTATACATTACGTATTTTCTTTAGCTTCAAATTATACTTTAAAAATATAATCGACAAACTATAATTAATGTATTAAAAGAACATATTCTAAAATTTAAAATTTTTAGTAATTGACTGTTATGAACTATTACTGACCTATAGAAAAGGGCACAATATATATATTGTAATGTTTAATTATATACGTTGCAAATATATTGGCATTTGGTAAAAGCTAAAAAAATAAAAGTAAATTTAGATTTTTTTTTGGACTAATTTTTTTTTTTTAAAAAAATAACGTACAATGAAAGTTAAATTATTCTTTCGTTTTTTTTTATGTAAGTAGAAATAAAAGCAGAATTGGAGAGAACAAAAGAATTCCAAAAGTAAAATAAAAAAGATAAGCGAAAGTAAAAATATTTTGGCTAATTAAAGTTGGCCGAAAAACTTGATAAGAAAAGAGAACTTTATAACATAAATTTTATAAAGAATCTACAAGATTATGAACCAAAAAACACCATGATAATTGCATGCGCAGAAGTCTGAAAACTGAACCTCGGGTATAAAAAGGAGGGATTCGGTTGGAAGAACATCTTGTTCCGTTAGTCTCTCTAGTCAGTCCTGGATAACAATAATACATCCAGGATCGCCCTACACTGAAATAATTCGGCATGTCGGAGTGAACTGGAGCTTCTGCGAACATCGTGCCCGAAGATGTACACCAGGAAAAGCCTTCGTGACCGACTAGGAGAATGGACCACAAGATGAAATAATAACCAAAAGGCCGAGCTCATTCTACCCAAAAAACTATGCATAGTTATCTACTACTGAATTCACAAAACTTACCGGTAAGTTATACTTCATTATTCCTGATTGTGACCAAATTAAACATTTTCAAACAATTTCTAAAAGTATGTTTAAACAATCCCGATAGAGACATTAATTTTCTTGTACAAGAGACATTCATTTTTTTAAAGAACTTTCTAGAAGAAATTTGAAAGTGAACAGTAATTGTAAAATTGTTTTTTTTTTAAATTGATTCACGTCCGAATTAAGTGGATTCTCTCCAATTTATTTGATTAATAATTTCCTTTAAACATTTTTTATCTATTAGAATAAAATATTTCTAATACCAATTTTCATTTGTGCATTAATAATAATAGTTATTATTTTTTATTATTAAATCTATTAGTAGTTTAATAAGATTTAAAAACGTAATTTACCTTTGCCAATATGTTTGAATAAGCCCAGGAATAATAATCTTAAAAAAAATAATTCTCATTACGGTATAATGCAATACCTATTAGTTTAAAAGTATTTTTCTTTTTTGTTTGCCAGATGCTATGTGACAGTTCAGTGGGTTCTTGCAGAACTCTGGCGCCTTTCAAATAAATTAAAAACTGATTTTTGTCGATAGCATAATTCTCAACAATTACAAGGCCGAGTTGATCAGGAAATATAGCTATGTTTTTAATAGAAATCGAAATACAACTTTCTTCTTTTTGACATAGCTTGATCAACTCACGCGCAATTTATATTAGCGTGTAGAGGCCTAGCAAAACGGAAAACGTTATAATATATATATATTGTATAGTATATGATGCTTCTTAATTACATACGCACATATTTATAAAAAATTTGATAATATTAATATATGTGTGCTTGATAGTATATTATAAATTTAAATTATTTGGTAAGGTTCCTAGCATATAACTTTGTTGTATTTCCCTCAAATGATAATGATCCTCCAGCATGGTAATAAAAAACGAATTATGATCTATAAGATAAGAAACTCCCATAGTAATTAGTATGAACCTGTTTAGATATAATCATGATGAATTTGGCGAAATTGATGTCCGAAGTATTTACACACACACATCCCTGTAAGTATGACCACTAGCATTAAGTTTAATTAAATAAATTAATGAGACAATTGTGTAAAGATCCAAAATAGTTTATAAAAGAGATATATTGTTTTACTTTAAAAATGTAAGTGTATCAAATCATTAAAAAAGAGTTATTTGCTAAATATATTTATAATGTATTTATATACATGACTTATCCTGTCAATATTATAATTACATTATTATTATTATAATTTTGACAAGCGTAAAGCATAAATCTATGATTTATTAATACTATAAATATAACATAATACAGAATTGATAATAATATAACTGATACTATAACATTATATCGATAATATTATTTTAGTTTATTGAGTCTAGACTTTGCTTTTTAATGATTATAAGATTCAAAGTATCATCGTATACAATTGCCAATACTTATTTGAAAGAATCTAATAATTCTCTGTGATATAATGAACACAGTAAATATTGGTAATGTTTGCTATTCTGTAGGATTTGTGGTTATATCTCTTCAGTAAACTTAAATTTCCTATAGGGATCAGTGTATGAAACATCTAATGAGGCTTGATTTTACTGACAATTTACTAGTATAAGTAAAAAATTCTAGATCGTAAATATATTGGCAACCTTTAATGATTGATAATGACCATACTTGCAAGTATATTTGTTCATAACAATATATATATACACCTAATTCTCTTTTTACATGAATTTTTTTTGCGTGATTTTGAATTAACTTGAGTTTAAAAAAATATATTTCTCTTTCTACACGAGTTGTTTTTAAATAACACGATTGGTTTAAAAAAAACAAACCCCCAGTACTTTGGGATTACAGCTGCTGTGACATATACATAGGGATTGGAATGAAAAAAACATTGATCTGGAAAGCTTAAAATTTTTTTTTACATTCTCAAAATAATTCTTAGATTGTCTTAAGTTGTTATTAAACTTTTTTTAAAATTGTAAATAATTTCATGTAAGTAATATAAAAT
Source organism: Epiperipatus broadwayi (assembly GCA_028023455.1). Taxonomy (NCBI): domain Eukaryota; kingdom Metazoa; phylum Onychophora; class Udeonychophora; order Euonychophora; family Peripatidae; genus Epiperipatus; species Epiperipatus broadwayi. Next base: position 10,209,710 of record JAQFVV010006201.1, read on the forward strand.
AATTTATTTTCCTTTTTAGAAGATTGTAAATGTTTTTAATTTCAGTATTTATTTGTAGATTTGTTCCTGAAATTGAGTTGTCATAAAACTTAAAAAAAAAAAATTATGTCTGTTATTATCACTATTTTTTTTTTTTTAAAAAAGTTTCATCTCTTTATTTCTCATTATTTTAAAAACAAAAATTTTTTTTCGGTAATATACTTATAAACAGAGAAATTTGGTTGTCTGCATTGTAATGTTTTTGTCATTTTGTTTTGAAAGGGAAGTACCTTTTTGATATTGAAGCTTTGTTTGCATTTCAACATTTGGTTTTAAAAAAATTTCTTGTTAGTATTGATGTTTAAAAAATTTAATTAATTTGTTTAAATTTATATTTATTAATTTTTCCAAAAATCAATAGATGGTAAGTTATACATTGCAAGTCTTAGTGATATCAATGATATTCCAATTAATCACAAACATATGCACTTATTGTCAGACAGTGACGGTGAATAAAATCTTGAGTACTTTTCTTTTTTACGGTTAAGCAAGATATCACCCATATTTTTGATAAATATACAGTTCCCGGGGCCTACACTTTCTCTTTTCAAATGTGTTAGTTGTTAAATTAAAAAATAAAAAGTTAAATGAAATAAAAGTAATAAATTCCAATAAATTACCGTAATAATCTTTACTTCCGTTTTTTTTTATACTTATAATGTGGAAGTGATGCTATGTTTGAACTTTAAACATTTCGATGGTTTGTGTAGAGAAACCAATGAGTATAGTTTTTTTATTTTTCAAATAAAATTTATGTTCCTATAACTCATTTTTTATTTATGTTCAATGTGTATGAAGTAAAATTTGATAGCAAACAAAAGATATAACATTCTAACAAAATTTTTCATATCCAGTGTATTTTTTTACATGGATTTCTTTTACATGTCATTTTTGGAAACCAATCCACCATGTAAAAAGAGAATTCTTTGTATACTGTATATAGTTAAAGGCTATTATGCACACTACCTCCCATATCCAATACATTTGATTTGTTGTCTTATTATAGATATTTGAAACCTATATAAATTATATGTTTAACTTATAAGCATACACCTATGACACAATTTAATTAAAAAAATATAGATACTAAAATGTTAATTAGTTCAGATATAAACTTTAAATCTCAGTTAAAGATTAATATAATATCCACTCATGGAGTAATTCAACTTTATTTCTTTTTTCCAAGTGCAATATCTTTTATAAATATATTTAATAATTTTCACCCCAATACACAGTCTTGAAACATATGAATAAAGATGTCTTTATTCATATGTTCTAAGGATGTGTGGTGGGGTAAGGTTATTAAGTACATCTATAAAAGAAAAATAATAACTATTAATTAGAAATAACTTTGTCTTTCATTTATATGTTAGTACTATTTGAAACTGTTATTAATGAACTGACATAAACTTGATTATGAAGTTTTAATCTGAACTGATTAAAAACAAGTTTCATGGCACTTATATTTAAAGTATGCTGATAACTATCCATCTTTATCAATTCAAAAGATGATCTATAAAATGTTCTGAATACAACTTATAAAAACATTTGTATAGTAATTAGTATTCAAGAAATTTTGATACTTTATTAGCCAGTACTAAAAAAAATAGTAATTCAACTTTGAGAATATTTTGATAGCTTTTTACACAAACATAGATTCCAATACACTGCTATTTTTAAAAAATTTAAGAATAGAGCACTTCGTCATAGTGATGTAACTACTTCACTAAATTAATTGTATCATAAATTTTTTGTTCTTTCCAATTCACTGTACATAAGTGAATCATGGATTCCCTAATAACATAATATACATACTGGGGGGGGGGGGATACAAAAGGCTTGGTAACATTCTAGAAATATGATGGTAAGATTATAAGATTGATCTATATATTCTTCAACATGATAAATGTAATGAAACTTAGATGTGCGAAGAAACATTTCTTAAAAAAAAAAAAGTTAATTTGGTATGATTTTTGTGAGATATACACCTTGTTTACATTATAAAGATGATCTTAAAAGATATTTTAAAAAGGTGCAATATGAAGAATATATCTAAAGATAGGATACAAAGAAAAGCTATAACTAAGCAAAACATATGATTCCCAAAAAATAAACAAACTTTGCTGCATATGAAGTTAAAAGACAGCTTTGCAAAATATCAAATAAACAGATTAAAGATAACATATAAAATATGTGGTTGTATTATTTTGTCCAGTTATTGCAAGCATTTTGTTTTAAACTACCTTTTAGAATGAATTGTGTAATAAATCAACAGAAAGCTTTAAAAAATAAATCTTAAACAGAAGTTTATGATGGTCTTTACTAACATTATTTTTTATTTCATAATTCAAAAGTGACAGTATTTTGCATTTTTAAAATTTAAATTGTTGAAATATTAAATGACTTTTAATAAAAATTTACTATGTTTTTTAATTTTTTTTAAAAAAGCAAATTATCAAAAGTTTATTTACCTGATGTTTTCTTCTTTCTACAAAACTAGACAAACGAGATGTTGACAATGAAGGTAAAATTTTAGCACTCTCTGAACTCTAAATTAAAAATAATAATAAAAATAAATAGTTTATTAAAATAAGAAAATATGATTACTTTCATTCTAAATATATCTTAATACATTATTTTTATGAAGAATTAACATCCATTCCACAAGATATATTAAACACTATTTTTCTTAGTTATCTAATTTTTTTTTATTGCAGAAAGAATATAAAAATAATTTAGAAACTCAATTTAAACTGAATTTACAAAACCACCTGTTAATATTTCAAACATAATTTATTTATAAATCTGATATATATTTTTTATAAACATCAGGTACTACTTATACTTTAAATAGTTTTTTTACCCCTCACAATTTGCTAATAGAGTTCTCATTTGAAAGTGAAATAAAATTGATATATAGAAAATTCTAATTTTTAAATATTTAAAATAAGCAAACTTTAAAATAATATTAGTTCTTTATTAGAAGAAAATTTGCATATATGAAATTTAATGTTCAGATTATAATATATTGATTTAAAAATTAAAACAACAACAAAACATCACAATTAAAATAGACATTCTTATTTATTTATAAATAAATTATTGTCTTTTTTTTTTTTCCATGTGTCAAAGCATCGGTTGGGAAGCAAACTCACAAACCCGGGACAACTGCTTGTAAGGCAGCTCTGCTGATCACTCGACCACCAATGCTTGACAAATTATTGTCTATTGTAAAAGATTTTATTAATTATTACTAAATAGTAACCACTAAAAGAAATTAAGGTTAGTCAAGTTTAAATGCTGCTGAAAAATAAAATGTTTTTATTAACTATATCTTCAGAATAGCTTTTCAAAAGTAACTGCATTGGCATCATCGTTTTTACAGATGCATACACACAATATTAGACTTTTAGAAAGATTATTTATGAAATAGAGAACTTTATTTTCAATTAGGCAAAATTTATTGGACATATATTTATTTTCAAATACTTTACATAAAAATGATTTTATCATTTAAAATTAAAAAAAAAAAATACTATAAGCAAAAAGATTATTTATTATATAAATTTTTGACTACTAATTTTCCAGACACTTTCTTAAGCCTTATATTAACATTCATGATATGAGACATTATAGAATGTAATGCAACTATCAGTTCTACTGCATTTGCGTAGCCAATGCAATTGTTTCTAAATATGTGATCCCAAAAATAAGCATTTCCCTTATTTCCAATAGAAAGGGCATTTGATTAATTAATAATTTTTTAAAGTTTTCTTTAATATCAGAAAAAAAAATCAAAAGAGAAATCCAATTATGAAAAATAATTATAACCGTTTAAATTTTATCATGGTTCAATTATCAAAAATAAAATATAAATGAAAATTTAAAATATATCCAACATTATTCACATTTATAAAAGTGATTTTTTAGAATAAAATCAAACAAAAAAAAAATTTTTTTTTTTAAAAAATATTAAACAACTATTCCAAAAAAATAAAAAAAATATATATACATAAAAAAAAAAAAACACTGTCACAACTAAATAAAAAAACAAAAACTCTGTCACAGCTAAGTCATTGTCTTAAAACTTTTTATCATTATTTAATATAATTTTTGATTTCTTTTTTAAATAAAAAAATATTACAGTTTGCTAAAAAAAAAAAAATTAATAATTTCTAAGACATGCTTATTAATTCATAAATAACATTTAAATTTTAAGGTAAAAAATGTATAAACATTTTTATCAGCACACTTATCACTTCAAAATCCATTATATTACAACTATTCATTAGAGTAAAAATCTGGATCATTCTCTTTCAGTATATACACATTTTATAAAATAATCATCACATGTCAGGTGAGCCAGAGACATTACAGCACCTGGATCTTTATACTCATATTGACAGTTTGAACTTTTCCCACTATACCATTCTTTCACAAAATAAGAGCCTGTTTCTGTCCACTTTTATAAAATATAAATTTTTTATTTTAAAAAAATTGTTGTATTAATAATCTTAAAAACAAATATTATAATTTACATTAAAAAAAAAAGAACATTATAATTTTTTTCTACGATAAACATGAAATCTAAAGTTTCAATCATTAATTTTATATTAATTTACAAAATTTTTAAAAAATGCTTAAGAAATTAATTAAATTTAATTATCTCATATGTACATATATATATATGTCAAATAAGTTATCCATTAAAATGTACTATATATTTTTTTGTCTATGCTATTTCAGTTGATAATGATTAAAGCACAATCAAAAGTACTTCTGTTTAATTAATATATATATTATTATATTTAATATATATATTTGTTGATACGAAGATTTTCATGGGTTGCATATATAAAAGACATATTTTGCGGGTTCATCTGTGTTAAAAAATTTAAATGTTGATATACCGACGTTTCGACTTAATCACACAAGTCAAAACGTCGGTATATCAATATTTAAATTTTTTAACATGGATGAACCTGCAAAATATGTCTTTTATATATATATATATATAGTCATTATCTACCAGGATTATAATTTAAAATTTACATATATGTAACAAATAATACTATTGTTAACAAATGAATAATTTAAAGCAATATCAAAATTTTAAAGTGCTATCTATATTATTTTATCACCAATCATTACATGAAGTAAAAATCGAATCAATGCAGGGATACATTGTAGGTCAATTACCCTTATCAACTGATTTCTACCTCGCTACAATAACTTCAATACTTTTGTAGATATACAATGAAAGTTTGTCACCCATGTTTGTTTCAATTACCCATTTACAGGAATATCAAAAAAATATTGCAAACAATATAGCTGACTACAAGCTATTGTATTTAATATTATTTTTTAAATATGATTCTAAAAAACAAAAAAAAATACAGAAAATTACAAATGAGTGTAATTAAAAAAAATTTAACATAAATAACAAATAAAAAAGCTGGTCAAAGAAAGTATACCAAGAGTGTGCTACAAACATGGGTTCTTCATATTGGTGAACAGAAATCCTTAATAGTAGTCATCATCATCACAAATACATATTCATCTTTATACAGTAGGCGCAACACAAATTCTGCTAAATAGGGATTGATGTCTTGTTTAGCAGTTACCCTGCACTTTTTTTTCTGTCATTAGAAGATCCCAAATTTTAATCATTTCCATAAAAAAAAAAAAACAAGGAAAGTAAAAGCTCAAAAATAATATTACACTAAACAGAATAAAATGCTACCAAATAATGACAACAATATTCACAATGTGTTTACATTTATACACAATCATACATAAAATAAAATTATTAATTATATGTTGTGAGCCATTAGTAATATTTTTTAAAGGTAACAGTAACTAATAATTCATTTTCTTAATTTGTTTAATTTTAATAAGTAACACATGTTCATTAAAATATTAAAATATTTTTGAAAAAATAAATACAAACAAATAGTTGAGGCCCTAAAATGGATAACTAAGACAAACATGGGTGGTGAACTTCTGTCATACAACTTCTACAAAAGTATCATAATGTCTTTCTTATTTAAATATGTAATGTAGTTGTGACTTACATACTGCAGCATTGCCTAGTGGCCACATTGGGCGTAAATCACAACTACCTTGAGGGTATCAGTCATTATCTAAATATATAATAAAATCATTCTTATTTAAAAATAAATATTGTTTTGTAGATGGCTACATATAATCACATTATGTAAAAAATCAACACCTTAGTATTACTATAGCAATGGAAAATAGTATTTATTTTTCTGCAATCAACTTTGAAAAAGTTTCTGCTATATGTATAATTTAATGTGATAGTGTTAATTCTATATAAAATCTTGTTATAAGATCATGAAGAGATGATGGAAATGATGTAAGATAACTGTTGCTAAACATTGATTTGATACAAATGATTACTGGTATAATATGTATAGAATTAATATCAATTTTGTTACATTATATTTTATTTTATATATACATTAAAAGTATTTTTTATTAAAACTAAAAAAAAAAAAGCATAACTATAAAGATTAATATTTGTTTACTGTGGTGGAAGAATAAAAATAGCCATCATACATTATATCCTTAATGATTATATTGTGCTTTAACACAAAATGGTGAAGTTATTAAACTAATAAACAATAATAATATTTGGCTTAGTGCTTTCAGGATATATTAACTCACATATTCATAGCCTTTGACATTAGTGATACAGTGCAGTCATTTTATATGCAAATAATTTAATTTGACCATTTCTTTGAAATTGTGAAATATGGATCTCGTCTATTGATGGCATTTGGATTGTTCACGATAAAATATACCTCTTTTATTTTATCATTTCTCTAATATGTAATATATTTTTTATTTTTAAAATTACCGTATTTTATTTAAATTTGATAATCGGCCAATTATAATGTTTCCTATCAAATTTTTATTGCATTTTTTTTACTATTATAATTCTTCTATAGAATATAAAAAAACCTTAGATCTAATTAATAGCATTTCAATAAAAAGAAAAAGGCACAGCAAAAACAAATACCAGTAAACTATCTCTAATTTAAACAAGACTAATTTGAAAACTTCTATTATCAAAATAAAATTACAAATCTTGTAATAAACATGTTAACACATCTTGAATTGGTTGTGAAGAGATGACAGCTTCAAAATTGTGCATATTTATATATTTGTATGGATTATTCATTGGCAGATCTCCAAGGCAACTGACAAAGATGTTATTTCTTAAATGCAGTGGTGATTTGTCAATTTTTTCATATAGCAGTCACAGAAATTATGCATAATGATCTGAATTAATCTCTTCAAATTTATTTAAAGTATTACTAGTAGTAATTAATTTATTGAGCACACAGAGAGCAGATGTAAATAGTTTAGACAGGCTTTAGCCTGTACTCAATAATCAAGCATATTTTGCCGATAGAGGGAACCTTCCAAACCATGACACAAGATAGCAACTTTTATAAAAATAAGAGTGGCCATCTTATCTTTAACCTTAATGTCCACTTATATAGGTGAATCTAAAACATCTTGATTTGGAAGCGTGACGTAGCTGTTTTCTCCACTCTTTAAGTCTACTATTTCTTTTACAAATTAACTTACGTAAAATCTTGCGATTTACAGCGAGTTTATATTATGATCTTAATGTTGGAAATTCTATAAACTATTGAAGAGTAATAATTAATTTATTGAGTGCACAGAGAGCATATGTAAATAGTTTAACTTGTTATAAAGCGCAAGATTTCACATAAGTTAATTTGTAAAGGAAATAGTGGACTTAAACAGTGGAGAAAACAACTACTTCACACTTCCAAATCAAAATGTTTCAGATTCATCTATATAAGTGGATATTTAGGTTAAAGATAAAACGGCCGCTCTTATCTTTATAAAAGTCAATATCTTGTGTTGTGGTTTGGAAGGTTCCCTCTATCGGCAAAATATGCTTGAGTATTGCGAATTTTAAAGCGCACTGAGTACAGGCTAAAGCCTGTTTAAACTATTTAAAGTATTATAAATATATTTTGTATTTTAAATTGTTACATTGTTATGAATAAAATAAATTTGTACAATATACACAACGTATCTATATGCAAAACTATAGATATAAAACTAATGTGTATTTACATTTTTAGCTGAATTTGAATTTATAATAAGCAGGGTAAGGATTTATTGAGAAAATCCCCAAAATGCACCCTCCCCCTGGAACTAAGGATTTCGAATTAATGATAGTCTATCTGTATTTATCATTTTAATTAACAAATAAGAATTTTAAAAACACTATTTAAAAATTATGCTAAAATTTAAACACGCATATACATATACAGTATATGTATATGAAAATTGATAAATAATAATTTATAATATATATATATTTAATAATTTGTCAAAAAGTTTTCTTACCAGATTTGTCCATGGATGTTGCAAGCAAAGCGTGGGAGTCATTCGTTTACTATAAAACAACATTTCAAATTACAATCATTTATAATTTTAAATACTGATAAAAATCTGATGAAATTATATGCATAATTTAATATTAGGAAAAAAAGGCAGGGTTATTAACGATTACTTTTAAGATAACATCACACACCTTCTTTTCAAAATAACCAAATGCTAATATTATGTTCCGTCTCTAATAATAAAAATAAAAGGGTATCCACTTAAATTCTTATATGAATATAATAGTATAAAGAAAACAACAATCTATTTAGCGAATTTCTTCCTTGACTGTAAATGATTTTAAAATATATTATAAAAATAAATATATTTTATTTAGTGTTAATCAATATTTATATCTGTAAAGAATTATTGTTGATTTATTTCAAGATTTTGTTTATTATTCTTTTTTTTTAAATCCAACATAAAAGATGTGGTTTCTAAGAATTTATAAATTAAAGATGATAAACAGATAAAAGGAAATAGATTGTAGATTATAACACTTGTAAAAGTCAAGAACTATATATACACTGTTAAATGAATTATTTAATACTTTGATTTTGAAATACAATTTAAACGCTAACCAGCATAAGTATATAGGCATATAATTGATAATTCTGATCTTCAGAAATAATTTACAAACCATTTCACCATATTAAAAGTCTTGATAACTGGTCCACAGTTAAGCAAAATTAATAATACATGATTACTAAAATAACAAATTATGTAATTAATATATTATAGTGCTATAATATATAGGAATGAGATTAATACGAACAGCTGATAAAAAGGATTTCCTTGACACGATATAACATTTTATATTTTAATTAAATAAAAAGTTAACAGAGAGTATTTAAATGACCACATTCATAATATTCCAAAAAAATAGCTATATAAATAGCATGAGATAATTCAACAATGTATCAGTAAATTATTAAAACAGGCAAAACTCTCCATACAGTATTGCCGCTCAGTGTAAACCAGAGTAATCAATGGATGCCAGAAGACTTGTGCATAAAATCCCCATCTAGTGCCTACTCATCCAATATCTCAGACTAGTTTCTGGTTTATGGCCTTCGTCAGTGAGGAACCTTGGATTTGAGAGCACTGCACTTAGATTTTAGGATCTAATGCAACTCTCCAGCAACCACCTTTTATCTCTACTTAACTACAAAGCTATGAGTCTTAAATTGAAAACAAATATTTTCAATCCAAGCTCATTAGCTTATATAGTCATATAGGTCTGAACTCAGTTCAGTATCCATACATTTTGGTGTCTTTTGTTCTTTAATAACCATAGTCACCACTATCCTATTAGGTAGCATTGGTTTTATGCCAATAAACATCACATGATCACCATTTCTTATGCTTGCTTATAACTGTTATTAAAACAGACAACTCTCCATACAGTATTGCCACTCAGTATAAACCAGAGTAATCATTCGATGAAGGCCACAAGCCAGAAACTAGTCTGGGGGTATTGGATGAGTTATGCACAAGCCTTCTGGCATCCATTGATTATTCTGGCTTGTGCTGAGTGGCAATACTGTATGGAGAGTTTTGCTTGTTTTAATAACAATTATAAGCAAGCATAGAAAATGATGATCATGCGATGTTTATTGGCTTAAAACCAATCCTGCCTAATAGGATAATGGTGACTATGGTTATTAAAGAGCCAAAAACACCAATATGTATGGGTACTGAACTGAGTTCAGACCTATATGACTATATAAGCAAATGAGCTTGGATTGAAAATATTATTATGTTTCAATTTAAGACTCATAGTTTTGTAGTTAAGTAGAGATAAAAGGTGGCTGTTGGAGAGTTGCATTAGATCCTAAGATCTAGGTGCAGTGCTCTCAGATCCAAAGCTCCTCACTGATGAAGGCCATAAGCCAGAAACTGGGGATATTGGATGAGTAGGCACTAGATGGGGATTTTATGCACAAGCCTTCTGGCATCCATTGATTACTCTGGCTTGCACTGAGTGGCAATACTATATGGGGAGTTTTGCCTGTTTTAATAACAGTTATAAGCAAGCATAAGAAATGGTGATCATGTGATGTTTATCAGTAAATTATGTATTTACTTTATAAAATTGGGCCCTGTTTATGCAATCTTGATGAGTGTAAAAATATAAATATCAAGTTAAAAATTGATGGAATCAGAAAAAGTATTAGAATAGAACAATAGTCTTTTATTCCCCCTAAATTTCTCTAAACTTGTCCCTGATTGACTTAGAAGCAGATAAGATACTTTCATAGTTTTTGCCTTAACTTAATATTTAAAGCTAACGGGTACAGATAAAATTATCTGCTAACACTATTCTTATTAAAATGATTGCAAAACTTCGATATGAAAACAAATCTTTGTTAGCCTTAAAACCTAATGAACAATGGAAAAACTTTTTGAAGAAAAAAAAAAGAATTTTAAGAATTATGCCAATTAATGATAATCACCTACTTTTAGAAAGGTTTCTAAAAGCAGGAGACTTATTGTAAACAAGTTCTTTTGCTATCCATATTAAAATTTAGATTTCAAAATAAAGTCAAGACTAGTGCCATTTTTTTTTTTTTTTTGCAAAAATTGGTCTACTTCTAAAATTATTAAATGTAGGAAAAACACTAATTTAATTAGTGAAACTTCCCCAATAAAAAAATTCAATTGATTTAAATCATAGTAAACAACAAAATTTTATATAATAGATTTCGTAAAGTCCCTTCCCTCAATTAGTTTATTTAAAATATTCATAAGAGAATTTTCTAAAAAGAATATAGAAAATTAATCTATTATAATGTTACTGACATGGCTTCACACATAAACAAAAATCCTTTCAAAAGTACATAAAAGTTCTGAAATTTTTTCAAAGACTGGAATTTTGTATCACGAAAGCAATACACATGGGTCTCATTTTATGCGGATTATTTTAATGCGATTTTGAAGTTATGTGATTCAAGTTTCTTCTTAATATCTTTCATATTTTACCATATTTATTAGATATCAAAAAATTTAAATTATTAATAACTTATTTTGACTTGAAATACTTTTTTTTCCCCAAAAAATATAACGTATTAGCAGCTAATGTGAATATGGCCTGAAGCTGTATTTAGAATTTTATAGCTTCTATGTAAATAACCTATTTATACTAATGAGTAAACAATAATAATAGATTTACACTTACATATAAAAATATCGCAATAAATATTCAAAAAATTTAAACTTTTAAAACGTATTTTGTTATATATAACAGAAATAAATAATCTTTTAGATTTTTAAAATAAAAAATGAAGATTTTATAAACTGAAAATAATCTTTCTAATGATAATCTGTTTGTTTTGATTACCATCTCATTTTTTAAATATAGAAACAGAAAACCATTAACACAGCATAAGACTGAAAGTGGCGCTAGTTGTACATCACATCACGAATAAAAATAAAATGGCTAACATGTTTCTCTGGGCATAATTGCTGAGAGATTCTTGACTTCGTTTAAGAAGAAGCTACAATACATCTCATCACATGGAGTCTGATTTCTTACCAGTTTACAAACGAACGCTAGCGGTAATGATTAAAATATGCATGAAAAATGTAAAATTAAACACTGTAGTAATAAAAAAAGTAAAAAAAAGTTTGCCTTGTATTAATTTTTTTCAAATATTTGAAATTTTTTATTAGTCATACTTTAATTGCTTATTTTATTAATGCAAATTTTAAAGTAATTTTCCCTTGTTGCTTTGCTTTTATGCGAATTCTGAAAATTACAGACTCTATCTCCATTTTTCAAGGTAAGTTAAGTCTATTTTTGTGCGATTTTTTTTAATGTGGGTTTTCTGTGGAACCTATCTACTGCATAAAACGAGACCCAGGTGTACATTCAATTTTTTCTACTAAACAATAGAGAACTATTTCATAAATTAAACATTAAAATAAAAAACCAAGTCGTTTATTGCTCGGGAATTCATATTTCAGGCACCAGAAATAATAAACCTGGGCTGTGACCCATGGATCTTGGGCTTCAGAGTGCATAATTCTATCACTATACTAAACCACACAGAATGTAAACTGAATATAATCTTATGAAATAATAGATTTTAAAAGATAATACTATCTTATGCTACTTTAGAGTCACCTTTGTTAACCAAATTTATTTTTTATTAAAGGTCTTATATATTACAGTTATTATGCAAATATTCTTAAGAACAGTTTTCTTAGGATTTGCATAACCTATGACTGATTAAAAAAATTATTAAATGGTTAGTTTCTTGAAAGTCATATGACATTCAAATACCATTTAGGAAATTTTGGCTCCCAAGTCTGTAACTTTAACACTGGATTAAACTTCACATTAACGACACTCACAAACATTGAAAACTATGCTTCTGATTAAAAACAAAGTGCTCACAAAATTAAATGTTACTAAAAAAAATATTTCTGGTATATGTGAGATAACTCTTTTACAATGGTTTTTTATTCTTTCACATATTCCTATCCTGGATATCAGCAAGTTGCCTCAAAGAAAAGATATAAAATGCTATTAATTAGATCAGGCATTCATTACTTGATGCATATATTAAATAAAATAATTTTTGCATGTTTAACCTATAAATCAAACAAAACAAAGAATTATGATATAAAAATCAAGCTTCTTATGAAGTTAACCCCCCCCCCTAGATTCAACAATAAAGCCAGCTGGATTTATTCATACTTTATATCATTAAAGTGATACATCCACAGAGATTATAAATGGAGTTGAAGTAGATCCTTACTCTACAACTATAGTCATACACAAATCATGATCCATACAATTAATTACTATTCAATTTTTGCATAGTGGTAAAATTGAAATCATAAATTAATCTATTTCCTGGAATCTTTCTACACTCTTTTTATTATGGACAAAACAGTTAGCTGTCTTAAAAAGCCATATTATAGATAAAGATATAAACTCTTAAATAATAGTTATTTAACTGCATAACTATTTTTAATAATTCACCAAAAATGATAAATACTTGAAAGTGAGCTCTAGTTTTGAACAATTGCACTTTTTAATATTATTCTTAAAACACAGTTATTAAATTTAGAGTTTATGTTATATATATAAATAAAATAATTTTTTGATTAAACTTGTATTATTTTGCTTATATTCCTGATGTTTTAACAAAATACCATTCATCAGTATCAACAGATCTTAGTGGAGAACTGCTAATCTTAAATAATAATGAGATTGAGCATGAAATTAAGAACAATCATTCTTGTATAAACATGGTGGTTGCTTATTCAGAATAGGTGGATTAACAACATTTTTATTTCTTTCAGTTTTACAATTTGATTTCAAGTTGATTTTAGAAGAAAGATGTAAAACAAGTGGTCTTCACAAGATTGGAATACAATGTGCTTCATCAGATTTATTTAAACCACCTGGTCTTTTTAATATTTAACATAGGTTCTCTCATGGTTCTCAAATCATACTTTTCCAAATTAGCAAGTATTTTAACATTATCAAAATCGAGTGTGTGACCAATTCCTAAAAAATGTGAAGTAAAAATTGACATATTTAACTTTTGATTTAAGGCAATTTTATGCTCAATTAATTCTGACATTAATTCTTCTATTGGATTGGTCTACATAGCTTCTTGAGCTCTAAGAACATGGGATTTCATAGACATCTTGGTAATCCAAAAATATTCAGGTTATAGGTTTATGGAAAAAAAACATCATTTGTTTTTGCTTTTGTAAAAGGTAGACTTAATATTAAAATTAGACAGTCTTCTACTGATCTTAACAGTGACATTTTTAATGTAAGATAAAACAACTCTATAAATAGTTGAGTTGTCAATTTTATCATCTTTTTTCTTTTTAGTATTAATGCTATGAAAAACATTATATATGATGTTTTTTATTGTAACCATTAGAGAGTACATCTTTTTAGTTAGATCTATTTCTTGAGCAAGATGATTTTTATCAGATAAACCACAAACTCTCATCAAAATATTTTTTGCCACAGGAAATATATGAGCAGGATGATGATGAAAATTAAAATTAATTAAGACTTTAACCTTGACAATAGTGAGTGATATGTCATAGAGATGTCAGAAATTTAAACAAAATAATACACATTTAATCCAAAAAATACTTTATTTACATCATATAACCATGAAAATATAATAAATATTTATGTAAATAATTGTAATATATATTATTACTTATTTATTTTATATATATATATTACATCACAGCTCTCATGTTTAAATAAATATTAACAATCTGTTGATGGATAACATTACAATTAGAAGTCAATTGAAATCCTTGCGGCTTATTTATTGCCTAGACAACACAAGCTGTTTATATTCTATTGTTTCTTAAGCATGAGGGCTGTGGTAATATAATGTATATATTGTAATTAGTTAACTGCTGATACATGATTTATTATATATATAATTAAAACCCAGTCAACACTTAGACAATCCAATAACAATAATAATCATATATATATACACAAACAGTCATTAACTATCTCCCACTGTAAGAGCAGAGATTTCTTCTACAGTTCCTTATGGAAAATTAGTGAAGGAGAAAATGTTACCTTCCAAGCTTTCATTTTCCAAAAGTAAGGATTTGAGCAATTTCCAACCTTGTTTTATTCTCTAACAAATATTATCAAGATACCCATTTCTGGTCACTATTAGATGGATAGCTGGGTTACAAAATAGCTACATGAAAAATCCCCAAGGCTTTATAAAAACTGAAAAAAGTTTCTGCTTACTATTCAGATTCAAAGCCTGATCATAGGAATAACAGGCAAATATACTATTTCATCCATCAGAAAATTTTAAAAATATAAAATAAACAAAGTAAAATATCATAAAAAAGATGAATGAAACAAAAAATCACAGTAATTAAGTATTAATGTAAAAATTTTATTACCTGCTATCTTCAATTAACAGATTTTTAATTAAGTCTTTGGCTTCATCAGAAACAATACTGAAATATTCTTCTGGGAAACTATAGTCATTCCCAATAATATTATAACATGTTTCTTCAACAGTGTCATCCAAAAATGGTGACAACCCACTAAGAAAAACATACAACAGAACTCCCACACTCCTAAAATAAAATATACATATTATAAATATTTACAACACACACATTCTTATAGATTACATGTACATTGGGTAATTATCAGAGCATAACTCAGCAGTTTCTAACAATGCATATTTTACACATTGATAAATATTATTCAACCTACATTTGTATATGAGAGATTGGTCTATTTTTTTATTACATCAAACAGTGTTTAACCCTTTTTAAAATATGCATAGCAAGACAGTGCTGAATTTTAGCATATTTATAAGAACAAATAATTAAAGCTTTTTCTTATTATTCTTCATAGTATTAATCTCTAAATGTTCATATATCTAACATTATCAACCACAATACAATTGCAAAAAAAACTAAATCTTTATAATACATATTTCACAAAATTAAATCCGTAATTCATTTATCAACTGTGCTTATAATAACTACAATAGTAGCAATGCTATATAAGTAGTCCAGAAATTTAAGATCTATAAAGAAAATCACTATTTATTTACACATAATTTTAAACTCTGCACTATATGTTTGTAATATAGATCAAGAAAGTTAATGAACAATAAGAATAACCAATTATAACAGAAAAATGATAGATTTATATACCATTAAGAATCATTAGTTCTCTCTTCAGATTCTTAATATTTAGTTGAGAGCTTTTTTATTAGTCTCACATTAATTTCAAGTAGTTTTAAAAATATGATATTTAAAAGACTCTCAATTGAATATTAAGAATCTAAAAGGAGAAACAACAATTCTTAAAGATAAATTAGTAAAAAAAATCTGTACTTTCATGCAGCTAAAATTGGTTATTTCCATTGTTCACAACTTTGTTGGTCAACATTATAAATATTATATTGCTTTTTAGATTCTTTTTGTTTATGAAAAGGTACCCAAAAATAACTGGAATTGTTCTCTGGTTTGCATGCTTCTGTTGTTACATACTTCTTTTAGGAACCCTTCTGCATCAATCTGCCAAATGACATCGCTGTGTGAAATTGTGGTGCCATGTAGCACATTTTTTTTTGTAATGCGCATTTGGGATTTTCATAATGACTGAAAAATTTGAATAATGTGAAATTCTGTTTTCGTTTACAGAAAATGGCAGTGAAAACAGTTGTAATGCTTGAAACATATTACAAGCAAGCTGGTCTCATAAAAACATAAGTTTATAAGTGGTTTAATTGAAATGTTAAATTCACCATGTCCCTAGGCAAGTGAAGTCCAAAGTCAAAACAATGCTGATTTTTTTTATGCAAATGGCATTTTATCAGCAAGTTCTGAAACATTTACATGATGTGGTAAAACATAAATGTCCACTTTGTATCAAAAAGAAGAGGCAAGCTTAACCCCGACAAAGTGTCATCTCTTAAAGCCTTGAATGTGAAAGATTTTTAAATTAAATAAATTCAGCATGACCCAGCTTATCTATCAGCCATATTTGCTCGCTTTCACTTTGTGATTTTTTTTTCATCTCTCGAATAAAAAAAATGTCTCTTTTTTTTTTTTGTGGACTTAGAAGTGGTGAAAAAAAAAATACAGCAGGCTTTAAAGGACATTATTTTGAAAGTGTTTCCAAATTACTGTGAAAAATAAAAAAACATGTTTAGACCAGTATATTGCTCAAATAGATAATAACTTGAAAGAGATTAAATTTATAACACATAAAAATAAAAAAGAAATTTTTTTATTATAAAATTCTGGTTACATTTCGGTACTCCTTTATATATCATTAACTATATCAGAAATGATTAAGCTTAATTTTTATCCTTTAACTGTTTTTAATATGCACACATACTGTAATTAATTAAATATTGTATACTGAATTCGTAATAATAAAGGAATTCTTAATATTTTAGACAGAAACTGTGCATTTTCTAAACACATTTCAAATTAGAATCAAGAACTAAAAAAAATTGTTTATAAAAGCCAAGAATTTATAAATAATTTGAGCACCAAAAATAATAGAATTGAGTTGGAATTCATAGACTTTGAGTTTCAAAGCTTATCATTCTATCTCTAGACCAACCATGCTGGCCACAGAGTATGGCTTTCAAGTAATAAATATTAATAATGATTTTTAAATGCAATTTCATATTATAAAACTGAAAAAATTTACCAACATATTTTTGTTATATCAAAACATTAACATCAGCTGACATTTTTATATCTTACATTTGGTAATTGGCTTAACAGCAAAAAAATATTACATTTCACTCTATTCTAGAGCCATTTGTATGAGCATATATAACAATGGGTAATGGTACTAACCAGATCCATGATCAATTTCTATCTACAGATCTTCACTACTGAAGAGGACCCACCCAAATTAACATAAACATTATATAACCTGAAATATTTGGTTATATAAATAATGTTAGCATGTTTTGGGGTATTATGATTTTTTATTTAACAACATTATTATTAGTTATATTTTTATATTGGACTACTTCCATCATCTAATATGTGTATTGAATGTCTTTAGAAAAATTCAATTTTATTTAAATATTCCAAATACATTCAACTGTTAGTAATATCACAGCAAACAGGCTAGTATATGCACTAACTGTTAGTAATATAAACAGGAAATAGTCCAATATAAAAATACAACTAGAACACCATCATCACAAACCTTCAGGAAAACATTATTATTAGAATATAATTCTTGCAAATGATTTTCTTCAGAGAATTGTTAACAATAATCTTACATTCACTGTCAATTATTTTAAATATGAAAAGATCTGCCATCAGTATAAATAAAAAATATCGTTTTCAACAAATACTCTTTTCCCCCACAAACCATGAGTTATGTAGCCTTCTGTGGATAGACACCACACATTATAATAAAAACCTAAGTTTGTTTTAAAATTATCCTCAAAATATAGGGGATATGACCTAGTATTCAAATCCAAGTAAGATGCTTTAACAATTTTACACTATTAGCACAATGGTAATAAACTTGAGAATTAAAGATTCACGGAAACTCAACCTGCAAGTTCTCATTCTCAAATGGCATATTACCTCTGACCATCTAATTATTTGCTAACAATATAAGTAGTTATCATTATTAGTTCTGAGCATTTTTTAAACTTTAATAACAGCTGAAGTAATTTTTAAAATATAGATGAATCTTTAAATTAAAGTTAGTTAATTATTCCAGAGCTATTCTATTTTAAATATTTAGTATTTTTTTATTTTTTATAGAAAAGGTTAACAAGAAAAAAACATTGTTTTTTTATTAATATCATTAAGTATACCAGAATGATTACACCCTAATTTTTATCTCCAAAATTTTTTTAAAATAATTTTTAAGATTTTCAATTACTTTTCAATGCGTTAGAAACAATGCAGTAAAACAATTTTTGAATTCATGATTAGAATACAGTGAATTCAATAACTTCTTTTAATGCTAATTTAATGCTGTAAGTTAAAATAGATTTAAAATTAATTACATGACTTTTATTCTTAGGTGTTTAATACATGAATGGGTTTATGTATCATAATTCAAAAATTTTACTTGATGCCAAAAATAGTTTATGATGCATATCAAATTATGCTAAAAATGAAGCTTGCAATAATAATAACAATAATCAATAATGATTATTCATTCATAAAACTAAAGCCTAGTTATTCCATCTATTTGAGGGAAGAGAACTATAATTACGTTTTATGATCTCTGTAATCATTTATTTGTACAGTATAAACTTTTATCAACTGGTCTGATTTTTAGTTCATTTTTTATCCATACTTGAAACAAAATGTCTAAAATTAGTTTCTATCCTGCTGAATAAGATTAAAACAATAAAATCATTTGGTTTCAACAACTTTTTATAATGAAGAAAAGAAATTTGTGCAATAGACAGATAGAAAGAAACTAGTTTATTGATTGAAATATATTTTCTTTCTCTCTTTTATCTGATCTCATTTATTTGACTTTTATAAAGATAAATTCTCTTTAATCCACTTCACTGCTGCCATCTACTTTAAGTCAGAGCAATCATATACTTTGTTATTTTTATGCACAACACCAAATTAATTTCTAGCTTATGGCCTTATGTTGGTGATATGAAAAAAAAAAATGCATTTAATAAGCACTATTATCTAGTATCTAATGACTTTTCATATATAAACTTAATGGCAGCACTGAAATAAAATAAAGAGGTTTGCTCCTGTTTAGACTGTGTAAACTGGAGGCACGTGAAATTTCTTGGCTTTATTTTAATTTTATATTTTCAACAATACTTAACCGATATTTGATTTGTCAAAAAGGATATACTGTTAATGAAATCAAAATGATCTTACATATATATATATAATAATCCAATAGATCTTAAAAATATGTTTTAAATATTTCCAATGCTGGAGTAGTAATATATAACTGAATACAAAAATAATTTATATACTTGGAGTTTAGATGTGAAACCATAAGGAACTTGAACATAGACTTTCAAGATCTCTTCAGCTATTCGCTCTATCTCATACAACCGATATACGTCATCACACACATGTAGATATTTTAGAAATAACCAATAAATTAAAATTATATCTTTGCTTATTTAATAATACTAGATTTTAACAATATTTAATGTGAGTTGAGGGTTTGTGTGTGTATACATTTATAATCGATGCACATTACTTGGTCATATTTATTTAAAAAAAAATTTTTTTTTGTATTTTTATTTAAGCGGTACATCTTTTATATTGTATTATTATAATGTAAAGTTTTATAAGGAAGAGATCATATGATGATTGAAGAGTTAGAGAGGTAATATAAATTGAAAAAAAAGAAAGAGAAGGTTGCCAAAAAGCTCTTTATAATCTATTTTTTTTATTTGATAAAGTGATATTTCTGTTATAGAACATTTCAAAGAATTACAATGTATCAATTAAATAAGGATTTAAAGTTTAACCTCAGCTGCATGTTTTAATTCTTTACCCTCCTAAGAATATCTCAACTGTTTTCTTGCGAAGTTAAAGTTGGGCCATGATAACAAGTTTAGTCACTTTAATGAAAAGCTATTGAATACAAAAATAATCTACAGGACAATTTTCTTAAATGCCATAAAAATAAAGTTTGCACACTTTTATTTTAATTATTTGAAAAAAAAATAGTGTAAAAGAAAATATCAATCAATTAAACAAATAATTTTTTTTTAACATTTGC
Source organism: Epiperipatus broadwayi (assembly GCA_028023455.1). Lineage (NCBI taxonomy): Eukaryota > Metazoa > Onychophora > Udeonychophora > Euonychophora > Peripatidae > Epiperipatus > Epiperipatus broadwayi. Next base: position 10,230,453 of record JAQFVV010006201.1, read on the forward strand.
TGATCAAAGTTTTAAAATATTTCGTAAAAAAAAAAAAATATTATAAATTTTAGAAGCTTTCTAAATATATTATATCGTCTGCTAATTTAAAATTTTTCACACGTGACAATTAAAGTTGCTCTTATAATATTTAAATTTTCAAATATTTTTTTTTTTTTAGAAAAAGTTCTTCAATGCATTTAAAGAAATATATATATATTTATTTATATGTTGTTTTAAAAGTTGAAAATGCCTAATAATTATATTATTAACGAAATCATTGTTAGAAAAGAAACTTATAGAAATATTTAAAAAACTAATATCTTTGAATTATATAAGCTATATATTATCAGAATATTAATTATTGTTATTATTAATTCTAGATATAAAATTTAAATTCGTATTTATATTTTATATTGTAGATGCAAACATCTCTATCCGTTGCAAGTATACTATCGATTTGAAAAAGAATTAATAAATTCATTAGATATTAAAAATACAAGTATATAAATGTAGACATGTTTGTAGTATAAAGTATAATTGTTGTAAACAATATTGCAAGTATCAAAACATTTAAAATTACTTTTACTTTCTAAAAGAGTATTTCAAAAGAATTATCCAACATTTAAACATTGGAGTGGATATAAGCTGTGATACTGATATACATTTTGCTCTATAAATGGCTGGAGGGGGTTACATTATCATTTTTCATAATAAAATGAGCACCTGAAGTGTTATTGTGTACAAATTTTTGTGGAATATCATTTTCTATTTTCCTAACGCTTAAATATTTTTAAGTGCATTACATATTTATAGTAAGATGCAAATATTGAATGATTTGTCATGAGAGAAATGTTTATATGAAAAACAGTCAAATCAAACTATTCCGTTATATAATTGATACCTTTTATCTACACAAGGTTTAAGATATATTTTTGTAAGTGATGATCAAAGTTCAACATGGGCAGCCACAAGAATACTGACATCATATGACTCCATTTAAGTTTAGTTCATGGTAATGCTTTATCATCATCATTATTCTACAGCATAATAATGTAAGAGCATGTAGGCCTCTCATTTGGTTATAATTGATCTAGTTAATCAAAAATTTAAAAATGATTTTCTGCCATTGAAGTCTTATATTTTTTAAAAATGCTACTGAATAGTTAGTTAGATTAAACACTTGTTAGCCTTTACTACTTATTATTATTAAATATATAAAAAAATTTAGGTTGATGTTTTCCTCATGAGATTATGAAGTAAAAGAATATGTGGTAGTTATTAGTATATAATAAATTAATTATAAGCAAAATAATTATTAAAATATATTTAGTAAAGACTCCACCATTTAATTTAATTCGGGTGCATGATTGGTATTGGATAGACAATATAATAATAACATAGAATTTAACACTGACTTACACATGAATATTTTATCTTAACACCCACATATCTTCAAATTTAACAAATAAAATGATGCAGAGCCATAGTAATTGTAAATAAAATAATAGTTTAAAAAATATGGATCATAAAATGATTTTATATATGAGTCAAATAATAAATATTGCAGATATCATTTACAATTAATTATAAACAAATTCCATTGATTTATAAACTTGAAATATCTAAGCTAAAATGTAAAGGATGCTTATTTATTTATTTGTTGTTGTTATTAATAATGTTTTAACTTATTAATTAATAATATTGTTTGATAATAATTGGCTATCTTGTGAGATTCTCATCGCTTATAGTGAAAACTTGAGATTATATTGATCTAGAATTAGACCTGAGGTAAAACATTGATGTGTGATTTCTAAGACAAATGACTGAGTTTGATGTGGATGAACTGTAAGAATTATCAGTAATCAGTTAATATTGTTTCTATTTTATTAGTGGATTTAAAGATATACAGATAAATATTAAAATGACCTACACAAATTCTCATATCTCTGTAGTCAAATACTCTTCTTTTGAGATTGAATCTTTGCTTGGCAGAGTCTAACAATAAATATTTTAAATTTATTTACAGTTTATAATAAGTACATGCTTATGATGTTCATTTGATATTTAATTAGTCAAATGACATGATCTGAGAAATGTTAGATAAAAGAAACAAATATTCTCTATTTCTTATTACATTGACCTGCTTCCACTTTTTCCAAACAGCAGTATTTAAATCATTTCCTTGTATATTGATAGTAATCCACTTATTTTTAGTAATTCAACATTATGAAATATGAAAATTCAGACTATCATTTAATAAAACCAAACTGAAATAAAAGCTAATCTTAATGTAAAGCTCAAGTAGCTCATCCATCATTATAACTATTCAAAAATCAATTTCAAGTGTATTTCAGATTTTTAAACCATCAAAGAGAGACAGAGCATGCTTTTATACCTGATAATGTAAATGCTGTAGTAAAGAAAAGAACCACCATAATTGGAGAATTAAGGAGATGTGGTTTATCACCACTTTTAAAAATGTCTCAAACCAATATTTTAATGACATGCAAAGAAGTCAATTTTAAAATTTTAAAAACTAGTTTTGAACCCTATGAATTAATATTATTTTGATATTTAACATAATTATTGCATGAAAGTGCTACGTACGTATGTACATACTATCATTTTTATTTTCTTTTTAAATAAATTTTACTCTATTTTAAAGTTTTGTTTGTTTATATATGTTACACATAAATAACATATACATATTTTTAGGCATAATATAAAATATGATCTAATGAAAACCTATTTGCTCACCACATGTCAGTAAGAAGAGTAACAGGCCAGCTTTGAACTAACTCCGGGGCAGCAAATTCAGGATTTCCCAATAACACATGAACATAATAATCATTTTGAATATGCCTTGCATCTCCAAAGTCTATTAATTTTAATTGTGGACATACAGCTGAATTATCTAAGAGAAGATTTTCAGGCTGAAAAATAAAACAATACATAATATATATATATATATTTGAAAGTTTATCCTAAGGTAAATATCCTTATATTTATTAGTGGACTAATATTGATAGTAATTAGCAATAATTATTTATAACATTAGCACATCAATTTTACAACTAATAATACACAAATAATAAATAGTATTAATCATATATAATACTTTAAATGAAAAAATAAACAAACTACAGATGTAAAAAAAATATATGCAATAATTATTTATATAGAGAACAAACAGAACTAATAATGTAAAAAGAAAATTATGTCAAAGTAGTTAAAAAAGTGAAAAAATTAACTTCACAATTTATCAATGATATAAATCACACACCTATTATATATATGAGCATTAACTGAATCCTAGAACATAAAGCATTACAGCCAATAGACAATTGCAATTGATTTGTGGCTGTTGATATTATATAAATTATTGTTTAAAATGAATGAAATGTGTAAACATAGAATACTTATCTTAATTTTGCAGGACTAAAAATTGTGAGCTTAAAATTCATTTTTTAAGTCAATTAATACTTCAAAATTCTATTTCCAAAGTTTATTTGAAATATCCATCCACATTTGCTAATTCATATTTTCAACTAACTTATTATTATTTGGAAAATAACTAACATTTCCATTCTTAACCAATGGTCTAAATGAGAATTGTAAGTTGCTTGATTTTTGGATTTTAATTACTTCCTATTAAAAAAAAAAAATTTGTAAGAATATGTTGAAAAAAATCCTAAAAGGTACTTTTTGAGTATATTTTCTTAATATTTTCAATAACTGAATTTCAAAATGTTTCATCTTTCTGAATATCATATTAGTTTTTATATGTATAATTTTCAATTCCAAACATATCAAATACTTCATTATAGTTGATAAACAAATGAATCCCTACTATTGTAACATTAACCCTACAGGTACTTTAAAAATGTTTCATGAGCACAACATTATTATTCCTAGATATTAAAAAAAAAAGAAGCTAATGAAATCATGTAATATCTGACTTGGTTTATAATTATTTTTATAATGGAAGTAATTTCTTTTGGTTGTACATATTATATAGCATTCTTAATTTATTAATTAATAAGGAGACTCAATTTCTTTAAAATCTATTCCATATTATTTGATTGCTAAAAAAATTTTTTTTGTATTTTTTAATCTAAATCTCTGTAATTATTTACACTTTTAAAAAATTCTTAACTGAGCAAAAATACTCATAACATTTTAAATGTTCACTTTTTTAGTCTCTAGTCATAATCTTTGCATTCTAACCATTTTAATGCTAATGTACTACCTCACAAAGGTTTAAGATCTGATTTGTGATAGCCAAAAGCTAATGATATATGTAAATAATTTTTTTGTTACAAACTTTTTAGATGTAGATATTGAAAGTTTAATGAGATTTTCCTTGTATTGTTTTTTTTTTAAATTGGATCTCACTCATGATATATCTAAGCAAGCAGCCAATTAAAAATTGAAACAGTAGACTAAAATCACATTATCCAGCAAGGATATTTGTATTGATCTACCACCTTTTGACTAAAAGAAATCAATCAAATTAATATAAATACTGAACCTGATGTGATTTCAATTGAATTAACCAGTTTTTAATTGATTGTTGCTAGTTACAGTATGGCTCAGTTTTAATTTAAAAATATACAGAAAATCTCATTAAACTTACAATAGTACATACACACACACATATATATATATGTTAAATTAAATATTTCCATGGATTGTTATTATAATAAAGAATAGAAATGAAATTATATCTATATAAACAGAGAACATTTTCAGTAATTTTTATTAGTTATTCTTTAGACTAGATTATCCAGTAATGATAATATTTCTGTAGCATAATTCTCACTACATCACTCTCATGTGAGGTAGCGATTGGTTTCTATCCACTTTTAATATCTTGTAAAGGATTGTAATCATAAACATATGACCAAGGACCTAAAAAAAATCTATGACCTCCAAGATGACATTTTATACTAAACCAGCACTCATCAGTTGGCCCAGACCACAATCTCTATGACATATCTTTATGATTGTTCAGTATATATATATATAGATAGCAATTTACTACAGTTTATTTAATGTGTCAAAATTGTGATGGCTGATAGCTTAAGAAAGGATTATTATCATCTACATTTATAAATCTTTTAAAGCCTTTAGTAATTGATCATATTGTCTTACTAAAGCAGAATGTTTATATTATTGGAGATCACAGTCAGACTTTGAAATGTCTATAGTCTAGCATTTGTCTAAATAATTAGTAGTGTAGTTAATTTTATACAGTTATTTTCTATTTCATTTATGTCACATAACTCAATGAAAGTTATCCTTCTCAATTACACATATAGCAATATATATATATTATCCTTTTTTGTTATATTTTTCAAAGCATTTGTTTTTAAAATGATATAATAGATTTCTTCCTATAAGAAAATTGGTTTCTTTTGGATTTTATTATATCTGGCATATTATGTCAATTATCATAGAAAGCTATTAATAAAAATGATATAATTTGTAAGATTGAAAGAGAAGTGCTTTAAGGTAAAAATATTACTTCAAATTTTATATTCTTATATATATAATTTTTTTTGAAAAAAATTTTTGTCAAATTTTTCTCAAAAAAACAAACAAAAAACCCCCTCTTACTTCTAAAATAGGAGTTTCCAACCTTAGACACCTCTGGGGGGGGGGGAGGTATTGAAAGCTTGTCAGGGAAAACAGTGAATAGCAAGTAAAAAAGTATATTATGACATTAATATATTCCAAAAAAAGTTATGTTATCAACATTTCTGGGTTTTTCAATGATGGTATTGTCTGTCAGCCACATCAGCAACTTTTCAGGCCTCTTTTTGAACAGGGACACAATGAGGTTGCACAGACTTCTTTCTTAATATAGTGTCTGATAACTCAAAATGCTCCACTAAGAATCAAAATAGATAGTAAAATTGTCAGATCAGCATTCTTTAAAGGCTCGCATTCATGGCATCTGCACCTCCAGCACATGATGTACTGCATGATACATTCTCCAACTGCTTCATTTGGATATGATTACAGTACACACATTCTAGTCATAAACATAGATTAGCAAGATTAGTTTTGCAGACTTCACTTTTTCTGATAAATTTTAATCTAATCATAAGTAGCTTATAGTTTATTTTTATCCTATTCTAAAAATGAAATGATAGATTTAAATATATTAAAATATTATTTCATATTTTACTTATTTTTAAAATGAAAGGTTAGATCAGGATTTATATACAAAAAAAATTTTTTTTTGCAGATCCAAGGAATGACCATATCAAAGAAATGTTGTTACCAAGATTTTATATGTGCAATATGGTTTTACTTTGTGATTGATAAAGAAGGTGTGCAAAAGTTGCAGTGCTTTATTTGCTCCAAGATATTCAGAAGTGGCAGTATGAAGTTATCAAAATTGGGAAAGCATCTTCAGAATCTTCATCTTCAACATTCTAATGAGTCAGAGTTCTCATTTAGAATAAAAAGAGTTATCCCAAAGAAGCCAGCAGTCAAGTCAATAAATCACATTCAGTTGCTAAAATATTACTGAAGCCATGTGCAATATGGACATCACTGAGTTAATGTGTGGTAAAAAAGCACAAATATCATTATCAAATAATATGATTTGTGATTGGATTCAAGAAACATCAGAAAACATAAGTGTACAGATAGTGGAGGAAATTGTGAAAAGTCTGGCAAAATTAGTTTACAGTTGGATGAATCAACTGATGTCTGTAACTGTGTACAACTTTTTTATTTTGCTAGATGTATACATCAGAATAAAATAAAAGAAGAATTTCTTTATTATAAACTATTAAAAGAAACGACAAAGGCAATGGGCATTATGAATTTGGTGAATGATTTTTTTTGATTCGAATTGGCTTTCACGAGAATTAGTACAATCGATTCTCCCAGTATGCTGAAGAAAAAAATGTTTTCACTGCTTTAGTTAAAGAAATCAAACCAAATATTTTTACAAGCCATTGCATCCTTCACCAGTATGTTTAAACATCTACATAACGTCCACATAATTTGAAAACCATTTTGAATGTTGTTGTTCAAGTTGTGAATTTTATCAAAGCAAAGCATTGAATCATCATATGTTTAAATCTTTGTGTAAAAAGATTAGAGCAGATCATATCGTACTGCTTATTCATACAGAAGTACAATGGTTATCCAGAGAAAATATATTTTAGGAAGGGTTTTGAAAATATAAATTAAATTGAAATCTTTTTTGTTTATCAAAAAGGAATCTGCTTTTGCTTCATATTTCAAAGATCCACACTTTGAGATTTCTCTGTCTAATCTTTCTGATATATTTGGAATTCTTCATTCTATGAGCATTTCATTGCAAGGTATAGATATCATCCTCATGGAGTTGAAGAAAAGATAAGATTGTTTCAAGAAAAAATGACTCTTTGGGAAAAAAGGGTGGGGTTAGGTAACTTTTCCAATTTCAAATATCTTAATGAAATCACTTCAGATCTGCATTTAAAAACTTTGAAAGAGAAAGTTGTAAAAATAATTCCTAATGATCAAATGAATGAAGTTTGGATATGTAACCCTTTTTATACCGATTTAGAAAAAACCAGTGACAATGAACCAGTGAAAGTTAAGCTAATTCATCTCTGCAATATCAAGAAACTCCAAATTGAATTCCAATCAACAAAGTTACAAAATTTTTGGTATACACTTGGAGAGGCATATCCCATTATCACCATTCCATTATAACAACTTATCTATATGAATCAGAATTCTCAGCTCTTTTTAATCAAGTCCAAGTCAAGAAACAAACTGGGATCAAATGTGATATGCAGGTATTTTTTCAAAAACTTTGATCAAGAATAAAACTGTTGGTGGGTAAGAAACAGAATCAAGAATATCACTAGTTAATTTTGTAGCAGTTTTATATAGATTGTACAATTTTATGATAATATAATTGATTTATTTATCAAACAACGCTTTATAAAAACTTACTAACTGTTTATTTCTTATTATAATAAATAGGGAGTACTGGATAATTTAGTAAAAGCCAAGTGAATATAGTAACCAAAAAGAATGGGAACCCCTGTTCTAAAACAAATATTAGCAGACCAAACAATCACTATTTCGTATTTTTCAGATAATTAGATATTCAAAGATTGAAAATTATGTTTTTTTGCTACATTTTAGAAAGGGAAGAATATTTGCTATAATAAAAAATGAAATGTTTTTTTGTAAAATTTGTCTAGAATCTATTAAAATCAAAAAATGACAAAATTACAATTACTATTTTATTTATCATACAATTTACAACTTTCTTAAACACTTTAACAATACTGTTTTTTATATCAAAACTTTATTCTAACAGTTTTGACTGTCCTGCAGTTATCATCAGAGCTACAATATCAAAATATATGAAATATATAAAGTTTTGATATAAAAAACAGTATTGTTAAAGTATTTAAGAAAGTTGTAAATGGTATGATATATAAAAGTAGAAAACAATACATAAGAAAAAGAAGAAGTAGGAAAAAATTATATTACTATTTTATTTGTAGTTTTTAAAAATATTTGAGAATTAACCAACAATTAATCCAAATACTATGTATGCAATGGATGCATATATTCTCATCTTCCATGCATACACACACCTCAAGGATATTTATACTAAGAAAGCAAAAAAAAATTGTCAATTAATTGGATAATTATTACAAAGTGTTAATAAAAATATGGTTTCAATTTATAGGTGTACATAATTCTTATTTTCTTTGGATACATTCTTCTTTCTTTTATTTTAACTATACAGATAACATTATAGAATATGCTTAGATTTATATCAGCACAAATTTTTATATGCAATAAGAGTGGCTTAAAAGTCAATGTGGGTATGACAATAATATTGGTATCAATAAGGGCTTTGAGCATTCCATCCTTGGATTTTCAATGATATGGATGACTGAAGAATTGAAAGTTGAAGAAGACTGAAGCTTGTCCACTAAAGAAGATTTTCTATCCTAATATACATTCAGCACTAATTGTATATAAGTGTGGGAGATGGTTATCTGGACCAACTACTGAGTGCTGGTTCAACACAAAATAAATATTGGAGATCATTTATCTTTTTCACATGTATGTGGTCATGTGTATCAATTGTATAAGTTGGAATGAATAGTTGTAGAGAGCTTGAAGGTCTGTGTTCATGTTACTTGTCTGCATAATAGAAATTTTCAAATTAGAAATGTTCAGATTTCTAGCAGTCTATCTGCATTATACATACATATTTACCTGTTTGTCTGTCCAATAATTTACTTCGCCTTCCTTCTCACCCACCTACTTATGTTAGTTTCAGTAATTTCTGATATAATGAAAAATTATTTCAAGTTATTTTGAAGCATTATAGTCCATAATTTTCTTTTCAGTCATCTTTCATGAGAATGTTTTAAATAAGTGTTTTTTTCCCTCTCAGAAAACAGCTCAATAATTTTAACATCCAACTATGATACTATATGATTCACTCTCTTTCATTTCAATTTCTTCATTATTGCTATTATATTATACATTAAGCTATTGTTTTTTAATAAGGCTTTGTTACAAGTGATCTAAATCTCATCTCCCTAGACAAAAAATGGAAAGCCATAAGAATAAAATGTCTTTAAGACCACTAGTTTGTTTCCCTTCAATACTATTGAAGTGCCATTTAATTTAATCAATGAATGCACAAAAGAAGAAAGACCAATGCAAAGAGTTGTTGCAAATCAGTAAAAAAGTCATTTTACTAATTAACATTATTTCATTTAGCATCCCAATAATTGCAATAAGAAAAATCTACTACTTTATTAAAGTTAAGTTATATAAGTCAAGGATATCCCGTTGCCATAAATCACTACCAGATGACTCTCATGACTGAGTTAGCAAAAGTAAATCTAATACATTGTACAGGCTTAAACCTGCATTTATATATATAATATATGCAGGATTCGAACTCACTTTCACACGACCCACTACTCTCAGTGCATCTCATATTGCTGACCCATGTATATACGTATATTGGTGATTATTTATCTTTTCAACATGTGTGTGATCAGGTGGGTCAGCAATATGAGATGGCACTGAGAGTAGTGGATCGTGTAAAAGTCTGAGTTCGAATCCCGCATATATTACAAGAGTAAATCTAAAATTTTCCATTTTTAATCTAGATTTAAAAACTCATGCATTGCTTTGTTCGTTTACCATAAAATAGAATGAAATTTCAATATTTTAAAATGTTTTATTTGGTAATTAAACAAGAAAGAAATTTAAAAAAAAAAAGTCCATGACATTTAAAAAAAAAAAAATTACAATAGGAAATATCCAAATATTTTGAAGATTTCAAGCATATTTCAAAGATTTTAAAAAGTAAAAAAAATAATATCATTTGATAAACGTTTTTTTTTTTTTTAATATTTTGCCTATAACTAAAGAAAATTGTATTTATGCCATAATAAAACAGTAAATATTTACAAAAAACTAATAAACATTGTTTACCTTAATATCAAGATGTGCAATCCGGCAGTTGTGTAAAAACTGCATTACTTCTATAAGTTGTCCCATGTATATCCTAACCACTTCTTCATCGTAATGACCACGCTCACAAATTTCATCAAACAGACGACTTCCAGGAACACTGAATAGAAAATAAAAAATAAATAAATATTTTTTTTAGTATAAAAAAACTAAACATCGGATATATTTTAATAATATATAATTTTAATGAATTTTTATACAAATGATGATCTATATGGTTAAATGCAGTGGCATAATCTGGAATTCAAGATCAATAACTAAGCTCTTTCACTTCCAATGCTTAAACTTCTTATGAACACCTGAGCAACCATTTAATTTTATTATAAATAATATATTACTTTATGATTCTAGTTGTTCAGAAATAAATTTAAAAATATGCTTATTTTTTTAAAATTTGTATATTTTCTTTCAGAAAACAAAATCAGAAGCTTAAATAATAGAAAACTTTAATCAAAAGATAATATTCAAGTCTTGCATTAGTGGTCGAGAGGTCAGCGCGACTGCCTTGCACTAGCAGGCAGTTGCCCGGGTTGCGTCCCGGCCGATGCTATGACACTTAAAAAAAAAAGAAGATAATATTCAATCAGAATTTACTATTGCCTGCTATATTCTTAACATAATTTATTTTATAGATATAATAAACACCTCCATACTTCCCCATTTTTTTTAAAATTCATATAAATAAAGATATAATAAAAGACAAATGACCCCCAAGATGCATTTCGTGCTGAACCAGCACTCATCAGTTGGCCCAGGTCACTATCAATCATATATATCTTTATTATCTGCAAAGTATCTAGAGTAAATTGTTATATTTTCATTTACCATTGTCAAACTTCCTCCATTCACAATTTTGACGCCATCCATTTCAGATAAATACACTAATGATTATTACTAATCATTTTCGAAACTAGAGATTATCTCTAGCACAGATATAAACTTTAAACCTCAGTTAAAGATTAATATATCTGATTTTTTAAATTTACACACACGGAGTTATTCACTTTTCTCTATCCCGTATGTAATATCTTTATAGATATAATAAACACTTCCATACTTCTTTTTAAATTCATATAAATAAAGATATAATAAAAGACAAATGACCCCCAAGATGCATTTTATTTGTCTTTTATTATACCTTTATTTATATGAATTTAAAATAATGGATAAGTATGGAGATGTTTATTATATCTATAAAGATATTGCATACAGGGACAAAGAAAGGTGAATAACTCCGTGTGTGTAAATTTAAAAAACCAGATATATTAATCTTTAACTGAGTTTTAAAGTTTATATTTCTTTCGAAAATGATTAGTAATAATCATTAGTGTATTTATCTGAAATGGATGGCGTCAAAATTGTGAGTGGAGGGAATTTGACAATGGTTAATGAAAATGTAATAATTTATTTTAATATCTATTTTATATATAGCTAGAGAATTTCAGCTCAAACATTATCGTAAATATATAAAATATTTAAGTATAATATTACGAATTATAATTATCATTTTTTCAGAATAGTAATTTTTTTCATTTGAATAAATTTAAGAATTTGAACAAATAATACATTTTGATAAATCTAAGTTTGAAAATAAATGATAATTATGACATAGTCAAGCAATGCCGTACCAATTGGCTAAAGTCAAATTAACTTACATAGAAAAGTCATTAAGATGAAATAATTTTCTGATTCAGTATAAAAAATAATCCATTGCAAAATATTTTTAAAATACTATTTCACAAATATCTATAGCAAGATTTTGTAATATTTTTTACTTTTTGCCATCCACTTGAAGATTACTCATCTGTTGATCACCTTATTGCCATAGGCTCAACTAATTACCAACATCTTAGTCAGCTAAACTTATTATTGGTTGGTAAATGGATATTTAGCCATTTTCAGCTACAAGAATAAAAAAACTGTCACAAGGGAGAGTTTAAGCAGTTTTTCATTCTCGTTTTTATTTTTCAGCTAAGAATAATTGAATATCTGGAGAATAATGCCTTTATTTAACTATTCCTATATGAAAAGATTATGGAGATACCTGCATTCAGTAATGAACGATTGTTTTATGTTTTATTTTACATGCTTGTAATCTATTTCTTTTTATTGTATTTAATGTGACATCACATGATCACTATTCTTTATGTTTACATAAACTGTCAACACAGAAGCAAAACTGTCCTTCCTGTATCCATTAATTACTCTAGCTTGCACTGAGTGGCACTACTGTATGGAGAGTTTTGCCTCTGTGTATTTAATATGCTAATACTAATCATTTTAGATAAATACCTTTAAATGTAAAATATACAAAATATGTTGATTAAATTATTGGCTATCACATGATAGTGACAAACAGTTTCTCACAATCAATTTTTGACAATTGGCCTTCTGGTAAGAATTTTTTTGCATATTAACTATTCAAGAGTAACCTTTTTATTTATATTATGTGATTAACATAGTAAAAAGCAACAATTAGCTTTCTCATAAGAAGTTTAATGCAGCTATAACTTCATTAATTTGCAGAAGTATTCCGACATATTTTTTTTTTTTTTGCCGTTGTTCCTTTACGAAAAACAAAATCTCATCTCCCCTTTCTTTCTATCTATTACCAGTTAGGATTGGGAAAAAAATCCAAGTTTTATTCAGACTGGACATAAAACCAGAGATTGAGTATGGCAATCAGATAGCTTAACAACTTCATAAGGCATTAATTAACGCCAATTGTATAATAAGAGCAAAACTTAACTGTATTCTAATAGTTGCTTCTATCTTCAGATAGAACCATCTGGCATCAAATAACTATATATAATTTGAAGACATATATCATTTATATTTTGATATCTTTAATGAATTTACAAAGAATTTAGAAATCACTTTCGTATTATAATTACAAAATTGTGGAATGGTTTAAAATTCTAATCATAGAATTAAATTATGTTTATGCATTTATAACAAAATGTTACTTAAATGGAGAAAATTCAAACAATATTGAATATTCAGTAGTAATGTATTTTTGGTGCACATCCTTTTCAAAGGCAAAAGTTGCTAAATATATTGTAATAAATAAATGCTTTTAACTTTAAATACACAAGTTACAAACGCATTCGACTGAATACTATTAAATTTATTGATCATTGTCTGCATTATTAAATGTTTCTCTTATTTTTCATTTTCTATCACTAGGCTCTTTGCAAACCACCTTTATTTTTCAGGAAATGGAAAATAAAAGAAACATCCCATTAATAATGCTGGCAATATGATGAACAAAAAATCCGAATAGTGTTTAGTTGAGTAAGTTTTGAAACACATATAATTGAAAGTAGAAATTTTAACTTCCTATGAGATATTTAGCAGTATAATAACTGAAAATGCATTAAGACAATTTAAATAAGCATTTATTTTTATATAGCATATGTTTACAATTGTATTACATTCAAATATCAGCCTTTCAAGCTAATTGTGCATACGCTTTTGCGAGTGTTAATAATAATAAATGAATACTTTCCTCTCCAATACAAGATATAGTATTTATGCAGAAATAAAATGAATCACTTATTCCTACAACTCAAATGCCAATATTTCAGATTTGCTTATATATAAGCATTTGAGTTGTAGGAATAAGTGATTCATTTTATTCCTGCATAAATACTATATCTTGTACTGGAGAGGAAAGTATTCATTTATTATTATTAACACTCGCAAAAGCGTATGCACAATTAGCTTGAAAGGCTGATATTTGAATGTAATACAATTGTAAACATTCACTATATAAAAATAAATGCTTATTTACATATGATTAAGTTTCAGTTAGAGTGATGTTTAGTAAATTCTAGACAATTTCACCGACGTCATTCATTCAGACATCGTATATAGTTAATTTAAAGTGAGTGGTCCATCCTCACACTTTCCTTGCCATATAAGCATTTGAGTTGTAGGAATAAGTGATTCATTTTATTCCTGCAAAAATACTATATCTTATATTGGAGAGGAAAGTATTTATTTATTATTATTAACACTCGCAAAAGCGTATGCACAATTAGCTTGAAAGGCTGATATTTGAATGTAAGACAATTTAATTAATATTGTAGTCATAGCATTTGTTAAAATTGCATACCATTTTAATTGCAGAGTTTTCATAATTAGTTTTATAATTATAAAAAAATTTAAATCCATATAAGATTACAAAATAAAGAGATACTAGAAGTTTGGTGAAAAAGTTTTGAAAATAAAATAATTTTTTTTATGCATACTATTACTTTTGATGCTAATAAGTCTGTTTTCCAACAGATCCCTTAACACTTATGTATTATTAACTTTACATTTACTTTTATCCATTAAAATTACCACTTACTGATGAAGTATAAGAATGTAGTTATTTGGTGTATCGTAGCAATCTAAAACAGTCACCAGATGGGGATGCTGCAGAGTGATAAGCATGTGGTATTCATTCTCACATGCCTCTTGGTTGCATTGTTTCTTGCTTACAAACTTAGCTGCCACTTCATAACCAGAGCTTCTATAAATACAATGCTTTACAGTTGAAAAGCGACCTCTGAAAGAAGAAATATATTTTTATTAAGCAATTATTCCTCCATTATAGATTGAAAATAAATGAAAATAATAAAATGGGGTGAGTGGGTGGGGAATAATTAGTAGCAAAACAAAAAAATATGAAAAATAGAAATGCCTTTATCATTTATTATATTGTTTTTGAAACATAAAATTAATTGCAGCTGTTGATAAATGCTAATATTTATTTACAAAAAGGAAAAAGTCAATCACTAAAAAAAAAAATCTCGCATTTTAAAGAATTTCAAAAGAATCAAATAGAATATTGTGTAGTGCATTATAAATAACAAGAATCAAAGATACTTGAGTACTAAAGCTGCAACATAGAGGAGTAGGAGGCCTTTTCACACCCACAATAATGTCACGATGATGTCAAATTGGAAAAAAAAAAATCCTTGTGAGTATACATGAAAATGTGTTTTTTTTTTTTTATCAACAAGATTTGTTTTTTTTTTTCAACGCAATCTTTTTTTTTCTTTTTATAATACTTCGACATTTTCAGTTATTTGTCATATTTTTCATCGTAAAAATGTGTTTTTTTTTAAATCAACAAGATTTTTTTTTCTTTGTTTTTCAATGCAATCTTTTTTTTTGTAATACTTCAACATTTTCAATTATTTGACGTAGAATATGTATTAGACCTAGTGCACCTGTTGACATTCATATCAACTTCCCGATAACTTTAAGATCCATTTATCAGCAGATTGATATGAATGTGAACAGACACAGTAGATCTAATACATGTTCTGTGTTGTAGCTTTAATACTCAAGTACTGAATCGGTATATATTTAATGCAGTGGTAGAATGATGGATTAAAACTCCACTTATCTCTTCAGGTGCTTGCTTACACAATCTCCTGAAAACCGAATATTTGATTATTAATTCTATCAGCTTAAAATAAATGTAAATAAAAAATATAGACAGTATAAGTTATGTGTAAACTTTTCAATGCCATAAATATAATATAGTAAAAATATATTGAAAGCATGCTAGGCAGAAATAAAGCTGAACATTATTAAATAACTACCTTTTCTGTGTGTATTTTCATTTTACCAGCTATTAAGTTGGCTCAGAAAAAAAGAAAATTAGTAACAATTGAATTTTCTTTAAAGTAGATAGATTTTAAGGAACTATGTAGAACATAATCAAATTTTTATATAACAAATGCCAGATATCCTAAAAACACACATATTATAAAGCACTATTCATCATAAGTCAAATATTCTTTGATAAATATTTTTAAACAAAAGTCTTTGAATTAAAAAAAAAGGAAATGTTTTGAATATAATATGCCACTCTATTTTAGAGCTATCTCTATATATAAAAATTCCAATAATTACTCATGTTTGCATAAATTACTATATATTAAGTGGTTAATCAATTATGAAGATAATGTCACATTTGAGCACTGAAGTGACAAGTTGAAGCTTGAGTCCATCACTGTGTAAAAAAATTCCACAGAACTAAAGAGATATATAATTACTTATTATTACACAGATAGTTCTAGAATGATATAATGTAGATTACTGCTGTTAATTTAAGTCGGAGAAATTATATGATTTCTTGAGAGATTTTTTAACATTTACAATCTAAAACATAAAGTGCAGACAGTATTGAAATTAAACTGAGAGAGTGCAAACCTCTCAAGTGCTTACAACTATCACCAGCCAATCAGATCATGCACTGAGACAGAAAATTTAACAAGAAAAAGGTGGTTCCACCTTCTTCTTTACTTGTCTTTCTATATATCCAAGCCAGTCTAAAGTACTTAGATCTGAAAGCGTGAATCTTAAATATCTTCACACTCAACACACTGAGTTCAAATTACAAACATACAGCGTGAAATCTACGAATAAATTGAAAGATTTCACGCTGTATGTTTGTAATTTGAACTCAGTGTGTTGAGTGTGAAGATATTTAAGATTCACGCTTTCAGATCTAAGTACTTTAGACTGGCTTGGATATATAAAAAGGCAAGTAAAGAAGAAGGTGGAATCACCTTTTTCTTGTTAAATTCTCTATCTCAGTGCTTGATCTGATTGGCTGGTGATAGTTGTAAGTGCTTGAGAGGTTTGCACTCTCTCAGTTTAATTTCAATCTAAAACATAATAAATTCTCACATTATAAATACAATATGCTAAAATGTAATGTTTTCAATCCAACTGCCTAAAAGCATCAGTTATTATGCCATATTACAATATATGAAATTGATTAAATTTCTTTATTCTCTCGATATGCTCTATTACTAATGGGTCATAATTGAGATATCAATTCTAATAAAGCAAATAAATAACTATTATAGAGACTGCAATTTTTTGATTTTCATCTCAAAGTGACAATGTTGCAAATTAGGCTAATTTAGAAATTTTAAAAATATTTTCTAAGATTTGTGAATTTATTTCTAATATTTTCAAAATCTGTTTATTCTCCCGTCTCCCTTAATATCCTCTCCATTTGTACACAGATCCAATATCATTTCCGAAGAAACTTAAAATTTTTCCCATTCAGATTTGTTCTTTTTGAAATAAGCAATATTTTCCTTAATTGTTTGATGATTTTAAATATAGCACTTAAGATTTTAATAGTCGTTTGGCATTATGCTAATCTTTTATCTCATTTCAAATTAGTTTTACCCTAATGGGAGTAAGTAATTGCTTATCTGGACAAACTTTTTGTAATGCAATAAGAGTTTTGATTTTGGTCATTGTATCAACTACTTTCACATGATGTTTAATAGTTTGTCAATTTAAAACTTATGCAATCTTACTAGCCAAAGAGTAATTCTTTTTTACAATTCTTTCTCTCTTCTTTTTCAATCTTTCTTTTCTTTCATTTCTGACTTTCCGATTTATGAAAGCTAAAAACAAAATAGCATCAACATCCGAAAACAATGTAAAAAAAGTACACCCTGCATATTCTGTACTTTAATACACAGCTAGACAACTTAATGAACAAATACATGAAGACATTAATTTGTATGCATTAAACTATAATATCTCTGACAACATTCACACTTATTCATATAGAAATAGATAAACATGTAAAGATGTGATAATAACTATTGATTGATAAATAAAAATTTTGCATTTATTATATTAAAATATAATTTAGACAATATATTTTTCATAATATTTAGTGGTATTGAATATTTTAGGATATTCTTTCATTCTTATTTGCGCTTTTCATATTTTGTTCAATTCAGTTATCTGACTAACTAGGAGTTTTTCTTTAAAGCCATAAAATACAATTGTAGTACATTATTTCTTGTTTGCATAAATAAACTAGAAATAATGAATGCAATTTACTTTACAATTCTGAAGAAGTCTCTTACACAGCCAGATAATTGAAATGAACAAAGCTTGTGAAAAATGGAAAAACAAAACAAAGAAACATAGAATTTAGCCTTTATATATGAATAAAACAAAACAACTAATCTATATAACAAAAGACAGATATTTCCTTTTTTTTTATGTTATCATTTCATTTGAAACAATATCAGCTTCCATAAGTTTATTTTCATAGTAAATCCTTTTTTAAAAAAAATTATGCATTTTCATAAACATCTTCCATTCTACATAAATTTGGAATCTATTTTTAGAAAATGAGAGGTACAAATTTCTAAAACATTTTATTAAGTTACCAATATAAAATATACCATCCACTTGCAAATGAGTACACCACTCTGACTCCAAAAAACAAAATACTAGAGTAAGTTCTGCGATGACTACACACATCAATTTATAAACTATCAATATGTCCATACATAGAACATGCATGTTCATTACTCTATTTATTTGATATTTTGCTTTACTGACTTTTAACTCCTGTGGCAAGCTCTTTTTTCTAAAAATCTTCAATACCTTGTTTAATTGCAACTCTCCGCTATATTTTATCCAAGTCATATCTTCTATAAAAACAATAAATATTACACTTCTTTAGAGTATTTTTAAGATAATATTTATAAAATAGATAGGATCTCCTTCTTCACCATTGTTAAGTTCACCAAGAAAGTCTGTTATCCATTAATTTTACATATCCAATCCAATGAAGATGTGATTTTATAATTGTAGATTCAATAGTATCACAGACACCAAGCTGAAAACAAATTGAATGGTCTATAAATTTACCAAAATATTTTAAAAATTTTAGGAAGAATCTTTAAAGAATTTTTTCTCATATTATATTGAGAAGAACTCCAAGTCACATTTGCATAGAATAAATAAGATAAAACATCACTTCTATGTACAACTAATTTAGCTGCAGTAGTTATGTACTGCAATAAACTAATCTATTTTTTAACCTGTTAAAAAAAAGCAGTAGTACATTTGGGTCTGTTTTGAACCCCAACATCTAAGTTCACATTTCTACTTAAAAAGTGCAAAGATGTCTCATAGTCTCAAGTTGATATCTATATATAAGCTGAAAATTTTTCTTCCATCATTAAGTGATAAAAGATTTTTTCCCCCATATGTCATAGCATTGGCCGGGATGCAAACCCACAACTGTCTGCAACCAACTACTTGCTTGCAAGGTTGCGATGATCTCTCGGCTAACAACGCTTGACAAAGTGATAAAAGATTTGAGTTTTTTAATACAAATGATTGTCATTTGTAGTAATATTTGACTATTTTCTTCATTTAGTTAAATTATTAAATGATTTTAGAAAAATTCAAATTTTATTTATACTTTTGTTAAAGGCATTCAACAATGATTAGAGGAGGAAAAAAGAGATTTCGAAAGTGACAAACCATGCATGTAACAATGAATATATGTTTTATTGGAAAAAGACATGTTGGGCAGAGAAATAAACAAAAAAACAAAACAAAACAAAAAATTGCTCACACGACAATGGCAAACAAACCTATAAGTCATCTAACACAATATTCCATAATGTTTGAAAATCTATCATTAATCTTGCCCTTAAAAGAATAAAATGGAGAAATTAAGAAGACTTTTATAAAGCCTACCTAATTAGACCATTTAAAATTAAGAATTCATGAATCTAGAGGTTACTAATCCAATTATTTATTATTCATTCATCATAGCAACATCCTAAGAAGAACATCACATGATCACCATTTCTTATGCTTGCTTATAACTGTTATTAAAACAGGCAAAACTCACTATATGTAGTGCCACTCACAACAAGCTAGAGTAATCAATGGATGAATAGGCACTAGATGGGGATTTTATGCACAAGCCTTCTGGCATCCATTGATTACTCTAGCATACTGTGAGTGGCAATATGTATAGTGAGTTTTGCCTGTTTTAATCCCAAAAAGAAGATAATAATATCACTCAAAATTTTATTAATATTTATGTTATTATTAATAGATGATTGTCGTTAGAAAGGTATGGATAAAATTTGAATTTTTCTAAAAAGCAATTATCAGTTCAATGGATGATGGAAATAGTCCAATATATAATAAAAGTCTTTACATGTTTGCATTCAAGAGATTAAGTATATTTTGTAGATCAATTACTGAATTTAATAAGTATAACACAATCATTAGTAAAATCACATTCAATTAAAAATTCCACTATGATGCCTGTTTCATGCAGTCATTATTGCTAACATCAATTTTAATTCCAAATATCTCAGATCTACACTTGAAGCATAACATGATTTCTCATTCCATCACACAAAAGCTCTATAATATACTACAGGTTAATATCAACAATGTCACAGACCTGGAAGTTTAACATAGTCAAATGCTTTGACAAAATCATAAAAAAAAACAAAATCATATACCCTATTGTAACGGTATATGCCGTTACATGAATTTAAAATTAGAATAAAAACGGTTTTAAGTTCGTAAATAAAAAAACTAAAAACTAAAAAAAATTAAAGAGTTGTTAAACGTGTATACGTATATATATTTGCACAGATGCAAAACTTTAAAAATTATTTTCTTTTTTTTTAAAAAAAAAAAATATTTGAACGCACTTTTTTTTTTAAAAAATTACAAGATCTAAAGATCAAATATTTTTGTAAATGGAAATGATTGTTTTATAAATTAATTGAAAAGCAAACTAGCCCTTGGGGCTTTTATAGAAAAAAAAGGTCAGTTGAAAGATATAGATAAGAAAATAAAAAATAAATAAGATGTCCAATATAGAAGCAGCAATGAAGTCCTGGACCATAATGAAAATTATTGCAACAGGAAATGATGTTCAATGAATCCGGAGGAGTACTATAAAAGGAAAAATATTAAAATTAAGTGGAGTTCCAGCTTGATTTTTGTAGAAGAGTGATAAGACGCACTTGTTGCTCTCTCTCACTTATTTCAAATAAAATGACTGTAATACCAGGATTGAACCAGCTTAGGCCTCCTCCAGAACAACAGACCGGACTTCAAATAGAGACATCACGGGAATTGGCACCAGGAACTGTGATTCTCCTTCTGTAAGACATGAACTATAAAATTTAAAAATAATTAAGAACTTTCGTTCAAGCTTTTAATATTCAGAACCTAAATTTTAAAATGAACTCTTATCTGACTTTAAAATTTCAAATTGATAATTAATGTTTAGATTTTATACATTTAAGTTTAAAAAAAAAAAATCATTTCCATTTTTTTTATTTCTATTAATATTTATTTGTATAAATTATTTAAATGCATTAAATTTAAGTTGAGTATTGATGCTTGCATGGATTTGTTCATGTTTAATTATGTTTTTGTTTTTATATTTGATTGGAATATATAGACATTCGGTAAATAATGATATCTTACGTTGAATATCTAAAATGTATTTATTCGGATGTCTTTTTAGTTATTGGTGTCAATGCGGCATCTTATGATGAATGCCATTGGGTTTCTTGTGAATTCCCTTTGCAATTACATCAATGACTTTATATTTTGATCATTTATGTTTATTTTGAAATATTTTTGAGCGTGTAATCTATGTAGTCGATCTATGCTCAACATTAAAAACAAACTTTTATAAATCCATCTGTGCGAACTTATATAACTATTAAATTTAAGTCAGGCATGAATGGCTACATAGATTTGTAAAGTTATATTAATTAATTAGGGGAGGGTAATCTTAGGTTATTTGTTTCATAGTTAAATTAGGTCAATGGATTGGATATATTGGTGTAATTAGTAGATGTAATATGAGGTTCGCTACATGCAGGATCTCCATTAAACACCGCACACCCCTTTTTGCCTATGGAAGGGAATAGTAAGATGGAAAATGCAGTCCCTTCCTATGGAGGTTTTTTTATTGTTCTTCTTGCCAACAGATGTAGCATTCCTGTTTGGTTGAGAGTCAATGTCTTCTCTAACAATACTGTTCAGATGTACATTCCTGACAGTATGGTATTTTGTGCTGTCATATTTTCATGCTACATTGAATACATCAATGTATCAGATGGATTGATGCCAGTTTGACTGTGAACCTTTGGCCTAAGGTTAAATAAGGGATAGAGTATTTTCTTTTCAAATGCAAATCTATGTAGTTTATTTATAATCGACAATCTTAAAATAAATATAAAATTCATCTGTGTGGATAATTTAAAATCTTAAAATAATAATTTAAATTAAAAGAATATTAAAATCTAAAATAATAAATGTTATTCCTCAAATTTTAAAATGATTATATATGTGCGTAAATAAATGTTGTTTGTGTGTTAATTACTGGCAGTGGCTTTTATTTTTTTATATTTAAGATACAAATTAAACAAGTTATATATTATTATCTCTGCGTCTCCACTGAGCTAGTGACTTGGGCTAACAGTCTATTTATAAAATAAAGTGGGATCTTAACAGCGCGTATCTGCCTACTCTATAAATTTTCCAGGTTGAAATAAACTGGTGGCGCCATGTCCCGGCAGATATGGTAAGACTGGTAACTTCCTCTTCCTGTCGGACTGTTATACTATATATTACATATATAAACACAGGTATATAATAAGCCTGTGTGTTTCAGTTAATATATAGTAGAGATGTCTGCCCATCCCTTGGGTATGTATTAAATGGATTGTCCTGTACATGAGGGGTCAGATTGGCCTTAGGTCAACATGGGTGTGACAAGAATCTTGGCCTCAGGGTGGCCTTTGAGCATTCCATCATCAGATTTTCAATTGGATGGACTCTTGAAGAGTTGGAGTGTGGAGTAGATTGAAGCCTGTCCATTAAAGTATGAGGATCGGCTATCTTAATATATGTCTGAGCACTTATACCATATATGTGTAGAGATGGTAATCTGGACCAACTGATGATTTCTGGTTTAGCATGAAATACGTATATTGGTGATTATTTATCTTTTCAACATATATGTGTTCGTCAGTCTTATGAGATAGTGTGGAGAGTAGTGGGTCATGTGAAAGTCTGTGCTCATATACCCTACATATTACATATATAAACACAGGTATATAATAAGCCTGTGTGTTTCAGTTAAAATATCAATATAGTATATATCTGCACTGCATTTGTATATTTATTAATTTGTTTATTTTGTGCTTTTTTAATGCAAGATAACTTTTTAGCCAGAATCATGACTAGTATCATAATCCCTAACTTCTTAGTGGCCCTATAGGTATATATTAAAATTTATTTTTTAAACACTGAAGTTTTTAAAGCATTAAAAATATAATATACCTTCCTAGTTCCTTAACTTCTCTGTAATCATTTTCAAACGTCTTCTTCCAGTAAATCTGTAGTCTCTGTGACTCCTGAGAATCTACAAACAATATAAATAATCAACATATTATTCTTTTTTTTTAAAAAAAAAGCTAAATTAAAAGTGGTTTTTATTAGAAACACATATTTGGAGATTTGTTTAAAATAAAATCCTTTAAAAAGTTAAAGGTTTTAATTATTTATGTTATACTCATTAAAACACTAAAGCATTCTCTATTTACTGTGAAATAATAAAATATAGATGTTTCATAATAGCCATTTCTGAATTGTAAATCAAAATCAGTACCATAGTGTTAGTTTCAAAGAAATCTTCATCAAATGTGTCATGTCCTTAGAATTCGTTTCATTTCAAAGTGCAAAAGAAATGATATACACTATTGTTTTTTTTTAAAATATATTTTATAGTTAATAACAATACAGAAAATTATGATTACAAAATATTATTTTGAAGTAATAGATATATTTGTATTTATTGTAACGTATTCAGTGATATTTTCTGCTGACAAATATATTGGTATTAATTTAGAAAAATGTATTAGATATTTTATTTAAATTTACTAATACATTTCTTTTATAAAATGGTATGTGTACCTGTGTCTTGAATAAGAATGGGATCAGAAGAAGGACTAGGTTCACTAATTCCAATTTTATTGTTGGCGCTAATTCTAAAGCGGTAGGTTTGCCCAGGAATAAGATCTTCAATAATTTGAGTAGTATTAGGACAATAAGCAATCGCCACCTGCCAAACTTCTGGTCCTACAAAAATATTAGACATTAATAAATAATAACGTACATATAAGTTGACAAATTAAAATAAATATAAGTGTAATATTTATATATGTTAATGAATAGAAAGATTTTTTAAAATATTAGATAATAGAATAAATTACTACCTTCTTCTGTCATTTCTATTGTATATGCAGTAACAGGAAGATCAGGAGTCGCAGGTACTGGAGCCCACTGGAGTACTATAGAAGAACCAGTCTGCTGAATGACTACTGGACTGTTAGGAATCATTGGTTTACCTAAGTGATGATGATTAAAACCAAGTATATTGAATAAATAATAACAATGTTACATATCAAAATTATTTAATATATTGATATAGTATATTAAAAATTATATTTCCAAAGCTCTCTAATCTAAGTGACCAATGAAAAATCAAAAATGAAACAGAGACATTTGCTGTGGGTGTCCAAATTCTCATCATTCAATAAGATAAGATTTCGAGGCATATAAAAAAATATTCTCCAATTAATTATTTTAAGATTTGAAATATTTTAATCCTAAAATTATTTAAAGCAATGCCAATAAAAATCCTAAGTACTTAATATATTTCACAATTTTAGATAATTTATTATGTTTACATAAGTATACTGTGCCGGTTCGACGACCCTGTAGTGGTCTTGCATGGCTAGACTCTCATACGCACCGAGCATGAAGTGACGTATGCTACAGAATGGGACATCGATAATAATTCTCTAAAATATTTTTGATTAAATATGAGTAAATACCTCAAAGAAATTATTAGAGGAAGTAGATTGAACCTAAAATTAGGCCCATCCAGACCTTCCTTGTTAAATTGTTTCATTAGCCGATTAATTATACGTTGACTAATTAAAGTGTCCTTACACACCTTTAAGAGTACTGAATATTTCCTTCAGTCTAGCGCCACTCCCGTTCAAGATTATACTTATTCCTTTTCTTTCCCGAAAGAGTGTGTAAAATGTGACTAGTCATTAACGAATATGAATATTTCGAGACGTTCGGACTAAAATAAAAGAAACAATCCAACTCCCCGGTAAGTTATCCCTATCTAGCTCACTTTATATTCTATAAATCTCAGGTTAACTACGTGGATTTGCATTTTGATTAAAAAAAAACTATATATCTGTACTAATAACTTAATAATTATTTTAAAGCTAAGTCAAAAACTTATAAACGATTTTAATTACAAAAGTGAATATTTATTATCCCCAGATTATTATATTTACCCTCCACTAATGCATACATATAAGTCCAATATATATAAAAAAATATTTAAATTATATTTACCCTCCACCGATGCATATATATATATGACCCCAAGATATATAAAAGAAAAAAAAACAATATCTAAAAGATTACACAATGGGTGTGCCCTATATTCCTTCCCACTTTAGAGTAATAAATCCATATAACAAGGTATGCAGTAATAATATATATATATCATAAAAAAAAAATTTACAAAGAACATAAGTGAGAAAAAAAAAAAAGAATATAAAAAAAATATATATATAACCAACTATACACGCTCCTCTGAACTTGTTCTTGTATTCAATTCGAACTTCCTGGGCCACACGGCTACTTCATAGGGCAGATAAGGCTTCCATTCACCGATATACTTTGAGTCTTTCTTGTCATCAGGGTCTGCTATTTCTTCTAAGGCATCTTCGGACTTGATAGCCAAACAGGTGGTGTACTACGGCTGAAAGTCTACTCCATGGTAGGATAATAACCAGGAACGTATAATCGAGCCATCTTTCAAATTATCGGATCTGTAAGTATACTTCTCCCGTATATATGTATATCGCACACGGCTGATTAGGGCAAGTAGATCCTAAATAAATTGCAGTTCTCCAACTATGATTCGTCTTTCGTTTTTTTTTTTTCTATTTAAACGTATTGAGAATCCATGTTGTTGATCATTTTCCAAACTCCACTTAACGATCCTTGCTAAATGCTCATTTTCAAATTCTTTTTCTGGGAAATAACCAAGTGATTATAATTTTAACAGACACAGTTCATTTTCTCCTTTCTCTCTGTCGGATTGTTTTTCACAAATCTATACAGTTCCATTTTTTTAGACTAGCGGGAGACAAGATTTAACTTTCTAAATCTTTGCCATTGGAATGCTTTGGCAAGCTAGCATTAACTGATCCGCACGCTTTAGCAGGCTAATCTCCACTTGTCCGCACTCTTTAGTAGGCTAATCTCCCTTGGTCCGCACGCTTTAGCAAGCTAGTACTCGACTGACTCAAAGCCCCCAGTAAGCAGCACATATAGCCCAAATAGTCCAATTGTCATACCCCCTCTACGAGCTATTGCATCAGCTACTAATAAGTTTAATTATACCTTCATATACCTTTCTACATTCTTTTACCTTTTTATTTATTAAAGTACACTTTTGCAAGCTTCCATATTGAGTACTTGACACCCATTGTGCTTACATTCCTTTCTTAGATAAAATCTATTTTATCTTTATTCACGATCAACCGAAAATTCTTTTATACAAAACATTTTCTTCGGTTGAAAGTAGATTGTAATTAGCAAAAAGGTTTTTTCCTTTTACAAATTTAATTAATTAATTTCAAACCATCTCATTCTAACAATTAGAAAAGATAAATTCCAATAAATGCAAAAATTTTTAACTATTTAGAATTTTCTTTTCTTTTTTTAGGAAAAATAAAAAAAAATAAAAATACATTTCTATATATGTGTGTTCGAACATTTATAAGTAGTAAAATACAACAAAAAAAAAAACTGTTCTACACATAAACAAATATTACAACTTATTTTCCCTTTTTTTTTTTTTAGACAGGTTTGCTAGTCGAATAAATTATTAAAACATATATACACTGCATACACTTGTACTGTGGGTATAATAAGAATATAATATAGCCCAAACCCATTTATTTATGTACTATATCCGTACCTCCCACTTCCACTCTGAATTATAATTTAATAAATCGTATTAAAATTATAATTTTCATGTGATACATGTAAGCTGTGCTGAATCTTCAGCAAACAGCCATTTTGTGCATGGCCGTTATACACGGACTGGCACAATACATAAGGATTTCTATATATATATTGAATTTCAACAGCTACTAAAACTAATGTTGCTAATTTGGACCTCACAGATTATCATATTACTGAAGTATGGAATTCTCTGAAGCAGTGTTATGGATACAAGAAAATTTATTTTTGAATTTACTAAAAAGAAGAACCCTGATTGGTTTTTAACAATGATCTTATTATTAGGTATTTGATTGGAAAAAAAAGTAACAGTTTCTGCTTGGCAAAATAATAAAGTAAATATGGAGATTTGAAGGCAGAAGTCTAACAACTGACAAGAAGGCTAAAAAATGACTGACAGATTAAAACTGCAAAGAGATAGATATTAACCGATTGGTGTCATTGTAGATTTTTTTGTTACACTGAAAGCAGCATAAAGACCTGAGAAAAGGAATCATGTCTTATTAAATCCAGCAAGAGCAGTGATAAATAACTGGAAAGAATATTTTGATTGATATCAAGAATTGAGATGACAACTTTTAATGATATAATTATTTTTCTATCAAGTTAGCTTTGGACAAAAATATCCAGCTTAGAAATCACAACACATCTTTGTAATCTTAAAAGTGGAAAGGCTGCAGGTCCTGATGAAATAACTGGAAGTTTCAAAATATGGTGATACCATGTTAGTTTAAAAAATATTAGAATTTTTTAGAAATATATGGATCTATGAAAATATGCAACCAAATATTAAATGATACTTCTACTGTTCCAATTCTTAAAAATACAAGGAATAGACAAAATTGCAGAAATTGTTGTGAGAATATCATTATTATCCACTACAGCAAAGATACTTTTAAAGATTTTGTTGAGTATGTTGCTTCTAATCAAAGATAAATGGTTACCAGACAAATGCAAGAAAAGTATCTGGAAGAAAAGAGACTTGTACTTTGTCTTTATTGATTTGATTAAAGAATTTGAATTAGTTAATTGAAATGGTTTATGGCAGTGTTTGAAATTAGTTACTCACCAAAATTTCTTCATATTATACTGCTTCTATATGATAAAGGGAGAGGAATTTGAAATACTTCTAATGATAACTAGTGTTGAACAAAAATTTGTATTTGCTTCAACATTGTTTTCAATTTCTATGGCAGTTGTTTTTGAAACAAGAATCAAATTCTGATATAAATTTTACGATGAAATTTTTAACTAAATCAATTAAAACCCAAAACTCAAACTTCTTGGATTTTGGAGTTACAGTAAGCTGATGATTGTGTTATTTTTGTCAGTTCAATAAACAATTTATGGAATGTACTTAATGCTTGAATGCAACATTTAAAGACTTTGGTTTAACAACAAATATTTAAAAAACTTAAGTTGTTTATCATCAGCCATGGACTCAACAATGTTTAGCTTGGATGGTTATCAACTTGAGAATGTAAACCAAATTAAATACTTTGATTGTTTTATAAGAAAAAAAGTGAATCTAAATATTGAGGTGTACCACAGAACCCCATTGACTCATTGCTACTGCTTTTAACAAGTTAAAGAATTGAGTATTTCATCAAGTGAAATAACAATAGCAATTAAATTAGCTATATACAAAGCTGTTATTTTACCTAATTTATTTTATATGATTGCAAAATTTGGACACCTTATCAATGCAATATAAAGACATTAGAAAAATTTCCTTAAAGATGCTCAGTAAAATTTTAAAAATACAAAAGCAAGATCATAAAACCAATCAATATATTCTTTGATTTTCTGATGGTGATATTATAGAATTCTCTATTGTAAAACCACTCTTTCATTTTACTGAATGAGTAAAATAAATGGATAATTACTAAAAAGATGTTTCATGGTGAAATAGAGCATAGATTTCATGGAAAAAGTAGATGCCACTTACATTATAAGGATTATCTCAAAGACATTCTAAAGAAATACAATATTGTTTACTTCTATTGGGAAGATATGTCAGACAATAGAATACATTGGAAAGCTACAGTTAACCATGGTGTTAATGTACATCAGAAAAAAAGTTTGCTAAAAAAATTAAAAGACAGCATCACAAAATATCAAACCAACAAAAAATTGAACAATCATGTTATATATATGGACATATCTGTGCATCACAGATTAGTGTGTGTAATCCTTGTAAAACTCATTCTAGAGCAGTTTTTCATGTTCTTTCTCTGCAAAAATACAGAAATATGCCATTATCCACTTGATTTCCGTGCAAATGAACAGAAACTAACACTATTTTTTAATGTGGCCTGTAACTGTTATGCAGTTTATCTGAATGCTAATTATTGTAAACTTCACTACAGTATGACTTGAGGGTACCTGTACTTTAATTCCCATACATTTTGTAATGTTGTCTTCCTATCCACATGCTTCCCTACACACTTTTGAAGGGGAAAAAATTTGGAAAGTGTCTTGGAAAATAAAGCTGATGCACGATAATGTGTTTACTTATGTTTAAATGAGAATCACTGCCATACTAACAAAATGGCTGAATGCAATAGGCAGCAGCATTTAAAGTTTTGGCAATTGCCTGCGACTGAAAATGATGCACTGAGATTTTTGCAGGAGAAAAATATTCTGCCACATTGAAAGACCTGTGCTTGTGGAGCAGTGATGAAACAGGAGAGTTTGCAGTTCAGGTGTAATTCTGCCTCATGTAGATGTAAATGTTTGATCCACAACCAAACTTGGTTTGACGGCTTAAGAATACTGTTACTAAAAGCTATACACATTGTGTACCTTTGGAGTTGTGAAGAATTGTCCATGTTATATTTAACAAAATTTGTTAGACAATTGTCAGAAAAAAATGTAAAAGAATTTCACTCCAAAAAAAAAAATGGTTTGAAAATGAGTTTAAAAATAATTTAAAAATAAAATGATTCCATTTTAGCAAATAATGTTCGATCGTAATTATTTTGCAAAATGTAAATGCTTGTAAAATGTTGTACTTTCAATCCAAAAAAATGGTTTGAAACGGAGTTTAAAAGTAATTTAAAAATAAAATGATTCCATTTTACCATGTAATGCTCGATTGTAAATTGTTTTAAATTAGTTTGCAAAATGTCGGCCCGGAATGGTTATAATAGTGTGTTTTTTGCAGATCAAGAAAGCCACCAAGCGGCTGGCCTGTCACCAACTTTTCTTTAGGAGATAGATTGATGATTTAACTTAAGCTAAACTTTGATTATTAAAATCACTTCCATTATTTTAATAAAGTCTTTTAGAAGGAAAAAAAATGTTTAAGTAATCAAACTAATTTTTCTTTTATCTTGAATATTTAAAGGCTACTATGATGAAGCTCTAAAACTAAATCAAGCATACTAAATATTAAATGAGTACATAAAATACATACATGAAATTTATAAATTGTCCAATATACTGACTTGCAGTATATAAACTGTTTGGTGCCAATATAGTATGCACTCAATGCCATTTTGAATTTTATAACTCACCCAAAATCCCTGCTGATGCATTCAATGATAAATGACAATCGATTATCAACATATGGTTTAAAAAAAGATTGTAAATTTCATCATTAATTAAAAAAATCAAAATGCAAAGTTTGCAATTGCCATTGAGTATTTAAAAATCAAAATCCTAATTTGGATCACTATATAACATTTAATAAAAAATCAAAATCAAATAATGTGAGTAAATACTTTGCATTAACATACATTATCACAAATTGCATAAATCTTTCACAAGTCAAAATGCAATTTACATTTTCTATCTTTAAAAAAACCCTAATTAATTTACTTTTCATTAATATGCCAAAAGATTATAACTTGTAAGATGTGAAATACAGCATATTATTTTTACAAATAACAGGATTTTAATTTTTTCTTATCAGAAATTCTTTATTGCTACTGTTGATCACTTGAAGGTTTTTTTTATTTTTTTAAAGTAATATAAACTTCATAATCTGATTAATATTGTCTTTAGAAGTTAGATAATATGTATTAAGTGGTATATGCACTTGTGTTGACCGAAAACTAGTTTAAGATTTTTTTCAATACTTTGTTTCTTAATTAGACCCTAAAGAACATGGATTAATTTAAATTGGCTAGATGATTACAAATACTGTACATTAAATTTAAAAATAAAGTATAATTGTTATATAATATGACCTTCATGATTAATATGCTTGTTGATAATCGATGTCATTTATCACTTGAATGTATCAGTGGGGATTTTGGGTGAATTATAAAATTCAAAATGGCATCGAACGTGTACTATATTGGCACCAACTGTTTTTCTATCAGGTAGAATTATGTTTGCAGAATTTAGTCGATGGAAAAATACAAAAGAAGCATATAATTTATATTACCATTTATTTAAAGCATTAATATGAATCATATTGTTTATTTCTACAGTCATTATTTTATAATTCAATATGTTCATCATGTGTTTCAATGGGTAAATAAAAGCTGTCTATCTGGACGATCTTAACTAGGGCTTATATTATAAGGATGCTGAAAAATAATGCTAGGGTTTATTTTCTGGTTAGGTCTTATTTTCAGGGAAACATGATATATATATATATAAATTTAAAAAGAAGAAAAATACTTATAATTTGTATTTAAAGTTTTAAAAAGATCATGAAGAAAAATTATAATTCAAGCTTTTATATTTCTTTAAACAAAATACTTAAATAATTTTAATTTGAAAATAAAATTAAATTGTTTTTAAAATATTTTATTAAGTATATTTCTTTTTTGATAAACCCTCTTAATTAATTTTATATATAAAAAAGTATATTTAAAAGTTTTGTATATTAAAAGATAAAGTTTGGGGTTGAAGGAATTAATTAAGGAATTTAATACATTTCTACCAAAAGAGCCAAAATATATCTGGCTGCTCAGCATTGCTGGACTAGGGGATACATAAGATGGGCACTGGGAGCATCAAAGAACCCAAACATTCCCACAATTCTCAAGCATGATGGCACCATTGTGACTGGGCAACATATGATGGAGAAAATTAAGTTTCACTTTCAAAAGAAGCTTCAAAAAAGCAACCTATCTGAGGCTCGTGAATCCATGCTACAATCTACTTGGGGTGATCATGGCATTACAGAGTCTGACATCAGAGACAAACTATTGTCATTTCCCGACAATGTATACCCTGGGATGCATGGCATTCCCAAATTTCTCATCTCCCATCTGAGCAATTTTTCTGTTCCTATAATTATGGGAATGATAAATTATCTAGAAAAGCAACAAAGAACTATTAAAAACCTATACTCAGTTGCCTTGGCACCTTTCATGAAGAAAGACCATGATTCAAATGATATTAATAATATCAGACCAATCTCAATGTCACTCCTTCTTATTAAGATCATAGAAGGTGTTGTCAAAGACAAAGATTCAATCAAAAATTTTAAGCCACATTGTACAATCTCAATATGCCAAAAAAGGGTCATCAGCACTTACAGCAATTGGCGAAGAAAAATTCTACTGAAGTACATTAGAACTAACAGGAAGTCCAAACCGATTGCTGTCCAGTTGGATATATCCAAGGCATTCAACTCGATTAACATCAACACTCTCCTAAATATGCTAAAGGCCCTTGACATCCCCTCTGAAATAATTCAGATTCTTGATAACCTTTTATACAATAGAGAGATCCATATATCTCTCAATGGATCATACACAGATAGTTTTGTACCAAATATTTCTATTCCACAAGGTTCTCCTCTCAATGCCCTACTATTTGCATGCTACATCAATCCTCTCTTAAAGGAAATAGAGGTTACACTCCCTGGAATTTATCTCCCCAGATTAAAAAGAACTATCCACACAATAGCTTATATGGATGATGTGTTGGTTGTTCTCCCTTCAGAGAAGCATCTCAACAGTCTCTATACTGTGTTGGATAAGTTCACTAGTCTAACAGAATTAAGAATAAGCTCAGTTAAATCATCTACCTGGGTTATACTCTCTGGAAAGAAAGTTAACTCCAGATTTAAAGCAGAACCACAGAGGTTTCTGGGCTTTTCAATCTGTAAATCTCAGTCTGCAATGTCCAAAGAAATTCAAGTCAAGATCCTGAATTCAGCAGATAAGATTACACAGACACTTGCTGGGGTCTATCTTTCCTTCAGGGGAAGGTGGCCCTACTGAATATGAAAATATTTAGTAAGATTTCATATTTCCTTCCAATTATGACTGTAACCAAAACATTTATTAAACAAATCAATAAAATATGCTCAAGGCTTTTCTGGAAAGGCCATACCATTGCCATAAGTATTAATAACATGCAAAAACCAAAGAAGTTAAACGGTATGTCGCTTCATTCCATTCCAGCCATTTTACACCAAAAATCTCACACTCTGATATATAACCTGATCCAAAAATATAGTTATGGTCAGATTACAGAAATAATTCAGCCAACTGATCGGCCTCCACCTCGGAAGATATGTTGGCTTGATCAACTAATAAGCACTCTAAGACGACAAAATAAGAATACAGAACCATCTTTCCAAGGAAAAATTAAAATGTGGGATGCATATTGCATCATAAGCCCGAATCTATTCCCTATTAAGCCACAACTCTGCTTGTCAAACAAAAAAATAATTACTTTGTTTAAGTTCTGGGCCCTCGAACCAAAATACTTGGACTTTATTATCAAGATCAATTTAAATTCTATGCCAACAAATTGGTTTCTCAGGTATAGAAGGCTGATCACCAAAGTGGATCCAATATGCTCAAATTGCCAGAGATATGATGAAACATTTGAACATGTTATTAAGTCATGCTTTGGGCTTGGAAATGCGAAAAGCCTCATATATAATAATTCAGTTATAGACTACTATCAAATCATGGATCTCAAAGAGTGCATTCACGGCAGAGACATTCCTATCATAAGGTTATCTGTCTTTCTTATCTACTCAATCTGGCTTGTCAGGTGTGGCAAATTATATACCTTACCACAACCAGAAGATCATCTCTTCCTCAATGTGATTAGGAAAATAAAAGAAAGAGACAAAACCTTGGCCACAAAATTCCTTTATGAGGAGACATGGAAGCTTTTTAATATACCATCTCAATCGTCTAGATCATATGGTCTTGTATGCATCTTCATAGGAAGGTAGACTTTGTTCAAAACTAGATGATAAATTTACATTTTACTCAAAGTTATTATGATCTCAATATAGATATGTTCTGATTGCTTTTGCATTGAAGTTTTTTTTTTGTTTGGAAACCTTTTGATACACTACATGGAATAGACTAGATCAAATAAATTTATATATATCTTCATAGGGAAACTAGCCTTTGTCTAAGGACTAGATGATCAATTTACTATTTATTCAAAGATACGATGTATTCAATATAATCATGTATCAATTGTTTTGCATTAATAAATTTGTTTTAACATCAAGGGAACTATGAAAAAATATTTATAAAAAAAACAATGTATTTCAAAAACTCTTTTAAAAGTTCAAAATTAATTTAATTAATTCAATTAGAGAATTCATCAGTGACAATCAGTTAGCTGATAAGATTAAGACAGTTAATGGGTTTTAACCACTAAACTAAGTCATATGATTGTCTATACTTTGCTAAAGAATCTGAAAAATTTGGACTGGATATCAGTGCATCCCTGGGAGGATTGTTTAATCAAAGTCATGAATGATCAATTAGTTGCACTAGAAAAAGATCAAATTAACATTGGCTTAGAATTACAAAAAAATTGACATCAAGACTAAAAAAATCTGCAGTATTGGAAATAAATCACTTATATTGACTTTATATAAGGATATTTTAATTTATTCAAATAAATTTATCTTAACATTTAAATATTTGAAATACAGGCACTCTTCACATACCTGGAGCCTAATTGTAAGTGTAGGGGATTTGAACTCAGACCTTCAAACACCCTTCAATTATCCATACTATCTAACACCACTGACACACATGACTACATACATGTAGAAAAGATAAATAATCACCAATACACGTATTTCACGCTAAACCAGCACTCATCAGTTGATCCAGATTACCATCTCCCCCCCCCACACATATATAATCAGTGCTCAGTTTATATTAGGATATCAAATCCTCATATTTTAATGAACAGGCTTCAATTCACTCCAACCTCCAAATCTTCAGCCATCCATACCATTGAAAATCTATATATATACTTAACAATATTTATAAGTGTAAGTTCATTTAAATATTTACAATGAAAAATAATTAACTCCCAATAATTATGTTAAAATATTAATATTTCCTTGTTAGACATTTTTGTATGTTGAGTAACGTGCCTGTAGTTATATATTTATGGATACAAACCAATTCAATTTCTAAAAAAGAAATAAATTTAATAATTGTCATTTTAAAACTTATTTGAGCTTCTCTTAAGTGTACAATATTTTTTATTTATTTCTGTCTTAGCAAGTATTCGAAATAGAAAATCATTTAAAAATAAAAAACAATTTTGCTTTCACCTATCAAATAAAGAACAATAAAAATAAAAAGGGGAACATTTTATAAACTTCATGAAAATTGATCTTGCTTATAACTTTTCAAATTATTTATTTAATCAGAAATATAATGATTGCTAATACCATTATTTAAATATAGTTACAACATTTTATAAAATATAATTTACTCTAGATACTTTTTGTATAATAGAGATATATATGAGAGATAGTGACCTGGGCAACTGATGAGTGCTGGTTCAGCACGAAATGCATCTTGGGGGTCATTTGTCTTTTATTATATCTTTATTTATGTGAATTTAAAAAGAATGGGGAAGTATGGAGGTGTTTATTATATCTATAAGATATTACACATGGAAAAGAGAAAGGTTAATAACTCCGTGTGTGTAAAATAAAATAAAAAATCAGATATATTAATCTTTAACTGAGGTTTAAAGTTTATATCTGTGCTAGAGATAATCTTTAATTTTGAAAATGATTAGTAATAACTATTATTGTATTTATCTGAAATGGATGGCGTCAAAGTTATTAGTGGAGGAAGTTTGACAATGGTAAATGAAAATGTAACAATTTACCCTAGATAAATACTTTTCAGATAATAAAGATATATATGAGAGATAGTCACTTGGGCTAATTGATGAGTGTTGGTTCAGTACGAAATGCATCTTGGAGGTAATTTGTCTTTTATTATATCTTTATTTATGTGAATTTAAAAAGAATGGGGAAGTATGGAGGTGTTTATTATAACAAGGTAGAAAATTTGAAATAACGTTCAGTTTAATTAAGGCAGTGAAGAAGATAGAGGTAATAGTGTTAAAAAAAATATTATTTAATAATGTAGAGATAAAAATTATAAAAAGTAAAATTAAAGATAGTAAAATAAAAGATGTTTTATATATTAGATAATTGTAAAATAATAAAATAATATTGGTAATATTATAAAGGAATAATATTTAAAGGGTTTTTTTAAAAGGTAAAAAGTAAAAATAAAATAGTTTCAAAAGGTAAAAAGATTTTTAAAAAAGGTGTATTGGATATGTTTTTGTATTATATATATGTGGGTAGAGTATAAATATGGATGTGTATTTATAAGGATATATGAAGATTATATATATGTCTGTGGGTATATGTATATCTGTGTGTATATATGTATAGTTAAAAGAGCTATGTAAGATATATTGGATATACATATGTATATATAGATGTAGGTATGTATTACATATATGTCTTGTAAATTTATATGTATGTGTATGAAGAAGATATGTGTATGAAGAAGATATGTGTAAAATGATGGATATATACATGTATTTATATATGTGTGAAATGATGATTGTATATTTATATTATTCAAATCTTGTAGCTCTGATGAAGACTGCTGGACAGTCGAAACCATAAGAAAATAAAGAAATTTTTAAGAAAATTTGTTGCATTAACGTGTATATGAATAGAGTGTCATAAGCAATATATATATCTACTCTTGTTAATTATATCTTGATAGATGCTAATTATTATAAATTTATTAAATTGTATGCAGGATCAGATAGGCTAGTTGCATGCAAATAGAAGGGAATAAATAATATTTAGAAGTGTGGTAAGTAGACTGCCTTTCTTTTGTTTAATGAAGTAGTGACTGATAATTTTTTAATAATCATGAATGAATAACTGACTCCCTGTACAAATAAGAATGCCTTAGATCTTTAGTGCTGTTCATTTCTAGGAATCTAATTATGCAGCTTTCTTTTTGCTTTAATTCACGTTATAGAAATCAATAATATTCTATGATGATAATTGCTACCAATAGCCACACATAGTTATAAGATTTATCCTCTTATCTTCAATGCATTCAGTTATACAGTTGTGGCTATTTTTTATGTACATATTAATATCATTCCACAACTAATTATCATCAGTCACCATTTCCCACTACAATATATATGCGCGTGTTAAAACGTATATGTATTTTATATATATACACACATTTAAAAACAAAATTAAAAAAAAAAAAGTGTAGGAAACACTTAATTTTTTTAAGTGTCATAGCATCAGCCGGGACACGAACCCGCAACCCGGGCAACTGCCTGCAAAGCAGTCGCGCTGACCTATCGATCACCTTAATTGCTTCTTCAATTTTCTTCTTACTCTACTTGCTTTACTTAAGTTATAATCAATGACATAAATTAATTCATTTGAAATCATAAAAAAAAAAAAAAAATGCTGAAAATTCCTCAGTCAATAAAACGAGATCTAATCAAGCGTTGTTAGCCGGGAGGTCATCGCACCCGCCTTGCAAGCAAGTAGTTGGTTGCAGATGGGTGTGGGTTCACATCCCGGCCAATGCTATGACATATAGAAAAAAATAAAATAAAACGAGATCTAGAGCTAAAATCCTCTAGGGCACAATTTAACTATAGATAAGAAATTGTTTATTTAATTTTCGATAGATTTTAGATTGGTACTCAATAACGACAGCAAAAAAAGATATATTTTTTGCTATTTGCTTGGTAAGCATTCAGCGGTTAAGTGTAAATTATAAAGAAATTAAAATTTAGAAAATTATAACAATTTTTCTTATTTTTGGTTTGGGAATAACTGAAATTGTGAATATCGAAATCGTGGATAGGAGGAATATTATACATTGTAGATATATTAAACTTTTCTATCAATTGTAACTTAAATAAAGTATAATAATTCATCAATTATAACTATTACTATATATTTGATAAAATATTAAATCAAACAAAAAGCTTTTAATAAAATTAGTTACTGTAGCTTAATATATTTGTTAAAAATTGAAATACCCGTGACTGTAAGATAGGCAGATGAAGAATTTGATCCAAGATCATTGCTAGCAATGC
Organism: Epiperipatus broadwayi; assembly: GCA_028023455.1. Lineage (NCBI taxonomy): Eukaryota > Metazoa > Onychophora > Udeonychophora > Euonychophora > Peripatidae > Epiperipatus > Epiperipatus broadwayi. Next base: position 10,269,291 of record JAQFVV010006201.1, read on the forward strand.
ATGTATATTCTCCGCTATCATCTAGAGTGCAATTTGAAACTTGTAAAATGGCAATTCCATTTTCATTAAAACTTGTGGTTCGATGATGATTGGATGTTATGAGAGTTTGATCTGGAGCTTTCCAAGATACTGTAGTGTGGGAAGTTTGACATAACCGGCACATCAAGGTTGCTGATTCTCCAATGTGAACAGTAACACTTGATAACATATCTTGAAATACTGGAAGAGGATTAATTATGCTACTAGTATTATTTGTGCTTGTAACCTACAAAATAAAACAATACATTGTCAACAATGAAGTCACCAAAGAGAAATGAGATTTTGAAAAATGTCATTTTACAATCTATCTTATAGCTATGAAGTATAATCAGTACATATTGAAAACTTAAGTGATCAAAAAGTCCATAAAAAAATTGCATATTTACAAGAGTGCTAGCACTCATTAAACTAGCATCCATAAATATTCTTAAATGAGAAAATCTATTTTATACTATTTTTAATCTTGGATAATCATGTAAAACAATATTAATCTCTTTAATTTAAAATTAATAATTTATTAAATACTAATCTCTTTAAAGATTATTTACAACATATTTTTACAACAAAATACATTTAAAAACACATTGCATTAAAAAAGTCATTCAGTCAATGCTTATTAAATCTTTATCCAGGGCTGTCATATCCAAATATATCTCCAGATTAGTTTCTAGTTTATGGCTTTCATCAGCGAAGAGCTTTTTCGATTTTTTGAACAGTGCACATGGATTTTTTTTTTTTTTAACTAAAGCATTTATCCATTCAATAGCCATTTTATTACTTTTTGTTCTATATATCAAGCTATGAGATGAAATATACTTGATTCAATTTAGTCTGGTACTTGATAGTATAACAAAAAATATATAAAAAAATAGTTCCTGAATGGAAAAGCACTTTAGATCCATGTGCACTGTTCAAAAAGATCCAAAAAATTCCTCACAGATGAAAGCCTTAAGCTAGAAACTAATCAGAGATATTGGGGTAGGATGGCACTAGATAAAGATTTATAAACACTACCATTGAGCATCTATCAATTGCTAAAGCTTACACAAAATGGCAATAAGTAGGGAGAATAAAAGAAATTGTTAATGAATTACAATATATACAAACTAAGATCATGTGATATGTTGTCAATTCTAGACTTGTTAAAAAATCTTCTAGTTTCCTTGAAAAAATGAAATCATAGCTGTTGATTAAAAATTTATTGACTAGTCTCAATTATAAGTTATGTTACAAATTTCAGCAATTCTCTTAAAAACTTTTTGTGCTTCATGCAATTCGAATCTTTTCAACTTTTTCATAAATTAATATAACTTGTAAAATAAAAATATATGTTTATGAAAAAATCCTTGTTAAAAAAAAAGATATAGTTCATACGAAAAAATGAAACATTGATTTCAAATCTTAAAAATTAATACAATAAATTAAAATAATAAGTATTTAAACAAATTAATCAAAAATCTATGTCAAAATCTTAATATGGTTTTTATACCATTTACATACATATTAATAAATTAACATTTCTTACAAAAAATAATGGTACTAATTCATGAATACTAATGACTTATGCATAATAACTAGAATTTATTTGCTACCATTTTCAATTATAATTAATAAATGAAAGGATGGAAAATTATAACTTAAGAAAATTTAATTGATATACATTTTATTTTATTTATCTTATTTTTTCAATTTACCAAAATATTTCCAATTTTTAACAGCAGATGTCATATAAAAATTTCAAATTTTCTAATTGTTTCATGCACAAATTGAGATTGGAATGTTCAAATAAAAACAGACCAATCTTAACATTTTCTTGAGTGCAATGGAAATTCTAATAATTCTTTAAAATTAAATGATTTTACTAAAAAAAAAATTATTGGACCATGTTGATAAAAATAATAATAATAAAAATCATGTAAAAAGAGAACATTTTCCAGCAGGCATTGCAAAATCAAATTGGTGTGAAAAAGACCTTAAGTAAAAAACAGAATAAAAATTATTCAAAAGATTATGTGATGTTTGATCTTAAGAAATCAGAAGCTAAACTCAATCTAAAGATCTTTAGTTTGTGAAGTGGTCACTCTATTATTGCACTAAATCACACATGGAATTTGTAAAATGTCTTTTGGTTTATTAACACTGTTCATAATTAATTCCTATAATTTCTTTTTCAAGTGATACAGACAATAGATTAATATTTCTATTCAACAAATCACATATATTCTTCCCATATTTAAAATTAATTATTTATTATTTGAATTTTTTACTTTAAGATGCGCTTGATTCATATATTCAAATACTATTTCAACCTATTTTTTTAATAGTCAATTTTTTGAAGCTTTAAGTTCTTAGTTTTTTATTCAAGCTTTTATATGAAGATAAAGATAACTTGGCTCAGATTGTTTAGGAATATTTTCCCAATGATAAAAGTTGCATTATATTACAATTATATTTTGTTTTACAATCAGCACATTAAAATTTATTTGATCATTCCAGATAAATCTAGGATCTTTATCAATAAAATAACATGTAACCTAATATTAACTGATCAATAATTGAGTGACTAGGTTAAGAGGAAGATGACCTGATTCCCTAAAAACAACAACCATGAGCTTCCTTAGAAACCCTTAATTAGCAGGAAAAAACTTTTCAAATGTTGTTTGATTTTGAACCTAGATCATTGGCATAAATGATTGCTTTATCACAATGTTTTTCCTACCTTCAATTTTTTCAGCTTATTTTTATATACAGACAGCTGTCTATTCTCATAAATCTAACTTATATAAAACTTAACTTATATTGAATACAATTCCTCGATTATACCAAATGTAATGAATATATTAATACAACACATTCACAGTTGTCATTTATCTTATGCTGCATGAATATCTCTAGTGATATATATATATTATGGTGCTTATCACATTCTTTTATATAAACAGAGAGCTGCTTGTATTCATATTCTAATCTGTTTATTTTTTAGTTCATTGTTTATGTTTCTGTGTATGCATCTCTGTGCTATAATGAATAAAATCTATAGTTATCTTTGTAAATAAAACTTATAAATAATTCATGTAATCCACATTTGTAAAAATAAATTATTAAAATATATTATACCGAGGACTTTTTTAAAGAAACCTTGGAATCAGAGGTTGACTTGTTGCTGCACAAATCCTTTTTGTCTCCTGTTTTGAAACTCGGCTTGCGCAGCCGCAAAGCTTGATGCCAAGACAACTTCCTGAAATAAGAATATACTAAGCTAGATTATCTGAAAACAATACAAAACAAACACAAAATACAGATACAAAATATAATAAATTTCCTACAGTGAAAAAAAGTAAAAAATGTCAGAAATTAAGACTTTATATTGGCATTTTTTTTTTGTTTAAAAAAATTTACAACATTTACATATATGATTAAAAAAAAGGTTAAGTAAAAAATATTAATTGAACAAAAAAAGGAATTAGGAAAAAAAATATTGAGAAGCATAACTACAATTAAATAAGGAAATTTTTACATTCTAATGAGTTACGTATTTTTTGTTTTTTAAGGCTGTTAAAAATATCAATTAATAAATCAGAGATAGTGACTTATTTAATTTCTAATTCAAATAATATAATATTAATTGCTTAGGAAGTTGTGTTGTTTTGAGCTGGACTGCACATTTAATAGCTTTTTTGGGATGATTTTTATTTACATTATTCAGCTTAAAATCAGTTCTGAAGCCTTTAACTCCAGATTCATTGTGATGAAATTCCACTAGCCTTTAACTGAAATAAAATTAGTAGTATTAGAAAATTTTATAAAAAATACATTTAGAAACTACATAGAAAATAAAGAAGTAACATTAAATTAAAAACTCAATTTATTTAAACTGAATTTCTTCAGAAAGTTAAAAATCATCATTATTTTTTATTTATGAAAATAATTCTTATGAATTACCTTTAAAAGATAAATATTAAACCATTAGACATGTCATGATTACCATTCTTTATGTTTATACAAGCTGTTTAACACAGAGGCAAAACTTTCCATACAATAACATCACTCAGTGTAAGCCAGAGTAATCAATGCATTCAGGAAGGTTTGTGCATAAAATCCCTATCTAGTGCCTACTAATCCAATATTCCTGCATCTATTGATTACTCTGGCTTGCACAGAGTGACACTACTGTATGGAGAGTTTTGCCTCTGTGTTAAAATTAATCACCCTAAATAAGTGAATTATCAATTACTGGATTATTGGTCAAGAAAGAATATAATCGACAATGATATTTGAAATGAAAGACAGATCCCAAAGTATTAAAAGCCTTATAGTGTATTAACTGCATATGTGCTTGCCATGCTATGCTCTACAATTAGAATTTGGCAGGTTGAAATTTGAAAATATTTTTAAGGACACAAAAAAATTTAAGATATTTTTTTCAAATAGTCCACCAATAACATTCTAGCTAAGCCATCCAGTATTATTAGTTTATGGTTATAACCAACTAGAGTATAGGGGTTCATCAGACAAGTAATGATGTGAACTTTTCCAGTGAAAGAAAGATTTCATATTTGATACCAAGACTATGATTTACCTTTTAACTAAACTGTGCTTAAACATTCATAAAGTGCTAATCAAATTACTCTAATTAGTGCTTCTCAATCTTTTTCATTCATTATCCAAAGCCATTTATTAGAAACTCTTTTTGATCTGGAATTAATAATGCACAGAAGAACACACACAAAACATAAAGAGATCCATTAAAAAAATTATTAATACATTTAACACAAACATGGTTGAATAGTCATTAAAAAAATCTGAAAGCTATTTATTATGAAAATTTAATTGAAACAAAACCCCATGTGACATTCTCTTTTTAAATTAACATATGTTTTAAAAATAGTTCTTTTCATTCCATTCCAGAGTTATTTATAAATGGATTAGTTTCAGCTTTAAATCCGGAATTTCTCCCTGATAAAGATCATAAACCAGAAAGTAGGTTGGGAATGTAATATAATAACATCAATTACTCGACAATAGATGACTGGAGAAAATTGAAAAGAAAATTAATGAAAAAAATGCTGTAGCAGCATCTTATTTACTGGTTTATCAAATTTGAGAATGATTGGATAAGTTTAGTAAACACTTTTGTTCTTTTTAAGAAAGCATGAATGGAGAGTCATACTTACCATATGTAGAAGCTTAGCAACAGCAGTAATCACAAAGCAGTCAATCTTTGAGTTAAACTAAAAAACATCAAGCTATCTCAGAATAAGGTATGGTATTACCTGAATCTCTCTTTATATTGTACACAATTCACCTAGTAATATTTCTTGATTATAAACTCATTTTAGAAAGTAGTTTTTGTATAGTAGACCAACAATTCTACATTCTACTGAAATCTCTAGCTGTTAGCAAAAATATTGTATTGTATATTTGGGGGTATGCATGTTTGAGGAGCTCCGTTTTAGTGTGACTGTTAAAAGATAGCTGATATATCTTACTAATCTTATATGCTAATGATGATTAAGGTCATTGAACTATGATTTTTGGCCATAATCAATATTTTACGTACAATATGTACTTCAAATATTAGACTAACAGTAACAATCAACCATTTTCTCATCATAATACTAATAACTTCTAATGCTGATTAATGCATATTTTTTCAAAGAAGAACATGTTGTCCACTGATACCTTTTCATGCACAAGTCCTTAAAATCTATATTACTTATTAACCTTATGTAATGATGTTATTGTATATATGAATATCTATCTAAAAGCCTAATTAAAAATTCAATTAATACATTAGTAATTTTTCATTTTAATGGCAAAAAAATATATTTTCTGGTTTTTTTGAAGTTATATATTAAGAGCTAGATATCCTAATACAGGGGCTGCAGAAAGGAGTTTGCTGTTAACTGGAAGGAGGCCCTTTGATTCCTCTTGGAGGCTATTAAGGAAACAAGCAGGGAAAATCCCTAATGTCCACTTTATATTTTCTTATCTTGCAGTTGTTATTACTGTGATTATTTGTATAGTATACAAACATGGATGGGCTGCTCACTAACATGCATTAGTCAGCATGGTGAGTTTATTCGCTTTTTACTTTTGAGTTTAAGGTCAAAAAACACCATGGTCTTTCTTTTCAGTTGCTTAATAAGGCAGAATGAATGTGTGTGTGAATGAATATTTTTTTTCTAATAGATATTTACAATCATGACAGACAAAAAATAAACCACGGCCCTCCAGGAGACTGTAAAGTCATCAGCCAAAGCAGTGGTTGTTGGCCAAAGGTAGAAAGTGCTAAGAATCCTTATTGTGGATCCAGGCCGCCATTTGATGATGACCCTTTATTTAGTGACTTACAATTTCAGATCACTTTCAAGTGAAGGAAGATTTCAAGAATTGGAAGAACTCTCATATTAAATAGGACGTTATTGGTTTTTGTGAAGTTAGAAGAAAAAGTAAAAAGACAATTGATTTAAAAAGTGAACTACTCTACTATAGAGCCACAAATATTGGAAGTACAAGTGGAGTAGAATTCATTATAAATAAAAAGTGAAAGAACAACATTGTGGAGATTGATGGTGTATTAGACAGAGTGGCAAGATTAGTTATATAACTTAATAGCAGATATCAAATGCAGATGATTCAGGTTTATGCCCCAACAAGTTCTCATAGAAATGAAGTAGATTTTTATATGGATGTACAGAAGGTTTTTGATCAGAGTAAACAATATTTTAAAATTGTTATGGGAAACAAATGAAAGATGAAAGTGCTATAGGTAAATTTGATTATGGTAAAAGAAATGAGATAGGACATAGACTTTTGCAGAAAAAGAAAAACTTTTATATTATTAATTCTTTTTTTGAAAAAATGTTAAAGGAAGTGAACATGGAAGCTTCCAAATGAAGATACAGCACAATTGGATTATATTTTGACTAACAGAAAAGACATATTTCGAGATTGTAATAAATTCGACATAGGAAGTGATTATCGATTAGTAAGATGTAAGATATATATTACTACAAAATTAGAGACAAAAATTATTAAGAAAAACAATATTTACAATTGATATTCATAATCTTCAGAAACATTCTTATGAATTTAAATTAGAACTTACAAACCGGTTTCAAATACTAGCAGTTTTTGAACATGATTCAGATTTGAATGAAATTAAGATGAAAATAACTGATACACTTTTAAAAAACTGTAACAAAGATAGCTGGTAGAAAAAATCAGCAATTGACCAATAAAATTTCTATTGAGACTAGAGAATTTATGAAGAAAAAAAGGAATATGAAGTTATATAAAAATGATGCATTAAAAAAGTCGAATATCTTGAATTTTGTAAAATGGTGCGAAAAAGAGTTGATAATGATATAAGAAAGTATAAATTGTGAACTAGTAAGGAAAGCTGTAGAAGAGAGTAAAAAGTCTCCAGAGTGTAAAACAACATTTTGTTATTGATAGGAAATTTATATCTGCGATAAGAAAAAATATATGGAACTATTACTAAAAAGAGAGATAACACGATGAAATGGGTAGAAGAGTTCTATCAAGAATTATATAGTGATAAAAAACAAGTCCCTCCTACAACTGTTATATCTTCTAAATTGCCCAGGATTTTAAATGAAGTGAGACATGCAATTAAATTTATAAAGAAGGAAAAAGCTCCAAGTAATGATGAAATTATAATTGATACATTAAAAGAAGCAGATGAAGAAATATATATATATATTTTGCAGTTATATACCACATGTCAAAATGATAAAGATGTACCAGATGAATGGAAAAATGCAGTATTAATATTAATATTTAAAAAAAGTTGATAAAGATATTATAAATTTGAGATCTATCAATCTTTTATCAGTTTTATACAAATTTTTTCCCAAGACAATTATAACTTGTTTACAGAGAACTTTGGGTTTAAACCAACCAAAAGAACAATCTGAATTTAAAAGTGGTTTTAGTACAGTAGATAATATCCAAGTATTGAGAGAAGTTATAGAATAAACAAATAAAAATAAGTTGACATTATGCTTAGGATTTGTAGATTATGAAAAGACATCTGATTCTATAAGCATTTCTTCAGTGGTTAAAGCATTGGATCATCAAGGTTAGACCAAAGATATTGTCATATTCTGAAACATATTTATAAAACTGCAACAATAGCAATTAGATTACATAATGATACTAGAAAGGTTAACAGTGTGACTTGATATCTCCAAAACTTTTTACAGCAGTGCTGCAAGCAAAATGGGAAGCTAAAGGAGCAAAAGTAAATGGAGATTATTTAAGTCATTTAGATTTTGCAGTACTGCGAGAAAAATGGGAAGCTAAAGGAGTAAAAGTAAATGGAGATTATTTAAGTCATTTAGATTTTGCAGATAGTGTATTGTTTTTTGCAAATAATGCTTTAGAGCTTCAGGAAATGTTGCAAGGGTTATCAAATGAAAATAAAAAAGTAGGACTAAAGGTAAACATTAAAAAGACTAAAGTAATGTTCATTTGATTTTCTCACAAGATGAAAATGAAGATTGAGTATGATAAGTTAGAAGTTAACAACTATAAATACCTCGGTCAGATTATTATTACATATGGAAACATAATGGATGAAATTAATTCTAAAATTAAATTTGTTCGGACTGCTTTTGGTAGAAATAACATAAATATTAAAAGGAAATATGCCTATGTATTTGAAAAGGAATGTTTTGAGTAAATGTGTTTTACCAGTTCTTACTTATGGATCTAAGATATGGACACTTAATAGAAAAGCAGTGACTTTAGATCACTCAGTGAAGTGTGGAGAGATGCATGTTATGAATAATGAAAAGAGATTGAAAATGCAATATGTGGGTAAGAGAACAAACAGGTGTTACTGACATTGTTGAAAAAATTAAAAGATTGAAGTGGAGTTGGGCTGGAATTTTTCTAGAAGAGATGATAATAGATGGACAATTGGAAATCTTAAACTGGATTCCATGAGATTGTAAAAGACCCAAAAAGAGATCACATGTGAGCTGGATGAAATAAGAAAATGTGCAGGGGTGATGTGGAGAAGTTAGAGATTGGAGAAGATAGATTGAACTTGGAAAAACATTCATAAGATGATGATCTTAATACAGGATATGAATTCTCAAAATTATAGATAGAACTTTCCATTAAATTGAAAATATATTTTGAATTCCAGATAACATTCACATAACTAAATCTAAAATCATCATCAGTTATCTTCCAAAAAGATAGATCCCTTACACAAAACCAGACTGCAGCCAACAAGCCTTTATCCCTACTTTTCAAACATTTATACTTATTTCCTTCTTTAAGATTATCAATCAGCCTCTTCTGTTTATTTTCTTCATACCACCTGTAGTCCCAACATATTTTCATAATTTAAATGCACACCCAATCTTCACAATTTTCTTTAAAAAAAAAAAGATCATTTTTCATTCATCTTTTAATCTTTTTACATTCTCGATCTTTACAATTTATCTTTTTCATTTCCTCCCAAATCCATACATCAAATGTCTCTCATTATTTTTTCTATTTCTTCAAGTTTTGCTCCATGCAACATCCTATCCTCATTTTTACTCTAATTTTGACTATCAGTTATTTAACTTCCAAAATATTTAAGGATAGAGATAAAAAATATTTTATAGTAAATGCTTTTGTTTCACTAAAAATAAAATTGTTTCTTTTAACACAAGTGGGATTTTTAGAAGTATGAAATGTTCACATAGGACTGGAATTAATTAATTTCTGGACACCCCCCTTCTACACTTTTATTTCAAGTTCAGTCTAAAAACTCCAATTATGGTTGAAGAAATAATTATTTTTTTGTTTTTTAATGAATGACAAATAAAAGCATTTACTATAAAATATTTATTATCACTATTATTTTTTAGCATTCAGATATTTTGAAATTCTCTTTTTATTAACCCAAATAAATTCAATTTATATGATGTATTTAATACTCATAGTAGATGATGGATATAGTCCAATATAAAAATGCAACTAAAACACCATCATCACAAACCTTCAGGAAAACACCAATATATACTAGCATTCATAGCTCATGGAAAAATCACATGATATTTAACTTTCATATTAGTTTACAGTTTATAAGGGTTACAACGTAATCGAAAGTGCTACTGATTAATTAAAATATATTAAAATCATTTGGATATTTATAGTTATATATATATATGCATCAGTCTGTCAGTTTACTTTGACATCTTGGCTTGGGATAGTTGTTCTAGGTTAAGCGGTTTCTAATTAAGTTGATTTAAATGGATATCACCACACATTCAAGATTTCCAAAGTATTCTTAATCGATTTGACATTTCTAGTTTATATATATAATTTGATATTCCTGCAATATGTTAATATATATTTCTCTTACATATATATCAGAATTAGTATGTATACATTATATATATATATATGTCTAATAAATCATTAAATCATGCTTTTTTCAAAAAAATTCAACTTTATTTAAAACATATTAAGCTCAATTTTAAAAACTATCAATTAAAAATCTCTGTACAGCCCTCTCGCACATCTTACTCAAACTATATCTATGAAACAAACAAGCATACAGAGAATGTGAGTTGAATAAAAGCATTAATAATAATAAAAATACTAATCTGCCCCCTAACTTCTTGTATAAGCGTTTAGAACATTTATTAGCATTTATATTCAACTTAAAATTTTCTACAAACTTTGCCAATTTACACAGATTTCATTAATTAAGCTTGGTCTTATTACTTAAAAAGTACTGCCAGACCATAAGCAAATTTGATTCAATTGATTTTTCTTCCCCACACTAATTCCATTCATATCAAAGCAAAATTCATTTAACAACTTGTTCAAATATATAGTAAATAAAATGAGAAATAGGTGATATCCTTAAATTACAATTCTTCCTATATTTATTTCTTCTATAAGAAAACTATATAATCATGACTAAACCTTCTGATTCATATACACATTTCTCAATAAATATCTTTCTTTTTTAATGCATCCAACAAAGTGACTTAACTCAGTCTATCAAATACCTTTTCTAAATCAGTAATATAAATATTAACCCCTTTTCTCTATCTTTCAATAAGATTCTCACAACTCCAATAGCATCTCCTGTTCCTCTACTTTTTAAAAATAGAAACTATTGTTTAGATAATAAAATGTCTAATTGTAATCTAGCCATTAAAAATTTACATTTGCATCTTAGCTGCATGAAAGATTAAGTTAAAATCTTTACATTTGTCTGCAATAGGTCTTTTTCTGTGGCATAATAATTGTTGGAAGAAAATCTACTAACAGCTTTGTTGAGTTATCCATTATATTATAAATATCAACCAATTACCTAATATGTATACACAGAAAACATTATTACTATATATATATGAAGTTAGATAAAATTGCCTAGTCATTGAAATGCAGTAGGTAATTTTGAGAATTGTTGCTTTCATAAATTTTAATAATGAAAAGTTGACTTGGAAATTATTTTTATAATTTTTTCTTTTTAGAAATTTGGCTAAGAACAAAAGTAATAATATGAATCTGAAGTTATGTAAGTTAGAAATTAAAATATAATATAAGCTTTTTAAAATTATTGTATAAAGATATGTGGTATTGTGCACAGCAAAAAATCAACTTTTATGTATATTATGCATTGTACTTCAAATTTATACATTATTATAATAATCTTATGGATAGTTGCTTTAAAAATTATGTGACATTCTAGCAGTGAAATAGCAATTTAAGCACAACAGTTTTTTTCCTTTGACCAAACTGCTTTTTTTCCTTTACTTTTCTCAGCAGAGAATTAATCCAAGATCTTTTAACTTTAGAATCTGTCATGTTATTATTCAGCAAGATAAAACGCCATTGTTATTTTCTACAACAAAGGAAAATATGTTACAGTGCAACACTTGAAAATATAAACAAACAAGTTCACTAATGAAAACAATTCCCAAAGTTAGTCATACTGCCACATAAAGTTACAAAATATCAAATGCGCAAACTAGCCCGTAGATTGAAACTAGCACCTAATCACACAGACTTCCTTCTCAAAATTAACCTTGGTAGCCTCTCCACTGCTATATTTCTTAATAGAAGAGGCTTCCGCATAGATCCCATATGTTGTCTCTGTCTTTCCAGCCCAGAAGATATGGACCATATCCTTCGCCTTTGTCCGGTCTGGCAAGGACTAAGACAAAACTTCCAGAAACACATTGATAATAATGGTCCAGATCTAACATCTCTTGAAGGAGTTTTAAATAGAGGCATTTTCGCTGAAATCAGGCTCGCCATCTACATAAACTTTGCCATCTGGTTGACCAGATGCAAGGTGATTTTTCAAAAATTACCGCTTAACGAAATCAATAACTGCTTCCTCAGCATAATTAAAAATATCCAAGAAACAGACAAGAGAGAGGCCGATCCATACCTGGCCATACTAACCTGGGAATTCATAACTGGTCTAAACAGCACCTCTCCAACCAACCCCTAAATAATTTATATGAAAATATTTATTATGATTTAATATCTTATTATGATTTAATAAAACCCTCCAACCATAACTTGCCAAAACAGGGTTTACTAACAAAGGTATTTCGTTATAGACTAGATGATTAATATTCACCTTGCATCCACAGGTTATATTCTACTGACTTTTGAATCATTTCTTCTTTGTATATACCACCCTGTAACCTCGTCTAGTTATTTCTTATTTTTTTTATTTTTATTTTTTTTTGTAATCACTTATAGGTCAAATAAAATTACCTTGAAAGAGAAATATCAAATGTAATTGGTAAATTATTTAGCAATGGAGAAATTATATAAAAAAGTATTGTTTTTTTTTTTTGTGCATGTTTTTTGAAGATTTTTTTAAATCTAAAAAATAAAAGGATTCAAAGTTTGTAATTAAATTTAAATCCTACAAAAGAATGATATATTAAAAAAATAAGTATAGGTAATCAATTAAAAAAATTATAAAGTAATGATGCATTTAGAATGCATATACGTGATTAATAACATTAATTTTGATTCAACGTCAATTTATATTTACAGCTGACAAAATAACCTTTATGAAGATGTAAAGAGAATAATTAACCGTTCTTAATATTATTACTACTTCTTTAGAACTTAAAAAAAAATTTATTGATTTATAATGAAGTAAAATCCAGTACCAGAGTAAAATTCCCTAATAAATTAAGAAGATTGATTTTTAGTTAACAGATGGAGCTGTAATGTTCGATTATCTTCAGAAGCAGTTATCTTTACTCCAAAGTCATCTGTTGCAAGTAATCAATAGGCTCAAGATTGTAGTAAGTATTATTATATCCATATCCTGAAAGTAGTCTTTGACTTATAATTTTTTATCAATGCAGGTATCAAATTTATAACAGTCATCTCTTAACTATCAAGAAAAGCATGAAATTAAAAAAACAAAACAAACTCTCCTAAGACTTTAAATCCAATCTAATTATCTCATATAATTGCATAGATCTGGCATTAGATCAAAAGGTAGAAATTAATCCAGGGATATAAAATATAGTAATATCACCATTGATTAAGCAGATTTATAATTGAAAGCTCTGGAGTAAAAAACAACAACAACAACAACAACAAGCAGCTTTTGAAAAAGCATGTGTTAAATGTAAGAAGAGAAAGTCATTTAGGCTGTATTGGTTTATTTAACTAGGATATGAAAATAAGTTTTTTAAAATATCTATTACAAAAAATAATTGTAAGATATTAGCCACGAGATTCTAAGTATGTATAAACGTGTGCTGATTAAATCTGCCTCATTACTGAGAATATTCGTTGATTCTTTAAGTAAAATACATTTATGTGATTACATTTTAAATTGGTTGAAACTACAGGGTTGTAAAATACTAAAAAGTATTTTTGATGATTTAGAAATGCTGAGTAGCTTAACTATAATATTGATAAAAAAACCCAGATTTTTATAAAGTAGAAAATTGAATTATTGATATATATGAATGTTATTAAAAGTATGACTTAATATTTGTTTTAAATTTAATTGAATTCTAATATAATTCAGTGTAGGAAAATTAAATTTACTGTAGAGTAACATGAACGAAGATTAAACTTTTAACATGCATAGTATTAACACTCGAAACAAAACAAAATTATTTTAATTAGCATTCCATTCTTTTTTAATAAAAATAAATAAATAAAATAGGTACGATTGGAAATTTACAATTCTTTACTTTATTTGACAATAAAGAATCGAATGTTGTTGGACATAAATGAGGAATACGTCCTATTTTCCATTTTTGTATAATAAAAGATGTTTCGTTCACTCTATATTAACTAAACAGAATTTTATACAGTAGGGTTGATTAATGAATTAAAATCCTAAAATACAGATCGATTCCAAAATGAACAAAGTTGCATATATAAATATAGGGGATTTGAACACATATTTTCAAGCACCCTGCAACTATCCATACTATCTTATACTACTGATACACATGACCACGCAAACCAGCACTCATCAGTTGGTCCAGTTTATCATCTCCCACACACACACATATATATATATATAATCAGTGCTCATTATATATATGATTACATATATGTGTGGGAGATGATAATCTGGAACGACTGATGAGTGCTAGTTTAGCACGAAATACGTATATTGGTGATTATCTTTTCTACATGTGTATCAGTGGTGAGATAGTGTGGATAGTTTAAGGGTGCTTGAAAGTCTGTGTTCAAATCCTCTATATTTACAATTAAGCTAGGTATATGAGAAATATCTGTATTTCAAATCTTATATATATATACTTAATGGTAAATGTGAACTGGTAGACTCAAGTAATAACTTCAATGCTCAAATGTCATGACTACTAGAGTAACAGAGCGTACTTTTTTTTTTTAGTATATTAACAAACAAAAAAAGAAGACAGAAATTGATTACAAAAAAGATTATTATTTTTCAGAGTAAGTTATACATTTATTTAATGATACCAATATGTGTGGTCACTAAAAATTAACAATATTCTTCAAAAACAAAAATCTACTACTAAATAATAATAATAATAAAAGAAAAATAATATGTTTTTATAAATAGCCCACTATATAGCTTTTCCAACAGTTCCTCTTAGAGAAATAGTGAAAGAAAAGACAGTACTCATAAGGCTTTGCCGGCAAGAATTTGAATGGCTTTCCACCCTTATTTTACTCTACCTAATCTATTCACTGATCAATATTGGATCTGAAAAAAAAAATCTTAAGCCGGATCGTTGATTTAAGACAGATAGAACAATCAGAAATTGCATTTAAACAAATTTTGCAATGTAGCACAGATATTGTGTATATTTATGTTTGCATATACACACTCACCTGATATAAATGGTATACATATATTTATAATATTAAATACAAAGTGATTTAAAAATCTTTAAAACAAAAAAGATTAAAAATCAAACATTACATAAAATTATATATTTCTTAGAAATTAGTTTTCTAGATTCTAGGATGAGAGAATAAATCATGTATTAATATTCGTTAATTAAGTATAATGCAACTGAAAAATTGAGATGTAGAGTATATTGTATCATAATGTGTTGAGCATTAACAAACTACTACTGATGATGATCAACTGTTATTACTATTGTATTATTTTACTTGCTTTTGGGCAGAAAATAACATATTTCTCAAATAATATTATGCATGCATTTAAACCCCAAAAAAAACTCACTATAATGGAATCACTTGGTGATATTGGTTAAACTGAATTGGACTTTTCATCTAAGTAATTATATATTTAATAAGTGGGTGCTATGTTATTTGATAAATATAAGACCTGGCAAAATAAGTAGAAAGGATAAAACTCTCCATATAGTAGTGCCACCCTGTGCCAAATAGAGTAATCAATGGATGCCAGAAGGCTTGTGCATAAAATCCCTATCTAGTGCATACTCATCCAATATTCCCAGACTAGTTTCTGGCTTGTGGCCATCATCAGTGAGGAGCCTTGGATCTGAGAGCACTGCACCTAGATCTTAGGATCTAATGCAACCCTCCAGCAGCCACCTTTTAACTCTACTATACTACAAAACTATGAGAATGAAATTGAAAACATTGTTATCTTCAATCTAAGCTCAATAGCTTATATAGTCATATGGCCACAAGCCAGAAACTAGTCTGGGGATATTGGATGAATATGCACTAGATAAGGATTTTATGCACAAGCCTTCTGGCATCCATTGATTACTCTGTTTGGCACAGGGTGGCACTACTGTATGGAGAGTTTTGCCTTTGTTTACAACAATTATGTGCTAGTATAGAGGTGATATGGTGAAGTAGAAAGGATGTTTTAACATAGTTTATGAAGTCATGATATTAATTTGGTATATTTGATCTTTATTATAAAATTTAAAGTATATATCATAATTAAGGAAATATTAAAATTTTTAAATAAAAATCATTACAATACCATATTTATCTGAATACTGTGTTTCTATATGAGTGTGATACTCGTGCATTGAATTGATGTAAAACTAAATATGTGTGTGTATTGTAATGGTTTCATGAAAAATAAATTCAGACAATATTAGGGAAATGTAGTCTTCAATGGGATAAATTTTTCATAGTTTTTACAAAAAGGGTAATGTTGTTACAGAACCTTTATAAGCCTCTCATTCAAGAATGTGATTACTTAATACTTTTATGAGGTTTCACTCAATTGCATTATGACTAATGTGCCATAAACCGGTTTTAATGATTCTAAAATATTGCTGAATGTGGGTGGTTCATAGCTTTTATAGACAAGAAAAAGTAATAAAAATGGAAAATGTTGTTGACTGTTTCTTGCCGATTAATGAGAAAGATAATATTTTATTCCCTTTTACTTAGACTACTTGGTTTCAAAATTTTCTCTTATAGTATATAAATTATATTGTTCTACTATGCTAATGTATTAGGACTATCAAAATTACACTTTAATCCATATCTAACCATTAAAAAATAAAAATGGATCTAGTTGACTGAAAGCATTTCCTAATTCTATTTTATTACCTAATAATATATATAATGCCACACTATAATATAAAGTTTTATTAGCCATTCATATCATATTTATTATTAACAAGATGAATGTTTTTCTAACTAGAAACATCTTGAAAAAGAAATCTGTAGTCAAAAATATTCTGCATGCAAAACCTGTTTAAATTTAGCATGAAAATAATCAATATATTTTATATTATCTTTGAAATAATCTTTACTATGTAAACAACTTTATCATAAACACTATGCTCATCTTAATTATATATATATTTACAAAGTCTTGTATTGTTCATTTGTTTCAGATGCCCAGTTCAATCAATATGAGATTCAATTTTATATTTATACATATACTTGCTTTAGAATAGTGATAGTCGGCAGGCTTTGATGTAATGCTAAGTAATTTTTTCATCATAGTTGCAGCTCAGAGTTTGAGTTTGTATAGTACTAAAATTTTATCATGCAGCTTCTAAGCATACTTAGAATGATTTTAGAAAGTTGATTCATAACGAACTTGTGTATTATTGGTTAATTAAGGGGTATCTAGCTATTTATAGCTAGAGAGCAAAACAATTAAAGGAGTATCATATATCTTTAACACTTTAGCCTGGTAAATAATAATTTCTTCTTCAATTGAAACTTTGAAAAGTATTTTTATTATAATAGTTTTTTAATTAATGGATATTTTATTTGTATTATATATAATAATAAATGATATATTAAGACTACTGTATAGTAATAAAATGAATAATTATTCCTTAAAGCATTTTTTTTTTTTATCATTTCAAGTCGAATGCATTTTTAATATGTTGCTTCATAATTGTGTTTACAGTGAGCCATACAGAAATGCATTTGATTTGGAATAGCTAAAATAAAAAAATACTTACCAGTAGGAAATAATAAGTATCTGGTTATTATACATGTATGCCTATAAAAGTAATACTTTCTTTATCAATTACTAAAAGACATTTTTAAAAAGACCAAAAATTATGATTTATATTATCATTTTTCTAAATTATTATTTAATTTTATTAGATATCTTACAAGTTAAAGGGTGGGATTTATGACATTTGTTAATTGATTTCAGTTGTAAAATTGTGTAAGAAATTTATGTAAAGTCTAGCCAATTAGAGATTACACTTTGGATAAGTTATGTTATATGACGAACTTAAAATTACTAAACATTATCTGTCATTTAATTTATATATACACTATATGGATGACAATATAACGGGCAGATTTAGAATAATATGAAAAAAAAACTAGATTAAAAAATCCAAAGTCATGGAGGAGAATAATCTAGCTGTAATGAGAAAAGTTGTGGTTCATGCAAGCAGTTAAAAAGTCAATAATTAATTTTAGTGAAAAAAAAAAGAAAAAAAAAAGAATATGTATCAAGAATATAGATATATAATAATAAATTACTGAACTCTCCAGTTTAGCAAATATATGATAAAAAACAAAAGCAGCTACCTTCTTGTGCCATTTATAATAAGTTTTATTATGATTCCAAGAAATTAATGCATTTAAATTCCCAGATCAGTCTTTGGCTTTTGCCTTTATCAATGAGGTTTCAGATTTAAAATTGAGAGTAATACAGTTAAATATCTAGCAACTATCTTCAAGTCCATTTTAATATTCTAAGTAAAAAAATTTCCAGGCCAACAATTTTATTAAATATAGAGACTTTTAAAGTACTAACATCAATTAATCATTAATTACTTGAGTCTACTATAGATGGCACTAGAGTAGGATGCAGTTTTAGTTTTATTAATATTTATATCTTATGTATTGTCATAAACTTTTATTTATATGTTTATTATTACAAACTCCCTAAGAATAATCTACATATAAAGAGGTCACTATGTTTGAATATAAAAATAAAATTATAATGAATATAAAAAATGAATACAAAAACAAAAAAGTGAATGTGGTCGCAGAATACATGATAATATCGAAAACAATTTAATAAATATTTTATTGATTTATTTGATTGTAAAGATATTATTATACACACAAGTATATTTATTCTAACACTATTAAAGCAAAATGTAAATATTAATCTACTGTATTATGAATTAATGAATAACAATTTAGAAGAAACTAAAAATTCTTTTAGCATCAAAATACTTTTTAACTTGGGAGAGGGGGGTATAGGATTACATTGCGGATTAATTTTTCAATTTAAAAACTTCCTTTTTATGATTTAATCGTTTGTAACTAGATATAACTTTAATTTTAGAAAATAAATTAAATGTATGACTGGATTAAGATATTTTTAGTTTATCTTCACATTAAAGAATATATTTTGAAAACAACATTTAACTTTCAGTCTTGTCTCCAAAAACTCTTATTGGAATAAAAAAGTATATTTGAATAAACTAAAAATAATTTGATTAAAAATACTTTACTTTTAAAATTTTCACTATGTGAATAATAATTATTTTATAAAGTCAAATGTATTATAATTTTTTTGTGCATAATAAAGTTTTTAAAATTAGAAATGCCAATTAGAATGTGATTTATCACCCTCAGCTGTTTGTTTTAAGATACTGATTGTATTAACATTTTCTTTTGAAAAAATTTTCAAGCAGTGCTAAAAGAAAATAGTTGAATATAATAAATCACCTTTTAAATTGACATTTCTAATTTTAAAAATTATTATAAATATAAATATATTGAAATAGGCTTGATGTTTTTTTTAAATATTCAGCATTTTAACCATTCTCACATATTTTGAATAATCGAAATTTGATATAACTTAAATTGATTGTTAACAAGTAAATGGTGATTTGTTAAATTGCATGAGTGGTGTTTTTATTTTGTTTTCTATTTGAATTTTGAACATTAGCATGTTCCACTATTATGATAAGTGACGATTCATCTTAACTGTTTGTTATTCAATATCAATATTTCTAAGTATGATATCTGTTATGTTTGGTCTGGATTACAGACCCAACCCACAGAAATAATACTAAGACAAGTATTACAATTAATATATTTATTATATCTACAAATATATACTATACTATATACATTCAAGTGAATATTTACAATGTTGAATATTGTAGTTCAATGTAAACTCTGGGTTCTGCCTACTGCTTCCAGCTACACCTGATTGGCTTGCCTCACGGTTAGGGTGTATGGCTCTTCCAGCTGTACAAGACAGCTTGCCTCGAGCCTAGAGTGGTCTTAGCAGCGTCCGGTCTCTGTGGGACTTGCCTAATAGACTAAATAGCATAGTGCTAACAATGGGAATACTTGCTGCTGTTCAGGTTAGCAGACACTCCCTGGGAGAACACACAGTTTTTTCAGGTTAGACAGATGTTCTTCCCTGATTCTCACAAAAGGCTGACTATTTATACCCAGATCCCTGACCTTATTGAAAACCTTTGGATTCAGCAAGCATCGTTGCTTATTGGCCTGTAATAATCATTGGCTATGTTTTTATCTGTACATCAGCCTATTGGCCTGTGGAAAACAATGCTTAATCCGATCAGATAAGGAGGCATCTGGAATAGTCCACTTCTGAGAGAAGGGAGGTCTATAACAATATCACATCAGAAGAAAGTGAAAAAAAAAATTCAATTAGATTATGTCTTGATTCAAAACACATTTAAAAACAATATTAAGATATTATCTTTAAAAAGAATGTGAAAGAAAATGCCAATTACTAAATTAAGAGTGTTCTGAGAAAAAAATTATGAGTAAATGAGTTCAATCTATTAGGTAAATTTTTTTTTTTTAAAAAGATGGGTATAATTCCAGGAAAACTTACAAATTTTATTGGTTACAAAAGAGTACAAAAAAAACCTTGTATTGTTAAATGCTGGATAAAATAGAATGAAAATTCTATACAAAGTTATATATATAAGCCTTTATAATGAATTGAAATGTGAAACAGATAAAACTGGGAGAGTGGCAGGAAGAATAGAAACGGTGGATTTGATTTAATTCATGGTAGAATAAAACAGTTTGATAGAAAAAGCAGATAGAAATGAAGTGATTGAAAATGAAAATATATTAAAAAATAAAAATATATTGAAAAGGCAGGAAGAATATATCTGTTATTTATATGAAAACAATAAATGAAAAAGAACATGTATCTATATTAATTGAAAAAGAAAATCATATAGATAAGAATAAAAAATGTGGTGTAATAATGAATAAACTTGTGAAAGCATTATCTAAAATGAAAAGGTGCCCAGGATGTTGGTTTCTATGAAAGGTAATAGTATGAAAACTGAACCCTACCGTCTGATGGCACTCTTTTTCACAAAATGTACATCATTATACTGTTTTAGCAGCCTTAACTTACGGCTGACAGTACAAGGTGTTTTTTGAGTGGTAACAGGCCACCTGAGGGGGATGTATTCTATGATTATGTAATGAAATACTATGTCCATTGCATTGTGACAGTATTCATCAAGTGAGCACTCTTGAACTCTCTCTATGGTCTGATTTGATGGTGGCCATATTTGAAAGAGATAAAACTCTGCAAAGTCATTGTCAGAAATTTTTTAGAAAGCATAGTGGAATTAGTATTCCATATTAAGAATTGTCATGTCATCACACATGTTTCCCTATTCTTTTCAACTGCACACAACTTGAAAAGGTTCTTTTCAGCAGAGTTTTCTCCGATTTCGTGCACAAATGCCCGTTTATGCACGAATCTATGCGAGAACTGTCAAATGTCATCTGCAAGTTGTCCATATTTGGTTGAAGCTGAGTGAACTACTGGCTGGCCACACAAGTGGATGCACAATATTGTGTTTTCCCAGAAAGAGAAACTCCTGCAAGAGTACCTATGTAGGTCTGCGTAAAGGAAGTTGGTTCAAAGGCTCCAAAATCCCATTACTTACAGCTTTGGAAGTTGGTTTGAAGGCTCCAAAATCCCATTACTTACAGCTTTGAGGCTTCCCTGTTATTTTATTTGCATGTTATTTTTGGCTGCTGTTATTTATGCCCCCAAAAATGTTTTTTTTTTCTTGTTTTGCTTCACAACTTGTCCAAAGTGTCATTTCTTTTTGATTCAATAAATTATTTTATTTGGGAAACTTGTTGTTGTTTTTATTGTTCACATGATTATAAAGTAGGTAGGTAATATTTGATAAGTTTCGTTAACAGTTATTATACAAAAATAAGTGTTTAAGAATTGATTCAAAGGGCCCCACCAAAAAAATAATAAAGAACTGTGTGATAACATAATAAAATGTTCAAAAAGAAAATCTAAAAAGAAGTCGATAATTAAAAATCAAAACAAACCTTCCCCGACACCCCACCTCTCCCGGCTTAAAAAAAAAGTGTTCTTTAAAAACGAACTGTTTATGTCTCTTTTTTAAAATTAAAGGCCCAAAAAATTAAGGAAGAACTTTTTGCTATCATATAAAGCTTTCTGTAGCGTAAAGATTTGAAACAAAAAAAAAATCCTCACAATAAATTAATAATAATAATAAAAAAAAGACAATTCAAAATCAAAACAACCCCTCTCCCCTCTAAAAAACCAAGTGTTGGTTTATTCAAAAGTACTGAATTGTTGAAGACTTTCAGCAAATCAAAACATCAAAAAAAAAAAAAGATAAGTTAAAAGCAAACAACCAACCCCCCTCCACCATCTAAAATCAACAAAATGTTTGTTATCAAATTTTTGTGTAAACAAACCGACAGAGCGTTAATTGATAATTTAAAAGCAAACCATCTAAAAACAAAGTGTTTGTTTCTTAAAAAAAATGAACCAAAAAAAAAAAAGAAACCATGTGAAAAAAAAAAATTGGTTTATCGTAAGTAATATTATGTAAAGAAACCTACAGACAGTTAGTCATTAATTTACAAACAAACCAACAGCCCTAGACCATCTAAAAACAAAGTATTTGTTTATTAAAAACAAAAAAAAATCCAAGTGGAATAAAAAAAACTTTGGTGGTTTACCGTCGCCAACAAAAAAAAATTAAAAACCAGTTGAAAAAAAAAATCTTTTACTGTAATATTATATAATAAAAAAAAACTTTGGTGGTTTACCATAGCTGACAAAAAAATAATAAAAACCGATTGAAAAAAAAAAATCTTTTACCATAATATTATGTAAACAAACAGATGACCGGTGAATCGGTATATTGATGTGAATTGGGCGAAAAAAAGTGCCATCAGACAGTAGGGTTCAGTATTCATACTATTACCCTGTGAAATTACTGAAAATTATGAGGAAAAAGTATTTTAGGGAATTGGTTGATAGCTAATATAATGAATAACTCAGGAAAGTGTCAGTAGATTTTCTTCCAAAAATTATGAGTCCACAGAAAAAACCTAATGCAGACACACATAAAGATTTTAGTTTAATCTTTCATATAGCTAAGGTGCTAGTGTGTATTCTTAATGATTAGATTACAATTAGATATTTTATTATCTAAACAACAGTTTATATTTAAAAAAGCAAAAAAACAAAACAAAGATGCAATTGGAGTTGTAAAGAATCTTGTTGAAAGAAATAGAAAAAAAAAGATTAATATTTGTTTTATCGACCTAGAAAAGGTATTTGATAGACTGAATTGGGTTACTTTATTGGATTCCATGAAAAAGAAAGAAATTTATTGAGAAATTTGTATATGAACCAAAAAATTTACACAAATGGTTTTCTTGCAGAAGAAATAAATATAAGCAAAACTCTCATTTTGGATATCATCTTCATCTGTTAAAAGTCTTATTTCTAAATATCTAATAAATGCTGAGATTTCTGTTCTCAAAAAAGGACTAAATTTTGCCATAACACTATTTAATGACCCATTGTTATATATTATGACAGCCATTGAGGAAATCACACAAGAATTGCTTTTAGAAGAAATAGCACAATTATGCTGGAGAATAAAAAGAACACTTAAGAGACAATAAAATTGAAGTCAAATATTTTCTATGATGAAAACAAAGCAATTACATCTTTCAAAGTAGATACATCTATAATCATTCTTTCTGATGACAAAAGCAATGCAACAATTATAATGGATATAACTGATTATGACAATAAAATACAAGAATGCCTCACTGCAAGCCAATACAGAATAGTGGCAGAAAATCTGATACTGAGTATAGAAACAAAGTTACAAGCATTACTCAGAAAGCATCACAGATACCGCAGGGATTCAGAAAAAAGTAAATTAACATAATATTTCAGCAAAATTTCTTATCTTTATGGTCTATCTAAAATCCATAAGGATCATGTTTCATTAGGATCTATTGTTAGTTTTAGAAATTCACCTTACCAAAACAAATCAAGATTTTTTCTTAAAATTCTTAGTCCATTGGCATATAAGACCCAATCATTTGTCAGAGATTTTAAGCACGTTGTAGAGTTAATCAATAATAACATGAAGACTAAAAAATTGACATACTGTTAAGCTTTGATGTAGAAAGTTTATTCACAAATGTACCATGTGAAGAAGCATTATTTAATATAAGTAAAAGATTAAATGATGATAATAGCTTACAAACCAGAACAACTCTTTCTATTGACAATACAATAAAAACTATTAACATTTTACATAACAACATACTTTCAATACAGCACAGAATTTTTCCAACAAAATCAATAGATGGCTATGGACTGATAATTGTCAACCCTGTTTAGCACTATTTACATGGAAGAACTTGAAACCACAGCTATAAAAATTATTCACAGCCACATAATACCAGAAATACAAAACATGGCATTATACTATCACCATGGATCAGAGCAAAAGAAGTTTGTTCAGAAATCAATGATTTGGAAAAATAAAATGTTTATATAGAACATACTCCCAAGAAGAATGGTTATCCATAAGAGGTCATTAAAAAAATCTTAAATAGACAACAAAAAGAACCATAAAGGGGGAAAAACAATTATTGGTACTATAATGTATTCATACATACCAGGAATAGCAGACAAATTAAATAAAATCTGCATTCAATATAACAGCAAAACAACTTTCCAGAGCTATGCCACACTACGAGGAATTCTAACATCTACCTATAAAACCTAAACTTGAAATGCTGAAAAGCAAAAACTGCATCTGTGAAATTCCATGTGAATGTTGAAGGTTGTATATTAGTGAGACCAGTTACCCCATTGAAAAGCGATTGCAAGAACACAAAATGATGATTACAAAAGAGAAAACAGATATGTCTGGAGTAGAAGATCATGTATAAATCAATAAACCTATGTTTAAGTAGGAAAATACACAATTATTGGATAGAGAAGAAAAAATATAAAGAAGAAAAGTCAAAAAAGTCATATAACAATGGCAAATATAAGTCAATCCAGTGAGATGATACATGTCTGGAAACCACTAATTAACTTTGCTCTTAAGAAAAAATGGAGAAATCAGGAGGGCGCTCATAGATAAGTACATAAAATTTCTGCTGACTGTTGCCTTTGGTAGGATGCCTCAACTGGTTAGAGTGTTACATTAAAATTCAGTATTCAAAAATCTAAAGGTCCAGGTTCGATTTCCATGTTGGTCAGCAACACTTGAAGAGAATACCATTCAAAATGTTGTATATACTAACCCATGTGCTACTACTAAATGTTATTGAAAATGTAAATAAGTTAAAGTTTTCTAGTCATTCAATATTTAATATTAGATGATTTAAATAGTCCAACATATAAATAAAACAGATAGTATATTGTGAGAAAACAAGCTCATTTATTATTATTTTTAAATATTTATATATAGTAATCATGCAAACAGCATTCATAAGTATACATACAGAGGCACAGCACTGTATATACATATATGTATTTAAATGTAAATATAAAAACAGGCAAAACTCACTATACATATTGCCACACACAGCAAGCTAGAGTAATCAATGGATGCCAGAAGGCTTATGCATAAAATCCCCATCTAGTACCTACTCATCCAATATCCCCAGACTAGTTTAACCATCCAGCAGCCACCTTTTATCTCAACTACAAAACTATGAGTCCAAGGTTTCTCACTGATGGCCACAAGCCAGAAACTAGTCTGGGGATATTGGATGAGTAGGCACTAGATGGGGATTTTATGCACAAGCCTTCTGGCATCCATTGATTACTCTAGCTTGCTGTGTGTGGCAATATGTATAGTGAGTTTTGCCTGTTTTAACAACAGCTATACATAAGCATAAGAAGTGGTGGTCATGTGATGTTTAAATGTAAATATACATGAAATGTGTTTATATAACATAAAAAATGTGTATATCTTAGTAAATATGTCTAACCATATATTTGTTAAAAAAAAAAGTTTTTTCTTTCCAAGCTGCAGAAATAATAAAGATTATTAAGAGTAAATATCAACTAATTTTTTATTATCCATAATGTATTATTAGTTTTTTTTTTAAATTTTATTTTTAAAAAACCATTCATTAGATTTCTAAAAAAAAAAAAAAAATACCAATCAATATGTTTTCTTTTTGCCAAAAATAGTTTGTACTATTCTATACAATTCAGTACAGATTTAAAAATTTGGGCTAAAATAGAGTTGAAATAAAACAAACGATTTTTATAATTAACATTGAATTATTCTCAATATGTTTTTATTATATATATATGCAATACAGAGAGCGTACCAATAGCTCAAACAAGCTCTTAATTAATAAATTACAAGCTCTTAATTAATTAATTATAAGCTTATAAAAGTAATGTCACGTTATATATGACTTGCTTTTTTTAATTATATAAATATTTTAACAGAGTAATGTATTCTAAAAAATCATGCCCAATTGTATTAGAATCATAATCAATTATATAAATAAGAATTAATTTTTTCGAAAAGGAATTATAATACTAATGATAGTTTTTTTTTTTTGAAAAAAATTCAAAATATTTGTGGATTACTTTAAAATAATAAAAAAAAATATTCAATGTGTTCAAAAAACTGGGGTCAGTCTTAATAGTTTTTTGATGAAATTATAAAATGTATTACAGTTATATTATTAATTTAATCATAACAATCAAAGTCTATTAGATTTCTTGACTTTTTTTTATTTTTATAAAAAAAATTAATTGGAAATGACATCAAAACATACAACTAGTGATTATAGCCATTCTGCTAAATCTAAAATATCTTGTAAAGTTTTGATTTTAAATGTTAAAACGAAAATTATTAATTTAATTGTAAAAATAAATAAATAAATATCACATTATCATAATTGATTATATGCTAAAAAAGAGGTCTTGTATACAAAACCAGACGAAATACTCAAATTTTTATATCTTTCCCTCTATTTTTAAATACCACTATTAATCTTTCAAGTCATCAACAAGCTTCTTTCTTTTCTCTTTTATTCTCTAGTTCTTTCCGACATATTCATTTTAGTAACTTACTTCAAAATATCTGTCCAATCAATTATTCTTTCATAATTTTCTCAATAAATAACCTTTGTTCACTTATTATTCTCAATATATGGTGCTAATTTTATTTTTCTAATATATTATTTTGTTTTTCTTGAAATCCATATTTGCAGATTTTAACCCCCCCCCCTCCATAATTGCAAACCTTTTAATAATTTGACAAAAACCTCATAATTTCCTATTTCTCACTTCATTTAAACATATTCCCTGCACAGCATGAATATCCTTATTTACCTTTTTTTCAAATTAATAAAGTCATTTCTTCCATCATATAAAACAATTACATAATTTTTTGTAGTTATTAAGTAGTACTGGAGACATTCTTTCATATTACATTGATAAACATTTGCCAAGAACTGTCTTACTAGTTGGCCCAAGTCGTGATCAATTGCTGTTGTTTTTTATCTAATGTTTATCATATTAATTTTACAAGCATCATGTTATTAGACACTTTATTCAAACATTTAATTTTTATGCATATATTAACAAAGAGGCATTTGTAAATTGAATTAATACTTTTTTTTTATTTTTTCAATATATACCCTTTCTTTACTAACAATTTATCACATCTACTTTCAATCATAGATTCACTTTTGGGGTTTCCTTTTGTATTCAAATTATTTCTTTGTAATTCTTCTATAGTCTTGCAATCCTTTACTTAGAAAACTCTAACTTTATATATAAATTCTTAATAATGCACTTTTGTCTTTTATAAAATTTTTATTTTCCATTTTTTTATTTTTATAATTTTAGTTAGCATCTTATTGCTAATCAAAATTTTCTTATTCTTTTATTTATTTCATCTTATTATCTTTACTACATTTAAAAAATTTCTTTTAATATTTAAGTTATTCTCCTTCTCTTATTTGTAATTGTTTTGCCTTAATGTTTCAAACATTGGCTAAGTAAAGATTTATTCCATATATTGTTTGTTGACAATAGCTGAACATGCTTTCACTGACACAAGCGAAAAGACGCTCAGATATTGTCAACAAAATTAATATACGGAATAAACCTTTATTTAGACAACGTTCAAAACATTAAGCAAACCAATTACAAACTTTCTTTTAATAGTTGCCATCTTTTAGATGAATTTACATTACCAAACAGCCAATGCTACTTAATTTTATTTTCTTTGTCATATATTTTCAGAATTTTTTAAGTTAATATTTCTTGTTATCAGTAATCCATTTTTTTATTTTTCCATTTCCGCTAGTATTTTGTCAAAAACTATATCGCAAGTAAATTAATTATATTCCTATTTAGATTTATTCCAGAATAGAAAGTGTACTGATAGTATTGTATTAAAATGTAATTCTTTAAAAACGTTATTATTATCATCTCCTTTAATCTACTATTAATGATTTATTTTACTATTTATCTTTAATTCTAAGGAAGTATGTAACTTACTAATATCGAATGTTTCATATACGTAAATAGAGGGATTTAAACACAGGATTTTGCTGTCTATTTATCCTCCACTCCATCTCAAGGAATTGATATACTTGACCACACACATGTAAAAAAGATACACGATCCACAACATATGTATTTCATGTAGAATCAGAATTTATTGGTTGGGCCAGATCCTAATCTCTCACACATACATAGCAATCCCTCAAACTTTAATGGACAGGCTTCAATTTTTCTCATCCTTCCAACTGTCCATTTCATTGAAAAAATGATGGAATGCCCAAGCCCTTATTGGATTTAATATTGTAGTCATACCCATATAGACATTACATCAATCTAACTCCTCATATTATTGGATGATTACATATCCATATATATATATATTAATAGGAGAGGAATGTGCTGAACTTATACTAAGATGCAATCTATTTCCCAAGCAATATGTAATTTGCTTGTACTGAATGTTTCATTTATGTAAGTAGAGGAATTTATTCTCCATTCCATCTCAAACAACTCATACACATTCAAAAAAGATACATAATTCCAAAAATACATATTTCGTGCCCAGCACCCATCAGTTGGGACAAATCATAATCTCCCACACATATATACAATCAGTGCTCAGTTTATATTATGATAAAAATTCCTCAAACTTTACTGGAGAACTTCAATTCACCCTTCCAACTATCCATTTCATTGAAAAACCAAAAATGAAATACTCAAAGCCTTTATTGGATTTAATATTGTAGTCATATCACACAGACATTATGTCAATCTAACCCCTCACATTATCAGACCATTACATTTCCATATATATATAAATAGGAGAGGGATGTGCTAAACTTATATTAAGATGTAATCTATTTCCCAAGCAATACATAATTATAAGGCAGCATGTAACTTGCTTATACTGAATGCAAGTTCAGCCCACCCCTCTCCTATTTAATATATATGGATATGTAGTGGTCCAATAATACAAAGGGTTAGATTGATGTAATGTCTACATGGGTATTTCTACAATATTAACTCTAATAAGGGCTTTAAGTATTCCATCATTGGTTTTTCAATGAAATGAAAAGTTGGAAGTGTGAGAAGATTGAAGCCTGTTCATTAAAGTTTGAGGAATTATTATCTTAATATAAATTGAACATTGATTATATATATGTGAAGATTATAATCTGGCCCAACCAATGAGTGTTGGTTCTGCACATAGTACATAAATTCAGGATCATGTATCTTTTTCGCATATGTGCCATGTGTATTGATTGCTTGAGATAGAATGAAGGATCAATATACTGAAAAATCCTGAGTTCAAATTCCTCTACTTATACGTATTTTTAAACAACTATAGAGATAATAAATGGCTATTAGAAAGTATTAACATAATAACCTGTAGTAAAATTTATTGTATACTACGATAAAAAGTATACAAATATTTTTTCTGATGTATTAGTCAAAAGATCATGTGACTTTTCTGATTATTTTTTACAGCTGATTACTTTTTGGAAAATATATTTAATATATTTTTGAGATGGATATTGTTATACTATGTTGGTGAATAATAATAGTTTCCGTTAAGTAAGGTGGAATTCTACCATCTTGCTTTCTGAACCACAATATTTATTTATAATCATTTATTAAAGATGTTTTCTGTGCCATTTATTGTAATAGTAGAGTGGTGGATTTTGGAACACAAGATTCATAAATCACAGCCTGTTCTTTCACTTCCAGTACTCAAACTTATGAATTATTGAATAGAGAATTATAAAGCTATTAAAAATGAAATAATGACACAACTTGATAATTTCTGAATCTTTTCCTTCTGAAAATCAATCCAGAAATTGCTTAAACAATATTAAAAGACAATATAGTAGTATCTTACAAGATTTTTTTGTTCAAGTACCAAACTCTCACTGATGGACAAATATCATTAAATGAATTATGACTTTCTTTTACTTATAAATGCTCATATAACATATTAATTCAATTGTTAGTAATTTTCTTCTTTTCTGAGCCAAACTAATATCTGGTAAAATGAAAATACACAACACTATATGGCATGAATACAGTATAATAAAAACATATATTGAAATAATGTTAGGCAGTAATAAAGCTAAATATTATTGTGTGCATTTTCATTTTACCATATATAACATATTACTAAAGTATTATTTTATATATAAACTAATACAAAAAACCAAATAAATACTAATTAAAATATATATATAGAGTGACAGAAATGTAAAAATAAATTTATTTATTGTCTTGATCACTTAATTTAATCATTTCTAAATTTATTTGAAAGAAGATATCAACAACTTTTAAAATCACAAGCACCAGGTTTAGAAGTAATTAAGATATTGCAAAAACATCATGTATATAATAGTGATATAAAAAATACACCCTTCCCTCTCTCTAAAAATGGACAATGCTCATATTTAAATATTTAACATTAAATCTTTTCAAATGTATAGAATTACACTAATCTCTCCATTATGATTATAGTTCATCTTGCTATGAATATAAAAATGGTATAAGCTCTTGAAAGTGCTACTCTATAGTTGCATATAAGCACACTTATTAGATTCCATATAGAAGTATAAACAGATAACGTCATTATATCAATATAATAAAAAGTCAAACAACGACACTCTGAAAAAATGACACATAATATACTTTTCAATTTAGATAAAGGCCATGTTTGTTGTAAAACTGCAAAAAGTAGCATTAACACATACTTTGAAAAATGTTACATTGGCTGTTGTAATGAATGTAAAAACATTTCAAGCAGTATAATATCTAGGGATACTGTATTTTACTGCATCCAAGATCAAGCTGAGAACTTCTGCAAAATGCAACAATAAGCAATGTTAGTAATAAAAATATAGCTGTCATTTAATATAAATGAGGCACAATTTTTATTAAATAGCTCTTTGGCTTGGAGTACACAATTATCTCTCTAAAGTAATAAATCTTAAGTTTAATAGGCTAGTAGTTAATGTTGGACTACTTTTATCATATGTTTAATTGTTAAACATTTTAAAAAAAATTCAAACTTTATTTATATTTTTCCAAATATCTTCAAACAAGGCTTGTATTTGAGTGAGATTATTCTTTTCTTCAGATATTGCTAGTCTAACTAGTGACAATATTAACATTGAATAAGATTCATGAATACTAAATTTAAGATGATAGTAATTTTTTTTATAAAGACATTTGATAGCACAGCCTAATAAAATAGAGCATTACATTAAATTCAATATTCACAAATCTAAAGGTTTCATATTCAATTCCCACTAGTACTATCACTGATCAGGCCAGAAACTCCCAAAGAAAGAAGAATAAAAATATTGTGTACTAAACTGTGTTCTATACTAGTAGTTGAATATATTTGGTAAAGTATAAATAAAATTGAATTCTTCTAAATACATTGAATTCTTAAACTAGATAATGGAAGTAATGCACATATTAACCTGTGTGCTATTACTAACAGTTGAATGTATTTGGAATATTTAAAAGTTAATTTTTTCTAAAGACATTCAATACTTAATATTAAATGATGGAATAGTCCTATATATGACTGCAAGCAAAAATATCACCACAAACTGTCACATAAACTTTAGTGTCTTTGAAATGCATAAAAATTTTAAAACTCCTTCACAAGTTTTATATATTACAAGAGTTAATTAGAAAACATTTACCAATAAGTAGTATGCACCAAAAAAAAAAAAACCCCGTTTAAAATTTATCAAACAAAGCCCTTTCTACAGATGAGATTTCAATTTTAGAGAATTTACCTTACCGGATACCATTTTAAAAAAATATTTGTGATGTTGACTCGACTCTTGAAAAAAATAGATCATTCAACAGTCGATATAGCTAGGCCAGAAATTTATGTTTTTTAAAAGAACGAAATAATATATCAAAGAAAAACGTGCTAAAATCGTACAAATCAGTGGTTATACTTCCGGCTGATAAAGATAATGCAATGGTGGTCATGGATCGCGATTCATATAACAATAAAATCCTGGCTTTATTAAGTGTTAAAATTTATATAAAATCGATCATACAACTTATTTAGAAAAAACAACTAAAGCAATCATAGAATTTTAAATCACCAATTGAAAAAGACATAAAAAAATAAAATTATTCCTTGTGAGAAATCTTGTGCCTGTCCAAAATTCTATGGGATCCCTAAAATACATCCTCTCCTTTGTCCAATAGGAGGATCTCCTACTCATAATTTAGCTATATTTTTATCTGGCTTGATAAAACCTACAATACCAGCCATTACATCATATATAAAACAACTCAATACATTTTGTTTTTTTTTAAAAAAAAATAAATCATAAAGTTAATACAGACAGTATTCTGGTTAGTTTTGATGTTGTTTCTTTATTTACAAATATTTCAGCTGATGAAGCTTTGAATATCATTTCTCAGCGATATATTTCACCGGATTATATTTTTGCCTTGGCAAACTCATATTCCTATATGATGGACAATATTATAAATAAACTTTTGGCATTACTATGCATTCTTCTTATTTCAGGAGTAATAACCGATTTGTAGGAACATATAAAAACTCATACCCTAGAATCAGCACCTTCTAAACGTGTTGTTTGGCTGAGATATATAAATGACACATTTGTTATCTGACAACATGGTAAAGATAAAGTGGAAAGTTTTTATCACATTTAAATAACATTCCATCCAAATATTACATTTATAATAGAAATACAATCTGATGAGAAACTTCTCTTTCTTGATGTTCTTGTCACCGAGAAACAAAAATAATTTTATCATTCCCAGTTTTCAGAAAAACTACACTTACTGAAAGGCACTTCCAATTTTCTTATCATCATCATCCACCTCAGATTTTTTCTGAAGCCAAAACCCTATTTACCAGAGCAATTAACCTTTCAAATAGATCATATCTAGAAGAAGAAATACATCATATAAACAATGTATTGTTAGCAAATGGTTATAATAAAAAAAATATACATCAAGTCTTATTTCAAGTTAAAAATAAAAAACAAAAGGGATCAACTATTAGTTTGTATGCCTTATATAAAAGGAACACAGACAGTATCAGACATATTGTAAAATGCTATGACCTAAAGACAGCATATGCTTCTTATCAAAAAATTAGTAATTTTCTAACAAAGTCTAAAGATTCAATTCCTCTTGAGGCTCAAGGAATTTTTGAAATTTCATGTGGTGTTTGTGAGTCTTATGTAGGTATGACCAATCATCACATTAGTGCTAGAAGGGGCGAAGATGCTAACGTGGAGAAACAACATTCATCATTAGCAGCATTCTCAATCCATGCTGTAGATTCAGGTCACAATATTGACTTTTCTAAAACCAGTATCCTATCTAGATGTGAAAACCTATTCCAATGTAAGAGCAGAGAAGCTATCGAGATACTAAAAAGACAAAATTTGTATCAATAAACACAATGACAAATGTAAACCTCCTCATATTTGGATAATTTTTTTGAAAAAAAAATTACTTTAAAGATTCTGAATTTTTTTAGTTTTTCAATTTATTCCATTTTATACATTTGTTTTTTCTAGTTGTGGAATATTAACAACACTGTTTACAAGCACCTCTACAATTATCTTTATATACCCTATTTACAATGCCCCTATAATTCTAGTTGAGGGCTTGTGTGATCAAGTCAAAACATTGGTGAAATATCTAATTAAAATCTTACACAGATGAACCTACAAAATGTCTTTTATATATGTATATATAAACAAAAAGAGTAAATCACTCTTCCCGAGACTATGAATTAAAAGAACTTTAAATGTTGAATAAAAGATCAAGAATAGAATGAATTCACCTATTCTTGGAGCTGATGTTTTAAGCATACCTTTGTCAACCTTGTTGGTAATTTAGAGTGAAATTAATATATCAATCAGCTAGAATGTGGCATTTAATACTATTTATTTAACTAATAGTCAATTATATATATATTACATATAGTGAATCTCAAATTCTTGCAGAGCATAATTTAAATATTGATACTTCTGAGTGAAATATTTTTCACATAGAACTTATTTTTATCAATTGTATTAGTGAATTGAATACTTTTAAACCACACTAGAGTAATAATCATTATTTTACAGGAATAGATGTTTTGTGATAGATTTGCTTTGCACTATTTTAAAAGTACAAGATCATATTTAAATCAGCTTCATAATCCTTAACATATTATACAAGGCAGACTATTTCTATCTCAAATACATTTTCACACATCATGGAATCCTTGTTACTATATCAATGTGAGTTGGTTTGTTATTTAATAAGCCAACAAATATCACAAGCAACCAAGATGAATCTTGTACTATTTTTTGTGAAAATTACATAGGTTACATACAGATTTATGCTTTATAGTACTTGTTTTAAACATTTTGGCAATTTGTAATAATTGCATCAAAATTATAATCTTTTTCAAATCACTTCATAAAAATGCAAAAGAGGGCAGAACTAATTAAAAGACTGCAAACATTGGTGTTTGCAATATTGGGTGGAGTTAATTTATAATATCAAGGGAAGTAGTTTATTGTTTAAGGTTCGAACGGGATCTTTAGCAACAAGAGAATATACATGTAAATGGAAAAATATGGGTGATTTAGTTTTCAAATTGTGTAAGGAAAACAGAGAAAATATTAGGCATCTGTTAATTAAATGTAAATGCTTGAAAGCAGAAAGAGTACAAATAATGAAGTTATGGAAAAATAAATATGAACAAAGTGATTATACAGAAAGTGGGTTATTGGTTTTTATGTTGGGTTTGGAAAAAGATATGGGGGCTTTAGATATAAAGGCCATAGAGTTGACAAAGATTATGTTGTGGAAATAGAACGGGGCAGATTATGGGAAAACTTAGGGTGGTGAATGGGAAAGTAAAGTGGCTAACAGGTTTCTCTGGGCAAAGTTGCTGAGAGATTCCTGATTCCGTTTAAGGAGGTCACAGTGTATCACATCACATCAACATTGGACATTTTTTTTAATGGATAGTGTTGTGATTTGAGTATTGAAATACATAAAGAAATGGAATTATAGTTTTTGGTGAAGAGGTAAAATTTGAATTCTTAAATTAACTTCATTAATTTTTATTAAAACAGGCAAAACTCTCCATGTGATGTTTGGTGGTTTAATTCATTAATTTTTGTTTGGACTATATATTTCATTTGCAAATGGAGATTAAACAAAATACATGATGATAAAATTTCATAACCATTTTTAAAAATTAGTTTATCACATGAGAAATACATTTAAACTAAAAACCTGAAAGTTAATCAAATTCAGTACTATAACTGATTGTAAGGTTATATTTTTTTACAATACTGCTGTTGATATCTTCACATTATTTCAAGTAAATAATATGCAAATATATAGGCTGCGGGAACAACTACATATTGTTATATTCTTTTATTCTATTAATGCATGCAAAAATTATGTTGTGAATACATACTACAGAAAAAAAAATTACAGTTTTTGGTAAAGTGAAGTAAAATTTGATTTCATAAATATATTTTAAAGTAATTAAATTTCATTTGTATAATGTTTAATTTCTCATTTGCAAGTGGAGTACAAACAAAATATCATGAAGTTAAAATGTCATAACCATTTTTAAAAATTAATTTATCACATGAGAAATATATTTAAAGTAAAGTCATAAAAGTAAATCAAATTTAGTAATATAACTAGTCACAAAAAAATATTTTTTGCGATGCTGCTGTTGATCACTCATTTATTATTTCATGTAAATAATATGAAAATAAATAAGCTGTAGGAACAGCTACATTTTGTATTATATTCTTTTATTCTAATAACACGAACAAAATTATGGGTGCAGCTAGTATATTATAAATGTAAGATTAAATGCATAAATAATAACCAATGCACAAAGACTGTAAATGAAATAGAAACCTTCTTTGCCTTGCCTAGTTTGGGTTTAACACTTTGAAGCTCATTTAAATATATTTAATAATGATTTCATATTTATAAAATTTGTAATGTAAAATAGATGCAAAACACCTATTAATAGAAGTTGTGATAACAATACTAGCACAGAGTTTGGTCCAATTTTTTACAATGAATAATAATTATCAATATTTAAGTTAGCATCGTAAGAGAATATTAAGATTTGTCTGAACAATTACAAATAATCTTTATGCACGATATGATTAAATGTGTATATTAATGTATTATCATGGATAAAAGATATAAAATTTTAATTTGGATATTTCCATGTGACAGAGAACAATAAGTGAATGGTTTTAAGTGATGTTAGCCAAACTCTGTATATACAAATGCCTGCTAACATTTCAATAACATCACAAGGTTCTAAAGAAAATAGCTAAGATGAAACTAAAATAAATGTTGGCAAAACATTTTACGTATCACATGTAACTAGAATATCACAATAACAGTATAGTGATGTATTCTCTCAGCAATTATACCGAGAAACTTGCTAGCTACTTAATTTTACATTCACCAGTCTAAATTTTCCCATATTCTGCTCCACCCCATTTCCACAACATAATCTTTGTTAACTCTATAGCCTTTATATCTAAATCCCCCTTATCTTTTTCCAAACCCAGCATAAAAACCAATAATCTACTTTCTGTATAATCACTTTTTTCATAGTTATTTTTCCATAACTTCATTATATGTGCCCTTTCTGTTTTCAAGCATTTACATTCAATTAACAAATGCCTAATATTTTCTATTCCTTCCTTACATAATTTACAGACTAAATCATCCATATTTTTCCATTTACATGTATATTCTCTTGTTGCTAAAGATCCTGTTAGAGCCTTAAACAAAACTATCTATAGAGTAGTGCCACCAAGAGCAAATCTTTGCAATTAGTGAATGAAGGTTTGTGCATAAAATCCCTATCTAGTGCCTACTCATACAACATCCTGAATAGTTTATAGCTTTCAACAGTGAGGATCTAATGCAACCCTCCAGCTAGGAGCCCAAGAAGAAAATACCATGTTTCCAATCCAAGCTGATTTGCTTGTACAGTATAGTCATATAGATCTGAACTTAACTCAGCATCTATACATTTTAGTATCTTTTGTTTCCAAAAACTAGTCACTATTATTCTATGGACAGGATGGTATAAAAACATCGCATTATTACCATTTTATATGCTACACTTGCTGTTAATAAGAATACCAAACTCTCCTTATAGTGTAAGCCTTTGTAATCAATGAATGTAGGAAGATTTGTGCATAAATCTCTACCTAGTCCCTACTCATCCAACATCCCCAGACTAGTTTCTAGCTTGTGGCTTTCAGTGACCAGCATTGGATTGAGAGGACTGCACCTAGATCTTAATATCTAATGCAATGCTCCAGTAGTCACATTTTACCTATTTTGGTAAGTG
Source organism: Epiperipatus broadwayi (assembly GCA_028023455.1). Lineage (NCBI taxonomy): Eukaryota > Metazoa > Onychophora > Udeonychophora > Euonychophora > Peripatidae > Epiperipatus > Epiperipatus broadwayi. The sequence continues at coordinate 10,307,546 of JAQFVV010006201.1, forward strand.
TTAAAGCTAGGAGCACAAGATGAGAAAACATTGTAATGTTTTCATTTGACTGTACAAGCAAATGTGCTTGAGTGGGATTAATAAAATAAGTAAAAGGTGGTTTCTGGAAGGTTGCATTGGATCCTAAAACTAGGCGGTGCTCTCAATCCAAGACTCCTCACTTAGCTAGAAAACTAGTCGGAGGATATTGGATGAGTAGGCACTAGATAGGGAGTTTATGCACAAAGCTTCCTGCATCATTGATTACAAAGGCTTGCACTTGGTGCAATACTGTATGAAGAGTTTGGTACTTTTATTAACAGCTTGTTTAAGCATATAAAATGTTTATCATGTGATGTTTTAATTAGAATATCAATAAGGGCTATCCATATGATCTCTCTGCATGAATGACAATTCCATAAAAAAAAATTCTATAATTGTTTTGATTATTTGACTTAAATGTTTCTCTAGGTACATATTATAAGTATTCATCCATTAGTAATAGCTTGGTTATCCATATTCTTTCTTTGTAAGCTGAAAATTATTAGGGATTATTCTTTATTTACAATTTCAATCTTTACTGTAGTAGTAAAAAAAAAAGATTAATGCAGAAAATTTTATAAATATTAATTATGTCACGATGACGTGAGTATATATTTATAAATAAATTTTCGTTTAATTATACATATTTCATTTATATATATGCACTGCATCTGATATTGCCATGTGAATATCGAGTTTTAAGGTTTTTCCCCCCAATAAATACTATATTATACACGGATAATAATAAGTCAGTCTGCATAGTTCAATCCAGTTGTGATACGACAGGACCAAAACATTTCTGGATAAAAGCTCAATTTGTTATTTCTAGAGTTCATACATCACATATTCTGCCAAGAAACTACCCATTCAATTATTTTTTAAAACCCCCTAGCCATTTTATAAGCCAATAACTAAAGCTTTTAGTTGAAGAAAATGATGGATATTTATATCTAAATTATATTATAATAAGTATTCTCTTTATTTTATTTACTTTAAAACATAAGATTTTCATATTAATAATAACCAGGATTTAATGATATTAAGAGAAAAAAAAGAAGTAAAATATTAGTGATATTTTTTCACACGTTCATTCTTCAAAATCAGACTTGAGTTCAAAAGTCAATTTCAAACTAAGACATCTTAAAAACATTATCAAATTAGACTGAATTATACTATAAAATAAATAATTGTAGACATAAAGATATGCAATTTTTTATTTTATAAAATTGCTGCTTGTAATCAATTTTTAATCATATGTTAATTTATTTTATTGTAATAGTCATCATGTATGGCAGATAATTATTTTTTTGTTTAAGGATTTTGTTCTTATTTTTAATTATATTTTGCATCTTATTTAATATATGATTTTTACATTAAATACAAACTATATATATGTGTGTTATTCAGAACTAAATTTAATGATAAACCCCTACAATGCATTCAACAACTGTATGGTAAATTGTTTGAAAGATCGAGTGACATTAGAGCATTCTCCGAGTCCGCTATTGCATAGAGTTAGAGAATGTATCAAATAAATTAATCAAATGGTTTATTATTCTGGATATCATATGATGTTTGAAAATTAGAAGGCATTGAAGTGGAGACAAGATCCAAGTATCTTGAAACCCATAGAGTATCGCTTTAAATTTCTTGCACTAAATAATACAATAACGAAAGTATTTATTATACTTATATAACTTTAGCTATTTTTAGATTAATTAATATTAATAACAAAAAACAACTCACATAAATCTGCTTTTCCAAAATTAAATATTGTATATGAAATAAGAATAGTATTACTTTTAATAAACCAAAACAAAGGGTCATATAAATTCTGTAGTTTATATTTAAAGGCACTGCCATGCAATGCCCACAGGTTATTCATGCTTACAAAACATGACTTTAGAGCTTCTTTTAAATTAATCATTCTTACATATAGTCTAGAATAATGATGTGGATAACTGTTTTGCTTTTGATAGCATTATTTTTAATATTAAATATGAATGTAATAATAACAACCAAAAATTCGAGACTAGTTATTTAGGCAGACTACTGTATTTTCTATTAATTTAAGGTATAAAGAGAGTGTTTGGATTTATGAGATGGAGACAACACATATTTAATCAAATATGCAGTATACTATATGCAACCATTACTAAATCTATTTGGTCTTCCCTGGACTTCTCTTAATTCTAAAATTTGTAAATTAGTTCCATTGTTTTTTTAAAAAAAAGATTATTTTTAGAGATTACAAATCATAGTACATCTTTTAAGTAATTATGAAGTCAGAGGTTAGTCAGATCATATACACCTGGGTCTCTTTTTATGCGGTAAATAGGTTCCACAGAAAACCCGCATTAAAAAAATCACACAAAAATAGACGTACTTACATTGAAAAATGTGGGATATGTTCCTTAATTTTCAGAAATCGCATAAAATCTAAGCAACAGGTAAAATTACTTTAAAATTCACATTAAAAAAAAAAAAGGAAATAAAGTATGAGTAATAAAAAATTTCAAATATTTGAAAAAAATTGATACAAGACAAACTTTTTTTATTAACTATTTAATTTTATTCAAAACAATACGTTTTTATGTGTAATTTATTTTACATTTTTAATCATTATCACTATTTGACAATATGTGGGTGCATTTGTGAACTGGTAAGAAATCAGATTCATCACAAGAGGAAATACAATTAGTACCAACTTCGTGCTGTGTTAATGGTTTTCCTTGACAATGTAATTGGTAATTAAACTTTGAGACGATGATTTTACTAATTGTTTATGAAGCTCGCGATATCCTGATTGTTATGTCTAGCTGTTAGAGAATACACTTCCACAAGTGCAACTATATATATATAACACTCTACCATGAGTGTGTTAATAATAACTAATGGTTAAATTTTATACACATATATACATAGAGAAACTTTTAGACAGAAAAAAATTACATGTAAAAATATTTAAGAAATTTAAAGATACATTCTTTTTAAGTAGAAATTAAGTTCTTAAATATTTTTACTTCTAACTTTTTTCTGTCTAAAAGTTTCTCCATGTGTATGTGCATAAAGGAAAATATAAACATACATATTCATAACATAGACATACAACTATTTAGCTCTCATTGGAATTTAAGAGATCATTCATAATTCATGTCATTAACAAAAATGATTTTCCAATTGATTAGAAAGTTGAAGACTTTCTTGAATCGTTTTTGCTGTGAAACAAACAGGTTCCACTTCTGTTTCATTAATTTTTTCTAAATCTTCTATGGTATCTAAATGTATTGCCAAACCTTTTCCCAACAGGCATTTAAAGTATGTAAAATTTAATGCGTGAAATATGAACTTCTTTATTGCATAAAAGAAAACCGCATAAAAAAATCCACATAAAAAGAGACTCAGATGTAATAGCTTAATACCAATGTGTGATAATTCCATCATTATCTACATTTACTGTTAACAATTAATTAAAATATTCAGAATCAAATCAATTTAACTTACTAATCTAAATATGTTCATGACCAAAATGAATAGATTTCTTATATTAAAAGTATCAAATAGTTTGATAATGTGAATTCAAATTTCAAAGCTAAAGGATTTCTATTTGATATTGTAGGCATGATATCATTTTTTTCTTTTAGATTTGGACAGTAAAACTAGAACTGTTATTAATTTTGTTATTACATTAGTATTTGCTACCTTCATAATAAAGTTCTTTCAATATTATTGTTTTTAAAGTAAACTCAATATATCTAAAGTGACATTCTAAGCTAAACATTTAAAGAAAATAAGACTTTTTATGAACATAAAAGTATATCATAAAAACATTGGTTAATCACTTTCATCATTAGCAGCTATTGTATACGAATGAGGTCACTCTAATTCTAGAAGGAAAAAAAATGAAGATATAGAAAAAATCAGAATTACTCTGTTTCAGTTAATGGAAATGTGATAGTACAGACACACCATTGTAATGGCACATTTATTGCAGAAAAAAGATATAGCTTGACAAGACAGCAAGAGAAAAGGAACAAATATTACATTATATAAAGTAATGTTTAAAGTGATTATTTGCAATTAATTCTAATTCTGCCTCAGGAAAATTTGCCATAACATTTTAAAGCTAAATATTTAAAATCACAGAAAAATTATTTCATGCTTCAATAACTAATTGATATGAAGTTTAATAAAGGACATACAAAAGTTATTTTGGAGATTATTGGTGATAATTTTTGAAGTGATATCAGAAATGCTGTTTGTTACATGTCAATTGGTTTTCTAATTTAACGATCGTTTTAATGAGTAAATTATTGTGTATATACATTCAAATTTAAACAAAATTTTGGGTTTTTACAATACCAGAAGATAAAAAGTATGGGAATAAACCAATGCTAATATTAATTTAAGAAGCTGATAAAAAAGGCATCAAATTAAAATATTTGTTAACAATAAATACTAAAGTATTGTATTATCCAAATTCATAATTTAGATATTTAAGTAAAACTCAGTTTTAAATTTAATAATGATATTTGGTTAACAAAATATAATCAAGCTATGTTAGTGATTGATACCAATTGTTGTCAAACAATTTACAAGCATACACCACGAAGTCACATTTTTAACAATTTACATAAGGTGGAGTCTGCGACAGTGTTTATTTTTAAAATGAACCTTGTTTCTCATTAAATTAAAGATTTGTAGAACAAATGCAATTGCTATAACACAATGTGTATAAATTATTTCACTCTTTTCCCTACTACTAGAACATCAAATATCTTATGTTTAGTTAAGACTATTATCAAATTAATTCACTTACCTGTTTATATGTGCATTTAGCAGTGAAATACTACATATATTTATTTTAAGGCTATACTAAGTATGTATACTTTTCAGCATGAGGTAAAAAAATGAGCAAACGAATTAATATAAACAACACACACAAAAAATAAATTTCCAGCAAGAATATGGAATAGATAAATCAATGATCAATCATGTTTTATAACTTTTATTGCTTTTTATGCTTTCAAGTTCATTTCTCAAAAACTAAAATCAAACCTTTAAATCTACATGTAATGTTTAAAATTTAAACAAATACAACACTTAATTTTCTATGTATTACTACACTTATATTAGATGGTAATTTTAGTATATGGTGAGAATCAGGAATAGATTACCACTATACATTTCAATAAATATATGCTAGAATAAACAAATTGTATAACAAGCGAGCTTCTAGAAACAAAATTACATTTGCTGTGGGAGATCATTGTACTTTGTAGCAATATCAGTAGTGATTATATCATGATTGCTAAGAATAGGCTATTATACTTGTAACCATGTCAGTAGTATAGGTTACAGCAATTTAACAAAGTTTAAACTATTTGATTACCCCCACATAACTATGTTAGGGCAAGTTTGATTACTATTCTGCAATCAATTTGTTAGTGATGATTTGGATAATATTATTCACAATGTCTACCTGTGTTCATAACAATTACTCTGAACTTATTTTTATTAATATGAAATATTGATCAGATGAGAAATGTATTTTACTATGATACTACCAATTGCCATTTAAAAGAATTAGTAATACTAACTTCAATCCTATAATCAAAGCTAAATGATTATGACAAAACCACTGAGATCATGTGTTATTTAGGAAATGAATAACTTTATTATTATATTCTTGTTTGATCTTCAAAGTAGAAATTGAAAAACAAACAAATACAATTGATCATGTTGGAGACTGTTGGTTACATTATTAATTCACAAAATTCAGTAAGATTATATTTTGAGTTAGAAAATCACATTCTTTTTTATAAATAAATTTCTTTTAATATATCTGGAATGTTAATAAAAAAAATCAACTATTTAATTATAACAGCAATAGGATACATATTAATAATATCCTAAAAATTAGAAGAAAACTTCCTTGATGAGTTCTAAAAAGTGTTTTAAAATATTTTTATGGTTGGAAGATGAAACATTTGTTTTTATATTGTTATTCTTAGTTAGATAATATTTTAGGTCAGGGTATTATGTCATCAGTAGGAATTATTAAGAAAAATATCAATCACCTTAATTAAGAAAGTACCACACATACAAATTCTTAAATATTATTTCCTTTAATACATTTATAACTGAAACTAATTTGGAATATAAGATTATGTCACTTTCCTACATTACAGTTCAATAAATTAATAATCAATATAACCCACAAGTAATAATTGATTTTTATTATCCTTATCATTGTTGATTGAGGATAATAAACAAAGTGATACTGCCCGTTCCATTTTGTTCACTCTGCGATTATCAACTGATGTCATTTTAATAATAATCACTTGTTCAGTCCAATTTTCAATTACTTAATTTATTTTAAAAAAATGGCTCATTTTGTTTGCAACACTTCTTTACATTGTAATATTTGCATTGATATTATTTAATAGTATGCAACATAAACTTGCATTTTTGATTACAAGCATATTCATATTTTGTTTTTACCTTTCTTGTGCTATCAGCAGTTCGGAATTGTCATTTTCATTAGTGCGCAATATCTTGGCTATTTTAAACAGCATGTTATTCATTTTACTGAGCTTAATCTATAATATTTTATTTAAAAAAAAAAAAAAAAATCTGCAGAAGTCAGTATTTTAGCAAAAAAAATTGAATTTCTGTTGCCCTATATAGTATTCCAAAGACTCGACTGTCTATCCCCATTTACCTTATAAAGTATTTGAAAGAGCTTGTCTAATCCTTCTATTGTTGAATAGGAGGTTCTAACTGTCAAAATCAGAAATTGCACAGAAAATCTTTTATTCTTTCATAATAAATTTTGAACATGAAAACATATTTTCCAAAATTATTTACGTTTATTATTACTTAAATATAGACGTTTATTCAAAAATATTTAATTTTTAGAATAATCAAGAGAAATGAATAACCTCGACCACTGCTTATAACACAAGTAGAAAACATCTATTTTTCATAATTATTTACATATTTATGATTATTTTTCACAATATATTGACTAATAATGTGATTAGATTTTTATTAATAAATATTTAATTTTAGGAAGAAGAAAAGACTAGAAAAATGAAAAATCAGCATTTCTAAGATGAACAGAAATCAATGGCTACTACGTTATAATTGGATGAAAATTCTTTTGTTTTTCTGTAGGCAATTTTTCATACATTTTTTTATAGTTATAATTTTCTTTTTAGCTATATTTGAGCAATTTAAATGTAAAATAATTCAATTTTTAGAAGCTAAATTAAAGCAATTCTGATTATTTTACTTTGTAATCATAAGAATAATCAAAGTTTTACTCAATCTGACCCATTGCTGAAAGATTAATTAATAAGATACTCAATTTTATCTGGACTCTTTCTGGTATCCTTTTTATACTATTTTTATTTATTCATTATGACAAATAACTTCTATAATAATTATGATTTTTTAAAAAAATATTACAATAAAAATGTTTCTCTTTATTTTGTAATTTTGAAAAAAAAACAACAAAACCTTCTACTGAAGATTTTGAAAGACACATGATATCTAACTTATTAGGAAAATGTAATCTTTATGACTCAAAACATCAATTTATATAAATATTTATAAACAATGAGGATTGCCAATTCCTCAACAAGCTTTGTGATAAATGCTTAGCCAAAGCCAGCACTTAAAATATCTGTCAGAAACCCCCACAAAGCTTGTTGAGGAATTGGCAATCCTCATTGTTTATAACTTACAAACTTAAGAGATAGGGTCATGTGATCTATGACTCTTATTTTGACTATTTATAATAATGTATTTCAATAAATAATAACAATTTTTCTATAGTAGATTTTGAAACAAGTAGTCTTTCTTACAAATATATACATTTGAAAAAGCAATTATAAGCACATTTCTTTAGGATATATGTATATATTTATAATATTGTTAAAAACATTTTTTTTTCTTTGATATAAAATGAAATTGCATAATTTACGACAATTGTTTGAAAAAATATTAAATGACTGTTACATAAGCAAATTTACAACCAAATTAAAAAAAAAATATTATGTTTATGTGAAGAAAATAATTCCATCATTAATCAAAAATGTACACAAAAAAATCAGCATATGTGCTTTTAACTACAAAGGTATAGTATTCACATCACAAATAAAATATTACAGTACATAAATTCATGTTTGAAATGTGATATTTAGTGGTGGAGAAAAAAGATGCTATAGTACCGTATTTAGATTTAGTTTTGGTTAGCATATTATTATGTTTATGTGAGGGAGTAATTCTGCCATTAATAAAAAAAAATGCTCGGAAAAAATCAGTACATGTGCTTTTAACTACAGTGGTACAGCACTTAAATTGCAAAGAAAATGTACTGTATTTACATTTAGTTTTGGTTAGTGTATAATTGAAATGACAGACCCTTTAGGTCGGTAAACATTTCTCACATTTATTTATACAATATTAAAATCATTTGTTTAATTTACAATAAATCTTAAAAAAAATTATTAAAGCAACCAATTAAAAAACTATCACCTATTTAGTCCAGGTACATCTAGTTTCAAATATATATTTCATTTATTTGATATTTTTATTAATAAAATATTTAACTTTTATATGTGTTAACGTTTCTTTAAAGATTAAGATAATCCATGTGGTGAAGTAACTAAATTGGAGACCGAGACATAAACGTTTTTTTCTCTCAGAATAAATTAAAGTTTAAATAAATTTTAAAATTATTTTTACTTTTTAAATGCATTTGCTAACTTTTAAAATACTAATTATTATAAACATGTTTAATTTTCTGTGAAAAGTTTAATAGAAAGATTAATAATTCAAAAATAACTATTTTAATACTAGAAATATTTATGATTTTTTAAAAATTAAATAAAATAATCATGAGAAGTTAAGACAAGATATAATATCCCTGCCTTCCTATTTCATCTCTTTTTGTCTTTTGTTTAAAAATTGAAAGTAAAATGCTTTCCGTTTAAAATGATTCCCTTTGGAAATTCTTTTTTTTATATGCATATATATATCAGATTAAGACTAATAAAAATTTTTAAAAACTAATTAATGACTTCATCTGTGCATGTATATATGTAAATGCATAAATATACTTGATGTATAAATATGAATAACAAGAAAAGGAATAAAATTTTAATATAATTTCTGCAAATCAAATATTTTTCATTTTGAATATTTAATCACAGAGGATTTTGAAATATTATATTAAAACTCTTTAAGGTATATGTTTATATGCAAAGTTGTATATTTTTTAAATTTTACTTAGTTATGTGCCAACATGAATTTAATAATTTTTTTAGTTCAAGTAATTGACAGTAGCTTCGAGAATCATCTTTTCTGATGCAGAAAATTTATTCTTTAAGGAAGCCATGATGTGAGGAAAATGGCTATACTTTTAGAAATTGACAAATAATTGGTCGACTTTTTGATTCTACTAGCTTCATGTTTTTGGTTAAGTAATCCATTCAGAGGACAGGACATAACTTGGTTTTAATTTTAGCTTTATCATATCACTGACTATAATAGTAATACACATTGCAATAATTAACCATTTTCCTACTTTTTATAAGATCTCATGAAAGCACATTTTACTCTATCAACAGAAAATGGTTTTCTAAGTATTTTCCACATAACTATCTTGTTATTAAATTTATTAATAATTTCATTTGAAATCTGCCTCATTTTTTACATAAAGATCTTTATACAATCTTTTGTTTTGTTTATCAAAATTACATTAAAGAAAAGGTAGTGTTGTTCTATCTCATCAGCCACTTGATGCTAAGCAAACACACACATGTAACGTTCCCAGGCCAGTGATTCTAAAAAACTATTGAGTTTATTTTTGGAATATGAAATAAAAGTAAATTATATTACAATTTACACAAAATTAAAAAATTCAAACAAAATATAAAAATGTAAGCCGACTTTTTGAATAGTAATTAATCAGAGACTGGCTTTTTTGAGTAAATTATATTACAACTTCCTCAAAATTTAAAAATTCAAACAAAATTTCCAAATGAAAGCAGACTTTGACTTTTTGGGACAGTAATTAATACCAGACTGGCATTTTTTAAATTTTGTGGGCCTGTATATAAAAACTTATGTTACTTTTTTAATAACAAATAATAGTAATGTAACGAGCACAGACGTTCGTTACATTGTTGTTTTTTATTTATTTATTAAACATGAAAGTAAATTAAAAAGTTCGCATTTAAAAATTTAAATTTATATTAATGCAAGCGTTACGTGTATACCGGCCTTTCGTTATATATATACCTTTGTGCTTCATTCATTTTTACTTCCAATACCAAGGACAAGGTTTGGCAAACCTCTTTGGATTTCTTCAGCGCGTGATATTATTGCATAGGGTTCGCTCTGGCAAAAGTCCAGCCTATGGCAATTCAATAAAGCGCCTTCTTCGTTGTTTATGACCCGACCCTGCCGACGTTTGCAGAGAGTCGCTTTCCTTAACGGTGAATTGAAGCATCTTCTTAGATCTTAGAATAGATCGTTCCATTGCCATCATACACGTACCGCTCTCCCATATTTTGTTCTTTTTAAAAGCCGAGACTTTTTTGGACAGTAATTAATCAGAGACTGGCTTCTCTCTGTGTGTGTGGATAGGAAAAGTTAGGTACTTTTCTAATAAAAAATAAAAGTAAATTTTACCCTTTTTCGGACAGTAATTAATCAGCCATGGAGAAAAAGTAAATTAGATTTCAATTTACCTCACTAAAGTTAATAATTATAACAAACTATTAAAATGAAAGCCGACTCTGGAATCTGGCAATTTTCAGAGTTTGAAGTAGCCATCTTACTTATCTCGGATGATTTCTCATGTATACATTACTTTCATTGGAATCTTCATAATAGTGCTGTACTATACTCTAAAATCCAATTTCTGAGGGTTACACATTCCTGATGGAACAGTGACAACACTGTTGCAAGGTACCAATAGGTCAGTTCACATGAAAAAAAAAGATGGACCTAAAGAGTTCAATTATTTAGACACAATGCAGTCAACACACCCTCATATGATACTGTAGCAAAAATACACAACACAGCATTATGATAAACTGCAGAACACAAGGAACTATGGCAGCCAATGAAGGCATTTTCTGTGCTTTTAACATAGAAAGAAGCCACAGCAGTAGCAGAGTAAATGGACTCTTTCTGTGCTTTATTGTAGAATCTTATCGATGGTTGCAGAAATGGCATATCTCTAGGAATTTAGCTAGAAATAGTGCCATAAAGCAGCTGACATGATAGAACAGAACACTAATCCATTCAGAGGACAGGACATAACTTGGTTTTAATTTTAGCTTTATCATATCACTGACTAAAATAATAATACATATTATAATAATTAACCATTTTCCTGCTTTTTATAGGATCTCAAGAAAGCACATTTTACTCAGTCATAACAGAAAATGTTTTTCTAAGTATTTTTCACATAATTATCTTGTTATTAATAAGTTCATTTAAAATCTGCTCATTTTTTACACAAAACTATTTATACATCATTTTAAAATCAAAATTACATTAAAGAAAATTTACATATATTTAAAAAAAAATATTCTAAAATTTTATTTATTAATCTTTTAGTCATGCCAAAACTTTCATCAGAATTTTTAAAATTATTTTTTTAATAATTCAATGCAAATTCATGATTGGAATAACATAATATTATTGTAAAATTAAATTCTCATACTGCAGTGCAAATATATTATGCCACCTTTCATAATCATTATGCATTTCATGAACAATATTCATCATGAAAATGCAAAAATGAAAGAAGCATAAGATAAATATCCAAATTTAAATACATTTTTTATGATTTTGTTTTTCCATATAATCACTCCTTCCCAATATCTCCAATACTGTTCATGCTTTAAGTGTAAAAGGATAAACCAGACGTTTTAAATCAATGATTCACTTTACATTTTTTCCACTAAGGAAAAATAAAAGCAATTGATTAGTTACTCTAGAGGGCAAGTGATGTTTGCACTCCAGAAGTGATACATTGGCTTCTATATTAGATATCTTCAGTTCTCAGATTCGTCACTCAATAGGTGTTAGATCATACAAGATAATCTATGTTATAAAACTTGGAACAATATTAGTAATTTCAAGAAGTTTTTTCTTTATCCTATAAAAGGTTATAAGCTAAAAAAATCAAATGATATTTTTCATTTTTTTAACAACTATAGTTCATGTTCTCTGAATGATTTGACACTTTATGAGATGGGCACATCACATGAAATGCAATTACAAATAATTAGTAGTATGTTCAACTGTTTTCAAATACTGCAAACATATGAGTAACTGGTGTAACCAATAAACAGCAATATGATAATGGTTCTAAAAGCAATTTGAATTAAATTCCAACATAAATTTAGACTATTATGAAACTAAAGTTTTATAATCATTATAAGCTATTTCTTGAACTCTAATAAATACATTTTATTTGAACAGAATTTTACACTATGGTTAAACTATAAAAAATTAATAACTACTGCCATATTTATCTGCTGTCTCAAAATCAGCATTAAAAAACATTTTAATTTTCTATTCATACTATAATAGGAAAATGTCACACAAATTGCAAATGGCTGCTTTTATTTACAAGAAAATATGGTTAAAGCTATTGTACAAGTAATAAATAATTCAATTGTACTTTTTTTTTTGTATTTTATTAAAAACTACTTTTAAAAATATTGCTAAGGTTAACTTGGAATCCTTTAATTAGTTTTTTCAAAATTCAATTGTTTTCAGTACAGTAATTATAACAGCCTTTATTTTCATCTATTTTATATATAATAAATATTTAAATTGTATTTAAATAAGAAATATGTAGAAATAATATTCAATTTCCAATGCATCACCTTCGTTAATTTCTAATTTTGTTTTAAGCATCTTAATGCATGTGTAATTTTTGAATATTTGTATCATTAATAAACAAATATCCACATACTTTATGCATATGGACTGTTAAAAATTATACAGTATTGTACAATATTCTATTTTTTAAAAAATTTGTTCTTGAAGTGAAAATAAGATTTTATAATGAATAAATACTATAAATTCATGAGCACACGTTTTTATAGACTGCTATCTCAATTTATAATTAAAAAATAAAATTAGAAATCAAGAGTTGGAATCAGATTTTATTAATTAAATTTAGACTTTATCTTTAAAGTTAGATTTCTTTATATTTATAGGAACACACATAAGAAAAGTTATGTATGTTTAAAAATAAGAAATGAAGTTGGTTTATTTTGATTCAGTTTAAATAAACAAAAAAAAAACAAACTAAATCTAACTTTATTTCCCTAAATAAATTTGTTTAAAAATTATACTATAGAAAGAAAATTATTTCAAGTAATGTTGAATTAATATAATTTTGATAAAATAGTTTATCACAATAGCAAAATAAATTCCTTGTTCGATATTTTCCAAATATTTTAAAACTTCAATTGAACACATTCTTTTAGAGATTAAGATAACAACTAGTTATCATGCAAGTAAATATTTTTTTTATCTGAGGAATTTTTTAAATGTGGTAATTAAAAATAATTACTGGTTTGTTTTAATTAGATTACAAAATATGTTTTGCAAAAAAAGGATAATTTTGCTTTTGGTCTTTGCTGTCTCTGCTAACTATTTACCAAGATTATCATTGCTGTCTACACATATTTCAAAAAACTTTTTCAAGTAGTTGAAGCAGTCTTGCATTGGTGGTCGAGAGGTCAGCGTGACTGCCTTGCATTTGCAGGCAGTTGCCCGGGTTGCGGGTTCGCGTCCCAGCTGATGCTATGACACTTAAAAAAAAGTAGTTGAAGCAATCACCATCAGAGGCTGAATTCACAAAAAAAAAAATCTCCCCAAATATGGATCTCTAACCAGGATGTCTAAATCTATGTGCTGAACAAACTCCAATTTAGTGAAAACCAGCTCCATGCAGTGACAACAGACATACTTCTCAATAGGATAAATTAACCAATTTTAAGATAAACTCTAACTGAAAACCTGATTAGGACTGAATATTTGAAAACTACCAACCATATATTTCACTAGTGAACTACAAAGAGCTCTTAATTTGTTCAAAGATAAAATTTACATCTGTTTCATATTAAGGATAATCTCTTCTCAGACTTAAGATAATTTTATTTATTATAAACAATAATTTAGTAATTGCCTGAAAGTTTGTGATAATGTTATATTATTAGATGTGATATGTTGAACTATTTCCATCATCTATGCGTGAAAGTTGAATGTACAGAAAATTTTAAACTTTTCAAATACAAACAACTTGTTAGTAATACCACACAATTAGACAACACAGCTGGTTAGAGCATTTGCCTTAAATTCGATATTCAATAATCATAAGTTGCAAGTTCAACTTCTATGTGAATACTGTCACTGTGCATATCAGGCCACAATACCTGAAGAAGAATGGAGAATACTACTACTCAAAACATGTAATTACTAATCTGTGTTGTCTAATTGTGTGTTATTACTAACAAGTTGTTGGAATTTGAAAAATTTAAAATTTTATGTACATTCCACATTTATAGATCCATGGAAATAGTCCAACATATTACATCTAATAATTTAGTAAACTTAAATAAATCTAGTTACCACAAACCAATAATATTTACCTATTATCAGTTAATTTGTAATTTAATACTTTATAATATAATGTAATGATAACTGCCTTTTTAACAATTGGTAATAATTCGGTTAACAGTAAAATGAAAAAACCCACAATATTTGTAAATTAATTTTTGTCTAGGGAAATTTAAAATAACTAAAGGGCAACCGCACACAGTGGAATAACTACATATCAGTACCAATCACAAGCAATGATCAAATTGAACCCGCCTAAAAACAAGTTTCCATGTAGATTCAATTATATTTCCTGATCATTATCCCCATCTATCTAATAATTTATTACATTAACGATATATAATCAGCTTGGTTCAGATCAGAAATGATAAAGAGCAACAATAACTTTAATCAAAGAATACAATTATATAATAAAAAAAAATGTATTTATATATTTATAATTAAGAAAATTATATCGTGATTACGCATGAGAAAAAAACCTTTGTAACTTACAATAACTCTTTAAGGATGGCTATAGAAAGTTGTTAATTTACTTTAACATCTTTGTGAGCTCACATATGTATTTTATATCCGTAAATATAGGAACATGGCCATTAATCATTAAATTTTAATGTCTGCTGGCAATATATTTTAACTTCTTTTGGTTCATTCCATGGCAATTTTCCTAGGAGTTTCCATTGCAATTTTCTTCTGAGCATTTAAAATAGGTAGACTCACAGATTAATTTCCTTTTATGGCAAGTAATTGTCAAATATTTCTTAAGCATTCAATAGTGATGAATAGATTGGCAGAATCAAGATTAAATTTTAAAGCATTTCTTTGCCTACAGATCCATACACAGATACTATGCTGAAAAGACCAGGTAAAGCATTTTGGAGGGTTTCCTATTTCATAAAATGCACAATATTAACTTAAAAATCCTTATAAATTTTTTACAGTCAAAGACATGATGGCAAAGAGTTTTACAATTCTTATGTGATTTCTTGGAAAGCAGACGATTTAAAAAATGTTTGTTGGTTCCCATAGCAAGATTTTTGTTTTAAAAAAAATATTCATTTTAAAAGAATAAAATAGTAACCCATTTTATCTTCACACTTATTTTTAACATTTAAAAATTTATTCTATATCCATATTTTACCATAAAAGCAACACCTGTAAACCCAGATGTGAGGATTACAATGTTATTGTATTTCTTTCCCAATGTTAACTTTTTATTTATATTTTATAATATATTTACTTTGGTTTTAGTAAAGATTTGACATATATATATATAATATTTAAATATATGTATGTTGTCTATACTAATCAATGTAATTATAAGGGACTTGAACTCAGACTTTCAAGCTCTCCACAACTATCCAATCCATTTTATACAACTGATACACATAATCATATACATGTGAAAAAGATAAATGATCTCCAATATTGATATTTTGTGCTGAATTAGCACTCATCAGTTGATCAAGATCACCATCTCCAACACATATATAGAATCACTGCTCTGTTTTTATTAAGATAGCAAATCTTCAAACATTAATGGACAAGCTTCTATCTTCTCCACTCTCCAACCATCCATATTGAAAATCCAAGGATGAAATGATCAAAGTCCTTGATGATGCCAATATTATTGTCATACCCATGTTGACCTTAAGTCAATCTGACCCATTAAGGTTCTATGTGTGAAGGTTCAGATTGACTTAAGGTCAACATGGGTATAAGGCCAATCTGACCCATTAAGGTTCTATGTGTGAAGGTTCAGATTGACTTAAGGTCAACATGGGTATAAGGCCAATCTGACCCATTAAGGTTCTATGTGTGAAGGTTCAGATTGACTTAAGGTCAACATGGGTATAACAATAATACTGGCATCAGATCATTCCATCCTCATATTTTCAATGATATGGATGGCTGAAGAGTTGGAGAAGATTGTCCATTAAAGTTTGAAGATTTTCTATCTTAATATAAGCTGAGCAGTGATTGTA
This sequence comes from Epiperipatus broadwayi, assembly GCA_028023455.1. Taxonomy (NCBI): domain Eukaryota; kingdom Metazoa; phylum Onychophora; class Udeonychophora; order Euonychophora; family Peripatidae; genus Epiperipatus; species Epiperipatus broadwayi. The sequence goes on from JAQFVV010006201.1 coordinate 10,324,213, forward strand.
TATATATGTTGGAGATGGTGATCTCGATAAACTGATGAGTGCTGGTTCAACACAAAATACATATACTGGAGAACATTTATCTTTTTCACATGTATATGGTCATGTATCACAGAAGTATATGATGTGTTGAATAGTTGTGGGGAGTTTGAAAATCTGAGTTCAAATCCCTTATAATTATATTAAGTTTAGTATAGACAATATACATATATTTAAATATTACATATTTAGCCTATATTCTGTCCATCCCTTTTCTGTACAATTAAAAGGACATATTAAGATCCTATATGTAAGGAGTCAGATTGACTTAAGATCAACATGGGTATGACAATAATATTGGGATCATTAAGGGCTTTGATCATTTTCATCCTCAGATTTTCAATAATATGGATGACCGAAGAGTTGGAGTGGAGAAAATTGAAACTTGTCCATTAAAATTTGAAGATTTGCTATCGTAATAAAAACTGAGCAGTGATTCTATATATGTGTTGGAGATGGTGATTTGGACCAACTGATATCAATTGTATAAGATGGGTTGGATAGTTGTGGGGAGTTTGAAAGTCTGAGTTTAAATACCTTATAAATATATGAGGTATCAACTGATTAAACCATAATAAAATTTATAGAAAGTTAAATTATTGTTAATGAAGTCAATTTTATTTTCATTAATATTTCTCAAGAGTTTTAAATAACAAAGATAGATAAATAATCATGATTAATTTAAGTAAATATTATATCAATCTTTCTTCAGAAGAATTAGATTGTTTTAAATAGTTAAGATTTGGTTTTACAAAAAAGTATCTTGCTGAAGCTATAAAAAAAATCATTTAGATAATATATTTATAAAGAAATAAAAATAAGGGAATATGTGGCTGATGCCAACATGTGCATACATATAGTTTAGAAGGTGGATTTTATTTCACTTAAAATTTTTTAAGCAGGCTAATATTTGTATCACATATGTATTTGATATTTATGGTTGGAATTTATATGTAATTATTTAGGGATTCTGTAAATATTTTATCTGCTGTCCTTGAATTCTATATGCTTATTGGCCTCCTTGTGATATATACAATTCCCATGCTTGATTTGAGGTGTAATCACTCATGGATGATCTTGATTTTTCCGGGTTTAGACACATTTCTCCAGAACATATTTCCCCCATACTTGATTTTATATGCAATTTATTCATGTAATAATTTCACTTAGTAGTCTGGGTTGTTAGAGGTCATTTCTTTATACTTGTATGTGATACAGGATCGAATGCATATTGTATAAGGTTGATGCTGTAATTGATTCCACATTATAAATGTTTTGTTTTATTATTTCTTATTCTTTAAAGTTAGGAGTGAAATGTGCACATCTTGATGTAGTTAACACATATCTAACAGAATCAGATAAACGATGGTTTTCTGAGATGATACTTAATTTGTCATTGTTTGATATTTAAAAAGCTCCTCATTATCAACATATGAAATGTATGCCATATAATTATAATTTATGTTTACATATTACAATTGAACTATTAATATATTTATTTTTCGTTATTAGATAATCCTGGTGTGTTTGTTTACTGTTATCTGCTCTTGCCAATTGATGTGTCTAAAAAATGTTCTTTGCAACATAGCAACATTAACATATCTATTAGTAATAGCATAAAGTTAAGTAGATTTTTATAATTTAAAATCCTCACCAGTAAAACTTTAATTTGTTTTTAGAGAAGACATTCTAGACTATAAGTCTAATGGGATCTGATATTGTTATTGACCATGTCTACAATGGGAGTCTACTCATTACAGTCTGTAGCATTAATTACTTTTCATAAATCCATCTTATTGCGGAAGCTCTTCAAATTAAATGTTATGGATATAGTAGTTACACTATATACAATTTTAAAGATTGTTGGTTATATATTTACAATATAAATTACATTAAACATTTGCCTTTCTTGCTATATTGTTTACGTAAGCAGTAAAAAAAAAAAAAAAAAGATGAATGAAAAAAAAAAAAAAGAATTCGGTGATGAAAAATTTTCATTTTTTTTTGATCCCATTCAGAGAAAAACAAATCATGATTAACATTTAGGTTATTTGGACAGATCATTCATGTCGTTAAAAAAGACAAAGAAATCAAAAAGAAATATACTTATGTCAATTAACATTAATTTATAGACATCATGTTTATTTTTAAATTCTATTTTAAAAATATATTCATAAAGATTTGTGATGATGGTATATTAGTTGTATTTATATATTGGACTATTTCCATTATCTAATATTAAATGTCTTAAGAAAAATGTAACTTTATTTAAATTTTCAATTACATTTCGAAAGATATTATTCTCCTCTCTTCTTCAGGTATTGCTATCCTGATCAGAGACAGTACTATCAGGGGAATCGAACTTGTACTCTTAGATTCTTGAATAGAACAAACTCTTATGAAAAATGGTTAACCATGAGCTGTTATTAAGAAAACCTTAACTAGACAACAAAAAGAAACATCAAAAGAAAAAAAAACAATTATTGGCACTGTAGTGCATCTGTACATACCAAAAATAGCAGACAAATTAAGAAAAAACTGTAATCAGTATAACATCTGAACAGCTTTCCAGAGTCATACCACAATAAGAGGAATTCTAACATCTACAAAGCCTAAACTTGAAATGCTGAAAAGAAAAAATTGCATCTATGAAATACCATGTGAATACATAAGAATGTATATTGGTGAGACTACTCACCTCATTGAAAAGCAATTGCAAGAAACAAAATGACGATTAGATGGGAGAAAACCGATGTCTAAGGTAGCACACCATGTATATACCAATGAACATGTTTAATCAGAATACAAAAATATTGGATAGAGGAAAAGGTACAAAAACGAAAATCCAAATAAGCTGCTCACATGAAAATGGTGAATAACCCCATAACTCAACCTAGTGTGATTATACATAATGTATGGAAACCACTAATAAACTATGAGCTTAGGAAAAAAGTGCAGAAATCAGGAGGATCCTCATAGACAAGTATATAAAATTTCTACTGACTGATGGCTTTGGCAAGATGGTTCAATTGATAAGAGCATTATCTTAAAATTCAATATTAAAAAAATCTAGGGGTCCAGGTTCGATTCCCATGCTAGAATTGACACTGGTCAGGCCAACAACACCTGAATGAGAGAATAATACCTCTCAAAATGTTGTGCATAAATTACTGTGTGCTATTACTGACAGTTGAATATAATTGAAAATTTAAATAAAGTTAAATTTAAAAAAACAACAACATTCAATACTTAATATCAGATGATGGAAATAGTCCAATATATAAATACAATTAAAATAGTACATATTACTAATAAAATCCTTTATTTAAATATCTTCTACTCTTTTTGAAATCAAGATTTAAAATATTATAATAGCTAAATTCTTAATTATGATGATACAAGATTGGCAAATTGGTTTTACAAAAGCATTTCACCAGCAAAACCAAGTTCTAAATACCATTAGCCACAAATCAGAATAGGCTTGAATACAATTTGTATTAAGCACATTTTATATGCTTTTAAAGTATACTCTTTATAATCAATGTTTTAATACTTATTTCTATTTAATTAATATAAACTGTTTTAGCTAAAAATGTATCAAGTTAAAATATAGCATCAAACATTTCTCAAAAGATATAAAAACAATTTTATTTATTGTGAAATACTTTATAACTTATGTGATATGATTTGTATAATAGAAATATCAAGTGATCAGGACTCTTCAGTATTATAACTCAACATTGCGAAATTGCTTTATTATTATTAAGTAAAAAAAATTCGAATTTTTATGAATGTGGAAGATTAAAATACTTAGATCATAAGCTGAGATTCAGCTAAATAATTAGTTAATTCCCTCACTACTTATGTATTTCACAAGACTTCTCATATAATACAGAATTTTGAATACCTGATTATGACAATTTCATTTGAAAAAAAAAAAGTATAACGAAAAAGAAACGTTTTAATTGGATTTTAGTTTATAATCTTACAGATTTATATTTGTTTAGAAGCATGCTAAAAAAGCCATATTTTTGATTAGTTGCATTAACATGTAGCCCCATGAATATTTATTATAAGTAGGGTATCTCAGTGAAAATATTACTGGTTCTCTCCCCAACCTGCCTACAAAAACATTTTTGAATCAATTCATATATGGACAGAGTTTAGTTATTTATCACAAAGATTTTAAGGAGATTATGTAACTATGTATTTCATATCTTAGCCCACAATGAAACAATGCTCTAACATTAGATTTTGTTTTACATTGTGCAAAATTATTATTGCAATAATTTAAACTCTGTGTATGGCAATGATGTTGCAAGAATGACTTAAAGTGGTTTCCAAGATTTTTGCGATGGCAGTAAGAGCATTGAAGATTTGCAAAGATATGAGTCATATTTTATATTGATGCATTAAAATTTTTGTGAATAGCTAAATTGTTGCTACACGACACATTCATTAATTCAGAGATGGTTCTGCAAGAAACTTCAACAGAGAACCACTTATCTTTTCATTAAGACAATACTGTATATATATATATAAAATACATATTTTGCGGGTTCATCCGTGTTAAAAACTTTTAATATCAATATACTGACGTTTCGACTTGGATGGCTTGTGTGACCAAGTCGAAACGTCAGTATATTGATATTAAAAGTTTTTAACACGGATGAACCCGCAAAATATGTATTTTATATATTTAACCCGTGCAAATCTTCGTTTTAACATTGCTAACCTCTACGGGGAGGAAATTTTTAAGGTGGATGGCTTGTGTGACCAAGTCGAAACATCAGTATATTGATATTAAAAGTTTTTAACACGGATGAACCCGCAAAATATGTATTTTATATATTTAACCCGTGCAAATCTTCATTTTAACATATATATATACCTACATATTAAAAAATAACTATGAACTTCTTAAGAAATAAGTTTTAAATTTATTTACAATTATTAAATTTCTTATTCTTTCTTAAAAAAATTATTTAAATGGTTATAATCTCCCTTCAGCTATCTAATCTATCTCATACAATGGATACATGTGATCACACACATGTGAAAAAGATAAATGATCTCCAACATATATATTTTGTGCTGAACCAGCACTCATCAGTTGGTTCAGATCATCACCTTCCACACATATATATAATCAGTGAACAGTTTATATTAAAGTCTTCAAACTTTAATGGACAGGCTTCAATCTACTTCACTTTCCAACTCTGCAGCCATCCATACAGTTGAAAATCTGATGATGGAACATCCAAATCACTTGCTGATGCCAATATTATTGTCATGCCCATGTTGACTTTAAGTCATTCTGATCCCTCACATATAGGACCTTATTCATTTAAATAAACAAAAGAGGGATGGGCAAGATACAGGCTGAATTTATTCAATCAAATATTACAAATTCAGCCTTTATCCTGTCCAGCCCCTTTCTGTGTATTAAATGGACAAGGTCCTATATATAAGGGGTCAGAATGACTTAAAGTCAACATGGGTATGACAATAATATTGACATCAGCAAAGGTTTTGGATGTTCCATCATCAGATTTTCAATGGTATGGATGGCTGAAGAGGGGAGTACATTGAAGCTGTCCATTAAAGTTTGAAGATTTGCCATCTTAATATAAACCAAGTATTGATTGTATATATGTGAAGGAGATGACCAACTAATGAAGTGCTGGTTTAGCACAAAATATTTATCTTTTTCAAGTGTGTGTAATCATGTATATCGATTATATGAGATAGAGCGGATAGCTGAAGGGAGCTTGAAAGACTGTGTTCAAGAGTGGTTAGTAAATCTAAAATTCCATAATATTGACATAATAAAATATCTATTTTTGATCATTATAAAGACAATAAAATTTGTTCATCTTATAAATGTATGCACACATACACAATTATACTTCATATTTGTATTTAATTTGGAAAATCTCTCATGTTTTGATAAATAAAATAATATTACAAGAAATGCATTTCCACATAACACAGGGCCGGCTCTAGGTATCAATTCAGAGTTGACATTAGTAAAATAAATAAATATATATTTTTTGAATTTCTTAAATTCCAATTAACAAACTATAAATCTATATATTTTTGTGAATTGCATACAGATTGACGTTCAATTTTTTTTTTTACAAAAAATTTTCAACATCTTTAAATTGAATAAAATTAAGGGATGTCAAACTGATGAAACACAAAAGTTTATTGCTGCAAAATTAAGTGAATTTCTTAGCGGGATGGGGGTGGTAAACAAAGAAATTACATAAGAATCCATAAATTTTTATTTGATCCCAAAGAGAGAATAAAAGTTTACATTGGGGAAAAATCAAACCTAAAAAAATGTATGAATAAATGAAATGTTAAAAAAAAAAAGGAACTAACATTTTTTCACAATCATTGTCATTAATAAGCAAACAAATTTTTGTTTAATTAATACTTCTCTTTAAGATTTTTTTCAGTTTATTTTTGTCATTTTTATAGAAAAAAGGATGTTGGAAAACCTACTGCTCAATCGGTATTACATTCACAAATATTTACTAAAGTTGATTGTGCATTATTTAAGAACTTTATGCACCATATTTTTTTCATGAAGCCTGGTTCTACTGAAAAGTAAAACAAATAAACAAAAAATAGTATGAAACAAATTTTTTTTCTTAATTCTTTTTTAATAATTTAAATAAGCATATAAAATATGTATTTATCAACACAATAGAAGTTTCCCTTTCTCTATCCTAATGCCATCTATTGTAAGCTTAAGTAATCAATGGATACCAGATGATAATACAATTTAATCTCCATTTTCAGACTGCCGTTATCTACAAAAACTAAAAAATATATAGTAACAGACCTAGTATCAAATTTATTCAAGCAAGTTAACTTGGATTCAAAACTATATTATACTGTTTTTTTATTATGAAGATATTGTAGCTGAAGAGTAAAAAAGAAATTTAAAGATGGCTGTGAGATACATAATAGTTATTGGTTCCAACTTTAAATCTCAAATCCTCATTGATAAAAAAATATCAAAAACCTATTTATGAAAAAATATATTATCTGGTAATCAATGATTGCTCAATCTTACAATGGATTATACTAGAACAGGGATCAACAAACTTTTAAACATGAATAACCCCTAAAGTGCTACAAGGAAAGCGGTATCTCCACCTTAAAGAGTCACAGGAAAAGAGGTATACCTTCCCCCTATATCAACCTGTAAAGAGCGAGCTGAAAAATATGTTCATGAAAATATAAATTTCAGAATGGCTGTGGATCTGTTTGAACATTTATTTTTGCAATAGAACATAAAAAAATCTGTATACTTTCCAAAGAAAATGAAAATTTTCTTAAAAAAAAAATAATTTCGATAGATTTATTCACAAATTCTAATATTTAAATACTCGTCATATACAATAATTATTATTCTAAAACTTAAAAGACTCTTTTCCTGTGCTAACTGAATATTTATGTTCATGTTATAAACAAGAAACAAAAAAAAATAGTCATATTAATTTATATTAGTGGTGGGCATGCTTTCAACTTAATTAGTCAGATTCACAGCGTTCAACTTAGAGTTATCAAAATATATATTTACAAATTACAAGATGAAATAAAAAAAATGTGTTTATGTTTATCATGATAAGAAGCTCCACAAGGTCGAGATCAATGAGCCATATTTGGCTTGGAATCCATAGTTTGCCGATCCCTGTTCTAGAATAGGGAAAGGAGACTGTTCTTTTGTTAGAGTGGCAAAAAATCTTTAAAAAGCCGGCCCTGGAGGAATGTAAATTTATATTCATTAAAAATAAATCAAATAAATATTGTAAAATATTACTAATTTTTACATTCACTGTTACTTATAAAATAGTCATACAAAAATATGTCGATGCACCCATTTTTATATAAATATGCATTCATTCATACACACATTTTGCCAACTATCAAATCACATTTGCAATCATGTATTTAAAATATCTTTTTTTTCTAAAAAAAGTTTCACTTAAAAAAAAAAGAAGGCATATATAAATTTTAAAATCATACATTTAACATCTGCATTATATCAATAATCGACTTTAATCACTTTTTTCTGGAGTGACAGTTGATTACTCATGCTTACTTAGAGGACTCTAGGATAATGATATAGTTATATTTTATAAATTCAAAATGTTTAAGCAAACTGTATATAAAATGAGTGATTTAAAACAATATGATAGAATATATTACTGGGAAATATAATGACATTAACATAATATGATATCTGCATTTAAAAATATAAAAAAGAATCATTGAATTTTAACACAATCACTGATTGGTATGTAAATCTACAAGTATAAATTATTTGATAATTTAGTAGTATATAATATACTAAAATCTGAAAGGTATTTTAATTAAAATAAAATAAAAAAGATAATAGTCCCTCAACCATTTAAAAAAGACAACACACGCTGGACAATGAGAAGTTTGTTAGACAAATTAAAATATAACAGGACAATATGAAAACAATATTATGAGAACAAATAATTGATGCCAAACCCTGAGTGTACAGTAACTTATTATAAATATATATTTGTCTCTATAGAATATGTGTGCATTATATGAATAACGTGTTATGTATAGATTAAGTGTAACTTGGGGCTGAAAGCATAACCATATCAACTTCATATTAAATCTATAATGGATTTGAAAATTTGGGCTTAATTTTTTAAATTATATCAAATATAAATTGTAAAATTACATACTATAATTGTTATGATAAAAAGCAAAACATTACTTATACAACTTAATATTTGTTTGTGTAAATTTGTGTATACATTTACTATGTAAACACAAACTAATCCTGCGTACTATATTAATAATATTTCACACTGATAAAATTCTTTAGTTATGTGTTTCTTTTTCTCTACATTTTCTTCCTACTGGGAATTCCTAATATTTGATTAATAAGAATCATGAGAAAAGAAAAATGGCTTGAGAAGAACTGATATCCTGGATATGCATAAATTTAATTAGTTCAGTTTATTTATATTGTTGGTATTGATATAGCTATTAGTAAATTGTTAAAATTATGTATGACTACATTAATTTCAACATGTAATATTCATTTTCAGTATGAAACATTATTAATAAATAATTTTTTGAATAACAACTTGGTAGTAATTCGGTTACATTGTGCATCAAGTCATACTTTAAATTCATAATGAGCAGGGTTTGACATCAAGATGAAATGTGTTATTAGTAGTATGAAGAAGAGTAGCAACTAGTCAAGATATAAAGAGTAATTACATTTATTTTTGCCAAAAAACTACAAAATTCTTTACAACAAATACTAACTGATGACCACCAGGGGTTTAAAAAAAAACGTAATGCCAATATAAAGCCCCACGGGAGGCCAGAAATAAAACATATACAATTATAAGAATTATGAGGCTGTACAATGAAAAATATATATATATAAATAAAAAAAAAAATTGAGCCTGTATGTATATAAATACTAAGAGAGAGATATATAACACAATGTAGATAAATACTTTCTCACCATTTTTTTAAAATAATTGCTCATATTATAAATAAATGACAATAGTTTTTATTAATTTTTGGGCAAATTTGATATATTATAAATAATAAATATACAAACATAATTCTGGTATGAGACTGCTTAGCAGTATAAATAGAATTGATTTAAATTTATTATAACTGGGCAAGAAAAACCAAAATTCACTAATCAAAGTATTAAAATTAATAATAAAGTAACTAATGTATATTGATTTTTATATGAGGGGATGAGAGTTGTCATGAAGAATAATCATAAAGCATATATATATAAAATTATAAATGCATTTAACAAGCAAGATTCAACAAATAATGCAAAACATTATTAATAAAAAATAAAAAAAACAACACTTCAGTATTTATATATGCATGCACACACATAAATGCATATAAGACTAAGTGCATAATATTTTCAACTCGCCAAGTTTAATCCAATTTTTTGATCCAAAGCTCTTCTCTATGGCATTCGAGGTAATTTCTTTAACACATCCATATGTGAAGGCCTTTCAGGTTTTTTTACAATTTCTTCAACAAGAGTTTGTATATATATATATACACACACACAAACACATTAAAATTACAACATTTATTAATAAAAGCATTCAAATCAATGACTATTTACTAATTTATATTTTTGGATAAGCCATAAATTTAATATGTTGAGTCTGATAACAGCTATAATTAGTAAGCTGTTTATATAATACTAATGAATTAACTATAAAGTATTTATAAGAGAATTTAAACTTAATTATAAAAACCAATATTTCTCTCTGTTTATACTGTTTCAGATATAGCTTAACTTCTCTTAGCATTAGTCCATTGAATGATAAGTTTAAAACTAAAGATTCTTAGATTTACCCAGATGAAGAAAACAAAAATCTGATTCGTTTAATAAAAGAGTTGCTAAAATCATCTCATCACATTAAAAGTAGAGACTTACTTTGATTAGGAAAAAAAAAAAAAAGAAACACAATGTTGACTTTTCCACAAATCTTTTCTTTAAATTTTTATAAAACAAATATTAAGAGGAAAAAAAAAGGTGTATATATATCTATTATGATCCTTTCAGTTATGAAATTTCTTATTTTTCAAAAATACTATGAATATAAAAATTACATTATAACTTATATACAAAGAAACAGTTAGGAGAAAAAATACAAAACATTTCATGGAAGTAATGGAACTTAGGTTTCAATAAATAAATTTAAATAAACTGATGAAAGCAAAACAACAGATTGTCCCACTTTACAATAATGACCAAATGTTTTTGTATTCTTTGATTATTATTAAAATATTCTTTGGAATCAAAACATTTGACTTCCAGCAGTTCCATTACAATTCTCTAAATGTAGAGATGATTACATGATAGGAGATTCCTTGGATGCAAATTGTAATATTTCCTATCCTAATGACTTCTCGTTGGTTTCATGGATAATCATTAATAATTAATTATATACATATCTGAAAGGAAGCGTCAGAAATAATCAGTATTTTATATATATATCTAATAAATAAATGATTAATCCCTGTATTCAATATGTGTAACATAAAATCAAATTTATAATTAAAAAAAAGATAGTTGACAGTTCTAAGAACATACAATATTTGAATTCCAGAATTGACAACTGAGATTTAATACATAAACCTTTTAGTTCTCAAGTTTCTCATTCTACCACTGCCTACATATAATTGTGGAAGAATAAATATAAACAAAGTGATTATACAGAAAGTGGATTATTGGTTTTTATGCTGGATTTGGGAAAAGATAAAAGGGATTTAGATATAAAGGCCATGGAGTTGACAAAGATTATGTTATGGAAATGGGATGGAGCAGGATAGAGAAAAATATGGGAACACTTAAGGTGGGAAATCGAAGGGGAAGTTAAAGTGGCTAAAAGGTTTCTCTGGGAATAGTTGCCAAGAGATTCATAACTCCATATAAGCACATCTCAAACTGCTACATATTAAAAAAATTTAATGACTATCAGCTGACAGAATTTACATTTTGTTCTATAACCGAGGTTCTTCAGATGGCTTGGAGCCTAACAATACCATCTCAACAAAATCAAATAGACTACAATTAAACAAAATTCCTGATGTCAGGGCTTTATTAAATTTGATCTTTTTGGATTTCAACAATGTGCCCCCTTGCCATTATAAACCCAAACTCTGCCGAAAATTGAAATATTAATTTTAGATTCTGTAATTTTGTGTACATATATACTTTTTGTATAATGTATACGTTCATTAATAATAATTAAAATACAAAATATGTTTATACTTGAATCAGCAAAACATTTTAAAAATTAAAACTATAAATCAAATAAATGCTTTATAATTTTGTCTAAATAAAAGTTTTTGAATTAATGGTAATCTATTTGGATTTAGATACGGAGACTACAATATCAAAATAAAACTTTTTAACTAACAGTATGAATAATATTCAAACATACATCTTAAAAAGGCACCATTTAAAATAAAATAGCATTAAAAACCTATATATATATATATACTTATACAAATATATATATGTATAATCTGGTAAATGGTTTACAAAGTTTGAATAAATATTTAGTTCATCAAATAGAGGCACTTGGCAAATATAACAAACTATTCCTTCTACTACTACAAGAAAGTCTTATTTTTCCATTTGAGAAAGACACAAATATTCAATATTGTGATAGTTGACATGCATGGGATCATACACATTATATAAAATCAAAATAATTTTACAAGACTAAATGTAGAACTATTTTACTGTTGAAATATTTTAAGCCAATTTACATATTATAAATAGGCTTACAAGACATGAAATACTGTTTAAAAGTTATATATATATTTAAAGAAATACTAATACATTATCTTTAATTAAATAACCACTTAATATATTCTTAATGCATATTGTGACAAAATTTTTAAAAGCAAACGTTATATTCGTCTACCCACAATTTTTATATAGCTGTGAGTTAAACAAAAAGTCAAATCACTGCTATGTAATTTTGTCCAGGTAATAGATGTTTTTGAACGAGTTATATTTGGATTATTAATAGGTTACCTTTACTCGAAAAAGAACGAATTTCATATATTTTTGAAATTTATTTTTTTGAAAGTGTTTTCACTTTTAAAAAGTAGATGTATCAAATGATTTTCACTAATTTAAAGTATATAAATTATTTTACCAAATAAATAAAAAATCGCGTGTAAAAACTCACAATTTTCTCTTAAAACAAAAAATTCTTTGGATCTTTATATGACTTATAAAATTCATAGCGGGGTGGGGTGTAACAATTTATTTATTTTAAAAATTGGATATTCAACATCTTATAAATGATAAGAGACAATTTCATTTACAAATATTGCATTACAAGAAATTTTTTAGATGGCTGTCAGATTAATTTTAGTTAAAAAAACAAACAAAACAAATAAAAATATTACATATTTCTAATTCATATCTTCATTGATTTACAAAACTTGACACTAGTAGTGGAGCCACATTCACGTACAAACGTATATAGCATATAATAACTCATGTTTCGTTGATAAACCTTGATTAAAATGGAATACATAATGTTTATTAAACTAAAAGTGTACAATACTTTCAACAAACATATATAACACAACCACTTTTTTGAAATGTATAGTATTCAAATATAAATTAGGATTATAGAATAAATTTTAAAATTATGAATAATAAATTGAAGAGTCACATTTGCATAAATTTTATTGTGTGTTTACTAGTTTATTCATTGAATCAATAAGAAAACAACAACATTACCATATTTTTATTTCTTAAATGAAAAAAAAAAAAGCGAAATGTCTAAGTTTTATTGCTATTATATATGTTCTGGATGATATTCTTTATCTTCAATAACTTTTTTCATTTATAGAAATGTAATAGCGGTCTTGTTATCAAGAAATTAGGATCTCTTTGTTTTGCAATTCAGAATGGATAATAAAATAAGAATAAACTGAATATGTTTTCAACATAAACCAAAAAAATATTAATAAATATCATGGCATAATGTGCTTTAAAACATATTGTAAATGGGAATGCATGAAAAATATATTGAATTTATGTTTTTTTGTTTATATTTTTTATTGGTCAGTGTATAATTGAAGTCTTAATCATATAAAAGTTTCATTTCTAGATTTGTTATGTAATTTTACATATAAAATATTAAAATAAATCATGTTATGAGTATAATAAACAATTAGAAATATTCACTACCAATAATAATCAAGGATTACCATGTAAGTATAATACTTAGATATCAAAATGTCCACTGCATTTTAATAATGTGAAGTTTGCGATAACACTTAAAATTCTATATAAATTGTGTTGAGTCTGACAAATATTTACTAATTATCAACTATGATAAACAAATATTACAATTTCCTTAAAAAAAATCTATTAACTAGTTATTCAACCTGCTTTCATGTAGAGAATTTAACATTCATACATATAAGCTTTTTAAAAAATATATAATTTCTTTATAAATAACTATCAACTGTAATTTTTTTTTTAAAAAAAAAAAAATTTTTTTTAAATTAGTGCAAAAAAATAAATAAAACAATTTGCTTAACAAATGGGATCATGGATTTATTGGCGTTAATACTTATTATTTTTAAAAAAAAAAAAATTACATGTGTTAACTTATAAGTGAATGTTTAAATAAATTGTAGATATATAAGGGGGCACCCGAAAATAAACGGAATCATTCTCAAGAGAGTGATCACATGATGCTTCTTGCGAGAACTTCCCTGCACCAAGTGTCATCATCAAAAAAGTTGTGTTGCGGCATAGTAAATATTTTTGTTAAGTGCATTTTGCTTATTTCTTGATTTTTGTAATGGCTGAAAAGTTGGAATTATGTGAAATTCTGTTTTTTGTTGGAAAAAATGGTAGGGGAAAGTTATAATTAATGAAACAGCTTACAAGCAAGCTGCTGTGGGGAAAACACAAGTTTAAGGGTGATTTAATGAAAATGTCAAATTCACCACATCCCAAAAAATATTGGTGAGTAAAGTCCAACATCAAGAAAATGCTATTTTTTTTTTTTAAATGTTCACTTAGAATTTGTTCATAACAATCAGTCATTTTACCTACAAATTCTGAAACATTTGTGTGATGTGGTAAAATAAATGTCCAGTTTATGTCAAAGTAGGAAATGCAAGCATCATTGTGAAAATGCACCAGTGTCCATCATCCATATGCACAATTTTGCTCTGTATGACTTCTTTTTATTCCCTCAAATGAAAACAATTTCTCAAAAAAAATTTTTTTGGTGGACTGAGTGGTTTAAAGGTATCACTTTGCAAAAGTTTCAGACTACTTCAAAAAGTGAAAAACATCTTTAGATCAGTGCATTACATTAAATGGATGTGACTTCGCAGGGAATTCAACTTGTAACACCTAAAAAAAAACAAACAAACAATTTTTTGTTACAGAATTCTGAGTTTTTTTGGGTCCCTTCTCATATATTGAACAGAATTAAGAACAAAAGTGAATAGCAAAAAACCTACAACTTTGTAATAAACATACTTATATTATCATCATTAATAGTTTACCATCTAACTTGCAATAAAAAAAAGTATTACTGCCTTTATAAATATATTTTAATATTTATGATGCTCATTTCAGATAAAATGCGATTAAGAACCATTAACTTAAAATAATAAGTATCCCATGTTAATTTGTTTTTCTTGAAATAGCATTTTCTAATGCACAAAATTAATTTTTTAATCCTGATGCTACTAATTTTTTATTTATTTATTTGATGGACAAAAATGCTAAGAAACAAGCATTGTAGATATCATAAATAAATGGACAACTCATTTTATTAAATAACATGAACGATTACACATCTTTTATTAATTTCCGCACTCCTCTTACATACATCAAAAACATAAATTAATTTTTCAAAGAGGTATATAAAATATAATAATAATTGAAGCAATAACCTCCCAATTTTCACATATTATTTAGTAATTTATTTTACTCTTTTATATTGTTGACAGGAGGGGCCCAATTGCAGCTAGTGAGCCACAGGGAGTACATTTGACTTGTGTGTTGGTTGAGTTTATTTTTGCACCTTAGTATTTAATTGTATTGGTTTATGTATTTTCCTAGTGTTTTAATTAGATACTTATTAACATTAAATTAATATAATTGAAAATTTCTGTTTTAAATACTTTTATTTTAATAGGCTCTTTAATAAAAATGTATATTTGTACATTTTTAAAAAATGTTTCCACAATTCGTTAATTATTAAAAATGCACCCAAAACAGTTAACAATAATAATCAATCAAGATTTTGAAAACATTTGATATATATATAATTATTCAAAACAATACAATAATTAATACAGTAAAATAATATTTTAAAAACAAATATATACCACAATTTAATAGAAGTACTTTCAACTATCTATATAGTCGTTATCAACTAGATTCAAATTGTATTAGAAAAAAACGTTACAAATGTAAACAAAAAGTAATATGTCATACATCAATTTTCCCACAATTCATTAATTTTTATATTGGCAGTCTGTCTATTTATCAAATGTTGCTTTTCACTTTTAATTAACATAGCTTCTTTAATTTTACGTTTATTATTATTTCTTTCAATACACAAACTAAAATTAAAGAAGCTATGTTAATTAAAAGTGAAAAGCAACATTTGATAAACAGATAGGCCACCAATATAAAAATTAATGAATTGTGGGAAAATTGATGTATGACATATTACTTTTTGTTTACATTTGTAACGATTTTTTCTAATACAATTTGAATCTAGTTGATAATGACTACATAGATAGTTGAAAGTACTTCTATTAAATTGTGGTATATATTTGTTTTTAAAATATTGTATTAATTATTGTATTGTTTTGAATAATTATATATATTTTATTATAATTGGAATACAGACATTGATTGATAATTTATATATATATATATATGAGTTTTTACAAATCAAACAGTTTAAAAAAGTACATACTTGAATACATATTATTTGCATGTATTTCTTAATATTTAGATAATAAAATTTAACAAAATATGAATGTAATATTTGTTCATATCTTGAGGCTAGCAGATAAAATAAACTTATTATATGTGGCACTTATAGTAAACAAGTTTGGTGATCCCTGTTATAAAGTATGAAATCAGTATTTAAATACAATTACTACTAAGTAGCTTGCTAGTATATTAATTTTCACCAGTTCCCCATACCACTTCTTTTTAATCAACTCGCTGAGGATTGAAAAATTCCACTAAAAGCAATACATTTTCCATGTATGGATCAGACAATGTTTTGTAAATATAGAACAAAAGCACTTTAATTTTCACAAAAAGAGAGCATAGGGATATGTAACAATTATTAACTAAGTTAATATATGCTGAAATGTTTGACACATAATTATATATTTCTATTATCAAATCACCATGCTTAAATATGCATACATATATAGGAGTGTCATGCATTTATAAAAATTTGAAAGAATTCGTTTAGAATAGTATATTCTGATAATCAGTTTTTGTAATTTTTATATCAAAAATCTTAATTAAAGGAAGACATAGAAAAAGATAAAGTTAATCACATCTTTATTAAATAAAAGAACTTAAAAGGAATATTTATTATATATATATATAAGTGAAGAAAGTGATGATTTTATGTAACATGTTAAATCCAGATTATTTTAAATTCTTATTTTGTAAGTAATGTTATAGTTGTTAAAATATATAAATGTAGCTTATAGAATTCTTTTTAAAGAAATCTAATTCTGTATTTAAATTAATATTATATTAGATAAATGTTTTTATACAGTCTTTATTACTGCGATTGAAAGTTGGAGAAAGCTCAAGATATTTGAATCTTTCAACATTGATGGTAAATCGGGGTTATTTTAATTTAAAATATACTTAATGTGTTAGATACATTTAAAAAGACTTTCAACATTATAAATGTTCTTCTACACTTATTTTAAATTGTTCAAATATAGACCTACAGTTTTATATAAATGTTCTTTCAGCGATTTTTTTTGCTTTTAATTTAAATTAATAGTATTGTCTTAGATGTTACTCTTCACTGAAAGTTGTTTCAATCTTTCACATTTTTTTTTGATCATTTGAAAATAATAATCATGGAAGTGGCATTAAAATATATAAAAGTAATCTATACAATTATTTGTTTTTTATAATTCTCTATTAAAATTAATGTTATTATAATTCTGCATTTAAATTAATGTTATTGTGCTAGATAAATGTTCTTCTAGACTCCACTTCATCAAATGCTGATTTGACTGTCATAACCCTAAATAATAAAATATTGAATTTAGTTGAGGAGGGGGGCTAGTACATGTATATATAATTTTATTAATTTAATAGTTATAGAATATTTAATTAATTTAGTCATTAATGATATTTAATAAGTTAATGCACTTTAAATAAGATGTAAATAAATTTGAAGAGATATCAACTCCAATCATTGTAATACATTTTTTACTATAATGTACAATAATTAGAGCTAACATCTCTTCAAATTTATTCATTAACAATATTATTATATACAATTTTGTAGATTTGAATTATATAAACATGCTTTTAATTAATTTGAATATAACTATGACAACTATAATATGTTTTTAATCTAAGAACATGTTATAGACGTATAATTCAATTCTATAAAACTTTCTACGACATTATTAATAAAATTATATATAATTTACAGACCAATTAAGATGAATGGTTTGAGCTGAATGAAAGTGCAAAACAATATTTTAATTTGAATGTAGGACCTTACCTAATGGTTCACATAAATTTGACACAGTTTTATTTAAATTAATACAAATATACATTTATGAGTACCAATTTCAACACAGCTAATGTTTTATTTGGATAGCGGCTATTTACAGGTAGTATCAACGTTTTATTTGAATAGTGGTTATTTACAAGTAGCATCAAGAGATCAAATATTGGTGGAATACAAACATTGTTATCATATCCATATGCAATCTTAGATTTATTATTTTAAAAATATGAAAGGGAGGAGAGGTAGCAAACCAATATAGTTCTAGCCCATAACATCTCAGCTGTCTTACATTTGAAATAATATTCTCTACAACATTATTATTGTTTTGTTTATGTAGCTGTTGAGCCATATCAGAATGATGTAAGCATTATATTATTATACAAGCATTAATCTGTGTACATAATATAAATATATACATAATTAAATTTATATAAAAAAATAGAATCAAGTTATTTAGGATCTTGAATGACTTTCACATTGCTATCCATATGGATGTGGGATGTATAAATATAGCACACACACACACATATATATATATAATTACAATTGTATAAAAAAATAAATAAATAAGCATTTAGATATTACACACACTTCGGTAATCATAAATAAAAGTTCAAACTTTTTCACTTATAATTATAAAAAAAAAAAAAAAACAACAACTTATTAATAAAAAGATGTACTTCATTATTCTTCCATGACAAAAAACTAATTTGGAAGTTTTACATTGATTAACCAAAGTAATAAAAGGTTGATTAAACAAAAGCATAATCATTAAGCACCCCCCCCCCCATCCAATTCATATATATATATAAACTTGATTTATCTTATAAAACTTATAATTAATATCTAAATTTAATAACATATTACTTTTTGTAGAATCAATTCACGGGGTAGAGTGGGGGGAGGGGAGGATAATAAAAAATCAAGCAAATAGATACATTAAATGGAGCTTTTTAAAAAAACAAAAAACAACAATGAGATATACCTGAGATTATGAGAATGGGGGGGACAGGAAGGGGATAAACCAATAAAAACGATACTTATGTCTTACCCAGTTATAATCATCATGATATGTTTTCATATTGCAATTATTTTTAAACCCCCCAATAAAAAAGAGTAAACTTTGATTTAAATAAATATATACATAATTATAATAATAAAAAAAATATTAGAAAAACACTTTTGTGGTTAATATCTCTCTCTCTCTCTATTTGGAATGAATTAATTTTGCCTAAGGATTCAACTAGTCTACCTGCTCAAGAGAGCAGACAGAATTTTTTTTTTAAAAAGGGAACGCCGCTAACCTGCCTCCACTATCCCCATCCTTGATAGGTCCCAAGACCTGGGTGGGGATCCAACCCTCGGCAGCCGGCGAACTCTGATTGGCCGGCCGATGTACCAGGCACATATTATGCTGATTTGTGGCCAAAAGTTGAACAATTTCACCTTTGGCAACGGAGATTTCATCTTCTCTTATGGCGGGGTAGTCAGACAGAACTTTCAGTTTTGTGTAGCCCTGCAACAGAAGCCCAGTATTAAAAATGGCAAAAAAGAAATGGGCTAAACTGACTTGTATGAGTTAGTACTGCAGTGGGTTAGCTTTGGGTGTGCATAGCACACTTTTAAGATGAGATAAGGTGAAATAAGAAAAAAAAAACAAAACAAACAACAAGTAAACAAACATACAGAAAAAAAAAAGATTATGGTGCTGAAAATAAATTATTTTAGATTAAGTTAAGTAGTTAGCGTCCCTTGCAAAGTTAAGTACTCCACAGAAGAGAGAAATAAGATTTGATCCGCTATACAAATGATACATATGAGGTTTATTTACAGGTTGGTAAGGTTCTAATGCATAGTTTTAAAGTTGATCACAAAATAAAACACACATGCAAGAACCCAAGCTTGCGATGGTTAGCATTCATATATTTCAGCAGTTTATTTACTTTTTTTTTTTTTAACGTTTAAACAAAAAAAAAAGTTGCTTTTTTAAACGCTTTTGTATAACTGCTTGCTCACACACCCTGCAGTCAGCCAGCCACCTGCTCCCATCATGCATCCTATAGCTTAAGCATCATTTCCTGTGTGACTCATCCCTGCTTACCGTTGCTTGCTGTTCGGAGTCTTCACTTTCCAGCCCCATTCGGCTGGAATTTTCTTCAGAACAGTCAGAGTCCAATCCCTTTTTTCCATCTTGTTGAGATGGGTTCCCATCAGAAGAAGCAGAATTACCTATGTTAGAGTCTGTTTTTGATTTTGGTCTTAAGGTTTGTTTAAATCCTTCAAAAAAGTTCTTTTTTGCTTTGGGTGACTGCTGTGTATTTTGACTAGACCGTTTTTCGGTGGGTAATGAATGTTTACGTTGTTGATCAATATTTTTCAAATCAGTTAATGGAAGTTCAGGTGGTTTGCCTTCAACAGGAGAACAAGGCAATGAAGCCAACCTTGTTTGGGCTGCATTACCTTCTCGTGTAGTAATACTAGGAACAGACACAGTCATCCGCCTCATTTCTGGGGGTGGAAGTTGTCCGGGCACAGATTTACAACGTGAATGCTTCCCTGATAAAGAACTACTACTGGCAGTGGTTGCTGAAGAATTTCTTCGTTCTTTTTCTGTGTTATCACTGGGAGGAGGAGGATGGGACATAGTTTTTCTTAAAGAAGGAGTCCAAAGCTGAGACATTTCAGGAGCAGATCTTAAAAAAAAAAACAAAACAAAAACAATCATTAATAAAAACAAATTTAGGTATTTATTTTTTTAAAAGATAAAAAAAAACAAACATTTCTCCATTAATGAATAAATTCATCAATTAAGATCATCTTAAACTATTTGGGAAACATATCTACATTTGAACTTAAATTCAAAAATTAGACAAATTATCTCATGATTTTTTTCTGTTTACTTTCAGTACAACAATAATTCATTCTAATTAGTCTACTCCTGAGAATTCCAGTGTAGGCTTAAGAATAAATGGACATTATATAGTAATGCTACTCAATTCCAAGATTACTGACTGACTTTGCAAGTTTTTGACTGAAAACTATCAGTTTAAACAAATACTATTCTGGCAGATGGGGATATGGCATGATTATCTAGTGTCCATTAATTATTCAAGAATACAAAAGATGATTTTGCATAAATTTTGATATCCCTAATGTGGATTGGAACCAAATATTCTGAGTATGGTAAATTATTTTCCAAAATATGTGTACGTTAAAATTTCTTCCAAAGACAAAGGCTTAGCAATGAATAAATTACAATTTAAATAATAAACTTTAAGTTCTTTAATCTACAAACTTTTTTAATAATATTAAAAATATTTATATATCAGTGAGCGGTATATCCTCAGTGACAGTCATCTCCATATACATGGATTCAGTTACTCTCAAATTCCAAAAAATTTACAAAATAAATAAAAAGTAATATTCTATATTTTAATTTACAGTATATACGTATTTACCTCTATAGATGTTATACATATTCTCAACATGTATTTCAAAATGTATAGACACCCATATATATATATGATAAAATTATATTATAATACCACTATGGACAAATTTTAATATCTTTAATGTGACCTGGAACAAAATATCATGGATGTGATAAATTCTTTTCTAAATTGTATCTAGGTTAAATTCTCATCCAAAACGGCAGGCCTATAAATCCAAAACAATAATCTTTATGAAATATAAATAAGTGTATTTATTTATTTAAACTTTTGACATATAATGCCATATATTGCTAAAAGTTGAGTGTTTCAATTAGAACAAAAAAATCAGCCAACTTGAATTTAAATTGTAGTGTTTAAATTTATGTGTGTGTTAATAAAGCAAATATACAAAGTAGACAAAAACTGTAATTTTAAAAATATCTTCTTGAAAATAAATTCTTAACTTACATCACAATAAGAATTAGCCAATAATATGTAACCACATATATTTCTTCTTTATATATATTTATGACCTATATATCACATTTATTTAGTAATTAATATGAAAAAAATGTTACATAATCTTTATTAAAAAATGTAAGAACACAATCTAATCATTTTTCAAACTTGTAATACATAGAGCATCACACAAGTTTCTACTTATTTTAGACATCTGCATTAGAAGTAATTCACTATATAGACAGTTCCTAACTTCTATAAAATCTGCTTCATAGATTTTTGCATAAGATGAAAAAACCCATTAATCTTCATTGCTATGCATTATGGAACATCAAGATCATGTTTATAAAATGCTACTATAATGAAAATTCACATATATTTTTTAAAATTATTTTTCTAATAAAATAATAAATGCCCTGTAAATTATAACTTTGTTATTAATAAAGGTTATTGGTGCTAATAATACTAGAAAAAAAAAAATTTTTTTTTTAATATTCTTCAATTAATATTCATCTTTAAAATATAACTATCTTCCATATTTTTACATTAAACAATAAGACAAAAATTATTATTGAACTTTGAATAGTGTGATGTAATTAGAAATATTTTGTACAGTTTGTCTATATATTTGCTTATTCATTGTAATTGGTGAGTTTTATTAAACTCTTATCTGAATAGAATACATTTGTGTATTGCATATTAACTGCACAAAAGGCAATGCTTTAATAATTATGAATCTTCATAAAATAAGTAGCTTCTTCACAGACTTGTTTGTTAAGATTGTAAAAAATATGAAAAAAAAAAAACCCAATGACAGGAAATTGATTATAATTTCTACTTATCCAGAATATAATTATATGAGCTTATTAACTTTAAGGAATATCACATTTATATGAATGTCATTTTGCAAGGAAAATAAAATTCAAGCCTATTCTAATTTGAGAATGGTAATACAGCTGATTAAAATTATTTTTCTAATAAAATAATAAATGCCCTGTAAATTATAATTTTGTTATTAATAAAGTTTATTATGGTGCTAATAATACTAGAAATTTTTTTTTTTTTTTTAATATTGTTCATCTTTAAAATATAACTATCTTCCCTATTTTTACATTAAACAGTAAGTAATATTTACCAAGGCTGTAACCTCAAGAATGTGCATGTAAAAATGCAAAAGTAGGGACCTCTACAGGTCTTAACCACAAGCTTACGTTTTGGAAAAAAAGAGGGGAACCCCAAATAAAAGAGGGGAACCCCTTCTTTACTTCAACCTACTTTCTATATAAATAAGTGAAACTGAAGCGGTTAGACAAAATAGAGAGTAAAATTAATTTGCTGTTAATAAAAAAGCACCCCTCCTATTGAACTTTGAATAGTGTGATGTAATTAGAAATATTTTGTACAGTTTGTCTATATATTTGCTTATTCATTGTAATTGGTGAGTTTTATTAAACTCTTATCTGAATAGAATACTTTTGTGTACTGCATATTAACTGCACAAAAGGCAATACTTTAATAATTATGAATCTTCATAAAATAAGTAGTTTCTTCACAGACTTGT
This sequence comes from Epiperipatus broadwayi, assembly GCA_028023455.1. Classification (NCBI taxonomy): domain Eukaryota; kingdom Metazoa; phylum Onychophora; class Udeonychophora; order Euonychophora; family Peripatidae; genus Epiperipatus; species Epiperipatus broadwayi. The sequence continues at coordinate 10,348,062 of JAQFVV010006201.1, forward strand.
TTGTTAAGATTGTAAAAAATATGGAAAAAAAATCCCAATGACAGGAAATTGATTATAATTTCTACTTATCCAGTATATGAGCTTATTAACTTTAAGGAATATCACATTTAACATTTATATGAGTGTCATTTTGCAAGGAAAATATGCTCAATATAAATAAAATTCAAGCCTATTCTAATTTGAGGTTGGTAATGCAGCTGATTAAAAAGATTCACCACAGATTGTCAAGTGGCCTTGAGTTTGTTTGTCTAAAAGTTTGTGATAATAACACTGTATTTATAATTATATACCAGACTACTTTCATCATTTAGAATTTTTAAATGACTTTAGAACAATTCAAAATTTATTTTAATTTTCATGCATATTCAACTAATAATAATAGCACACTGTTAATAACAACATGATGTTTTAAGCAGTATTATTCTCTTCTCTTCTTCAGATGTTGCTAATCTGACCAGTGACAACATCTAATATGAAAATCAATCTGGGTTTAAAGTGATGCTCTAACTAACTAGGCAATAATATAGCTGGTAAATGAACATCACTTTAAACTCAGTATTTCACAAATCTAAAGATACCTGACTTCATTCCAATGCTAATATTGTCACTAGCAATGCCCAAAGAAGAGAATAATACTATTCAAAATATTGTATTGCATATTAAAAGTTTAAGTAAAGGTTACATTTTTTTAAAAGACATTTATCAATTAATTCTGGATGGTGGAAATAATCCAACAGATAATTACAAATCAAACAGTTTATTGGTCAGAAATTTGAGCATCTACATTGATAGAGCTGGACCTGTGATCCATGAACCTTAAGCTTTAGAGACTATCACTTTAGCACTCCCAAGTTAGAATTTGATTATTATATAACAATTTTATAGGTTGATTAAATAAATAGCTAGAAAACGATTGCATAAATGTTCTCATTCATAATAAATAATAGTTGTTATAATATTTATTATATTATAAAACTATAGTGTAATGCAAAATAATTATTATTTTTTTAAAAAAAAAAAATCTATATCTTATTAGCACACATTTACATATGGCAGAATTATTTAAGTAGGGTAAAAAAGGTATTTATTCCAGAACCAATCAGATCTAAATCTTCAAATACTCATGTTTATTAGACTTCTTCAATGCCGAACATAAAAAAAGATCAATAGCCAGAAACTAATTTGAAAATGCAGATATAATACTATCATTTATGTCACCGATTCCTCATTTTTTCAAGAGAAGGCTTAGAAGTAAAATAGATAGTGACTTAGTATTCTTAATGCCATAATCAATATTGCTCTAATTTATGTAAATGCTATACAAATTTAAGTGCATTTATTATAACCTATCTTCTAATTAAAGAAAATTAAATTCTTATACAGTTGTAACCACACACTCACACAAACAAATCTGATTAGCAACATGTTTGTTTTCTTTAATAAATAGTAAAAATGTAATTTCTCAAATAATTTAAGATGGTTATATCCCTATGGAAGCACAACCAGTTACTGCAAAAAATAATTATTAATACTGGCCAATGTATCTCAATTTAGAATTAAAATTCATTATTAACAATGAAATGTTTGTAAAAATAGTTTTTAGGATGCTAAAACATCATAAAATATTTTAACAAGCATTATCAGAAGCATGATTCCACATGTAAACATAAGCCATTGTTATAACTTATAAAATAATTTCTAACTATGCAGATTTAATGGACATACACTATGTGATCCATGAATATCAACCAAATAAAAAGGATAAGCAGTATTTTTTACTTCATTTCTCGGTAATAACTGTAAACACACATCTCTAAATTCATGGAAGAAAAAATAGGTAAATACAGATTCTGAAAATATTTTATAATTGAAACACAGATACTTGTAGTTATAAGACATTGTTTTATGGTATAAAATACATCATAAGATCATTTAATCATGAAACAGATGTAAGAGTTAAGGCATACAAACAATATTTGTTTTCTTTAGTTTCAAGCAGCGAATAGCATTACTATTTGCCATTCTATAAAGTGGAGTTTGAATCTAGCTGGGGAAATTTTGAAACTTTTTCTTTCAGTTAGACACTCAATAAATGAGTTCTAGCTATTTTTAGCTATAGGATAAAGATCTCAGTTTAATCCGGCTTGTGCCGGTTGTAAAAAAAAAAGCCAATGAGTCCATCCATTTCCTTTTTTTGAAAAATGAATGTTATTATATATCTTAAACTAAACTATATTAAGTGCAACTAATAATAGATTATGCAGGCGGAGTATTTTTATTATGGAATATTGTTAACAAAGACAAATTACAATAGCCGCTGTTACACATAAAAAAGTATAGTACACAGTGGAAACGTGTATTATGAACACTACACATAATATAGATATAAGTATTACCCAGACAACTACCTTAGCACTGATCAGTAAATGGGTATCTAACTATTCTTAATTAGATAGTAAAATAGAAATGAAAAAATCATGTAAATTTTCATTACCTAGTGATTGATAAGCCTTTTCAATCACCAATCAATTAAAGCAAATGTCATGCAGTTAAAAGTTGTTTTATCTTTATAGAGATGTTGCTACAGGCAAACAACAATCTGTATTGAAACAAATTAATTTATTTAGCGATTTTTGATCAAAAGATTGGGAAAACGTTCTTCCTTGACTGAAAGACAAATTTCACTATCATCAGATGTCAAAACACATAAAACAGCTTTCATTTCAATGCAAGATCAATTCATTATTTTATTTTAATTAATACAGTGCTTTGACCTCTGGTGTTCCAACGTTCTATGATTTTTCATTGACAAACTATTCAATTATTATTGAATGAGGCATGATAACCCAAACTGGCGGATTAATTTGTAAAAAAAATATTTTAGAGATGTTTATCAAGTTATTAAACGTTTATTCCAGAATAAAAATTTTTCTTAGTGACATTATTATTTTTATTACATATAGGTAGAGTATCATTAATCTGAGCACTTATTATTCAAAAATTTTATTACAAATCAAACAATATTTCAAAGTTGATCTTTAACAATTAAATTAATGGATAGTATATTTTCAAACAAATTAATGAGAGAAAAAAACCATGCAGTAAATTTCTATAAATTAATTATTCCCATTGCAGTAAGTTGATCTGCTTTTTTTTTTTTTTGATTTTAGCTGAGTTTGGGTTTATGAAGATATCTTTTCTTGAAATCCCAAAAAACTTCCCCAAAACCAGGAATTAAAATTAATAATGTTTACCTACATATATATGTTTGGGTAATAGATGATTAAAATAGGCTAGCAATTCAGAATGACTACTAATTTAAAAAAAAAAACTTCAAATATGTAAAGTTGATTTATCTACCATTCAGCCTATTGATTGCTAATGTAAAAGTCCCCCAAATGTCTTAGCCAATGCTAACAATACTCTGGCCTTAAATTAAGTTCTGTATAATCATCTACATGTGAGTGTTCTTTAGTCTATTTCTCTTTTTTTCTTCATTTAATTTTCAAACATTTTTTGTAATAAAAATTGTCTTTTTGTATGTAGAATACATAGGATAGTCTTTCACTATCAATTTTTCCATCCAGCAGCTCTACACCTTGCAATAATAAAGTGCATTGATATAAATTGAATGGTGATTACCTGATAAAAAGATCAAATAGGTTCAAAACCATGTGATGATTGTTTAGAGCTATAAAATTTATAAATACATTTTACAATTCATTTGAATCATATCAGAATTGTAAAACATTTATTTCATAAATAATCATGACTGTAATAAAACATATTCAATAGAAATTGATACTACACATTTATTATTATTTAGAGCAGAAGATAATAAAACATAGAGAGATAGAATTTAAATAATACTTACAATTCTTTGGTTAGTTCTTTTTGATAGGCAATTGGAGACTGAAGAGCTGGAATTAAAAAAAAAAATCAATTAGTCAAAACTCTTTAATTTAAATATTCAAATTATAAACTAAACATAATATATATATATATGTGCTTAATCATTATTAAACACATACATGACCATAAATATAATTTTATTAGGACTGAAAATAAATTATATAATTAAAACCACACACAGTGAATACAGCAGTTCTTCGTATTTGTTGTATTATCAGCTACAGCTTCAGTAATCCGTTGGGAAGGGGGGGGGATAGAATTTCGTAAATTTGAATTTAAAAAGATTTGTATACACATCCACTTTATAAGCAGTACCAAGAATCATTTCTAAGTCAATCACTTTTTCATTTCGTGCCGTCATGTGATTGATATTGTGAACTACTGAATAAATTTTTTTTTTTGCCTAAAATGGCTCTAAAGCATAAAGTTAATGATGATGATAATTCTACTTGCTAGTATCAGCAATATACTTGTATTTAAATATTAAAATAATAGATTTAGTAATAAGTGTCTGCTGAGTGAAGATATTCATTTGTTTAGATATGAATAAGTATGTGAAAACACTCCCCCTCAGTACATTATTGTACTTTCCTTCTCATAACTACATTATCCTATTTTTGTGTGAATTATTTTAATTGATGTTTTAATTTATATAATTTTTAAAATGAATTGTAGCATAGGAATGGGCTAATGTTAAAAAAATATATAGAATTTAATACTATCAAAATTTTCAAGCATCTGCAAATAAATAGGTTCGAAATCAAATAAAATATAGTATAATATAATGGGGAATGAATCTACTGTATGTCCAAAATTCATCGGCAGATGGAGTTTAACAAATTTACTCAAGAGAACAAAAAAAATAATTTCCAAATAAAAAAACCAAACAAAATTGATATAAATATTGAATCTAAGAATAAAATAGGTGCTACACATCAAGAAATTAGGCAATAAAAGCTGCAATTAAAAAGACTCAAAATTAAAATATTAATTAAAAAATATATTATTAAAATATATTATCATAATTCTCATATGAAAGTTACTAAAGTATAAATCTTATCTCTTGAACAATCTGTAAAAATTGAAAATATTTCTCTCCATAATGTAAAAAGTTATGGAATTTCTAAGAATTATAACATATACAGACATAAAAAAAAGTAACAAAATGAAGACAGTGAGATTCCTCCAACAACTATGGAAATAAAGTTTATGTTACTCAACATTATGCCGACATTTTTAATTTCAAAAAAATATCTGGCTGAAAACTTCTTATCAATTAAATTTCTTCCATCTCAATTTAGACTTGTAACCAATATTTTTAATAAGAATTTTGTCACTCCTATTTATATAATCACCTATACAAAAAACAAACAAAAAGAACAACTAATCTACGAACAACAAATCTAGCACAATCGATATAAGTCATTTAAAGCAACTAAATCTATTTATTTCTAATAAGCAATTCCTTTATAAAGCAGACATTATCAATGGTTATAAAGAGTGAAAAATATTAAGAGCAAGTAGAAGTACCTATTACTAAAATAGCCAATACAATATGAAAAACTAACACACACACACTATGTGCTCAAAAATCAGAAGCACAATAAAGAAAATATGTGACTTAATATCACTGCAACATTGGAATGCATGGTTTAATGCAAAGGTAAATTCTGGAACTCAAGATCATTAGATCACAACGGCAGTTCTATCCCTTCCAGCGCTCAAACTTCTTATGAACTTTCAAGAAAGAAATCATTTGATTTTTATTTTTTACAGTGTTAACAATTTTAATGGAAACATTGCCCTAAAAATAATGATGCTAATTATATAGAAAGAATCGATAATTTATCTGATTTTACTTTAGGATCTCCCTTAAAAGATTTTTATACAAGTCCATCCTGTTGTCATGACAATAAATGATAAACCTAATGATATAAGAAAATGACGAATTCTGAAATATCTTCACCTCAATGAAATATTTCCAAACATGTTAAATAAAAACTTTGCATCAATTAGTATTTAACCAAAAAATAAATAAATTACAATTTAGAATAGATAATCCAAATTCTAAGATCATATATATATATATATATCAAGTCATTAGTCACTCAGAAGATCATGTGATGTTTGAACACAAAATGTGAGCTAAATTTCAATCCATAACTTTTAACTCTGTCACTACCAATTTATACTGCATGAACAAGAAAAATACGTACACACACACACACACAACATATATATATATATGCAATAGTCACAATATTCCATTGGCCTACATTTTGAAATGTTTTTACTTCCAATTAGTTACAGAACTCTCTAAAAAAATTTATCAACATAAATAAAGTTAATGATAATATTAATAAGAAAGAATTGATGATAAAGATCTAAATAATTCTAACAAAATAAAATAACTGACTTCTGTCAATCCAAATTCTACAATATTTTAATAACTAGGATGCCTTGTAAATTGTAGTGCATAAGTAAACTTAAAAGCTAAAAGTTCACTAATCAATTCCCGACTGAAGAAAATAAGTGCCATTCAAATGAGTGAAATTGTTGTTATCAGCCAAACACTGGTGTTTTAACATCATTTGATCTCCTAAATAATTAATTATGCAATTATTATTTTATTTATAGTTATAGAGACCAAATTAAAGTAGGCAATTTTTAAACAAACATTATAAGCAATTTATTTATTACTGCAAAGCGCATTAAACAAATTCATATCTGAAAAAGGAAAACAATATTTATGTCAAGCGTTGTTAGCCGAGAGGTCAGCGCAGCCGCCTTGTAAGCAAGCAGTTGGTTGCAGACGGTTGTTGCAGGTTTGCCTCCCGGTCGATGCAGTGACATATGGAAAAAAAACCCCAATATTTATCTCACATCACTAAAATTTCAATGAAGTTAATTAATAATTTAAATAATCTGTCTAAAATAATCTTCAAAATATAGATCGCTAATATTATTATAATTATGTATCAATTCAATACCATAAAATATAAATAAAAACAAATGTGAGTAAAATACAAATATCTGAAATACTATACAGTTTTCACAAGAACATTATAACTATGTAGGTAATTTTTAATTTAACGTTTCTGCAGTTATCAAACATTTTTTTCAGTATAATCATGGAATGTGAAATGTTCAACAGTTTCAACAATTTAGAGGCTTTTATAAATTTCCATAACTGATATTTATACAATTCAATTAAGTCATAATTCGTGTGTGTTTCGGTGAATATTAAACCTCATACAATTTCTAATTGTAAATTTTTGTGTGCATAACTACACCACTGGGTCAAATCTATATAGTGATTCAATATAACTATCATTAGAAAATCATCTAACAATATTATGGCTTTATTTTAGTAATACTATTTTTGTTTTGAAAACAACTTTGGTTAATTATAATTTAAAATCTAATTCACATAAATTTTTCACTAGAATTTTTCTGAATAAAATATTGAATCACTTTTATTATTAAAAATTTCTGCTGAACAAGATTGTGTGAAAAGTGTAAGCCAGCTTAAGAGATTTATGAGAAATAAATCAAACTTAAACAAATGGATAATAGAGCAGATTAATCTACAAGTCACATTTGACTTAATAATACCGTGTCAGTTTATTATACAATATTCTTCTATATCAAACCCACTTAATTTGTCATTAATAATTATCTATCTAAAAGCAATATTACAATGAAAAACTATGTACCATCTATCTTCATTATTTATTTTCAGGAGTGATATACTCTTTAAAGAAAAAAAAAACCCTATTACTAATGGGTTTAGTAACAATTAAACATAATATTCAGGTAGACTCTTATTTTCAATGATAATTTTTTTTGATTACAAGAAATCTCTAATATAGATGAAGTGATAAATACTTATACTCATTTCCAACATAAACCTGCCCCAATGACTTAATTAGCTATATTTTCCATAGGGCAAGCAGCCATAGGTAGAATAATTCCTCATAATTTTCAAGCATTTGCTTTAAAATAGTTGGAATCTTGATAAATATGTTTAAAATGAATATATTTTTTTTTTACAATTGGAGAAGATGGTATTAAAAAGTTTGGGGGAATAAAATCAACTACACTGTTCTCATATAAAAATAAAATCAAGTAAATATTTCCAATGTGCTTTTTAACAGGCTGGCAGCCTATTGCAACACTTAACTGAACCATTATAATATGGTTGCAGATGCCATTAAAAAGATTCACTTGAGGATGCTCAATGCAATATCACTTAACACCTCATGCTTATCATCAAAAATAAGATTTCTTCATCAGGATATAAAAGGTGAAAACCTTCATGGCTATGCATTTAACACCTCATGTTTATTACAGGAATAAGACTTTTCCTGATTTGTTCTAGCTTGTTTGAAATATAAATAAATGTGAAAATCTTCATGATTATGGTTAAATGATAGTTATGTTAAATGATTATTATGGTAAAGTTAACTATGGGTTCAATGTTCATAGAAATAAGACATTTCTCAAGACCATATCATACTAGTATTTTTTAATTTTTCAGACAATACACTAATAGTCATCTTGCCAACTCATTAAATAGGAACCATTATTTTCTATACAACAAAGCTTAATATCATTTACTGACCATTAATAGATGGTTAGACAAAGTGACTATCAGAAAGAAAAATATTAAGCTTTCTTGTGTCTAGAATAAAATTTTGAAGTTCATCTGGCCCTGAATTTTAGATTATAAACATGGCAGACAGTTGCACTAACTTCTATATCACAGTCTTTCAAAAATTTTTATTGCCATTTATAAATACGGAGGTAGAAATATCTAATATAAAATATTTAAAAACATTAAAAAAAGTTTAATTAAGACTTTATTATTAAAAAAACAAACATAGATAATGAAAGAAAAAAAAAGATGAATAAATATATTAAGTCAACAAGAATATGTGAATGGAAAAATAATTAGTCAAAAGAATACAGTACAAAGGATGTATAATTAGGAATTACTATCAACTTGATGACTGCAACAATAAATGGAAAACTGCTACACATGTAAGTATAACAACAATATAAGAAAAAAAAAAGAAAAAGAAAGAGAGAGGGAGAGAGAAAGAAAGAAAAGAATGACTTCAAAAAATTGAAATACTATATTTGATGCTGATTGCTTTACTTTACATTAAGTGTTAAAAATATTTATAATTCTAATATGTGAGTTTTCCTTTCATTAATGAAATTTTAATAATGAAATTAATATTTACCATTTACATAAATTTAGAACTATTTGTTTTACACCATGACCAAAAATTAAAAAAAAAAAATACAATTTGGCAAATGAATAAATTGATTACAAAATATCAAAAAATACTTTTAACCAAAAATAAAAAAATAAAATAAATTTTTAAAATTAATTTTTGACAATTATAATAAAAAAGGATTATTTACCTCTAAGAAAGTTTTGCTGGGAGTCTAAAATATTCTTTAGCTGGTGCACCCATGTTGTGTACGACTCTGGAGAACTAGCTTGAAGGATAAAAAATTGCTCACCGGTATGAGGGCACTTTGATTTGAGAGCAAATTTTAATGGATCCTCATCCTCTGTTTTTTCAATTAGAGCCATTTTGTTCACCTACAAATGATTTACATAATACATATATAATGAAAATAAAATTCATCTTAAAAATTTAAATAAGACAAAAATAAAGAGTTTATAAAAAAAAATCATCACACAACCTTTGAATGAAGTTTATTATAGTTGCATAATTTATTTTAATAAAAAAAATCAGTAATACCTATATACACAAATACATACACTAAATTTGATTTAAAAAATATCACTGAAGATCTATGATATATATCAGAATACATACAGAATGAGTTTTGTAGTAATGAGAAAACTTAAATCTCATAAAATATTATTTATCATATATCAAACCACGTCACTAAAAATAAAATTTCACAAACATTGTGGTCATTCTAAGTCTTTTTTTGATGCACTGAAAGCAACATATAGTATCACAATCCTATTAATTCCAGGAATGGCACTCTCTTATAAGATAAAAATAATATTATGAACAAATTAGAAAAAGTATTTTGATAATTCTTTGAATAATGATACGAAAATTAAGATAATGACTCTGCCCTCTCTGATACTGTTGGTATTCTGGATATGCTGAACCAAAGTCATACCCAGATAAATTGTAACCCACTTACGGGGGGGCCGAAGCGGTTTAACCTTGTCCAAGGAGTGGGTCTGGGTTCTCGCTAAACTGAATTCTGGCTGATGGGTCATGGATGGGGTCTGGGGGGAGCTGCTTGGGGACTTGCTAGGTGGGTTGAGAGTCGATTGTCCTGCATGGACTTTGCCTTGAATGGATGTAACATCTCCTTGATTGACTGACATTTGATCTGTGATAATTCATATCCTTTTTTTGGTGTTTTTTCTTGATGTTTGTACTCAGAATGTATTTTTTTTTAGATACCTGTAATACCTAATCTATTGTATAAGGCAGTTGTATTGCTTTGAGCCACCGTCCAGTTGTAGAATATCAATATATCTTTGTAGTCTCGATGGCCCACTGCTGCAGGTGACAGAATGTGGTCCCTGCACAGGTGGATCATACTTCAGTGACTTAATAACGTTGCTTTGAAACATATCTATTTTATCTACTTATTTAGATTTAAATAAAAATATTCAATTTAATGAATTCAAAACAGTTCTTTGTAATTTTAAAAATGGAAAGGCTGTAGGTTCTGATGAAATACCTGGAGAAGTTTTAAAATATTGTGGTGATATGTTAGCTTAAAAAATATTGGAATTTTTTAGGGATATTGTGCCACCCAATCTTAAGAATGACTTTATTATTTCCATTTTTAAAATCAAAGGGAATAGTTGAGATTACCGTAATTATCAGAAAAATATTATGGTTACGAGAGACACAATGAGGTTTTAGAGAATTAAAGCAATATAGATATGACTTTTGTAAATATATTAAATAAACTCAATATTACCACACATCACATGTATTAATCTTTAATTGAGTTTTAAAGTTTATATCTGTGCTAGAGACAATCTCTAGTTTAGTAAATAATTAGTAATAATCATTACTGTATTTATCTAAAGTGGATGGTGTCAAAGATGTGGGTGGAGTTAGTTTGACATTTGTAATTCAAAATTAAATATTTAATATAGATAAATATTTTACATATAATAGAGATATATATGAGAGATGGTGACCTGAACCAACTGATTAGTGCTGGTTCAGCCCGAAATGAGTCTAGGGGATCATTTGTCTTTTTATTGTATCTTTATTTATACGAATTTAAAAGAATATGTGCAAATAACTCCATGTGTGTCTTAATTAAAAAAAAATCAAATATATTAATCTTTAATTGAGTTTTAAAATTTATATATGTGCTAAAGACAATCTCTAGTTTAGTAAATGATTAGTAATAATCATTACTGTATTTATCTCAAATGGATGGTGTCAAAGATGTGGATTGAGTTAGTTTGACAGCTGTAATTAAAAATGTATTTAATAAAAATAAATATTTTTCAGAAATTAGATATATATGGAAGATAATAACCTGGTTCAATTAATGAGTGCTGGTTCAGCACAAAATGTATCTGGAGGGTCATTTGTCTTTTATTGTATCTTTATTTATATGAATTAAAAAAAAAAAGTGGCAGTATTGACGTTATTTAATATATTTATAAAGATATTACAAGTGGGAAAGAAAAATGTGAATAACTCCATGTGTGTATGTGTGCTTAATTTTAAAAAAATCAGATATAGCAATCTTTAATTGAGTTTTAAATTTTATATCTGTGCTAGAGACAATTTCTAGTTTAGTAATAAGCACTGCTGTATTTATGTAAAGTGGATGGTGTCATATGTATCAATTTAGGAGGTAGAGTGGATAGCTGAGGGGAACTTGAAAGTCTGTGTTAAAATCCTTTATATAATTACATCTAAAACTCCAAGTACAGTATATAAATTATAATTGTATTCAATCAAATATGTTTTAATTATGTAAATATGAACTATATAATATTATTTATTTTCTTAAATTAATAAAATAAAATATGGGCTAATAAAAATAAACATCAATCATTAGAATAATTCTAATATACATTATATGCAACCAGATTATTATATCCCTAATTAAATTCCAACCAAATATTTGGGGCAAATGTAATTCATTTATGTATCATGACCATTTCAAAGTTGTGTATATAGTAAACTTTCGACCTATTGCTCACACAAGCAACATTTTTCTGCAGTTAGATTTTTTTTTGTCCAAAATGAATGCCATAAAAGTACATACTATTTTTTAAGAATCGATTATTTATCAAAGTAATCCCCCCCCTCCTATTCCAATGCAATATTTTTCTGCATTTGAATTTTTTAATTTTTATTATAAAAAAAAACACTCCAGCAATTATATCTTATTTCTTTCTTTTAATATAATACAGATAACACTCTCTTTTAACCGCTAACAGTTATAATGCTATTTACAAAGATGGTTTCAAATTTGATTCCCCCCCCCCCTATCAGCAGTATTTACAACATATCCGATCTTTATCCCGAATCTCTCTTTCCCTGCCGGGCAAGGTAGCCCTTCTCAACATGCTGGTGTTTCCGAGATTGAATTATTATCTTCCCATAATTAAACCCACTAAAGCATTTCAGTCATCAATGAACTCACTGTGTTCAAAGCTCATGTGGAGTGGAAAGATTGTTGCCATCAGCATCTGTAAGATGCAAATGCCCAGAGAGTTAAATGGACTTGGATTGCACTCTGTTTCAACAATCTATTTACAGAAGGCAATTGCAGTTCTACGTGCAATTCACTTAAAACAGCCAGAACTAAAACTAGCCACTCCAGTGGAACCTACAGACACACCGCCACCTCTTGCTAGCAGATGGGCCACAATTATTTGGTTACATGTCACCAAGCTGATAAATCTATCTAAAACCTCTTATGAAGGTAAAATAACCTACTGGCAGGTCTATAACATCAGATTTCAAAACCAGACTGCCCTCCTGACCACATTGAACATAGACAATAAACCATTCCTTAAAAAATTGAAGAACTGGTTTGTTGAACCAAAATACATAGATTTTATCTTAAAGCTCAACATCTCATCCTTACCCACTAACCATTTCTTAGTATGGAAAAGAGGATTCACCAAAATCAATCCTCAATGCCAGCTATGTAATACTGCCGATGAAACCATCCAACATTTACTTTATAATTGTCCGTTTCTTTTCCAAATCAGAAACTTCATCACAGAGAAAGTTACATCTGACATCGGAGAAGCTTTAAATATCCAGAATGCCACCAAGACAGGAATTTTTTCTCTTATCCGATTCTCTGTCTTCCTTACCTTTGCAGTCTGGTTGACCAGATGCGAATGTGCTTTCCGTCATTCAGGATCTTCAGTCACAGAGACCTTTATAGGTCTTGTCAAGAGCATAAGTGCCAGGGACCGGCTGCTTGCACCAGAATGGTTATACAAAGAGACTTGGTCCAGGATTGATCTACCAAGTGTTTATCTTATGAACTTTTGCAATCAGTCATGCAGTGTACCATGTATGAAAATAGTATCACGAAACCATGTAAACTTTGTTAATAAAATTTTTTGTTTTTTTTTTTAAAAAAAAAGCAATCACACAAATGGAGAAATAAAACTACTTTTATTTTAATTGTGATAATATTGGACTATTTCCATAAACTATCAGTAAATGTTGAATGTACAGAAAATTTTAAAGTTTATTTAAACGTTTCAAATACAAACAACTTGTTAATAAAAACACACAAATAGACAACACAGATTAGTAATTGTTATTACTAATTAAGTTGTTTGTATTTGAAAAGTTTAAAATTTTGTATACATACAGCATTTACTGATAGATAATAGAAATAGACCAACACATTACATCTAATATACTATCATCACAAATCTTCAAGCAAATATTTTTGTTTAGTTGATTTCTTACAATCAATTATTGTAACAAAATAAATTAGAATTTTATTTTTGTAGTCATTAGTTGCAATATGATTTAAAGTATTTGTCTTAAAAAGTAGGAAAAAAGTGATATGGAAAAGATGAAAAAAATTTACAGTCATTTAGACTACAAACAGTATGAGATAATGCTCAATCAGAAAAAAAGGGGCATAAAATTTATACTTGGCAAACTAATCTGATTTTTTCCAAAATTGAGACATACTTAGAAAAATACTGACATAGATATGATTCAATTTAAAAAATAATATGAAATTAAGGCATTTGAAAACTAATAGAGGTATTACAATTATAACCATTGTGAGTTGATTAGAAATAACTTAAAACAATTAACTTCACACTCAACTTTTCATTTTGCCATATTTTTTAAAAATATTTTTTACTTTGTATAATATCAATTGAAATGTAAAATCTAAAACAACTAAGTGAAAATTAAAAAAATAAATAAATATAAGCAATTAAAACTTTTTATGAATTAATTTACAGAATAATATATATAATTTTAATATTATCATACTGCACATATGCTTAAAAAAAAGCAGAGTAATATACAATGATTAGATATTGTTATTTATTTTTTTAAAATTACAATTTATTATAAAAATTTTTAGTTGCTTATATATATATTGTAACCTAGTGTTATTGACACTTGGTTTATTTGGCATTGTTTCCACAGGAAAACAATGCTATCCTTTTTTAGAAAATAAAAAGATAAAATAATAATAATATTAAGGGATTAATAAAGTATACTATTTACTCACTTTAACGTGTTTTAAGCAAATAACTAATAAATTTAGTAATGTAAGGTCATTTTGAAGAAGAGCATGAATAATTTAATTAAAATATTAACAATAAGAACAATTTAATATAGTATAAAAGCACATATTATAAACAGTAATTGATTTTGGATGGGTGGAGGGGGAGAGTAGATGAGTATCTTATCATAAAGCACAATCACTTCTGGTAGTTTTGAAATTATTTTAGATAATAATGTAGACAGAATTATACATCACTAATAAACATTGTTAATTAAGTATATTTATTATTTTTCATTATTTGTCAAATTACTCTGTAATCCATTTAAATCATACGGAAATATATAACTGTAATAAGTTTTTTTTTTCCTTTTCTTTTGTTTATGTTATAATTAAATGATTATTTTTCTGTAAGAGGTCGCTAAAAGAAGACCGCCAAATTTTGAAGAAAGTTTAGTCTGACATTAGTTTTACAAGGAGGAAGCAGTACTGAAATTCGGTAACAAATTTTTTTATATTTTTTATTGCAGAAATAAATATAAGTCCAGTAAATGTTTAATAATATCATGCGTGGCTAATCCTATTTGATAAGATATTCTGTTTTCTGTGGCCATCTACCTATTTAAAGCTTTTTATACGCAAAAATATACTATCGTATGCTAAAGTTCAAAATGACCGTATTAACTACAGCAATCACGGAAAATGTCATTATGTTTAAAATAAGTAATATAAGTAATTTCCAGGAAATAATCAATTATTTGTTAACTTTTCCTTATTTAATAATCTTTTCGTGGTATAAAAGAAAAATTATAATTAAAAAGACATATTAGAAAAGCCAAGGAAAGTTAACTAGAAAATTTCGCGCTCTTTCTAAAAGAAATTGTCTGCTTTTGAAAATAATGTAAGTTCCCCACGTTAAAATATGTTTTATTCACTGAAAAATTATCTAGAAATAATATTAATGATAAAGGATATTTACTTATGCACCTGTATATTTTTTAAAAAGAAAATATAAATTTTCTCAAGGCAAATATCGGAAAATTTGTATGTGTGCATTTTACGGAGAATTCATTATTAAAGAAAAATTATAATTCCTAGAGTAGGAATAAAAACTACAAACATTAGTGACTTAATTATAACCCTAATATAATATGTTATATTATACATCAACTGGAGTCATTAAAACTTTAGATCTACGTAAGTCAGCTGCAGTCCTTATAATAATATTATTTTGGAAAATTCGCGCATTAGTTTTATTCCTAAGCCCGCTAGCTAAAAATGATACGTATCGCCAATAGTAAAAAGAAAAGAATTGTATATGTGATCGTCTATCGTCAAATATTCGTCATGTTAAAATATGTATTGTTTTCTTGGATCCTCAAAATTATAGCAGTTAATTCAAAGAAGAATTAACATCCAACAGTGCTATGTTTTCTTTGCCTAATTTATTAATTGCACCAGAATGGAGGCAACTTTTATATAAATAAAATAATAAAATGTGTTTCTTATTTTAAATTTGCTTCGTGAACTACGAATGGATCAAGTTCTTCATCCAGATAAATTGCCCAACGGAAAAACATTTTTCCAGTGAGATTATAAGCACTTGTTAAGTAATGATTTTTTTTTACTAATTTGTAAAATTATGTGTATTTTTTTTTTATATCAACAGGTGAAAGGCTGTATAGTCAAGTAATATTTAAATGACCTTGTAATCATAAAGGTATGTTTTCATGTAATTATTCTAGGTTAAATTTATATTTGACATAAAAAAAAAAAAAAAAAAATTTTTTTTATAAAATGTGTTTACTTATGAGATGCAATTATGGGTATAAATTTATGTTAGATGCGTAAAAGAAGAAAAATTCAGATACTTAATAGGTAAAATATCTAGTTAAAATTATCAGAAGTAATTAAAGAGAAGTGCTATACAGGATATTACTTATTTAAAGTTTGAAACAAATTTATACTAGGTTAATTGCGGAACTTATTCCCAATTATTCTTTATTAACGCATTCACTTAATTAAGTTCAAGATACTAGACTACCAATTACTTGTTGAATGTTTCTTTGGCAAAGGTGAAAATTATTATGGTTTATTCTGTGTTATCCATTGATTTCAGACGTTGATCTAAGTATATCCCGGGAACATAAATTTAGTGTAATTAGTGTATTTGCTTGTCTTGCCCCGATATAGCATTGGTATATGCTTAAGATTCGCATAAGTAATAATTGTAATGTCTTTATTTTGTGGGATGGAAAATGATCTCCCCAAAAGCTTTATTTTCCATGAGGGGAATAGATAAATCTAGTATTCGGGTATGTTTATAACCCAAGTGATCGCTTCTCAGAGTTAGGACGATCAGTAATTTATATCGTATTTAGTGTATTTCATTCATTAAAATCCCAGGAGAGGATTATAATTGGTGTGTGTTCCTATTATGCCCAAGTAAGAGGCAAGGACCCACCAAACTATTTTAATGTAGTAGTTAACTCTACAGACCTTCGGTGTTATTCCATATTCCTCATGAGAAAATAGAGATAATTCCACCACGGAAGGTGTTGAATATTGTGTTTTGTTTAGAAAGTTATGGCAAGATAACGGGTATATTGGAGGTTAATTCCTTATGATCCATTTAGTATAAATAGCGTGCTAGTATATATGATCAATGTCTGGATTGTGCGGCGGAATAGTGCTGGTAATCCACAAGTAAGTCAATGGAGAAAGTAAGTTTAAAATTGCGTGATTTAGAAATTTTTATTTGCCAATGGAGGGTTCAAATACTAGGTTTAATTCGGGTTAATGATTAAGTAGCACTCACAATATAACTTATACTTAGAAAAACAGTGTGTATAACAACTTCAGTTGTTATTAAGGTAAACATTAAAATAATAAGTGTAACTTCTGATAAATAACCCATAAATTATAATAAGTTATCTAAATAAAAACTATCATTTAATTAAAGATATGATTATAAAAATCGTTTGTACGCATTGCCTAGAATCAGATTATTTTTATTTTAAAACAAATAGTTAGTTAATAAAGTTAAGCAGCCGTTCATATAAGATACACTAAACGGATGAGTTAATGTATCGATAATAATATTTATTTTGTTATATTCAATTTGCATAAATGTAAAAAGAAGATGAAGAAGTAGTTCGAATCCAGGTCTAAAAGTATAGACGAATTAATGTTAGTTATATTTTGTTTTATCCATATGGGATCGAATAAATTGTATATGTTTGTTTATTATGTTAATCATAAAGGATAGTTTTGTTAAACTGTAATAATAAATTATAATCTCGTTAAAATTTAATAATAAATTATAGTCTTGTTACAAGTTGTTTTGAGTCATTTTTCTTGTGTGCTAAATAAAAGTGTATTTGCATAATACTTGCAATACTTTTCTTGAGTCCGAAATCATTTATGAAATCTTAAATTCAATACACCAGATAGACAATTGTAAGCAGATCAGAATATTTCAGTATATTTTAATTTAATAAGAATTATTTGTGGAATTGAAACTTCAGACCAGAACATTTTATTTTATGTGTGTGTAAAATCACTTTATTCCCAAACTAGTAGGTTTTGGTTGCACATTGTTCCATACACATTTAAGTGAAGTGTCTAAGTAATAAATCTTAGTTAAATTATTGTGTTGTCATGGATGATGGAAGGACACAAAAGCACCCTTGTCTTTTCATCATTCCGACTGAGATTCTGGATAAAATGGCTGTATTATTCCAAATTATGCGTTGTTATTGAATATGGTTATCATCTCGTTAAATATTATAATAGTTGATATGTGGATGAAGACACCTGGAATTTAAATAAGGTAAATGTTTCCTATAGCCGACCAGAATGTCAGTCATATGCGACAACATAATACTGCCGAGCATTTTTCTTTAAAAATAACAGAGAACCCTGAGATTAGTGTCATTATTATAGTGCTCTTACATTAAGAATTGATCAATTATGATCAACATTACAAGCGTGGCATGGCTTAAGAGATTGAAACTTCTAATTGTATAATAATAAAATATTGAAAGCATATTGGCAAATTAATGAATGTTTTATTTTAGTCGGTAATATTAACAATGACATGAAATCATCATCATCATTGTCGAACAGTGCAAGTACTTACAGCTCAGAGAATGTGTTTTGGATAGAGAAAGAATGTTAGTTATTCTAAATTTTCCTTTTAAATTTATTTTATTAATGATAATTTTTTTTAATTCTATCTCTGTCTGAACTGCATATCGCTGTAGCTGAATTATTATAACTAACCAAACGTCGAGCTATATTAGATAAAAATATAGGGTTTGCTACCAGAATCATAGACGGAAGCGTTTGGGCTTTCCGAAGTGATTTAATAAACATTCCTTTAATTAGGTTAGAATATATATATTAATTTTCACCTAAAATTGTTTTGGATTTTATATTTTAAATGATATTACACAAATAAACAAACAATGAAACTTTATTTTTAATAATTGTATAATATTGTTTATTTTTTTAAAATAATTATATTTAATCACTGTAAATAATTGATTTTTAAAAAACATATGTATAATAATTAATTACTGGTGATAGTTAAATTATATATATATTGTACCATCTTAGTCTACATTGAAACACAGAATTATTATATTCCTAAAAAAAAAAAAAAATTGTTGGCTTACTAATGATTTTGAAAGAATAAATAGGTTATAATATAAAATAACATTTGTGAATTTTAATTTTTATTAACAGACAGTATATTAAATTGTACATTATAATAAAGTTAATATTTTATTATTAGAAAGAGTGAATAGATTGACGTACCTATTGATATATTCATTTATCAATAATTTATTTAATATTTTCATTTATTTCATGCAATACATAAACATAAATAAAGAAAATAATCAATTATTATTTAATGTGTGTGCATATGTATATGAGATGTGTTAATATGATTAAAATAATGTAAAATCATAAGCATTTAAAAATATTATTTATATATAATTATTTTAATAAGTATTTCAAAAATTTATAGAATATTTTGCATTAAATAAATAGATGTACAAAGAATACTTATTTATTTTATTTAAATTATGATTTTAAAAGATACATTTTAAGATTCAGATTTATTATAATATTATTTTTTATATTATTAACCCCCTATACTTACAATTAAGCTCCCAGGTTTGTGAAGAGTGCTTAGTTTTCAAATATTTATATTATATAAACTGCATATTTATTTAAAAGTTAAAAAATATTTTTAGTTCATGGAATGCTGACATATTTCAAGAAGTTTCTATCAAGAAAAATTTTGACCCTTTATATAGCATAAATAGTAGCAACAACTTATCTTTGGTAACACTATAGAAATAATATCCAAAATGATGACATAAATGTTTCATCAGTAGGAAAAAAGTTTATAAAGCCTATAATTCGAGAATGAACTCTCTTAACTTGCCTTTTTAGTAAACAAAGACAATGTGTTTTATATAAAAAATTAATAGGTAAATTGTGATATAATAATAATAAATGGTTAAATAAAGAAAATGTTTTCTTCAAAAAACATTGTTTTTTGAGAGATCTGGAAGCATCTTAGAATAAAATCATCTTAATGTTCAAAGTATTATAATGCCTCAGGAATATAACATTCTATGGAATACTCTCAGTGCTATACTGTCCATATTACTAAAAGAGCTAAAAGGATATAAACAGAATGCATTATGGATTGAATTTATTAAAGAATTAAATTTATCAAAGGTATAAAAAGTGCTATTATTTATATAAAATGGAAATATTAATCAATGTTACTATGGAATAGTATATTAAAGTATACTTCATTCAAGAAGATTAAAAATTCTGTGTTGAACAATGTGATATGAATATGATTAAACTTCAAATACAAGGTTTATTTAATAAATCTTTATATTACTTATGAACAAATAAGAGCTCTCAGGATTTATAAACTTTAACTCTATAGTGTTCTGCAAATATTGTTATGTTTATTATATATTAATAAATATGTTTATTGAATAATCAGTAAAGGGAATATCCAACAATTCTTGGAAAAAGTAACTAGGTTGTATGTTTTCATTATATATTTAGCAACGGAAGAATATATGTGCTTATCTATATTATATAAAATATAAATTAATTAAAAAAAAAATTAGATTATTTTAAAACAAAACTTGAATTTAGTATTTTTCTTAGTACTAATTTTGATTTTATAAAATTTAAATATGTTTGTTTCATTATTATATAAATGAAAAGTAATAGATTTTAGATATAAATATTATCAAATTATATCTAGAATAGTGTATACTTCATATAGATTGATAATAGTATAATGTACTTAAATTGGTAATCTTACATTTATGATTATAAAATAATTAGAAAACAAACTTACTTAATTTATATATATATATATTTTAAGGATTTAGTTATAATTGCTTATGAAAATATATTATTTTCTTTCTGACTTATTAATGTATTGTTTTCCCATTATCTAATAGCTAGATAAATAAGATATTTATACAACATTTGTCATAATACTTTAAGGTATAGTTAAATACTTTTATCAAAATTATTTACTTCATTTATTAATTTATATATTTTATTCTTATTATTTTTCTTTATAATAAAATTTTATTCTTATTAATTAAAACTAGATTTTGTAATTATTCATAATTTATTGATCACATTATATTTTAATAAAAACTTAAAACAGTCTCTACATATTTTAATAATTTATTATATTATTTTAGTAGTTTTCTCATTTACATTTTATTGATTACAATGAATAAATAATTATTAAAAGTTAAGCTAGGGTTTTAATAAACACTAACTGGTTAAGTTAGTATATTTATTTATTCTAAATTGATAAATAAGTGCTCAACATTATTCATATTTTCATTATTTAATTGATATTATAAATATTTCATGTTAGTACAATTTAACATAACAATTAGAGTTTAAGAAAATCATTAATTAATTTATATATCTATTTTATACAGTTACAAAATTAGAGTCTGAACATAAGAGGCTATGTACCTAATAATATTTGGTAAATCAATTATTTTATACATTTTTATTCCATTACAGATTTGGCTTACTCAATTTGTGGCCTGATGATAATTAAAACTACATCATTATACTATTATAGATATTTGATGTCCAAAGTTATGGACTATTTGATCAGTTATTTATTTTAATATTTTTATTGTTACAATATACTGTAGTATAAACCAATTCACAAATCAGATTTCCAAAGAATCATTTAAATAAACTTGAAAATAATGTCCACTTTCTTGTATTAATGCCAACTGTTACACATTTAGTCATTCTATGAATAGATTTATGTTATCAGCAAAACATATTTGACAAATTATATATGGGCTTATTAAAATTATTAAATTCTATTCATATAGATATTTTGAAAATAATAGGTGAGCAATGTTTTGAATTATATCAGAATTGTACTTGAAGCTAATGATTAAGTTATATTTTTTAATAGAATATCTATTTATCTATCATTAATTTTCCCCACTCCCTTGAAGAATGATTGATTGAAGAGTCACTGTAATACAGTAAGTCATTTTAATTGTTTACTTTACTTACTGCAAATTATAAAATAGTGAGAATACTTTTGCAATCTACCAACAGTATCACTTCATTGCATAACAATTAATGTTATAAAGTGCTTATTAAAAAAAAAAAAAAAACCCTTTTTATATATATATTTAAAGTACTCAATGCAGATTATGCTAATCTCGGGTATTGTGGTTTCTATTCGTAGCCACGTAGTTGGGGGCCAAAAACTTTTTCTTCATTTTTTGTAATCTTTAAAATGTTTCTACAATATGATGTTTCACATATATATATTAAAAACACCAATTTTTTCAAAAATAAACTGCAATCCATCTTATGCTATTTAAATTTGTAAAACATTCATACTATTTGTTTTTCCCTACAAAAATTCAGATTCATTTCAAATTGCGATCAGGCTTCATTCATTTTTAGTTCTATTAGATTCACAATCACATTTGAATCAAAATCTTTGCTTAAAATGTCATCCATTATGAACATTGTTTATATCACTGCATAAAAAAAATTTTTTTTATTCCTTCAGAAATAAGAAATGTAAAGCAATAATAGATATAATAAATGCAAAACCAATACTGAGAGCAATTATTTCCTAAGCAATCCATTTTTCCTCAAATTATAAAAAATGTAAACTTACCAAAGTTTAGCAATTACCCAATAGTGGGAATATGAGCATTTTTTTTTGTTTCATATACTATCTATAGAGTAACTTGGATAAATTCTGTTTTGGTAAAAATAAGTTCATATTATATCTTTAAAGAATAATTAGATTTCAAATATCAATAAAATGCTTACTACATCAGATGAGCATCTGAGAGTAATTAACTTAAGAGAAGCAAAATGAACAATTATATGCAAAATCATTTATAAATGCCTTTAACTTTTAGTAAATAATGGTCAATTGTAAAATTTCCATAGTTTTTTTTTTTTGGAAAAAAAAAGACATTACAAATGAATATTAAAAATAAAAAGATTGTAAATAAAAATTACTTACCTGAATATGATTTTTATATACATAAACTGGATTAGAAAATTCCTTTTTCTGGCCTATAGTTTCACTAAAAATTATAATCTGTTCAAAAAGAAAAACCCGCCGCTCTTTGCCTTTAAACTGCAACACGGAAGGATTGTTTTCACTGACTAGTAAAGTATCCTTTAAAAAGATACAAAAATTACTATTTTAAAATAATGTAATAAAATATAGTAAACATCAAATGATAATAACTGTGATGTTAATTTTAAATAATATATAATTTAAATTATTAAATAGATTGTTAAATTTTATTGTTTATTTTCAGATATTAAAATGCATATATATTAAAATTTAAATATAGCTAAAATGTCCAAAAAACTATGTATGGGTATTGTTTATACAAAACTTTCCTGAGGTTTGGTTACTTTCATTTAAATTTTGTATATTTTAAATTATATGTACACCTAGGTCTCATTTTATGCGGATTTTTTTAACCGATTTTGAAGTTATGCAATTCATATTTCTTCTTAATATCTTTTTATGCGGGGTTTCTTTTATGCAATAAAAAGTTCATATTTCACTATATTTATTAGATATCAAGAAATTAAAATTATTAATAACTTAAATTTTGATTTGAAATACTTTTTTTTTCAAAAATATAACGCTATATTAGCAGCTGATGTGAATATGGCCTGAAACTATTTAAGAATCTTAGCTTCTACGTAAATAACCTATTTATACTTATCAGTAAAAAATAATAATAGATTTATATTTACGAGTATAAAAATATCACAATAAATACTCAAAAATTTTAAACTTTTAAAACATATTTTGTTAGATATAGCAGAAATAAATATTCTTTTAGATTTTTAAAAATAATCAGAAGTAAGAAGATTTTGTAATCTGAAAATAATCTTTCTAATGATAATGTATAATCTTTTTGTTTTGATTGCGATCTCATTTTTTAAATATAGAAACAAAATGTGAACATTTAAAATTTATTTCAGTAGTAACAAAAATATCTATCAAATGAGAAATTTATTATTTTCTGATAATTGAAATACAGGCTTATTATATACCTGTATCAATAAATAATAATCATTTAATCATAGATTTTACAATGAAGTGTGAGACAAAGAGAAACATCAGAAAATGCTGAAATCTGAGTTTTCTGCAATGAACAACCTCTTAAATTCCAATGAGAGTTAAATAATTGCATGACTGGATATCGTGAGCTTTATAAACAATTAGTAAAATCATCTCAAAGTTTAATCACCAATTACATTGTCAACAGAAAACCATTAACACAGCACAAGACTGAAGGTGGCACTAGTTGTAATTCCTCTTGTGACAAATCTGATTTCTTACCAGTTCCCAAAGAACTGCATATTGTCAAATGGCAATAATGATTAAAATATGTATGAGAAAATATAAAATTAAATACTGTAGTTATTAAAAAAAGTTTGTCATGTATCAATTTTTTTCAAATATTTGAAATTTTTTATTAGTCATACTTTATTTCCTTAATTTGTTAATGCAAATTTTAAATAATTTTTCCTTGTTGTTTTGCTTTTATGCGATTTCTGAAAATTACAGAATGTATCCTCCATTTTTCAAGGTAAGTAAGTCTATTTTTGTGCAATTTTTTTTTAATACAGGTTTTCTGGGGAACCTATCTACTGCATAAAACAAGACCCAGGTGTACTTATATTTACATTTACAAAAGTGATATTTCATTTAATATTAAGAGATTGTCAAAAATGAGACACTACCTTTATTCTCTAAATGCTCTATTTGTAATTTCAGTATGATTTATGCTATATTTAAGTCAAACTAAGATTCATATTTCACATTCTACATTGCTTTCAGAAGGTTCTCAGTTTTAAATTTAGTATACATTGAACTGTGCACATTTATGCAAAAGTAAATTTGAGAAAAAAATTGTTATCACGGTTTGAAAGTACAGTGTATCATTCTATATTAAATGTTCCTTAAATTTATTTGGTTGGAGTGGTTCTATTATGCTCAACTTACCCTTCAAGCAATGGATTGGTCCAAATTACAATCTTACCTTGATTGGATTCAGCATTGACCAATGTCAGAAACAGACCAATAGGTGAAGATGCTGAGTGAACTCCTATTATTCCTATTAAGGAAAGGATCTGATTATAGACTGAGTCTATTTGGAGGTAACAATGGACATTAAATTGGTTGCCTCATATGTGATTGCAAAAGCAGTGAGACACATGGCTGAACTAGAAGCTGCTAGATACTAAACCTGCCAGGAGGCAAGTTGTCATGGTATCTGGACATAAGACAAGCTTCCACAGTACAGCTGAAAGGGTTAAGTTCATTTAGAAGAAACACTGAAATATTCTTGCTTCAATAGTTGTATTGTAACTAGATGCTATAGCTATCCAATAGTAGCAAGCAAACAGCTATATCAGATGTTTATGTATAAATTTTATATAAGCTTTATAAAATATTTAATCATACTGTGCAGGTCCATGTTTATTGCTACCACATATAAACATAACAGGTTCACTATTTACTTCACATAAATAATAAGAAAATATAAAAAAACTGTTCAAGAGACAGATTGTAAATTAAAAAAAAAAAAATGAAATAAATAATATATATATGTGTGTATGGTAAATAATTAAACATCAAACACGATTTTAAGTGTCTATTTATAAAAAATAAATTATTTAATTAGACATATCATTCACTTGACAATATATTTTTATGTTAAAATAAGAACATTTATTATCAGCATTCTAATTAAAAATAATCTTGATATATAAACAAAATTAAATCAATAAATTCTCTCAGTGAGACAAATTATTTAAATAAACATAATGATGAGGATGGCATTTTTTTTTTGTGGAAAATATTACTTTATAAAGTCAATTATATTACACATACACTCATGTATAGAAATCATGAAATTAAATCCTTACCTGTAATAATAATTTCCCTTGAGATGTTAATTTGCCCTATAAATAATAAAAATGATTGAATTTATTAATAGTAATAAATTTAAAATAAATTGCTTTATCAAAAAATAATTGATAAAAATGCATGATATTAAAATGAACATTTCAAAATAATTTATCATTACTTTTTTTCTTATTATTATTCCATCCATTTATAAATGAATTTATATTATACACATATCACTTTAACATATAAAAAAAACCTTTTAAAATAATTTAACAAAACAAATTAAAAACGTTGTTTACTAATTTCTGCATGTTTTCATTTTTAATATCTAACTAAACAACTATAAATTAAATTTCAATTTTTTTTTTTAAAAACTGGATTAAGCATTTCATTTTTAATTATAGATGATAGGAAAGTAAAAAAAAATAAAAAAATAACTATTTTATTAGACAAAAATTTTTTTTTACTTTACAAACTTGAAGAAGATATGAAATTCAATTGGATATATTGTACAGTAGTTTATCATGTATAAATTGCAAGTATATTTTGTAAATGCATAACAATAAAGTGGGGAAAATTATTTACATATAATTGGATGGAAGAGAGATCAGGCTCCATATAGCATTAACAATGTTTGGAGGTGCAGGCACCCTATCTCTGGTTTTTAATTTTGGAAATTTTATTGTAAAACAGTGATTGTATTTTCTTAGATGTAGGGTTGAAGCAAAAATGCCATTTTAAGAACGAAAGAGTAAACATAAGGACAATAGTAATTCTAATTGAGGAGAAAAGCCTTGTTCATGCTATCAATGAGAGTAGAAATAGAAGCATGCGATTTGGTAAATGACTCAATGATATTTCTATAGATAAAAAGAGCAGGACATTGGAACAGAAAATGATATATTGTTTCTTCAGACTTATGACAAAGAAAACAAAGAGAGGCAATATTAGCATACACCATTCGCTGTGATAAGAAATGACTAGTAGAGAAAGCATCTAAATTGATTTTGATGAGGAAATCAAGATATTTTGGTTCTAGATATCAGAATTTGAATTGTTTTTATTATCTGTTTATTGGTAACAGTAAGAAGAAATGGGGATAATTGAGGTTGTCTAGTACTGTGGATTATGTTGTAAATCTCCCATTTAGCATGTATGATCATTAAGTTCAATATATGAAATATTGAATTTGATTAAGGATTGAAAAAAAAAATAACTTTATTGGGCAGAAGCTTATCAGCAAGGATAACTAAAACAAATTTCAGAACATTAGAGTAATCAGAGATGATTTTAAAAATAGTATTAAATGATCGCTGAACACAAAAGATAGGAATTGAGTAAAGGAAAAGACCATTGTCCTTGGCATGCTTCTGTAAAGTTCTAATATTGATTGCAACAACTCTTTTATTCCAAATCAATTTGGAGCAAAACAAATAATGGTCATATAGTAAGTCATTTTTAGAAAGATCATCATGGTGATAAGTGAGATTTTTGCATGAAGGGAAAGATATGCTTTAGACAAGGATTTAGTTATATTTTCAGCAGATGTGAGGATAGAGTTTTGAATAGATGTTCTCATAGCACTCATAGACTTATAACTGGAAAATCCAATTGAGTTAAGAGGGGGAGCAGTGAAGGGAGAAGAACCACTATTATCAGAGAATACACTCCTTGTGGATTACTTTTTAAGGTTGAATTGAAGTTTATAGTGTGCTGTAAAATTTTCCAAAATAGAAATAAGTAAAGAAAAATACTTTTTGAAGGGAGTAAAATTTCTAACACAATTTTCATCACATAATCACCATTTCTTATACTTGCTCTTAACTGTTATTAAAACAGGCAAAACTCTCTATATGTATTGCCACTCAGTGCAAGCCTTCTGGCATCCATTGATTACTCTGGCTTGCACTGAGTGACAATACATATAGAGAGTTTTGACAATTTTCATCTTGATTTTTTTTTGTGTGTGTCACAAAATATTTTAAAGCTTGATTTTCCTTTATTTTACATTTATCATTTACATGTCTGAAGTAATATTTTTCTTTTAAAAAATCCTATAGCTAGTTCAACAAGAAAAAGAATTAGTTTGATACAATTATTGCAATAAAAGAAACATAAAATAACTTATAAAAAATGTGGGAAGATTTCTTATGCTGACTTGATAAAGCATAAATTTAAAAAAGTTATAATTTTAAATGCTCCTTAGTGGCAAAAAAAAAAAAGAAAAAAGTATCTGAAACAAATGAAAAAAGAATAAAAATAATATATTTTTATTTAATGATAAAATTATGAGAAACAGGTCAATAACATAAAAAGAAAGGATAAAACAATATAGTTTGAAAAAGTTTTTAATTCCATTAAAAGTAATATGAAAAAAAATTTGAAAAACATTAATCTTATATCAAAACAAAATCCAAGGAAGATTTGAACTGACCTAAATTTAACTTTATTAATGAATTAATAATTAATTTGAAGGAAATCTGAATACTGAAAATCTGGGGGATGCGGGAATTGTAATACTTCCAAGGATATCTATCAAAAGAAGACTTCTACTAAATTTATGGAATCATCTTTTATAGCTGACATTAATGATGAGCAAATTTATCCAATAACTAAACAATATGAAATATAATGTAAGACCAGATAGTGAAGGCATTCAAATTAAGGATGAGAAAAATTGATATTTTTACTGATATTTAATTTTCATTATTAATAAAAGGTTTCCTGACAAATTAAAAATAGCTATTATCAAACCTATTTATAAAACTAAAAGAAAATGGCATATAATTATAGATCTATAGCTATTCTTTCTTCTGTAACTAAAATAACTGAAGAACTTTTAGACAATTCCTTTTTTTTTTATAAATCACAACATGGGGTTTTAGAAGAAAAAAAATATTGATATGCTTTTGGAGAATTTTAACAGAATTATCTTTGTTTTAAGCGATAAAAATCTGTTATTTTTATGGAAAAACAATTTTGACAATATTGATCAAAAGATTATTTATTATATTTTTGCCAAAATGTGATATTCATGAGAAATTATTGGATTTATTAGAAATTTTTTCATGAGAATAGATTTTATATTTAAAAAATGAATGGATATGTTAGTGATTAATATAATGATAGAAGTGGAATTAATCAAAGTTCAATCTTGAGTCTCCTTTTATTTTTATATACATAAATAATACTATTAAAGCCTGACAGTTAAGGTCTTAATTTATCAGTAAGATGATATTATATTGATTAATATCAACTCAAGTCAAACAGCACAGTCAATAACTTTCATTCTAATTACAATAAAATTGTTAAATAGTATTATTAACATGAAAATAATTAATAATAAGCTAAAACAAAATGTATATTCATGGATCAACCTTTACACAATGCCCATTTTCTTGCATTAGTACCAATTCATCAATCAGATAAAAAAGGCTATTTTTTTATTGACCAATGAAGTGACACTAATATAAGAAGACAGACATTATTTACAAGTTTTTAAAACAATTCTTTATGAATATGAATTATAGTAATGTAATTGGTCTGTAAATAAGTTGACATATTCTCAATATTTTATATTAAAGAGCAATAATTCATTATTAGACTTATTAAATTGCATATTTATAACTTTATCCTATTTAAAAAGAAAGAAAATTAATATTTTTATTCATTCTTATAATTATATCAACTGACAATGTTCAAAATGTAATCATTTTTGCATAAAGATAGAAGAGATTGAAAAAAATTAAATACTTTGGTATAAATATTGATAACAGTGTCAAGATTCATCATATCAAACAATTTTTATGAAGAATTAAACATTTCTACTATATATTTTATAGTTCTTTTTACAACATACATATTAATAATAATTTATAAGTTATGTGAATCATTATTTCCTTATAAGATTATTTTATATGAATTGTCAAATGAATCAAATTTAAAAGATTTAAACAATATTTTTTTAAAAAAAAATATTGTTAAACCAAAACATGACATCAATATAAAAGTGGTAAACTATATGTCTCAAAATATTTATCTTTGATAGTTTTTTGTATATTATTATTAAAAATCAACTGAAATCTCAAAAGACATCCTACTACAGAAATTCCTTAAGAAAAGAATGTTTTTCTGTTTTCAAATACAAGTAAAAATAAAACAGAAGATTAAAATGTCTTTACATTCAAAATAATTAATATTTCCCTATCTTCATTACTGAAACTTCAGATTTTACAATTGTCTAAAAAGAAATTTGAGAGATACTTTGGAAATGTTACATTTTAATTTTACTTTTTCTATCTACACATCATTATTATTAAAAATGCACTTCATTTATTTTCAGATAGTATAACTTAAAATATTTGTCAAAACTTATGAAAAGCATATATTTTTGATTTCTTTTAATATATTTCTTCTTATTATAGTTAAAAATAATTATTATTACTAAAAAAAAAAATCCTTATGAATGGGAGGGGTGGTGTCCTATTATATGTTATATGCATAATTGTCCCCTTCCCAGTAATTCACTATCAAAAGATATAGCATTCTAAATTATTAATAATACATTGTAATCATAGTAAAAAAAAATTATTTTACTAAATACAAAATAACTGTACAGTATAATCCAATTTTAATATGAAGAAATAAGTTAACTGCTTAATAGCAGATGCTCTTTCAATAATTTATACAATTCAGAAAGTCAAGTTCCAAATTTGTGCAATTAATGACTTCACAGAATTTTCCTTACCTTGAACAAATTGTAAACTTTACTAATATCATATAAAAAGTATGTATTTTTATATTGGATTATTTCCATAATCTAAAATGGGTATTGAATGTCTTTAGAAAAATTTAACTTTTATTTAAATATTCCAAATACATTCAACTGTTAGTAATAACACATCAAACAGGTTAGTAAATACACAATGTTTTGAGATGTATTATTCTCTCCTCTTCTTCAGGTGTTGCTGGCCTGACCAGTAACAGAACTAGCATGGGATTTGAACCTAGACCCTTAGATTGTTGAGTATTGAATTTTAAGGTAACGCTCTAACCAACTGAGCCATCCTGCCAAACAGTCAGTAGAAATTTCATATACTTATCTTTGAGGTTCCTCCTGATTTCTGCACTTTTCCCAAGAGCAAAGATGATTAGTGGTTTCCATACATTATGTATAGTCACACTAGATTGACTTATGGGATTGTTTGCCATTGTCATGTGAGCAGCTTTTTAAAATTTCCTTCTTCGTACCTTTTCTTCTCTGTTCAATATATTTGTATTTTCCCAATTGAACATATGTTCATTGGTACATACATGGTCTGCTACTTTAGACACATCTGTTTCATTTCTTCTAATCATCAGTTTGGGTTCTTGCAAGCGCTTTTCAATGGGACGACTAGTCTCGCCAATATATGTTCTTCCACATTCACATGATATTTCATAAATGCAGTTTATTTTCAGCATTTCAAGATTAGGTTTTGTAGATGTTAGAATTCCTCATAGTGTGGTGTGGCTCTGGAAAGCTGTTCTGATACTATACTGATTGCAGATTTTCCTTAATTTGTCTGCTATTTTTGGAGTGTATGGGTACTACAGCACCAATAAATGTTTTTTCTTTTGATGGTTCTTTTTGTTGTCTATTTAAGATTTTCTTAATAACAGCTGAAGAATAACCATTTTTCAAAAAAGTTTGTTCTATATAGATCTTTTCTTTTTCCAAATCAATGGTTTCTGAACAAACTTCTTTTGCTCTGTTCCGTAGTGATAGTATAACTCCATGTTTTGTGTTTCTGATGTGATTGGATGTATAGGATAGGTATTTTCCTGTATGGGTGGGTTTTTGGTGAACCGTAGTTTTGATTTTGCCATGAAGGAGTCTTGTCACAAGAACATCTACAGATGCCTTTTTTTTTTGCTTTTTCTCATATTTGTAATCTATATTATTTATATATTTTTTTCTTTTTATAATCTTACATGTTCTATTTAATTAATTTATGTGCAATCTATAACTGGCTATAGTGTTGCAGAATTGTACATTAAATAAATAAATTGAATTAAGTAAATCTAAATAATAATAGCTCAACATGATTGAAATTAAAGGAGAAGTTAGTGTTAACCCCCAATGAGCTCTGCATGAGTTAATAATATAAACTCATCAACAAACAAACAAAAAAAAAAGAGTACACCTATCAGTTATTTAGCTTAGATGACATTTAAGCATTGAATTTACTAATAAGTTACAATGTAAAGGATGAATTCTATTTCGGGGTTTACAATAACTATTTAATTTAATATTATTATTAAGTTGAATTATTAATCTATTTTAAAAATAAGATACATTTAAACTATTTTACATGCTTTCCATAAATTTGTGTATATTAAATATTTTTTTACAATGAGTACAGATTAATTATTTATGTATATAGAACTTATAAAAGTATAAAACAACATGTATATATAAATATAATAGAATATTTATAATGTCAAATATAATAATTTTAATAAATAGTAACTGAAAACACTCAAAAGTTGATAGAAAAAGAGCTTCATCATTTTCAACCATTACTGACTAATTTCAGGATGAAGATCTCTTCATGTTTAATCCAGCTTATTTGATACACAACTTCTCCCCATAATACTGGAAGTTTTTTTTTATTTCATCTATCTACCTCTTCCTAGGTCTTTTACAATCTTTTGATATCCAGCTTAAAACTTAATCTATCTATCATCATCTCTTTTAACAATCAGTCCAGTCCAACTCCATTTCAGACTCTTAATTCTTTCAAGATGTCAGTGTACTTATTGTTTGTTCTCTCAACCAATTTTTACAATTTTTTTTTGTTACTCTCAAAATATATACTTCACAAGTGGTCTGAAGTCTCTATATTGTCCTCTGTTAAATGTTCACATCTCAGATTCATAAATAATTAATAAAAAGTAAAATTTTTCTTTAAAAAAAAATAGACATATTTCTTTTTAAAAAACCCTTCTGTTCAAGTTTAACTTTGTCAGTTTTTAAAAATGATAAAAGCTTCAATTAATTGACCAAAGTTAGATTTACTTTTTTTCTTACAATCTTCATTTGAGAGTCACCCAGACATTTCTAATCCTCAAATCCAACTATCTCACTATTCCATTAAACTGTTCACGAATAGATATCTATTATTGTGAAATATTAGTTATAATAGTAACTTTCTAGATCAAATAAATTTAAAAATCCAATGGAATCTGTGAAAACATTATTCATTTTAAAATTATTTTGATAAAAGGCTAATTTTGCAAGTAAAAACACAACTTATAAAATTTTATAAACTAATTCTCAGTTTGAACAAAAAAAAAAAAAATGTAGCTTTTAAAAATAAATGTTTTTAACAAAAAAAATTATGCATAATTTTCATTGTTTATGAAGTTTTTTCTGCCTTCTTTTCAAATAATGTTCAATAGTAATATATCTCTTCTCCACATCACCCCTGCACACTTTCTTATTTCATCCATCCATCTCACATGTGGTCTCTTTCTGGGTCTTTTACAATCTCTTGGAATCCAGTTTAAAATTTCAATTGTCCATCTGTTATCATCTCTTCTAACAATATGTCCAGCCCAACTCCACTTCAGTCTTTTAATTTTTTCAATGAGGTCAGTAACACCTGTTTGTTCTCTTAGCTTCCTTAATAAAATGTTGTGTTATTCTTTGCTCACACACATATATAAGTAAAATTACAAGTTAAAAAGTTCTGGCAAGCTTAAAGTAAATTAATTTTTACTTATTTTGTGAAGAAATTCAGAAATGTTTACGAAGTTGAAGATTCCTCTTACTTACTAACATACAATTAATATTTTTTTTTTCTTTTTTTGTAATGAAACTACTAATACAAGTAAAATGTTACTAAACTATATCTTATAAGATTACAAATGAGAACATTCAAATATCTTTTAAATTGTAAAATTAAGATATGTTATATATAATGCTTAAATTTTAAAGTGAAACTATGATAATACAAAGCTTGCAGGAATCTTCTTAAGACACCATCAGTTCCAAATCCTAAATATCACTAATTACAAATCAGTACAAATGATAACCATAGAAAAAAATTTTCAATCCTGAGGTTTAGTATTTATTTACCTAATACAGATTTTGAAGAGATCCCAGAATCAAAAAATTATCTAATATATATATATAAGCATCCTATATACATTTATGATGAAAATCCTTCCAGTTAAGTGTGTATGTACTTCACTTTATATATATAAAACAAAAGAATATATTTTTATTAATATACTGGATGACAGATTGATTTCTATTTTTTGTTTTATTTCATAAAGTTATTATTTTTTTTCAACATTCAGTAATAAAAAAAAAAGTATAAAAAAAACATTTCTAAAAAACATTGATATTATAAATAGTTTTTTTTTTTTAATTTCTATTAGTGGAGATATTTAATGATTTTTTAGGCATCAGCTGTGATTTTATTATTATTTATTAAAATTTAAAAAATGGGAGTGTATAGGTTTGAACTTTGATTTCCCCCCCCATACAATATTGATTCTGATGAATAAAAATAAACCATAAAATAAATAACTGGAAAATTTTAACAGTCAATTTAGAATTAAATTTGCTTTATTACTGAATATTAAGATGTAAAAATTAGATTATAGGAACTAAGCAATACATTTGTAGCTTGTATGAATATATTTTGCAATTTTATTATCACACAAAAAAATTAGAATACTATATAAGTAAAGTTCAAGGCATCATGAAATAGTAGTAAACCATCTGCTAGCCACAATCATAACTTGGATTTGAGCCCTGGCATGGTAAATCTTGAAAAAAATTTTTTAGGTTCTAATTTCAGACTTTACTTAAACTCTCACCATTCAACAAATAGCAAGCCTGGTGAATATTGACCTTCATTATTTTTCCATGAGAGAGAGGGAGGGGAAAGCTGGTGTAGAGATCTCAATCCTATAATGACTGTATAAAGACTATTTTATCGTTTTACCTATGTATAGGTAAAGAATTATGGCCATCCTCATGACAATGTATGACTAACAGTTTTGAATGTGATATTGGATGGAATATTACCCCGTTATCCTACTATTAGTAGTATTATTACAAGTTTTCTATTTCATTATTATTAATATAAATTTAATTAGAATTTCAATTTTGGGGTTCTAATTATAGTATTATGTATATTTTTTAATGCTTCAAACAATATATATAACTGTATTTCTACACACTTTTTGTTTTAAAAAGATTTTTTATTAAATAAATAAGTCATTAAATACATATGTATAAATTAATGTACATTAGATACTATAAATAGAATCTTTAAACAGCTTATTATAGAACAGGAAGCTTTCCACCATCCCTTTATAGAAAAATAGTACAGAATGTTTCAGCAGACTATTCAAGACATATTTCTTTCTTAGTTAGATATTTTTTAAATATATATGTCTATATATGTAAATATAAATTATAGGTATGTATTGTTAGATAATTATATACACATAAAGAATATATTGTAACGGTATATAAATATAACCGTTACATTAATTTAAAATAAAATCTTAAAGTTCGCAAATAAAAATAAAATCTATTAAACAAAAAAAAACAACTAACCGCTAAAATTAAAAGGTTTGTTAAACGTATATATTCGCACAGATTCAAAACTTTAAAAATATTTTATAAATAAAAAAAAAGTATTTGAACGTATTTTTTTATAAAAAAATACAAGATTTAAATATAAAAATATTTTAATAAAGAAATAACGTAAGTAAAAATAAAAAACAGGTATTAATTAATTCCTGTAATCTGTAAGTGGAAATGATTGTTTATTAATTGAAAAGCAAGCTAGCCTTGGGCTCTTGTGTAATAAAAAGGTCAGATGAAAATTAGATAAGGAATAAAGAATTAGCTTGTCCAATATAGAAGCAGCAAATAAAGGCCCGGACCATAACGGAAAAATGGAACAGTGACGTTTTTGTTCGTGGAATCCATAGGAGGATTATAAAAAGAGAAATATTCAGTTTCCTGACAGTTTCCGGCTTGTTTTTGAGGGTCGTGATAGGATGCACATATCACACTCTCTCTCTATTTTAAAAATGAACTGACTGTGATACCAAAATGAACCAGCTAATGCTACCTCCGGAACATCTGACCGGGTTTTCAAATAAAGACTCCGTGGAAATTTACATCAAGAGCAGTGATTCTTCTACTGTAAGCTATTGACATGAACTCTAAAATTTAAAAATAATTAAGAACTTTTGTTCAAGCTTATGAACTTCTATCTGACTTTTAAGTTTAAAATCAATTGATAATGTTTAATTTTATATGTTTTGCTTTTAATAAAAATCATTTCCAATTTTTTTCTTATTGTATAAATTATTTAAATGCATGAAATTTAAGTTGGGTATAGACGTTGCATGGATTCGTTAATGGATGTGTTGCTGTTTCATACTCGATTGGAATATTAGGTCATTGCGGCAACTTATGTTGAATGCTACTGGGCTTCTTGTATTCCCTCTGCAACTGACGTTATCGATGACTTTGTATTTTGATTGGTTATGTTTATTCTGGAACGTTTTAACCGTGGAATCTATGCAGCCGATCTATACTCGACATTATAAAACAAATTGTATAAAATTCATCTGTGCGAACGTATTTAAATGTTAAATTTAAGTCGGGCGTGAATGGCTATATAGATTTGTAAAGTTATATATATAGTTTAAGGGAGGGTAATCTTAGGTTATTCGTTTCGTAGTTGAATTAGCTCAATGGATTAGATATATTTGTGTAATTAGTAGATGTAGTATGAGATCCGCTACGGGCAGGATTGCATATATACGCCACACACCTTCTGTTTGCCTATGGATGGATTTGTAAGTCGGCAAAGGACCGCAGTCCATTTCCTATGGAGTTTTTTTGTTTATTGTTCTACTCGCCAAAAGATGTAGCATTCCTGTTGGTGGAAAGACAATGTCTTCTCTAACTCTACTTACTGTTCAGATGTACATTCCTGACAGTACAGTATTTTGTGTTGTCATATTTTCATGCTACATTGAATACATAAATGTATCAGATGGATTGGCGCCAGTTTGACTGCGAACTTTTGGCCTAAGGTTAGATAAGGGAAGGAATATTTTCTTTTCAAATGCAGATCTATGTAGTCTATTCATACTCGACTCACTAAATAAATATTAAACTCATTATTGCAATCTATTTAAATGTAAAATTAAAAGTTAATATAAAAATCTAAAATGTTAAATTTATTCCTCAAAATTTAGAATGATTTTATATGTGCGTAAATAAATATTTTT
The DNA here is from genome assembly GCA_028023455.1 of Epiperipatus broadwayi. Lineage (NCBI taxonomy): Eukaryota > Metazoa > Onychophora > Udeonychophora > Euonychophora > Peripatidae > Epiperipatus > Epiperipatus broadwayi. The sequence continues at coordinate 10,385,578 of JAQFVV010006201.1, forward strand.
ATGTGTTAATTTCTGGCAGTGGCTTTTATTTTTTTATATTTAAGATATAAAGTTATATTTTATTATCTCTGCTACTCCCTGAGCTAGTGACTTGGGCTAATGATCTGAATATTTAAATAAAGTGGAATCTTAACAGCGCGTATCTGCATACTTTATAAATTTTTCTAGGCTCAAATGCCTAAATGGCGCTCTGGTAGTGCAGATTGCGTGGTAGATTCGATCTCCACTTCTTTTTCGATCGTTATAATATATAAATACTTATTTTGCTTGTGGATGTTCATTCTTGGATTTAAAATTGCAATTTTTAATTTTAATTAATACATATATATTTGTAGTTGAAGGGTTTGTGGAACAATAATAGTACATCTGCTTGAATTTGAGTCTAGACCATGCAAAAATTGAAATTTTTTTTTTAGATTCTAATCAGGTATGAGATCTCCCTGTTCTTAAATAGTTAAACCTAGCAATCCAACTAATTATCCAATATTGATCACTAAAAAGGTATATAGTCATGCTTAAAAGATAAAATAAGAGCTAAAAACAATTCAAGTTCTTCTACTTGCTGATAATGTATTCTCTTTCACTATTCTTTGAGATCTTGTTCTGCAGTGGACTAGCTAAAAAAAGCTAAAAAATTGTTCTAATTTTATCATTCTATGATTACATAATTATATACTTGAAGTAGGTATATATATAAATTTTTAATAACAAAAATGTACTTACTTCAAAACCTTGTAGCCTACCAACTTCCATCATATCATTAGCAGCCTTTGGAACAACACACATAACATTGACAGCTCTTTTCATTAATGTTGTATCAATTCCAGCTTTTTCAGTATATTTTAAAAAATCCTTAAAATTAAATAAAAATCATAGATATTTATAATAAGAGTGCTTATTTTACAAATATAAAAAATGAACAAAGATAAAAGTAAATCATTATAATACAGTGGACTAAAGATTATTTATTACTAATAAACATATGTATAAAATAGACATAACAATAAAACTCAGACAAATTAATACCAAGAGAATAAAATGCAGAAAAAGATATATATATATCAAAAATGTTTTTTGAAAATAAATTTTATTATATAGAAGTAATAAATATTTAATTATTTATAAATATTAAATAAGTTTTAATTACATTAATTAGGAATATTTCACTTACAATTTATAAGTTTGTTTGTAAAAATTTAATAATAAAGTCTTATATCAATACCACTGACACGCCAGAAAAACAAATCAACAAAAAACAAAAGGTGAGTCATAAGAAATTATTATTTATCTTAATATTATAGTAATTTGTAAACTGAAAATTTATGTTTTATATTATATTTGTTGTCAAACAGTCCAAATGATTTCATTTAATTCAAAACTAGATTTATTAGAGAAATGAATACAACCATGTTAAAGCATTACATTTTCAAAGCATATTGTGATACATTTTGCTTTCAAAATTTTATTAAGTAATGTTGGTTTTTCATTTTCTGTAACATTATGTAAAACAGCTATGGTCAAGTTAAGATTAAATGAAATTTGAATTTTTTTTTTTTTGCAATTTGCAGTGTATTTTGAACAAATGTCTTGAGAACTCTTTATTTTGAAGTTTTTCCTTCTGTACCATATAGCTCCATTCCTCTTTCATTAAAGAATTCCACATTAAATATAATTTAAGATTTTCTAATTTATCGATCACAACTTTTTCATCACATCCCTCTGCTCTCTCTTTATATTTCACTCCACTTCTTCCTTTCTTTTCTTCCTCAATTTCTTCAATTATATACTCAGCCATACAATGTTTATTATTCATAATAATAATATATAGCTTTTCTTAGCAACAAATAATATAATATATGCAATTATAAATCTGAAAAAGACATGAGAATACTATCAACAAACAAACAAAGTTTTCTTTTTTTAATAGATTATCCTTGTAAATATATGGCCAATCTAATTCCTTTTACACTTCTTAATTTCTTTAATAAATTTTTTTTCTATTTAAATACTACAATAAATTAAATAACTAATTATGTAATTAGTATATTACAAAGCTACATTTTATAATATTATGAATGAGAAAGTTTAAACACCTATTATCTCATAAATTAAGTAAAAAAAATGAAGTAAAATAATTGGGATTAATATTTCTGAAAATAACTTTTTGATTATTTCACAAAAACATAATTCATATTTTTTTTTTTTAGCAAAAGCATTTCTTAAAAAAAGTGAAAAATACAAGCCAGAGAGTGGCAAATAAAATCAAAAGTTTGTAAAATAATTCATAACATAAAATATAATTCAAATTTGCAATTTATACATTAAAAATAAAGTTAATAAAACACGCCCGTGCAAATTTGAAATCCACAAAATATTGAGTCATGTGAACTCTAAACGTAAGAGATAAGAAGTATTCAACCCAAAAAAGGTTCAAGAAAGTTGTATAGGATCATTAAAAAAAAAATTCATGATGTGTTTATATATATGCAACACTATTAAAATACAATCAGAGACTAGTAACATTTTAAAAAAGACTTGAATGCCTTAATTAATACATAATAGGATCAACACCAGTCCCATAAGTGAGGCAGTGAATCGCCTGTATTAAGTATTAAATTGAATAGGCCCAAAATGAAACATATTTAAAATTTATTTATTTATTTATTATATGACAATAAGCCATTCTACTGTTTAGAAGAGACCAGCTTACCCAGACTCCATCAGCTTGTCAAAGAATTAGTTATACATATGTTGTTTTATCTATATGCAGAGAACCATAGAAAAATGTGCTGCATCATATGTATATAAAGTGCCACTGGTGAGTTACTTTAAATAATTTCTTTAGTTGAAATGACATTTAAATTTATAATTTAAAAGTAAATAAATAAGTAATTTTTGCATGAATAAAAAGTCTAAAAAACAAAGGATTGATTCATACACAATTTTATTTTTTTTTTAAAAAAGTAAATTCCAAAAATCCTTTTAGATTAGTGGGAAAAAAACTTGCTGGACTATTTTTTTTTTAAAGAGATTTATAATTAATCAAGAGTAACCTGTCAAAGATGTTATATTACTTTTTTTAACCATTAGATAATGAATGAATTAATGACTGATTCATATTATTTTTTATATATATCCACATGTATGTGTGAATTTTATGTATACTTTCAACATGAAATTAATTGTGAAAAATATATTTTTAATAATTTTATTATTTTGACAAATTAAAATAGATATAAAAATCAGTGTGAGCCAATATTTCCATGTACACACTCACATATATGTTAAATCAGTCTTTATTTATGTATCATTAAAATGTGATAATTTACTTATTATTATATAATTCTGTGTGCATATATGGATGCATGTCAGGTAGAGATATATGTTAAAATGAATCCTATTTTTTATTATTATATGACAATACAATTATGTTAATAAATTATTATACTGCACATCTGTATGCTGATATATGTTTTATGTAAACCCATTATGAAACATTTGTAAATCAGAATGTGATAGCTAATTGTAGATTGATCAACATCAGAAAACTGAATTTATATTTATGGCATACGCAGAAGACCTTAATTTCATCATTTCTTGTTCACAATAACAGTTTTAGAGCTCTTGTTCCTGAACTACATTCATGAATAACAATCTGTTATATAAAAGGGGTTTATATTTAATGTTTATGGATACCCAGTTGATGACAATCCTGGATTGATGCAAAGGGGATATCCTTTAAAGTCCATGCACATTTTCTTTAATTGAGTAATTATTAAAAATTAAGTTTATAGTTGGCCAATACATTAAAGGTATTAAGTGACCAGACCATTGATGATGATCAGCATGTTTTAGTATCCTGGTATTTTTTTCTGCTGTATTCTTATGGATTAGCATTTAAGTTTGTGCATCCAAATTATTGTCTAAATAATCAGCCACAAGCTGGAAAGGGCTAAATAATTAGCCTGGTCTATTGTAGACCCATTTCAAATCCAGCCACAAGACTGACTGTTGATTTATTGTATTGTTGATCATTCATGAAGATGAATGATTATTTCTTGTGGGTAATGCTGGTGAACTTAATTACTTGCTTATAGCATTGATCTATCATATGTATTCACATTCTTATTATCATTATATTAAATTTTATTTTGATTTGGGAATGATAATGAGTTCCATCATCCCAGGTTAACCCCAAGAGAGTCTGTACCATTACAATATCAAAAATGAGATTCATGCACGAGCTAGTTCAAATGGTTTTGCAAGGCCAAAAAATTTAAACCGAACGTGGTTAAAAAAAATACAGGAAGAAGATATGAATGAAAAACCAATTGACAGGAACAATAAATAATAATAATAATAAAAAAGGGTAAAGTATAAGAAATATTAGATGGTTAAAAAAAAAAAAATTAAAGTGAATAAATTAGTACAGAAATTTTATCTTTTTTCAAAACAGTATTGTAGAGTGATTTTATATATACCCCCCCCCCTTCAAAGAAGCTTCTGAATTTTAGAAAATTAAAAATTCTTATAATGTGCTTGTATTTAATTATTAAACGAGCAGTTTTCAGAAAAGTAAATGACAATTGAGCACCAAAATGGCAAGTACAGCAAAACAAAATCTAATTAGTCAGACTGAAATTTTTTTGTTTCACTTTCCCTTTGGGAATTCATAATCTTTTACTGCTATTAGAACATCTATTCTAGCATTTATACATAATAAAAAAAATATCACAATTGTCAGAATTAAATCAACAAGTTACTTTTACACCAATCAAATGAATAAAGCCATGCAAATTACTAACACAGTAACTTATATTAATGAGAGGTGGCTACTCCTTTATCAAAGTTAGGAATCTCTCAGCCAATATGTCCAAGAAAAACATGTTAGCCACCTTATCTTCCCTTTCCATTTCTCACCCTAAATTTCTCCCATATTCTTTTTTGTTCACTCCATGGCTTTTGGATCTAACCCCCCTTATATTTTTCCAATCCGAGCACAGAGGCCAATAACCCACTTTCTGTATAATCACTTGGTCTACATTTATTCTCTCACAACTAAATTATTTGTACCCTTTCTGCTTGTAAGCATTTATTTACATTCTATTAGCAAATGCCTAATATTTTCCATGCCTTTCTTACATGACATGCAGATTAAATCACCCACATTTCTCCATTAATGTGTATATTCCCTTGCTGTTAGCGATCTTGTTCGAGTCTTAAATAGTAAACTACTTTCCCTGCTATTATCATAAATTAACTCACATGCAATATTCCGTTTAGTTCTATATATTGAAATAGGGCTGAGTTTGATCCCTGTTTAAAAAAGTAAAATTTCCTGTATGCGTCGGTATATAGCCCGATTAATTAAATTTATTTCTTTTTCATATTTATATTTCATTAGTATATAAATTTATAATTCTAAACAGGGATTTAAAAAGGTTAAAATAAACAGAAGAGGGGGAGGGAGTATGTGTGCTCATTTTTTTTTTTTTTGAAAACGCATGTGTTGCAGGAGTTAGCAGATGAAAGTAGAAAAGTAGGACTAAAGATAAATGTTAAAAAGACTAAAATAATGTTTAATTGATTTGCTCAAAATATGAAAATAAAGATTGATTATGAAGAATTAGAAGAAGTTAACAGTTACAAATACTTAGGTCAGATTATTAATACAGATGGAAACATAATGGAGGAAATTAATCATAGAATTAAACTTGGTTGGAGTGCTTTTGGTAGAAATAACTTGATACTAAAAGGAAATATGCCTATGTGTTTGAAAAGGATGGTTTTTAACAAATGTGTTTTACCAGTTCTTACTTATGGATCTGAGACTTGGACACTTAATAGAAGAGCAATACAGAGACTTCAGACGACTCAAAGGAGTATGGAGAGATGTATGTTGGGAGTAACAAGAAGAGATCGAAAACGCAATGTATGGGTAAGACAACAAACAGGTGTTACTGACCTTATTGAAAAAATTAAAAGATTGAAATGGAGTTGGGCTGGACATATTGCTAGAAGAGATGATAATAGATGGACAATTGAAATTTTAAACTGGATTCCAAGAGATTGTAAAAGACCCAGAAAGAGACCACATGTGAGATGGATGGATGAAATAAGAAAATGTGCAGGGGTGTTGTGGAGAAGAGAAGCTAAAGATCGGAGAAGATGGATTAAATTTGGAGAGACCTTCATCCTGCAGTGGATTGATAATGGTTGATGATGATGATGATATTTTGCTAGATAAAATAATATAAGAAAAAAAAAAGTATAAATGAAGTTATGGAAATATACTTTAATTTTCAAGATGGAAATTTTTCAATTTCATTTGGAAAAGTTAAATGGAAAAAAGATATCAAAAAGAACTTGATCGATATCTAAGGAATTTAATTAGTGAGATTTAAGTTTTTGATTCAAAAGAATTTCGATCAAGACAAAAAGAGAGTAAAAATAATTTTGAGGTGTTAAAAGTTTTTGTTCAAAAAGAATCCGGATTTTTGAGCGGCAGAACGGGCTAAAAAGATTCATTCTATTGCTGATTTTTGTAAGGAGTGCTGTGAGAGAGATTTGTGGAGAGAAATGGAGGTTAGAATAGTGGGCAAGCTGGCTTAAGAAAGCGTAAGCGTGTCAGTGCTTTTACAATCCTGCCCCCGAAGACACTGAAGTTGCTGCCATGTATGCAAATATTGTAAATGGAAACCAATCACTCTGACGCCAAGATCAAGCTCCAACAATAGTAGCAGGTCGAAAACCAATAAAACAGATCGAACCGCCGAAATCACCTACGTCGAATGCAATACACATTGGAAAGAAGTATTTTAACTTTAGTTTTCCATGAGGAAGAAAGAAAAAGGTAATGTGCACATTTACCACCTATATTCATATAATAGTTCAAATGATAGTGTGTTTTTAACTACACATAATAAACTGTCCGCATGAACATTATTTATTAACTCTTCTGAACTTTAAAATTGATTTTTTTATTATTATTGTGGATCCGGATGAATCAGACATTGTTTTCCTGTTTATTTTCATTTTCTATTGCATTTTATACAGTTCTATGCAGTGTATGTGTGTGCATGCATTTCTCACTATTTTGAGCACAAAAACAAAAAGGGTCATATAAATAATATAGAAATTAAAAGCTATAGGATTAAAGTAAAATGAAACTTACGTATATGTGTGTTATTTTTTTAATTTTGAGTTAGTTAGATTATTAGATTTAAAAATTAATGTAATGGCTTGGATTGAAGAGTGTCTTGTATAATATAATCCCCCGTATATTCCCACGATTAAATAATCACCCACCCTGAGCAGAGCTAGTCAATGGCATTTCCATATTGGTATTCCAGTTCTCTCCCAGTATAATTCTTATAGAAATATAGGAGAGGCGCTTGAGGTCATAAATTGAAGCTCATAAATATGCTGGGCGATAAATGGAATAATTTTCGAAATACTTTTAAGAATAAATATTCTTTTTTAAACATACGCATATACGTGTATTGTTATATACATACACACAATCTACAAATGGTTTTATATGTGCGTAAGATATATATGGAAAACGGCACATCCCGTTATAATATATTTAAGCTCCTTTTACTCTCTACATTAGTTGTTCATCTTCCTATTTTTTATTAATACATCTATTCTTCCATTTCAGTCTTTGCCATTATAACATTCAACAATCCTCCTAACACAATCATTCCATCTATTGTACAAGCATACTGACATAAAGTTTTTATTCAAATCTTTTGCATACCGTACTACCTTTCTCACGTCATCTTGTTGCTTGCCCATTATTCGTAACCCAACTAAATACTATTTTTGGCTATTCTCTTACTATCTATAAATTGCAATCTACCAAACATTTTCATTTTACTTTTTGCATCTCTCATATAAAAACTTGACCATCCCATTTCTCTTTGAATTGCCTCCTTTGCCATTCACACATCTGATTCTAATGCATGTCTTTCTACTTCTCTCCGTACTTTTTCTAAGTAATCTAACATTCCTTTGTTAATTATGAGAGAGAGTATCAATCACCCTTTATAAAAATATCTATGAATATTGTAAAGAAAAATATAGAATGTGGCAATTTACAACTTTTATGAAAATTTAAAATACAGTATTTCTAAAAAAAACAAATAAATATATTTTCTAAAAATTTATAATTTCTATTAAGACTTACTTTGAGCAATAACTGATATTTCATAACTCGTTGCACAGGTTTGATCAGTAAATCAGAAAGATGTAATTTATGGCCTAATTTTTGACGTAATTCCTGTTTAAAACGAAATTAATTATATTTAAATGCACATATTTCTTAAACAATAAAACAAATTGATAAATAAAATAAAACTTACTTCAAAATATGTATCAACATATTCAGAAACTATATACTCTGATTTTGGTTTATTCTGGCAATATACTACATACATATGCAACCGCCTCTCCTAAAATTAAAAAAGAGATGAGGAAAAAATTAAAAATAATGACTAAATTTAACATAATTTATTTCAATAAACATCACATGACCACTACTTCTTATGCTTGTGTATAGCTGTTGTTAAAACAGGCAAAACTCACTATACGTAATATTTTATTTCATTAAACATGTGATGTCATTATTCCATCTTATTGGCTGTCACGTAAGCATGTTTAAGGCGTATCTGTTGAAGGTTTTAGCTTTCACGTTATTACAATATTATCTGTTTACGCTTAACAAATTTGATAAACTTTAACAAGTTAATTTAAATTCGCATATCTGAGTAGAAAAATAATATATCTAAAATTGACAGTAAGATATATTCATCGATATCAAAAAATCATGACAGTATATCCTCAATACTTTCCAATTATGTCTATCCCTTTACAAAAACAGTAATCAAACACAAATTATTAACATATATTTTATATATTAAATATCCATAAAATTAACAGTGCAACAAAGGATGTTAAGAATTAAAAATTTAATTACAAATAATTAAGGAGACTGAGAAGTGCATTTGTAATACTGGTTTAATTTAAATAGTTATAAAATCATTTGAGATATTATATCTTTTTAAAAAAAAGAGAGAACATTTATAGTCTTATACAAAGAAAATACCAAATTAAAACAACCAATCAATTATTATAATAGTTAGATTTCTCCAACAATCCTCGTAAAAAAACAGAGAAGAAAATGACCAGGAATGGGAAATTTTTTCAGGACAAAAATTACTTATAATTTTCTCTAAATGTGTCCATCACCTATATATTACACTGTAATAATAATATTAATAATTACTATTTCACATGATATTAATTTATTATCAAGAAATTCAATATATAAAACTCGGTATAAAATATAAATTCCAAGTAGGAATATGAACATTTATTAAATTGTCGAAGATGTGCCCTATATGCTATTCACTAATCTTGAATCACTGAATATATAATTATTAATCACAACATTTGCAGATCATTCTAATGGTCTTTTGTGAGACTAGAATGGGATTTTGTCAAAATGTAGATTTTTACACAAATGAGCCAAAAACAATGTTAAATTAAATGCAACTTTTTAAAATTTGGATACTTTTCTTCATCCACTGGACTCTAAAAATGATTTTTTGATTGGATTTTTAAAATTTTATCATTTTGTAAGAGAATTTCATTTTCTTCCATAAATACAGAAAATATATTATTTATATTTTCAGACATTTGTTCCACGTGAACATTGCCAAATGGATAATTAATGAATAACTATCGTTTCTAGTCTGATAAACTCTTGCAAATATCTTTCAAATTGAAAGGAAGCATGATTAATTCTTCATAATACCTTTGCCAAATATATTTCCATTTTTTGACAATTTATCAGAAATATTTTGCAATTTTTCCTATTCATTCTTCATCAATTGGACAGACAACAGCTTTAATTTATTTTTAAAAGTATTAACATATTTAATCATTTCAATTATTTTGTTTCTTCCTTGCATTTGTAAATTTGATCATTAAAATGGTTAGTTATGTAAAACAATGAAAGGTAATTCCATTATCCAAACATTATCACTAAGTTCATTATATACTTCATCTTTTGATTTAAAAAAAAAACAAAACATTTACCTCTTATAATACGTTTCTGGTCTTTATAAAAATAAATCTTCATTTAACTAATGAACATATGCATGATATAACAATTCACCATACTCAGATTCATTTTCTTTTAGTTGAGTCCAAAATATTCTTCTTTGAAAAATTTTACCGTTTCATAATATGATGAATATTTAGAAATTTACAATAAAAGGCCTTCTGGTGACTAATGTGATATGAAACAAAATCTGAAAAATCATGATCACTAGTATACATAGCCAAAAATCCATTGATTGTTCTTGGCACTGAAGACATCACATCAGTTGTTATCCATAAAACTTTATAAATTGGGATTTTTTCTCCTGTATATATTTTTTGAAAATGCAGTAACCATCTTCATCTTATGTTTTCTTTTTTAAAGATATTATTGTTAGTAATTCTTCTTTCACATTCATATTCTTAAAAAAAAAAAAACATTTTAATAAAAAACCCCGAGGAATATCAAGTATGTCAGGAAATTCATCAAACAGCAAAGAAAAACAAATGTAGATGGTCATATCTTGGTTAGTTATTCAACCAGATCAGAATTTATAATTTCTGTACAAAAAGTGGTAGTTCTATGTGTAAGTTATATATCTTTAATTGCAGAAATAAATTCATTTTTGCTCTGAAACAAATCAAATATAAAATCATTGGATTCTAAAAACGCTTTTTTTATCATTCACCCTTCTGAAAAAGATTTTTTATGTTTTATTATCACATCTCATACAAAATGATGCAATTGTTGTAGCTTTAGATGGTTTAATAAAATATGATTGTTGATTGGGTTAATTGTGACTTAAATTCTTTTAAATTTTGTTTTCATAATTTACTTTTTAGAAAAATATCATTATTTAAAAGTTGCATGCTATGTTTTAAAAAGTCTTTTGGCATTTGCTTTTTGTGGAAGTTACATACTTGTGTGTTGTATATAACACACACATTTTGCATTCACCATTGTGGGAAAAACTGTTCTTCTCATAATAAAGTTTTATGTCTTTCTTTTTGAAATTTTTTCCAGATATTACACTCCTCTTTTAAAATATGATGAAATACTCCCTTTTTTATGATAAACTACTTAAATATTCGTCCGTTATAACAAAAAACACAATTATCAGCTTCATGACCAACTGAATATATTCAATACTCTCTTGCATAGTGCAGTGAATATATTCAAGGAATGAATTTATAATAAACATATAGCATTACGCATTTCAAATGAAGGCACATCATCCAACACATTCGTTGGCTACCTCTCTCGACTACACACAACTACTTCAATTGTGAAGAGTCTATTCTCAACTGTAATAGCCATATGTGTGGGAATTTTTTTTTTTTTATGTACAGCTACCTAATCTAGCATAATGTAGTGTTGGTTACCATTATTTTCTCTTAATGTAGGCATTCAAAATTTCTTGGCAGTCTATTGGTGGATCGTGACCAATGTCTTGCTCATCCTGAGAAAAGTTAGTAGCTTTTAAACTTGCCAATTACTGGGTGTTAAGGGTTTGTACTATTTTCCAGCCTTGTTTATTCGCTGAATAACTAAATATCCGTTCACTGAACAATATTGAACAATCAATTGTATTGGCTATGAATTGGCTAATTGAAATAAAATTCTTAAGTTTGTTGAAAATTTTTTATGTTTGCTTAACTAAGATTCAAATTAAGATTGTAAATAAGGCAAGAGTCTCATGAAGCACTTCCAATATATATATCAATCTTTAAGCAGAGTATTTTTCATGCATACAGTATAACCAAAAACTTTCTGGATTGACATCTAAATCAAATTATATCACATAATTCTTATTTGAATTCAGATATCATTAAGTGAAAATAATGAATGTATTAAATAGAAACAATAAATGAATGAATAAACTCATTAGCAAATGGATAAAAAACAAAACAATGACAATTTTCTGGTAATAGAAGCTATTGCATGTTATACTTGCATTATAGGAGGTCTAGCATTCTATAGTGAAACATGCCATTAAAAATTACTTGCCAAAAAAAAAAAAAAAGAAACCAGCCACGCTCTAAAATAAGAACATATAACAACAAAAAAATTATAATACAAAAATGTAAAGAGACAAATAAAATATTATTATCCTATGGTAAGTAATTGTTATTACTTGAGAGGTCAAAGATCTAATTCCTATGATACATGTTACCTCTAGACTCATCTAAAAATACTATACTATAAATCAAGGTTCTGTACTATAGATAATAATATGAATTAGAATCTAAGAGCATCACTGAAATTTATATAATACAGCTGCCAACAAAATGATTGAAAATAAGTGATATGTGACCCTTTGCATTAATTTGGAAAATCGTTGTAGATGTATATAAAAAAAACCTATTTGCATTCATAAGTGTGTATAGCAAAATCTAGTTTGATTATTCTACACTATTCTTCTTACTATAGAAATCTTCCTTCTACAAACAGACATATATAATTTTAATAAAAAATTATCTTAAATAACTGGTAGTAGTCTTGCATTGGTGGTCGAGAGGTCAGCGTGACTGCCTTGCACTTGCAAGCAGTTGCCCGGGTTGCGGGTTCGCATCCCGGCCGATGCTATGACACTTAAAAAAAAATAACTGGTAGTATCTCCAAATAATGAATACTTTCTTTCTTTCACTGTTATAATTCTACCTCTCATTAATGTAAAATGTCTTACTTCTCATAGCAGAAATGATTGACACTGGTAATATGTTCCACATGATCATAATACACTTCAAATACAAAGTGATGGATACATTTTATGGGCTAGTCTCAAAATATGAAAGTGTCTCAGTTTATCTACTATTCTAATTGATGTACTATTTTATATTCAGAAAGATTAGTGAGGTTTTATCTGAGTGTGTGTTTCAATTTTTATAAATAGTTATACATTAAAAGTTAGATTTTATAGTATTCTTTATTTTCAAAATTAAATTGTTTGTTAAGTTCTTTGCCTGCATCAGGTGGATGATTACATACGATATTATGACAAAGCAATAATGCTTAATCATTGCTGACGATTATCAAATGTTTAAATTAAAATAAATATATATTTAAAAAAAATTCAGACAAAAAAAAAATCCCAACAATAACAAAAAAATCATCAACTTACATATTTGATGAAAACGGTTGCTAATTTATCAGGTTCTTGTAAACATTTTTCTAATTCTCCAAGAAATACACTAAAATTAATAATAATAGTTATATATATATATATAACAAATAGATAAACAAAAGTATAATAACACGTTTTAGCTTCCTTGATAAGACATATTACGCATTGTTTATTTATATATAACAAAATAAAATAAGCAGGATGCACTTACTCATGATGCCATTCATAAATTTGTTGAATGTTGCCAAAAAGAATTTTATCTTTGCCTTCCATATCTGATGGAATTGGAATTTCTTTCATCAGTTTCATATAACCCTATCAAATAGCAAATAGTTTAAATCTAAAAATTTTAAAACTGACAAAAAAAAAACACAACCAAACAAACATGAAAATATGCATGCACACAAAAAATAAAAGTTAAGCTTATTCCAAATAATTAAATAATATATATATAATATTTTAAAATAAATGTTTTTATTTACTAGGCATTAAAAAGCCCCCAAAATTAATTGTTTTCTTAAACCACAATTGGGATTTTTATATATAACTTGAGATAAAAGTGTGAGATGTTCAGAAATTACTTTCTAGATACCACATACTTTTATTTAAAATTAAATATAAAAAACCCAATTGTGATTGAAGAAAATAATTATTATTTTAGCTTTTTAGTACACAATAAATAAAAATGTTTCTTGTAAAACATTATATCTATTATTTTTAATTTTTTGGTATTTGGATATTTTTTGTAACTCATCATCATCATTTTCAATAATTATAAATCCACTGCAGGATGAAGGACTCTCAGAGTTTAATCCAATTTGCCTGATCTCTAGCCCTTCCTCTCTAGATTACACCAGCAAACTTTCTTATTTTATCTATCCATTTTATAGATGTTCTCTATTTAAATCTTTTGAGATCCAATTTAAGATTTCAACTGTCCAATCTATTATCACCTTTAACACTCCATTTCAATCTCTTAATTCTTTTAATGATGTCAAATATACTTGTTTATTCTCTCACACATGTATTTCATTTTTAATGCCTTCTTGTAACTCCTAACATACATCTCTCCATAGTTCATTGAGTGATCTGAAGTTTCTGTATTGCTCTTCTGTAAGTGTTCCAAGTCTTTAGACCCCTAAGTAATAACTAATAAAACACATTTATTAAAAACTTCCTTTTCAAACATAGATATATTTCCTTTTAATATGTCAATTATTCTTATTTAAAACCAGAGAATGACCTAGGAAAAAAATTGAGAAGAAACATGGTTCATAAAATAAAACAAGATTTGAAAAAAAAAGTGTGTGAAATTAATGGCCCATATTAATAGTATTCATACAGTAAAAAAAAAAAACAACCATTTATTATAAAATATTTTATATATATATATTATTTTTAATTTTTTAGTATTCTGATATTTTTTGTAAATATTTCTTTTAAAAATGAAGAATATAAATATTGTCATAGCTGTATATTTTAAAGGAAATTCATGTTACATTAAAAATTGATTCCAATATAATCATAATTATAAGAAAAGCACTTAAAAAAATAATTTTTTTTTTTTTAAAAAAAAAGGGAATTTCATCCATTTTAAAAGAAGCAACTCTTATAATCAATTGAAAATAAGATTTGTTTTATTTCTGTTTTAATAGATCATTAATATTTTCTAATATCTTTTTTTTAAAAAAAATAAGTGTTTTTAAAATATACCATTTTCTCTCAGTCTGCCAACCTCTCTAAAGTAAATAAACCAGAACACCAGCCTGAAATATTTCTGTATCATATTGCATTGACATCAACTTCTAATATATATACAAAATTTGAAGAAAATCCATTTGATATAAGTAAACTAATTTTTAATTTTATCTAATTAAACAAAGAGACAGTTTCTAATTTAGATAAAAGCATTTAATAAAAAAAAAAAGGCATACATTTTTAAGATTATACATCTAATCACAACTTCTCTGCATTATCAATACAGGGAGTCTACATCATAGACTGCAGGATTAATTTCACTAGACAACTACAACTTATCATCAGTTTTAAACTCAATTACAATCAATAAACCAATGATTGCTAATGATCACATAAACATACACAAAAATAAAAACAGCCTTAGATAAAAAAAATCAAAGACAGCCATTACTCATCAAACTTTACAATTGGCAAGGTAATGAAAATTAGTTGGATTAATTATGGGCCAGCTATTTAAAAGAAATTGATTAGAACTGAAAAAAAAATTCCAAGTTTACCTAGTCAGGATTCAAACTCTGGCACTATATCAATTTCATTTTATATAATGCAATGGTTAATTTCAAATGGTGAAAAATATTGCCATCATTATCTTTGAAATGGATAAACTGGTTTTGCAGGTTTGATCAAAGTTTTATGAATTAGCGATTTTCCTGTAGATTTACTTGTTGATTTCATGTTGCAAACTATAGAAGTCACAATATGGTTTATTATATTTAAATAATTAGACACACCCACATATTAATAATCTATCTATAGGCCAAATCCACAAGTGAATTCTCATTTCTTCATTAATTTTTCATAATAATCATTGAGTGATTTTACTTTGTTCTCTATTGTTTATAATCTTTTATAGTTTTTCTCTAACATAAACCTCATTGTTTTTCTAATTTTAAAAATATGTACATTTCTTTTTTCACTTTTTAACTATGGAATAAATTTTCCTAGAATCTGCTAAATAGTCACTTCTCTATACAAAGAGATTAGATGGATAATGAATTTAATAAAAGTTTTAGTTCTAGTTTCAATAACCCACAATTTTTTTAATATTTAATTTAAATAATATTTATCAAACCTAATTGTTATTTTATTTTCCAATTTTATCATTATTTCTAAATATTTAAAAGCATGAACTTATTTAATAACCAATTTGTTTTTTTTACATAACATTCAGTTTTTTTTTTTTAAAAATCATGATTTAGTTGTTACAAATTTCATAAATCGATTTCACCAGTGTTTATTATCAGCAAATTTAATGCATTATAATATTCTTTTCTTAATATAAATTTCAGTTTTCTAAACAACATTTTATTTAAAAACAATGAGGATTGCCAATTCCTCAACAAGCTTTGTGATAAATGCTTAGCCAGAGAAAGCATTTAAAATATCTCTTTTAGTTAAATGCTGGCTTTGGGTTGGTATTTTTAGATCTAGTGTCTGAACCTACCCTGACACCTCTCTGAGGAGTGCCAAAGCACGAAACCATGGTCAGGGGTTTGGGGAGGGGTTCCTGACAGATATTTTAAATGCTTTCTCTGGCTAAGCATTTATCACAAAGCTTGTTGAGGAATTGGCAATCCTGATTGTTTATAACTTACAAGCTTAAGAGAATAGGGTCATGTGATGTATGACTTATTTTCACTATTTAACATTTTATTTAACTTCATTTTTAAAAATTAAACAAAAAACTATCTCAATTCATGACTCTCTATTTTGTGTAATGCTTGTGAAAAATAAATTCTAATCAGTCTATTTCAATTCTGCCATCTATTGTTAGCTTGAGTAAGCAAATGTTAAATAAATTTAAATAACAATATCCCTATTTTATTTCATAGCAAAAGTTTTCTTAGATACAAATACATATGTTTCTTTTTCAAAAATGAGTAAATTTATTATAGCAAATACTTTTTGAAAATCATTGATACAATTGTTAAAGTGAATTATTTTGTTTTCTAAATATCCCCAATACTTTTACAATTCCGATTGCTTCTTTGACTCCCTTTTTTAGATTTAAGATGTAAACAGCTTTGTTAGAAAATTTGTTTAAAACTCTAGATCAGTGGTGAGCAAACTTTGGATCACATCTCCAAAAGAAATCATCGAAATTTTTTTGGAAGTTATGGAATTATCAATAAATTTACATATAATAATAAAAAATGTTTTATTTTCTTTAAAAGTAAAAATGTAAATATATTAACCCAACAGTAATTGCACTGTTTCCTCCACCATTTAGCTTTCACCATTCCTAGGTTAAATAAATAAGACTGGCCATGAAAACTTTAGATGTGCTCTGTGATTTAAAACTTGTTGAAAATACAATGCATTTTGCTTATGCTTCCAAATTCTTTATTATATTCCTTTAAGTCCATTCTTTTAATATTTGTTACTGATTTCACATTTCGATTACTGCTGCTGCATACTAATAAATATGTAGTTGAAATTAATTCTAATATCTTTTTAAATAAAAAAGAATAATTAATTGAACTTTTTCATAATGAAACATTACATTCAAATATCAGCCTTTCAAGCCAATTGTGCATGCGCTTTGCGAGTGTTAATAATAAATGAATACTTTCCTTTCCAACACAAGATATAGTACGTATGCAGGAATAAAATGAATCCACTTATTCCTACAACTTAAATGCTTATATATGAGCAAATCTGAAGTACTGGTAAGGAAAGTGTGAGGATAGACTAATGACTTTAAATTACTATTTACTATGTCTGAATGAATGACGTCGGTGAAATTATCTAGAATTTACTAAACGTCACTCTAACTGAAACTTAATCATATGTAAACAAGCATTTATTTTTATATAGCGCTATGACTACAATTGTATTACATTCAAATATCAGCCTTGCATATTCAATTTAAATCACCTATTACCGAAATTTTTGTCTGCCAATAAGAAACAATTATTTTGAACAGATGAAAAAGTCAATAAAAGTTTTAATGCAATACTTATATGAAATTGGCTTCTAAAAGTAAATTTGCTGTTAAAATAAAATATCGATCACAATTAGATTCAAAAAATGATTTACAGTTCTAGATTTCTAATGTAATCCCAATGACAGAAACAATTAGGAGCTCTATGGAAAAACAAGTTGCACATTAATTATTAAATTTGTTAAAAATTTATTTTAATTTTTTTTGTCTTTGCAATATAGATAAAATGATATGTACTTATATAAATATAAATTATATACAAATTTATTAAAATATTTTTTAAAAATTAAATATTTCATTATATTTTTTAAAAGAAAGTTTTCCTTAAAAAAGGAATTACAATTGCTGCTCTAGAAAATTTTTAAAGAATTAAATTACTTATTTAAATATATTTTCACCAACCAAGAGAACAAGCTGGATTTAAAAGTGGTTTTAGTACAGTAGATCATATCCAGGTATTGAGAGAAGTTATAGAAAGGACAAATGAATATGAGTTGCCATTATGCTTAGGATTTGTAGATTATGAAAAGGCATTTGATTCTATAACAATTTCTTCAGTGATTAAAGCATTGGATCATCAAGGTGTAGGTCCAGGATATTGTCATATTTATAAAAATGCAACAACAACAATTAGATTACATAATGATAGTAGGAAAATCAACATTGAAAAAGGTGTAAGACAGGGTGACTCCATATCTCCAAAACTTTTTACAGCAGTGCTGCAAGAAGTATTTTGTGGATTAAAATGGGAAGCTAAAGGAGTGAAAGTAAATGGAGATTATTTAAGTCATTTAGATTTTGCAGATAATGTAGTTATTTTTGCAAATAATGCTTTAGAACTGCAGGAAATGTTGCAGGAATTATCAGATGAAAGTAGGACTAAAGATAAATGTTAAAAAGACTAAAGTAATGTTTAATGGATTTTCTCAAAGTATGAAAATTAAGATTGACTATGATGAATTAGAAGTTAACAGTTACAAATACCTTGATCAGATTATTAATACAGATGGAAACATAATGGATAAAATTAATCATAGAATTAAACTTAGTTGGAGTGCTTTTGATAGAAATATCTTGATACTAAAAGGTAATATGCCTATGTGTTTGAAAAGGAAAGTTTTTAATAAATGTGTTTTACCAGTTCTTACTTATGGATCGGAGACTTGGACTCTTAATAGAAGAGCAATACAGAAACTTCAGACCATTCAAAGAAGTATGGAGAGATGCATGTTGGGAGCAACAAGAAGAGATCGAAAATGCAATATATGGGTAAGAGAACAAACAGGTGTTACTGACCTCATTGAAAAAATTAAAAGACTGAAGTGGAGTTGGGCTGGACATATTGCTAGAAGAGATGATAATAGATGGACAACTGAAATCTTAAACTGGATTCCAAGAGATTGTAAAAGACCCAGAAAGAGACCACATGTGAGATGGATGGATAAAATAAGAAAATGTGCAGGGGTGATGTGGAGAAGAGAAGCTAAAGATTGGAGGAGATGGATTGAACTTGGAGAGACCTTCATCCTGCAGTGGATTGATAATGGTTGATGACACTTCATGCATGAAGACTTTTTTTTTTCTATTTCAGTAATAATTGTAAAAAAAAAAAAAAAAATCTAGTGAAATCAAAAATATATTTTATAATAATTATTTTCAAGCACTTCCATTAATATTAGTTCTTTAATTAAAATCTTCCATTTTTATCTCAAATATAATCTTTATAACCTTTCCCTCCATTATTGAACAACTCATTTCATATTGATGTGTTTCATTTAAAAGCCATATTCAAAAATAATTTTTCCATCTCTCCTCAGATTGATGAACAACATAGTTCTTCAGTTGTCTCTCCATTGCCAGAACGTTTATAAATGTGCAAGACAATTTCCCTCTAAATGCATCCATATATTTCACCCTAAGACTTCCCTTGCTGGTCTTCTCTCCATAAATAATTGATGCAAATAAATATAGTTAAACAATATATGACATTTAACCCTTCTGGTGCATAGTTCTGAATAGACTTATGTAGGCAAATAGATGAAAATGTTCATATTTTTTATTTTTAACAAATAAATCTTTAATCTTCATTAATGTTTACACTTCTGCTAATATTTATCAACATAACTTTAAAATATAAAAATCATCTTAAAATCAAAATACCAATTTTGCATATAAACAAAAAAAGTAATTAACTGAAATAATCAGAGTAAAAGATGTTGTTTAGCATTCAAGATAAAAAATGTTTTTCAGTGAAATGATAAATAATTCTACATTAAATTTTTATTAGTAAAGCATATTAAAAGTACAGAATACATTTAAATAATATTCATAATTGCAAAAAAAAAAGAGAAGATAATAACAACAAAAAAATAATAACTACAATATTTTTCTTTCATTATTTTAAATAAAATCTGAATGATACATACCAAAAAAGCAAATATTTCATTTAGTTTTACAAAAATAAATGGATTTTCAATTTCAAAATTTTAACAAAAAGCTGAGGTTATGCAAATACAAAACCTATTTCTTTCTTTGTGTGATGTGATGCACTGTGACTTCTTATACGGAGTCAGAAATCTCTCAGCAACTATGCCCAGAGAAATCTGTTAGCCATCTTACCTTCCCTTTCCATTCCCTGCCCTATGTTTTCCTATACACCCGGGTCTCGCTTTATGCGGATTTATTTAATGCGATTTTGAAGTTATGCGATTCATATTTCTTCTTAATATCTTTGTATGCAGTTTTCTTTTATGCGATAAAAAATATTAGATCAGAAGTCGAGCTCCGATAATGCACTATTACTTTAAATATTATAAATTTCGCGCACTAACGTCATATTTAAAGTAATAGCGCATTATCGGAGTTCGACTTCCATCTAATAATTTCAATATTTTCAGCGCTTTATAATAGTACTGTAAAAGATTTTATGCAATAAAGAAGTTCATAATTCACTTAAAAATCAGAATCTCCCCATTTTATATACACACATTAAATTTTACAAGATTATAATGTAAATCTGTTCAAACTTTATAGATGCCTATACTATGTATATTGTTGTTTGCATTTTAAATCACGTTCTATTTTTGCTTTTTAAAAAAAGAATACGTAATCAATTAATCATTTAGTGTCCGCAAATAATAAATTTTACAAGACTATAATATGAATCTGTTCAAACGTTATAGATGAAAAATACTATGTATGTTGTTGTATTTAAATCACGTTCTATTTTTGCTTTTTATAAAAAGAGTATGTAATCAATTAATCATTTAGTGTCCGCAAGTTTATTTTTAAAAGGTGAGTAACAGCGGTGGGCACAATTAAATTTAACAATTAAAATCTGATTTTTAATTGTAATTAACAATTTAAAAATTGCATAACATGATTGAAAATTAAAAAATTAAAGACAAAAATATGTTAGTTTTAAATAAATTTTGCTCAACAGTGGTGAGTTGGTATCTTTTTATTATCGTAAGTCTAAGTTCTTATTTTCATTTAAAAGTTTTAGTTTACCCTAATGGAGAGGAAAAAACACCCAAGAAAATGAATTTCTTTGGAAACAAAAATTTCAATTTTAAATCGCTTAGAGAAATGGAAATGATCAACAGCGATTGGAAAACATTTTAGTTGTATTTCCTCTTGACTTCGTTTAAGGAGAAGCTACAGTACCTCACATCACATCACGACAAATCTGATGTCTCAAATAGCGATAATTATTAAAATACTGTACATGTATGAAAAAAATTTAAATTGCGCATAAAAATATATTGTTTTGAATAAAATCAAATATTGTAGTTAATAAAAAAAGTTTGTCTTGTATCAATTTTTTTCAAATTTGAAATTTTTTATTAGTCATATTTTATTTTCCTATTTTTTTTTTTATGCGAATTTTAAAGTAATTTTACGTTGTTGCTTAGCTTTTATGCGATTTTTGGAAAATTACAGTACATATCCCCATTTTTCAATGTAAGTTAAGTCTATTTTTGTGCAATTTCTTTTGTGCGCATTTTCTGAGGAACCTATCTACGCATAAAACGAGACCCAGGTGTATTCTTCCTCTATCCTGCTGCATCCGATTTCCAAAATATAATCTTTGTCAACTCCATGACCTTCATATCTAAATCCCCCTTATCTTTTTCCCAAACCCAGTATAAAAAACAACAACACACTTTCTGTATAACTTCTTGGTTTACATTTATTCTTCTACAACTTCATTATGTACTCTTTCTGCTTTCAGACATTTACATTCAATTAACAGATGCCTAATATTTTGTATGCCTTCCTTACACAACTTGCAGACTAAATCACCCACATTTTTCCATTTATGTGTATATTCTCTTGTTACTAAAGATCCTGTTCGAGTCTTAAACAGTAAACTACTTTCCTTGCTATTATCATAAATTAACTCACACCCAATATTCCATTTCTATATATAACTCTTTTTACTCTCCATACTAGTTCTCCATCTTCTATTCTTTATTAATGCATCTACTCTTCTATCTCATTCCTTACCACCATAACACTCAACTATTCATCCCATCTTTTGTATAAGTATACTGACATAAATTCTTTATTCAAATCTTCTGCATACAGCATTACCCTTCTCACTCATCTTGTTGCCTGCCCTTTATTCATAATTCAATTAAATACTATTTTGGCTATTCTCTTATTATCCATAAACTACAATCTACGGAACATTTTCATTTTATTTTTCACTGAACAATACTGATATTTAGTGACTGTAGTTGGAATTAATATTAATAATATAGATTTGACTTCAAATTTTAATGTTAAATGAAAACAAACTATCAAACAAAGGTTGTAGATAGTTATAAATTGAACCACACTAGGCCAATTCTAATGTCAAAAAAGCTAATGAAGTAGCTTGTCAATTATTATTAGAAGATTAATCTTGAAGACCATTAAATAATCTGAATATTTTAAAAAAAAATTATTTCCCTTTTATCTTATTGATCCTGTGTTAGAATAGTTTTAAACAGCATTTAAGTTGCAGCTCTTTATAGAAAATTTGACTGATGATTTATATAAGATTTAGTTATAGTTAATGAAATTAGGATGTCATAGTTATCATAAGCATTTAACAACAGCTATTCAGATTGTTTAATGATACTGTACACATTTTCTATTGTTATTTGTGATACAAATTCTAAGCAAAATCGGAATATTTATTTCTGCTTAGCAAAAGTTGGATTTATTACTGTACACTGCATTTCTTTAAAGAGTACTGAAGTTGCAAAATATTATAAAAGTACATATAAACTTTTCATTAAAAGTTATTGATCTATACAAGATATGGTTATAGTTACCAGTCACACCTGATGAAATTGTTCATGGAAAAGTTCAAAACCTAGTGAAAGGCTTTGTTATTTTTTCAGTCCAAATGATATTCAAAAAGACACCTATTGAAATATTTAAAATTTTTGTTCTATTTAACAATTTTTCAATGTATGTACAATTGTATGACTCGGAAATCATTTGATGTGTAAACAGCCAAGAGAGCAGACTGAGCAAAACAGCTCCATTTAACTGCCTAAATTTAATTACTTTACTCAGTTGAGAATTGATCCAGCAACTTCTAGTTTTTGAATCCATTATTCTACTACTGTATTATATCATGTAAAGGTTGCATCAACATAACACATAATTAAACATTTAAATATATTAAAATATTTTAGCATTTTGTTAAATCTTTAAAATTCATGCTAAGTCATTCCAATATAGAATGTGCCTCAGATCGAAAAAATTATACCTTAAGATTTACACATAAAGAAATTATCATATTCTATAGAGTTTTTAAGACTGGCACTACTCACAAACTGTAATAAATGATTTATTCCAGATTTTTGATAAAAAGTTATTTAAATGATTTGTAATATTTAAATACAAGTATAGTATATATATATATACTGTAAACTAGATGTAATTAGAGGGAATTTGAACTCAGACTTTCAAGCCCCCTTTAGTCATTCGCTCCATCTTGTACAACTGATACACATGACCATATACATGTGAAAAAGATAAATGAACTATAATATATATATTTCGTGCTAAACCAGCACTCATCAGTTGGTTTGGATAATCACCTTCCACATGTACACATAATCAGTGCTTGGTTTATATTAAGATAGCAAATATTCAAGCTTTAATGGACAGGCTTCAATCCTGTCCGCTCTCCAACTTTTCAGCCATCTAAATCATTGAAAATCTGATGATGGTAAGTTCAAAGCCCTTGTTTGCCAATGCTGTAATCATACTCATGTTGACCACCAGTCATTCTGTCTCTCATATGTAGGACCATGAGCCCATTTAAATATACAGAAAAAGAATGGACAGACAGGATGGATATGCAATCTTTAAATACTAGTATATATACTTTGAACAAGATGTAATTAGAGGAGATTTGAACCCAGACTTTCAAGCTTCCTTTAGTCATCTGCTCTGTCTTAAACAATGAATACACATGACAACATACAAGTGAAGAGATAAAGGATCTTTAATATACATATTTCATGCTGAACCAGCCTTCATCAGTTGGTCTGGATCATCATCTAACCACCCATATACATAATCATTGCTCGGTTTATATTAAGATAGCAAATCTTCAATGAACAGGCTTCAATCATCTCCACTTTCCAATTCTTCAGCCATCCAAATCATTGAAAATCTGATAATGGCACGTTCAAAGCCCTTGTTGCCAATTCTTCTGTTATAGCCATATTGATTGTAAGTCATTCTGATCCTTCATATGTAGGACCTTAAGCCAATTTAAATACAAAGAAGCAGACTGGACAGATTACAGGTTGAATATATAATATTTAAATACAACTATAGTATATATACTTTAAATTAGATGTAATTAGAAGGGATTTGAACCCAGACTTTCAAGCTCACCTTAATCATCCACTCCATCTTATACAATCAATACACATGATCATATACAGTTTGAAGATTTGCTATCTTAATATAAACCAAGCATTGATTATATATATGTGTGGGAGATGATGATCCGGACCAACTGATGAGTATTGGTTTGACACAAAATACATATATTGGAGATTATTTATCTTTTTTTACATGTATGTAGTCATGTCTATTGATTGTATAAGATGGAGCGAATGACTAAAGGGAGTTTGTCCGAGGATTTCTACTGTCAATAAAATGAAAAATTTTAATGATGATTTTGTATGAAGTGCAATGATTTATGATATTATAATATTCAATTAAAACAATAGCAACTCTCAATACAGTAGTGCTACTCAAAGCAAGCCATAGAAATCAAGAAATGCATCAAAATCCCCAATTATTGCATAATCAACAAATATCTCCAGAATAGTTTCTCAGCTTATGACCTTCATCAGTGTTTTGGATTTGAGAGCACTGCATCCAGATCTTTAAATCTAATGTAACCCTCCAGCACCTTTTATTTTTTAAGTTAATTATAAAACTGTGCATCCAAAATGGAAATTCAATAATGTTTTCAATCCAAGTTCATTAATTTATATAGTAATACAGATCTGAATCCAGTTCAGTATCTATAAATTTTAGTATCTTTGACCATGTGATGTTTTAGTGGTTTAATATTCATTAACTCATTCCTTCTAAAGGTAGTTGCAATAAATAAGCAATCTTTTTCATTTATTAAATATTATTTCTTAAGTAATGGCAGGTGATATTTACAAATTTCATATATCTTTGATATATAAGCCAAAAATTTGATTTGATTAAAACTGTAAATAAAGATATGATTCATTGCTACATCTATATTAGGGAGCAGAAATACCAATTAATGTTGACAATAATGTTATTTTAACCCTGCTCTAGAGCCATCTACTGTAAGGTAGAGTAATTAATGGCATAATGCTAAAAAATCACTAGCTTCCCACTAGTTTCTGGGTATCTCTAAATTATCCAAAAACTGAAATTGTGTTCAGATTTACATAATTATGTGAATTAACCTGGTACTAAAACATTAAACCATTTTTTTCTAATTTCAGATATTAATTTAAAAAATAAAAAGGAGTAAAAGATAGTTATCAGATGCATAGACATATTAGTGTTTTAAATTTAATTTTCACTGATCAAGCAAGACAAAAACTGATCTGGATATGAGAATTTTACTACATATCACCTGGTGTTTTCTAATTGTTTAAATTTATAATAAATGCCTCTTAAGTAGATAAATGACTTTAGAAATAAATCAGAAGTCATCTTATATTTCTATCGATAACAGCAGATATTAGTTATGTTGACAGCATTATTCTTTCACAATAGAATAAAAAATTACATGAATAAATAATTGAAAGGAAATGCCATATTTATATAATTGCCAGAAGTCAAACAATAACTTGATATCATCTATAAAATTGTTATATTTTGGAGTTTGTATAAGTTATAAAGCTAAGAATCGTGACTCCAGAAAAAATAGAAATTTAAATATAGAAAGATATTGTAGTTAAAAGCAATGAAAAAAGACTGCTGATAGATAAAAGAAATATGAATAATAATGCTGGAAAAGCTTAATGGATTTAAGTATAGAAAAGGCTTGTATTGTTTAATTAGAACATTAAGCTATTTTAAACTAATTAAACAAAAGAATATTGAGGAAGGATCAGTGTAATCAATATTTGAAAGACTAATTGCAGGTGAAAACGATATATACTGATGCAATTAAAAGCTTGATAATAATTTGTGAAAAGACGCAGTACTGAGGAGAGCTAGCTTAATGTAAACAACTATTACCTTTTATAATAATAATACAGGTATTAAACTGCAAAAAGATATAAATAGTGTGTGCTTAAAGGAGTATTGTCTTACCTTTCGTATGATGGTGCAGTTGCAGCACGAGACATCATGAAGAAAGGACCCAAAGAAAAGCTTTCGGAAAAGTTGTAGTGACTTTTCTGTTACGAGAGACATCATTCCAGAGACCATGCTTCGGTAGGTGCAAATAGTTTGATTGATAAATTAAATAGACCACGTCTTATTTTTATTTGTGTACGCATAAGACTCATGAGAAATGTGCAAAATCAGACTGTAAGGAAACACCATTTTTTTAGTTAGGTACTCAGGACTGAGAATAGTGATGACAGATATTAGTGTTTAATCGTGGGAGTATTAGCATTTAGTGTGAAATAGTTCTCCAAATCAAGGACTGATTGGATCACGTTAGTAAATGCAGACTTAGGAAGAGATATGCGTGGGAATAACTGCTGGGTAATCAGTTGTCATCGGAATTACTAAAGGCGAAATTGTATAAAATGTGTCATGCATATAAATGTAAATAAATCTACTGTATTGTCATCTTTATTTTAGTGCTATTTTTTAAAACTTATAGTTTATAACTTTTGTGATTTTGTTAGTATTCAGCTTCGTGGGTTGAATACACTACAAGAATATTGATAATAGTTATGTATTTATACACAAACTTTAAAGATTTTTTTTAAACAGCATGTCACTTCATTATGAGAAGAATTGTGTTATAATATAAATGCAAAGTAATAGACAATTAAAAATAATTTAAATGTTCACACAGCAATGTGTAAGCTTTCTCTAAATCTACTATTAGCATTATTTTGTAAAGATTATATTTTCATAAAACTGTTATTATATAACAAAAATTGAAATGAAATACCTCTACAATTCCACCTAAATCTTTGACGTAATCCCTTTCCGTATCTACTAATTCGTGAAGAACAAACCTGAAAACAAATAAAAAATAAATAAACTGGCAAAAAAAATAAAAAAAATACAAAAATCTAGTTATGGCAATTACATGCGTTTTTTGAGAGCTTGGGCTTGAATTGTGTCATCTCCTAAAAGGTCAGAAGAGGCGCCATCTGATGGAGAGCAATCAACTACTGCTGTGGCTCCTTCTGTAAAAGAGACAGGAGATTCATCTGCCCTCCTATCATCCGAATGAGAATCATTTGCAAAATCCTGCTGCTCCTAAAAGTAGATAGATGAAAAAATATTTTGGTCATAAAAGTTTGAACTGCTGTTACAGTGCACACATATGAAGTTTTTTTGAAAATTTAACTTAGTAAATAAACTAAAAGACTTTTATATAAATTGCGCATATGGCATTTACTGTACGAGAATTTACTTAGTTTGAATCTTCTGGATTTAAATATGTGTATAAAAAATGGAATCATAAATTCATCATTATTTAATTGTATATGAATAATAGTAGATCAGTCAAACAACTTTGAAATAGTCCATTGCAGAGTGATTGATGGCAATTCCAATAATCATCACAGAGGAAGAATAGTAAAGGAGCAGCTTGTTTTCATCAGACTTTCCAATTGTGTGGATTTTCATCATTGTTTTACCCTTTAACTAGATAGATATCCATTTTTCAAGAAAAATTGAATAGTTAACTAGTTGAGTTGGCTAAAGACAGTTATTTGAAAGATTCTGCAGAAACATATATAAACACAATGAAATAGCTCAATTTATCAGTGCAATCCTCATATTCTGAAGTCCATCATTACGTGATTATTCACCACAATAAAACCCCCGCAGATCTTTGTTTCTCATTATATATGCACTTCATAGATAAACTTCTATTAGTGCGATTAACTAGAGATTTGAAATACCAAAATATTTCACATTAGAAATAGTAGCCTGATTTTTTTACTCTTGTATGACAATGATGATACCGATATAAAAAAATTGTTTATTCTTAATTGTATTGATTGTGAATTGACTTTATTCATTTTAAAATGGATATGTGAATAATAAAGCATATAGTTCGGATAAAATTATTGTTCTTTTACTATTATATGTATTTTCATTACTGCATTCACAATAATAAATTATAAATAATACAACTAAATGTCTAATCTCTGAAATATATTTATTTTATTTGTATAATATTATACTGGAAAGATATATATGTGAAAATATATTTCCAGTGTAGTATAATGAGAATGTATTATAAATTATTTAATTGTGTTAGAATAAAAGAATGATATTTGTATTATGAAATGTGAATGATAATTCTAAAATATTTATTTTCTTTGTTTACAATAAGATTTTTATTTATGGAATGCTGGCTAGAATTGACTAGAGTGAATGAAAGGTATTGTTATAGTTACTATGACATCAATGTGAAAAGTTATAATAAATAGAAGTGAAGAGAAAAAACTAATAGAACTAAAGAAAAAAAAACTAGCTCTCTATTTTGGTGATTTTTTAAATTTATTATTAAAAGTATATGATTGTGAAATGGATAGAAAGATGGGCTGAAATCAATAATGTTTGTTTGTTGTCTGGCCAGAGTCTTTGAATTTGCGAGAGATGATGATTTATTGAAATATGAAAAATTAATTCTTATCATTTTGAAACCATTGTAACATTTCTTTGATTTTTACAACAGATATTACTTACTTTTCAATAATGAGATCTAAATGTAAATAACAGAAAAATGTACACAAAGATTGTTTGCCTACTGTTATAATTTTATGAGCTTGATGTTGTACCGGTCGAAATTGTATGTTCATCCAACAAGACCTAGAATCTGAACAAAAGTACCTCAAACCTAATCATGGCTGAGATACACAGATTAGGAGCAATGATGGAGACTAACCTATTTGCCCATTCCCCAAATCTATAACACTATGAGCAACATCTCCAATGATAGATCTGAATTTATTTCATTCCAGTCCCAGAGACACAGCGGAGAATCATGTTATCTTAAGACTATTGATGACAAAACTACAAATATGATTGTGATCTTAGGTAAGTGCAACAAGCTCTCAATATGAAATATTATAAGTAAATTAAAATTAATAACGATTCGAACAATTTGGATAATGTGATATATATAAATGTTTAATGATTATAAAATAAAGAGAGTATTATACATGTGTTTATTTACAAATTTCATGCTAAGTCATTCAACTTATTGTTTATGAGAATATTATATATCATTATGGAACAACTTAATGACAAACAATGTAATACATAATGGATACACAGACAGGTGTGTACAATTTATATTAGTGCGATTTGCTTATATGCCAATGTTAAATAAATAAGCTTTACATAATGATTTAATGATAAAATGCTATTTAGAACTGAGATATAAATAATTAATGATCTTCATGATAACAGTTAAAATAGTCAGACACTTTGTTGTCTGCAAGCACAGCTAACTTAAAACATACATGATCAAGTCATGATCGATGACACTTCAATCATCCGAGAAAAGTATATAATATATTCCTAATATAATCAATTCACTCTCAGGCATTTGTTAACCTTATTAAATGGAAGGATTGCAATGTTGTTTACAATAACGATTTGAATATGCAAATGTTTACGTATTCAAGATAACAGTTTGTATCAAGTGGTAAAGTTTATACTTATAAACAAAGGAGTGAATTCTATATGCTTCTGGGAATTGCTCATCCAAGGGAAATAGCTTAAATGCAAGCTTACTCGCGACATTCAAAATATAAGAAAATTAATAAATAATAAATGGTCTAATGAAATCACAGCATTATGACTTATAGATATTGCTTAGGTATGAATCTAAATATTAATAAAGAGCAGTACCAGCATGATTGGCAGCACTAAGAGTTTCGGTCCATTTTTGTCCAATGAGTCACTTCATCATTTATTAAAATATAAGAGTATGCCCACTCTTCTGGCAGAGCAATACCTGGAGAGGAGGAAGGTGCAATATACGGGCTGTCCTGGAGTCATCCCACATAGAGCATTCGCTACTCCTTTCAAATTTTGTTTTAGGGCATGGCCAATGCCATACTAAAACATGAAGACACGAAGGAGGGAATTCAGAGTTCCTGATAATCCCGAACATGACAAAGCAAAAATGAAAATACAAAGGCTGACCTATGCTGGCAACACTGAGAGCAAATAAATACACCACTAATGATGTTGGCATGACTGATGTACTAAACAACTATAAAATAACTATTACTAAGATAATTAAACGAATGTCGAATCAATAAAATGAATATTATACATATACATTTGAAATGCAGAAAACAATATTTATCAACAAATGCACAATCCTCTCCTTTTTTCTTTCCAAAAATTTTATTCTAAAAGAAAAAGTGCTTGTATATTTATTGTGTTATAATATATGGAAAACAATATTTAATAACTGTCGTGCTAACAGGTGCTACAGGGAATGGTTATTTCATTAGTATAGAAGGAGTGATGGTCATTACAATAATTCAAATATTACAAAGAAAAATTGATTGACAACATACTTAACCAATAGTAAGTTAGCATTTAATAAAGATATATGGCAGTATAATAACAATCTGCCTTTAAACCCATAGCATTATTTAGTTATTATCCAACCCAATGAGCGAGATGTGTTATAATAAATGATTTAAATTAAATGAACATTCTTAAATGATTGAGATTAATACATATGCTTGCGAAGTTGAGTTAGATTGGCATATAAATGACAATTTAAATAAAATGTATAAACTTAACAATAAAATTCTACTACACTCAAATAATAGGTTATAGAGAGTCATTAGAGAGATTAATTACAAATAATATAACTGGCCTTATACATAGGAATACATTTATAAAGTTAAATAGGGTTGAAAAGATAATTAAGGTGAATTAAATGAGTCTTTAAGGCCGTATTGAGGATTACCTTTCAACGCAATGGAGGGACAGCTTGAGGGATCCAAGTTCTTTGGAAGCAATGCATATTGGAGCATGGGTGATCTTTATTTCACTAAAATGGAGGTAGCATTTTGTTTGGAAATCACTTTTAATAGCATTTAAGTCAGCCCTAATATTTGTAATTGGAATAAGTTAACAATGAAATATTAATTTATTAATAACAATTAAAATGAAATTAAGGTCTGCTGAGTATGCTATAAATATAATTTTGGCATTCTGATTTTGAGTAATACAAAAAGAATTAAGCTATCACACTGTGCTTTACCAATATGTCAATAGGTTTCATGAACCACATATATATCAACACATAGACATGCCTATATAAAAAAATTACATATCAGAATTGTAATAAACTAATAATAAAATTCAATAATACATAAAGTATGATTGATTTTAGCATATATATGTATCTACATAACAAACCTACATAAGCATAGATGTTGCTATATAAACTAAAATTACATATCAGAATTGTGATAAACTAATAATAAAATTCATTTGTATAATGCATAATTAGTAATTGATTTAACATATATGTGAGTGCACATACTGGCATTTATAAAAAATAAATAAATCATATTTTCTCAATTATAATTAATCCCATGTTGAAAATATACATAAAATTTGCATATATATAAGCACTCAAATGTGCTGCATGATAATTTAAAAATTAGAAATATCATAGACTTATAAAAATTCAATTGTTTTTTTTTTAAATGCATATGTATATACAAAATATACATACTATGAATTAAAGCTATTAATTAGCTTTTTATTTTTTTATTGTAAGTAAAAGTTTTTCTTTAAAAAATAACAAACAAACTATTATCATTTGAAAAGTTTCATTTAAAATTCAGGTCCTTGTGGCCTCATTTTCAATATTAAAAAACAGAAAAACTTTTATGGACTGTCAAAAATGTAATATATACATATATTTTAAAGGAAAACTTTTACATACCATACAAAAAGAGAGGATAATTAATAGCTTTAGTTTAGATTATCTATATTTTGTATATACACACATACGTGTGCACTTACATATTATATACAAAAAATTGAATTATTATTTTATCACAATTCTGATATGTAATTTTAGTTTATACAGCATATCTGTACTTATGTAGATGAGTGACAAGTATATACACACATATATGTTAAATTTTGAATTATTATACAGCACATATGAGTCTTATATATAGGTGCATTTTATGTAAACCTATTGACATATATATAAATTACAATGTGACAGCTTATTTCTTTTTGTATTAATCAAAATCAGAATACCAAATTTATATTTATAGCATACTCATCAGATCTTAATTTCATTTTAATTGTTATTAATAAATTGATATTTCATTGTTAAAGTTATTCCAGTGAATTTATTCAATCTGAAATAGTTTAGAATATATGTTTGTATTATATCTCTTGATGACAGTTACAGAGCTTTTGCTCACTCAGCATAAGTTATATGGAGTAGGGGTTTATGTTTAGTGTTTTGGACATCCAGATGATGATGATCTTGGTTGGCACAAAAGGGATATCCTTTGAAGTCCATGCAATAAATTTCATTTTATTTATTATGTCTTTAAAAATTTAGTTTATAGTGGGCCAGTATGTCAATGGTACTAAGTGGCCAGAGCATTAATAATGATCAGAATGTTTTTAATATCTCAGAATTATTGTTGTATTTTGATGGAATAGCATCTAAGTATGTGCATTCAGATAATTATTGTTTGTATTTGGGTAGTGACTAAATAATTAGCCTGGTCAATAATGGCTCACTTTCAAATACAGTCACAAGATTAATTTTTGATTTATTTTTATCGTTGATCATTCATGATGATGAATGATTATTACTTTTGTATAATGCTGGTGAACTTACAGCTAGTTCTGTGCTAAGCTCTCATGCGCTTTTCTTATATATTTAATTTTATATTTTGTTTATTTGAGGATGATGGTTTCCCCATCTCCTCATAATTCTGCCCTAATGTGGTGTATTGTTACGAATGGCTACCCAATTGTGGGACACTGTAATTCTGAATCTCTTTTATTAACCCTTATCTTCCGTACTAGTACAATATATATATATATATAAGCATATTATTTCAGACATGGAGTTTGAGATGTTGATAGTTTGATCTATGAAATACATAAATGGATACGGAGAATGGTCTGGTATTTTTATGCTAGTGGACAATCACATTATGACAGACTTCAAAATATGAGAGAATACCGATAAATTGAGATTTGTTTGATTACAAATATATAAATAATGATAGAGTCAATAAAGTATGTAAAAGGTGCATTAAAACTGATTATTTATAAATGTATCATATTATATTGTTTAGATTTACATTACATAATATTTATACTTAAATGACATCAATTAATATGTAATATTTTAATAGATGATGTACTCTCCAAATGCTGTTTGTATCACATTTGATTAAACATTTTAGTCACATTATCATATAAACACAACATGGCCTTAAATGAAACTGATTCCATTTGTTTTGCTTTGTGGCTGTATAATAATATTGAGAAATATATTTAAATTTAATATAGATGGCACTTTAGTGCAACTATCTATCCATCTGTCTATCAAGCTCAGGATTGTGAAT
The DNA here is from genome assembly GCA_028023455.1 of Epiperipatus broadwayi. Classification (NCBI taxonomy): domain Eukaryota; kingdom Metazoa; phylum Onychophora; class Udeonychophora; order Euonychophora; family Peripatidae; genus Epiperipatus; species Epiperipatus broadwayi. The sequence goes on from JAQFVV010006201.1 coordinate 10,419,822, forward strand.
TTTGAATCAAAATTTTGTTCAGCTTGTTTCTAGGCAAGATTTAGGACACAGCCAGATAAGTAGCAGTTGGTAAATAGTTAGAAAAAAAAAGAAGTAAAAGAAAATATAAACAATCAAGGATTTGATTAGCCTGATAAATTGTCGTCTTTTCCTTCAAGGTTAATCTATAGAAGAAAAAATTCTAGATATATAAAAATAAGCTTTAAGAAAATTACACAGCCTGATTAAGTCTTAACTTCATTTTCAAAGAAAAGTTCTCATATTTAATGATCTAAGGTGACAGAAACGGTCACTTATAAAAATAAGCTTTAAGAAAATTACACAGCCTGATTAAGTCTTAACTTCATTTTCAAAGAAAAGTTCTCATATTTAATGATCTAAGGTGACAGAAACGGTCACTGACTTATACCAACCCTTTTTTTATATTCAGCAATGAACTCATCATCATTTTTTTTAAAAAAACCTTAACAAACATTTATTTGTTCACTCTGGCTTCCTTCAATACATATTTCATTATATATTGAGTAAATAGAATGACAATATGCAGGTATTCTAACTCTTTTAATGTTAACTCACAGCCCTCTTTAATTATATAGCTTTGATTCTATAGAGTATAAAGCAATAAAAAACTAATAACAACAATGGACAAGTATTAATGCTTATTTTCAGTATTCTATTGCTTAGCTACTTTGCAACACAGAACCCTTAGCATATATTAGTCCCACATAAGAATTTCTGTAAAAACAATAAAATATTCCGCTTATTTTCTGAAGAACATTCAATAATTTAGAATGGTTAACTTAATCAAAGACCTTGCTATAATCAATAAAGTATATAAAAACTTTACACAGAGGCTAAACTCTCCATATTTTGGACTCAATGCTTTATAGTTAGATAATAAGTTAAAAGATGGCTGCTGGAGGGTTGCATTAGATCCTAAGATATAGGTGCAGTGCTCTCAGAGCCAAGCCTCCTCACTGATGAAACCCACAATCTAGAAACTCATCTGGGGATATTGAATGAGTAGGCACTAGATAAAGATTTTATGCACAAACCTTCTTGTATTCATTGATTGCTCTGGCTTGCACTGAGTGGTACTGCTTTATGGAGAGTTTAGCGTCTGTATAAACAGTTTGGGTAAGTATAAAGAATGGTGATCATGTGATATAAAAACTTTCTTTAATTTGTGATATTTCAATTGCTCAACAAGCTTAAAAATGTATTTTGATTTTTGAGCTTTCCTCAAGTCATCTTGATATATCTAGAAATTCTCTTATAAGATTCTAATGTGTTTGGCATATTCATGTTTGCATATAATACGTATATATTTTATGACATTGTATATTCTGAAAGGACTCCTTTTCTTAGAATTAGAATTTATTTTTTCCAATATGCCCACCACTGAATTATTATCAGGATTTATATTTACAATATCTTCAACACCTATGTTGGCTTCAATATTTAATAAAATTTCTGATGTGATGTCAACAATTCCTTTGGCCTTATCTTTTGAATGCTATACTTGCAATTTACTCTTCTATATATTTCTTCATTCTCTATTTGTTACTTGGTTGTAATATATTTACTAGTAATTTTCAGAAAATAAACTCAAGACTTTATCTTAAGAATCCTCTGAAATAGTGATATTGTTTATCAACTTTTGTTTCCACTTCTAAAATGAATGCATGCTAAGCACATCATGCTTAATTAACATTATTAAAGCTTTACTCTATATGTTCTGCATATTTGTTTATTACATTTCCATGTGTTTGCAAATATTGTTATAATATTTTCCTTTTGTCTTTTCTGGATAATCATTATAATTTTCCATTCAGATTCCTAAAAAAAAAATACTTATGTGTCTATAATTTAAGACTCGACTCAGAATCAGGTTAAGATTAGTCAAGCAATAAGATAATTTATTCTAGAATCTCAATTTTATAGTTACATTGCAAATTTGAATGATTCCTTTATAATCCTGTCTTTATCTTCTAATATATATTTTGATTTAGTTGATTATTTGTCATTTGTCAAATATTTTAAGATTATTTCTTTCATTTACATTATGTTTAAAACCAATTACATTCAAAAGCCAAATTGATTTTATTTCTAAAATGAATATAAATACTCTCAAAACCATATCTGTAGTATTAAATGAATTTATGGTTATTTTTAAGTTTCATTCAAAGTGTAATTTGTAATATATTCCAAATCCACTCCTGGGCTCTGTTTTCTTTATTAAAACGGAGCTTTTCTAATTTTGAATTATGAATGTAGTCTGGCTTAAAATCTGTAAACAATATTCAAAAAGGTCCATGTGCGTAGATAGCATTTTGGATGATTGAAAAATGTGCTGGCAATAAAAAGATCACATGATATTCCCAAAGATTTAATTCTTTTCCTGCTTTATTTCATGTTTCAATTTACAAATCCATTTTGTTACTTGTATTTCTCATTGTTTTTATTTCCAATGTTAGCACTGGCCAGCAATTACTAAAAATAATAAAAACAATATTTACTTCATACCGTGAAGTTTGTTTCCCAAAAAGTTAACAGTTTCAATTTCAACAATCTTCTTGGGAGCTATAAATGTGTATTATTATATTGTAACCTGACCATAAAAGCTTTTCTACTACTTCATTTGCTTACGTTTTTGGAGTATAAATTATATATATATATAAATAAATATTTGAAAATACAGTACTTAAAAGTTTATAAAAAATATATGTATAACCGTCACTTAGAAGCGCTTTCAACTAACTTGTAGCTTTGTCAACTATCACTTTTAAAATGTCAGATTTCCCATAATTCCATGATGTCAACTTTCCCACAATTCTGTGATCTTGACATTTGCTGCTTGCCTATTAATTAAATCTTGCTTATATTTATATATTAACATCGCCTCTTTAATTTTCCTTTTATTATTATTTCTTTCAGCTTCTGTCTTTTATGACCATAATAAATCATGTATATTTGGTTTCGATTTTAATTATAACAATGTAAAAATATTGGAAACTGAAAGAAATAATAATAAAAGGAAAATTAAAGGGGCGATGTTAATATATAAATATAAGGAAGATTTAATTAATAGGCAAGCAGCAAATGTCAAGATCACAGAATTATGGGAAAGTTGACATCATGGAATTATGGGAAAGCTGACATTTTAAAAGTGATAGTTGACAAAGCTACAAGTTAGTTGAAAGCGCTTCTAAGTGACGGTTATACATATATTTTTTATAAACTTTTAAGTATTGTATTTTCAAATATTTATTTATAAATTTACATATATTATTTTGAAGAAATACAGACATCGATTTGTAATATTATATATAATCAGTATATATTAATATAAATTAAATCTTTATAAAAAAAGAATAATCTTACTCAAATACTTTTATTATCAAACAAATTTTCAAAGTTGATTTTTAAATTTTGCAATAAATTAATATGTTAATACACACACTTAGAAATAAAATTAAAGAAAAAAAATCAGTAAATATTTATAAGTTAATAAGACTGTTACGAGTGCCATTTTTTTTTAAAATTTCAATTCATGTTTATAATGAAGATCCATCTATTCTTGAAATACCCAAAATTCACAAATTCAAAAAGCCTTGGAACTATTGATTTAGACCGAGTTTTACCGGCATAATTTTAAACTATCAAGTTACTGAATCAAAGTTTATTTTGTCTTATGAGTAAAACAAGCTAAAACATTAATTTTTTATTATTATAAACAATTCTTCATATTTAACAAATTGGAGAAATTATTTCAATTCATATTCACTACAAATACATTGGATAGAAGTGGCTTTGATATATTCACAAATGCTAAACTTTTAAAAACCAAAATAATAATAAAATAGCATAATCCCATACTGTATTGATTTTATATAGGATATAAACAAACAATTTCATTTAATTTCCTTTCCAGTAAATAATATTTAATCAGAATTAAAATATCTAACATTATTCAGATTTTAAAATTATTAAAGTTTTAATTTAAGCAACATATAAAACCATATTTTCTCAAAATACCCCCCACCATATACACATTAAATTAACAACAATAAAATAAAAAATAAAGGAAAAGAAAATCCTATTTAAATATAAAATGTGTAGACACAGTAGATATGCAACAGTAACATAACTACCTACTATGATTGCAAGCTGATTAGCTTGGAATTTTTCTTTCAGACAGTTGGCCATAAACAATATAGCTAATAATTTAATATTGATCAATACATGTCATTTAGTTTTTAGTTACCCATGTAAAATCTTGGAGACCAGATGAAAGTGGACTAATTTTTCATATGTTTACATTGATATGAGAAGGTTGAGAAGACATTATTTGAAGTTTTTACAAATTATTTTAAAAAATGTTCATGCACATTTGAGGATGATTATTTCATAAATATTATTATATATTCTCAGTGCTACATATTCAGTAGCCTGTTAGGGCTGTTAAAAATAATGGATAGACAATAAAACAAGGACGAAAATCTATCAAAATACTCTCATTCAGAAATTGGAAAGCCTGGAAGAGAGTAATAGGCAGGAAAAAGTAAACAAGTTTTCAGTAGTACAAAATAATTTCAGAGAAAGGCTCTTGGGGGCACAGAGACTATGCATAGAAATTTCTAAATTCATCTTAAAATAAATTATTTACTCGACATTGTATTTTATAAATACATATATTAAAGATGATTGCAGTTTAATTTTTAATAATATTTAATTAAAAATAAATTAATTTGATTTATTTATTGATTATATATTTTTTAAAACTAATCTTTCAAATAAAATAAAAATTATCAAGTATTATTACCACAAGCAAAAAATGCAACAAAAGTTTTATAATTTGCATTTAAATTTGAAATACTGTAATTTTCAAAATAATAATAATGATTATGGATCCAATGTTCAATCATGTGAGGAGACAGGTGAAATTTACAAAATCAGAACCTTAAGTTTTTGAGTCTATCCCCTATCAATAAACTAAACTGCAAGATACTTTAAAAAAATATTTTCACATATCAACATTTTAAACAATGTTTATTTGTTTCATAAAAGTATGGTTTGCAGATAGCAAGTAGCATTGTAAGATTCATGACATATTCCTATGTCACTACATGGGAGGAATGAACGCATAATGGGTATATATAATTTATGTTACGTGATGATCTGCAAAGGTTTTACAACTTTAAAGAGACTTTTGAGAAAATAGCATTTAATTATCCCAATAGTAGTTTACCATTGCTTTTAGTAATTTGTAATAAAAATAATGAAGTAAAGATATTATATCTGAGGTAATATACTCAGTAGTCATGACAAAAATCCTATAAGATATTTATAAATAAAAACCAATTGAAGTAGAAACATATTTGAAAAATGGAAGAAGAAAGGTAGTGAGAATGAGATCTGACGAAGACTGCTAGGAACAGTTGAAAATGTAATTAAATAAATATATATTTTGCTATAAAGTGTAAAAGTGGAGTTTTGATATTATAGCTTTTAAGATAATTGTTTTGACTATTCATCCTGTATTAAGATATAATCATATTATAAATTAATTGTTTGGGAGATCATAAGATGTTTGAAAATCTATATGTAAACGTAGGCATAACTGTTTCATTCACTAGAATTTTTTTTTTTTTTTACTAAACTTAGTTAACATCCAGAAATCTTAAACTTACTCTAATATAAACTACATAGGTGCTATATATACAATATTTACTAAAAAAAAAAAAAAAAATCGATAGGACATATAAATCTTCAATAATAAAATCATCATTCATTATTGAGTCAGTTTAAAAATAAAATCAGATAAAATGTGCATGCTGTAACCTTTAATAAGTTTGTAGCTGTAGATGAAATGTTAGATTCCAGATTTAATCGTAAGTTTTTTGAGCAGTAGATGGTTATAAAATTTAACAGCAGGAATGTGAAGAAAGAAAAATCCTTAAATATATAGCCATGAGCAAAAGACAGAAATAAAATAATTTTCCTTATTTGTCTTGAGAAGTAAATCATGCAGCTGTGATCAAGTGATGAGAATACATGCTTAGAGAAAGTGAAGAGCCACTGCGAGAATCTTACCATGCGCTGCTTCACTAGTAATTCAATCTCTGTAGCCAAATCAGTAGAGCTTTCATGTTCAGAAACAGCCTTGACAAAACTTGCGGATTCCTGATAAGAGAAAGTTATATAACTACAATGCGGGACAATCTGAGATTAAAAAACATAAGATCTATATAGTTCTACTAAAAAAAATTCTTGAATACAATATTATAAAGTAGTAATTAAAAATAATGAATGAGCACAAAAGAGATTTTTTTAAAATACATATGAATGGTAAAAATCTTCTATTAATATAGTGTTAAATTTTTTTTCTATCATCCCATTGTCTTGGTATAGTGAAAACGAAATCAATATTAATTTTTACATTTCTAAATAAGTCAGTATAATGCAATAACAGAAGTCTCCTGTATTTATAAATTTGAGCATTCAAAGTTTAAGAAAATATTAAATAAAAAAATTAGAGAATTGTATATATTTTTTTTAAGTGTCATAGCATCGGCCGGGACGCGAACCCGCAACCCGGGCAAATTCACATATTCCACTTTGTGCATCCATTGTATGAATGCCACCATAAATAACCTCAAGACTCATTTCTATGATCGTATATTCTGTCAGACTTCTGAGTTCATGTTCTTTGAATTTATTACTTGTCTTTTTCACAACTGCCATATTCCATTTCCTATTAATCAACTTTGTTGATGTCTAAATACTTATATTTTAAAAATTAAATTATATTGCAGAATGCAAGGTATACACATATGTCAACCTTCTTGAAATGTATATGGTGCCATTATGTTATGGTGATGTAATCATTGTAAGGTTCATCTGTAATAATATGGTTCAGCTTAAGTCTACACAATTTGCTGTAATTTTGACTAAAAGGTTCCACTTTAATGCTAGTGATTTTATATTTTATTTTTTGCTCTTATATGATTAGTATAATAAGAATATTTTAAATTACAAGTGTCAACTTCTAGTATTTTGGTGGGCATTGTTTATATTTTGTTTAGAGAATGTTTCTTTTATTATCATAGTTATTTTTCTAGTTTTAAAAATATTTTTTATTGATTTGAAATATAATTATAAAAATATTTTATGTTAAATATTAAAAAAAATTTTTTTTTTGAAGAATTTAAACTTACATATTACAAAATAATTTTATTTCACTACAAACTCTGATCAAATTGAATACTGCATATATGACAGTTAATCTATTTATGTTAATGAAATGCAAAAATGAAAATAAACATATACATTATGTAGTAGGATTTGCTATTATCTATGGCTACAGGCATCCAGAAGAACCAAATGGCACTGATACACAGAATATTATTGTATAATATTTAATCAAACAGTTATATTGTTGAAAAGTTAGAAGAATTAAACATTATTTTTTATAACTAATTTCTAATTATGAAATCAAATTGTCAACCATCAAAAGATATATTGCTAAGAATATGTAATATAATAGTTTTACGTATTTGCAATTTTAACTTTTCTGTGATGCTTTACATATCACAGTAGAATAGTTATTAAATACATTCTGTCTATAAACATTCTTTTACAGCATAAAGCCTTGCAAATGTTTTTTGCTTACATCCTTGATCCATAATCTAAGTGCTAATGGTTCTTGGATCAGTTCTATTACAAACTAGGCTACAATGGACAAAATCCTCATGCTTTATGTAACTTATCACTTTCACTAAGAGATAGATAGCTTCACTGATCTCTAACCATGGCTGAAAAATTTGTAAAGTTATAAAGCTTTAAATCGTTAAAAATAATCAAATAATTAATTACTTGAGATTATGCGACATTCAAGAACCAAAAATAATAAGCTAAGCTTTGATTATAGAATTTTTTGGTACTTGACTTAATCATTCTATCATTGTTCTAAATTGTACAGAGAAATGTTTACAACTATATAAGAGAGTTGAGGTACACATACAGCATAAATTAAATAAAAAAAGACTTAATTTGCAGAAAGTCTAAAATAATAGTGCTGTAATCATATAATAAGCACAACAAATATACTTTTCTTTATAAAAATGCACACGTTTTAATTTAATGAAAAATTAGAAAATATACATTTTACCTATATGAGATACATAATAAAGACAAATATAAATCATAGTGAACAAATAAATTTTAAAGGAAAAATCAATAAAAAAAAATTACCCTTTTATTTTGAATATCTTCAGGTGGCAATGGACAGGGAACAAAATTATGGGCTTGAATTTGCATGGGTGGTGGAATCTCAATATCACAGCCCTCTTCCTCCTCCCCGTTTAGTTCCACTGAAGGGGATTTAGCCGGCTGGGGTATCGCTGTGGACAAACTTGCTTTACTAGCCTCTATCCTATCCTGAAATGCAATACAATCACACACACATATATATATTCATACCCAAATAGATAAAATAAAGAAAAATAATGTATTGAATTTTAAAATATTATATTTAAATCATTTATAAACGATTTTCTGGAAAGAAGACTTTATTAATTTTATTACCTGGAATAAATAGTTAGAAATTTCATTTTCCATCTAACCCTTAACGTAACATTTTAGCAAAGCAATTGAAGTTCAAAATTCATTATACTCCAATGATTTTTAATAAAATAACAACAGAAGTCCATGATTATCAACATTTAATAATAATTCTAAGAAATTTAATCATATTAAAATAATTTTATTACAGAGAAGGATTTGATGATCATGGCATGTTACATGTAAGTGCAGCATAAAAATGCAAAAATATTTTTAAAAATGATACTATTATTTTCATATGAGAAATATTTGTTGCATAAACAAACAAATATTATGTAGAAATATTTAATGAAATTTGGGGGGGGGGGATTCTTTCAGCATTCTACTAGTGCATACATATGGATATGATACTTGGATAATTAATAGAAAAGCAATGCAGAGACTGCAGATGAGACAATCAGGTATAAAAGATATATGATAGAAATAATAATAAAAAACCAAAAGGCAAAATCAAGAATTAAAAGATAAATAGATATCACAGACATCATTGAAAAAATTAGGAAGCTAAAATGAAATTGAACTAGAAATGCTGCAGTAAAAAATGCTAATAGATGGACAGTTAAAATCTTAAATAGAATCTAAAGAAGGAAAAAAGATCTAAAAAGTGATCATATACGAGATAATGCTAGAAAAAAAAAATACTGGAATGATGCAAACAAAAGGAAACTATATATATAATCACAGAAAACTAGATTAAATTAGGGAAGTCTTTACCTTAAAGTAAATCAATGATTAAAAATGATGATGATATCATTTTACATATAAAGATAAACCGAGAGTTTAGTACTCCTACAAATATGACAACTTCCCATCCATATTATTTAGCTAATTCTACAAATATGTTGAAAACAAAATAATAACGTTTAAAATAACTTTTCTTAACTTAAAAAAAGGTGTCTAATTTATTCGATAGATGGCATAATTTACAAAAAAAAAAAAAAAAAATCAATGGATTATTTCCGTGTTACCATGGTTATGACAGACTATAAGACAAGTCAAGCTTGTCTCTCGATTGGCAACTTCAAAGAAAGCCAATTAATCAGACATTTAAAATACGGCTTATTTTATCTCCTCCCATCCGTCAACTGCATAATAATCACGCTTATTAGCGTTAAAGAACAATTTTTATTTTCATAAAACACCTGTTGAAATGAAAAACATGATAAAGGTTTGCCATACAGACTCAAGAAATGTTATAGATAAAAATAAAAACAGAAACGGTTACTTTCATGTCCCTCCCATATATTGTATTGAATTATCAAATAATTTATTTTTTTCAAATGTTACACAGGAAAAAAAAGAAGAGAAAATTGTTACCAATCATGTCAACGTTAATCTACATGGGAAATTAAGTTGCGGCCCAGGATGGAGTCTTCCGAAAGATTAAATATTTGATAATAGAATATAGTATATATAAATCAAATGATTCAAACAAATAACCAAAATAAAATATATGTCAGATATAAAGCCAAGATAAAAAATAACAATAGAAAAGTTCATCATCTGGAAGTCATATGATGTTCAAGCGCCAGAAGTAAGTTGGGCTTTTGAATTCATCACTTTGCCATTTCATTAAACCAAATGACAATCATTAACCCCTCGACTTTACGATATGACTTACAATAGACTGAACATTGGCCGTAAACTCTGATTTCTCTGGTAATAACGCTTCATGTTTGCAGTACAGTATTTCATATACAAAACACAACACCCATACAATGCTTTTATTTACTGTAATAAATATATATATTTTTTTCATTCACCCACACATTCATTTTACCTTCAAGAAAACGCAACTGATGTTTTAGTTAAAAGCTATCAGGCAACAGAGAAATAAGACCACAGTATTTCTTGATCTTAAACTCAAAAATAAAAAGCCAATAAATTCACCTAACTAACTAATGCATTTTGGTAAGCACTCCGTCCATGTTCATTTATTGTATGAATAATCACATAGTAATAACATCTGCAACCACAAGAACATATGGAGTGGACATTAGGAATTTGCTCTGCTTAGCTCCCCCCCTCTCAAACGATAAAAATAAAAATTGATAATGATGAGTTAGAAAAAGTTAACAACTACAAATATCTTGATCAGATTACTATTACATACAGATGGAAACATAATGAATAAAAATAAAACCATAGAATTAAACTTGGTTAGAGTGCTTTTGGTAGAAATAATTTAATGTTAAAAGGAAATATGCCTATGTGTTTGAAAATAAGGGTGTTAATAAATGTGTTTTACCAGTTCTTATTTATGGATCTGGGATTTGGAAACTTAATAGAAGAACAAATTTCAGATCACTCAGAGAAGCTTGGAGAGATGCATGTTAGAAGTAATAAGAAGAGATCAAGAACGAAATGCTTGGATAAGAGAACAAATAGGTGTTAACTGACATCATTGAAAGTATTAAGAGACTAAAGTGGAGTTGGGCTGAACATAATGCTAGAAGAGATGATAATAGATGGACAGCTGAAATCTTAAACTGAAAAGTCTAAGAGATTGTAATAAAACCTAGAAAGTGACTACATGTAAGATAGGTGGATGACATAAGAAAGTATGTGGAGTGATGTGGAGAAGAGAGGATAATAATAAAAGAAAATGGATTAAATTGTAAGTGACTTTCATCCTACAGTGGATTGATAATAGTTGAAAATGATGAATATTTTTTTTTGTTGTTTGGAAATCTATTTTTTTTTCAAAAACATTAATCAATAATTATTTTCTTTTGACAAACACTTTTGCTAATGATTAACTTAGACATAATCTTATCACAAACAATTAACATTAAAGCAGAGAAGAAAATAAATGTAAATGATTTCCTTAGTTATATAGGTTTAAAAAAAAAAACAATTTGCAAACAAACAAAAAAAAAAAATTCTAATAAAATAGCAACTGGGAAAAAAAATTAGACATCGGAGAAAAATTTTTTTTGGAATTAACTATTAGATGGAAATGAAAGTTAGAAGAAACGGACACTTTTTTAAAAAAAAAAGATCATTTAGGATATCTATAATATAGTTATTTTAGTTAAATTATAAGCTAATATTTTTCTAACAAATTGTAACTCCGTGGATAAAAAACACAAATGATAAAGATGTAATAATAATTTTATTACTAATTACTGTCAATGACATTATTTTAAACAAGGTGTTAGAATCAATAATGTGAAGCAGAAAGTTTTAACACGCAATTTTTAGAACAGATGCAAAACTCTCCATACAGTAGTGCCACCCAGTGCAATCAATGGATGCAGGAAGGTTTGCGCATAAAATTCCTATCTACTGTCTACTTATTCAATATCTGTTATGTTTGTGGTTTAATTTTTAGTCATCATCATCATCAACCATCATCGACTCACTGCAAGATGAAGGTCTCTCCAAGTTCAATCCGTCTTTTCCTATCTTTTGCTTCTCTTCTCCACCACACCCTGAACACTTTCATATTTCATCCATCCATCTCACATGTGGTCTCTTTCTGGGTCTTTTACAATCTCTTGGAATCCAGTTTAAAATTTCAATTGTCCATCTGTTATCATCTCTTTTAGCAATATGTCCAGCCCAACTCCACTTCAGTCTTAATTTTTTCAATGAGGTCAGTAACACCTGTTTATTCTCTTACCCATACATTGCATTTTCGATCTCTTCTTGTTACTCCCGACATGCATCTCCCCATACTTATTTCAGTGGTCTGAATCTCTGTATTGCTCTTCTATTAAGTGTCCAAGTCTCAAATCCATAAGTAAGAATTGGCAAAACACATTTATTAAAAACCTTACTTTTCAAACACATAGGCATATTTCTTTTTAGTATCAAGTTATTTCTACCAAAAGCACTCCAACCAAGTTTAATTCTATGATTAATTTCATCCACTATGTTTCCATCTGTATCAAAAATCTGACTAAGGTATTTGTAACTATTAACATCTTCTAATTCATCATAATCAACCTTTATTTTCATATTTTGAAAAAATCTATTAATCATTATTTTAGTCTTTTTAACATTTATCTTTAGTCCTACTTTCATCTGATAACTCCTGCAACATTTCCTGTAGCTCTAAAGCATCATTTGCAAAAACAACTACATCATCTGCAAAATGTAAATGACTTAAATAATCTCCTTTTACTTTCACTCCTTTAGCTTCCCATTTTAATCCACAAAATACTTTTTGCCCCACTGCTGTAAAAAGTTTTGGAGATATGGAGTCACCCTGTCTTACACATCATTATGTAATCTAATTGTTGCTGTTGCATTTTTCTAAATATTTTTTAAAATATGACAATATCCTGGATCTACACCTTGATGATCCAATGCTTTAATCACTGAAGAAATGTTTATAGAATCAAATGCCTTTTCATAATTCTACAAATCCTAAGCATAATGACAACTCATATTCATTGGTCCTTTCTATAACTTCTCTCAATACCTGGATATGATCTACTGTACTAAAACCACTTTTAAATCCAGCTTGTTCTCTTGGTTGGTGAAAATCCAGTGTTTTCTGTAGGTGAGTTGTAATTATCTTAGTAAAAATTTTGTATAAAACTGATAAAAGACTGATAGGTATGTATTTTCTAATATCTTCCTTATCACCTTTTTAAAATATTAATACTGCATTCTTCCAATCATCTGGTACATCTTTATTATTTAGACATTTGGTATATAACTTTGCTAAAAAATTTTCTATTTCTTCACCTGCTTCTTTTAATATATCAATTATAATTTCATCATTACCTGGAGCCTTCCATTTCTTCATAAATTTAATAGCATGTCTCACTTCCTCATTCTAAAATTCTGGGCAATTCGGAAGATATAATAGGTATAGGAGGCACTTGTTATTTACTACTATATAAATCTTGATAGAAGTCTTCTACACATTTCATGATGTCATCTCTCTTTTTAGTAATAATGCCATCTTTTTTTCTTATTGCAGATATAAATTTTCTACCAATAACAAAATGTTGTTTTACACTCTTTAGACTTTTATTCTTTTCTGCAGCTTTCCTTGCTAGTTCACAATTATACTTTCTTATATCATTTTCAACTCTTTTCCCCACCATTTTACAAAATTCGAGTTATTCAATCTTTTTTAATGCATCATTGTTGTATATCCTCATATTCCCTCTTTTTTTCATAAATTCTCTAGTCTCAGTAGAAATTTTATTGGTCAATTGCTGCTTTTTTCTACCAGCTATCTTTGTTGCAGTTTTAAAAAGTGTATCAGTTATTTTCCTATTAATGTCATTCAAATCTGAATCATGTTCAAAATCTACTAATACTTGAAACCGATTTGTAAGTTCTAATTTAAATTCATTAGAATGTTTCTGAAGATTAGGAATATCAACTGTAAATATTGTTTTTCTTAATAATTTTTGTCTCTCCAGTTTTGCATTAACATGTATCTTACATCTTACTAATCGATGATCACTTCCTGTGTTAAATTTATTAAGAACATTACAATCTTGAAATATATATTTTCTGTTAGTCAAAATATAATCCAATTCTGCTGTACCTTTATTTGGATGCTTCCATGTCCATTTCCTTTTAACATTTTTCTCAAAAAAAAAAAAAAAAAAATCATAATATAAAGTTTTTCTTTTTCTGCAAAGTCCACAAGTCTATGTCCTCTCTCATTTCTATTACCATAACCAAAATTACCTACAACATTTTCATTTTTCATTTGTTTACCAATTCTAGCATTAAAAGCTCCCATAACAATTTTAAAATGTTGTTTACTCTGATCAAAAGCCTTTTGTACATCCATATAAAAATCTTCTATAGCTTCATCACTATGAGAACTTGTTGGGGCATAAACCTGAATTATCTGCATTTGGTATCTGCTATTAAGTTGTAAAACTAATCTTGCCACTCTGTCCGATACACCATCAATCTCCACAATGTTATTCTTCCATTTTTTATTTATAATGAATCCTACTCCACTTGTATTTCCAATATTTGTGCCTTTATAGTAGAGTATATGTCCATTTTTTAAATCAATTGTTTCTTAACCTTTTCTTCTAACTTCACAAAGTCCAATAATGTCCCATTTAATATAAGACAGTTCTTCTTCTAACTCTTGCAATCTTCCATCACTTGAAAGTGATCTGCAGTTGTAAGTACCTAAATAAAAAGTTGTTATCAAATGGCAGCCTGAGTCCGCAATCAGGGGATTCTTAGCACCCTCCACCTTCGGCCACCAACCGCTGCCTTGGTTGGTGAATTTACAGCCTCCTGGAAATAAGGGCCATGATTTATTTTTGTCTGTCATGATTGTATATATTGGGAAAAAATATTCTTAAACTCGGAGGTAAAAAGCCAATAAACTCACCACGCTGGCTAATGCGTGTTGGTGAGCAGCCCATCCATGTTCATATACTATATGAATAATCACATAGTAATAACAGCTGCAATGACAAGAACGTATGGAATGGACATTAGGAATTTGCCCTGCTCAGTTCCTTTAAGGCCTCCAAGAGGAATCAAAGGGTCTTTTCAGTTAATAGCAAAGTCCTTTCTGCAGCCTAATTTTTAGTACATTGGATAAATTTTTATCAGAAAGAGAAATAAAGTTCCAAAAGAAAATATCTAATTTCACTTTTAGAAAATTCTGATGTTAGTATCCTATTAATATCAAAATCTTTTCTTTCTAATTAATCTTTGCACATTAGAACTGCCAATGTTGTCAATCAAACTTTTTTTGTTGTCGTTTCAGTGCTTCATCACAGTTTCTATTTTCTGAAATTTTTTTTAAAGAATCATGATATCTGTTCTAATGTACTCAGTACTTCACATGGAAATAGTTCTTATATATACTCATTCAAAGAGGCTGATAGTAAGAACTATTTTTCTGATCACTTTTCAATCCTTAATCTTGCTGCCAATTCTTTAAGAGACCCCCCCCCCATTTGTTTTTAAGTCACTTCAACTAGTACCTAAACAAAAAAATCTTGAGTCTTTTTTCTACCGATAGGAAGAAGTCTTTCATTAGATTAAAAACATAAGCAACATTTTGACAATTAAGAGAATAAACTGGCAAAAGGTTTTAGTCAACAGAATTTCTTCTAATTATTAAAAAATATTTTTTAGAATTCATTTAATTGAGTATTTTTCCAAGCAAGATGTGAAAACATATCAACATATTTTTTTCACTTACTGAAAAAGAAAAAAAAATTAAGAAAAAAAAAAGCATTCATTTTATTTCAAATCAGTTCACAATCAGTAATATAAAATGTTACCAAAATTGTTCTATGACAGATTAAATATAGACATGTGCTTATGTAAAAGAGAAAACAGTATATTATAATTATTATTATCTTATGAATATGATTTTTCCAAATGATAATATCAACTTTTATTTTTTGTGTTGTTTAAAGATTCGTCACTACTGGTTGTTCTTTGTCTTTCACCAATAATCTTTCCAGGCATTATACTTTTTCTAATAAATTAAGAAGGTTCATAATATGATCAGAATAGGACTTGGTCATATGTTCTTCAAGTGAAAGACTTTAATATACATAAGTATAGTAAAATAAAAACATTAAAATAAATTTAAAACACATTTATATATATATTCAAATTCACATAGATTTATAACAAGTAGGCCTTATTAACAATTTCTATTAAGAGTGCTGTTGTGATATCTTTATAATTAATGGACTTAGAAAAAAATAGGGAATGCAGAAATAAATATTAATAAAAATAACCAGAGTATGAAGATATATATGTTGGGGTTAAGTAAAAGAGACCACAAGAGTGAAATATACCAGCAAGAGAACAAATTACGATAATTAACATTATGGAAAAGAGGTTAAAATAGAATTGGGATGAGCATGTAGCTAAAATAGATAATATATCAGCAAGAAAACAAATTGGGATAATTAACATCATGAAAAATATTAAAAGTTGAGCTGAACATGTAGCTAGAACAGATAATAGATGAGCAGTTGAAATCCTAAAAATTATAAAAAAATAGATCAGATATGGACAATTTTTTTAAGCAGCAGACCTCACAAGATATGGCTAATTAGTAATCATGCCACATTCAATTACCTTTTCTGAAATTTCAACAGTTATTTTTTTCAGAAAAATAATATATTGAAGTATTTGAGCATCATTATCATCAAAGTTTGTAATATATTCAGATATTTTGTTGAACAGCATAGTAGTAACAAAGTGCAAAATATTTTTTGTTTTAATTCAAAAAAATAATTATATAAAAATTACACCAAATTAATAATAAATTTTAGAGAAAACGTGAATAAATGGGCGAATAAATTTTGAATAAAAATATATTATGCTGATATAAATATGAATAAAGTGTGTGACACAGAAAATGATAAAGATCTATGATCTAATCTAAAAAGAGATAAAAGTGAATGAATGAGTTGAAGGATTTGATGGAATGACGTGAAGAGAAATTACGATCGAAGAAAATGGATTAAACATTGAGAGACATCTATTCTTCAATGGATTGATGATAGTTAAAAATAAAGAAATACAAAGATATATATATAAAGCACAAAATCATTTGCCTAAGATAAATGTTGAGTTCACACCCACACAGCAATACATCTGTGTGTACTTCCATTAAACACAATTATTACAGCAAAATGTTAAATGCCAATAATAACTTATTTCAAATGCAAGTCTTGAAAAAATTGCTGAAAAGCAAGAATTCATTAAATAAAATACATTTATATTTTACAAGCAACAAATAAATTGACTCAGTCTCTTGGGTGTTATCAAGTCTGTTTTTAAAATAGAAAGGCAATCAAGATTGAATTCATTTTAATTATTTATTCCAAATAAAAGTGTTTTCATCTTTTGACGAGTGTATGTATGAGGAGTTACAAAGAATTAATAGATATTTAAATTTACACAATTCTTAGAAAAAAACACCTAAGTATTTAAATTAAATATATTATGATTTATACAAGATCTTACCCCTTCCAAGTAATTTATTATTAATGATATTTCAGTACATGTATTATAATCAGATATATTTATCTTTCAAAAAGCTATTTAATTATTGGTCAGTAAATGAGTAATTAGTTAAGGAAAGAAAAACTTAAAATTCTATCACCCAACAGCTGGCTAGTATGGCGAATAAAGACTTTCTTCTCTGCTCCTATTTTACTACATATATTAATTCAGAGTTTTTCAAATTTAGCATTTAAATTGTAAATTTGAGCTTAATAATTGACAACTTCAGATGAAACAAAACAATTATCACTTTTTCATAAATGCAAAAAAGATAATTTATTTGATGATCTGTTGATTTCTAACAAAACAAAATGTTAAAATCTTTTAAATTATCTCTAAAAAGAACACGATGATATAATAGCTAATGAATCTGTTATCATGTTCATGACTTGAGATTCAAATTTAGGAAAAATAAGTGGTTCCAAGAAAGTATAAAATTTTCCTTTCAACCAACTAGCTAATTCAAAGATTGGTTGGTAAATGGGTGTCAATTATCTCCCACAATGGTATTTCTCAGATGACTTATCATTGGTTCCAATGTCTATTCTGGAGGTTCCATAATCTATTTTGGAGATATAAATTATTTATATCCATAATTTTTGAAAGTCATGCTAAAAAAATCAAAATTCCATTCCAATATCATTTCCTTACTATTTTTCTGAAAATATATTGTTAAATTAAAAAAACAAAACAAATATAAAATAAAGATATAAATTGCAAAAAAAAAAAAAAAAAACTATATAAAAAACCCAACAACAATAAAAAATAGCAATTATAAAAAAAATTAGATTTTAAAAGTTTAATTTGTTATTGCTTCCCTTTATTTTGCCAAACTTCTCTTTGACAAGTAAATGCTACAAAGCAGTATTAATATCATTTAGAAAAAAGTGCTATTTTATGATATAATTAAAATTCCAAATTTCATTTTTTTAAAATTATAAGCATTATTTACAAATAAGTATTATACTTTTATAAAAAAGTAAAAAAATGTAATCATAGATGCACAAAAATGATGTTTCTAACTGGGAGCAGTTGGTTGCTTTCTTTTAGGAAAAGAACTGGATCAGTCATTATAATGAAATAAATTTGATTTTATTTATTAGCATTATTTACAAAAAATATATTTAAATACAAGTATATTATCTACACTGAACTTAATGTAATTAGAAGGGATTTGAACTTTCAAGCTTCCTACAGCTATCCACTCCATCTTATATAACCGATACTCATCACCACATACATGTGAAAAATAAATATTTATAATAAATATTATAACATTTGTAGAAAAAAAGTAGATAAAAAATAACAAAGAGAATTAAAAGTATGTTTAGATTACAGAGCGGTCTGAGATATTGCTAAACCTGCAAAAAGCAGCATAAAACGTAAATTATGTAAGCAAAATTCAAACTAATTTTTGCAAGATACAAATATCTCTAGGAAGGTATTGAGATGGACATCTGATCAATTTATAATATTCTATGAGATTAAGACATATAAAAATTTCTAATTGTATCACATATAGTAATAAATATAGAATAGTCTTTTGTTCTTAAAATTATAGCATTATCTGATGTAAGATTATTTAGAAATGCTAACAGTTCTTGAAAAATATTTTCATATGTGAGCAATGATGGCAAAAATATGAAATAACCTGTAGATTGAAGTTTAATATAACTTCATTTAATGATATATTTGCTTTTATTTGTTTTTAAAGGCTTTTAGGATTTTAGGTTTTGCAATTTTTTTTACCTAATTTATAAGAATTCTATGATTATAAGTTTAATAAATTCTGTTCAGAGAAATAAAAATCCAATGAATCTGGGTTAATCAGGGAAGTGTCAATGGAATTAAAAATAATACAAATTAATAATAAAAATAAATTGTAAATGAGCAAATTATATATAGAATTTAAGTTAATCTAAAGCATTACTCTAAAATTGAGATGCTAAAATAAATTATGATAAGATGATGGTAAATAATGAAAATTATTATCAGTAAAGACCAAGTATTATGGTTGATTAAAATACTATGTTGTTTACTCTGCTTTCAGATGTAAAACTTAATGTATGTTTCACTTTAACAGTTATTATTACTATTATTATTTTTTTAAAAGATTTATTTTTTACTACTTTGATATAATTTTAACTATAGTCCTTAATTTATCACTGTATAATTTACTACACAAATTTCTCAAAAGTGAATTAGATAAATCTTTTTACTTTAAGGAACATAAACATATTTATAATTTCAAATTTGTCAATATAAAACCAATCTATATTATGTATTGTAAGTATATATATATATGTGTAACTGAACAGGAAATAATTGAAGCTTCCAATGAGTTATATATGTAAATAAACTCTTTAAAAGACAGATGATATCATCTGCCTATATGCTTAGTTTATTTCAGTAATTTTAAATAAAGGAATGAATTTGACCTATTAATCGTATATATTTATAGCATAAAATATAAGAATCATCATTTTAATAATCAGAAGATCAAAGCAGAGCTTTAGTTTAAAGAACATCCAAATATGAAATGAAAACTCAGTTTAATTACTATAAACAAATAAGTCAGATTATATGTAGCTGAACAGGAAGTAACTGAAACATAAATAAACTCTTTAAAAGGTATCACCTGTCTTTTAAAGAGTTTATTTACATATATAACTCACCAGAAGCTTCAGTTACTTCCTGTTCAGTTACATATAATCTGAGCCATTTGTTTGTTATAGCAAAAAGGGAGTTTTCTATAAAATGAACATATATTATTTCATACCTCGTTGAGATATTAAGAAACTGAGCAAAGCAAATTCCCAATGTCCCCTCAATACAATTTTGTTGTTGTAATTGTTATTATTGTATGATTATTCTTATGGTAAATAAACATGAATGTGCTGCTGAACAAAATGCATCAACCAATGTAGTGAAGTTACCTTACTTTTTACCTCTGAATTTAAGATTAAAAAATGCCAAAATCTTTTTTCTTAGTTGTTAAATAGTTCTTAACTAAAACGTCAGTTAGAAAAGGCAGAACGAATGTGAAAATGTATGTGTGAATATTCTTATGAATATAATTACAATTATGACATAAAAAACCAAATTTTAGTCCTCATATGCCAGAGATTGTAAAGTTGTTAGTGAAAATAGTCGTTGCAACTTAAAGCAAAGGACACCAATTTAATCAAAAGTTTATGAACTTAGGTGGCCATTCAATGATGGTTTTTTACTTAGATACTTAAAAAAATGTAGATCACTTTTATATTAAGAAAAACTGCATAAACTGGAAGAACTATTTAATATTAAATGAATAATTGTTAGACTTCATAAATTAGAAGAAAAGTTGAAATATAATTGATATAGAAATTGAATATATACAGTACTTTACTATGAAGAGATAAAGTGAGATTCATTATGAACAATAAATAAAATATGGGAAAACAACACTTTGGAGACTGATAATATATCAGGGTGATATGTTTAGTTTTCAATGTAAAAAAAAGCTATTAAATGAAGAAAATTCAGATTTATTGTCATGGAAAATTTTAATATTAGAATTGGAAAATGACTGAAAGATAAAAATTTGAATACGAAAACAGAAAAAGAAAATCTGTATATTAAGAATTATTTTTTGAAAAAAAAATCCAAAAGAGAAATAAATATGGCAACATCCAAATAAATGTTTATTTTATTTTTGAATTAACAGAAAATACGTATTTTGAAATTGGATTGTGCCTTATAGATTCAAACAGAAAGTTCTCATTGATCAAATTTATATTAATATATATCTTTCATATTATTAGCTAATAATTACTTTAATTAATATAAACCTAGAAAAACAAAGGCCTAGTAAATATAAATTGTTGATATTTCTAACCTTCAGAAATATTCCAATGAAATTAAGCTAGAACTAGCATTTTAAACTACTAACAGATTTTATTAATGGCTCTGACATAGATGAGTTGAATGAAAAAATAAATCTTACTCTATTAAAAACTACATCAACAGCTGATGCAAAAAAGCAATAATTTACCAATAAATTTTCAACTGAGACAAGACAATGTATGAGGAAATGAATAAATATTAAAATATTTAAAAATGGCCTCCTTAAAAAAAAAATCTAACATCAAGATTTCAGTAAAATTTTATGAAAAAGAATTGATGATTATGAAAAGAAATATAATTATGAATTAGCAAAACAACAACAACTATAACATCTTATATCAGAAAAAAAAGTTGTTTTAATACTAAGAAAAATGGCACTATTATTAAAAAGAGGGTTAATCCATGTAGTAAATGCAAGAATTTTTCAAAGAATAATAACAAAAAGAAAACAAAGTACTCCATACATTTATATTTTTGAAATGCCAATTACTTTAAATAAAGAAGTGTGATATGTAATTGAGTATAAGAATAAAGAAGTTCCAGTAAATGATGAAAATATAATGTTAATAAAAGAAGATCAAGAAATAGAAAAATTGTCACATAAAAATCTATAGCAAATATCAAAATGATAAATATATATCAAGACAATGAAAGTATGTAGTAGTAACATTTAAATATAAGGGATTTGAACTCAGACTTTCAAGCCATTTCACTATCCACACTATCTTTATACTACTGATACACATGGACACATACATGCAGAAAATCATGTGTGTGGTTATGTGTATCAGTAGTATGAGATAGTGTGGATAGTGAAAGGGCTTGAAAGTCTGAGTTCAAATCCCCTATATTTACAATTAGGCTCCAGGTTTAAGAGTGCCCGGTATTTCAAATCTTAGTAATATTTAAAAAAAAATGAAAAATATATTAGAAATTATTTATCAGTTCTATACAAGATCATTACTAAGAACATTACAACTTATCTGCAGAGAATTATGAATTCAAAACAACTCAAAGAGCAAATTGAATTTGATCATATTCTATATTAAAAAAGTTATAGAAATAACCAATGAGTATAAGTTGTCATTTTGAATTGGATTCTAGACTAAATAAAAAAAAAATGATATAAGTATTTTCACAATAAATTAAAGTTTTAGAATATCAAAAAAAGACTCAAAACAATATTAAATACTAAAGAATATTTAGCAAAATAAAGCAGCAAAGATTGGGACACATGTACACTAAGAAGATCTCAGTAATAGGAATGGGTGAGAAAATGATCACATATAATCAACTTTTTTTCTATCAGTTTTCTGGTGAGGCATTTTGTGGATGAAATAGGGAAGCTAAAGCAAATAAAAATTGCTCAAGTCATTTAGATTTGATTTTGTAAATAAAGCTTCAGAGCTTTAGGAAATGTTACAGAAGCCATGAAATAAAATCAGTAATGAAGAACTAAAAGTTAAAGTTCACAACAAAGATTTAAAAAAAAAAAAGATTGATATTAATGAATTAGAAAAATTTAATTCCAAATATTTTGATCAGATTATTAATACAAATAGAAGCATAGTGGATGAAATTAATCATATAATTAAACTCGGATGAAGTGCTTTTAATACAAATAACTTAATATTGAAAGAAAATATACTTGTGCATTTAAAAATAAAATATTAATCAATATAATATGAATTAGAAATTTGAATGCTTAAATCTAATACAAAAACTTTAGGCTACATAGTAAAGTATTAAGAGATGTAGATTGGAAATTACAAGGAAAGATTAAAAGTAAAATATATGAGCAAAAGAACAAAAAGTTATTATTGATATAAAGATTTAAATTGGAGCTGGGAAGACATATTGCTAAGAGACATTACACTAGATGGATGGTTGAAATATTAAAGTGAATCCCAAGAGATTATAAAAAATGTAGGAATGATCATATGTGAAATAGATGAATAAAAGTTTTGATGAAATGATATGGAAAAGAAAAGTTAGGGATCAGAGAAATTGAATTATAAATAAAAGATTTTCATCCTGCAGTCAATTGATAATGATTGAAAAAAATAATAATGATAAAAAAAGGCTACCAAAATCTTATGGAATATATATAATGAGTTATTTATTTATCTAGCAGTATGTTTTATTTCTAACAGTCATTAGGAAATCATATAGTGCATGTGTTGAGGGGTGATTCTCTAATGATTGTTATAAAATTTTACTAGGAATTTTTTTTTCTTCATAAATTCCCATTTAAAGGTTAAAAAAATCGCACTGACCAAAAACATTAAAAAATGCAGCAGCATATGCAGTTTCTCTGCATTGTTGCAAGAGAGACAAATAGGAGAGAGATTTGGTGACAAGTGTTATCCATCCATAGGTATTGAGCCAATGGTTTCTGATAATGATAATAAAATGATTCAGCTGACAATTGTTAAAATAGAATATGGTCAAATAATTGATGGTTACTTCCTGTATTTTAACATTTTCTGCAAAAGAGATGCTGAGTGCATTTTGTTTGAAAAAGAATAAATAAGAAGAAAAAAAATTAGATTAAAATTAAGAATGATTGTAAAAAGGTAGAATTTGAAATCAATGTTCATATATCTAGGCTGCATCATCCAGATAGACATATTTTATTCTCCATTGTAAAACAGCGGATTAACATTTAACAAACAATAATGGATGGCTACTTTGAATTAGATATTGATTTAGCTATCTGTAAAAATACCAAATTTGCTTTAAAAAATCCTATATGTAAAAAATTCCATTTGGACTTGAAATTCATGCCATATGGGGAGGAAAAAAACTGGAATGAAAGTTAAACATCAACAAAATTGTTATGAAAATAAAATTAAATATGTTAATTAATTACTCCTAGTAAAACTAGTTAATATTTTAAATATCTGTGCAGTTAAACTCATACTGGCTATATGCAATATTACAATACATATTGATTACTTCCATTGCATTGTTAAAATAGTTTTAAAAAAAATTAAATTTCATTTATACTTTTCCAAATATATTTAATTGTTAGAAATGACATAAACAAGCATAAATAAATTCAAACAAATCAGATTCCTAAATCATAAACTGTGACCAATCATTCTTAGAAGATGCAAAGATTACAAAAATCTGCAAAAATCATGTTAACAAAATTATAAGATTTAATATTAATATCAAATAAGTATAGCTTAATGTACATAAAATCCAAACAGAAGCAAATCACACTTCCCTGTAAGCTATGAATTAATAACACTGTTATATATCAGTAAATGATAAAGAAAAGAGTGAAAAAAAATCTTTCAGCTGATGATATTTATAAGCTTTCATTTCCTAATGTTGCTGGAAATTCAGAATAGAAATTATAAGTTACTATATTTAAATACAGCGTTAATTATTTTGAAATTATAATTGTTCGAATAATGTGAAAATCTTCAAAAGCAAATCATGTATTATTGAAATCACAGGGAGTGGTACCATTGCGAAGCAAATGAACTAACCAAGTTCTTCATAATGTAAATTGATATTAAATATTGATCTTTGAACTCAAAAATTTCAACTTTACTTCTATTCCATCACAACTCATATGTGGCTCTTTCAACAAAGATTTAGTTTACCAAAAAAAAAAAAGTAATTTTTCAAAAAATATACAACTTTTTCTTTATCCTTTCATCTGATGAGATCTAGTGTGCAAGTTTTCTTTGCCCTACACTTCTTTAAGTAAGTCACATATACATGACTATCAAAGTCATATTGCTTGAGAAAAATGTTTCCCTCATATGTGAAAATTACCAATGTTCTCAGTGTAATTGATGTATTAAAAAATTTCCAAAATAAGACACTTCCACCAGTAATGCATAAAATATTCACTTTAGGAAATTAGTCATGCACAAAAGAAAAAGTACTACTTCCAGTTCTCTCCTGGATTCTTTCTAAAATAAAAATTAATCAACAATATACAAATTATTAACTAAAAAGTTGCGGGAAAAGTCAAAATCTTCACATCCCCATCATATTCATCATCATCATCATCAACCATTATCAATCCACTGCAAGATGAAGGTCTCTCCAAGTTTAATTCATCTTCTCCGATCTTTAGCTTCTCTTTTCCACAACACCCCTGCACATTTTCTTATTTCATCCATCCATCTCACATGTGGTCTCTTTCTGGGTCTTTTACAATCTCTTGGAATCCAGTTTAAAATTTCAATTGTCCATCTATTATCATTTCTTCTAGCAATATGTCCAGCCCAACTCCATTTCAATCTTTTAATTTTTTCAATAAGGTCAGTAACATCTGTTTGTTGTCTTACCCATACATTGCGTTTTCGATCTCTTCTTGTTACTCCCAACATACATCTCTCCATACTCCTTTGAGTGGTCTGAAGTCTCTGTATTGCTCTTCTATAAAGTGTCCAAGTCTCAGATCCATAAGTAAGAACTGGTAAACACATTTGTTAAAAACCATTCTTTTCAAACACATAGGCATATTTCCTTTTAGTATCAAGTTATTTCTACCAAAAGCACTCCAACCAAGTTTAATTCTATGATTAATTTCCTCCATTATGTTTCCATCTGTATTAATAATCTGACCTAGGTATTTGTAACTGTTAACTTCTTCTAATTCTTCATAATCAATCTTTATTTTCATATTTTGAGCAAATTGATTAAACATTACTTTAGTCTTTTTAACATTTATCTTTAGTCCTACTTTTCTACTTTCATCTGCTAACTCCTGCAACATTTCCTGCAGCTCTGAAGCATTATTTGCAAAAACAACTACATCATCTGCAAAATCTAAATGACTTAAATACTCTCCATTTACTTTCATTCCTTTAGTTTCCCATTTTAATCCACAAAATACTTCTTGCAGCACTGCTGTAAAAAGTTTTGGAGATATGGAGTCACCTTGCCTTACACCTTTCTCAATGTTGATTTTTCCAGTATCATTATGTAATCTAATTGTTGCTGTTGCATTTTTATAAATATTCTTTAAAATATGACAATATCCTGGATCTATATCTTGATGATCCAATGCTTTAATCACTGAAGAAATGTGTATAGAATCGAATGCCTTTTCATAATCTACAAATCCAAAACATAATGACAACTCATATTCATTTGTCCTTTCTATGACTTCTCTCAATACCTGGATATGATCTATTGTACTAAAACCACTTTTAAATCCAGCTTGTTCTCTTGGTTGGTGGAAATCCAAAGTTCTCTGTAGACGAGTTGTAATTATCTTGGTAAAATTTTTATATAAAACTGATAAAAGGCTGATAGGTCTGTAATTTCTAATATCTTCTTTATCACCTTTTTTAAATATTAATATTATTACTGCATTCTTCCAATCTTCCGGTACATCTTTATCATTTAAACATTTGGTATATAACTCTGCTAAAATTGTTTCTATTTCTTCACCTCCTTCTTTTAATATATCAATTATAATTCCATCATTTCCTGGAGCCTTTCCTTTCTTCATACATTTAATTGCATGTCTCACTTCTTCATTTAAAATTCTGGGCAATTCGGAAGATGTAATAGATATAGGAGGTACTTGTTCTTTATTACTATATAATTCTTGATAAAAATCTTCTACCAATATCATGATGTCATCTCTCTTTTTAGTAATAATTCCATCTTTTTTTCTTATTGCAGATATAAATTTCCTACCAATACCAAAATGTTGTTTAACATTCTTGAGACTTTTATTTTCTTCTACAGTTTTCCTTGCTATTTCACAGTTATACTTTCTTATATCATTTTCAACTCTTTTCTGTACCATTTTACAAAATTCGAGATATTCAATTCTTTTTAATACATCATTTTTGTATATCTTCATATTCCTTCTTTTCTTCATAAATTCTCTAGTCTCAGTAAAAATTTTATTAGTCAATTGCTGCTTTTTTCTACCAGCTATCTTTGTTGCAGTTTTTAAAAGTGTATCAGTTATTTTCATATTAATTTCATTCAAATCTGAATCATGTTCAAAATCTCCTAACACTTGAAACCTATTTGTAAGTTCTAATTTAAATTCATTAGGATGTTTCTGAAGATTAGGAATATCAACTGTAAATATTGTTTTTCTCAATAATTTTTGTCTCTCTAGTTTTACATTAACACGTAACTTACACCTTACTAATCGATGATCACTTCCTGTGTTAAATTTATTAAGAACATTACAATCTTGAAATATGTATTTCCTGTTAGTGAAAATATAATCCAATTCTGCTGTACCTTCATTTGGATGCTTCCATGTCCATTTCCTTTTAACATTTTTCTCAAAAAATGAATTCATAATATAAAGTTTTTCTTTTTCTGCAAACTCCACAAATCTATGTCCTCTCTCATTTCTATTACCATAACCAAAATTACCTACAGCAATTTCATCTTTCATTTGTCTACCAATTCAAGCATTAAAGTCTCCCATAACAATTTTAAAATGTTGTTTACTCTGGTCAAAAGCCTTTTGTACATCCATATAAAAATCTTCTACTACTTCATCACTATGAGAACTTGTTGGGGCATAAACCTGAATTACCTGCATTTGCTATCTGCTATTAAGTTGTATAACTAATCTTGCAACTCTGTCCGATACACCATCAATCTCCACAATATTGTTCTTCCACTTTTTATTTATAATGAATCCTACTCCACTTGTATTTCCAATATGTGTGCCTTTATAATAGAGTATATGTCCACTTTTTAAATCAATTGTTTCTTCACCTTTTCTTCTAACTTCACAAAGTCCAATAATGTCCCATTTAATATAAGACAATTCTTCTAATTCTTGCAATCTTCCTTCACTTGAAAGTGATCTGCAGTTGTAAGTACCTAAATAAAAAGTCGTCATCAAATGGCAGCCTGGGTCCACAATCAGGGGATTCTTAGCACCCTCCGCCTTCGGCCACCAACCGCTGCCTTGGTTGGTGACTTTACAGTCTCCTGGGAATAAGGGCCATGCTTTATTTTTGTCTGTCATAATTGTATATATGTATTGGAAAAATATTTATCATTTACACAAACATTCATTCTGCCTTATCAGGCACTGAGAAGAAAGACCATGGTGTTTCTTGATCTTAAACTCAGAGGTAAAAAGCCAATAAACTCACCACGTTGGCTAATGCGTGTTGGTGAGCAGCCCATCCATGTTCGTATACTATATGAATAATCACATAGTAATAACAGCTGCAACGACAAGAACGTACGGAGTGGACATTAGGAATTTGCCCTGCTCGGTTCCTTTAAGGCCTCCAAGAGGAATCAAAGGGTCTCCTTTCAGTTAATAGCAAACTCCTTTCTGCAGCCACCATCATATTATCAATGACTATTTGACTATTATTTACTGCCTGGATTAACATTCTTAACAGGATAATGATCAAAATCAGAACACTAATGAATATATAAATATCAAATTATACAGCATTAAACAACATGCAAAGGGGTCTTATCTAATCTATATCCATATTAAATCATAAATGGAGGCAATAATAATTTTTTTTTTTTTAAGTATATTGGTTGCTTTGACACTAGAAAGTGCATCATTAAAACAGCTAATACTAGGGCTTGAAAGTTTATTACTAAAAATTAACAAGTATTGATACTTGAGGCTCAACATCTTATATCTGTATTTTAGCTTTGGGACTTAGATTAAGTTTGCCCAAGTTTTTCTATAACTACCAACTGTTCTATGATTTCTTTAAAACCCTTCAGGTTTCCTATTAAGGCTGTTCATTCCATGTGATTTTATGATTGCATACAGAGACTTCCTGAATAAACTTATCACTCTAAATTTAATTCAATAGTACATTAAAAAATCAAAAGGCAAAAAGATCTCCCTTTGATTAATTTCAGATTTCTTACTGTAAAGTCAATAGTAATCAATAAAGCAAGTCATATATAGCAGTGACATTGATTTTATAAGCTTGTATTTACAAATATGTAGCTCAAACAAGATCTTAATTGATAAGTGCAGTAAAAAAAATATTAAAATCTCTATCTGGAACATTCCTATCCCCAGACCAATTGGTTTCAAGCTTATGGCTCACCTCAGTGAGGAGCTAGAATATTCAGACACTAGATATAAAATATCAACTCAAAACCTGCACTTATTTAATACGTAATATTTAAGTAGAAACTCTGAAATTTTCGGACATGAAAATGTCTTTAACTCCAGCTATCTAACTTAAATAGCTATATGGGACTGAACTAAATTCAGATCTACCATGTATTATAGCCTTATCATTGCCAAGGCCTTAAAGGTAAAATTATATTTATCAATAAAGCAAGTCATATATAGTGTGACATTGCTTTTATAAGTTTGTATTTACAAATATGTAATATAGAGAGCATATCAATAACTCAAACAAACTCTTAATTGATAACTGCGGTAAAAGAAAATATTTAAAATCTCTATCTGGAACATTCCTATCCCCAGACCATCTGGTTCTAAGCTTATGACTCACCTCAGTGAGGAGCTAGAACATTCAGATACTAGATCTAAAATATCAACTCAAAGCCAGCACTTATTTAATATGTAATATTTAAGTAGAAACTCTGAAATTTTTGGACACGAAAATGTCTTTAACTCCAGCTATCTAACCTAAAGAGCTATATGGGATTGAACTAAATTGATCTACCATATATTAATAGCCTTTTCATTGCCAAGGCCTTAAAGGTAAAATTACAATAATCCATAAAGCAAGTCATATATAGTGTGACATTGCTTTTATAAGCTTGTATTTACAAATATGTAATATAGAGAGCGTACCAATAGTTCAAACAAGATCTTAATTGGATGTGTGGTAAGAGAAAATATTACATATTAAATAAGTACTGATTTTGAGTTGATATTTTAGATCTAGTATAAGCTGGAACCAATTGGTCTGGGGATAGGAATGTATTTCTATAATCTTCTCAATTAGTCAATTCTCAACAAAAAAGTCTAAGGCTCATGAGATTTACATGTCATAAACTTCCCTTGAAGTTTGTTTTAAATTTTCTCATTGTTGATAGAATAGATTTATCACCACATTGAAAAACTGAAATACAAAAAAAGCTTCTCATTTCACAAGACTTACATTCTCCAAATTTTATGGACATTCCTTTAACCAATTAAACATCTTTATCTCTATCAAATCTCATTTAATTTGACATTTCAACATCAACTTTGGTATCATATGTGAACTAAGTTGTAAACATAATGAGGATATATAGTATCTCTTAAAAAATTGATTTTTTTTACAAAGCTCAAATGTTTGGAAGACAATTTAATAAATCATAAACTGATAGAAAGTGGTAAATCTTTTGATAAGCATAATGCTAGGACTAGAATCTATATGCTGAAGCAACTTGAACAATGAAATGTTACTTCATACTTGATTCAGAAAATACACTAAGAAAACAGAAATGAAAAAATTTACACAATTAATTTGAAAAAAATAGAAATAATGAGATTAAGAACAGAGAATGATAGAAGGGTTTGTAAAAAGTGATTAAAAATATTTAGTGGAATTTTATTTTTATAAATTACTAGTAAGGAATTCTGCTCTGCCACAAATGTTCTCATGTGGAATATGAACTTCAACAATGCTTAACATTTAAATTTGAAGTGCAAAACACTCTATTCAAAAAATAAATATTACAGTTATTTGTCTTTTGAAAGGGTTTAGTTATTTAGATATATTTTGAGACAATCAACCAATATTGTAATTGGAAAATGTCTCAGAGCAACACCTAGGGAGAAACTGAATTACTTTGACAAAGCTGTTATATTATTAAATATATGAAAATAATAGTAGGCCAATCTCCAGAAAAATGACAACTTACTGAATATTATTTTATTTATCACAGCTCAAAAAAATTTATTTTTTAACAGTGACTGTAAGCAAAAGCAATTCATGACAGAATTCTATATTTCTTCCAATAATTCTTTGTCAGTTTGCATTATTCACGATTCTATTAAGAAAAAAAAATAGTTACTATATTGAAAAATATATAACTGCATTAAGATATTCCTATTATTTATTCAAATCAAGCAACATCAACAAAAAATTAAAAAGAAATAAATAATTAATCACTAGAAGTAACTAAGGGACAAACGATGCATAATGAATCTATAAATTGCTTAGTATAAAGAAATGGAGTTATGGAAAATGAATATGGATAAAAAATAATTAAAGTTATGCAAGAATAAAAAATATATAAAATAATATATGATCATCTTAGGGATAGCTTACTGCTATTTGATGCAAGTAAAGGAATTTCAGTAACTAATGAAAGAGGGCAAAAAATAGATTGTGGATTTAGTTTATATGGGTACAAAGAAAAAATTAGGATATATTACAAAGAGGATACAAAAAATGTAAAGATAAAGAAATAAAAAAAATAGAGGATAAGAAGATAGAATAATGGAACTAATAAACAGCTTTTATTAAAAAGGATTAGAAGAAAAAGAAATGAATTATGGAGGCAAGAATAATTTGACAATAAGGAAGGAAATGTTTAACAGTATTTCTGGTATATGACTTATATATACAAACTTTTATTGTTAAATAGAATTTTACATCTCATCATATTATGTCCCTTAATATTCATTACATATATACATTGAAAGTAGTCACTACTATACGATATGGGGAAAAACAAAATTTATCATTATACAGTCCATTTTTAGACTAGAACTTTTATACAATTGCAAAGAATGGGCAATTATGAAACAGAATTTAAATAAATAAATTATATGACAGAAAATCAATTCATCATAAACAAAATAATATGTAAAAAAATTTTTTTTTTAAAATAATGTTTTTATGTAAACAGAACTAGACAACTAAAAAGTAGAAAAAACTGAATCTCTGTTAATTTGCCATTCTTGGAAAATATCAGAGATCTTATGAATCTAGACTTGTTATAAAACAATTGGAAATTACAGAAATATTGTCATTTCAAAAAGGCATATGAGGCTTAAATAAATCACAAAAATCAAAAAGATCTTAAACGCTTTTATAAAATGACAATATTTCTGTAATTTTCAATTGTTTTATAACAATTCTAGATTGAAAGATCTCTGATATTTTCCAAAAATGGAAAAATAACTGAGATTCAGGTTTTTTCTACTTTTTAGTCAGATTATTTTGTTATTTTTCTAATTTTTAGTTGACTAGTTACATAAAAGCATTATTTTTTAAAAAAAAAAATATATATTATTTTGTTAACACTAAAAAAAAAACTCAGATGGAGCAAATTACAAAAATGTCGGTAGACAGACAGAAACATACATAGCCACGGCAAGTTAATAAAAAAGCATATAAAAAGTGACACTGTATGCAAGTATATTTACATAGCAGTTTTAAATATAATGGTAAAAAAAAAAACAGTAATATAGAAGTGCTTTCAATTACATTTTATTCATTTTAACTGAAATTACGCAGACAAAAGGCAGATATATCATAATTTTTCAGGAATTGTATAGAACAATATTAAAATGATTAAACTATTTATTACAAGGTCTTTAAATTTATTTATAAAATTTTTTCTCTTTAATTTTGCTTTGTCTAAGATGTCTTTTTTCATGTAATATTCTTATATTATACAGTAAATTTAAAGTTATAAAAATTCTCATGATCAAAGAAAACTACAGCAGTATTACAATGATTATTTGTAGCATTTTTATATACTATTTACAGTAGATGGTATTTAATACTTTGTCTAAAGCACATCTTGATTAATCAATATATGATTTTTTTGCATCCACATATAATTACTTTTTTTTTTTAAGAATAGGAATTTTAGAATTATTAATTAATCTGTTTATATTTAGAAAAACATAATATGAAATATTGTATTAATCACTACATATATTTTAAATCAATTTATATTAAATATTATTTAAAAAGGCACAGATGTTATCTTTTTTATATTAATGTTATTAAACTAGTGTGTTTGGAATATTTAAATAAAGTTAAATTTTTTAAAAGACATTCAATACTTAGATTAGATGATGGAAACAGTCCAATATACAAATACAAATAAATAAAACTTATTAAATGGGTATAGAATTTGTCTTCTACCAAATCCAACATTTATAAGTTCTTGAGAAAACAGTTCAACAAATTTGCATTATATCACTTTAACAACTACATAACTTTTCATTATAAAAAAGATTTAAGACTAGCCATTTTATATATCCTCTTTCATAGATGGGTTTCCAAATAATTTATAATTTAAATAATAATTTCGTCTAGATATTTGTAAATCTAAAAATTTTATAATTCTAGTTTGGTCTTTATTTAGAGTTCAATTTAGATTGTTTAATTTATATAAAAAAGCTTCAATAATATTTTTAGCATAACAACATCATTAACATATCAAACATTTATTTTAATATTTTTAAAGTTATCAATACTTAAAACAGCCTGTTCATATTTAAATAATACAAACTTGCAAATCTGCAAACCATAAAGAACTACTGATCATCTTTTAGCTATTTCAGAGTATGTGACATCAAAGTAGCAACAATGTTATCATGTTTAAATTTTGACAAATCTAAAGTAAATTTTATTAAACATTTATTTAATGGAATCCTTAATATTTATAGATTCTAGATGCTCTACAGAACCATATAATGTAGTGACATCTAATGAATTATAATACTACACAGGACTCCATCTTACACATTGCTGTTTAGCAACAACATATTCTTTTTCTTGATCAGGATGTGGTGAAGAAAAAATAAATAAACCAATACTATCACTCTCATCCAATTTAATATTTTAAATTTTTGTCAGTAAATTCAAAAGATGAAGAAACTGTATATCAACACCTACTATATTCTGAAGCAATGCACTAATATATTAAGCAGTCTTATACAAATATGATCCCCCAAATCTATCATTAATCTGAGAGGATTTCCATCTTTGTGAAGCTTGATATTAGTAAACACATATGATTCCCCCAAATCTATCATTAATCTGAGAGAATTTCCATCTTTGTGAAGCTTGATATTAGTAAACACACGATTCTCCCAAATCTATCATTAATCTAAGAGGATTTCCATCTTTGTGAAGCTTGATATTAGTAAACACATGATTCTCCCAAATCTATCATTAATCTGAGAGGATTTCCATCTTTGTGAAGCTTGATATTAGTAAACACATATGGACTTACACAGATAGGATATTACACTAATATATATTAATTATAGACTGAATTTTAGCTTTCTTTAAAATATTACTAATACATTTTGTACATCAGACTACCAACATTATAATTCTCAATAAAATAAAAATCCAGTTTATCCACCTGTGTTTTAATTTTATCATTATATTAATCTTTTTTAATAAGAGATTCTTAAACCATCTTTTTATAAATATATCGTTTGATCAATTTTGAGATAATGTTTAAATTCTGTATATATATGCATTAATATACATGTGTTTATGTGTAAATATTAAAAATGATTTTAGATTAATTATTTTGAAAAGAATCTAAAAAAGACGGCAAAGCAAAAATTAATAATGTTTTAGAAATCTGCTAAAGCTTTTTTTTTTTATAACCTTTTAACTTAATTTAGGTGCAGATGAGATAGAATAGTTTTGACATTTATTACACTTTAATTTACCATTAATTAATTTGTAATTTAATAATATAATGAATAGAAGAATTTTTAATTATACTGAACTTTACTTAATTGGCTATCAACATCTCCATTTATTCTTTTGAAAATGTAGCTACATTAAAAATAAAACAAATTGGCTTTTTAAATTTCAGTATAATTGCAGGTTTTAACTTTTATAAACAAATGCGTTACATAAGCTGCTGTACACTGTAATGCTTTTAAGTGTGTGTATTTATAACGATGCAATAAAATTATACGTAATAAAACCATTGCAATTTTAAAAGTTAATTTTCATGTCAAGAACTGCACTTAAATATTCAGTTATGAAACAATTCATAAACTCAAAGAAAATACTTGGCTAATACCAGGGATAATTTGTAGTATCTATTGATGGTAATTAATTATAAGTTAATAAAGACATTACAATGAATTTCATCATTGCTGTGCACGGTTCAATGCAGTGGCAGAGTGGCAAACTCAAGAACCATGTTTCACGGCTCCAGTTTTGTCACTTTCAGGTTCTTAAACTTATTATAGATTCCCAAGCAATAAATTATTTGATTGCTTATTTATTTAACATAGATGTATTTAAAATACAGATGAAAAGTTTATACGCACAGAAACAAATAAATGACAACAACAGTAATAAAAAAAAAAAATATCGAAATTTCTCTAATCGAATCAAGAAGGAAGACGATGAATCGAATCTGGGGTGGTCCTGGAATAACTCTATGTGAGATTATCAGATGAATATTTATCTTGAATAAAGGTTTAATTCTTATGTGTGACTTATTCCTTGGGCTAATTAATCATTTTGTTACATGCTTTGATCAATCTCCTTGAAGATAGGAATAAGCTTTCTTTTTGCAAATAGCATTTATGATTTTTTTTAAAATGCCTTAAGATACCGTTAATTTTTTGAGATTTACTATTACAATGCTTGGATTTATAGTGTTTTTGATTTTTTAATTTTTTGATATTTACTATTACAATGCTTAGATTTATAGCGTTTTTAATTTTTTGAGATTTGCTATCAATGCTTGGATTTATAGCATTTTTGATTTTTTGAGATTTGCTATTACAATGCTTGGATTTATAGCGTTTTTAATATTTTGAGATTTGCTATTACAATGCTTAGATTTATAACGTTTTTAATTTTTTGAGATTTGCTATTACAATGCTTAGATTTATAGCTTTTTAAATTTTTTGAGATTTGCTATCAATACTTGGATTTATAGCATTTTTGATTTTTTAATTTTTTGAGATTTACTATTACAATGCTTAGATTTATAGCGTTTTTAATTTTTTGAGATTTGCTATTACAATGCTTGGATTTATAGTGTTTTTGATTTTTTAATTTTTTAAGATTTACTATTATAATGCATGGATTTATAGAGTTATTTATTTTTTTTGATTGTGTTTTTGGTTTATTTTAAAGTATTTTTTAATTTTCACCTCTTTTTCTCCCCTCCCCCCCCGCACCTTTTTTTGCAATGTTTGATTATGACTATATATAAAAATTAGTGTTTTTGGTTTATTTTAAAGTATTTTTTAATTTTCACCTCTTTTTCTTTTCCTGCCCTTTTTTTTTGATAGTAGCACCTTATGCTATTTAATGTGACATTTTCCCGCCATTTTTTTAAGTGTAGTCCCTTCCCACCACCTTTTTTAATTATAGCGCCTCAGGCGTTTTACTTTTTTGAAAAATGGGTGTTTCTAGTCGATGACATTTATCACTTGCATGTGCCAGCAGTGTTTTTGGCTGTTTTCAAATTCAAAATGGCCACCGAGAACATACTATATCAGCACCGATTTTTGTCTTAATAGTGGAATATATCAAATTCTTTGGGGTTTAGTATATAAAACTGTAACATATTTATCATTTGTTTAATTACTTGTATAAATTGTAAATATTTATTGTGTTGATAGAGGTTTTTTATTTAAAAAAAAACGTGTAAAGTTTTAGCATAAAATAAATAATATATTTAATATATTGTAAGATAATTTTTTAATACGATTATTATCATTTAATATTACTTATTCAAATAAGATCTTAGAAAGATGTAAATAACTTCCAAGATTGATTCAGTGAACAAACTCACTCAAATGACCCAAGATATTTATATATCCATAATGTCAAAGCTATTAATCTAATGATTGTTTCATCAATCCAAATTGCCAGCATGAATATATTTTTGATATTGTTATTAAACACTTTAATTTTGTATCAAAATTCAAATATATACAACTAATACAGATTGCTGCATAAACTTCTCAAATTGTATTTCAGCATATTATTTAATCATATATTAGCTATAATTTAATTCTTAACTGGCCTTATAATCGCTTAACATTACTGATTTAATCATATAACTTAAGACATAAAAAAAATTATAATTCTTTTCCCCATGATGTTATCTAAAATATATGGTTGCTGATAAAATAATCTCTGGAAATTTGAGTTAACATAATTAATATATATATAGATAGATGCCAACACTGGGTAGATTATTGTTGACAATATACCCTAGCATAAAGGGTAGCAAGATTTTCTTGGATTTTACTTTCATAACCAAATAAAGTATTCCTTCAGTAATTTAAATTTTATTTTCCCATAAGACAAACCAATTTTCAATATCTTTTCATCAATAATGGAAAATGTGTGTATATATGTGTGGAGAGAGGGGGTAACCTGAAATATATTGAATAACCACAAGATGTAAACCATACTATAAATCCAATACAATATTGCTTATATAAAAGGTTATAAGTCATTACAGATATTTAATTTTAATACATTTTTCAGTGTGAGTTTTAAAATTCATATACTTACATTGGATTACTTACATGAATTCAACCTTCTCAATGATATATCTAGTATCTAAACTTTATTTAAATGTAATCGAAATATTAATAAAATATGAACCTTAAATACATATTATATTTGATATAATGGAAAAATATCAAACTGTTAAAACAGGTTTGCAGATCCAGGTACTTCATGTCTCTAGCTCATATAACAAGTAAAAGTTATTCACAAAATGCATGTATTGTGAAAAAGAATGGTATGAGTTTTTACTCTGGTGGATTGTTATAATGTAATGATGTTTGGGATAAGAAGTACGCTGATAAAAATTAAAAAACTGA
Organism: Epiperipatus broadwayi; assembly: GCA_028023455.1. Classification (NCBI taxonomy): domain Eukaryota; kingdom Metazoa; phylum Onychophora; class Udeonychophora; order Euonychophora; family Peripatidae; genus Epiperipatus; species Epiperipatus broadwayi. The sequence continues at coordinate 10,458,085 of JAQFVV010006201.1, forward strand.
AACTATGTTCAAAAGTATTTAGATGATAAGAATTTCCACACATTTGATACTGAATTGTATTCAGTGATTAACATATGAATGTATCCCTAGCTATTCTTTCCCAAGTAAATTCAAAAATTCATACAGAAGTATAATTTATAATTGTATAAAAACTTAGTTTCCTTCATTTAGTGTCATTATAAGAGATAATATAATATTGACATAGAATATATTGCATACTTTGCAACTTAAATAAAATTTATGATATAGTATTGAGAAAAAGACCACATGTGAGATGGATGAATGAAATAAGAAAGTGTGCAGGGTGATGTGGAGAAGAGAAGCTAAAGATCGGAGATGGATTAAACTTGGAGAGACCTTCATCCTGCACTGGATTGATAATGGTTGATGATGATGATTGAGATGAATAAAATAAATTATATTACAGGGACGATAAACTTGGTAACTATTGCTAATAATAATCAAGTGTTATCACTTGTAATTTTTTGCCTAGTTATCTCAATCATCTGCTAAAGAATAGATTACTACAAGTTTAATGCAATTTTTCCAATCCTTAGCTTTTTTTTCTCCAGTTCACTCCAACAAACTTCTTTTTTTCATTCATCTACATCACATATGGTCTCTTTCTAGATAGATCAAATCATTTGGGAACTACTTCATAACTTCAAATGATCTACCTATTATAATTTCTTCTATTGATATATCCAGCACAGCTTCATTTCAGTCTCTTAATTATTAATCCCAAACTTTTAAATCAGAATCTACTTTAATTTAACAGATTTAACAAGGAATCCAACATTTAATTTAATTTAGAAGCATGGTTGCTATCAGAAGACAATATAAACATGACATAGAATTTAACCAAAGTTTTACATCAGAATATTTTATCTCAATACTTCCAAAAAGAAATTATAAATAAAAAAATGATATAAAAATATATATTATAAATCAATTATAACTATGAAAACATATTAATAGGAATTAAATATCAAGCAATGGTGATGTAATTTACAGTAATAAACAAATTTCATATGATCCATAAACCTGAAATATATATTTAAAATTTAAAGCATGCGAGGAACGTTTCTTTTGTTTATTTATGTTATTATGCTAATAATGATTCAAGTTATAATATTAATAACTTGGAAAAATATTTACTAATTTTAATAATATTTATTAATTTTCATAATTTTTATAAGAATAAAAGATTAGACTACATCATTTTATTTCAAGACGAAATAAATAACACTTTAAGTCTATACATGCACAGAAAATACATCCTCATCAACATACCAATTATAATATTTTCATTTTTAAATATTTCACTTAAAAATAACATCACATAATTGCAATTTTATTTTTTATTATGTAAATGAAAAGAGAGAAATATTTCTCTTTCTTAGCAAGATTATTTTAAGAAAAAAAATATGACAAAAACAGTTAAAATGGATTTTATAAATGACTGCAATTTGTTAAAATTTCTTTTGTATATTTGAAGTTATAAAAATGTACGATGTAACAGTAACTAAATCTTAATTTAAAATAAAATAAAAACAGTATTATTACATTTGAAACTCGAAACCATAGTGAAAGTAAATCTTATTTAAAAAAAACAATAGGCGAATTTTGAAAAGTAGTTGTCATGTTATTTTAAAAAAATATAATACCATTAAATAAAAACATTCAGGTACATGTTTTTGATAAATATTTAGACAAACTCCAACCACAACAATATAGATACGGAATTTAATTTAATTTTAAGAAGACTGTCCCCCCCCCCCCCGATTCTAATGCAGTGTTAGAATGGCAGAGTCTATCACTTATAATAATCAAACTTGATATAAATTCCGAATCAATAAAACATTCGATTACTTTTTTATTTATATTAAGATTTTAAGCGAAGCCAATTTTCTTAAGGGACAACTTCTTTCATATATCATAGCATCGGCCGGGAGGCGAACCCGCAACAACCATCTGCAACCAACTGCTTGCTTGCAAGGCTGCTGCGCTGACCTCTCGGCTAACAAGGGACAACTTAACTATACACATTTATTATAAGTTCTTATCTAGAAAGTACTAACGATTGTCTAATAATTTGTGACGATTTTTACTTATTGGACTATTTACACAAGCTAGAAAAATTAATTGTATTTAGAAAATTAAAAAAAAAAAAATTCTAATATTAGTAATCAGTTTAGTATAGAACCTATGAGTTATGCTAATAGTTGAATGTATTTAGAAAAGTATAAATAAAGTTTGAATTTTTTCTAAAAATATTTGATAATGTAAGTAGATAAAGGAAATAATACAACTACTAATAATTGTTACTATGCTAAACAGAGACTAAATCTATTAAAGTGCTAATAAATTACTCACGTTGTATTAAACGTTTTATTTCCACAATAATATTCATGACTAAATCATGTACTAAAGATGTTATTCTTTTTTTATTTTTTGTGTACAAACATATAAAAGGTAAAACATCCTTTAAACATTTCAATGCAGAATAATGGTCTTTTCAACATTTCCCAAGAAGGACTGATAAAAGAAAAGACATTACTCACCATGTTTGCAAATTTAATGGGTAGTAAGAGTTTGAGAATTCAACCATCTCACTTATTGTAAACTGAAATGATTAGTTAATTTACTAATGAAAGGGAGGGGTTTAAATCTGAATAGATCCTAAAAATGTTCAAGCTTTACCTGCTTTGATTCAAACCCAGATTATAATGCTGAGGAAAAAATTCTCACTGTGCCACAAGACATGTCTAAAATATATATAATTGATTAATATTTGCACTTCATAACAACAAAACCTTTATTAGATAGTACAACAATTTGCATTAATTAAGAGTTAAATGGAAAGCAATAACAAAATAACATTAATGATGCTCAAATATTAAATTTTTTTTTTTTTACAGTGAATGCTTGGACATAGTGCAATTTTCTTTAATATTTAAAACAGCTTTTAAATATCTCATGAGCTCTCTAATAACTCCATAGAGGGCATTCATCAGGCTTGCCAACATTGCCCCCCCCCCCCACCACCCAAATTGACAACCTATATAATTTTTAAAATTTTATTTTATGTATAAAAACTTGTAAATATTAATGACAATTCCGTCATTTGAACGTAACAAATTAAATGCAATGCTGATACCATACACTGAGAAAAAACTGAAAATATAACCACAACACATTTTGGGAGTTGGGCAACTTTATCAAAAATTAATGATATATTCAAGACAACATTAGTGTTTAGGATATAACAACTGCCAAGGCAAGGATGCTTAGCCCTAAAAATGCATTAAGGTTTCAATGTTTTTTTCAGAGCATATAGTACTAATATTGCATTTAATATATACATTTAAAATTGATCTGTATGAACTATTATGCAATATTTCACAGCTAATATGGGAGTATTTAAAAAAGTTTACAAGTTTATTTTTTAATAATTTGCACTTTGTTTGAGTTTATAATGTTGTTTCATATTTTATATCAGTTTTTCTTTTTTTAAAAATACATGAACTATATGATTTTCTATAATAGTTTATAGATTATAAAGTTTCATAAGTTATTGTTACTATTATTGAGTATCACCAAGTCAGCATCAATTCATGAAAAGCATATAAAACAGTATCATAGTGGCATACTTACAATTAGTTAGTATATGCTTACCAAAATAGATTGAAATAAATACTGAGTTTCATCATTTCCACTCTATCAATCTATTATTTTGTCTTGCATTATTCTTTTTTGTTTTGTTTTGTTTCTTAAGATTTTAATAATAATATTTATACTAGGCAGTAAAAACAATAAAGAATGATGTTGACATCACTTAATCACAAACATGTTAAGGGCTAAACATCATTTCAAACTGTTCTGGAAGGGAAGCAATTATTAATTTCTCTTCCAAAACATTGATGTAAAGTACAAATTAGTTTATCATTATGTAAATAAATGTCAAATTTATTTGAAAAAGCAATTTTCCATCAAAATAAAAATTTGCATTAATTTTGTCAATGGCAACATAAATGAGAAAAATTTAAATCAGACTCCAACAAACTTCCCAAAGAATGTTTGCTAGTTTTTGTTTCAATTGCATTTAGTTACTAGAAGTGTAATTACCACGAAATAAAAATACAGAACATGTATTTATATAAAAATGTGAACTCATATATTTATCTAAAAATATTAAACTGCTTTCATGTTTGATAAAAAACAAGGAGATATTAGATAAGAGCTGGTTTGGATTTGATTTTGCTTTTTAATTTTTTTTAATTGTAATATGGTTTTATGAATATTGTAAATGCTACCAAACTCATAATTTATTGCAACTTCAAAATAAAAACAAACATCTGAAATGCTAACAAACGAAGATTCTGGAATAAAAAAAAGTGTGATAAAAAAAAAAAGGTTAAGACTGATGTTGGAAATAAAAAAATAATGTGGAAATTTTTTTTTCCAGAATTTAAAGATAAAAAAAAAAAAAAGACGCAGGAAAACAGGTTTAGTTATAAATATCAATTATTACCTTCTTAGGGTCTTTCTTGACATCTGTCTGGTTGGCATCTTTTTGTGATTGTGACATATCTTCCGGCTAATAATAGAAAAAAAAAAAATCAAAATAGGATTAAAAATTATAAATTAAATAATGATAATTGGCAAATAAAAAGACAATAAATTAATATCTAATTAGATAACAATAGCACTATTTATCATTTTTTAAAATATTTTTTTTATAAGTATCCCATTTCACTAAATATGAAGCTAACATTCTTATATGCTATGCAATTATCATTTTTAATGCCATATCTTGTGGTTCACAAGTTTTTTTTACTTTAAATAATTTTATTTAGGCTAGATAAGGTTACATTATCTCAAAACATAAATAGACCACCATGCATTACAACTGCATATTAGATGAATCTGGTATTAGTCCATATGGTTTGAAGTTGATTGATGTTGAGATAGTCCTTGTGATATAAAGTTCATAGGTGTATGGAATAGCTTCCATGTCTCGTCATAAATGAATTTTGATGATAGTAGTTTATCTCTTTGTTTTATCTTTTGCAGTGATTATATAAAGCACAATCTTTCATCAGGGGGAGGCTGCGAATACATTTTCTTGTACCTCGTGTACCAGATTGAATATGTGATGAAAATTGACATTCTAATGAGTGGAAATTGTTTTTTTCAATGCAGTCTTGTAATGATATAATGAGATAGTAGTCTACCTCTATCTTCCGATAAATAATAGATCTTATTGTTCCAAGTCCATTGCACGAATTGATGATATGATAGTATGTCTCGTCTTCTCTTCTGCAGTTCGGGCATACTGGGTCGACTTTGATGATATGCCATTTAAAGTACAGAAACCACAATGTAGGCAAGACATCCAGGTTTATTTTAATGATAAAGTCCAAATATTTGGATTCTAGAGCCCAATATTTGAACAACGTTGTTATTTTATAATTGGTTATGCCTAATTTTGTATTTTGTAAATTTTGATCTGGGTTTATTAATTTCTGAGCACTCCAAATATTTATTTTGTTGGTAATGATGTCTGGCATAATGTTGACGTACTGCTGGATGTTTTGTGCTATTTTATATAGCCAGCTGCTTTTCTTTGGGGGAGGTGTATCAGTCGGCTGTATTAATTCAATTATGTGATTATACCGGTATTTAATTCCTAGGTTGTAAAGTAGGGTATGAGTTTTTTGTAGAAGTAAGGCTGGAATAGCATGCAGTGACATGCTGTTAAATCTGTGATGCTGTTGCATTCTGCTTATGGTAACTGTTTTATTTCTCCAGAATAGCCTGGCGCAGAACCTATTTATTTTTTTTTATGAAGGAATTTGGGGTAGACATTATAGGTAAGTAGTAGGAAATCCTGGACATAATCTTCATGTTCAGCAGGGCTACCTTACCCTGTAGAAATAGGTGGACTCCTGCCAGAGTTTTAGCTATTGTGAGTGTATGATGGTGTCCTAGAGTTCCTTCGACATTGCTGTCTATGACTTATATATGGGAAAGCCCAGACATTTATGGGGGTCAGCATGATAGCTTGATGATATTCTTTTCCCAGTCAGAATACACCAGGTCGATGATTTCCTGGTGTTAATTTTTAGTCCAGACGCATTAGAGAATGAGTTAATAGTTTGGTATAACTGGAACAGGTATTTCTTGGACAGAAGTGTTTCACAAGTTATTTTTCAGATAATGACAATTACCCATCTAATGAATCTTAATGTTATATTTTTCTAAATAAAGGATGCCTTAATGTTATATGTTGTACTATTTCACATCATGTATTTATAAGTTTAATATTTATTTGTTTATATAATTATACTTTTTTTAAACCTCTATGCACAGTTTGCTCAGTAATAGAGTGATTAATTCAAAAGTTAAAGTTTCTGAATTGAACATCAAAAACTGTAACCACATGCTTAATATTTAACAATTCAATTATTATTTTTTAAATGTAAGTTTGTACCTTAAATCAATTGTCATTAATGGTGTCCTATATAAATTTTTAATCAATTTTAATTAATTAAAAAAAATCTAATTAGTTTGCCTTCCATCTCATGATTTCATCAACTAATTAAACTGAAACAATTTCATCTAATGATCACTTTTCTAATTATAATCAACCAATATAATAAAAAATAATAAGTACTAATATAGAAGTATACAGCTGATAATGACTACAATTTAAGTAATCAAAAGTACTTCTGTATAAGTTTTATATTATTACATCACTTTTATAATTTAAATTACTAATGGAACATATTTTAAATGAATAATTTATAATTATTTTACATTAATTTTTTAATTATCATGTATATATAATGTTATAAAAAATATAATGTAATTATGAAGTTATATAATTTTCCAAAATCATTAAATTTAATGTCCAAAATTAAGTTCTTTAATTACAATTTTCTTCAGTAGTCATCACAAATATTATTATATATCATCCTTTAACTATACAAATATAAATTTCCACAATATATATCCTATTTAAATTCTTCAACAATGTAGCACTTCATTTGAAAAATTTTTTTTTCAATTTAAAAACATAAAATTTTCACTTTTTTAAAAAAATTGTAATCTAACAATTTAAATAAAAAAACTTAAGCATTTGCTGCTTTGTGTTAGATTTATTGATTATAAGACCTAAAAAAAAAATGTAAACAATAAGGTTTAAAAATAGACCCAAGAATAAAAAAATATATTCTTTACATAATACATGACAATTTTAAAATATTACTAAAAATCAAAATTTAATTAAAAATAAAATATATTTAATATTTTTTATCAGAATTAATATACACTATCCAGGCTTTTAGTTGTATTTATATGTTGGACTATTTCCATCATCTAATTTGAGTATTGAATGTCTTTAGTAAAATTTAACTATTTAAATATTCCAAATACATTCAACTGTTAGTAATAGCACACAGTTTTGAGGTAATATTTCCCTCTTCTTCAGGTGTTGTTGGCCTGACCAGCAACAGTACTAGCATGGGAATCCAATCTGGATCCTTGAGGATTGAATTTTAAGGGAATGCTCTAACCAATTGAGCCATCCTTCCAAAGACAACAGTCAGTAGAAATTTCATATACTTATCTAAGAGGTTCCTCCTGATTTCTCCACTTTTTCTTAAGAGCCAAGTTGATTAGTGTTTCCATACATTATGTAGAGTCACACTAGGCTGGCTTATGGGTTTGTTTGCCATTGTCATAAGAGCAGCTTCCTTTAAATTTTTTTCTTTGTACCTTCTATATCCGATATTTTTGTGTTTTCCTAATTGAACATATGTTCATTGGTACATACGTGGTTTGCCACCGTAGACTCATCTGTTTTCTCTCTTCTAATCATCAGTTTGTGTTCTTGCAAGTACTTTTCAATGGGATGACTGTTCTCACCAATATACATTCTTCCACATTCACATGGTATTTCATAGATGCAGTTTTTTCTTTTCAGCATTTCAAGTTTAGGCTTTGTAGATGTTAGAATTCCTTGTAGTGTGATATGGCTCTGGAAAACTGTTCTGATGTTATACTGATTGCAGATTTTCCTTAATTTGTCTACTATTTTTGGTATGCATGGATACACTACAGTACCAATATGTTTTTTCTTTTGATAGTTCTTTTTGTTATCTAAGGTTTTCTTAATAACAACTGAGGGATAACCATATTCATAAGAGTTTATTCTATACAGATATTTCTTTTTTCAAATTTCTGCTTTCTAAAGACATTCAATACTCATATTAGATGATGGAAATAGTCCAATTTATAAATACAACTAAAACACCATCACCACAAACCTCCAGGGAAACACTAGGGATTCAATATGAATCCGATAGTATATCACATTAGACATTTATGAAAAATTATGTCTAAAGCTGGCCAAAGTAGACTATCATTTAACTTTCTTATGTAAATCTGAAGAGATAATTCCTAAAGCTCTGCAACTAAAACCTTCAATTCATTCCCAGAGAGCTAAGAAAATTACCCAGAGAGCAATTGAAGCTCCGTTAAGAGAAAAAATAAAATGCTCAAAGGTTTTCTAAGTATCAAACCTTGCATTCCATTAATAAATTTAGAATGTTTTCTAAAAAAATAAATTTACTAATGAAGACTTCACAATAGTTTCTCAAGCAGTAAGAAAATCATATTCTACATTAAATGGAAAAATAAAAGAATGACAAAAGAAGAAACTTGCTAATCTACATGGGGATATCTAAAATCATAATGCACCAAGCAGTGTACCAGCTTCATCTGTTAAAAATCTCTGTTCTAAACATCTAACAGATACTGAAATTTCTGTCTTGAAAAAGGATTAAGCTTTGCCATAACACCATCTGATATCCCTTTATTAAATATAATGGCAGCCACCCAGGAAGTCACTCAAAAATTGCCTTTAGAAGAAGCAGCAGAATTATGCTGGAAAATAAAAAGAATACTTGACAAGCATTAAAAATTGAAATCAAACATATCCTATGGTGAAAAGAAAGTAATTAAATCTCTCAAAATAGATAAATCTATAATTATTCTTACTGATGACAAAGGTAATGCAACAGGTGTAACAGATACAACTGACTATGACAACAAATTACAATAACACCTCACAGCAAAGCAATACAGAAAAGTGGTAAAAAATCTAATACTGAGTACTAAACAAAGTTACAAGTATTATTCAAAAAGCATCACAGGTACTTCAGTGATTCAGAAAAAAATAAAGTAACATAAAATTTCAGAAAAATTCCTCATCTTTATGGTCTACCTAAAATCCATAAAGATCATGTTCTATATTCACCTTGCCAAAATTTGTCAAATTTCTTCTCAAAGTTCCGAGTCCTTTGGCATACAAGACCCAGTCCTTTGTCAGAAATTTTAGAGACTTTGTAGAATTAATCAAGAACATGAAAATTAAATGAACTGACTTATTGGTAAGCTTGGATGTGGAAAGTTTATTTATAAATGTACCATGTGAAAAAGTATTATCTATTGTGAGGAAAATATTAAATGGTGATAAAAGTTTACAGACCAGAACAACTCTTCTTATTGATAGTATAGTGGAACTATTAACATTCTGCATAAAAACAATCTACTTTCAATATAACACAGAATTCTTTCAACAAAATCAAAGAATGGCCGTGGGCTCACCATTGTCACCCCTGATTAGCAATATTTACATGGAAGAACTTAAAACCATAGCTATAAAAACTACTCCATATTCAGGTAAAGTTTGGCTTTGCTATGTAGATGATACATTTGTTGTGAGGCCCATGGTGAAGCACTACTACAAACTTTCTGAAACACATTAACAACATATCCCCTTCAATTAAATTCACAATAGAATCAGAACAAAAACAAAAATTGGTATTCTTAGTGTTCTTGTAACAGCAAAATCAAAAATACAGTTTACCAAAAATCCGCACATACAGGAAAATATTTAGCCTATACATCAACCACACCAGAAACACAAAATATGGAGTTATACTATCACTATGGAACAGAGCAAAAGAAGTTTGTTCAGAAACTAGTGATTTGAAAAAAAAAAAGATCTATATAAAATGAACTCTTATGAAAATCTATCAGCTCTTATTAAAAAAACCTTAAATAGACAACAAAAAGAATCATCAAAAACAAAAACAATTATTGGCAGTGTAGTGTATCCATGCATATCAAAAATAGCAGATACATTAAGGAAAATCTGCAATCAGTATAACATCATAATAGTTTTCCAGAGCCATACCACATTATGAGGAATTCTAACATCTACAAAGTCTAAACTTGAAATGCGGAAAAGAAAAAATACTGCATCTATAAAATACCATGTGAATGTGGAAGAATGTATATTAGTGAGACCAATTGTCCCACTGAAAAGCACTTGCAAGAACATAAACTGATGATTAGAAGAGAGAAAACAGATGAATCTAAGGTAGCAGTCCATGTATGTACCAATGAACATATGTTCAATTGGGAAAATCCAAAAATACTGAATAGCAAAGAAAAGATAGAAATAAGAAAATTTAAAGAAACTCCTCTCATGACAATGGTAAATGATCCCATAGTCAAGACTATAAATAATATATAAAAACCACTAATCAACTTTGCTCTTAGAAAAAATGAAAAAATCAGGAACCTCATGGATAAATGGCTCAGTTGGTTAGAGTGTTACCTTACAATTCAATACTCAAGAATCTAAAGGTCTAGATTTGATTCCCATGCTAGTACTGTCACTGGTCAGGTCAGCAACATCTGAAGAAGGGAGAATAATACCTCTTAAAATGTTGTGCATATACTAACTTGTGTGTTATTACTAACAGTTAAATATATTTGGAATATTTAAATAAAAGTTAAATTTTTCTACAGTATTCAATACTCGTATTAGATGATGGAAATAGTCCAATATATAAATGCAACTAAAACACCATCACCACAAACCTTCAGGAAAATATTATCCAGCCTTGTATCCATTTTATAATTTTAAAATTCTACTAAACATTTTTGACAATTTCAATAACTTTTTGCCATAAAGTTTTTTTAATAAATTTTATTCCATTTCATTATTTACAATCAATGGTCAAATATTACTAGCAACCCTCAAATGTTATCAATCACAGCACCCTACACATGGTCAGGTGTTGTATTCTCTCTTTTCATCTTTTATTTATTTTCTAATTTCTAAATCTCTTCTTAGCATTTTCAATTTTGCCTCCATTTAAAATTTCTGTTATCAATTGCACTTCTCTCATTACCTTATCATATAATTATAGTTGATTTAGTGCAATGGTAAAACAGCAGACTCAAACTCAAGATCTATGAATCATAGTGCAGCTGTTACTTCTGGTGTTCAAAATTCATATGAATTTCTGTTTATTATTTATTTTTTGAAAGACTTTCACATTCATTTGAGATTTTTTTTCTCACTTATAAATTGTCAATTTCATCAATCAATGATGCCCCACCTCTGTAAACATTTCTAGACTTATGTTATATATATATAACTTTATCATCTACTTTATGAATATTAAAATAATTTATTTGTTCAAGACATTTATTATTGACGATTTTTCAGATAAAGTGCATAACAATTTACTTTACCAATTTCCTGAATATAAGTATTTAAAATAAAATTACTTTGAGATCAGCTCCTATAAAATTGTAATATCCACCCTCTTCCATTAATAGGAAAATTACATCATATTTTTTTAATTTCTATAATCAGTGAATGAACACCCAATTGTTCCATGTTATGTTGCAATCGCTACCTTTTAGCTAATAATAGATACATCAATTTAACAATATCTGTTGGCTATACAATGGTTTTGTGGCATGAAAATAATACAGCTATATTTCATTGCAGATGACCTGAATTTGATTCCAAACTTCAGACAACTGAATCATAACTAACTCAGCTATCATTCTTAGCTAGAGGGTAAAACAAGAATGATAAACTGCTTATACTATCATCATTCAATATTTGATACACCTGAGAGAATGATGGAAAGGCTTTCATGCAATGGCCTATATAAAAGCTATTTTTATCTTTTACATATTCCATAGCTAGCTGGCCTAAGTCTGTGATCTAAAAAAAATGTAAAGGCTCACCTGGCCTGACTTGAATACCAGATTATGGACCATATAGATCGATACATTACTACTACATTGTCATATTCATACGGTTTCATATTTTAAACACATTTCTTTATATTGCAAATATTTTTCTTTTATTTGGAGAAGCTAAATTTCTACCCCCCCCCGTTTTTTTTTTAAAAAAAAAAACTTCAACAAAAGAAAGTAACTGTTCTTGAATGCTTAATTATTGACTTATTATTATTATTTTGCATACAAATAACAAGGCTGTTCTACCTATGTCTATTTTAGCTTTATGATTTATAAGATATTCCTTATTAAGATTTACAACATATGGTGCAGACGTTATTATTTGCAAGTAGACATTAATTTGGATTTAATTGTTATTTATTAAAAAATATTTACAAGTACTGTATTCATTTTAAAGGGTTTTTTTTTCTTTTCTAAATTTCGTAATTGTAATTACAAATTAGTTTACAGGTAGTTTCATGAAGCAGGAATCAAGATACCATATGTGTTTGGTAGTCAGAATTTTTAATTTTAACCAATTAAAAATAATAACTAGAAGGTCATCATTTTGATTTCCAGATGTTTTATTCGCTAGTGATAAAATTAAAAAATTTGGCAATTTTTAGCCTGAATATAACATAACTCAGTATCTTAGTAGTTTTTTTTGAAAATAAATATATACTTTATGAATATTTCATCATAATAATTTCAATTAAATTAGCTGGTATATATACAGCTATTGTTCTACTAAATTTGTTATATGAATGTATGATGTAGCTTTCTTATTCTTATAATATAAAGACACTGAAAAGAATTTAAGGTCCCTTTGTAAGATTCTGAAAATATGATAGTAAGATTATAAAACAAATAGATAGTTATTCAGTTTGTTGGATGTGACGATATTGAATTTTTTACACTAAAATAATATGTGAAACTCAAGTATGTCTACATAAATCACAGTAGTGTTTTTTAATTTGTGCCACAAACTTTCCTTTCTGAAAGATTTCAATATCTTTCCTAATTCTAATTTTTTACTGCATTCTATCCTCAATTATGTTCTCCCTATGAATGTAGTCAATAATGCAACTCTTTAAAGTAAATATGAAACAATTTTGAGCTCTGCCTTTCCCATAGCAACCAAACTCAAGTTCACAATAATATATATATTAAAAGTTTTTTTACTATTCATTTTATATATCCAATTGAATTAAGATTGATCTTACAATAATAGATTCAATAACATCACTTCCAGCATGCTGACCAATAAACAGATTGCTTTTATAATTTTACTAGCTTACTTTTAGAATCATATCAAATACACCTGGGTCTCTTTTTACGCGGATTTATTTAACACGATTTTAAAGTTACGTGATTCACGTTTCTCCGGAAGTCGAACTCCGATAATGCGCTATTACTTTAAATAATAAATTTCACATATATTGAAAGTCATAGCATATTATTGGAATTTGACTTTCATCTTACTAATTTCAATATTTTCAGTGCTTTACAATAGTAAAATTTTATGCAATAATGAAATTAAAATCATGATTTCCACATTTTATGTATACACACATTAAATTTTACAAGATTATAATGTAAATTTGTTCAAACATTGTGCGTGTTAATTTTACATTTTAAATCACATTCTGTTTTTGCTTTTTAAAAAAGAACGTAATGAATTATTAATCATTTAGTGTCTGCAAGTTTATTTTTAAAAGGTGAGTAATGGCAGTGGGCACAATTAAAATTGAAAATTAAAAAATTAAAGACAAAAATAAGAATTTAATTTTTAGTTGTTAGATTAGTTACTAATTACATTGTCACCAGAAAACCATTAACACAATGTGAGAGTGACGTTGGCGCTAGTTGTATTTCCTCTTGTGAAGAATCTGATTTTTTACTAGTTTGCAAATGTTCCTGTTTATCGACAAATAGTGATAATAATTAAAACGTGTATAAAAAATGTAAATTACTGTAAATTATACATAAAAATATATTGTTTTGAATAAAATTAAATATTATAGTTAAAAAAAGTTTGTCTTGTATCAATTTTTTTCAAATTTGAAATTTTTTATTAGTCATATTTTATTTCCTTATTTTTTTTTGCACGAATTTTAAAGTAATTTTATGTTGGTGCTTTGCTTTTACACAATTTTGGAAAAATCACAGTCCGTATCCCCCCTTTTTCAAGGTAAGTTATGTTTATTTTTGCGCGATTTCGTTTGCGCATGTTTTCTGAGGAACCTATCTATCGCGTAAAATGAAACCCAGGTGTATACTTAAATAAATTTTTCCCAGCATTTTTATGTTACAATAATGGAAGATCCATATTTCACCTTTATACAATAAATATCACTATAATAAAATGTTTTTTCTATCAGTGATCTGATGAATATTTAGCATTAACTGAAAGCCCTTATAGATGATATTTCAAGTATTAAGAACATTACAGAAATCATTCGTAGAATTGGTAAATAATAGCACAATCATCCATAATATTAGAAATTTATAAATTGAGAAAACAAAGCTACTATTTTTGCTTTTAATTGTTTCAAATTAAAATTTCTACCATTAAACCTATATTGCACCTTGAATTCATTAAGTTGTGTAGGAATAGTTTTAATATAATTGCCATAAAACTGAATACAAATGTATAGTTCTAGTCTTCATTTCAAATATCTCATATTATAATATAAGCGGGATTTACAATCAGCTAATTTCAAACACTACCTACACCTTTTCAATTAACTGAGTCAAATGCTCTCAGTAATAGATAAAAGCAATAAGTAAATTAAACTTTTCACTTTTCTAATATTTTCCTAGTAACAAAAACTATGTCTATAGTACTTCTTAAATCTCTAAATATGCATTGAGTCTCTGGTAATCTGTTTAATAAAATTCTTGTATATACTTTTGCAGTATTGGACAATAATAATCATTTTCATAAGCAACAAACACAAGTAAATGCATATAGTTATTCTAACTACACAAAAACAAAACAAATAAAAATAAATTACTACTATATTAGAGATAAGTTTTACAAACAAACCAATCTATGAATACTGTTGTGTATTTACACATGACTCATGAAGGGGCAAACTACAATTAATTAATAAATAAAACTATATTTAGTATTAAGGATTTATTATGAGTTATACGCTAAACAAACACAAACTAGAATACATATATAAGCTTAATTATAATTAATATATACAGACAAATAAATGATCACGGAGTTCTAAAAATCTTTAAACACTCTTTCAATATTGTCCGACAATTACTGTCTTATTTAATGGATTATCACTTTCCACAACTACGCTAAATAACTATAAATTCTCCAAGTTAAAACCTAAGAGCCCTTTACGCTTACATAAAACAAAATAAGATCAGGACGATCTACTTTAAATACCAATTGGATTTTTATATTTTCAGATTCTGAAACATCTGGGTTTGTTCCGTTAAAGACATTGATTAGTTACCGATGATACTCGTTGCAAGCACAATAGCACTTCACCAACACAAATGGAGAAAAAGAGCACCTAAATCTACAATCCCAAGTTTTTATATATAGTCTTCAGTTTAATTGCTCTCTTATCAGAAATTTTCCATTCCTTAAAATTCCTTTGCAAAAACATTTAATTCATTTCGCTTTTTGGATCTACAATTTTCGTAAGATTTTATTTTTACTCTACTCAGTTCAAAATTTGCTCTTCCATTTGTAGAAAATCTTTTAATTATGTAACTCTATTAATTTTTTTTATATCTATACTCATTCCTAAAACAGTTTCCATTGTCATTAATTAGTACATTTAAATTTAACTTCTGGAATATTCTTATTGCTATTTTTGATACTAAAATATTTATTGCAATTAAAATACTACAAATACAAATATGTCTACATATAGACAGGTTGCTCCATTTCTTTGGTTTAGTTGACATTTTGCTATACTTCAACACTATGTCTATTTGTAACTCTCCAATATATTCTATTCTCTGCTATATTTTCCTAATAAAAAAAATATATTTGATAATAATTGCCACAATATTTTCTTCTTGTTCTCTCTTTTTATAAATAGAAACAAAAGAAGCATTCTTAAGATCAAGTATGACAACTTAATGGATCTATATATTCCAAATAAAATCTAAATGGTTCACCGTATTTTAAAACCCCAATTTTTAATATTACAAAGAGTTGTTTCTAAAACAACTTCATCTGCTATACATTTGTCCAAATCTAAAACAGCAGGTAGGATGGATGTATCATAAAAAAAATAAATACATGCATTAAAAAAAAAATCAGTAAAAAAATATTTGAACATATAATTTCAATTATAATCTTTTACGATTATTTAACTACCATTCAGATAAAATAACTAAAAGTAAAGATGATTATAAAGTGAGAATATAACAACAAAACGTTTTAGTCAAGCGTTGTTAGCCGAGAGGTCAGCGTAGCCGCCTTGCAAACAAACAGTTGGTTGCAGATGGTTGTTGCAAGTTCGCCTCCCGGCCGATGCTATGACATATGGGGAAAAAAAAACGTTTTAACATTTTTAGAAGTCAGTTTCTAAATTAATTTGTTTTAGAATAAACTTGCTTCATTTACACTAATAATAGTTAAAATAGAGGAGCTTTAACAAAAAAAAAAAAAATAAATCCATTTCTCTTTAAATTTCACCCAATTAAAATATTTTTTATTACATAATTTATTGCTTTTAACCAGAAATTCGCCAGTAGATGAAGTCAGGTAGTTTTCAATGAAGATAAGTTTTATATACTAATGTTATGCTACTAGCAGGGCGGGCTTCGGGAAAGTTATCATCAATGCATCCCATTAAAATATTTAGCAGATACAAATGCCAATGTTGATATTAAATCTAATTGCTAAGAAACCTGGAACTATATTTTATTGCAGTAACTCTATTTTGAATGTAAGATATACGTTGATATATATACACATGCTTTAAAAAAAATGCATAAGCATTAAACTGTAACAAAAAACAACAACATAATCCTTACCCGCAGTTTCTGATATACTCCACTGACTTTTTTATTCCCTGATTTTGACACGTCCACTGTCTTTTCCAGACGGCCATGACTGATCTTCCGCACGGGATTTGATAACCATTTCCTGTAATATATATAATAAAACATATAACTATACTTTTCCTTTTTTAATATTAAATTTAAAGATAATATAAAAACGAAGTAACTTAAAATTTTGTGATTCTATATCATGTTAAAAAAAAAAAAAAGAAAATAGTAAAGAATCGTTAATGATAACTATGTACACATGGCCTTTATGAATATAAAATTTCCCTCTATATAACAATAGCACTTTTATTTTATTTTAATACCCAAGTGATTAATCCAGATTAAAATCATAGCTTTACCGATTAGCTAATATTACTTAATTATTTATTTGGAGATCAGCGTTGGAGAATCTGCTGGGTTGGCTACCTAAATTTTAAAAAAACCTTGTAAATATGTTTGCAACTTGGAAAAAATTTCCAAGTTCACTTAAGCCTAAATAATGAATTCAATATGAGCATTTATTACATCTGTGCTACAAGCCTCATTACAATAAGAAAAAAAGTTTTATTATTGGAAATTTATTTTAAGATTGTCTTTATTTAGGTTATGTGCGAACTTATTTGTTGCTATAGCATTATTTTAAATCTCAGATGAAGAATGAAATTATTTGATTTCCTGAAAATTTGAGAAATTTTTAGACTAAAACGCCTCAAGTGCATGTATGAATATATACAATTACAGATAAACCTTGGGATTTTTTCTTTCTTTCATGTAACTGTTTGATAGGCAATTCAGCTAGAAATTCAATTTTTTCTTGGTAAATGGTTATATAATAATAATATCTGTCTGTCTGTCTGTCTGTCTGTCTGTCTATCTATCTATCTATCTATCTATCTATCTATCTATCTATCTATCTATCTATCTATCTATCTATCTATCTATAATGTAACGATCCGGGATTGGAGACTTAACATAATCTGCACTACAAGGGTGCCATCTAGGCATTTAAACCTAGAAAAATTTATAAAGTAGGCAGATATGTAAGTCAAAAAAAAATTTATATTGGTTGATTCCGGTCGTTAGTCCATTGTCACTAGCTCAATGGAACAGCAGAGATTTATATTTTATATTAAATTCCTATTTAAGATATATAAAAAAAGAATAAAATAAGCCACTGCCAGTAATTATACATACAAACATTTATTTACGCACATATATAATATTTAACTTACATTTTTAACTTTGATTTTAATTTACATTTTTATTTTTATAAATTTACATTTTAATTTTTATAAGTTCGCACAGATGGGTTTATAAAAGTTTGTTTTATAATGTTGAGTATAGATCGGTTACATAGATTACATGGTCAAAAACATTTCAAAATAAACATAAACGATTAAAATATAAAATCATTGGAGGAATTGCAGAGGGAAATTTATAAGAAACCCAATAGCATTCATCGTAAGATGCCGCATTGACACCAATAACTTAAAAGACATCCGAAATAATAAATCTTAGATACTCACCGTAAGGTATCAGTATTTACCGAATGTCTATATATTTTGATCAAATATAAAAACCAAAAAATATAATTAACCGATAACGAATCTATGCAACGTCCATACCCAACTTAAATTTAATGCATTTTTATTTAGAGTGTCGAGTATGAATAGACTACATAGATTTGCATTTGAAAGAAAATATTCTATCCTTATTTAACCTTAGCCCAAAAGTTCGCAGTCAAACCAACGTCAATTCATCTGATATATCAATGCATTCAATGTAATATGAATACAGCAGCACAAAAGGTTAAGAAAAGAAATTGCCTCTCGTCAGATAGGAATACTACATCTATCTGACAAGAAGAGCAATAAAAAAGAACTCCATAGGAAAGGTCTGCGGTCATTTTTCCGACTTACGAATCGCATTCTATAGGCCAAAAAAGAAGTGTGTGGCATATAAAGCGATTCTGCCCGTAGCGAATCTCGTACTACATCTACTAATTACACCAATATATCCAATCCATTGACCTAATTTAACTACAAAACAAATAACCTAAGATTACCCTCCCCTAATATAACTTTACAAATCTATATAGCCATTCACGCCCGATTTAAGTTTAACATTTATATAATTTAATTTAACGAAAAACAAAACAGTCATAATAAAACTTAAAAGAACAAAAAAAAAATAAATGGAAATGATTTTACAAAAGAAATACATCAAATTAAAATTACTTATTAGTAAATAAAATTGGTCAGATAGGATTCTATTGCAATTATTTTAAACACTGAAAGTTTTCAAATTAATGTTCATTAATTATAAAGTTCTTATGGTTTTAAACAGTTCATCTTTATCTATTGCTTGCCATTTGAACATGAATTCCCACGCTGTCCTAAAAAGATTGGTATTCTGTTGGCTGTTTTATTTATTCATCCAGAGGTTTTTTACTTTAGCTGGCCCTCAATGTAGAAAACGATGTTTCATTTTTTTTTCTTTAACAACTGAAGGAATTGAAAGTGCGTCTTTCAATCCCTTCACCTCCAACTCCGCATTAACACATATCTGTCCTCTCATAATAACTAACTAATAATTTCCAAACTTTTCCTTTTATATTAATTTTAAGGATTCAATTGACATTACATCATCGATGATGATGATCCTTCCGTTGAGGTCCGATTTTCCTGATGGATTTCTTTCATTGGCCATTCTGTTCCTATTGTTTTTCCTCTCCTATCTGACTGTTGCTTATACATTTTAAATGCCCGAGGGCTAGTTTACATTTAACTAATTAAAACAATCATTTCCATTTTCTGATTAATTAATGTGTTTTCCAAACTTAAAGATATATTTTTATCTCTAAATCTTTTTGAGTTTTTGTTTTTAAAATACCTTTTCTATTTTTAATAAAGTTTTATTTTAATATTTTTTTTTCATCTGTGCGATTTTATATATATATGAGTTTAGTATAGAATTTTAATTTTCAACTTTTAATCCTTAAAAAAAAAAAGTTTTATTTGCGAACTTTTATTTTTTTCATGTTTAATAATAAAAAACAATGTAACGTACATATGTGCCCGTTACAATAAGATAAATCAGAAAAGGATGGATAAGCATAAACCCCCATTATTTTCAGACAATTAAATAAATAGTGACTGGTCAAAAGTATCTCCTACTGACTTGTAGTTCGGATATTGGTTCATCAAAGACTAGGTAGTATCTTGATACAAACAGTCTTTTCTATGTGTCTGTTTTCTTCTTCAGTCACTTAAGTAGTCCCAGTCAATGTGTTGAAAATATATATTTCCATTAAATGCCTTCTTTTCCTTCTATTTTTACCAAACTATAAATCTATTATGCTTCAGTGATTTGATATTTTTCAATACCTCAACAACAATCACATTCAAAAGTAAATTACAGAGGCTACTACAAAACACAGTGTTCCAAGAATTATTATTTTCTCTTTTTGAAATAATGTTAATCTGAACAGTATTGAATCAGCATTCTTTAGAGCAGTGGTCTTCAACCACCGGTCCGCGCTAGCTGGCAAGAAAGTTTTTAATAACAAAATAATAAGATTTTAAACTTTTAATTAATATAAACAATTTTTATTTATTTTTTCCATCGCACTTTTACCTGATTAAAAAAAAAAAGAAACAGAACAAAATCTAATCAATCATACATAAATTAATTTGTTTTTCTAGTTATCACAGATGTTTATGAGGGGGGGGGTAGAATTAAATTTTTTATTACTTTTCTAAAAAAATTCAAAATTAAAAAAAAAAAAGTTTTTTATTATACAAACTCCATATATATATAACTTTATCTAAGGCTAAGCTGTTTACATCTTTAAAAAAATTTATCTATAGACTTCTGCTGGTCCATGAAACCTTATCCTTATTTTTGCCAGTCCCTGAAACCTTATCCTTATTTTTACCGGTCCGCAGGTGTGAAAAGGTTGAAGACCACTGCTTTAGAGTCATGAATACTGAATTTACAATGACAATGACCTAAACAAATAGGTTATTCTACTAAACACAATAATCAGAAGAAATTTTATACATTTGTCTATAAAGTTCCACTTTATTTTTTTTAAGGACAAGGTAATAATAATCAAATAGTTTACTATTCATGAATTCATAAACTGTATCATAACCCATGAATTTTGAGCTTTAAAAACTGCCATTAATCTACTGTACCAAACCAAGCATATCAGGGCAAATTTAATGAATGGTTTCCAAATATTATTATTTGGATTTGTCTAAATATTTGTGATAATGATATTTTAGTTATAATTATATATTGGACTATTTCCATAAACAAATATTAATTGCTAAATGTTTTTAGAAAAATTTTAAACTTATATTTCAGGTTCATTCAAGTGGTCAGAGTAGTATATAGATTAGTATGTAACATAATGCTTTAAGTGGAATAATTCTATTTTCTTTTTTTGGGTGTTACAAGTTGGCCTGACCAGTGACAAGTCTTGCCATGGAAATAGAATCTGGGACCTTTAGATCTATGAATATTGAATTTAAGATGATACTCTAACTAACTGGGCTACTAAACATCACATGATCACTATCTCATATTAGCACATAATTGTTATTAAACAAGGCAAAACTCTCTCCATACAGTAGTGCCACCCTGTGCCAATCAGAGTAATCAATGGATGCCAGAAGGTTTGTGCATAAAATCTCTATCTAATGCCTACTCATCCAATATCCCCAGACTATCAACAATAACAGTGAGTAGAAATTTCATATATTTATCTATGAAGGTCCTTTGATTTCTTCACTTTTTTCTTAAAGGCAAGGTTAATGAATAGATTCCAAACATAATTTATCACAATCGATTTATGGGATTGTTTATTAGTGTTATGTGAACAGTTTCTTAAAATTCTATTCTTTGTACTTTTTATTCTCTGTCCAATATTTTTGTCTTTTCTCAATTGAATGTCTGTTCATTGGTTACATGTAAGAATTTGGAACTACAGTCATAAATACTACTCCATATCCGCACAAAATCTGGCTTTACTATGTTGATATGTTTGTTGTATGACTTCATGCTCTATTATTATGAATATTCTGGACATATATCAATAATATAAGCCCTTAAATTAAATTCTCAATACAATCAGAACAACAACAAAAATTAACATTTTTAGAAATTCTTGTGATAAGATTCCCTCATGACAAAAATCAAACAGCAATTTACAGAAAATCCATATACAAATACTTAGATACACATCCACCCAATCACAAATAAACGCAAAACTTAAAGTTAACCCCTAGTTTTATTCAATTGAAAAAAAGAAAAGACCTAAAAAAACCTTAAGACAACAACAACAAAAAAATATATAAAAGAAACAACTTA
Source organism: Epiperipatus broadwayi (assembly GCA_028023455.1). Taxonomy (NCBI): domain Eukaryota; kingdom Metazoa; phylum Onychophora; class Udeonychophora; order Euonychophora; family Peripatidae; genus Epiperipatus; species Epiperipatus broadwayi. Next base: position 10,480,615 of record JAQFVV010006201.1, read on the forward strand.
TTGTGTATTACATCTATACAGTTAAACTCCAGAAAATCTGCAATTAATATAACATCAGAAGAGTTTTTCAAAAGCCATAGCATACAATAAAGAATCCTAATCTCAACAAAACTCAAACTTGAAATGAGGAAAAACAAAAATTGCAGCTAAGAAATGTGAATGTGGAAGAATATATATTAATGAAATATTCCTCATAGAAAAGTGATCAAAACTGCCCAAACTGTTGATTAGAAGTGAAAAAAAAAAGTAAACATATAGTATCAGACTATGTATGTAACCATGAATATATGTTTGAATACGAAAAAAACAAAAAAATATTGGACAAAGTATAAAGAAAAAAATTAACAAGCTGCTTATATGACAATGACAAACAAGACCATAAGACAACTTGGTATGACAATTCATAATGTTTAGAAATCATTCATTAATTTCACATTTAAGAAAAAAGTGGAAAAATCAGGAAGATACTTATACGTAAGTATATGAAATTTCTATTGATTGATAATACTTTTGATAGAATAGCCTAGATCAGCAGTTCCCACCGCTAGTACGCATATGGGTACCGATATATGACAAGTAAAATAATAACAAAATATATTATAAACATTACATGATCACCATTTCTTATGCTTGCTTATAACTTATTAAAACAGGCAAAACTCACTATACGTATTGCCACTCAATGCAAGCCAGAGTAATCAATGGATGTCAGAACCAAACACCAAAATGTATAGGTACTGAACTGAGTTCTGACCTATATGACTATATAAGCTAATGAATTTGGATTGAAAATATTAAGGTGTTGTCAATTTAAGACTCATAGTTTTGTTGTTAAGTAGAGATAAAAGATGGCTGCTGGAGGGTTGCATTAGATCTTAAAATCTAGGTGCAGTGCTCTCAGATCCAAGGCTCCTCACTGACGAAGGCCACAAGCCAGAAACTAGTCTGGGAATATTGGATGAGTAGGCACTAGATGGGGATTTTATGTACAAGCCTTCTGGCATCCATTGATTACTCTGGCTTGCATTGAGTGGCAATAGGTATAGTGAGTTTTGCCTGTTTTAAAATGTATTATGTATAACATGTAATTATTTTTTTAAACATTTTTATTTAAAAAAAAAATCACAAAAATATAATTGGTTAATTTTTTAAATCAACATTTTTTTTTTTTAAATAAAAAGTAAAATAAAGTAAAAGTTTGATGAAAAATAGTAATATTTTGTGTTTTTGCTGGAGTTTTTTATAGATCATATTAGTGACAGTGGATTAAAATTTCAGGGTATCGACTTATTTTCATTTGGGCTGTTTACCAGAGTAGAATATCCTGAACTCTCTCAACATGCATTAAAGCTTTTAATGCCATTCAGTACCACATACCAGTGTGAGAGTGGATTTTCTGCTATGGTTGTGATAAAAAACAAATATAGAAATTTGTTCATTTGTTTTAAGCTGAGCAAAATTGAGCCAGATATTTCTCATCTTATTAAAAAGAAACATCACACTAATTAAAATAATTTGTTACTACTCATAGAATATTAACCAATTACACTTTTGTGATATTTATGCTCAAAAATATTTTTTCATTTTCTATATTTTTATTTTGTGATATATATATTCAAATTTTTTATTTGATTTTTTATATTTTTACATCGTATAATTATACTTAATATATATCTCTCATTAAATGTGTTGCAATGTTTTATGTTTAATACACATATTTGTTGTAAAATGCTACTACATTCCATCATATACAAATGTGAACATTTTAAAACTACCAGTACGCCATCCTCTTGCCAAAAATTCACCAGTATTTTATCCTAAAAAGGGGAACTGCTGGCCTAGATGATTAGAGTATCACATTAAATTCAATATTTATGAATCTAAAGGTTCCTGATTCAATTGTTATGTAAACATGGTCACTAGTCAGACCAGCAGTATATGAAGAAGAGATTAGGATAATACCATTCAAATATTGTGCTATGCACTAATAGTAGAATGTATTTGGAAAGTTTATAAAATTAACCCATTTAACAAATTTTACATCTGGGCTTTGGTATTCCATTACCCTCTCTTAGTACACCACATCTTTAGAATGACTTTGGTGGCCAGAATACTACCTATCTTATTTTAATCTTCCTATAAAAGCACAAGGTATTCTGAAGCAGTGCAGGTTAAAACTTTTTTCTCCTTTTAGAAATCGTGTCATTCAATTTTCGATAATGGTAATAACATTTTTCAATGACCTTGCAATTGTTTATAATGAATTACAATGATCTATTTCTTTTACTTAATACTATTGCTTCACATATTCAAATTGTAGTGCAAAACCAAAAAGGTCTTCTTGAAAAACATAATACTTTCAAGAAACTCCCATAGTCATTTCATAAAATTCTTGCACTTAAAAACATACCACCAAAATTTACTCAAGTCCATATTTTACAATTGGATTAGAAGTTATTTGTCAGTTGGATGGCAGAAAAGACAAAGGCCTAAAGTTGTTTCTGATTTAAAAATTTAAGATCAAGTTTTTAAAATCCATTTTATCAACAAAGCTTTCTTTGCCACATATTTTAAAAACAATCATTTTAGCAGTCATAGATCTTAAATATAAATAAAAACAATATGGGCCATGTTCTGCCAATTTATTTCTGATACGAATCACAACCCTCTAAATAAAAATGACAAAAAAAGAAGTTCAAAACATACAACAGTAACTTAAATAAATTAGTCGGACAAGTTACTAAGTTACTCTTAAGGCTAAAAAAAAAAGTACTTGTGTCAAAAACCTATTCATTTATTCAAAACTACAATAATATAACTATTATGCTATGTATTTTTATTAATTGTTTTTTTAATGATAAAAAAGATTAAGTCTGCTAAACAATCCTGTGCATTTTAACATAGATAGATTCATGATTTAGAAAATCACAGCATTATGGCTAATCTATCATTTAATGATAATGACTCTTGGCTTGAAAATATATCAATATGGAATAATAGATAAACCAAAATGTAAGATATCAGATTGCCGAATGATTTATTTCATTTGTTAATTTTAATTGTGTGAAAATAGAGTTGAAGTGAAATATATTTATTATTAAGGGCATTCTAAATAGTGGTTTTATAAATCATTACTCAATACGCAAATTGTTTCCTAACACAAATAAATGAAAAAAATAATAATATATAACCCTTCCTCATAAATAGTAACAGGTCTATCACATTCTCTTCATAAAGTCATGCAATTTGAATCATTGTTTGAACCCATATGATTCTGATCAATTGTTACACTTATCTATTTTTCCAAATTATCTTTTTTTCCCAAACTGTTCTTAAATATTTAGAAGGAGAGGGGGGGGGGTATCAATCTTTATATATACTACAAAATTTTACTTAAAATAAAACTATGTATATATCCACACAGGACCGCTTGATTCTTTCATCTTACTTTAATATAAACAAGAGAATTCTTTCTGTACCTCTAGTGCCATCTATTATATAAGTTTGAGTAACAATAATTATCTGTTGATACTGCAATTTAATCCTCATCTCCAGAATAATTTTAAACATTTATTAATGAGAACTTAGGATTCAAAACTGAAACTAAAAGTGATATATTTGAGAACCACATTTAACTCCTAGCCAGCCAATTAAAAAAAATCAGCAAATATGTACTTTTTTTTTTGCTCGATCAGTAACTTTAATACCAGCACAGCTATTTGATTCTTTCAGCTTGCTATAGTACCATCTGGTATATTGATTACTAAAGATAGTTCCAGAGAAGTAGGGAAGAGCCTATTTTTGTTTATAAGCACATATACTACATCTAATGCCATTAATAATAAATAAATTTCATTGAAGAATGTCCTCAGACAATTAAATTTAATAAACAAAATACAAGAAAATTAAATCATTTGGCATTTTAATATCAGATATTTTGGTTTATCCATTATTCCATATTGACTTATTTTTATGCTAAGAGTCATTTCCACTACAGTGAAGGGTTGAAGACAGTGATATGAATTGCTCTAAGAAGCTTTAGCTTTTGAGTTTGTGCCGATAGCAGAAAATCCTTTTATAATAATTTGCATTTTAAATCTGTTTTATGATTAAATAACAAATATAATATGGATATATTAAAAGATTTTATTGACATAAATATATTTCTCTTTTGATTTTTTTTTTCAGTTTTTTTTTTGTTTTTGGCCATAACCTGCCAAGTATTCTACTTATTCATGATCTATTTTTCATATTTTCTACAAAATGAAAATTAAAAAAAAAAAAAGACTTCCAATAATGCAAAAAAGAAAAAGAAAACAAGCAAGGACTAAATATGGGGCAATCTTCATGTAAAATTTTATTGATCATTACGTAGTGTTTATATAAAAATATTATTAAAAAATTGGACTCACTCATCGCAGCAAAAAACTTTAGCTGTTATGTTTTTAATACAATATGGGTGACATTATAAATATATATTCAATAAATATTAAAATTATAATATACATGTAATATTCTATTATTTCCGTATGTGCAGATTTTTGCTTCTTTTATTAAAACATTAAAATTTATTGATTTTTAAAATTTTTATTTATTAATTTCCAATATTTTCATCACTTTATTTAAGTCATTCTCATATTTTATTTAACATATATGTATATTGAATACATATATCCTCCATTAAATCATACTAAATTTCTAATATAAATAAGAACAAACCAACTGTTTGTAATAGGTGAACATTTTAATTTAAAGCTTCAACAATTTAACTTACTGCAAATTAGACTTTAAAAGTTTTTACAGAAATGATCTATTGCAATTCTATATGAATGCATTGTCTATTGTAATTATACATTATTATAATAAAAAATTATACATATAAATAGAAAAACTGCTATTATCTCTATAATATATCTATAAAATCACTTATAAGTTATATACAATAAATACAATTAGCTTCTAAAGTGTCCATCATTTGAATAGCATTTTTAACATTTTTAAGAATCACACTTTCCAATAAATAATGTCAATGTAATCAGTGCACATTAATACCAGTCATATACCTATCCAACACACACACACACACACACACACACACACACACACACACACACACACACCCCTTTTCCCTGAAAAAAAAAAACAAAAACAAAACTGCCATTTTAGGAGTCATCAGGCTTCTGAAAAAAAAAGACATTTTTTTTTGTTCTGAATTCAGAGGTGAAATCAGAAAACTCATGTGTATATGTGAAAAGCATATTCACGTTGGTTTATAAAGTAACATTTGCATAATTATAGTAAATAACAATAACAAGCATTAGAAGTGAAGGTTAAGAATTTGTCTATACAGTTCCTTTAAGAACTCTATAAGGAATTAAAGGTGCTTCTTAAAATAAAATTTCTTTTTGCTGGCATACAATACACACACATACAGTTTTGTCTAATTTAAATAAAATTTAATGTTAGTGTATTACTCCATCATGGGTTAAAGATATGAAACATATTGATGAATTATAATGCATGATCAAGAAATGCTGATGTCTTAAAAATTTTGTGGTCAATAGCTAAATTAAGTTGCTATGTAACACAAGTAGTGACTCAGAGATACCTTGGAAAACTGAGTATAAATGTGTAATTTCCAAAAAAACAACAACAACAACAACAACAACAATTTTGCCAATACATTTTATACCTAGGATTGTGAAATAAACAATTTCTAATTTTTACATAGAATTCAGTTGGGTTACAATTTTCACTTTAATGACAAAGTAAAGTAATTGTGAAACAAAGTACCATTTTTTTCATGTTGTCTTGCTTTAAATAAATTAAAAATATTACATCAGTAATAATACAGATATTATTTTTTATTTATATTTGATAAATGTATAATAAATTTCATTCAAGTTTATTATCATCATATTCTAATCTGGTTTTTATTGTAACAAATAAATAATACAATCAATTATGAGATGGCCCTTATAAAGCCAATTCTAATCTAAATACAATTTATCCAAACTACTTTGAACACTTTTTAGCAAAACCCTTTATTTGTACATATATACATACACCTACATTTTGATTGTCCTGCAGTCTTCTTCAGAGCCAAATTACTTTAATCTCAAAGTAAATTGGCTCTGAAAAAGACTGCAGGACAGTCGAAACATAGGTGTATTACAAATAAAGGGTTTTGCTAAAAAGTGGTCAAAGTGGTTTGAATAAATTGTATTTATATAAGATATTACAGCAAAATAAAGAAAAGAATGATTTTGGTACTATTTCAAATTCTAATCTCAAAATGATTTAAATTTTCATAAGTTTTCTTTAAAAAAAAAAAAAGGAGAATAAAATCACAAATCATGTCCATAATCTTTTCTTAAAAATTATACTTTAAAATACTCAATATTTATTTAATCAAATGAAAAATAAATATTTGTAAAGTTTGTATTTTCCCATATAACTTGATTTTTTTACAATTTTGGTAATTATTAATATACATAAAATCTTAAGGATAGTTTGTCATGAGGTCATGTGATATTTAATCACCAATGTGGCAGACTGAACACAACAAAACAGATCAAATTTGCTCTGTGCATTTGAATGTGGTGGTTGAACAATGAATTCTAGAATTAAAGATTACAAGATTGAAGCTCAATCTGTCACTTCTGGCAATCAAATGTCTCTAACAAGTAACTAATCATTCAATTATATTAAACCAAGTTTTTTCCCCTCCCATTACTTTAGTTGACAACTGATAATTCACCACTCTATTTTAGTGCTAAACAGTATGGGAAAGGAGATTCATTGAACATACCCATATATATTTATAAACATCAATATACTCACTCATATATGAATGAGTCTGTATGTACAAAAATGGTTTAAATAAAATTTTCAAGTGACTTAAAAATATTTTTAATATATATTTTTCCATTAAATTGAAGTATCAATCATTATAAACAATTTTAATTTTTTTCAAAAGTTTTAGTTTCATATTATATAAAGGAATGGGTACTGTTTTCTGACCAAAGGCAAATAAAATTATCTAGATAAAAAGGTATTAGTTGCCATTATTTACCATATCTTTAACTCAGTCCATAAATTTTGTAAAGCTCTGTGCATTATTAGGTTGATGCTCTAATTCAAGAGTTCTCAAAGTGATCGATATTGACTCCTTGGGATCAATAGTTTCAATAAAAAAATGTCCAGGTAGATGACAGCAAAAATAGACCCCCTTACTACTGCTATTTGATTTACTTCAAAATATCTATGATTCCAATAGGTACATAATTAAGAAATAACATGGTTAAAAAACACATTACGTACCAAACCTGCAAACAAAAAGGTAAAATGTGTCATTAAAAGAGATACACATAAAAATGCATGTAGCATAAACATGTCTGTATATTGTCTTATTGAACATATCAAAGCAAGTGTGGACATGAAAAACCATAATATGTTTGCACTTGCTCATGGTGGGATGAGACAATATTCAATATTAGCAGAATCTATCAATCTTGTATGGTCATGCTTTCATAAAACACTATAAGTTGGTCTGTTGATGTGACATGTACTTATTTGTGATTGAACTTTTTATTTATTGAGGAACAGTACTAAGAAAAAGAAAATCAGAGGACACAGTTTACAAGTTTGAACAAAAATCTGTTTCATCTAAGTACATACTTGATTATTATTTTTTTTATCATAGGAGCTGGTGAAATTATTTGTTAATAAAAAATTTATTTCTTATGAATATGACTGAACCAGAAAAGAAATGCAGACAGTACAGCTTGTATTATTTGAAGCTAGGATTTGTTTCATCATTATAAACCAAATATTTACAATGTGCCTCATATGCGAAAAAGTCTTTAGCAATGATACTATGAAACTATCAAAACTAGCAAATCACTTGAACATAATTCATTTGACAAAAAAAGAAAAAGGTTTGTCATACTTTCAATCACTTAAAGATAAAATTCTAAAGAAAACTACGATAGATAATATGTTTGTTTCATCATCGAAGCAAAATGATGATGGATTAAGGGCATCGTACAACATATCCCTAACATCTTGAAGTCTGGTGAGCCACACATTATAGGGGAGAAACTGATTTTACCAATCATTACGGAAGTATTGAACACTGTACACCACAAAACTGCTCAAGATGTTATAAAAAGGATTCTGTTGAGCAATAATACAGTTAAAAGATATATCGACCAAAAGAGTCATGATGTGGAAAACTGTTTGAGTAATCATTTGCAAAAAATATTTTTTCTCTCCAATTAGACGAGTCAACATTACCCGGTAATGAAGCTTTATTGCTGGTGTATGTTCACTTTATTCAAGATCAGGAAGTGCATGAAGAGCTTCTTTTTGCTAGAACTTTAGAAACTGACATCAGTGGCAAATCAATTTCTAACTTAATGGAGCTATTTTTCAGGGAAAAAGTGATTCCACTAGCAAATATAATATCTATTGTGACAGATAGAGCACCAACTATGGTTGGTGTCATAAGTTACCTGAAACAACATATACCCGAAGTGCTTGTAGTTCATCACATAATCCATAGGTAACATTTAATAGCCAAGAACTTAGTGATAAATTGTATCAATTGCTTCAGTTTGTTATAACAGCTGTGAACAAAATTAGAAGTAATGCTGTGAACACTAGACTGTTCGCTCGATTATGTGAGGAAAGTGATGAAGATTTCTATCGAGTGGTTCTCCATGACAAAGTCTGCTGGCTTTCAAATGTTTATGTTTGGTGAGATTTTTTGCACTTTTTCATTCTGTTTTAGAGTTTTATGAAGCTGAGAATTCCAGTTTCAAAGAAAATTTACTTAACAGTAAAATAAATATTGCTTATTTAACTGACTTATTTGGAAAATTTAATGATGCTAATTTACAAGTGCAAGAAGACAATTTGAATCTCATCAAAGCAAAACCGGTCATATTGGCTTTTGTTGCAGGATTAATGTTTTTTAAGCAAAATATTACAAAATCTGAACTTTCCCAGGCACAATCCAAGAAGAAAATATCTTGCTGTATGTCAACTATTTGGAGGCCTTTCACTTAGATTTCAAAATTAGGTTTGAAGATATTCTATCATTAGAAATACTGAACTGGATAACTACTACTGCGAAACCAAACATAATTTTCAAGATGAGCGAGCTGACAACCATCAGCATGAATAAGATCTCAAGGTACAATTAAAACAAAGTTATCACAAGTTTTTGCTGCAACAAAATATTCCACTTCTGTACCCAGCTCTACAGACTGTTGTACAAAAGTATTTGCTGGAATTTCCATTGTTGTATCTGATAGAGAAAGGTTTCAGTGTAGTTTTAAACTTGCTTCAGAACAGACTTAAAGATTGCATATCATGAATGTGGAGATTTAAGAATGCAACTCACTAATTTAAAAAGAGACACAGATCACCAGGTACACCCATCTCATTAAATTCAGTTTTCCAAGCTAATTTATTTGGTATTTTTATAATTTTGTTGATGTTTAATTCTGTCTGAATACGGTGATTTTTCCACTTCATTTTTATGTTTAATAAAGTGATTTCAATATTTGTAATTACTTTGAATTTTCATATTTATTTCATAAATATAAAAAAAAAATAAAAAACCTCTGCTCGTATTTTTTTGCTCATGTTGCACAAGATAATGTCATATTCTGTAATCCTTTTATCTTTTTCAATCATCAATTACAAGTGATTAAAACGAAAAGTTTGATATCTAGTGAAATATTTAATATCCAGTACTGTACAAATTTATTAATTTGAGTAAGCAAAGTAAATGACTAGAGGGTCAATGGTTTTAAAAGTTTTTGTAAAAAACCTGGAAAAATCAATCAAATTAATTCACAGCTTTCTTGATGTAAGATCTGCATTATAAGGACTTGGTAAAGAAGATGTAAGACTGAACGATCTCACTATCTACAAAATTTTCAGAACAATTTCTGATCATTAGATATCCTGGAGACCAAGTTCCGAGAAATACATGTATAATGAAAGGTGTCTCTGACATATTTTTTACTGGTCAATAGCTTATGAGAATCTGGAATATCAAATCAGATATTTTATGAATTAATTTGGTTGGATTATACGCATAATACTTAATTATTACATAGATATTCATCAAAGTATGATGTAGAATATGTATTATAATGTGGACAAAAATCATCTCCATCAAGAAAATTTTAAGTATTACATTAAAGTTTTGACATCCTATAAATATGTATTCATTTGTGAATATATCAATAATTTTGCAATAACAACATTTAAATAAAAGCTGGACTATTATTTGTGGTGGAAAAATTGGGTGTTTAAATCTAAAAGTCATGTGATAATCACGAATTTTCTGAAAAATAAATGATTAATGAAAGAAGTAAGTCTAATAGTCTTTTCTCTAATTTAGAAAAGTGGGGAGTTCAATTAGGAATGCTGTGAACTAATTTGACTACTTACAAAAATTTTTTCAATGTAGAATTTAATTATTATATATGTATACACACTTTATGGACTGGTTATATTTATACGTTGAACTATTTCCATCATCTAATATGAATATTGAATGTCTTTAGAAAAATTTAACTTTATTTAAATATTCCAAATACATTCAACTGTAAGTAATATCGCACAGGTTAGTATATGCACAACATTTGAAAGGTATTATTTCCCCCTCTTCTTTAGATGTTGCCTGAGCAGTGATAGTACTATCATGGAAATCAAACCTGGATCCTTAGATTCTTGAGTATTGGATTTTAAGGTAATGCTCTAAGGGTCCTGTCACTAGTCAGGCCAGCAATACCTGAAGAGCAGGGAAGAATAATACCTCTCAAAACATTGTGCATATACTAACCTGTGTGCTATTACTAATAGTTGAATGTATTTGGAATACAGTCCAACATATAAATACAACTAAAACACCATCATCACAAACCTTCAGAAAAACATTTTATGTATTGATCTTTATAATATTTAAGAAATAGCGCATTATTGGAGGTTGACTTCTGCTTTAATACTATCAATTTTTAATAACATTTTCATTTTTTTTATAAAAATAAAATAATTTTACAAATGTTAACATTTCTATACAACAAAGTAGTAAAAAAAAATCAATCAAATAATTACATTTGGATATTTAATATCTAATGATCCTCCCATTATTTTCTCAAAACTCACTAATGAACTTTCAATTTGTTTTTTATATCTTATCTCCTTAAACTATAATACAGACCAATGTGGTCGCTTGATGACATTGTTTCTCTGCAAAAGCACAGAAATATGCCGCTTATGCGGCCCAAGTTACAGCCTATAGAACAGTTCTGTTCATATTAGCTGTTAACAGGCCTAGATGGCATTGCACACAAATATTACAGCCCACTGATGTGGTTTGTGTCACTACGGAAATAGTGCACACTTCACAGATCACTACCATACGATGTGAGGGTGTATGGAATTCAACTTGCTCCAAGTGTTTTAATGTGCATTCGAAGTGATGATCTTACAACTTACCTGACGTACTATTACATACCACATTTTCCTACACATCTTGGAAGTTGAAAACCAATTACAGAAGTGTAGGTCCCAGAACCATTTCATGTAAGTCATGCAAAAAGGCATATTTGTGGGAGAACAATTACAAGAGTACTAAAATGGCTGTGTTTGTAGGTTGTTTTGGAAATCATGATCTTGGTTTATTCAGACTAGCATATGTATTGATCTCCTCCCCGCACATTCCAGCGCTACGTACTGAAAACTTGGTTTGCTCAGACAAGTGCATGTATTGGACAATCCTTCGGATCGGCAAAACCATCGGACCCCTTCCCTGCATATGCCAGCACTACGCGCTGGAATGTATAATATAATTAAAAAATGTAATTTAGAAAATAATGTTGGTTCATAAATTTTTTAAAAATACTTTGCAAAATTGTCGGAGAACAGAAAGCAAAAAATTATCGGCCCGATAACGTTACATTTCATTATTTTTGCAAGCAACAACACCATCAAACGGCCACATGAGCCTGAGTACACAACAACCAACTAATGCTTTGTATAGTGGTAGAATGGCAGACTCTGAAGCTCAATGTCCATGGATTGTGGTCCATCTTTGTTACTTATGGTATTCAAATGTCTCACAAGCAATAAACCATTTGATTATTATTAAATTAATATTTTAACCATATCTCCATATAAATTCTTATCTTAGAAGATTAAGTTTTCTTTTATTTAGAACATTTTATAAAAGATTCCTTCTCTATAATATCCAACACTTTTCTCTTCCTGATTCATTGTTTACTACTCTACTATCATTTTTAACTATCTACCCCAAATCAGTTTTTGCATATAAATCCAAAACTTTCTGTAACTATTTATTTTTGCTCTATTCATTCAAAATTATTTCATTCTTTTATATCATTAATCAACTTTTCACTCCTCCTCCTTTTTTAAAAATCTTTTTTCACATATCTTTCAACATATACTTCATAATTTTCTTAATGCATTCTATTTTTACAATGATCTTTCTTCAACAATTCATATCTAATTTTATATTCTTTATTTTTCTCTTCTCCTTTAGATATTCATCTCAAAAGCCTCCAATATTTTCCCTTTCCTATAAATCAATATCTCTATTTCATAAAGAGCTACATTTCAAACAATATATTTAATAAGTCACAAAGTACTTCCCTATTTTTTATTAAAAACTTGTTTAGCAATTCTTATTATAGCATTTCTATCATTATTTTCATCATCAGATAAGGTATATACATTCTTAAAAGCACAAACCTACTTTATAACATCATAATTATCATTTTTAATCATATCAATCAATAAAAAGATGAGTCTTTCCAAGTTTAATCCAATTTCTCCAATCCAGTTTTTTTCCAAATCACTCCAATAAATTCTACTGAAGCAGATGATCTGATGCTCAGATCCTGCTTCACAGCCCACAACCAATCTCCTACCATCTAACTATAGTCAAACCCACCTTCACGCACGTATATACATATCTAATAATATGTATATTTCTCTTGCTTAGTATTTTAACATAAATCACGTAAACACATATATTTTAATCTAAAACTATATTTTATTTAATATTTTCATGTGTATATGGGCATAAGTAATAAATCTATATATATTTCAGTGTAGGAGATTGCGAATAAATTAGTAAAGTTATGTTATATATAAAGTATCATATATGAAACTTATTATTTTTCATATGTAATTTTGTAGCCAGAAATGATGCAATTTTGCTAAAAAGTCTCTCGAAAACAATTACCCGAAAGATCCCTTAGATAAAAGTAAAAGATTATGATTTTGTAATAATAAAATAAACCCATTAGTGGAAATTTTGTCCATGCTAGCTTGTTTTAAAATCATAAGATTTATTTTAAAACAATCGTTCGAGAAACTGATAACAAAATTGCATTGTTTCAAAAGTCTTACTAGATAAAGTATCTGGTCAAATGATTCCAGATGAACCTTAAGTGCTTAAACTGCCTCAAGTCCAGCAGTAGTTGCTAAGTTACATCTTCAAAATAAAAGTATATATGCTGCTGGATTTGAATCCACAAAAAGAGGAGACCACCAAATTATGATGTTGCTATACATATTCCACGTCAGTTTTGATTTTCACTCAATGTGCCGTGAGTAGGGGAAATTTCGCCTTCCCCTCCGTTCTGATATGCTGTTCCCATAAGCGAAGCTCTGCATCCCGTACTGATGAACTTTATATATTTTTCCCGTGAAAGTGAAATGCTAACTACCATATAATAATGCTACCCTAGATCTAGTGAAACAATACCGATGGACTGACTCGTAGTAAAATCGCTCTTCCAAATAGCAAGGTAAAAAGAACTTTGACCGCTCGTAATTCTCACATCCTGTCTTCTCTGTAATATTTATTATATTTTCTAATCATATATATTAAATGTCTTCAAAATATGTAATTCTTATAACTCTATATAACTAATCACTATCAAGTCTCTTATAAAATGTTTCATTTTCTTTTATTTCCAAGCGGCAAATAATTTTCATTTAGATTTATGTATTTATATTTTAAAAAGAAATGCCAATGTCTATTACTAAAATGGCCAGCATATAATTTATTTTCGTTTTCCCCACCCATCATTATCGGATAATTAACTTATAACTTAATCAAAACAAGTCTTATTCGACTTGCCCAGGTGCTAGCGAATTTAGATAAACAAACTAATTATTTTTATGTTTACTATAGAAAAACATATTGACATCTGTTTTTTTTTACAGTTTCCTTTCTAAATAATGTGCTATCTCTTATTATTAATTTATATTATATATGTAAACCCATTATAGCTATTACCACCACCATTCATTTTGTATTAATTTATGTATTTTCATAAGGGCATTTATTAACCAAGATTGAGATTTATTAAATGTGTGGAAAGTTATGGATAATATTAAGTAACATAATGTGGGGGGGGGAATCTTCAGATCTTAGTTTTATATTTAATTAGAATTATTATCCATGTTTGTTTAACGAAGAAACCATACCATTATGCCGAGTATTTCACAATTTATGGGCAGTAAATATGTTTTAGATAGTCTTTAAAGCTATAGTTATATTATGTTATTAAGCGTTGTGTGCATATAGGCCACTTCATTTATATATATTCGTGCTTCTTTCTCACATGGAGGTATTCGCTAAGTCGATCCCCATCGTTGTTCTCCGTGTCCTAAAAACCAGGCTGTAAAACCATCCTGTGGACACACTTGGTCGTATGTGCATGCTTTATACGGGAATCGTTCTGGAAAATCCAGCCCGATAAAGACATAGCCGACCGCCCTTCGTCTCAACACCGATTCTGCCTACGTTTGCAAAGGAAATCGATCAACTTCGTTATTAAAATTCATGAAGCACACTCCAGGATCCATAATTGGACCACCCCAATCTGCCGCCATGCACGCACTGCCTTTCAGTGTATTATTAGTTGCCCAGAAATAGCCATAAGTCGTAATGCGATGATCTCTTTAAACAGACATATTTCCATTATTTCACTATGCGTATCAATGCGATAAATTTAGTATCATTTATATAATTATTCATTATCCGTCCTGCACATTAATTGTTTACAACTCAAATTAATAATAATATTGAATAACCAAATGTAATATCTGCTTGTAAAATTATTTTCTTTTTAAATCAAGAAAATGCTCTTTTCGTCTCTCTGGGGGTGTAATAGTATTCTAGTAATGCATTCCAATAGCGCTAATTCCTTAAGCCACACACATATATTATTGGCATAGCCGCAAATATCAAGTTATTGTAAAATATGAATTAAATATATATATATTACTAGTGAGGCTAATGTCGGATAAATAACCCGACATATTTATTTATTGTTAATCTAATAAATCTTAAACTATATACATCAACTCTTGAATCATTGCTTTCTTTTATTTAATTTTAATGTCCATTTATTATTTATGCTCCAAATGACTAGATGATCTCCGCAAAATACATAATTAATATGCTAGGTCACGAGTCTTCATTGCTCGTAAAATATAGTTCGTTTAAGTTAGTCTATCATTAAAATTTAGCCTAGAGTCTTTTTGTGTCTCCGATTAGCGATGCCGGCGGTGAGAAGTAAATTAAATCGATGTCATCATGATTGTTGTTCATCATGTTATAGATCTGGGAAATAGGCAAATAGGGCATAGTTCATGAGTGTTCCTGACCTGTGTATTTTGCGCACGATTGGATTCGAGGTACTTTTGCCTAGATGCTAAATCTTGTTACGTGAACATACAAATCCGACTGGCACAATACATCTCATTCATCTATCTCACACATTTTTTTTTGTAAATTTTTAAAAATGACTTGGGATAGTCCATCAATTATCATGTCATATAATAATGCAATCAGTTCAACTCATTTTCAATCTTTTATATTCTTTTAATGATAACCATTTGTTCTCTTAAATCTTTATGACTTCTTTTCATAATCATTTTCACAATTCGCTTTATTTTTCAAAACATATGTCCTTTATTAAAAAAAAAAAAAATTCTTTTTTAATTATTACATAATGTTAATAGCCACAATGTCAAATTTTAAATAATTTCTAATATGTTAGTAAAGTGTTAAAATAACATTAGATTTTTTTTTCTTTCTCATTTTTAATATCGTATCGAATATTTCCTTTACATGATTTTACTTTTACAGAAGTTTTATAAACAACGAAGAAATGAATCTATATTTGCATTCTAGCCAAATTATTATTACAATAACAATAAGATAAAAATATATATATTTTCGGCTTTATGGATTTTTTTGACAATCGCAAACTTTAAACATATGAAAGTGATATTTTATTTATAAACTTAATGTTTAAAAAGAAGTATCTATACCACATTCAATATGTGAATATGTTATATATATTCAAATTGATTTATAGATTTTTGCCTCCCTAATATTTCCAATATGACTTTCAATTAATTAATCACGAACATTTTAAGATTTCTTTTTTCCATTTACTTAACATATTAATAACGAAGACACTTGGGAGAATTTTAAACTTTTCAAAAATATTAAACTGAATTTAAATATTTTATTATATCTCATCATCATTAGTCTAGTAAAACGATTATAATTCTACCTTAAAAAAAAAAAAAATCTAGAAAAGGGTTAAGACAAATTTTGTGATGAATATACATACCTATCCATGAGCTACATTTATAGTCTATTTATGATATATATGTATTATTTAGTATAAGTATATTGTCTATATTGAATTTAATGTAATTTGTAAGGGATTTGAACTCTGACTTTCAAGCTCCGTTCGGCTATCACTCCATCCCATACAACCGATACACATGACCACATATATATGAAAAAGGTAAATGATCTCCAATATATGTATTTTGTTCTGAACCAGAATTCATCAGTTGGCCCAGATCGTCATGTCTCATACATATATATATAATCAGTGCTCGGTTTATTAAGATAGCAAATCTTCAAACCTTAATAAACAGGCTTCAATATTATCTACCTTCAGCTATCCATATCATTGAAAATCTAATGACAGAATGCTCAAAGCCCTTGCTGATGCCAATACCCATGTTTACCTTAAATCATTCTGAACCTCATGTATAGGACTTTAATATGTCTATTTTAAATACACAGAAGAGGGATGGGCAGAATACAGGCTGAATATGTAGTATTTAATACAAGTATATTGTCTATACCGAATTTGATGTAATGTATAAGAAATTTAAACTCCGACTTTGAAGCTCTCTACAGCTATCCATTCCATTCTATATTCTTCATTCCATTTTATAATACAAACTCACTTTGTTAATAGAAAAACATAATGATGAGATTATTTTTATCATTTGACATCTGAATATTTTTTCTCTTAGACATTACTTTATTAATGTAGTAAGCAAGTCAAAATAATTTGATAATTATCAGGCAAGTCAATTTAAAATCATTATTTTCTGGCAAATATAAAAAATAACAAAAATGGTTACACCAATTAGTAATTAAAACCCATCACAAAGCAAGAACAACTACAAAAAACAACATTGTAAAATAGTTCATGATTTTTTTTTAAAAAAATAAAGAAAACAAATGAAACATTTATTTTCACATGCAAAATTTTCTAACTATCTAAAAAAAAAAAGTTGAAATACAGTGTTGTGATAAGATACAAAAATCTCACACTACCTATATTGTAAAATAGATAATTAATCCAACTGACGATTCAAAAGTGCAGCCAATAAGATAAACAGACCAATCACATAAAAGGAATTAGAATCCATTTTTACATTAAAGTCTGCATTTCCAAATATACATAGGAGTACATCTAAACATTCATTACTACACCATTACAAGCAATCAAACATATTACAATGCAATCATGAATAATCAAACACTTATACATACATCATTAAACATTGATATAAAACAGTGTAAAGCTGCACCCTAAGCATGCACAACTGAGGTGAGAATTCTACAACAGACTCACATCTCTGGTTAAATCAAATTATGGCATCCATTATATTATAAATTATGATTAATACATATATAGGATTAAACTTGTCTGACTTAACAAACTAATGAATTTAAGATGTTATGTATATAACATGTAGTAATTAAAAAAATAGAATTAAATGTTCTTATAGTTCTTGTAACTCTTACCAAATACAACCTATGGTAAACAAAAAAAAAGGGATAAATTTAGTTAATGCTATAGTAGTCCTTCATTATTATAATTACTGTTTGTAATATACATATTGCGATCTTCAGTTTTTGCAGTAGAACTAAATATCAAGTCTTATAATGGTACATAATTTAAAAAAACAAACAAAATTTTTAAATAGTTTATTTTCTAGTGAATAAATTTTATTGTTAAATAATGAAAAAAGTGCATCTGTAATTTATTAGTCACTTCATAATGGATATTATAAGATGGTAATAACTTGAAAACAGTTTTATAAGTATAATTTTATAATATTTAAACTCAATAAATTAACTTCTTGTATAATCACAAGTATTTAACCACAGATTTGTTATTGATTTAAGGCAAGAATGAGTTTAACTTGATAAAAAAATAAAGCTAAAATAATCTTAGCTTAGCTGTCATATCCAATTATTAAATTAAAATGGCATAAAAAAAAATTTAAAATTTAGAAAAAGTCCTAAATATTTAGGCTAGTTTCAATTAAAAAGTAGTGATAAATGCTAATTTATCAAGAAGTTTTGTTATTTTTATACCAATAGTTAGCTGATGTATCTAAATTATTATTCCTGGATAAAGAATTTAATAATAATATATGTGAGTGTACACCCTGAAAATTGCTAATTACTTAAAAATACTTCCTGGTTAAAAAATTTAATGTTTAGAAGTCAATTTAAGTATCTTATACTTTATAAAAGAATATTTGATTAAATATTATTATTATTTTATTAATATATTTTTTTTTTTTACTATAAATAGATTTGTTTACTAAATAACATGCTAAATAATTACTTAAAAGATGATGTAATTCTCAATTAATTATTGTTTTAATTTCCTGTCTAGACTAAATTATAATTAGCCAAAGTTATTTTTAGAAATTTCCAGCAGCAATCAGAAAATTTTGAACTTTCAGTAATTAGATTATCTGGAAAGGACATTTCAGTTGTCAGTCATCCAATCAATGATCATCAAATGACTTATTCTATATAAGTCTGATGTTAAACTAACACACACCACTATCTTCACACTTATCAAGACACCTATCAACATACTTTTTGAATTGTATTTTTATTTTTTTGGTATTTAAAAAAAGTATGCATTATTAAGCAATAAATATCTATTCAGGTATCTTTTACAACTGAAACTCTTAAAAATTCCAAACTTCAACTGCATTATGGGAAATTCTACAGCATATATTTCAGGAAATAAATTGTTGTCTTGGAAATTTATCACAACAATGGAATTTCTGTGTTGTAAGAACATTGTTAATTTCAATTAATTATATTTAAATATTTGAAATACAGGCACTCTTCTCATACCTGGAGCCTAATTGTAAATATAGAGGATTTGAACTCAGACTTTCAAGCACTCTTCAATTGTCCATACTATCTCATACCATTGATACACATGACCACATACATCCCCTATATTTATTATATTTAAACTTTATTTTAAAAAAGATAATGCCTAAGTTATTTTACATTAATATTAAAAAAAATTTAATTTCTTTTTTTAAAAAAAAAAAACGATTCTATTTAAATAATACTGAATATTTTATCCTTTTTTTAAGTGTGTTCCATTTTGGTACAATTTCATTTTATATGGAATTAGAACTATTTAACCAAATTGCAGGACTTTTTAAATGATGAAAGAATTTGAAAATGCTAATTGTTAATGAGTAAATATTTATTAATAATCATTAAGAAATTATTTCATACATGTTTTATGGATACTCATTTAAAAATATTAGCGTATTAAAATTATTTTAAAGGCAGGAAACATTTATTTCATCACTGATAAATGTGAATACTTATTATATTATAAGAATGTATTTATATGTTGGACTATTTCCATGATCTAATATGAGTATTAAATGTCTTTAGAAAAATTTAACTTTATTTAAATATTCCAAATACAATCAATTGTTAATAATAGCGCAAAGACATTTAATACTCATATTAGATGATGGAAATAGTTCAACATTTCAAGACAATTAAAACACCATCATCACAAACCTTCAGGAAATCGCTATATTATAAGAATATTATATAATAAATATAGCTTTAGTTCTCACTATATGTAAAATATATAATTGTTAATTAGAGAAGATATTAATTATTAAAGTTTATCGGCTTAACGTTTTCGAGGATCCATGCCTCATATTCATAGCCTTCATAAAATGTATAATAAAATATGCAAATACAAATATTCAAATAAGCTAGTATTACGTAGCCCATTTCTTCGAGATCTCGAAGCAAGTATCCTTTCTATTAATGGCATGGGTCAACATATTTACACATTTAACAGAGCTCAGAAAAACAGCAACACGTCCTCTGTATTCTTGGAGCATGCTAAACAATCTGGACACAACTCCACACCCGCCAATCCCATAATATTGTGCTCAGAATCAAATGATCACAAAAGAAAAATAAAGGAGGCATTTTATATCAATGGAAACATCCATGCCATTAATAGAAAGGATACTTGCTTCGAGATCTCGAAGAAATGGGCTACGTAATACTAGCTTATTTGAATATTTGTATTTGCATATTTTATTATACATTTTATGAAGGCTATGAATATGAGGCATGGATCCTCGAAAACGTTAAGCCGATAAACTTTAATACTAATTAATATCTTCTCTAATTAACAAGAATATTATATTTATTTGCTACAAAATAGTTTAATAACGAAAAAAAACATTATTTCTACATTTTTCTATTAATGAAGCTGGCATTGCTGAATGCTATATCATAGAATATCTGTTTATTTGAAGTAAAATATTTTAGAAGGAAAATAAAAATCCAAATTTTACTCTGTTTGTTTAAGCTGTGTACTCTTAATAAAAGACTAAAATTTATAGGATATGTTTGATTGTTTATGAAAATGTTTCATTTTAAAGAAGATGTGAAATTCATTTATTGTTGCTGGTTTCTGAAAGAATTTCATTTTATTGGACAACATGTATTACAAATGCTAGCTTTATAAAATAATATTAATATTGCATTCACATTAGTTTATTTAAAAACAAAGAAATATATTTTCAATATGTTAGCTCCAAGTTCTCAAATATGTTTGTTTTTCAAAAAGTTCATTTTAATTTATTAATATGCTCTATTGGTCTCCAGAAATATTTCTTTAAATGCTCCTTACTTTATCATGCTCCTTTTCAGAATAATTACTCTTCATTATCATCATCAGATGATAAACTGCCCTCTTTAAAAGAAATGCTAATTTTATTTATCCAATATACTACTTGAAATGTATAGTATTCATTGTATTGTTATTCTAATGCTATTATGAATTATGCTAGTGTCTGAACCTACCCTGACATCTCTCTGAGGAGTGCCAAAGCATCAAACCATGGTCAGGGGTTGGGGGGGGGGTTTCCTGACAGAGATATTTTAAGTGCTGGCTCTGGCTAAGCATTTATCATAAAGCTTGTAAAGGAATGGCAATCCTCATTTTTTATAACTTACAAGCTTAAGAGATAGGGCCATGTGATCTATGATTCTTATTTTGACTATGCTATTTCTAGTATTTGTTATTTTACTTATTTAGTCTACAGTAATCAGCAGAATGGATACATTTTTATTTGTGTTAGAAACTTCAAGTCTTTGCTTACTTCATATTTTTCAATTGCTGTGTAACTCTTTATTTTATTGCTAATAGTTATAAATACTAATTATATTTTATTTTATATGCCATACTTTTATTTCTATATATTTCGGTATAATGTTCATGTATGATTCTAAGAGGTATTTTCATGATAAGTTCTCAGAATATTGCTAGCATAATATTTTTAAAATGTATTATACTTGTCCCTTTTTGAAGTTATTTGAATGTGTCTAAATCCTGGAAGAGTTCAGAAGTTGGTGTATATTTTATTGCTTAATTATTTTGCCCCAATTTTTATATTTAGCGTATTTTGCTATATTCACTGTTTTCTTGGATTTACACACCACTTGTTTCTCATTATCTTAAAAAATAGTAGGATTGGTCTCTCATATTTTATTATATTATGCCAAGTAAGTTTTGTTATATTTCTGTGATACTAGGCACATAAGGCTATATTTAGGCAAACACCTTTCTTTTGATAATTCTCATATTTCCTGCCCAGAGACACAGTCCTAGCTCATTCAATCTCATATTTCCTGCCCAGAGACACAGTCCTAGCTCATTCATTCTCATATTTCCTGCCTAGTGCAAAATCCTAGCACATTATTGCCTCATGTGTTGGTGCTTTTTTGAGTTCATCCCATCGTCCTATTTGCCTTTGCTTGTCTATCCCTTAATGAGGATATTTTAGTGATATATTTATTTAAAGCCATGTGTAATGCATATCCATGTCTTTATCTTGGCATTTGATAGTTTAGAGGTACTGAAAAGCCATCTATACCTTCAGTTGCACTCTTTGTTAATCTGAGTGATTTTGATATGGTCTTGTAGATGTGCCTAGCTAGCATATCCAGATGTTTTAAATCTGATAAAATATTTGATAATTAAATTTATAATTGTATATGTGGCTATATAAAATTATATACGTCTTCAGCATTCATCGCCAACCAAGGACTGGTAAGACTATATTTTACTTAACATATTGAATATTTTCATTTAGGGACTTTATAATAATAGATAGTGTACTAAATGTGAGAACTTACTGAATTTATCAAAACCATAGTAAGATTTGTTAATTATTGGATATTATTACTATTATTTTAAAATTGTAATACATAATTTTCGCTTATATTATTTTTTTTATTTTATTTTGGTACATTTTTAGTAATTTTGCAAGTTATAAAATAATTTGATATTTATCTATTAAATGTTATAAATATTATTAAATGTTATTTTAATTATTAATTCATGTATATCTATTTTCTTATCATCATATGCATCTTTCGGAAATCTAATATTATCACCCAATCATATTTATTTTATGCATTGAGAGTACAAAAATATAAAGAAGTCTGATATGGAAAACACTTTATTCAAAATTATATTACTGATGTCACAAACTAATATATATATATATGCGTTGTTTGCACAGATAATGAAGCTAGAATAAAGCGATTTTTTTAAAAAAATTTATTAAAATATAAAGCTATTAAATTAAAGAGAGGAGCGCTTTCAAGAGACTACTTGCTCTCATACTGATGTTACAATAACATCAAAGAAGATTATTTTATTTAATTGCAAAAGATAATACCATTTTATTCAACTGGTATAA
Organism: Epiperipatus broadwayi; assembly: GCA_028023455.1. Lineage (NCBI taxonomy): Eukaryota > Metazoa > Onychophora > Udeonychophora > Euonychophora > Peripatidae > Epiperipatus > Epiperipatus broadwayi. The sequence goes on from JAQFVV010006201.1 coordinate 10,504,072, forward strand.
GATCACTTATTCTATTTCATTTATTTTTGATAAAGCTATAAGATCACTTTATTTCATTTATCACAAGTTAGTATAATAAGATTGCTTGATTTTATTTTAGAAGATTACGAGAAAACCTATTGGTGTGATAATTCGGATAGCAATAAAATCCCTTTCCTACTCATGATATCAAGAATGTTATCCTAGTGCAGCGGTCCCCAACCTTTTTGCACTTAAGAGCACATTCTATAATACTGGCCAGGTGGCGGCACCATTTATTTTTTCAATGTAAATTTATAGTTGGATATTGTTAATAATACACATAATGTACAAAAAATATTTATTTCAAAAATAAAATTTTAACATTTGATTACAATATAATATAATAATTTATAAGAAATTTAAAAAATTAAATTTATTTGTATCAGATAAATAATTTTTTATTGTGTTCGGATAGCGGCGGGCACATGTAAAATGGTCTGCGGGCGCCATGGTGCCCGCAGGCATAGGGTTGGGGACCCCTGTCCTAGTGTGCTGTAATCATTTTTAATTTAAGAGTTTTTCATGTTTAATTTGAATTCTAAGTTTAATAATTGTCTAATTCAACAAGATATCATCTTAAGAGTAAAATCATGTCTTATTACTATTATAGTTTTACTAGGATCACATTGTTGGTTGGTTTTTAAGAAATAAAAAATAAATAAATTATTGATTATGAGATAATTCATCATAAAAGAACCCTGAGATTTTATTTATAAATTATTTGAGAAAGAATTGCTATGTTTAATACCAAATTGTTAAGAAAGAGCAATGTGGCATAAAGGATATGTATTAATTTAATAAAGAAGAACTGTACCTTAAATCTAATCATTTTGGAAAGATAATCAAGACAATTATAAGATTTGATTGTATTTTAGAAGACATGCTGGGGAAAGAAGATTTGAAAGTAACCTAAACCTTTCTGGGTCATATGCTTAAAATTTTAAATTATTATATTTTAAAAGAGAGTATAAAAACTCTCCTCCTGATCTGATGGTTTTGCATTTGTCATATTAATACTTGTTTCTGGCTATTGTAGCAGCATATGTACACTAGAGCTAGCTCATGTGTATATTTTTTAAAGCTTATTATTATTAACCTATATATTATTGAGCTATTAGACATAGCTGTATAATCTTGAGCTTATTATTAATGCTGTATGTTTAGAGCACATTGAGAGATTATGAGAGATATCTATCCATCTATTCACTCATAATCTCTAACAGGTTATAATTTTGGCTTGCCCAATGTGTTAGTTTTCTATGATTAGGAGTTTTGATCAAGGATTGATCATTGTAGTATTCGCCTGGCTTGGTTTCACAATTTAGCAATCTATCTTTGTTGCATTCTCATTTCCTCTTTCACGGTTTATAATTTTGGCTTGCCCAACATGTTGGCTTTTGTTCGATTAGTAGTTTGGATCTATCCCTCCCTTTTTTAGATTACAATATATATTTAGATAGTTCATAAAATTGTGCATGTTAGACTAAATAATTTATTTATTTATTATTTTTTTATATATAATAATTTACAACAATGAAATAAATGTTATAATTACCACTAGCAATTCTTAATTAAAATAAGATTGTTTTTTTTTTTTTTAAATATCTATGAATAAAAATATTTAATTTCTTTATTTTTACTCTTCTTCAATACATTCAATATTTTCATTTTCCTAGTAATGCTAGGAATATATTAACAATTAGCAATATAAATGAAAATATATTGTTTTACCATTTAGTGTCATGAATGATACATTAAATGGCAAATATACTCATTATTGGTAGCAGTCATAATTAAATATGTAAAACAATAACAACAGCAACAACAACAACAACAACAACAAAAAAAAAACAAAGAAATAAAAAACTATTTTTCAAAATATTCTTTAAATCTATATAAAATCAAAAAGTTATAGGATTAAGTTTGTATCCAAATTTCTGATAATTAATTATACTTTAAAAACCCAATTTATATTAACATTAATTTCCTACCCTATTCTATAGTTTTAATTATGAAATTAATAAAAAAAAAAATCAGGTTCAGCTGAAACAGAAGGGAATACAATAAAATTTCTATACAAAGTGTAAAAAAGAGAAGTGGTAATATTAAAAAAACTACCAATACTACTTATCATATTGTTAAATATTTTGAAAGTAATTTTGTAATCCCTTTCTTTTATAAGTAAGATATAAAATTATTCAAATCAACTGAAAAATGTATGGCCAGAATAGTCCATGGTACTCGTCAATTAGCTGTCACATGATGTCACTGATTCCATGCAAAAGCACAGAAATATGCCATTTACGCAGCCTATAGAACAGTTCTAGTCATATTAGCCATTAAGCAGGCCTAGATAGCGTCGCACACAAATATTGTGGCCCACTTTTGTGCTTCACAGTACTATGTAAATAGTGCACCTTCACAGATTACTATGGTATGATGTGAGAGTGTATAGCATTCAAGTGGCCAAAACTCTTTTCATGTGCATTTCACATGACCTGACATAGTTTTAGATAGTAATAATTGTAAGCCCATCGCCACCCTTCCATACACATCTTTTTAAGGTGAAATGAATTGCAAAAGTATACGTCCCACCACAATTTTACAGAATTCACACTAAAAAAATTTTTTGCACAAGAACAGCCATGAGACTACTAAAATGGCTGTGGTTTGTCGTTGTTTTTAAAAGCATACGCATAGTTTGATCAGATGGTAATTTTAAAATATAATTCTTACATTTAGTAAATAATGTTGTTTCATAAATGTTTTAAAAATAATTTTCAAAATGTTGTCGCAGAATGTTTGTAATATATATATATATTTGATCAGAGTAGTGCATGTTTTGGTCGATCCTTTGAATTGTCAAAACCATTGGTCCCCCTCCCTGCATATTCCAGTGCTACGCACTGACATGTATGATATAATTAAAATAATAACAAAATTGTAAATCAGCCCGGTAATGTTATATCTATTGGTTTTTGACTAGCAACAGAGCCCTCAAGAGGGCATGACAGCTAGTTGTCTAGAACCTAGTCCATTAAGTTAGAGACTATAAAACCAAAACTATCATGGGTTATTCTAACTTATTGTCTTGAAAAATCAACTACAACTGCTTTTATTATTGAATCTGAAAAAAAAAATTTGGTATTTAGCAGGAAAATCACTTCTTACACCATAATACTTGAGTTTTTCAAAAAATTATTTGGTTGAGAATTCAGAAAATGATAAGCATGTACTCATCTAATGATAATCATTCATTTGATGTTTAAGCATTAAAAAATATCCTTTAAAAATATTCAACATTGAATAAAAAAAGTTTTTACAAGATAGTATAAAATACAATAGTAAGTACGAAATATTAAAAAAAATTGTATTAAGATAATAAACTAACATCACAATAAACAAATATTATCAGAATCTTCACCCATAACATACATGATTAAATGTTCTTATTTGTTAGAAAATTGATAACTGAATCTAAAATTATTTGTTGAATAGTCTTTATTACTTTTGAAGCTCATTAAACTTTAAATTTTCTCAGTTCACACTTTTTTTTATTTATATTAAATTGTCAAACATTTAGATCGCTTAACAATCTGGAAAAACAATAATATTAATATCAAGATTTAACATTATATATTCGATATTACAACCAAATAATTAATAATACTTAATCATTGGTAAAGGAATAGAATGATTATATACAAGTGATAACACTGTAATTAAAATAATCATGTAATCAGTTGCATAGTTAGGAATGTGATGTTTGAGCATTCAGATGCCCAGAATAAACATAACATGCAATTGACCAAAGTGATTTTTTACTTTACTCAGTTGGAAACTGATGCAGAAACCATCATCAACTTAAGACCATTTCTTTTGCTTTGTACAGCTAAAAATTATTTCAGAAACTCCAAACTAAGATTTTTTTATAATTTATGTTTTTTTTTTTCATATGTCATAGCATTGGCCGGGACGCGAACTCACAACCGTCTGCAACCAACTACTTGCTTGCAAGGCAGCTGCGATGATCTCTCGGCTAACAACGCTTGTTGGTTAATTAATTCAAGGCACCAGATTGTGGATTATTTTTTATCTTGCACAGACAGATAATTATCCATTAACACTGAGTCCATTACTCTAGAATTGCATTAAACATTACTGTTAATACTTAACAATGGCAGTCTATTATTGTTGGTCATTCTCTTAACAAAATACATTTGAAGATCTTTATATTTGACCAAATATTATATTTTTGAGCAAAGTTATTACTTTTAAGCATAAGAAGTCCTACATTACTTGTTTAAATAATTTTAATCTGGCCCTGATTATGGATATCTTACAATAAAATTTCTGAAAATAAAAAAGATTTTTTTTTCATTCATAATTATAAAATAAATACACTAGATAGTGAATACAGTTAATGACAAATTACATTTTAAGTCTTCATATAGTAAAAGTAACATCCAAATTTATTTCCGTTTTATTGCTTTTGTAAGTCAGTTGCTTGAAAAAAAAAAAAATCATGTAATTAGTTGTTTCTGATTTCATATTCTGATCGAGCACAATAGTTCTTTTCTATTCGCTGAACTAAAAAAAAAATGTTTTTAAACTTGTCTTATCTGAGAATTGATACAGAAATTTTAATTTCATTAGTTCATTATTTTATCATTACCTTAAATCACACAGGACAAACATTTTATTTAATTGAGCAGATAATTTCTTCTTCCAAACGTTCAAATCAGAAACTTTAGCTTTTGACGTGGCCATTCTTTTAAGATTATATATACATTCCAGGATCTCATTAGTATTCTAGTTGATGTCATTGAAATAAAGACAAAAAAGTAACATCTCATTTAAACAGCCCAATGTAAGATAGAGGCCTCTTCTCAGCCTGAGTCAAGGAGAAGACATTATTCATAAAGCTTGCCAAAGTTGGATCATTTATTTATTGACTCATACACCGGATGGTCGGCTGGAGCTTCTACATTACTGCCTTTACATAGCCCACTGTCAAACAAAGGAGTCTATTCAGTCCCTTGCAGAGATGCAGTGTAAGAGAAAACATTACTCATTAGGATTGACGACTATCAGTTAGAAGTATTTGAGTGGTTTTCTATTTTTTTACTCTCTAGTTAAAAAAATAGCTAGATATCCATTTGTTGGCCAATACTGGTAGGTTAGTCAGCCTGGCTACATGAATCAAAAACTGTTAGTTTTTTTTTTTTTTTAAGTGTCATAGCATCGGCCGGCACGCGAACCCGCAACCCGGGCAACTGCCTGCAAGTGCAAGGCAGTCGCGCTGACCTCTCGACCCCTAATGCAAGACAAAAACTGTTAGTTTAAGAAAGGATTCTAGTTTTACACATTCTAGATTTGAATCCAAGTAGTAGTCATAGCAGGTAATTGCATTGTGGTATGAGACTCCTGTATCATTAAAATAAATATATAATTTTGAGGTAGTTTATTTATTTTTATCAAATAAAAACAAAAGCATTTAAATCTCAAAAATAAATTAATATACTTCTTACATCCTTTTTACCAGGAAGTTATGGTCTTCAAAGCGCTCAAAGACTGTAAATGATGCGCAGCTGCTGCATATAAATAACTAGAAAAGTGATTCATAAATTTTGAATTTAATCATAAGATCTGAGCTTCATTTTTCTCACATTAATTAAATTTCTTTTTAAAAATTATAAATTTGACTGTGATATAACTGAATTATAATTTCATTTAGATAAAATCACCCCCCCTCTCCTTTTTAAAAAAAAAACAAAAACATCAAACAAACAAATTACTTATGTTACTTCTTAAGAAAAACAATAAATTTGTTTTTACTTTTTTACAAAAGTTTTTTTAAATAGTTTTCAGAAGAGTAAAAAAAAAAAAAGAGGGAGGTATCTATTTTTAAATGAGTATTACTGTTGTCATATACATGATAAAGCTTGAATAAATTATTTTAAAAGGCGATATATTACATATATTAGTGGTACATTTGTTGCTGGAGTAACTAAAAGCTGTAGATCAAAATACGCATTTGACTACTTGGTTATCTAACTAATTAAGCTTTCTAGGTTAAATAAATAAATGTACGAAGAAATATCTACAAATTTTAATATCAGGATCCAGCCAAAAATGATTTTAATTCTATAACAAACTAGTTTTCATATATATGAACATATTTAAAATAACATATTTGTATAACGACACATATTTAAAATATGGTAAAATATTTATTTATAGAATGAGCATAAATAATTACAATATATAGATAAAACAGTCTAAAAAGCCCAATGCAGAGTAAAAGCCATATTGTTAGAGGTATTGAAAAAGATAATATTATTCATCACGCTTTCTAATAGTGAAGATTTAAATAGTTTTCTATTCTTTTACTTGAACATCTAGAAAACTTAGCAATATATCGATTTACTTATCAATGCTAAGTGGTTAGCTGAATTGATTATATGAAAAACAACATAAGAAATGATTGGACATAGAAATTCATTTTATTAGAATCAAAATCGCAGTCAGATTTTGTATATTCTACTTTAAATTGATTTATTGACATTCTTTTGAATTTATAGCTATTGATTTTGTTATTAAGTCTTATGCATATATTCCAAGTTTAAAGCCTCAACTCTATCATTTTTGGTGCTCAAAGTTGTAATTAAATCCAGAGCAATAAATTATTATTATTTTTGTTTAAAATAATTATATGTGCAAAGAAATATTTACAGAGTGATTTTAATAATAGGAACCATTAATAAATTAATGTATAACTGAGCATGCTCTGTAATTTTGATCATTAAATAAGGGAGATGGATTCATTTTGATGGTGGATTGCCATGAATCTCATGTACTGCACCGAAAATGCACTTGACTATTAATATTTTATGTTTTCTTAATGAGAGATTGATGATATACACACCAATAATGTCTCTCTCTTTTTTTTTAAAAAAAAAATCTTCTGCATGGAGAATAGATTCATCATCATCATTATTTTCAACTGTTATCAATACACTGCAGGATGAAGGTCTCTTCAATCCATTTTCCCTGACCTAGAGCCTAAAACAATAATTATTTCATAAATCATTGTTCAAATATTACACAACTTTCTACTATATGGAACACAATTAGTTCTGATACAAATGAAGACTTTATAATATGTATTTTTATATAAGGGATTATATGTGCAGGTGTGTGTAAGCCCGTACAGTGTATTAAATTAAATATGTATATTTATACATGTTCCTGAAATTTTGTCAAAACTATTCATGTGTGTGAGTTTTGCACTCAAAATGTCAAGCGTTGGTGGTCGAGTGGCCAGCATAGCTGCCTTACAAGCAGTTGTCACGGGTTCACTTCCTGGCCAATGTTATGACACATGAAAAAAAAAAAATCTTATCTTCATAAATTAATACTGGCAAACCACTACTAATGATAATAAGCATTATTATTAATTATAAAATCTGATCCTATATTTGGGTGTAGTACTAACACATGAAATTGGTTTTTATGGTAAATTTTTTTTAAAATAAAAAATCTAGAAAAATTAAAGTCTGTGATAAATGTGCTATTATTTTTTAAACTAATTGTTAATATAAATTGCAGAGTTTAGACTTTTGAAATTCATTACAAGTAATTTATAACATACACAATATACAGCATTAAGAATATATTGGAGTACTAATTCAAATGTTTACACTTAATATTGTAAAGATTTATTTTAGATGATATTCTAAATGAAAAGCGCATCAGTTGGTAACTGCATCTTAGGAACATTAGCATGGGTGATAGAATGATGGATTCAAGAGTTAAAGATTGATTCTCAGCTAAGCAAAGTAAAAACAAAAATCTAATCTATCAACATATATCACTTAACAATATGTAAGAATGTCTTCTACAAATATTTGCTTGTTAATTTGACCCATTATATTCTATATATAAATACATTAATTTCACAAATTTATGAAAATTCTTGTAATATCTTGATTTATTCCTGAATCAACTTAAAAGAAGTATTAACCCAATTATTTCAATAACTTATAATCATTTTCTAGAATAAAAACCTATAAGTTTCTAAAATATTAATAATACATATACATATAAAAATAAAATATATATATAAATCAATACCAATGATTGTTTTTTTCTCTTTTCTGGATAATTGCAATATTCATATAAATGTTCTGAACATTCCTATAGAAAAAGTAGTCTATATAAGTTAATTTTAGCTTTTAGCTTTGGATATTTAGCATATCTTAATCATAGAAATCTCACTTCTTTATTATTCCAAGCTTATATGTATACTTGATAAATATTTTAATATATTTAAATTCCTTCAAAAAGCCCATTTCTTTGAGACAGGGATACTTGTGCCTTTTTTGTTTATCAAGTATAGGTCTTTAGCTATTTCTCAAGCCTCTTTAATTTTCGTTTTCTATCTTTCTTCTCTCTAGAGCTAGTATTATATGCACTGACAAGGAAGACAGAAAACAAAAAAATTAAAGAGACTGCGGCAATAGCAAAAGACTGATACTCTATAAATAAAAAAGAAACAACAATCACCCTCTCAAAGAAATGGGCTCTTTGAAGAAATTTAAATATTTCTGAATATTAAATAAACAAATTTAAATATATTAAAATATTTATCAGGTATACATATAAGCTTGAAACAATAAAAAAAGTGAGATTTATATGATGTTATATATCCAAAGTATACCAAACATTAATAAAAGCTAAATTTAAATTATATAGACTATCTTTTCTGCATGAATGTTCAGACATTTATGTGAATATTGCAAAAATATATGATATAAACAGTTGAATATGAAAACATTTCATTTTTGATAAAAGTTATCTTGGATAAAGATATTAAAGATTATTAATAATCATTTTTAGAGTACAAATTTGGTAATTTTTTAACCAGATATAATCTTTAAATTCAAATAGTATTAACATATCAGCACAAATATTATTCATTATCTCCTCATTCTTTTTCTATTTATGCAAAACATATACAGTTTATAATAAAATTTACAAACTCTATACATCTATAAAAAAACAAAAACAAATAATCATGAGTGCATCCAAGTAGTGTTGCATTTGTAAATTGAATTGTAATAATGATGATGAAGACATATGGGTTAAATGATTATGGCTAGAATTGCATCTTGGAATCATTTGCTTTATTGTAATTGAATATATATAATATTTAAACACAGGTATATTTTAGATATAATTATAGGGTATTTGAACCCAAACTTTCAAACTCCCTTCAGCTATCCAATCTATCTCATACAATAGATACACATGACCACACACATCGAAAAAAAAATCTCCAATATAATATTTCTTGATAACCAGCACTCATCTGTTGGCCCAGATCATCATCTCCCACACATATATAATCAGTGTTTGGTTCGATTAAATATATATGTGGGGACATAAGATCTGCACCAACTGATGAGTGCTGGTTCAGCAAGAAATATGTATATTGGAGAACATTTATCTTTTTCACATGTGTGGTCACGTGTACCGGATGTATGAGATAGACTGGATAGCTGAAGAGAGTTTGAAAGTCTGGGTTCAAATACTCTAAAATTATATAAATATGTCTAATTATATAATAGTTGGAGCAGTGGATAATTATTTTAAAAGTTATTTCAGAAATAAATCCCAAGATTTTACAAAAATTTGTGTAATTAACATTAAATTGAACAAGTGAAAACAAACACTGAACCCAACCTGTTAAAATGTCATACATATATCTCAAACAAATAACCATACAATTATTTGTACTGCTAAACATGAAACACTAAAAACATTATCATCATTAGCAGTCATTCATAATCAGCATTGAGGTTCTAATTCCAAAAGAAAAAAAAAGAGAGATAAAAACAAAGAATAAAAAAAAAAAAGAGAAAGAAAAGATTGAAATTAGAATTGCTGTGCATGCCACCAATTAAATAATGAAAATATGCTTAATTGAAAAAAAAAAAATGAAAAGAGAATGAAATCAGTTGTATTTATATATTGGACTATTTCCACCATCTAATATTAAGTATTGAATGTCTTTAGAAAAAATTAACTTTATTTAAATATTCCAATTACATTCAACTGTTAGTAATAGTCTACATGCTTTTCGAGAGATATTATTCTACCCTCTTTTTCAGTTGTTGCTGGCCTGACCAGTGTCAGTACTAGCATAGGAATCGAACCTGAACCTTTAGATTATTGAATTTTAAAGTAACACTCTTGCCAACTTGGCAGGATGGCTTAGTTGGTTAGAAATGTTACCTTAAAATTCAGTATTCAATCTAAAGGTCCAAGTTCGATTGCCACGCTAGTACTGTCACTGGTCAGGCTAGCAACATCTGATGAAGAGAGAATACATCTCGAAACATTGTGCATATACTAACCGGTGTACTATTACTAATAGTTGAATGTAATTGGAATATTCAAATAAAATTAAATTTTTCTAAAGACACTCAATACTTAATACTAGATAATGAAAATAGTTCAATATATAAATACAATTACAATACTACCATCACAAACCTTCAGGAAAACAATGAAATCATCAGCATATATATAGACAAATATTAAATAGGTTACGTAATAATTATTTTCTGCCCCTAAATTTTATTATTAAATGGAAAAAAAAAAAAAAGAACTCCCCTCCTTCTAGAATAATTAATTGGAGGTTGGATGGATTGACTCTCTGTTTCAAAAGTAAAAAAAAACAATTTAACAAGCAAAATAAGAATAAAAAAAAATATGAAAATATAATTTGGGATGTTAATCCTGCATAGTCTAGCGATAGTTCAAAATCAAGTGAAATATTTATAATAATTATTATATAAAAATGTGCTAAAGAAGTGACAAACAATATTAGACTATTATGCCATCAACGATAATCAAATATTATTGTTTGGCCACAGCATACTACAAATAAAATATTGATAATCGAATACGTATTGTTCAAAAAGTATTATCTAGTGACATAACTATCGAATCGCAAAGCAAGGCAAAGCCTGCTCCACCCAGTTCAGGGGCCCATAAATTTGAAAATCTATAGCAAGGCAATTAAAATATATTCGCATGAAATTAATTATTAACTATATCTCATCAATTTCTCGGGCTCAATTTTTCTAGTTACGCCAAAAAAATAATCTTTAAACATTTACAAATATATTAGTTTCTAACACACAATTTTAAACAAAATTGAACGATATAAAAACAGTATAGAGAAAATATATGTAAACAAAACTATAGATTATAAATACAATGTCAGAGTTCGGTTTTAAAATGAAGGGATAAAAAATAATATTTTCGTAAATCCGAAAAATTCATAAATACACAAATGCCCTGGAATCAGTATCGTATTAAAAAAAAATAAATTAAAAACGATTAAAATATAATACAAATGTATTTTCTTATTAAAATAGTTTCATATATATATTATTTTGGTCATCTGAATATCAGATAAAATTAAGAAAATTATTTATCAGATAAAAAAAAAACCAACAACCTGCGCTGATAATAAAAACCAGACATTTTAAGAAGTATTCCTCTCAATTTAATTCAACAGACAAACCAATTCTAGTTCTTAATTTAATAGCTTAAGGTCAAAAACGCTTACCTAAAAGTGCTGCGCCTCTTATTGGCAGGAGAAATGTTGTTATTAGACAAGGAGTATGTAGATGTGCTAGGACTGGCATCCGCTGACGTGCCGGATGATTCTTAAAAAAAAAGAAAAAAAGATACAAACTAATTAGAATTGTTAAAAAGATAGGGGGAGAAAAGATGGAAATATTAAAACCAAATATTTAATGCAGTCTTATAAATGCACAATGAATTATATATATATTTCAAAAATACACAGATATCTAAAAAAGTTTCATAAATAGTATATATATGAAGCGCGCCTTTGTAGCTTAATGGCGGTGCATTGCAATGCCCATGATTCCGGCTAGAATTTTTCTCTGAAGCCAACTTAACTTTCTAATATTGGTCAGTTAACATATCAAGCTATGAGGAATAAAACAAGGAGATGAAAATGCCAAAACCTCTAATCTGAAAGGAATAGATAAATCTAATAAATAGGTACTGACCTTCTTCTGCAGAAGATCATTTAAAAGCCGCTTTATGCATAGCAAAATACCATACACATATTCTAAGGGGTAATTAATTACCTGCGCATATAATACATAACGACAGACGCAAACACAATGACATAAACAGTTATCACCAATATCTTATTTTAAATAAGACATTTGATCTATTATCATCTGATTTACTTACAGTTCAAGTTTATGCAAGTCCAGCTCTATCTTTTTACAGAGTGCAAAAATCTAAGCTCTTCCAAACAAAATATTTAACTAAAATGAATTGTGAAATAAAATCCTTATACGTAAAAGTTTTGTTTCCCGAGCAACTGCAATCTCTATTTAATCTACAAATAATTATAATTTCTGTTATTTACTCATAAAAAAAAATTTGCATAAAAATATAATCAACAAATTCAATCATGAAAAAATCCAGAGCAATAATGAATAGGAAAAATAATTAAACACGGTAATTAAAAAACATCTCTCATTATAAGATTACTTCCCTTTCTTTTTACTGCGCTCTTTGATATATAAAATACATCATTTTACGTACTTGTAACATATATATCGGGAGAATAAATTTTTCAGTATTAAGAATCACATACAATATTTTTCATACATATCAGAGTAGGGCAAGTTCTTCGATAGTAGGAGTCGCATAAAATACTTTTTCATACATTTTTGTAAAATAATTTCCCTTTCTTTTGATTGCTTTTCTTCATATAAATATAGAATGTATCATATCATATGCTTGTATCGTATATATTAGCCTAGATGAGAATGTTCTTCGGTAATAAAAATCACATATACTGCTCTCTATATTTTTGAATGTTCAATAATTGTAGAAAATATTATTTTAAAATTGTAATTACAAATAATATAACTACATATGTAAATAGAGGGATTTGAAGACAGGATTTTTCAGCCTATTCATCCTCCACATTATCTCAAACAACCGATACACATGTGAACAAGATATACGCCCTCTAAATATTTCGTGCACACTCAGCATTCATCAGTTGGAACAGATCATAATCTCCCACACATACAAACAATCACTGTTCGGTTTACATTAAGATAGCAGTTCCTCAAACTTTAATGGAAAGGTTTCATCCCTCTCCTCCTCATCGTCATCAACCATTATCAATCCACTGCAGGATGAAGGTCTCTCCAAGTTTAATCCATCTTCTCCGATCTTTAGCTTCTCTTCTCCACATCACTCCTGCACCCTTTCTTACTTCATCCATCCATCCATCTCACATGTGGTCTCTTTCTGGGTCTGTTACAATCTCTTGGAATCCAGTTTAAAATTTCAATTGTCCATCTATTATCATCTCTTCTAGCAATATGTCCAGCCCAATTTCACTTCAATCTTTTATTTTTTTTCAATGAGGTCAGTAACACTTGTTTGTTCTCTTACCCATACATTGCGTTTTCGATCTCTTCTTGTTACTCCCAACATATATATCTCCATACTTCTTTGAGTGGTCTGAAGTCTCTTGCTCTTCTATTAAGTGTCCAAGTCTCAGATCCATAAGTAAGAACTGATATGGATACATAATGTTGGATAATATGAGGGACTAGATTGATGTAATGTCTACATGGGTATGACTATAATATCAAATGTAATAAGTGCTTTCCATCATCGATTTTTCAATGAAATGGATGGTTGAATAGTTAATATCAAATGTAATAAGTGCTTTCCATCATCGATTTTTCAATGAAATGGATGGTTGAATAGTTGGAAGGATGAGAAGACTGAGGCCTGTCCATTAAAGTTTGAGGAATTGCTATCTTAATATAAACCGATCACTGATTGTATATATGTGTGGGAGATTATGTCTAGCCCTAATGATGAGTGCTGGTATACATATATTTGGGAACGTATATTCTTCGCATGGGTTTGGTCATGTATATTGGTTGCTAGAGATAGAGTGGGGGATGAATTGATTAAAAAATCCTGAGTTCAAATCCCTCTATTTACATATAGAGGAAACATTCAGTATTCATACTGCCTTAGAATAAGTACATAATAATTCTTCACACCATTAAATGTCGAAACACTTTTTACAACCAAATACGATAAAAAAAAATCCACATTAACGACTCATTGGTCAAGTAAAAGTTAAAAATTTAAAGTTTCAAAATAATAGTTTTTACTTATCTTTAAAGCATTTACAAAATGAAATTATTAATATTGATACACATTATACTACTATAGATTATTTTATTAATACAAATTGTTTAATAAAAATGATAATGAAAACCAATGTTGTCTCGGGCTCAGTTTTCTCACAGTGATATATATGATAAAGACAGCTTTAAATATAAATGTATTCAATTTATCAAGTGTAATATTTTTGTGCACGCTCATTTGACAATCGACGTTAGATAAATATATTATTGACTATTACTAATTATTCATTAGGCTAGAGAAATCAATTTTTATTAAATACTATTATATTACATTATTAAATTAACTACACCCTCTCCCCTTAAATACATTATAAAACTTCTATTTAAGACATATATAAGAACATTGTCTTTCGTGGTTTACTGCAATGATGGGAGAGTGTGTGTGTGTCAGAGATTAAAGGTCATTTCTAGTATTCGAATTTCACATGAATTCTCAGCAGTAATCCATTCAATTATTATTACAAATAAAATCTTTTTTCAGTTATCTTCATTTCAATCATTTGAAATAAGTGTAGTATAATAGAAGTTTTAAAATATATTTAAAACGATGTAATCTATTAAAAAGTTTATCTTAATACAATGGGGGTAATAACAAATTCATCAATATTATTGAGGATAGGTTTTAAAAATAATAATTAGAAAATTATGTAAATGATATGAATCTTTTAATGGAGGCTCTCTTGGAGATTATTAATTAACCATTCAGTTTCTTTGTGTCTAGGGTACTAATGCTCTAAACTAATTTTTGGAACGTCTGATAATAAAGTTTAGCTTTTTTTTTTTTTTGGTTTGAAAAAATAGTCTAGGATAAGATGAGAAGAGAAATGCAGTGTGGGAATGAATAACTAATTATTTATTAGGCCGATCATAATAATACTGTTTCCTTATTCATGATAGTTTTATGTTGAAATACTGATCAGAAACTTTTTGAAATAACCCATAAGCAGGCTGCTTTAAGAAATTAGAATAGTAATGACATAAAAAAAATAATTTTTTAGTCTAATATTTCCAAATCTCAAAATAAACCAAAGTGTTGAACACAAAAAATGTGTTTTGTGTTATCATGGTTAATTTCATATTTTAAAAAATATCCAAGGATTAACAGTACTTTTCTAAAATGAAAGTAGCAGATGTGATTCCAAGTGGTCTTTTTTTTTAGTGTTTCAGAAATATATAGATTTCAAAAGAATTGAAAATCAAGGTTAAAAATAAACGAGTAATACAAACCTACTTGTATTTCTCCATTGTGTCCCCTACATTCCACAAACTTATCAATGCTCAATTAATCTGCAAATTCAAAAGGTGGTCCTTGAGGCAAAATTCCTCGATTTCCTCCTCAATATCAATCTTCACTCCCTTCCCACAAATCAATTTTTGGTCAACTATAGGGGTTTCACCAAGATCTCTCCCATATGCCAGCTCTGTAAAACTGACAACGAAACCCTCTAGCACTTCATACTTAAATGTTCTTTTCTGCTTGGCGTGAAAAATGTCATCAACTCCTGCCTTTCCTTGCACAGGAATACCATCTTCAACCTCCAAGAATCCATAGAAACAAGGGACTTTGCAGCTATTAGACTATCAGTTTTAAGCAGTCTAAATTTTAATCAATATAATAGATTACGATAAGATGAAGCAAACAATGGCAAAAATGTCATTGAAGATAATAGAAGTTTTACTCACTATATGCTTATAGTATTCTGTTGCATGATTACCTGAACCTATGTTTGAACATAGCTTAAACGATACATTCATTAATTAAGTTCATTATTAAGATTATGTAGTGATTTTTCCATTTCCTGATGAGTTCTTGAAAGATGATCAATAGTTCATTTTTTGCTTGTCTCCATTTCTGAATTGTCAAGCATTTTAAATGAAGAAATGAGACTTGCAATTAAATTAATAAAGAAGGAGAAAATTAGTTGAAATGGTGAAAATATTATTCATATTTTAAAAGAAACAGATGAAGAAATACAAAAAAATTGTTAGCAAAGTTATATATCAAATGTCTAAATGATTGAAAAAACACAATACTAATATTGATATTTAAAAAAAGATAATAAAAAGGATATTAGAAATTACAGACCTAGAATCTTTATCAAGATAATTACAAATCTATGTTGAAACTTTGGATTCTAACCAATCAAAAGAGCAAGCTAGATTGAAAAGTGGCTTTTGCACAATAATATTGACAGAGGGATCAATGAATATGAGTTGCCATTATGTTTTGGATTTGTAGATTATGAAAAGGCATTTGATTCTATAAACATTTCAAAGGTGATTAAAATATTGGATTATCAAGATACAGACTAAGAATATTGCCATATACTAAAATATATATATATAAAAATGCAACAGCAGTGATTAGATTATATGGTGATGCTGAGACATTCAACATTGAAAAGGGTGTACAACAGGATGTTTCCATATTTCCAAAACTTTTTACAGTAGTTTTACAAAAAATAATTTGTGGATTAAAATGGGAAAGGAATAAAATTAATGAAGATCACTTAAATTTTACAGATGAGTGGTTGTTTGTGAAATAATGTTTCAGAGCTTCCGGAAAAATTGTAAGTTATCAGATAAAAGTGAAAAAAAAAACCCATAAACAATAAATTGAAAGAAGATTAAAATAATATTCGAAGAATTTTCACAGAAAAAGAAAATAAAGATTTATAATGATCAATTAAAAGAAATTAACTGTAAATACCTTTGTCAGATTATTAATACTGCTGTAAATATAATTATAGAATTAAACTTGGATGGAGATTTTTTGGTAAAAATAACTTAATATTAGAATGTGTTTGAATAGGAAGGTTTTTAGTAGGTATGTTTTACCAGTTCTTATTTATGGATCTAAGACTTGAATACTTAGCAAAAGAGCAATGCAGAAACTTCAGACCATTCAATAAAGTATAGAGAAAAGTATGTTAGGAGAAATAAAAAGAGATTAAAAATGAAATTCAGGACTGAGAGCACAAAAGATAATATTTACATCATTGAAAGAATTAAGACAATGAAATGGAGCTGGACTTGACATATTCCTAAAAGAGATGCTAAATAATGAACTGTTAAAGTTTTCAATTGGATTCTAAGTGATTGAAAAAAGATGTAAAAAATCCATGTGAGATGGAAGGATGAAATAAGGTGTGTTGTGGAGAAACAACCAGAGAAATTGGATTTAGATGAAGAGACTTTAATCTTGCAGCAAACTGATAATGGCTAAAAATGATAATATATATATAATTTTAACTTATGCTATTTACAGAAATTTTACAAATTTTCAAACTGTTATGATTGATGAACAGTCAATCAATTTCTATTAAACACATATTTCTGTCAATAACTAACAACATCAGCAGCCTAAATACTGATATTCCACCTTAAACACAGCAATGCAATTTTTAATTAACATTAGTCACAACTTCCAATATGACATTAAAGTTTAAACACAGTTATAATGGGAATGTAATTAAAATTTCTTTTGTATTGTTATAATGTTAATAGATAAGACATAATTTTAAATCAAGTTCATTTTTATTTAATCTTGTTTTCAAGAAACATTTACATATGCAAATAAATAATTAAAAACCACATAAATCTAGTAATTTAAAGTAATGTTAATCTGAGTTAGACCATATACAGAATTTTTACTAAAAATTGACTAGTTTCTGCTGGGAATAAGTTTCTATCAATATATTACCAACAGTCTTAAAAGTAGAAAATGAGAGACCTCACCAAATATGACAATGCAATTTTTATTTAATCTTAATTGCAATTTCCAGTTTGATATTAAAGTTAAAACATAGTTTTAGCAGTAATTTAATTAGTCCTCTTTATATTAAATCAATACTAGAGATTCTAAAAATGGTGTTACTATGTTTGATGGAGTTTTAACTTATTTCAGAACACTAATGATGTCAATTGCTGACAGAAACATATATTCAGCAGAGACTGGTCACTTTTTTTTATTTACTTATCAAGCATTACTAATTCAAACCTTTACTCATAACAAGAAATTCTTTCATTATTAACAAGTTTTCACACAATATAAATTTAAATGTAAATAGTTAACTGATGATTTATACAAAAATAATATGATTAAAAATTTGTAATCCTTTTTATCTATAGGTATTATAAATATAGGGGATTTGAACACAGACTTTCAAGTACCTTCACTATCCACACTATCTCATATTACTGACACACATGACCACACCCATGCAGAAAAGATAAATAATCACCAATATACATATTTCATGCTAAACCAGCACTCATCAATTGGTCCAGACTATCATCTCCATACACATATATATAATTAGTGCTTAGATTTTATTAAGACAGCAAATCCTTACACTTTTAGCTTCTCTTCAGTCATCCATACCATTGAAAATTTGATGACAGAATTTACAAATCCCATGCTAATGCCAATATTGTTATCATGCACATGTTGACCTCATGTCACTCTGATCCCTTCGTCTAGGATAGTATCCATTTAAATAAATAGTTATTATGAATAAGATTCTATTTTTTATTTTTAAATAAGAATTTTTTAAAAAAAAACACTCAGGTGACAAATAATTAGAAAAAAACTGGAGTTGACTAAGAAATAGATACTTAGTTATCTTTTAACTAGAAAGTAAATTAATAAATTTCTTATCACCTGGAATGCCTGCTTAATGATGCCTTCACCTGCACTGGTCCTATGTGAGTGGTCAATTGGTGAAGAAGCCTTTCCAGTGCAGTGAGATATTTACTCTTTTTACCATATTTACACTTTATGGATCTACTACTTTATATATAAATTTTCACAGATAAAAGATATAAACAAACACACATTAAAACAGAACTTAAAATGAGCAACCTTTCCAAGATACATAAAATAGCATATGAATAACTATTTAATTTCTTCCAAAATTTTTTCCTTAAAATAATCAAAATCATGTTAAAACAGTCACTTAAGCAAAAAAGATACAGAAAGAGAAAGATTCAAGTATACTTTTGTCCCATCATTTAGAAATAATGTGGAATTGTTAAAAAGATGCAGTCATTATTCAATAAAGTTCATGCACCCAAAGAATAAACAGATAAAAAAAAAGTATCCATAAGATATTATTGGGAAAGGTTTTGGCCATGCAATATTAGATTGAAAATGGCTGCAAAATTACTACTCAGATAAAAGCATTAATACATGCTTTTAAAAATTCACCAAGGAAACAGCATTAAACTATTGTTACATATATAAACTCTGAGGTTAAATCACTACAAAATATGACCTTGGCAAATGTAATATGACTATTATCATCACTACTTCGCTACTATGCAACTCTTTTCATCTCCAAATCAATCATCACCGAAATACCTATCTCTGCAAAATTGTGCATTCATTGTCTGACTCAATAAATCAATAATTGAATTGTTAAAATACTGGAAGTATTATTATAGTTAACTGCAATTCAGGAATATTTAATTCTTGAGTCCACCACTCTGCCACTATACTAAACTATCGACTCAAATAAAAACTTTTGTAATTATTGCTACAGCTCACCAAATGCTGTCTATAGTAATTTTTACAATCTCTCTATTGATAAAGTTAAAAATTTATTTTGGTAATTAGTTCTCTTTCAATGAATACTAGTAACTTCCTTCAACCTAATTCCAATTTTTTAAAAATTTTCTAGGAACAATGTAATTCAATATAAATAATGCATACAACATGTATACTAAGAAAAGCTTGTTTAATACTTTAAAATAAAAATGTTAAAGTATCAAACAAGCTTTTCTTATTATACATGTTGTATGTATTATTTATATTGAATTGCTCTTATAAAGTGATATATATGAGTTTCATTTTTATGTTTGAACCTCAAATTAAATATAGACTTCTATGTCTTACAAGTAATGGGTTTAGCAATAAAGTTTTCAAATTATTTTCAGTACTTGAAGGTGTTGTGACAACACTAAGCTCTCTACTGTTTCCATCTGAGTTTAACTTTTGCACTTCATGAATGATGAGACTATGACCTTGACAATGTGCACATTTGATCTGTGAAATATATCTGTTGATTTATGTAAATGGTATGATAAAAGTAAAACAGCATTTAAATGATAGTCCACTTTACAGTTTAAGTTTTTCCAACAGTATTCCAATAAGAACAAAGTGTTAATCATTAGATTTGCCACATTCAAAATTGTAAAAGTTTCAATATTTTTAAATCCTTGTGTTATATTTTAGATAAGAACAAATACATACCATTCATTGAGTAATTTTTGATGACTAATTAAGTTACCTGTGAGCTATTATCTAAAAAAAATAATTCTAAATCTGTTTAGGAATTCAACAAATTTCCTATTTGGCCTAGATTTGAACTTCAGATTGCAGACATGGAAGATGATTGTGCTAGCATTAAACCAAAAGGATCTTAAGAGAAATGTACAAATTATACCACCACGATCTTTATTTTAATCAAACCAATGAAATATCAGCTTTCTGTTGTCAAGGATATACTACAATTAGGCAATAAACGAAGACTGTGGTGAAGCAATTTATATATAATAATCAGCTTGCTGATCACTCTTATAGTTTATTATATATATATATCCAATGCAATAAAAATATTACACACTTATTATAGTATACATAAATATTAAAGTATGCATATATATATATATATATATAATGATTAAAGGCCAATGATAACATGTTATATAATATATACATATATAAAAAACTAGTTGATTGAATCTAACAATAACACAAAATATACAATAAAATAAACTTAATGAGAAATTCTTTAATAAAACTGAAGAATAATTTTAAAAATTCATTTTTTTCTGCTTATGAAAAACATATGTATAAATGATTTCATTAAAAATATATAACTAAAATAGTATAAATTTATATATTGTTAATAAAGTACTTCAATCTGATTGCATTTTTTATATCTTAATAATATATTTGAAAACCAGGCACTCTTCACAAACCTGGGAGCTTAATTGTAAGTATAGGAATTTAAAAGTCTGAGTTCAAATCCCTATATTTACAATTAAGCTCCCAGGTTTGTGAAGAGTGCCTGGTTTTCAAATATTTACACATCAAGCTTGTATCCTGTCCATCCCCCTTCCTATGTATTTAAATGGATAAGGTCCTATCTATGAGGGGTCAGAATGACTTGAGTTCAACATGAGCATGGCAATAATATTGGTATCAGCATGGGATTTAAGTTTTTATCATCAGATTTTCAATGATATGAATGGCTGAAAAGTTGGAGTAGATTGAAGCCTGTGCATTAAAGTCTGAAGATTTGCTATCTTAATATAAATTGAGTGCTGATTATATATATGTGTAAGAGATGATAATCTGGACCAACTGATGATTGCTGGTTTAGCATGAAATACGTCTATTGGTGATTATTTATCTTTTCTACATGTATGTGGTCATGTGTATCAGTTGTATGATTTAGTATTGATAGTTGAAAGGTGCTTGAAAGTCTGAGTTCAATTCCCTATACTTATCTTAATAATATATATATATAACATTTTATAATAAATGCTTTTATTTATTATGCACTAAAAAGCCAAAAAATAATTGCTTTCTTCCACAACTGGGGTTTTTATATTTAAATTGAAATAAAAGCATGTGTCCAGGAAATATATTTAAATTGAAATAAAAGCATATGTGTCCAGGAAATATTCATTTGCTTAAAGCCTAATTCCTGGTTGAAGAAAACATTTTTTGGCTTTCTAATGGGCAGCAAATAAAAACATTTATTATAAAATATTAAATATTATTTTTAACTTTTTTAGTATTCACATTGCAAATAAAAGCATATATAATAAAATGTTTTGTATATATATTTAATTTGTTAGTATTCAAATATTTTTTATAATTACTCCTATTTAAAATAAAAAAATTTAAAAATATTTTAAAGGAAATTCATAGCACTTTAACAATCAATTCAAATATAATTCTGTTTATGAAAGAAACATTTTAATAAAGGCAATTTTTATAATCAAGAAAAACTAAGACTTGTTTTTATTGCTATTTAAATTTAAAACAAATGCTTTTTATTTTTATTTTTTAAATATATTGTCCTCTTATGTCTATCACTGAAAATTTGTCTTAGTGCATTATCACAGATTTTTAACATATGTACAAAATATATCCCAAACAAAGAGTTTCTAAATTAAATAATATATATAGTTAATAAAATCATGTTGTATGTCACATGAACCATGCAGCTTGTATCTAGCAATTTGTAATATAAAGAGTATTTCAATACCTCTAAACAAGCTTATTTTTTTAATGATAAATACTACAAGAGAAAGCATTCAAATCACCTTTATTTTGGATTAGCCCCATCCCCAGACCAAGTTTGAGCTATGGCTCTCTTCGGTGAAAAGCTAGGACATCAGATTCAAAAACTAACTCAAGATAAGCATTCATCTAAAGTTAACTCTTAAGAAGATCTGAAATTTTTAGACCCCTACAAGTATTTAAATTCAGCTCTCCAACTGAAATAATCATATGGGTCTGAACTTAATTCAGATATCTCATATATTAATGGGCTTTGAGTTAGTTTTTTGAATCTGGTGTCCTAGCTCTTCACTAAAGAGAGCCATAGTTCAAAAACAGTCTGGGGATAATCCTAGATAAAGATGATTTGAATGCCTTCTCTTGTAGCATTTATCATTAAAAAAATATTGTTTAGAGCTATTGAAATGCTCTTTATATTACATATTGGTAAATGCAAGCTATATAAGTCATGTGACATACAACCTGATTTTTTTACTGCTGTTGGAGGCTTTGGGTAAATTAAATCACAAAGTCCATTAATATATGGGATATCTGAATTAAGTTCAGACCCATATGATTATTTCAGTTGGAGAGCTAAATTTAAAGACTTGTAGGCTCTAAAAAATTTCAGATCTTCTTAAGAGTTAACTTTTAGATAAATGCTTATCGTGAGTTAGTTTTTTGAATCTGGTGTCCTAGTTCCTCACTGAAGGGAGCCATAGCTTGAAACCGGTCTGGGGATGGGGACAATCCTAGATAAAGATGATTTGAATGCTTTCTCTTGTAACATTTATCATTTAAAAAAAAAGCTTGTTTAGAGCTGTTGAAATGCTCTTTATATTATATATCATTTACTTTCTTTATTACTTTTATAAGGTTTTATATAATTATAACACACTTTTTAATAAAATTACAATACTTCATAGAGAAGATAATATATATAAATATTTTATAACAAGGACTTTTATTTATTGTGCACTAAAAAGAAAAAAAAAAGACTGTCTTCTTCAATCACAATTGGGGCTTTTATATTTTTATTTAAGTGTTAAATATAAAGACCCCAAAAGACAATCTTATTTCTTAATTTTGTAATGCACAATAATAAAAAAAGCATATATTATAAAATATTGTTATATTATTTTAAAACTTTTTTGGTAATGAAATCTCTTTCATATTATTCCAATTTTAATTTAAATCAAAAATAAAAACAATGTTGCAGTCTGTCTTATATTTGAAAAGAAATTAATTTCAAAATTATTTTGTTTTTTAAAGAAGTATTTTTTTTTTTTTTTTAAACTTCATTTTTTGAATAGTGAAAAAAATAAAAACTTTTACAATCAAGAGAAATTAAGATTTGTTTTTATTTCTGTTGAAATTTATTCTAACTGCTTTTTATTTTAACTCCTTGGATTCTGAGATAGCCTTGACCCCCATCCCCACCATGTAAGTTTACTGTAACTACTGAGTTTGCGCAGTATCAATTAATCTCTCACTCAGGTGCATTACTTCGTTCTGAATGCCATTTTGCTGGCTTGAAAAAGATGTATTTTTTTTCTACGATAACATTTCAATTTTTTAAGATTTTTTTTCCTCATTTCTTTAGATTTAGTCCCCCAAAAAATTTTTTTCCCACAGAAATAAATTCACTCGCCGCTTATTGCCGTCTGAAACATAAGGCCTACATTTTCCTATCAACTGTAAGTATAGCCTTTTTTTTTTTTTGGATAAAAAATTATGTATTAAAAATAGAATATATGTTTAGGCATTGATAAAATTTATAAAATCAGGTTAATTATGGATCACTGTAATATAGAGTATTTGAACACAGACTTTCATGTTCCCTCAATCCATCCACTCTATCTCATACAACTGATACACACGACCATACACACATGTGAAATGGGTAAATGACCCCCAATACACATTTTGTGCTGAATCAGCACTCGTCATTTTGTCGAGATCATCATCTACCACACATGTAATACTCAGTGCTCATAATAAATTTGTTTATTTTGCTGTTTATTGATTTGCTTTGAAAAACCCATTCTATCACAAACAACTGATACACATGACTAACACACATGTGAAAAGGATAAATGATCCCCAATACACATATTTCATGCTGGAACCAGCACACATCATTTTCTCGAGATCATCAACTTCCACACATGTATATTCAGTGCTCACAATAAATTTGTTTATTTTGATGTTTATTGATTTGCTTTGTTTTTATTCATTTTAATTTACATAAATTTTTATTTGTTTGATATTTATTTTTTTGAATACACTTTTTATTTGAAAAAAAAAAAAAAAGATATATTAGGTTGACCTTCCCCTATTATTCAATAATACAATAATATATATTTTCATATATTACAATTTACTAAAGTTCTCTTTGCATAATACCTCATGCACTGTTCTTACTGTTATTTTTTTTGCCCCCACTAAAACCAAATGTATTTCTAATAGATACCCTGCATTGAAGGACTAGCAGATATCAATCACGTTGTTTTTATAATTTTTTCAATAAAAAATTATCTCACGTAAGTGATGTTAGATATTCCCCCCCCCCTGCATTTTAAGACAAATGTGCTAAAGCTGTTTATGAAAATACATTTAACTTTCAAAATTTAGAATTTGTGAACCAATGTAAAAATAAACATTTTAAAAAGTATTAAAAAATGTTTTTTCTTAATTTTTTTTTTGAAGTAATGACTATTTTATCAGCTTTATTACATTCTTTCATATTTGCTCTTTCTACCAATATACATATTTTTATATTTATTACATTCAAACAGAAGAAATATTATAAATTTTATTTGATATAATTTTTTAAAAAAATTCAAGATGGTGACTTGGAAAAATTAAGAGTTAAAATTAAAAGAAAATAACCATCCTCTTATGTACACCTTAGAAAACTGAACTGATATCAAGATGTTTAAAATTTGGCCCACCAACACCACTGTAGTAAACAAATCAGAGAACTAACTTGAAATATTTCATTGCTATATTTCATTATGATTTCTAATATAGGTATAACATTTTAAGGTTATCCATTTGATAGAAGTATGTCAAAACTTGATTCTAAAATGTATCCCAAACAGAGTTGCTGAGTTAAATAATATATATATATATATATTGTAACCGTGTACCCTATATATTACCCGAGATTATGGGCTTCGAAATAAACATGACATAGCGTAAGGCTTTATTTATTTTCTTACATCGACAGTTATTCACGATCCACATAAGGGGGCGCCAGATACGATTATTTAAGTTGATTTTAACTACTCGCATCACCTTACATCATGTCAAAACGATTTCGAAGTCTAATCCCACCCACTAGCTCAACACTCCCAGCATGGACCAATAAGGTGTCTCAAGGTTGTTACATGATTGTTTCCAGGACGACTCCTCCCGGAGAAGACGCATTGTCCCTAATGAAATTCAGCATGATTTTCTAATAAGTCGATCACGGCATAAGGATCGTTTATTGGTTGTCACTGACCTATGAGGTTGTTCGCTACGCCCGAACACAAGGCTTACAAGTTCATTCCCCCGCTTTATTGTATATAACATAATTCATTGACGTTTACTTTGATTGATTATAGACCCGCCCGCTCTTAAATCTATCTTAACTAAGGTGAAATAAGAAACATCGTGACTTACGGCACGATGGTGACATAATTAATAAAATAACTAAATTGAAACGGAAATTAAAATTAACTAAATCTACTTCAAAGATAAGTTATCAAAGCATAAATAAACTACGGTTTCGATTGTGTGTGAAAAGATTTGAGATATGCTCGACTTGATTAGATATTGAACAAGTTTATTAAATATGAAAAGAAAACATTATTAATTGATTTATTACAAAACATTATTAATTGATTTATTACAAAACATTATTAATTGATTTATTACACACGCGCACATACATTCACGCCCACAGAGAACCATAAGTATTCATAACACAATTTGAATAACGAGAAAGTTCCTTTCTATTTGATAAATATATAATCTTTCCTTAGATTCACTTAAGTTTAAAGTTCATGTTTACAAAGTTCAGTAACAAAGATAAACTATTATGACGAGGAAAGTCTTAAGATTTATTTGAGTAAATTTATGTTGGTTAATTACGAGATTGCCTTACGAGTTTATTAATTGAGTGAGTGAACATAATATAAAACATATTTACCTAGGATTTGTCTTGGTTGCAACGAAGGTCGATTGGTCTGGACGAGTTTGGGTGTTTCACGGAACATTTCTTTTATTAGGAGCATTCACTTAACACGACGATGTTATCAGAATTTCATAGCTTCGGAGATATTTCAGTAGCGGAGCGCCGATCAGTCACTGAAGGGTTTATTAGCCCCTCATGACAGTCGACGCTCTTGGTATTAATTTCATGATGATCATTTTAAATATTGAGGAATAACCAAGCTAATTCAGAACAATTCTAATTTTAAATAAAAGCATAAGCATCGGAATAAATGAGCAGGTGGTAATTCAGCGTACTGAGAATTGGAAAATAAAAAACAACAGCAAGGATAACGTATCTATCGAAATGAATCGAATCGAACCGACCATTGAATAGGTTTTGACTGGTATTTATAAGGGTTGATCCATATCTTAGGATCCAATCTACCCCCATAGTTCCCTGTTCTTGGAGTTGTCATTCAGGTCCGCGTTTGAGGTACCTGTTCACTCACTCTTTGTGCTAAAGGCAATATTTATTTTGAGACAATCTCATTTTGCAATCTCACTCAACCAACCTTATTCCTTCACACCTCGAATGCATGCGTGTGTGCGTGTGTTTTACTAGAACAATACAAGTTATTTTAAATTTAGAAGTCGTGCATTTATCTTTTCCTCAAATCTTTTCTATAAGTTTTATTCTAGTTAAAATTATATTTCTAAAATAAACATTTTTTAATTCCCCGTGGTGATTTTGATTGATAATTATTTTTATTATTTTAGGAGTGCATATTATATTTTATTATTTAGGAGAGCAAATTATTTTTTGTTATTATTTTTATTATCTAAAGGCTTTAATCATTTAATTAGACGTTTTACCGTCTGCATTTTATCAATGTGTTTTATAAATGTATTTATGAGAGAAAGAAAACTATTACTAATTACGAAAATAAAGTTACGAGTGTTTTATGTTGCTTGCTGGTGTGTGTGTGTTTATCGATGTATCCTAGATTTAATATTGATGTAACGCTGTCTCGTTACAATATATATATGAAATATTTTACAATAAAGACTACTCACTAAAAAGTAAAAAAAAAAGTTTGTTTTCTTCAACCACAATTGAGGATTTTATATTTTAACTTTAAATATAAAAACCCCAATTGTGATTGAAGATAACAATTACTTTTTAGCTTTTTAGTGCACAGTAAAAAAAGAATTTATTATAAAATATTTTTTATATTACTTTTAAATTTTTTAGTAATGGGATTGTATTCATATTATTCCAATTAATTATGAATAAAGACAATGTTACAGTCTGTTTTATATTTGAAATGAAATTCTGGTGCAACTGATTCCAGTATAGTTTGTTTATTAAAGAAGTATTTTTTCCCCAAAAAACTTTTCATTTTTTGAATAGCTAAAAAAAAACATTTACAATCAAGAGAAATTAAGAATTGTTTTTATTTCTATTTGGATTTACTGCACATACTTTTTATTTTTAGTTTTTTAAAAAATATATTACCCTCTTCTGCTCATCACAGAAAACTTACTGAATTGATATCAACATATTTGAAATTTAGTCTGCCAATGCTATTACAATAAACAAACTAAGGAATCACATTGTCAATGATTTCTAGCATATATACAAAATTTAAAGAAAATCCATTTGATAGAAATCTGTTAAAACTCGATTACAAATTGTACTCTAAACAAATAAATAGAGGTCCTAAGTTAAATAAAAGTATTTAAAAATAAAACCACCCAATTTTTCTATTTGCATGAATATCTAAACATTAATGTGTTTAATAGCATATCCACACACATACACACACATACAAATAATTAAATCAAATAGTAGTACATTAATTCTCTAAATCGCAATAAATAAAACAATCATGTGACATTTGAATATGATAGTAAGAGAGGTGAGCTTTGATCCAAGATCATTTAGATCTTAAATCTGTCACTCCAACATTGCTGTAATCATTTACGAATGTCAATTACCATTGGATGCTGCTTGGGCTACAAATATCCCAACTGTTATGCAGAAATGTCATCCCTATTGCTTACTGCATTAATTTTAAACTTATTTATTTAAAGATTGTTACAAAGAAAAGATCTCTTTGCTAACATGCTTATTATAAAAAATAATAATTGAATAGTTTATTACTTGAAAGGTCCTAAGACGTTCAAGCACCAGAAGTGTGATCCATAAACTTGAGCTCCAGAGCTGCCACTCTATCATCAGAGTGAATCATGCAAAGTATAAGAAATAAGTATTTTTCAGACGCATATTCCTGAGGTTAAAGCCTTAGTAAATATTACTTAATATAATAACGTGCGTTTAAAATAAATTTATAATTACAAAGATGAAGTAAATTTCTCTTGTTTTGTTTAAAAAAAAAACCTTTGTAATGAAATAACGTTCACCTTTTTTGAATGAGTACAGAATAATTTTTATAATTTATTTTTATTCGTAAGATTTAAAATGTTTAAACTGAGAACAACTGTGATTAATAATTAATTAATATTTCATTAACTTAATTACAAAGCAAAATTCATTAATGTATAATTCTTTAAATTCTAACATTTTTAAAAAAAAAAAAAAATACAACAAATGAATTAAAATTATTAATATCCTAAAAAACACACAAATAATTCAAATATGTCAAATTCCAAAGATTAAATTATCCAGCTGTAATAATATGTAATAGTTGGAGCAATAAATCTTCAAACACTAGTTACTATTGAAATAATATATTGGATAATCGGCAAAGGTGGATTCATTTTTCACTTGAAATATAGCTTATTAGAAGGCATTGCAATAATGTATAATGCGTGAAAGTTTATCATTCCAATTATTATCAATATTTACATGCACGTTATCTTTTGAGCAATCTGACAAAATAATATTATTTGATCATCATCAATACAACTTATTCTATCATCTCCGTAATTAGATGTACATCATAAACTGTTACTAGATTTTTATAACAATAAGATATGTAATTCAGTCTTAAAATAATTTTATTAAAATTTAAACAAACTTTAACGCAACTTGAATATATTTAATATTTATTAGACATTTGGATTCATGTCAATCTTCTATTATTCATGTGTATTAAAAAAAAAAAAAGATAAATGATTGCCAGATAAAAATCAATTAAAAATTTATTTAATAATGTGTAGGCGCGGTTGGTAGAGGTCCCAGGATCGATTCTGACGGTCGAACTTCATATGAATCCCCAAGCAATAAAACCATTAGCATTTTTAAAAAAAAAATCTAATAATAATGCAGCAATAATCCACCATATTTATACGTGTGGATTTAATAATCCACACATATTTATATATGTGGATTATTGCTGCCTTATTATACGGAAATACTCAGCAAAAAAAAAAAAAAAAAAGAAACATTCATATTAATTCTTTTAAAAGGGTCGATTATTTTTTCTATATTTAAATAAATAAACAAAATGTAATTATTATTTTCATTCTTTCTCAGACATTACCTAATTAAAAGAAATTCTATATAACAATTAAAAAAAAAGTTTATTTTAGTCAAACACATTTTTATTTAAAGAGTTTATTTATTTATTCTAAAAAGAGCAATTCGTTTTATTTCCTTTAGCAATCGTAAAATAAAACATTTTTCACAATTTTTTTTTTTTTTAAATTGGCAGCTATAATTCTCAGACATGAAAAAACTGCATGTAAAAATTTATTAAATATATATATATTTAAAAAAAACATCCAATAGTCAGTTTATTAGTATTACATTATTAAACATAACATAAGGTTCTTGAGGAAAACTGGAATATTAAATCAATTTCAGAACATTCTGCATAAAGCCATTACAGATTTAGTTATGTAAGATTAGTTGCAATGAACAAGGTTTCGTGATGCAGAGGTTAGTGCATTTACTTCAATGTCTACCTTTGGAGTTTAATCTCGATAACATTGGAAATTTCTTCAGTTCCTATGCATGTTAATATTATTTTTATAGATAGCATAACTAATCATCCACTCATTGGCCAATATGTTAACTAAAGGTTACATCCCCCCCCAATTCTCACTAATTAGCTAATAAGTGAGTACACAACATAAGCAATAATGCCTTCTAGGAATACTGAAAATTCTCAAGGTGTACTATGTGTTTTTTTCATATGTCAAAGCCTTGAACGGGAAAGGTGTACTAAGATTTTAATGTTTCCATATAGTTTGGAAATATTCTAAACTATCAGTATTTATGTGGAAAAATCTCAAGTACTTTAATACCTTTTCCAGTGCTCTGCAAATTAAATGTTTGTTATTTAATTGTTTGAAAATAAAATTGTCATTTCATTCTTAATTTTTTATTTTCCTATTTATAAAATACAAATAATACATATATTAGTACTTAAAAATCTCAATACAAGATTTAACACATATTTATAGTCATCTCAATACAAGATTTAACACATATTTATAGTCATATATTAATGCAGAGATTTCCAAACTATTTTCCATAGAAAGTCGGTAAATGTTCTATGAAATGATATTAAATGTTATTCCAAGCTGAACCCATGTTTCAACATGATGAAACACTCTGTCAGTGATCTGTGCATGCCCAAATGCTGAATGTAACATCAACTATTGTTAGCAATCTGTCAAAGTAAGCAGAATTTAGCAATGCCAGCTGAATATATATTATTCATGACAATACTTTATTATTATTATTATTATCATCATCCACCTTTTGAGTTTTATATTAACGTTTGTCATTCAAAGATTAATTTTTCTAATATTTCAAGAAAGGATTATGGGAAGGGTAATTATATTGATTTTTGTAGTAACTTTTCTAAGGTTAATTGGAATTTTTTGTATTCTTTTAATGATGTAAATCATTGCTTGGATGGGTTTTTAAAGATTCTTAATAGTTTTATTGATTTGTATATTCCCAATAAGCGGCCTTTTTATAAGGGTTTTCCTCCTTGGTTTTCATGCGATCTTATTAAAATTATTAAAAGGAAGTCTTATCATCATGGACTTTATTTTAAAACACAGAATATCTTTTTTTATAATAATTTTGTTAATTTCAGAAGATTGGTGAAGCATGTTTATAAAAGAGATTTGCAGAATTATATTAGAAAAATTGAAGTTAATATTTCTTCTAACCCTAAAGAATTTTGGGATTTCATTAATAAGTCTGGTTTGGGTAAGAAAAGGGTTCAAGCTACTCATGATTTCACTTTTAAGTGCAAATGACTTTTCAAAACATTTTGCTGATGTATATTCATCACATGATACAATATCTTCAAATATTGCATTATTTTGTAATTCTTCAACTGTTCATTGTATAATTGACCATACTTCTAAGGATGATGTTGTTATGGCTATTAAGCGACTTAAAATTCATTCTAGTTTGGGAAATGATAATATTCCTTCATTTATTTACAAAGGGCTAGCTGAATTTATTGCAGTACCTCTTGCATTTATTTTTAATTTATCACTTAACTCTTGTGTTTTTCCTAATGTGCTTAAGTGTGCCAAAATGGTCCCAATTTTTAAGAATGGATCACGTGATTGTATTAATAACTATAGACCTATTTCTGTTTTACATACTATTGCTAGAATTTTTGAGAGGTGTGTTTATAATAAAATTATTTTAGATGTTAGTAAACTCATTTCTTCTTCACAGCATGGTTTTATACCTAATAGATCTGTAGAAACTAATTTGTTAACAATTTATGATCATATAGCTCATGCAATTGAAGACCAGCAGAGACTTGATGTTGTTTATTTTGATTTATCAAGAGCTTTTGATAAAGTAGACCACAGTATTCTTCTTCACAAATTATATCAAATGGGTTTTTCTACTAAGCTTGTTTATTGGTTTCAATCCTTTCTTCATGGTCGTACTGCATACATTAAATTTAATAATACTATTTCATCTAATTTTAAATGTAATTTGGGGGTTCCTCAGGGTAGTATTTTAGCACCTATGCTTTTTAACATTTATATGAATGACCTTAAGGATTGCTTAAAATCTTCTTATCTTTTGTGCTATGCAGATGACTGTAAAATCTTTAGAAGAATCACATCTGTGTTTGATTGCACTCTTCTTCAAAATGATATAGATAATTTTAGTGCTTGGTGTGATCTAAATAATATGACTGTTAATTTCAGTAAATGTTCCTTAGTCTCGTATTCTAAAAAATCTGAAGTTTTGCATTTTTCTTATTTTATTAATTCTCACAAAATTATTTCTGTTGAATCCCAAAAAGATTTGGGAGTTATATTTTCTAGTAATGGATCCTTTCTTCCTCATTTGGAAATGATTATTGGTAAGGCTTTAAAAATTATAGGTACTATTCTAAGGTTTGGTTATCATTTCAGTGGTGATACAAAATTTAAATTATTTTTATCATTGGTTCTTCCCATCATTGAATATTGTTCAGTCATTTGGAATCCTAGCTCTAAACAGGGATGTAATTTATTACAATCAGTGTATAATAAGTTTTCTAAATATGTTTCTTTGGGAAATAAAACTGTTGTTCATCTTTCTTCTAGAAGACAATATAGAGATATTAAATATCTTTATAAACTTGTTAATAAAATAGTTCTTTTATCTAATACAATTTCTACTGTTATAATTAGATCTCATGTGCATGATACTCGGTCTGCTTCTGTTTGTTACATTAAAACTTGTCATTCCAATGTTCTTAGATTTTCTCCTTTGTTTAGGCTACCATCTTTATATAATCAGATTTGTAGTAATATTAATTACTTCAATTTAGATTATAATCAATTTTGTAATGTTATTAAATTTAAATGTCAGATTTGATTGGTTTAACTTGATTTTGTTTATATATATATATTAAATTGTTTTTTTTTATTTTGTTATGTGCTTTATATTTATCCCTTTTATTTATTTGTTACTATTAATGTCTTAATAATAATTGTTTATATGCTGATATTTAATTTTACTTTAGATTTTTAAATGTGTTAATTATCTTTTATTGAAATATGGCACATAATTATATTAATAATTTGTCATTTAAACTCATTTATGTATTTATATATTTGTTATGGTGCAATACTGTAATTGGTTTTATGCTGTAGTTTTGTATGGTAAATAAATAAATTGAATTATTATTATTATTATTATTATTATTATTATGATTTTTTTTTTTTTTTTTTTATTTTTATTATTATTTTTTATTTTTTTTATTATTATTATTTGTTTCAAAAAGGCCTTTATTGTCTCAAAAGAATACATTAATGGTTACATAGTAGATTATGTGCTACAAGTTTTCCAGTTACAACCAGGTTACAATTGTTATTACAATAATCAAGATAACGTCTTTATATTATATTGTCTTAATTGAATGTTACAGATTTGTTCATTATCAAATAAAGTGTTCAGAATATTATAGACAGTTGCATTTCAATAGTTATTAGGTGCACAGATGTTACTGAAGCTATTACTGGATAGGGATGGGCTCTGTTCTTTTGCTTTATTTCCTGTTTTATTATTTATTTATTTTTGTTTTTCCCTTGTTGGTGCTCCATATTACTTAGTTATTATTTCCTTGATTATGTTACAACCTTGCTCTGTGTTTAAGCAGAGACCAGGTAGCTGCATAGATGTCTGGACTTGTTATCAATTTGTCCCGGATTTGTATTTGCATTAACTTGTGTTCAAAAGTTGATGGATGTCGCCTTGTGTTATTTCCCATTAGGAATGTACATCTTGTGCATCATAGTGAATATAGAACAAAAGTTGCTGCCCTAATCAGTGGTATTGTTTTACTTTGGAAAGCCATCATTACTTGTTCCATTGTGGTTTTATTTTTCCTATATGTGTTGCAAAGTATAACTCTTACTTGTTCCAGACCTTTGCAGTGATACAGTAAGTGCTGGACAGTTTCTTCATTCTGATGGCATAAGCCACATAAAGGATCCATGTCTCTATGTAGTCTTCTATGTACCAGAAAGTATGTGGTTGGGAGGGCATCTAAGTTTATTTTAAGGATAAAATTGAAAAATTTTGGTTCTAACTCCCATTTCTTGTATTTTTTAATTAATACTTTATTGTTTATTTTTAATAGTGGTAATATTTCATTGTTGGTGGTATGGTTCTGCATTAGTTCATAGATTTCCCAATATTTATATTTTTCTGTCCATTGGTTGGGGATTTTTCCTATTGCATTGCAGTGGTATATTGCCGATTGAATGAGTGAGTCTTTTGGGGGTGGTCGATCAGTAGGTGTTATTTTAATTAGATGTTTTAATTTTGTAAATTGATTAATTAAGGCAATTGTTGTATTTTTTTCTTTTTGCATGTGGAAAATGTTGAGGCTGTGTAGGCCAAGGCCATTTTTTATTAGTGGTCAGCTAAGATTTTTAATTGATATGGCCACTGTTTTCCTGGCCCACATAAGTTTACAGCATATGGAGTTAATTTTCCGGATGAAACCTTTAGAAAAAACAATTA
This sequence comes from Epiperipatus broadwayi, assembly GCA_028023455.1. Classification (NCBI taxonomy): domain Eukaryota; kingdom Metazoa; phylum Onychophora; class Udeonychophora; order Euonychophora; family Peripatidae; genus Epiperipatus; species Epiperipatus broadwayi. The sequence continues at coordinate 10,539,374 of JAQFVV010006201.1, forward strand.
CTGGCATGTAGTATGTTATTCTAGTCATGATTAGCCTGTTGATTAGTTGTGTCTTTGCATATATTGATAGATATGCTTTAGACAATGAATTTGCTATTTTTTCAACATCTTCTTTGAGTTTGTTTTGTATGTGACAGCGCATTCTTGTGGTGCCCATATAAAATGGAAAACCCAGAAAGGGATTTGGTTTTCCCTGAAATACGGACTCACATGGTTTGCCTGAGAATATATGCCAAGATGCAGATTTTGCTGGATTTATCTTCAGTCCATAATTGGCTGAATATTCTTCCACTATCTTGTTCAACCGCGGTATCTGCTTTTTAGAAGTTAGAAACACCGTGACATCATCCATATATGCCAAACATGCTATTTTTTGTGTTGATCCTGGTATCTGTATGCCTTCAAAGAATTGATTTATTTCTTTAATTAAGGGGTTGATATAAAAAATAAAGAGTAGGGCACTTAAAGGTGAACCCTGTGATAGTGACTGGGTGGGGTAGAAAGAGGGAGAATTTCTACCATTAAGTGGTATGTGTAGCTCACGGTTTATTAATAGGTTTGCTATTATATATAGCATGGATCTGGGGATGTCTGTGGTTTCAAGCATCTCTAGCAATACAGATATGTTGACAGTGTCAAAGGCTGATGCTATATCCAGTTGTATGACCAAAGGGCTATATTTTTTTTTATTTCTTACAGTTACCATTATAGTTTTGAAAAGTAAAGCTGCTTGTGTAGTTGAAGATTTTTTCTTAGCAAACTGAGTATCTGAGATGGAAGGCATCAAAAATGGCTCTATTTTTTCTTTTATTACCTTTTCCAGTATCTTCATTGGAAGCAGTCCCATGGATATAGGTCTTATGTCTTCAAGTGCAGGAATTTTTTTATTCTTTTTATTGTAAGGTACTATTGCTATGGGGTACACTCCCTGTACACTCCTAATTTCTTGAGCTAGATGGTTTGCCAGATTACAAAGATATTTTGAAGTGAATTGGCTAAGGTGTTTTAAGACAAAAAGTGGTATTCCTGGGCTTCCAGGGTGACAGTTATTGTTCATTTCATTCATTTTTTTAATGAAATCATCTGCCGTGAATAAATTTTCATTTTTTGGTGGTCCAAATATGTGTGCTGTCCACTGTATTGGTGGTGCTGATCGCAGTTTGTCTCTAAAATGTTCAAACATTGGCATTATTATATTTTGGCCAGCAAATATTCCTCTTTGGGTTTGTATGGCCATTGGTACTTTAATTTCAGGTGCACTTCCAAGGGCCCATTTTATGTATTTACGTGACCATGTATGTTGCTGGGTGATGCATAATTTGGTTTTTTTAATTTTTAGATACTCTTTTAGGGACTGACAAGCCTTATTATATTCTTGTGTTAAGTTTCTTATATAATTTTGGGTGTGATGTGTAGGCGTGATTGCTGTAAGTTTTTCATGTATTTTATCAGCATATTCTAGTAGCTTGGATGGTGATGGTCTATTCATTACTATGTGGTTTATATTAAAAGACAAAATATTGATAAAAGCTTGGTATTGTTGTATAGGGTCTAGTTTTATTTGTTTTAGTTTTTCTAGCATTATATAGGTTTCAGAAAAGATAAATTCTGGGGTTGACTTGGGAAGAAGGATTCTGATTGTTTTTGTTAGTGGTGAGGTGTTAGTTTGCATTTGGTTTAGGTTAATAGTTATTATTTGTGCAGAGTGATCGGAGAAGCCCGATGGTATGAGGTTTATTTTTATTAAGTGATGTAGAGTTGGTGAATAAAAGCATAAGTCTATCAGTGATTTAAACCAACCATTATGGAATGAGACAGCATCCTGAGGAAGAAAACCTTGTCCACTCATTAGTGGAACTTGTATTTTGTGGAGCCAATTTTTAGTAAATTCCAGATACGATGTGTTGAAGTCACCAACCAAGATGGTGGGATCTGCCATGGTGGCTAATCTTGAATTTATTGACATGATTATTGTTTCAATTCTTTGTTTATTTATTGGCATATATACAAAAATTACATTGATTGTCATTATTTTGTGACTGAATGTAGTGATTAGGAGATTTGAATCAATGTAAGTGATTTTGAAAGTTTGGAATGGACAATGATTTGCAATTATTAGGGCAGATCCTGCTGATGGTGATATTGCATCACTGGAACCTGCATAGAATCCTTCAGTACCAAAGTATTTGGATGGGTCTACTTGTGACCCTGCATAGATTTTGATTTCTAGTAGAACTGTAATGTGTGGTTTGATTTGTTGTATCCAGTGTTTTACTTTGTATATTTTTTGGGTTGAATTTAAACCCCTGATATTGATTGCAGCAATTTTTATTTTCATTCTGATTATATATATATTTTCTTTGGTAATTTTCCTTTGATCAGTAAGTGGGCTTTTTATTGTTTTGAATTTTGTTGAGTGTCTAATTCAATTATGTTATTTTTAGTGGTAATGTGGCTTTGATCAGTTAGTATTTTTTTACTAGTTTTTGTATTGGGTTGTGCTTCTGATTCATCTTCATAGTCTTGATTAGTATCTTCATCAGAGGTTTCAGTAGTCTGATATGTATGCTCAGAGTTGGTGATTACATCTTCTTCTGATCTTACTTTAATTTTTTTATATTTTTTTTTTGGTGGCTGGCCTGGCTTTCTTTTTTGCTCTTTTTCTATTACTATGTTTTGTGGTATATCTAGTGCTATTTTTTCTAAGATTTCTGTGGCTGTATTATTTCTAATTGTTTGTTTTAGTGGTAAGTTGGAATAATTGTTGATGTTTTCATTTTTGTGTGTAGAATCATCTTCTTCCATCTGAGATTCTACATCTGTGATATTTTCATATTCCTTTATTTGTTCTTCACTGTTTATTTGCAGATCATTATTTGTTTGATCTTTTATTTTACTTTGGGTGCTTTTCAGTTTTATATTTTCTCTTGTGATTATATTTGGATTTTCAATTTTTTCTCGTGATTGATTACTATTAATGAGTTTTGTTGTGCTGTTTTTCCACTCTTCATTTTTATTAATCCTTTCCGTTGTCAAGTTTAGTGGTTCGTTCTTATCTTGTATTGTTAAGATACTTTGTTTTTCCTGATTTTCTTGTTGTTGAAGACTTGTATGTATCTTGCTGCTTTCTGCATTATTTATTATTTGGTTTTGAGTTGCTTGGTTTTGTTCTGGGATTTCCTTTGTTTGCTTGTCACTCCTGCAGTCTTTCCTTATGTGGCAGTCTCCTGCCAGATGACCTCTTTCTCCACATGCATAGCACTTTGGCCTGAGTCCTTTTATTTGAAGTGTGAGGACTGCTTCTTGATCAATAATCTGGTTAGGAATTTCTTCAGGATTGATGTTTTCTTTTAGTTTGATTTTGAAATAGAAGCTGTTAGTATGTATAGGGATTGGAGTATCGTTACAGTAGATAGGCTTAATATAGATTGCCTGACCATAGGGGTGAATTAGTTTGGTAAAATCTTGTATGCTATATCCAAAATATGTATTTTTTAAAATGCCTGTGTAGTAGTTTTGTATATTTTTGTCAACCACCACTAAAGCATAATTTTCTAATGTCTGGACTTTTATTTGAAATGCTTCACATTGATTTTTGTTGTAAAATTCTATAGCTAAATATCTGGAGTTGGGATGTTCTCCAATAGTCATGATGCTATCCCATAATACTTGTGTTGTTAATTCCTTAAATAGGAGTTCTCTTGGGAATTTATAGAGGGATAAATTTTTGTCTGTAACTGCTAGTATTAACGACTTGTCAGAAATTTTTTTTTAAAACTATTAAATAATTTTGGGGGGATGGTATTATTAAATCTAGAATTAATATCTTTTATTTCTTCATTCGTCCAGTTGATCATTGATGGTTCTAGCTCAAATTCATCACCGATATATATATCATTTATGTCGGTTTGATTTACTTTTCTAAATCTACATTGACTTAAATTGGTATTTTGTTTATTCTCTTGGTGTTGTATATTAGATTTTGTAGCATTTGCGTAGGTTTTTTGATTCGATATTATATTTTTCATTGGGTTGAGCGTTTTGGAGCTATTTGACGCGTCAATTTTAAATCTTGATGCCATGTTTATCTTTTGATGTTGATTAATTATAATTTAAAAAAACTATGAATTTCTTACCTTTTTTATTTTAAAAGCACTTCAAAAACATTTACGATTGTTATCTAGATTGAGGAAACTTTTCACTTTAAAAATTTAGTTGAATTCCTTTTGTCTTTCAAAACTTTTAGGTAACAACGTTAATCGGGTTGTTCCATTTTTTAGACAGCAGGACCGCAGATTATTATTATTAATCTTTATTAGCGCTTTTAAAAATAGACTACTTTTATAAATTTTGTGACTGAACATTTTTTATTATAATTTTTCATTTTTAATAATTATAAATTATCTTATTATAATTAAAATAAGTATTTACTTCAGCATTACATCTTTCAATTATTTTTGATTACAATCTTATTTATTTTGCAATCTTGAATTTTTGTTATTAAATATTTTATTAAATTATTTTTATTATAATTACTTTAAAAGTTATAACTAATTAATAGATATCAACGCAAGTGATTATAAAAATCTAATTGATTTAATTAGTGACTCTGATTTAAAAAACAAAAATACAAAAAACTGCCATTAAATAATTTCTGGATAAATTTAACAGAGAAGAGTACTCTGTATCAAAATTAATATTTGTGTTTTGCATTTTTTCCAACAACATATTCATGCTAGAGGAAGAGACTAATATTATACTGAATATGACATTTCACCTTTCTAATATTGTGCCTGATATCTAAAGAATCTGCAATTCAAATACCCCAAAATATCAGTCATTAAGAACATAATTAAAATTTAAGAATGTTTGCTTATTTTCCTAACTCTTTTATTTGCTTCTTTAATTTATTTATTATCATTACTTATCTTGTAAAATAACCAAGGTGTTCTGCTAAAATTTCAGGATTTGTAAAGACTTCAATATTGTATGAAATATTTGGGAACCACTGTACTAGTGAAATATTGACAAAAGGAATAACAACGCTTGTAAATTTCTAAAAAGGGAAAACTTTAAAACTGACTCCATTTAATCTGTTTCTTGCTTAAACAAAGATAACAACATCTAGAAAATATTTTGTGAAAAGGAAAAAAAAAACTTATTTTCATTTATGTGAAGCAGTGAACAAATAAAAAGCATTAAAATGTTCATAAATTTTATAATTTTTTTACATATTTTCTAAAAAGAAAGGTTTGGTATGAACACCCATCAGCTTTTATTATTAGTTTTTAGAATTAACTTAGTATGAAAGGAGTTATAAAATGCTTTGTAATGGCTTAGATATATTCCAAATATCTAGTAATATTCATAATAGCATAGCAGTTGTAGTAACTGTTTTCAACAGTGGGTCATTTCATTCTCTCATCTTAATCTTTTGTAACTTTAAATTATGGATTAACCAATAAGCAAGACTTATCATGAGAAATATAAAAAAAATATTATAGCTAAGTGACTAGAGACATCAATTAGTATTTGCTATAACAATACATTTGATGACATGATAGAATTAATAAGAAATTAAAATTTCTAGGATAGACATATAAATATGTGATTAATTTAATTTAATAAAAAAATCATAATAAGAAAATATTATTTTGTTTTTGATTACTCAGAGCAAAATTTTCTTTTCATGGTAATTTTCAAAAACTAATTTCTTAATTAAAAGTAACTAAAAATGAATTAACAAAAAGATTACTACTAAAATTTTATTTAGTTTTATCATTAGATATCTGAAAAAGTTTTTGAATAAAGTTAATTTATTTATGATTTTATTATGCATATAGATAGATAGCATAAAACGATTTCTATCATTGTTCATAACATAGATTAAAATCTAAATAAAACTCTAGACATATTTAAGACAACTGTGAATTTCCAAGAAAAATTTTTTCTCTTGCAAAGGCAACTCATTTAGCCATTCAATCAACATTCAGTAAAAAGTTATCAATCTAATTATTATAGAAGGATAGCAAAACAAAAACCAACATAAAGCCTCTGTACTAAGCAAATGATGGGCCTATTGAGTATTGTCTTCTCTTTGAACACACTATTTGTAATAATATGGTGTATAAATGCACATTACAGTTTTAAAAATGAAGAGGATTGTAGTAAGATTATAAAGATTAACATTGCAATGATTACATTGTTATATCCTCAACATTTCTAACGATCAAATATAAAAAGTTTCTATATGCGTACATCTGCATGCTATATTTTTTCTTGGTATAGCAAGAGCAACTATACTAATTTTTTGTCCTTCAAAGTGATATTAGGGTGAAAAAAATAATAATTATTAAGATTAAATAATACCTATGTATTAATAAAATCTAATATTAACTCAATTCAAAATCTGTTAATTGATAAATGACATTTTTAATTAAGATAATTTAAATTAATTATTTGCGAAGTGGCATTAAAATATTTCAACAATAATAGTCATCACATGATCACCATCTCTATACTAGCACATAATTGTTGTAAACAAAGGTAAAACTCTGCTGGAGGGTTGCTTTAGATCCTAAGATCTAGATGCCGTGCTCTCAGATCCAAGGCTCCTCACTGATGATGGCCACAAGCCAGAAACTAGTTTGGGGATATAGAATGAGTAGGCACTAGATAGGAATTTTATGCACAAGCCTTCTGGCATCCATTGATTACTCTGTTTGGCACAGGGTGGCACTACTGTATGGAGAGTTTTGCCTTTGTTTACAATAATAGTCATGTCGTATGTGATGCCATATGCTTTTTGTCTTTAGAGACCAGAGCACATTACTACATTACACACAAAAATAGATAACCTAAGAAACCAAGCTGATTTATTTAAATTTACTTCATAATTGGGAGGTTAATTTAGAAACAAATATCTTAACTATTTATAATGATATCCAATGCACTATCATGATGACTTTTATTATTAAATGTTTTTGGTTATATTATATTGTTTAATATAACTAAATATAATATAATATTATAAATTATATAATTATAATATAATATAATTTAATATATTACTAAAGTAATGTTCAATGGATTTTTTCAAAAAATAAAAATAAAGATTGATTATGATAAGTTAGAAGAAATTAATAACTACTAATACCTTCGTCAGATTATTACTACAGATGGAAACATAATGGATGAAATTAATCATAGAATTTAACTTGGTTGAGTGCTTTTGGTAGAAATAATTTAAAATTAAAAGGACATATGTCTATATGTTTGAAAAGGTTTTTAATAAATGTGTGTTCACCAGGTCTTACTTATGGATCTGAGACTTGGACATTTAGTAGAAGACTAATACAGTGACTTCAGATCACTCAAAAAAGTATGGAGAGATGCATGTTAGGAGTAACAAGCAGAGATTGAACACCCAATTATAGGTAAGTAAACAAACATGTGTTATTAACATTGTTGAAAGAATTAAAAGACTGAAGTGGAGTTCAGCTGGACATATTGCTAGAAGTGATAATAATAGATGGACAATTGAAATCTTAAACAGGATTCCAAGAGATTAAAAAAGACCCAGAAAGAGACCACATGTGAGATGGATGGATGAAATAAGAATCTGTGCAGAGGTAAGGGGGAGAAGACAGCTAGAGACCGAAAAAGATAGCTTAAAGCAACTTTCATCCTGCAGTGGATTGATAATGGTTGACAATGATGATGATATTGTTTAATAAATTTTTCTTTGTAATCATAGAATTTAGATATACAGATCAGAGGTAGAAATTCTGGTTTTTCAGTTTTGTACTGTATGGTTTTTTTTCTATTGCTGTTAGCACAATAAATTTCTTAGAAAAAAGTTACAATTATTAGTCCTTCCATTTTAGATTGGTGCTTATCTCATAGATGATTTTTTCTGTTTGACTATGGTTGTGAAAATATTTGCATTTACATACACTTATATCAGAAGAAGATTAAAAAAACTTTATAATAAAAGTTAATCAAGTTTGTTTATTTCTATTTTTTTGTGGCATAATTCACTAAATGTAGGAAAGAGAAACAATTCAAATCTCTATTTTTTTTTAAAACAACTATTTTAAGTTAAATGCAACAACTAATTAAATTTCTGGCTTTATAGGATCTCCTAATTACATCTAAACTTATTAGATTGTAAACCATTATCCAGAATAAATATTTCTACTACCTTCTCTCATTACATACTTTTTTCTGATAACAAATAATCTATTTTCATCAGAAAAGGCAAAGATTTGATCATTTTTTTTCCACATTAAAGTGATACTCTGACTTTTATATTATTGCATTATAAATGTGACTTGTTTGTTTTTAAACGGCAAATAAATTTACATTTAACCATAATGAGAGAAGATATTCTGAAATTTTTATGCTGGATATTGGTTGCAAATGAGTTTAGATCAAATGAAGAGTGCACTGTAAAATTATAAATTTGATTGTTTATATATATTTGTAACAGTAATTTAATTATTCCAAATAAATATATATATATTTTGATAGGATATGCAGACACATAGGATTGTAAAATATCTCTATCTAGTATGGAGCAAATTTAGGATTTCATTAAGATTTTAAACACATTATATGTGTGATGATTTGTGAATTTATTCACACTTTATTAAACAAACTGGTTTCATTCATGACACACAAATATAAGTCAGATGACAATACAAGTGTGATTCATCTGACAAGAATAATATGTCATCCAAAATACAAAAATAGTAAGAGAGGATGGTCTCAACATTTTGGGCAATAATTTATGATATAATAAAGAAATTATTGGAGCAATAAATATACATTTGATAAGTTGACACACATATCACTAAGCAACAATATAATTTGAAATAGTTTTTTCTCAACCACTGCTAGTGGTATAACATTATGTCTCTCTACAGGATGCAATATTCAATTGCTAATAAGCAAGCATGATTGTTACTTGTTGATTTTTTAATACACTGAGTTATATAATGAAAAAAATAAACTTTTTGTATCATTAAACTTTCATAAAGTGTTGTTTTAAATTTTGCTGAGAGAACCCTAAAAATAATAAAAATCTAACAATCATTTTAAATGCATTTTTTGCTTAAAATTAATGAGTAGATTTTTTTTTTTAAAGAACTTATTTCATAAATAATATAAAGAGATTTGTACATTTTAATCAGGAATTAGACTTTCTAATGGCTTTCCCAAACTGCATACAGAAACTGGACTTATAAACTACTGGTGCATAATTCATGGTTTGTGTTTTGCTATACCTATTTAAAAAAGAGATTATTTAATTTCATTTCTGAAGCCCCTAATTAACTATATATGAATTATTTTATTCATTTTTCTGGTTTTAAATGTCATGTATATATGTAGTCAAACATATAAAATTATAATTAATACCCAAGTGAAACATGATTTTTTTTCCCCATTCCACTTTTTCTGGTCTGTTATTTATTACAAATTTTTCAATTATGTCTTGTCCTTAAAAACAAAAACAAAAAAGCTAGAGACAGAGTAACATAACTACAAAAATTGAGCACTTAAGCAAAAGTCTCAAAATCCTTTTCTGTCCTCTTCCCAATTTAGAAAAGCCAAATTTTTATTCTCAGTCATATGTAGTGATCAAGTGAGACATTCTAAAGCTTAAGTTCTGCTATTTATGGTGCTCAGATTTCTTAAGAAAACTCAAGTTAAACCATTTGATTATAATAATTAACAAACTCACCCATTTTAAAATTCCCTCTTCATCTTTGCAAAATCATTAATTACTTCTCTATCACATTAAGTTTGGATCGAATATAAGTCATACGATCATATATTTTAATTAATTATTGGCTAAGTACAATCAGATCATTATCTTTCTTCAAAAGTACAGCATTAAAAAAGAACAACTCTCCAGACAAATAACTTCACAAACAGTACAACTGGAAAAATAAACAGGTTTTTCATAAATTTATTGTAGTTATTTATATAATACGTCTAATTCAAAAATTTCTATTATCCAACAAAATTGCACAATATTGGTTTTCTTTGGTGCCGACATAAACATAAGCATTTCTTGTATTTTAAAGTGCATTTAATGTTATTAATACATTACTTTTATCCAGCATACAAAATATATTTCAATATAAACAAACTATAAATAGTAAAAAATAATATTCATTTAAATTTTCAGCAGAATTTGGTTTTGTAATGCAAAGAAAAAAGACCTATCGCTATTATTCAAAAATTTCAGATCAATGATGGTCACTCGGTATTATAATATATAGAGTAAAATATTGTTATATCATTCTATTACAAAATGATATTCGCAATAAATAAATAAATAAATCCTTTCTAGTTAGAACACACACGCACACACAATATTAAGATTTTTCTTGTATAATTAAAAAAATCCTATATTTATACTGTCCAGAAGTATATTAGCATAATTTTGCCATCCCTTAAAAGTAATAATGCAATTGGTGATTCCTATTCTAGTTAATAAGATCTCTACTTCTATAATAAATTTAAATATTTTAAAGATTACAATGATAATATTTAAACAGCAGATAAACTATTTGGAGAAACTTTCATTTGCAGCTATATAAATAAGTTGGGTTATTAAATATATATTTTATTAAAAATTGCAAAAAAATATTGTCTTAAAAATAGTAATGAATGAAACTATAATATTAAGATCATAGAGTAAATGTTTGCCTGAATTCTCTCGCAATTTTGTCCGATATATTTAGAAGATAAATGTTAAAAATTATCATCACTTTCAATCTTTATCAATGTACTGTAGGATGAAATTACTTCTCAGTTTATTTAAGCACCTTAATGCATCTATCATCTTCCCTCTTTCTAGGAACATGTTCAATCTAGCTCTGTTTCAACAATGCCAATAAACTCATTTGTTTTTTCATCCATAAATTTTGCTTTTCAATCCTTTCCTGTTAATCTAAACATAAGTATCTTCATAATTTGTTGTGACCGATAGTCTATTAAAGCTCTTCTATTAGATGTATAATTATATTAAATTATTTTTTCCAAAAGCATTCCAATCAAAATTTAATTTTATTATTAATTTCATCCACTGTTTCTACTTCTTAAATTTTAATTCATTATTTCCATTTTTATTCTTTTTTATATATATATTTGAAATGGTATTGAATATTATTTTAGGCTTTTTGGTATATGGATATCAGGAAGATTTTTTTATTTAAAATTAAAACAAACAAATTAACAATCAAACTGCTACATTATTATAATATAAGCATATACACACTTCTCAAGCAAACTATACATTTATGATTCTAAAAATATATATACAATAATTAATTTTATATTCATTCATTAGCAATGATTCCTATCTCTTTGTTACTATTTTTATTTTTAAAATATTAATAATGAAACAGGAAAATGATTTATAAATATTTTTAACACCTAGCAAAACATCTTAAGTAGCTTCATTTAAGTCTGTGAACAATTATTGAATAAACACAAGGTTTGAAGAGGAGCTAAATTAAATTTTAAAAACAACAATATGCTGTACTCCGTAAAACATAAATTATATATAAATAAATAAATAGGCATTTCCATCATTAATTACCTCAGAGAGGAACAGGGTTTACGAATGTGTGTACAGGTATATACATTTATTTACATACAAATAGAAATATAAAATTTCCCATAAAACAATAGTAACCGATTAATTATTTTTAAATCATATACATGTAATAGATGAGTACTGTTTACGCGCGTGTGTGTATACGCACACGCTTATAAACATATATTAGAAAAAAAAAACTCGTTTTGTAATATCTTGAAGCGGAGTATTAGCGTCACAAAACTTTAAAAAACAAACAAACTGTTCCTAACTTACTTGCAGGCTGGGCCTGAGTCGAAGCTATAAGCTTTGCCACCATTTTAAACATCACGACACTATAGACGAGTAGAACAACACATCCAAAATATACATCAGACAAATAAGAAAATAAAATAGATTCTGAAACGAATACTTTCGTCCATCAAATAAAATATATCAAAATAAATAAAGATATATATGCTTCAGTAGCAGCTACATATTTCAAAGGCAAGGTTAATAATTTAAACCTTAGCAGTTATATCTTCCTGGAGATTCTATTCTAAGCAGTAAAAAAATAATTTTTGGAATGGTGAAACTACCAACTGGCAGTTAGCCACATTAATAACCAGCCACTGCTTTTAAATAAATCATTTATTTACTTCATTAAAATACAGGGCATGTAATTCAAATGCAACATCGATGATCCGGTTAATGTAATATTTCGGAAAAACAAAACGGTAATTCCAAAAAAAAAAAAAAAAAGAAACCCTTCCCCATGTTTCTTTTCCTGAAGAATTATTAAGAAAATGCGTTCGGTTATTATTTTTTTTAAATATTTATATTATTACAATATAGATCGGAATAAATTAATAATATAAAGTTTAAAATATTCATTTTTACAATTTAAAGCGGTAGTTAAAAAAAAAAGAGGGGGGGGGGGAGAGGCGGGGGAGTCATTTAAAAATGAAGAGAGTTTTTTTTCGCCATACTCATATTACGAAAATTCACAGAAATGTGTACAGAGGAGTAAGGGTGGAATCTGCTTATAATGACCAGGATTAATAACGCGAATAATTTTTAAAGTCAATAAATTTAATTTTTTTAAAAGTATTATTATAATTAAAAGATTTCTATTCTTGCCAATAATAATAATACTACAAAACAAAGTTGAAATATTTTCACTGATAAATAAAATAATACCGCGACTTTATTTAGATTCGAATCATTCTAAGCAACTAAGATATTTATGATTGTTTCTGGCTCTTTAGTAATAAACAAACATCTAATGTACTCTATTACTATCATTTAATTAAATTAGCTAAGGCATTTAATCAATTAAATTGGCTTTTATGTTGATTTTAATAATTGATGAGAAAAATTCAAGCGTACATTTCCCACATGTCACAATTAATCAATGTCTTTCTATCTACTATCAGTTTAATTAATATTATTTTATTTTCAAACCTATTAATTATTATTGTAATAATTTTATGTATTAAATAGTTTTAGATTAGTTTATATATGACTTAAAGATATTTTTTGTTTTATATGTAATATAAATACTAGAAATTAACATCAATCAACTATGATGATATACTGCTAGCTTGATTCAAGCATATAGGCCTTGATTGCTGTATCTGACTTTATCGGATAACACACATACACATATCTATTATCTAAAATAATTAGGTTTAAAAATCAAATAATGAAATGCCAAACTGAACAAATAAAATCTTTTTTCAGCTGGGAAATAATTTTGGAATGTTCAGACTCAAGTTCAATATTGTCACAGTAATTCACAGTAGTTATCGTAAGAGCTAACGATTCTTGGAATGATTCCTGAGGAATGTAAAATAAGAATAAATGGAATTGTTCAATATTCTGCTTTTTAAGCAATTTTTTCAAGTACAGTGATTGTGGTTGAACAATAGCATTAATTAAAAAATCCTGGTTCATTGAAACCTTTCCAGATTAATGATTTTTCTAAATTTAAAAAAGTCATGTAATTAATATATAAATACAGATAGACTACTATTAATTCAAAAAGTCTGAATTCAAAGTTGAGTTTGGTTTCAAAAATTTTTCAAAAAGACATAAAGCCATTCAAATTGAAAGTTGTATAATTACATTAGTAAAATAAAAAAAAGTTTAAAACTAAACATAATATATATGTAATTTATTAATGAATATGCCTTAATTTAAAAGGAAATAATAATTAAATTTAAATGCATTACTTATATTAAATTAATTACAAAGAAATTTTGCAATTTGAATATAATAATGTAATAAAAGTTGTGCCATCTTTATCTTGTAAAAATGAGGGTAAAAAGAGAAATGTTTTATTAGAAAATTTAATTCATCAGTAAATATAGTGTTTTTTTGACAGAAAAATAAGTAAAAACACAAAACATTTAAATCCATCACCTGCTCATGCTTACACTTTTGCATTACTAGTAATAAAAAATTCATTCTACAAATTAAAGCATGCACATTAAAACTGCTACCACTTTATTTTTTTTTTGAAAATGAAGTTTTAATTTAAAATCACAAATGTTTTGATTTTTAGTCAGAATTGCAAATAAAAACATATTTATATACAGGATGTTAAAGATATTATAAAAATACATCATGTTACATTAAGTAACTGATATAATATTGCATAGACATTAAAAGTATAAATAAATTTTATAGATTTTTATTTTAAAAATTAATTATTAAACCTTTAAAGTGATGAATTTTTTTTTGAAAACCAGGGAATTAACTTTATCGATCAAGTACATAAAAGTCTGAAGTAATGTTATTTGTCAATTACATTTGGATTGTGCTTCTATTCAAAAAGTTATAACCCTCAATAAACAGAACTGTTTTAATTGAGCTTCTAAAAATTGATTTATTTCACATTCAAATTGGTAAAATGTAATGAAAAATTAAAAATAACATTAATAACTGAAGAAAAATATAAGAAAAACATTTGAAAAATAGCCAATGGTAAAACAAAAGAATTATATTTCAACCAATCGTTATGTGACATCGCTGATGATTTTTTTTGCCTTAGAAATTACGATCTCTGATTATTCATTTTTGTTGTTTTTTCTTCATCTAAAAATTCAATATTTCAAATAAAAATCTAAATCTATACACATTATTAGTCAATATAGACACTTTATTAATCAATATAGTATAAAAAGTAAACATAAAATACTTAAATATTTATGAAAAATGATTGCATTTTTCTAGAACATCAAATGCCACTGATACACAAATAGCGTTCACTGTCTTGAATAGTGGTCAAAAGCTATTCTCTTTCCCTTGATTATTTTTCTCCTAAAATTTAAAAATTTTCAAATCAAAGTTTATATTTAAGTAAATGAATGTAAAAACTTAATTATCAATGTAAAAAAATACTAGAAATATATTTTATTTACATTCAAAATCTATTGCGAAAGCATAAAACATTTTGGTTTGATTTCTGACTTTGTCAGCTAGACATGCCTACTGGACAATAGTCGAAGCTCAAAAGACTGTACTATGTAACAACAGACAGCAATAAAAACTGATTTTTGTTTAAAAATGATTGCTAAATATAGATTTTTTTGGAACTAAAATTTTAAATTTGTGATTTTCTACAAATAAGCATAAAATGATTATTTTGCAGCCAAAACTGACTAAGAGGCAGCATAAGGACATTTCCTAAACATAATAATCAATTGAGAGGTTAACCCTTTTAATGGTTCATATTTTTTTGAGAATCCCTACCAGTGGTTGGATTAAATTTCCAAATTTATCTTTATGCTTTATTATATTTTTACAAATTTCAAATTATTTTTTAGAAACATAAATCGGCAAATGAAAATTATTCTTAAGAAATAATGCTTCAACTTTGCAAATATATAAAAAAATGAATTTTATGAAACTAATTATATAATCAGAATAATAGTTTTGTTCTTATTCAACAGTTACCACATCACCTATAAAAATATTGAATTAAACATTTTTTGATTTGTTTTATTTCATTTTCTAAAGCCTAAATTCAGTATTATTCAGCTTATATAAAAATAACCAAATTTTACTTCAAATTCTACTCATAATTTTTAAAGAATGACAAAAGCAAGTCTACAATGAACATGAATACTAGCTATATGCAAGTTGTGACTATATATTATTGAAATCCCTTGACTTGTTCTAAAAGTACATATTTTTAAATAAAATCTGATTATAATCACATTATTTTTGTAAAATAAAAATATTGCACAAATATTCTGCAAATATAATAATAAATATATAAACCAGTTACAGAAAATGTTTTTATTTTTGAAGTCTAACATGCTCAAAACTCTTGCAGCCAGCCATATATATATTTTTACTTCTAAAAAAATAAATATTACACAAATATTTTGTGAACTGAAAATATACATTATCAAAACAAAAAATAAATTCAAAAGCTCTTGCAAACACTATGTGAAAAGTCAAAAAACTACTAATCAGGGATATTGTGGTAAGATATCAGTTTATTTGTAATACATGGATTTTCCAATTAATATATCAATATTATTTTAGTTTCAATTTTTGTCATCAATTGAATGCAAAACTGGCAAATGAATGCTAAAAATAGCCACAAGAAAGTTAATTACAGCTGAAAGAATAGTGCTGCCAATAGTGGACCAATATTGCATTTAGTGCCTGAGAAGACTATAAAAATCTAATCTGTTCTAAATGGTTTCTATCATGATCTATATATCTATTTACATATTTTTCTATTTATTTATATCAAAGTGACTTTTACCATCAACAAATGAACATAGAAACATGTTTAAAAAATATTTACAGATTTTAATAAAACTTAGTTGATTATTTCAAATGTACAAGAGTTATTGAATTTTAAATAAGATAAACACTAACCTTTTCACTATCGGTAGGATACTGTATCATTAGAACCTTTGAGAAATTTAATGAATAAATCTTTATCATTCAGATTCTTTTTATTATCTATCTGCCAACAAATAATGACATGTGAGAAATGAAGAATACAACATTACTTTCTTTGGTAAGAAAAAAATCTGATTTATTAATTGTAAAATTAATATTCTATACTTTAGTCAATTATTTTGACTAATGTTAAGATAAAATGCAACTGATTATTAATTGTAGAATTAATGTGCTTCAGCAGTTGTTTCTACATTTATTCAACATTTACGTTATTTCTATATTGGAATAAAATTTTAACTCTAAAAGTTAAAAGCTTTTACTATTTCTAAATTATAAGCTTGGTTTGGTCAATTTTATATTTATCGAACATGTGGTTTTTTTAATTAATATATGTGTCCATTCTTTTTTTCGTTTATTTTTTTCTATTCATTTAAAATTCGTATTTTAGAAAATTAAAAGCTTTTAGTATTTCTAAATTTATTTGTTCCTCCCATTTTTTTGTCTTGTATATTTTAGTAATGTGATTTGATCAAGCATAGTTGTACAAAATTTGTGCTTTAATTTTTCAACTATTGATGTACATTGCTATTTTGTAACGAATGATCATATCGTGACCACATGTGGATTATTCAATGTTATTTATTGCTGGGATGTGTCATCAGTAATTTTATCAAGTCCTTAGAATTCAAAATGGCCGTGAGTGAATTCTAAATCAATGTCAAATTAGTTGTTAGATTGTTAGTCATTGATTGATATTTACTTTAGCTTAGTTTACTATTTTCATTTTGTTACAAATGACGCTATAATTCACAGGCATTATTAAATTAGTATTGTTCTTTTTTGGTTCATATTTTTATTCTGTTAAAAATAGTGATCAATAATTAGGCTATGACTCAGGATACAGTATGAATTATAATTTTATTCTGTTATAAATGACGTTCAACTTCAGAGTATATTTTTATTCAGTTATAAACGGTAAACAACGATTGGGCTATATTTTCAATCAGATTATATTAAAGTTTTCATTTCCCATGGTCATTATAGTTATTCAGTTTCAAATAGCTCCCAAATCTGTGAGTCATTAAAAGAAGAGCATACCCTCATATTCTGTTACAAATGGCACCACAAATCATTAGGGCATTATCAAACAAGGACCATTCTTTCATGGCCCTCATATTTATTTTGTTACAATATATAAAACATTAGCACAATAATGATATATAATTTAAAACAATTAGAGTTTACTATATATAGTCATTAGATTTTTATAATTCAGAAAGACAGAAACAATTTTTTAACATTAAAACTTAATCCCTCCCTATACCTTTTCTCATTTTCCTATAAATTTAAAAAGAATTTTTTGTCCTTACAACTTTTTATTAAAATTTTTAAAGAG
This sequence comes from Epiperipatus broadwayi, assembly GCA_028023455.1. Taxonomy (NCBI): domain Eukaryota; kingdom Metazoa; phylum Onychophora; class Udeonychophora; order Euonychophora; family Peripatidae; genus Epiperipatus; species Epiperipatus broadwayi. Next base: position 10,557,286 of record JAQFVV010006201.1, read on the forward strand.
AGATTTTTGTTTTCCTAGCAATAATTGAAAGAACAAAAGTTTCATAAGCAATTAAATGTCAATGTATTTATTTTTTATTAATAAATTAATTATTAGACAGGATTATATATTTTTTTAAAAATCTAATGACTGTATGTATTTGATAGTAATTTTAAGTTTTTTAAAAAATATAATTTTTGCTTTAATATTATATATAATGAATTTTATTGTCTGGAATTATCCGTAATCAACCCTTTGTGTGCATTTTAATTTCAGTTAAAGTGAACTCAATATTTATATTAGATACAATGGAATTTATAAACAGGATGATGATTAATAGTAATTATTTTCTTTCTTAATTCATAAAAACAAAATGATAATTAAATTACTATTGTTCAGTTTTTAATCTATCAAAACCAAAAATAAGCTTAAATTTAAAAAAAAATTCTTTTTTAATCTCTTAAGTAAAACAGACTAAACATTTTAATTGCATAAGTATTATTTAACAAAAAACAAAACAAAACACACTTGTTATATACAAAAATAGCTTATCTTCGTTATATCAAGTTTTACATTTTCCCCAAAATCGGAAAGAAATTAATTAAAATATTTATATGAAAAACTTTTTTTTAAATTTGCTTTTAAATAATTTATAGTATTCTTAAAATATCAAGAAATTAATATTACCTAATCAATATTTAAGTTATTACAGACTTTATTTTAAATAATTATATGTAAATTTATGTTCATTTCTAATTTTCCTTTTAAGCTTAATATATACACACACATATACTATGTAGTAGGTCATGAGACCAATCCATCTTAATATAAATATTTTGTGTTTATGAATATTGAAACAGACAGATCGAAGAACCGATCTTAGTTTCATGTGTTTTTTGAAGTACGGTAATTCGAACTACTATTTGCCCGCAATGAGATTTTTTCTATTTCAAGTCACATAAAAATTGGGATATATTTTATGTTTTGTAAAAAGATGTGTAAAGATTCCGTGTATAAATATCACAAATCATGAAATACTATTCGTGTGTGCGTGGTTTGTGAATTTATAGCAGCTTAATTTAAAAGTTTCATTGCGGGTGTATTTGTTTAAATTTTAACCTTTTAGAATTATACAAAGTCGGTTAAAAATACTGATCAAAAGTCACATTCCTTTGATCAGTGTTTTTAATTAAAATCTGTCTTGTACAAATGTATAGAGTAATTAATTTGTATTTGAAAATTAGATAAGGAATTTATATTTTGTAATTACTTGGTCAATTTAAAATTGTGTATTAAAGTTAAAGATAGCTGAAAATGGAACAATGGAAATGGATAATTGATATTGTATAGTCAAGTTGGATTGCTGGAGGCTAGAGAAAAGTAGGCGGAGTCTCAAACAAAAACCAGGCAGAAAGGTCAACCATGGCCATCTTAGAAAAAACTAACATTCTAACTTTTGACGTGGTTGAGAGTAGATAGTCTCAAGACAGCACAGCAGTTGCTAGAGAAATCGCTACAACTCTTGTTAAGAAGTCCACCAGTAAACCGTAATGTCGATGGGCTAAGTGCCAGGAGCTGATCTCTGTCCTGCCAATTTGAATCTTCGTGCCGCTGTCTGATCATGCTTTACGTGCTTCAAAATTTCCAGCTTCCAATCTCCAAATTGACTATGCCTTTCAAGTAAATTTCAAATGCGCGCCTACGTTCGTCAGAAATACCATCATGAGAAGCCAAGCCGGATGAAGAAAGAAGGGTAACTGTGTTACATGAACTTTTAACTTTCTCCCGAGCTTAATGTTATAGTTAATCTGTCAATCAAATTAATCACATGTAAGTTTTGTTTCTTTTATAAGGCTACTTTTTAAAACCTGTCAGTAAATTTTCTTTTCTCTTATTCCTCCGCTCTAGTCTTTAGAAAATAATTTATAAATATTGTACTTAATAGTAATAATAATTCAAATGAATACATTTATATGTTTTTTGTAACTTATTCTATAAACAAACGATGCCAATAGAAATATTTCCCAACTCTGTTTAAAGCTAGTTTATAATATTGATTATAGTTATTTTAAAAGTAAGTTCGTTGTTTTGAATTCAAGATTATTTCATATGTTGAGTTGGCAGATATTAAAACACTTTATTATAATGAATTCGTATTTTGTCATATTATTGTAATCTAAAGTTCAATCGTAAATATGTAAAGGGTTTTAAGTTTATTATTTTAATGTCATACATGAAATGAGAAATAATTCTCAGTGTAAAATTTGATACTATCGCTACCGCCTGAACAACCTGGGGGTTTAAGGGTTTCAGAGTAAACTTAATTAATTATTGCTTTCGCGGTCAGTTTAATTCCGCCATGTTTTATTGGAATAGTTATATCAGCTGTTGCGTAGAAATAGACGAATTGATTATCCAGGTTTTGTATAATTCCTTTTAAATCCACTTCAAGCACTCGTCCTCGATGACTGTGGCAATGCCTTTCCTTCGCCGGTTAGCGTCTCGCCATACTACCATATGGGGAAGAAAGCAATTCTTTCCCAGGTAATCTCTTGGATCACCGGGTTTCGAAATGATCCCGGCTGGTTGTAGTGTCCCGGATCTACTTGGGGGCATTAAGCCTTGTCAAAGTACAAGCCGCCCGGTATTCCGTTGATGCACCGCAAGTGATTACTGTAGGGCTCTTTAATCTAGGCAACCACTAGTACATCAATCTTAGATATCATATGTATACGAAACCACCCTCCAACTATTCGTATACGCAACGGCTCGAATCTATTCGAATAAAATAACTTAATAAAAATAGTAGATAAATATTTTCAATGCCCCAAATACTCTGATTCCCTTAGCCACCCGTCAATCATTTAACTACACCGATATTGGCATGAGTTTGTTTACCAGGTAAAATGATTACTAAAGACTAGTAGCCAATTATAATAGAATATATATGGAAGTCTTACCGTACTTTTGAATAATATTTGTTAATGCTTTCTATTTATTATTAAACAATTTATTTAATCTAATTTTGTGTCTCCCACCTCATTACTCTCGAAGTCTATTTAGTCACCTACTGTCTGTATTGGCAACTTAAATATATACATTACATTAATGACCGTACCGATATCCAGAGTATAATAGATCTATATATAATTAACTGTAAGTAATTTCGTCTGTGTTCTGAGTTGAGCTAGTAAAGGGATAACCCCGTGCTGTTATAAAGTCATCATCGGTTGGTCATACCGGGGTTTGGGTTTGAATTTAGTTGGCGTTTTGGGATTTATTCTTAAACGTGGACTGGGTTTGAACTCGGGTACTGTGTATGAGTAAGCGTGGTGGATTTATACCGGTACAATATGTGCATATAAATATATGCGTGCGTGATTGTATATATTTAAACATAAGTACTTATATAAATAAAAACAACTATTCACGTTAAAAATATTACAACTAATAATAATGTATACACTATTCCTCAAGTAGATGGCAAAACAAAAAGTAAAATGACCTTTATTGCAAAATAAAAACTGCTGCAATAAATTCTGTAAAATATCAATGCCAAATGTTGAGGTTTTGAATCAAAATTTTCCATTTTTATTTTAATCTCTAGCTAAAATCATCTAGATTCCATTTTTTATTTTCTATTAGATAGCTTACTAGCCTGTCATTGGACAGTAATTTAGCCTCAAAACATACAATGGTTGTTTTATTATTATGAAGGTTTTTACATTCTGTTGATGGTATTATTTATAATTGATTATCAATGTGTTTTTTTTATTTAGTAACAATATATTATCTTTTTTATAAAGCTCAAAACTTGCAACAACACCATGTATTTTGAATAATGATTGGCTGGAAAGGGGGGAGGGTAATTAAATATGTAGACTAAGATTTACTTCTACTGCAAAAATGTATATTAGTGTGATAATTTCTATATTTGTTTTGATTATCTATTATATGTCTATGCACTGTCATTAGCTGATTTAGTAGGACCACAGGAGTGTTTTTGCATCTTTTCAGAGGAAAAAGAGTAATAAAATAAAAGTTATTATTCTATTATTAAAAAATTAATAAATTAATATTCTTACATTTTATTATGAATGAATCTCAAAAATATTATTAATTTTTTGACAATCTACAGGCAGCTCATTTCAATTCAAGCTTTGCATACATTTATCACTTTGAAAATCTTGTACTTCAATCTTTCAGTCAGTTTGATTTCTACAACTTTCCTGTTTTTTTTTTTTTTTCCGGAAAAAAAGATTTTGAGTTGAAATGTCAGAAAATTAATTCTATAAGCCCCCCCACCTATTAGTTATTTTAGTTTGATTTATATAAATTATTATATACATCTATATATATATCAAATTATATGCTAAGAAAGATTTGACATTATAATTGAGCTATAGCAATTTATTTTTTCTTTGTTTTTCATCTAACCATTACACTGCATGGTTTGATGCTGTAGTAGAATAGCAGATTATGGAAGGATCATAACAGCTTTAATACGTCCAATGCTAGAACTTCTGGTGAACTCTTTAGCAATACACCATTTGATTATTTTTTATTTACCAAATCATTAAAAAAATCTTATATCCATTACTCGAAACATTGTAGACCCAGATAAAAATATGAAGAAGACCATAAAATTATTCATCTCTATTAGAAACTGTTGTTTTAGTTAAAATTTAATGTTAAATAAATTAATGTGCATACTTTTTATAAATTAAAATAATTATCTTGATTGTTATTACCTTATATATTGTAATGATGGCCACCAATGCATGGTCATCATCGGCCCTCAGTTGGGTAGCCATTTTTTAACGAGACAATAATTGACATTCTACCCCATTACCCCTCTTCATTGTTTTGATTAGCATTTGTCACGAAACAAAATAAATTGCCATATAGGTTTTTACACAACCATTTATTATTGACACAAAATTAAATAAAAGATAATGAAGAAATGCCTTTATGGTTTAAATATTATTTATAACAGAGCAAATCATGTACCAATAAATAGTAACTCTCATATAAGCTGTATAAAATTATCTAGCTCAATTGTTAATTATTCTATGCAATAACAATGTTTCCAATAAATAACTATTTAGATTGTCCACTACACTAAATTAAAATGAAACAAAACAACACTCTCCATATAGTAGTGCCATCTTGTGCTAACAAGAGCAATCAATGGATGCCAGAAGGCTTGTGCATAAAATCCCTATCTAATGCCTACTCATCCAATATCCCCAGACTAGTTTCTGGCTTGTGGCCTTCATCAGTGAGGAGCCTTGGATCTGAGAGCACTGCACCTAGATCTTAGGATCTAATGCAACCCTCCAGCACCCACCTTTTAACTCTATTTAACTACAAAACTATGAGAATGAAATTGAAAACACTATTAATATTTTCAATCCAAGCTCAATAGCTTATATAGTCATATGGGTCTGAACTCAATTCAGCACCCATACATTTTGGTGTCTTTGGCTCTTTAACAACCATAGCCACCATTATCCTATTAGGCAGGATTGGTGTTAAACCACTAAACATCACATGATCACTATCTCATACTAGCACAATAATTGTTATTAAACAATTCAAAACAAAACAACACTCTCCATATAGTAGTGCCATCTTGTGCTAACAAGAGCAATAACTAGTCTGGGGATATTGGATGAGTAGGCATTAGATAGGGATTTTATGCACAAGCCTTCTGGCATCCATTGATTGCTCTTGTTAGCACAAGATGGCACTACTATATGGAGAGTGTTGTTTTGTTTTGAATTGTTTAATAACAATTATTGTGCTAGTATGAGATAGTGATCATGTGATGTTTAGTGGTTTAGTAAATTAAAATGCTGATGACAATCTTTATTCAAAACCTAATTTATTTAGATAGCACTTAAAAGAAAACAAACAAGATCATCACTTCAGATATAATCAAATCTATTCATTATCTCACAACAAACTACAATAAGCAGTTAAATCATATATCATTGTTCTAAACAATGATATATGCCTAAGATATCCATTTAATTTGTAATTGAATAAAATCCAATTCAAATCAATAAATAACTAAGTTTTGATATACTTTAGTAATCAAATATTATATATAGTAATGTAAATTTACATTAAAATCTAATAAGATTTCCTACATAAATAAACTAATTTCTAAATGGTTAAAACAACATTTTTGAGAATGTTTTATAAATTTACAATATCTCTAATGTTTAAATAAAATAAAACCATTAATCAGCTTCATATTAAGTTTAATAAAACGTTATATAATATTAATAATTTATTCATATTCTATTTTATATCAGTATACAATTATTGCTTAAGTTATATATTAAAATGAAACACTCTACAAGAACACATTATCAATAAACCTATTAGATAACTTTGCATTTATAATATCCAATCATATTATTATATCAAATATACAGTAGTTTTTGGCCATTTTGATCATTCAGCAATAACAACAAATCTAATACCCAATAGATTCATAATAGATTAATACAGAGTTGCAATGAAATACCTGATAATAATTTTTTAATTATATCTTAAAAAGTGATCAGATTTATACAAGCTATATTATTTCCTTGATACTTTGGAGCCATACTGCTAGCAAAAACTTTTGTGAATATCATAGATAGCAAGAAAGCAAACAAATGGATATTTGATCAGATTGAAATAGTCTTATTTTGATAATATTATAATTGAATTTATTAGAAAAAAATATTTAATGTTTGTTAAGCTGATGGTTAACAAAGACAAATTTAAACTGTGAAATGAATGGATTTATTATCATAATAATGACTGCCACGAAAAAATAAACATATGATAACAATTCTATTCCTATAATCACACTAGAATCAATATTATGGTGATATTATTTAAAAAACATAATATATATATATATTAAATTTAAAACATGCATATGCATTGTTTATATATAAAATTTACATACATATGTATTCACACTTCACGTATTCATTTACTATAAAAGATGTATTTATACTCACTTATGGGAGGTGTACATGTGTGTATAATGTGTAAAATGTTTATCTGAATGCATAAAGGCACAAGTTTATCAATAATAACAATGATTTTCCATAAAGTAAAACAAATTTTAAATGGCCAAGTGTAGATCAAAGGCTCTTCATAAGTCCCTTATAGTAAAGATGATGAAAGCAGTATTGATCAAGGTTGCCAACTGATAGGTAATTTGGATTTTGAACAGTTTTCCATCTTTATTTTACTCTAAACTAACTCTAATGGTCAGTATAGTGTTTTTGGTTGTATATAAAAACTATATACAATAAAAAAAAAAACATTAAAAGTAAAAACAAAAAACGATTTCTACTATCTCATCAGATGTTTCCATAATTATAACATATATATTTTAAATCTACAGTGTACAATCTACTTAATCCTATTTAACTTTGGAAAAAACAAAACAAACGAAAATATAACATATATTTATATATTTTATTTAATACTATCAACAAATTGATTAATTCCAATTTTTTAAAATTTATTTTTCATTTCTATATTTATTACTTTTTTAAATTTTAATCTATATAATTATTTTAACAATTTGTTAATTTGAGAAATTTCCAGAAATTAAGATAATCATAAGAGAACAAACAAATGGCAAAAGATAGTTGCTTGGAGAAAATTTGATGCAGTTTATGCTTTACTTTATTACTAAGACTGGAAAGCAGACATGAAAAATGTAAATGAGATAGTGCAATTAACTAGAAGCTCAAACAAGCAATTTAACATAAAAGTAGAGTGATGCACTGATGAATGAAAAGTTGTTGAATCTAGGCTGCTAATGCTGGAACTTCGTACGATGTCTCCAGCAATTAATATATTTGATTTTAATATTTTTTATTTAATATTTATGACTAAGACACTTGTCAGAGAAAATTAAATATTATCGCAGCTAACTCAGATTCAACGTAATTATACCTGAGACTAATTTGCAAATTAGTCGTAAGATTACTATGAAAAACAAAAAAGCGAAAATTAAAATATGCAACCGTTATTATTAGATTTATATATAACTGATAGACGTCTTAATTAAATAAGTACTGCATATAAAGCAAAGTTCGATACCCCCCCCCCCAATCATTGGCAAAATAAAGCCTTTTTAAAATAAACTTATTTAAAACTGGATGCATGTGCAGCTACGTTTATTACCATAATTAGATTTTTTTTAAATTAATGAATATTCCTTAATTAAATTATTTAAAAATTCATTCTTTTTTAATGCTCTAACATCATAGTTTTTTTTTTTTTAAAATAAAACTTTCATAAATAATTTTAAAGTGGAGAAATAACCATCAAAAAGAGATAATGAAAAAAAAATCCATTATCATTTAACCACGACTTTACAAAACATTAGCTTCACGTTTTTAAAATTCAAATCAGGAACAGTATAATTTTATCAATTCTACTGGTCAATAAAGTAAAAAAGATAAATTCAGGATGAGATCATATTTGGGTGTTATTGTATTTCTTGCAGTTGTTTCTCTTATTATTATAAAGATAAAGTAAAAAATCAATGGCTGTAGAAGTTCGCCCACCTCTTCTATGAGTGGTTAAAACAACATCATATTATAATTACATCTTCCTTTTTATTTACGATCAGCGCATTGATACTTATCTAATCAACACAGATTATCTTTAACTTCTATTTATTAATAACTAGACACCTATTTATTAACCAATAACAGATGATTAACTGTGCAGTTATGGAACAACTATTTGGAAAAGATTCAAGTTTGTTTGTAATTAAAAAAAAATACAAGATGCAAATAATAGAGATTCGAATCCAAGGTTAAAAACATAACAAGCAGATTATGATTGTTATTCTTCAAAACCTTCTGTAATTCACATTTAGTTTTTATGAATAATCTTAAAAATAGTTTTTTACAAAACAAGTTTCTTAATGATATAAAAACAAATAAACAATATTAATAGAAATGAGATAATAGCTAACAATGATCACCTATGTAATAATGATGATCAAATGATTTAATATTTTATTGCCTGGATCCTAAAGTTGATTTGGGGCTAAAAACCTACCACTCAAAGTAGTTTTAAATATAAGACATTAAAATAAGAAAGAAATGGATCTGGCAAGTAATTTACAATAATCATAAAATATCATTTTTTTAATGAAAGTATCCTATTGCATAATATATGATTAGATCTGTTTTTAGCACAAAATATATCCATCTGTGCATATATCCTCAAACTATCCTTAGCATTAAGGAAGTGAGTCACTTTCTCTAATCTCCATGCTTAGGGGCTTGAATATTTCACCAAAATTTAATGAATTAGTAAGTATAATATCTATGACTACGTTATTAAACGTGTAACAAGAAAAGGTACTTTATTTCTGCTGTGTCTTATGACCAGCAAGTAAATAAATGGACAAAGGCAGAATTGAGATGGTAAGATTATAATTTAATACGGTTAAATTCAATTATATACATAGCCTATTATAAGGCAAAATAAAATAATTAAAACTCAGAACATTTTAGAACATCAGAACAATTAGAACAGGTTATGAGGGTTTATATACCCCTCAAGACTTCTGGAGTCTTTTGCATTCCTAACCATATATGGTGTTTTCACTTACGTTTTTACATACACACAGTATTTTCACGTTTCTCACCATATATGGTATTTTACATAGTTTTCTGACCCTATAAAGTCAGCTAAGCTTTCTATTATTATACAACTGTCTATGATTTAATAACATTGTAATTTTTACACATTGTTATACTTAATTACTATACAGTTATTTTACATTTTTGTTTATACATTACTTTTATTCTACATTTACATATTCATTATATTTATACAATTATTATTATTTACATATTCATTATACATTATATATGTTTATACCTTGACCTTGAATACTGCACTCCTCCCCCACTCCAGAAATATGGTTTTTCACCTAACATAGTCTTTGAGATGAGACGAGGGGTTTCAAGTTCTTGCCGGTTGCTGGCGGTCTTTGTTGTGCTTCACCAATTTATGGTTTGTTGATGATGGTTTCGATCTGCCAATTTTTTCTGTGCTATAGGTACTTCCCGAGGTTTTGTTACAAAAGGTTTTCCTCTGTCTCTTAACTCTATTTCTACAGGCAAGGTTTTTTGTTTTCCTGGTTCTTTTTTGAACAAGCTGGGGTAATTATTTTTGACTTGCGATCCTATGTCGATTTTTTTTATTTTTATCATAATTTGATCAGATTCGTCTATAGTAGCACTTTTTAGGTAGCTACTTTCCATCGCTTTGCACGTAAATTCTCTGTTCGGTTTTGTATGGTGGTGCCATTTTTCAGGATACTCGGTTATTTTTCGATCAGATTCGTCTATAGTAGCACTTTTTAGGTAGCTACTTTCCATCACTTCACACGTAAATTCTCTGTTCGGCTTTGTATGGTGGTGCCATCTTTCGGGATATTCGGTTATTTTCCGATGACTTTCATTTTCTGGTAAACTGCATTCATGGGTTTGTGACCAATTTTTTTACATTGAAAACATTTAATTTGTTTATCGGTTTTGGGTTTAACTCCAAACGTTTTAAATATTGTAGTTTGAAGTGGTTCTGTTTTCATAAAACTTCTGAACTCTCTTGCTTGGGCAAGCTGCAATTCATATGCTGTTGCACGTCTGATAGTTTCTTTGTAAGTTACATCTCTTATTGCCAATAAGATCTGCCTCAATTGATCATCATTTATTCTATATAATAACTGTTCCATAAAGGCTTTGTCTAAATATTTACCGTAAAGGCATGGCCTTGCCATCTCTCTTAAACCAATGTCATATTCTTTTACTTTTTCTTTGCCTTCTGCTTCTAAAGTGCAATCGAGCAATAAACTTGGATGGCTGGGATTGAAATATTCATTTAGCTGTTTTACGAGCTCATCGTATTTCTGTGTCTCCGGCAAATTTTCACACAGTTTGTTAGCTATTTCGATTACTCTTTCGCCTGCAAAGCAAAGTAATGAGGCTACTTTTACAGTTTTCTCCATAATACTATTTAGTATAAAGTAGTTTTTAATTCTCTGAATATACAGTGGCCAATCACTCAGATTTTGTACATTAAATTCGCAAATAGAAACTTGCGTTATGCTCGCCATTTCTCTATTGATTCAAATCCACTTGCTGTTTAGGCAATTATTTCGAGATTTGATCCTATGATGACCGAGCCAATTTTTAATGCAATTCCGTTCCTGTATTACTGCCACTCTCTTTGATTCGATTCCTGTGCCGACTGCGCCAATATTGCTGTGTCTTATGACCAGCAAGTAAATAAATGGACAAAGGCAGAATTGAGATGGTAAGATTATAGTTTAATACGGTTAAATTCAACTATATATATAGCCTATTAAAAGGCGAAATAAAATAATTAAAACTCAGAACATACTTAGAACAATTTAGAACATCAGAACAATTAGAACAGGTTATGAGGATTTATATACCCCTCAAGACTTCTGGAGTCTTTTGCATTCCTAACTATATATGGTGTTTTCACTTACGTTTTTACATACACACAGTATTTTCACGTTTCTCACCATATATGGTATTTTACATAGTTTTCTGACCCTATAAGGTCAGCTAAGCTTTCTATTATTATACAACTGTCTATGATTTAATAACATTGTAATTTTTACACATTGTTATACTTAATTACTATTATTCTACATTTACATATTCGTTATATTTATACAATTATTATTATTTACATATTCTTTATACATTATATATGTTTATACCTTGACCTTGAATACTGCAATTTCCAACCAAGAGCAGCATGCTTTTAACTTTATCTGTCACATTCACAGCAGTCGAGATGACAAATTTATCTAAATATTTTAAAAACTATATTACTCTAATAAAAGATAGACAGAACTGTAAAATGATGTAGTTTTCTAAAAGAATTCTGAAAATGGACACATTTTTAGAATTCTATATTTTGTTTATCCATAAATTTTTAATATTTTAAAATAGTTTCACTCGTTGCTAAAATTATATCGAATGACAAATATGAAACAAGTGTTAAGTATTAACATATGTGAAGGAAATTATTTTTGTTTTTCAAAGTTAAAATATTAATAAAAAAATATATAAAAACTTCCATAATTCAAGAAAGATCAGTTGAACATAAGCTTAAAAAAGTATTTTTTTTTCTTTCATATGTCATAGCATCGGCTGGGATGCGAACCCACAACCGTCTGCAATGAACTACTTGCTTGCAAGGCAGGTGCGACGACCTCTCGGCTAACAACGCTTGTTTATAAAATAATTATATTGTATTGCAAAATTTTGAGATAATAAACATAGAATCTTTATTTTGTTTATAACTTAATCATCAGTTCATTATTGTTACCAGCATCTAAAAAAAAAAAAAGAAAGCAAAATTTTTTTTATAATTTTATTAGAATAGATTTCTGCCAAATGTAAATGGCATATAAACTAGAAAAGTAAGGCACTTTGTTTCACATAAGATATTTAAATTTAATGAATGTTTTCCAGCTGAACATTTTAAAACTTCGAGCTATGTCATAAAGAGCTGAGGAGAATTGTAAAAAGAACAGCTAAAAAACACGGATAGAACATATTTTTAACTACTAAAAATAATTAAGTAATTCAAGTGCTTTAGAAGTAAAATGACCCTCAAGTAATAATTCGACAAGTTGCACATAAAAGATGTATATAAAAAACAACAGCATACAGTTAGTTTCTTAGAAAAGATAAATCATTCAAGAATCAAATCAATAGGGTGAGTTAAGAATAGATGCAGAAACAGTTGCAAAATAATCATGAAACAAACCAAGTCAATTCATGCCAGACTTTAAATCTTAGGGGCATTTTTATTTCAAGTTTTTAAAAAAGAGTATTGACATATATATTAAAAAGAACTTTCTATTAATAACATTCATTCACTTCTAAAGAAAGGATTACATTTATTTCAGTTAAACAATAACTAGCTGAACAATGCTTTCAACCTAGAAGGCACTCAAACTTGTCAGCTCAGATTAATTAAGAGAAGAGCACAAAATGAGACTTAACTCTTAATTAATCTCAGGTGATAACTTTGAGTACTATGAATATGACCTTCTCGGAAGTTGAAACCATTGCTCAGCTAGTTATTGTTTATCTGAAATAAATCTAATCTTTTTTTAGAAGCAAATAAATGCTATTAATAGAATTACAAAGTCAAAGAAAAGAAGTAAATCTTCATAGAGTTAAAAAGAACTTTGTGAAATTTTATACAGACCCCAAACTTCTAATTATGCCACTGCTAAATAAGCAAAGAGTTTAAAGATCAAGTGAAATGACCAAAGTAAAATATTTTTTTCCTCAGGTGAGAGTCATTCCAAAAATATTTAGGTAATAAAAAAAACAAAAACTAATGTTAAAAAGAATTGTAAAAAGGGAAAATTAAGCACAACAATATATCTATGAATGTTGGGAATATATTCAAAACTAAAGACAATTTGAAATATTCAACTGGAATATCAAACAGGTGTCACTAGTAAACTTACTGTATGATTAATCTTAAACAAAAAAAAAATGTAACAAGAGAAAAAAAAATACAAAAGAAAAGATTATGGAGTTAGATGGTTACGAGGTCTTCAGCAATTATGGGAATTTGGTTAATGGTGCAAGTTATGTTATTGACTCTATATATTGAAACAAAATCCCCATAGATATGATGTTTATGGCTATTTATGTAAATGAATGAGAAAAATAAAGCTATTTAAAATGATAAAAAATGTTTAAAGATAAAGTGGCGCTATGATATCCCAAAGTTTCCCTTGCATATAATATGTATTGAATATAGTAGCTCCTTTGGTTAATAAGCCTCGATTACAATAGAATATATATAGATTTGCAACTGCACAGTACTTTCCAGTACACACACATATATAATACAGATTTATACATATATATTCAAAAAATAAAACTAAAAAAAAAACTTAATGTATTCTTTTTTTAAAAAAATGAAATGAATAGCAAAACTCCAACTTTCATTGCAATTAAATATGCTCTGGTTGGTGCCTTTTTTCCTTATAGAAATATAATATCATTCTCCAGTTGTTTGGATGTTATAAATCTGTATAAACTTTACAAATTCAATTTCATAAACCATTTAACATTACATTTAAAAAACATTTTATTAGGCAAAATATTATAAATCAAATTCAGAAAAAATAATAAAGCGAAGCCGAAGAAATATTATCAATAAAAATGATCTATTATGGCTGTATAAGATAGAAAAATGGCTATTATCTTATTGTAAAATTAAACTTATAAATTTTAATATTTATTTTTTAAATGTGATCAGGTGTGGTGCTCAGAGATGTAAAAATGATTGCTGCTATATCATAAAATTTATTAAATTTACAAATCTAAATGTTTTTTTTTGTTTATTTTCATGTATTTACAATTATGGTATTAAACTGTATTTAAATTGCAAAGAAACAAATAAATGCTACCATACTGAGATTCATGAAATTTAATAAGTTTCTATATTTTAAAGTTTTCATTATTTGCTTGTTTACATTTTATTTTTGAATAATATTGATATAGCTTATATTGCAGCTTCACTATAGTATCAAACATTTTTTTCTTTGTTTATGAACCTTTCTTCTGGATGCCATCTTTTAGTCTTTCTTTTTTTATTATAGAGCTATCATTTGAAATTCAAAAACATTTTAATATTTGAATCTAAGCCAACTTGCTTGAATACTTCTACAGATCTGATAACTAGTTCAACATTTATCTATTGATAAAGATAATAAGCTAGAAACTAGTTTGGAGATATGATTAGGGAAGGGACTGAATAATAATTTAATAAATACTATTATTTCATCATAATTATAAATTTCTCAAGTTTGTGAATTTGCTAAGACTAGAGTTAATTTTGATGCACCTGGACATGGATCATCTTCAATTCCCTCTCTCTGCCATCATGGAATCTTGCAACCATTTGAAAATATTCTTGAAACTCATAATTTCACTATTATGAAAAGTCTGAATAATTTCAAATGTTTTAGTAGCAGTTTTTGTCCAATTTATGATAAAATTTAATGTTGATGCATTGTTCAATTACTGGTCTTCTATTAAAGGTACAAAAAACCTATGAACATTTCACATTATAAATCATGATCCAAACAAGTGAGCACTTTAAAATTTTAGTAGTGAATAACTAAAATACATTGCTATGTAATATATGGAGATTCAGAGATGGTATTGTAGAAGGCTTAGAAAAAAAACAAGTTGTTTTCTCATTGGGACACTGCATATGTTTATTCTCATTCATAATTGCAAATATAAGAGAATGTTCATGAAATAGAAAGATGGAAAAAAGAATATGTCCATACACAATCCTGTCATTATGATTAGCTCAGGAAGATGATAGATCAGGAGACTAATTATGAATAAGTCACATATTAACCCAAGTGAATGAAGATAGTAAGATAAAAAGAAAGAAAATGGAGAGAAATGGAAAAAAACCTAACTGTTATATAATAATTTTTCAAAATAAGAATTTAATATACATACCCAAATATTAAAATTTAATATTTTTTTGTAAAAAGATATTTTATTTTGCAACATTAATTTTTCTTTATAAATTCAAAGTGATTGGACAAACCTGGGCTGAAAGTTTTCCTAAAAATATATTTTAACTTTACATATCTATATTGTAAAGAAATGTCACATTCTATTTTCATATTAAAATCAAGCAGTAGTATTTTTCTTCAATTTTGTTCCATTCAACTCTTGATCACAATAAAGCAGAACAGTGAACTTGCTCCCCATTTTAGTAAAACAGTTTCGTAAAATTTACAAAGATCAAAACAATCTGTCAAGAATACTCTGCTAAATAATGTTTTAATGACATAATATTCAAGGAAGGAGGGATAATTTTTTTTTAAAAAAAAGAAGTGATATACCATTTACATTAGCCACCATTTAAACAGAAAATGTTTGATTGAAAAGTTGGCATAAATTATAAGTTTACAATTAGTAATAATACAAACGGGACCATCTAATAATTTAATTAAACACTGAGTTTTGAATTAACACTATATCTTATTAAAGATTATATTCCTACTAATGTTTATTAATCTAACATAGTAATTCTAAAATGTGAATATTGTGAGGTCCAAATTATAATAATAAAGATGTTATACAGATGTCAAACTTCTTTCTTCATTAGTTGTTTTCGACCAATTCCTTTTATTTAAACATAAAATCAATTTCCCATAACATAATATAAAATAACTAAAAATAAAACACGAGAAGTAAATTAATACACTATACAGGTTTAAACCTGCATATATATGAAATGTATGCGGGAATCAAACTCAGACTTTCACACGACCCTCAACTCTCCTTGCCATCACATACTGCTGATCCACCTGATCACAAACATGTTCGTGTAAAAGTCTGAGTTCAAATCCCGCATACAAAACACGATAAGGCAAAACAGTCTATGATAGAATAAAGATCTTTATCAATGGCCCTAAAAAAAGGAATAAAGAAGCGAAAATACTACAAAGTTTGCTAACTGCATTATAGTGAGGATTTTAGCATATTCACATCATTTTATCCCAAATCTAGTTAAAAATATATATATTTATTTACTAATCAATAATTAAATAATTAGTAATGCTGAATACAGCAATGACAAAACCATATCCATGTCCTTAAAAGCTGTGAGTTGAAAAGAAAAATCACAAAATAAAAGCTAAACATTTCATAAGTGTTATGCATTTAGTGACATTATTATGACAGTAACTTCAACAATTACAATTTGTAAAATTACTGCTATGAATTTAGAATAATTAGGAGAGAAAATTATTAATTTTTTAACTGTCAATATAATGGTGGGTACTGGAAAAGGCTGCTGCTGCAATTCAAGCAAAAAATTTGAAATCTATTAATTTAACATCTTTTAGGCATTATAACTTTTGTATTTCATAATCACATGCACACACACACACAAAGAAAAACATTAATTTTTTTTTCTAGAAAGAGCACATTCACATATTTACACACCTAAATTTGAGTAAAATTCAACATGTGGACATATATGTGAATGAGTTCTTTACATCAATTTATCACAACTGCATTCCATTTATTCTGTTAAATTTTTTTTGTTGTCTTAATATGCATAATTTTTAGATTAAAACTGTATAAAAATATGTACATATTGCTGTTTTCCTGAAGGTGTGTGATGATGGTGTTTTAGAAAAATTTAACTTTATTTAAATATTACAAATACATTCAATTGTTAGTAATAGCACGCAGATTAGTATATGCACAATGTTTCGAGAGATATTATTCTCCCCTCTTCTTCAGATATTGCTGGCCTGACCAGTGACAGTACTAGCATCGGAATCGAACCTCGATCCTTAGATTCTTGAATATTTTAAGGTTGGTTAGAGTGTTACCTTAAAATTCAATACTCAAAAATCTAAGGGTTCAGGTTCGATTCCCATGCTAGTACTGTCACTGGTCAAGCCAGCAACACCTAAAGAAGAAGGGAGTATACTACCTCTTGAAAAATTGTGCATATACTAACCTGTGTGCTATTGCTAACAGTTGAATATATTTGGAATATTTAAATAAAATTAAATTTTTCTAAAGACATTCAATACTTATATGAGATGATGGAAATAGTCCAGTATATAAATACAATGTACATACTATATATATATATATATATATATATATATATATATTCAAGTTTTATTTTTGATATTTGCCAAACATATCCATAGCCTTTGGGAGACTGTGAATAGGTACTTGTGCAATGGAATCAGAGTAGTGGTATAAAAAAGCAATCCCGAGAACTTTAATTCTTCTTTCTTTGCTTCGTTAATATTGTTTGCGAATTCTGCAAATTAGAGTCCTATATTCTTCAATGAGTGGAGGTATCATAGAGAAAGATACAGAAAACTGGAGAAAAATATTTTGCTGCATGTTTGTTTTTACCTGCAGGGCACATTCAAACTAGAAGCACTGCTAAGCATATATGTCTTGCAGATGCCTTCTTCATAGGCTAAAGTTGAGAGAATGTCTTGATTCAAAGCACCATACCTACAAAATACCAGAACCCTAGCAAACTTATAAGAAAACAACACTTTAACCAGACCTAATGAATCCCATAGTTAGTAAAAATAAGAAACCCATGGCCATGGTGTATACCTATTATATCAGTCATTAAATCTATTCAAATAAATAGTAGGCAAGATTAATGATAGATTTATATCTAACTTTAATGGTTATCTAAATTAATAATATAAACTTTTAATGAACTAATAAGACAGATGAACTAAACTTTATATGGCTATGGCTGTCAGAATACCTAACTAAATTTGTAATTAAGAAAATTCAACAGGGTAGTATTAATAAATAATTTTGTATTTATAGTATGTACTTAATTGTTTATTAAATCTATGTGGTAATTTAAATTCAACAATTTCCATTATTTAGATTCTTCCATGTATGAGGGCTAATACATATAATTAATTTACTAACTCTCCATAAACAGAAATCTGACTAAAAATACTGCAATTAGAAAGAGAGAAAATTCAGTTTTTATTATTTAACCTTGCAACCATGTGGTCCACTGAATACTGGTGTCTGAAACAAATAAATAAAAGCTGTCACCAGTTATAGTTCTCTTTTATATCATACCATATAATATGTCTCAGGGTTAGATTGACCAGGAAATGTAATCACATTCTTCCTAATATTTATTATTAAATTTAAAAAAAAAAGGAGGATTTGGTCATATCACAATCATTAATCTGTTATATGTATAATATAAATGATTCAAAATCCCATTTAGTAACCGGAATCTATACAAATGTCATAAAATAATAACAGATAAAAAAGCTTCAACCTGATACAATATATATATATTCTAACCTGGTCTTCTGCATCTTCACTTCCAGATAATATATGATATGAAATAAAATGGGTTCTATCTCAGTTAATAATCAATAAATAAAATATTCAGCATTAAAATTAAAATGTTTCACTAGCTCAAATTTAAAATACCAATAAGGTTCAGTTTATAAAAATAAATTAAATAAATATTTAATATTTTCATGAGACTTGAAGTGAAAATACAGGTGACAAGATAGATTACATTGAGCCAATATCCCACAGGATACTACCTCAATGGCATAAGAACACTATCCCCCTTATTACTATTTTAAATAACAAACTCATAGTATTCTTACGACTTTAATAACTTCTACTCACTAAGATTAAGTTAATAATTAAATCTTAATCTCCTATTTGTAATAATCTAGCTCAAATAAAATAATCTCAGATTCATAAAGTTTATTCTAAGTCAATAAAAATACTGTAGCAAATATGAGAAGGGATTTTATGTCATAATCTACTACACTGAAACTAATAATAATAAATAATAATAATAATATTCTTCATTGTTTAACTACTACTGGATATCTTCTCTTTTCGTTATATTTTTATTACCATAATAAAATAATAAAATAATTTTATATAATCTTTTACCTTCATGTAATAATATAATAAATACGTGGTAGCATATGATAATCTGATAAACAAAGGATGTGTGGCAACTGATAGCATATAATTCAGTATACCATTGTGATAACTGATTTATGACCAATAAAACAATGTAAAATTATAATTATTTAATTAAAAGAATACCAATAAAATATTTAAATTCTTAAATATAACTCTCTATTTATCTTTTTGTGCAAAATTATATATTTGTTTCAATTGTTATGAATATATCGTGATTTCATGCAGTGAAGTGGAGAAATAAACAATCAAGACACAAAAATTTTGAAAAACAAATTTTAACAAAGTTTATTAACAACAACAAATAAAATAAACAATTTGTGTACACTATTTACAATGGATATCCTTATTTTAATCTTACATTTTTATCTATTAAGTTATATAAAAATAGTTTATAGTTTAGTTATATCTTTATTTATACTTAAGACAAAATAAAATGTTACTATTTGATTTCTCATTATGGTTAACTTATTACAAATATATTTATTTATTTTATTAGCAAAATATTTCATCCTTAATATTATTAAACTATCCTATTTTTAAAACATTCATAGGAAAACATTCTACAGAAAACAAAATTAATTTTATAATGAGTATGGATTTCTTAAAATATTAAAAAAAAATTTCATCTTGCAAAGTCAAAGATGTTTCATAAAATATTCATCCAAAATTCAGTACTAGATTTTAGTGTTTTATCACACGATGTTTACTAATCATAATACATTCTTATTTAGCCTTACTTTAGTATGATATAAGTGTAATAATCAATATATTCCTGTTATTCAATGAACAAAAATATACTATGCATATTGTTTATATAATTTACTTTGTACTATTGTATTTTAAAAATATGCAATACTTATTTTTCTTCAAAAAAATAAAGCATTCAAAAATAACCAACATTCTAAAGAAAATATCTTGTTTAGATATTCTATTTTAAAAATTTATATTTCATTTCCGAAAATAAATTCAAAATATATTCTATGATTCTTTCCTTTCCTTAGGATACTTTGGACCTTCAATTTCAAGTTATAAATTCTATTCCTTCTAAGCAAATAAACCAATCTTATACAAAACGATAGCATAACCTAAGTTCTAAATTATTTATCATTTCTTTTCAAAATATCTTACTGAACAATACAGTTACATGAAATAAAGATAGCAAAACAGATGTATAGGATTTAAGGAAGAAAGCTAGAGTATCACTCTTAATATATCTCAAAAAATCATGGCACAGTGCAAAGAGGTATGACCTTTACCTGTCTAATAACCTCTAATACATGAACAATGTTAAAGCTACTTCTTCAGCTTTATTTAAAACATCAAATATTTAAAGACATATAAAACACTGTCCAAATAAAATGTGTATCAGTCATAGGGCTTTGTTAACTATGCTGATAACCACATAAAGACTAAATATTATTTCTATTCCTTATCATATCCTATTTTTTTAAAAATACATCATCTTGGTTTCCTGCTAACTATAGTACTTCCAAGCCACTATCTCAACATTATTTCTCAAGATTTTTCTACATCTTACATCGATAAATAACTATCTGCATTTACAAAACAATAAATAAAATTCATTGATAGTTTAAAACAATTTCACTGTTCCATAAGAAAAGTTTGCTTACTTCATTATTCTATATGTTTAATCATATACAATCTACTTAGACAATATTTGAATATCCAATAACATGAAAGTTCTAAAAGAATCACATAATTATTTGTTATTATGTTGGATTATATCACTAATATATAAAAAAAAAAAAAATCGTCGTATGCATATTTTCAAATCAATCCTATCTCATAATGTTTTTTTAAAATGTTGTATGAAAATGCGTTACATATAATTAAAACTTTTACACTTCATTCTTAGATTCATAGATGATCTAAAAAAAACAAAAATATACATTATAAATTATTAATAGTTATTATTATTACCAAATAACCCTTTTTATCTGGTCATCATTTTTAGTAGGCTTCTTCCATCCACTGGATATAGAAAAACATTACATATCTAAATTATTAAATTATATTATAAATTTTATGTTATTAACAAATTAATGTTTTATGTTTTCCTAATCTTATAAATAGAAAAATTTACATTTAACTAAGTTAGTAAAATAAAAATTTAAAACTATAATTACGTCTTCACTTGACCATAGTTCATGATAAAATCCAAAATATTTATTATTTTCTCTAGAGTTTTAAAATGTTCTCCTCCAAGCGTGTTAAAGTTTAAAAATAAAAATAATTATTAATCCATTTAGTAAAATTTATAGAAAATAATCCTGGGTCTTTACTGTTCAGAATGAAAATTATTAAACTGTAATATTAAAGAATTATTCCCATGAAATTTATTTAATATTCTCTGATGCATCACTCTGTTCAATTTAACTTAAGTTATCCGGTAAACTTTTATACAATATTTGTATTTTCATGGATCCATCCTTTATTTATCTACTATATGTCCATTTTTTTATATAGGTTTTATTTCTTAATAAGTTCTTTTTAATTCTTGTAAAATATATATTTAAAAAAAAATGTTTTCTTCAAAAAGGACTAAACATTCTATTTCTTTCATTATATTTTATGATAACTCATACGATATAAATATCTTATTCTTTTTTTAAAAAAAAACTCCTGGATAAGCTTATAAATAATGCGTCACAAATTTTTTTAGACGGCAAATAGTTTTCTGTTTAAGCTTCCAGCATAATGCCCGAATTATTTTTATATGAGTTAGAATAATCCTCCGGTTGAGCATAAATAAAGCTGTATTATAATTTAAACATATTTTATTTCGTAGTATATCCATCTCTATTGCGTAGTTTAGGTTAAACTTCAGATAAAATACTCCTGGCAAGTAACTTTTAAAAAACTAGAAAATCATTTCCACGAAGTTTCTAAATATATTATTTTTTTAAAACTCTCTTTTGCAAAATACTTTAAAATTATCAATTAGTTTTTTGCAGATAAAGTTATAAGAAAGTACTAAAAAATTGACTAAAATAAAAATTTAAAACTACTATCTCTTTGATAGCTATAATTTACCTTTCTCTGGTTTCAATACATTATTAATCTCCTCCTATACCCCCATGCAATTCATATTTATAGTCTGTAAGAATACCTCATTTGATTGGTTGATTCTTACTTTAACTTGAGAACAAATTTACATATTTTCAGTTTATAGCAGAATCAAGTTTCAAAAAATAAAAATTTTTATGATGTAATAAAATTTAAAAAATATTATTTAAAATTCCACTTTTAATTCAATTATTACTTTATCAAAATTATTTAAACATTTAAAATAATTTTAATAACCTATTCCATTTATCTATTTTTATTTAAACAAAATATTTAATTTTTTTATTAACTGTATTAGTCTTTATTACATTATTTAAAACATTACATACGATAGTTAACTTAATATTTATTATTATTTGCTTTTATGATAGGCAATAATTCTATCCAATTCTATAATATAACTTTTAAAATATTTTAAACTTCGTTACTTTAAATACAAACAAGCATGTGTGTGAAAGTATGTAGTATACAAGTCACATGATTAATAACTTTGACAGACAATTTTCAATCTATTTCTCTGCCTAGATTTATAAAATTGATACACTTATTATATTATATAAAATAATTATAAAAAATTTGGAAGAATAATTTTAAAAATATAGAATTAAATATAACTTTCACTATCATAAAGTTTATTTTAAAAATATACTATATTAATTTTGACTATTAAATATGATTATAAATTTTAATATAGCATTTATTAAATTATCAGTTTTAAACTATTAAAATCGAATTTATTAAATATACTTTTAATATTTATAGCTGTGTTATTTAATATGTCCAGCTTTTACAACCATATGCAACAATATTTTAAGCTTTACTTAACTACTTTTAAATGATTCGTTATAATTTTATATACTACGTATTTTCTTTAGCTTCAAATTGTACTTTATATTATAATTGACAAACTATAATTAACATATTAAAATAACATTCTAAAATTTAAAATTTTTAGTAATTGACTGAGATGGACTATTACTGGCCTATAGAAAAGGGCACAATATATATATATATACATATTCATGCCATTAAACATATCATATACATACATTAATATACTCAAAACTTATACAACATTTATATCATATGTCACAAAAATCAAATCTGTAAGTTCTTAGCATTTATTAATTATTTTATATTAATTAATAATATCATATATATAAAAACTGTAAAAAGTATAGCCAATTTATAAAAATTATACTTTTACTTATTAATTTTTTATTACTAATCTAAATATTACTGTATGAAATTTAAATTTAATAATTATTATCATTAAATTTACTATTATAATAATTATTATCCTTAAACTTACTATTATAAATTATTTTTATTGGAAAATGTATTTATAAAGATATATATTTTATAATTCTTACCTAACTAATACCAATAGGCACTTCCTCATTAATATTTCATTTTTCCATTTGTCATAAATTTGAATTTAAATTTTTTTTTTAAAGCCAAAATCTTTATTTAATATGAGTTTGATACTATTTGTGTATACAGTAATAAGAAAGGTGAATTTGTTTAATTTTTTAGTAATAAATATAATTGCACCAAAATTAAATTGGAAAATATATCACTTTAACTAAAATACTATTTATTTATGTAATTTCATAAAAAACCTTTGTAATATTAAAAATGTAGAATTATTTGAAACAACATGTCTCCTACTGTAAATATTCTTACCAAAAAAAAAAAACAAGAACCCAATTACACCTATACCTCACTTAGCAATTGTCCTTTAAGCAAGGATTCAGAATAACAATCAGCACCAATTTGTACCTCCTATTTTAATTTACAATCAATTATTTACTATGATTGTAAAAAAAAAATTTTTTTGGTGACAATTTTGTAAGATTGATGAGGCCATAGGATAGTTATTAACACTATGTCATCCAAAAGCAAAATAGTGGCAATCATACTGAAACTGTATAGTACAGAATTTATTCGTAATACACAATACAGTATACAATATTAGTGTTATATATAACATTTTGATTATAAACTTAAAATATGATTAGTGAATGTACAGTAAAGTGTTTTATTTAATTTTCATTCATCGTCTTTACAAGACAATCAGTTCTTCATTAATAATATATTCAAAGCAAAGAGTTTCACTGTTAATGATTACAAACCCTTCCCTAAAAGTGTTTCATTCAGTATAATAAACAATCTAAATCATATTTTAATGACATACAACAACCAAATACATTAATACCATATTGAATTTTAAAATGTGTATATAAGTTTAAAACTGTACTGTATTTACTCACTTTTATGGATTAAATTTTTTATTAATAGCACTTTGCTTGAAGCAGAAATAGAGATCATTGCATTGTAATTTAGCTATCGTAACGGTTATTTTGGAAAAAAAAAAAAAAAGATTTCATAATAATGAACTTAGTATGATCAAAAATTACTAAATCTAAATTAAAAATAAAACAACCTATTTGCTCAATTTTAAAGCATTTTATAATGTTATCGTGCATACATAAAAATATAGAAATGAAAAAAATGAAAATTTTGTTCAGTATAAAATTGTTAATGTAAATGTATTTTCAGTTTAAAAACATATGCAAAATTGCATTAAAACAAACCGAAAAAGATTCATACTTTTAATATTTATTTAAATAGTTCAATGCACTAATTGAAAAATTTCAAGTCATTTCAAAGAATATGTCTACTGCACTTAATAAAATGCGATATCTCATGGCAAAAAAAAAAAAAAAAAAATCACCCAGCTAGTGTATACATTTGTATGCCGTATAAAAATATTTTTATTTAGATCTGCATAATATATATTGTAAAAAAAAGCCTTAAATACTGATTACAATATGCAAATACAGAATGCATTAGATACATTTTTTTTCTTTTTTAATATATATATATATATTTGAAGTAGTTTTGATAATGTACAGTATGCTGATTTTGCTATTCTTACACTAATGATAATGATCAATTAAATAAGTTTTTATGAAACACTTTTTTTAAATTCTAAATAATTTCATGTAAGTAATATAATATAGTAGTATAAATTTGAAAAAAAAAAATTTCAGCGTAATGAGAAAAAGTTGCATGAAAGAACACAAAGAAATTAATTGCTAGTTTACTTTCATTTTCTTTGTCCAGCAATTCTGTTTACATTTTCAACTAGAATCATGACTGCAACTAATGTAACCATGAAAAAATCAAGAAAATCTCTGAGCTTGGAAATAGAAATGAATATCTTAAGTTGACTGGAAAAAGAGAAGAAAATTGTGATATCTGTTTTTCTATGGGTTTATCCATATTTACCATCACCACTATTTTTAAAAACAAAGACCAAATACAACAAAGGGCTCAAACCACCATAGGTGTTCTGAAACTTTCCAAAATCACGGCATCCCATAAAAAAATAATGAAAGAAGCATGTCATTCATAACATTCTAAACTTTTTTTCTAGATCCCCAGTTATCAAAATCAATATCAGCAAAGGATTTAGAAGACAACAATGTACCTTAGAATAAGCAATTCATGATTCAGAAGATAAGTTAATTTTGATTGATGAATGGATCACCGTTGAAAAAAAACAACAACTTTAAGATTAAATGTTTTTACATATATATATATATTAAGTGCATACTTGTATAATACACACACATAATGTAC
Source organism: Epiperipatus broadwayi (assembly GCA_028023455.1). Classification (NCBI taxonomy): domain Eukaryota; kingdom Metazoa; phylum Onychophora; class Udeonychophora; order Euonychophora; family Peripatidae; genus Epiperipatus; species Epiperipatus broadwayi. The sequence continues at coordinate 10,583,628 of JAQFVV010006201.1, forward strand.
AAAAAAAATATTTATTTCAAAAATATTATTTTAACATTTGATTACAATATAATACAATAATTTATAAGAAATTTTAAAAAATAAATTTATTTGTATCAGATAAATAATTTTTTACCTGTTCGGATAGGGCGGGCACACATAAAATGGTCTGCGGGCGCCATGGTGCCCGCGGGCATAGGGTTGGGGACCCCTGCATTACATCAATGAAGTGCTAATTTGTGTCACAAAAAAAGTATAATTTTCTTAGTTATTTAATTCTTGTTTTATTTAATATTTATCGAGATAAATTGCTAATAAAATGTTGTTTTGATGATATTGGCCTTAACTATGAAGACACATTAAGAAATGAGAAAAATGTATATATAAAGAGAGTAAAAAATGAGGGAGAATTCAGAAATAAGTTATGAAACTTTTTTTATGCCTTTGAAAAGTTATTTAACTGATAATAAAGTAATTAGAAAAATTCTAGAAAATTTAAAAAAAAAGAAAGATTAATAGCTTTAAAAACGTGAAATAGGAAGAAAATACAGAAGTGTAGAAAGGAGTAATTGAAAAAAATATTATAGAGAAAATTAGAAAGTATAAGAGACATATAAAAATTGTATTGGAAAAGACACTGAAGTGATAGAGGTAAAAAAAAAAAAAAGGCTAGAAAAGATGATAATTTGAACTTTAAAAAAGAAAGTAGCTATGAATATTTTAAAAAAGAACAAGAGAAAGATTTAAAGAAAATAGAATGATGTGTGGAATAAGATTTTTGAGAGAGGAAAAAAAACAAAAATGAGGAATCAAGGTCTTGTTACTAAAAATAATAAAAAAAGGGGATAACTTCCTATATTTAGATAACTGTCTATTTTCAAAAAAAAAAAAAGAAAAGATATAGAATGTTAAAACTCTAGTTTTAATGATTTTCAATTCCTGGTAATAAAATACTTTTCTTTTTCTATGATTACCAAATTTTTTTCTAATTCTCAGGCTTTTCTATTAGACATTCATCTTTGCACTGTTTACATCATTCATTATAATGGTGTCTAATATGTACAGGGCCAGACTGTAATCTATCAGCCCTACAATTAATAATTGAAATATATATATGTAATAACAATAATTTAATGGTTCTCAACTAGCGACTAGCTAGTTGAAAAACAATAAACAATATAATTACGAAATAGTTCGTATGACTATAGATAGACAAACAAATAAATAGATAACTAGTTGGAGCCATATAACTAGTTAGAGCCCATCTGTAACTCCACAATTTCTTAATTTTTATTTAAATAATTTTATATTTCTTTAACTCCCATAAATTCAGACAATCATTTACAAGCAGTTCTAGTAAGCACCTTGCTGCTCACTCCTTCCTTGAATCAGTCTAATTAGATTTGATAGTAACTTTTTTCTATTACTATTGTAACGGACCGTAAAATGTATCGGGCGTCTACAGGGTAAGATATTTAATTAATTGATGCCCCAAATGTTTGGGTTGCCAAAATATGTAACGGACTGAAAAACCTTTTAGGATAGTACACCCAGAGCCTTCTCTACTTACAGGTCCTATTACTACTCGGAATTCTAACTCAGTGTAGACATTAGCCTTTAACTCTGCTCAAGGATGGAATTAAATAGGATGGCAATAATGTGACCTCTATATAGATCCTTAATGGCTATTGCTAATAATAAATTAAAATCTGTATGCATGTATAATAGCTATACTGGTGAGTGAAGTATGAATGATGCTTGACAATCTAGAGACCAGAGAAACAAAGGTTTTAACTTCAAACAATAAATATTTATTAACAGATCATGCTTATAGTTATAATATTTATAAATCAACAGAATATATACATGATTATTATAAAACATTAATTTATCCCTACAACAATATGACTAGCTGTAATTCAAATATTAAAATATGGGTTGAAATAAGAATTATAAAATTTAGTGCATAATTTACAATAATGTATTAATTATTTTGAATATAAAATTATATTATTAATGTACGATTATCATTCTGTTTACGTCCTTTAAATATACCTCAAGGTTATGTCCATGAATTGCTAATTTGTGTTTTGTATAGTTAAGAAAATATTATATACATTTAATTATTAATTAGTTTGATTTTATCGTATTAATTATTTAATAAATGTAAATATTTAAAATCTTACCTTTTGTTTCAGTCATTGTCCAGTTTTAAACCTTCCATTATGATAATATTTTATTTACAAAACATTTATAATATATTGATGTATAGTTTGAGTTGTGCACCTCTCTCACCCTATAAAAATCTAAACAAATGGGTTCTTTTGTTTTTTTTTTAAAAAAAAGATTTGCTACACTGGAATAAAAGAGTGAGAAAAATTCACAACCCAACTCTCAGTATACATTTTTAAAAAAAAAAATATTTGAAACATAAAATATAATGAAATTTTGGAATTCCTTAAAACAATAGCACATTAAATTTATAAAAGCAGCTTCGGGATTCTTAGCAGATAATGTCTTTCTTTCCTTCATGTATATTAAATCATGTTGACGTTTTAAGCATTACAATTCCCATGACGAAATTGAATTCCTCGGCGTTTGATTTTAAAGCCATGCATTTCCATTCCATAACAAGATTTTTCCACATTGATTTAAACAATATATATATATACCAATAAATACGATCCTCCATCACACGTCAACGACACCAAGAGGATAGAAAAATCCCCTGACACTCAATTAGCAAAAGTGCATTTTTAGATTTTATTTACACAATATAAATTATTAAATATGAATCCTTTTTTTAAAGCTTACGTTATATTATAAGGCGAACGCTATCTTTATGCAGTTTTATTTATATATGTATGAAACATATGATAAAGATTTTACTTTTAAAATAATGTTAATAAAGTTCTATTTCATCATTAGTTGATTTTATTTTATCCCAGAAACATTTGATAGCAATTATATTTTTTAACAATGTTAAATAACTATGATGCTCTTAGCATTTATTTGAACGAACGAAAGTTCATCGATTAAATAATGTTTTTTTTTCTTTTTAAAACATTTTACAGTTATCAATAATAAAATTCCAAATATTAAATAGTTTAATATTAATAAAGAATGGAAATCCTAATAACTAATATATTAATTAAAATATTCTTTACAACTTTACTTTCGTGCACTTCAGTTGAACAAGAAAAACCAACAACAACTAAAAATAAAAAAAAAATCTGTTGCTTAGATATTTTTCCACGTTCCCAAAATCAACAAAGGTTTACTCTTTTTTTCCTCTTTTAAACAAAAGAAACGTGGTTACTAGAATTTAATGTTAAATATTCTTTTTTTTTATTTTGTCACGTCATGATTTAAAATCTACATTCATGTATATATATGTGTATATGTATATATTTTATTTTACATTTAAAAAAAAAATGTGTTCATTCCTTCATGAATGTATGGTTATATTTGGTTATATTAGTTACTTATTATTATTTTTTTTTTTTTACAAGAATTGGACATCACCTTACATTTCCCCTACCCTTAAAAGGTTAAAATTTAGACCATTGTCAAAATTTTAGCACCTAAACAAAGGTTTGGATGGTTATTGTGTTGGATAATTTTATTCTTTTTAAATAGGGAGAGTTCTAATGCTGTCGTACTTATTTTAATTTACCCATCAATATACATTTGCTTTTTTTTTTATATTACTCATTTTTGGTTAGACTCCTATCCTTATCTCTTTCATCTTAACATTGAATTACTGTCATCATTAACATTGTTTCTATTATCTTTTCTAGAATTACTAACTATATGACGGTTGAATAGTCTGAATTTGACTGGTTAAGTGTCTCTGTTCCAGAAGGCACATATTTGAGTTTGTCAGCCTATATCCTGCTCCCTAGGAGTCTTATTGGATTTTTATAAGGTCTGAACAAAATATGGGATTCCCACATTCTATGGGTCAATTCCAACATCTCAGCCAATTCTAAGATACCTCAATAAAATGTTTCAACATTAATTTGAATGCATCCTCATCACATCTACCTACTCTAGCTATTTACTTACGAACAATGATGTCTTTCTCATTACAATACACTTGCATATACCCATTTACATTTTTTTTTATAAACTTCACTTTCATCTACTTTAATCATGGTCATCTGTTTACAAATAACTAAGCTTCTGTACATGGCAGTTCTTGACAACCACTGTATGGCTTTAATATCCGAGCATTATAAGTTCCTTTTATCTCTCCATCAATATTTAACCAAAATGCATTTGGGCCAGCTTGTTTTACAATAGCATATGGTCCAGCATATTGTTGACAAAATTTATGATAAACATTATCCATTGGTTTACTTGGGCTATGTGTTTTCACAAAAACCTTGTCTCCAATCTTAAAGTGACGTCTGCTTTTCTTTCCCTTCTTATTTCTAAAATTGGATTTATTAATTAACTGTTGTCGAGCCATTTGAATTTTAGTTTCTATGTCATAGTGATGACATTCAATTGGAGGTTTGTATTTCACAAATAATGAAGGAATAGATTGGTTAAAATGTAGTTGGATGGGTGCGAATCCAGTAGATTCATTTGCATCCCAATTTATGTAATTCACTACCCGTTCTGTCTGCTTCACCCACCCCCTATTATTTTTATAAGATTTAATAGTCAAAAGTAAACTCAACATTTTTTTATATACATATATATTCACTTAACATTATTTACAGGGTTCAATCATTAAGAAAGTCCATTTTTTATGTTCTAGTGTTGCAATCATGAAGTCTGTCCCTTAATTTGTGCCTTTCTCTTTTAAGGACTTTCAATAAATGTGAAGGGACCTTCATAAGTGTTGCAAAGCTTATGGAATCTGGGACCTTTCTGTTTCTTTGTAGGGAGTATAGTTGACTCCAGTAACATCTGGCAACTGTCTATGACTTGGTCATCTTCCTGATTATGAAGAGACTTGTTGTGCCATAATACACATTCAAGATGAACAAGTGTATCGACTTCATTTGTCCTTTCAAAGTTGGCTTCAATAATGGGACAATTTTCTTTTGTGAAAAGCCTTTGAGCATATAATAGCCTTTCTTGGATTTTGCTACTATGTTCATGGAGCTTGTATTTAGAACAAACTTTATGTTCTGAACATTGGATGCTCACATTAACTTGTTCTGCTTGATCATCTAACATATTCATTCTCATACTCTTCATGGGAAGGATTGAATCAGCATCATCCCAAAATGTTTTTGGGATTGCTCCTTCCAACTTAAAATTGGTGGAATGATTTTCTATTATGTCATCAAGTACTTGCTGAGTCCATGTAGCAGGACATTCATGTACAAGAGAAGTTTCCATAGTAACAGAATATTTAGTACTTCGATTGGATTCAAAAATAAAACTAGATGTTTTTTTTATATCATTAATATCACAGCTCATACTATCTATCCTATTATTAATATCATAAGTTTTAGATTCTATCCTATCTATATTTTCTTTTATACACATTATCTTTGCTTCCAAATTACTATTTATTTGGATCTCCAAATCATCAATATCAGTTTTAGTTACCATAGTAAACTTTATATCCTCTATCTTAGTGGATTCCTGGGCTTGGTGACCTTCCTTAACTTTATTCTCAATTTGAGTGGTAATACTTTCCTTAAATTCAGTATACTGCTCTTGATACTGCAAGTTCACTTCATCTATATTTATTCTCATCTCTTCTACATTTCGCTTTAATTCCGTACTACTGTTATGCACTTCATTCATCTCTGAAGATAACTGCTCCATGGCTGTAGAAACTTTCATTTCAATGCCACTAATTCTTTTCTTAACCTCCTCATCCAATTTGTCAATATCAGCCTTAGTTACCATGTTGCTTATTTCAGCCTTGATTGTATCTATCTGACCACTCATGCTATCCATCCGACCATTCATGTCAGCCTTGACTATATCTATCTGACCACTTATGCTATCCATCCGACCATTCATGTCATCCATCCGATCATTCATCTGACCACTCATGCTATCCATCCGACCATTCATGTCATCCATCCGATCATTCATCTGACCACTCATGCTATCCATCCGACCACTCATGCTATCCATCCGATCCAATAATGTTTGGAGCATCTGCATCATGGCTCCACTATTTTCTGTAACCTGTGTTAGTCCAATTCCAGGTGATTGAGCAGACTGTTCATTAGAGTCTCCTTGAATTTGAGATATCATTTGTTTTTCCTCTTGCATTGAGAAAGAATGCTCAGCTCCAACCATTGATCCTCCGGACATATTCATGTCTACTGATCCTACTTGTTCCTTATTAGGATCATGCTCAGCTTCATTGCCACTAACATCCTGTGGCTTTACATATAATTCCTTACTCATACTTGCCAAATATCTCCCACTTCTGAGAAACATACAAAATAAACTAACACCCTTCTTTAAAATATCTACTCTATGGCAAAATTATTTCTTTTTATATAATATTCTATAATATGTCATAGGATCTTCTACCAACTTGTGTCATCACACGTGATTTTGGTTACCTTAAGTATTTACATATCATTGGTATTAATGCTGGCTTTATATATTTTTCCCTTATCTGCTTCACTTGCCTACTCTTATTAGATTCTTGATCATCTATTTAGCTTTGGTCTCTATTTATCAATTCATACTTTCACTCAGAGTTATTTGAACTTATTGTTTATTGACTAAATTAACTATACCACTAAGTTGCCACACCATTTAATCCATAGGGTTATGTAATTTATAGTTTATTAACTGACTAATTAAAGTATGATAAATCAGGTTATACTGAAATTATGGACAATTTCTCATAAATTCAATTTATGTCACACTAAAAATATACAATAACATGTGATAGACCCAACTCTTTAAAGCTCAACACATTGTGTATCACAATATAATAGACAAAACTTTTCATATGCAGTGAATCTAAGTATTCAAGCTTACCACATTGCATGCCAAAATGTAACAGACTACCAACTAGAATGAATTTAATAATTGGCTATTATGAATGCGACATGATAATCAACTTTCATTAAGTCTATATATGCCAGTGTACAGGCTTCACTGTTGATGGTGTCAAAAATGTAACAGTATGTAGTTTGTATCTGTGGTGAACTTACATTTTCAGGCCCAAAACGTTGCGCGCCAAAATATGTAACGGACCGTAAAATGTATCGGGCGTCTACAGGGTAAGATATTTAATTAATTGATGCCCCAAATGTTTGGGTTGCCAAAATATGTAACGGACTGTAAAACCCTTTTAGGATAGTACACCCAGAGCCTTCTCTACTTACAGGTCCTATTACTACTCGGAATTCTAACTCAGTGTAGACATTAGCCTTTAACTCTGCTCAAGGATGGAATTAAATAGGATGGCAATAATGTGACCTCTATATAGATCCTTAATGGCTATTGCTAATAATAAATTAAAATCTGTATGCATGTATAATAGCTATACTGGTGAGTGAAGTATGAATGATGCTTGACAATCTAGAGACCAGAGAAACAAAGATTTTAACTTCAAACAATAAATATTTATTAACAGATCATGCTTATAGTTATAATATTTATAAATCAACAGAATATATACATGATTATTATAAAACATTAATTTATCCTTACAACAATATGACTAGCTGTAATTCAAATATTAAAATATGGGTTGAAATAAGAATTATAAAATTTAGTGCATAATTTACAATAATGTATTAATTATTTTGAATATAAAATTATATTATTAATGTACGATTATCATTCTGTTTACTTCCTTTAAATATACCTCAAGGTTATGTCCATGAATTGCTAATTTGTGTTTTGTATAGTTAAGAAAATATTATATATATTTAATTATTAATTAGTTTGATTTTATCGTATTAATTATTTAATAAATGTAAATATTTAAAATCTTACCTTTTGTTTCAGTCATTGTCCAGTTTTAAACCTTCCATTATGATAATATTTTATTTACAAAACATTTATAATATATTGATGTATAGTTTGAGTTGTGCACCTCTCTCACCCTATAAAAATCTAAACAAATGGGTTCTTTTGTTTGTTTGTTTTTTTAAAAAAAAGATTTGCTACACTGGAATAAAAGAGTGAGAAAAATTCACAACCCAACTCTCAGTATACATTTTAAAAAAAAAAAATATTTGAAACATAAAATATAATGAAATTTTGGAATTCCTTAAAACAATAGCACATTAAATTTTTAAGAGCAGCTTCGGGATTCTTAGCAGATAATGTCTTTCTTTCCTTCATGTATATTAAATCATGTTGACGTTTTAAGCATTACAATTCCCATGACGAAATTGAATTCCTCGGCGTTTGATTTTAAAGCCATGCATTTCCATTCCATAACAAGATTTTTCCACGTTGATTTAAACAATATATATATATATACCAATAAATACGATCCTCCATCACACGTCAACGACACCAAGAGGATAGAAAAATCCCCTGACACTCAATTAGCAAAAGTGCATTTTTAGATTTTATTTACACAATATAAATTATTAAATATGAATCCTTTTTTTAAAGCTTACGTTATATTAAGAGCGCGTGTAGCTATCTCTATGCAGTTTTATTTATATATGTATGAAACGTATGATAAAGATTTTACTTTTAAAATAATGTTAATAAAGTTCTATTTCATCATTAGTTGATTTTATTTTATCCCAGAAACATTTGATAGCAATTATATTTTTTAACAATGTTAAATAACTATGATGCTCTTAGCCTTTATTTGAACGAAAGTTCATCGATTAAATAATGTTTTTTTTTCTTTTTAAAACATTTTACAGTTATCAATAATAAAATTCCAAATATTAAATAGTTTAATATTAATAAAGAATGGAAATCCTAATAACTAATATATTAATTAAAATATTCTTTACAACTTTACTTTCGTGCACTTCAGTTGAACAAGAAAAACCAACAACAACTAAAAATAAAAAAAAATCTGTTGCTTAGATATTTTTCCACGTTCCCAAAATCAACAAAGGTTTACTCTTTTTTTCCTCTTTTAAACAAAAGAAACGTGGTTACTAGAATTTAATGTTAAATATTCTTTTTTTTTATTTTGTCACGTCATGATTTAAAATCTACATTCATGTATATATATATGTGTATATGTATATATTTTATTTTACATTTAAAAAAAAAAAAATGTGTTCATTCCTTCATGAATGTATGGTTATATTTGGTTATATTAGTTACTTATTATTATTTTTTTTTTTTACAAGAATTGGACATCACCTTACACTATCAATTATCTGCAACTGCACTATCACCTTTCACTCTATTCTTCGAGTTTCACCTTACTTTTTTCCCTTCCCCATTCTACTATTCATTCTCTTCTTTATTTGAAGTTTTTGCAGGAAATTTATTAACTCTGCTAATTTGCATATTAGACTTTATTGTAATGCAAATTAGAATGTTGCTATTTGCAATTAGTCTAATTTTCTTTTCTGCATATAATTATTTCTAGAAATGATTCCACAGCGCCTGCACAAATTAGCATGTACACACACACATATATATATGTATAACTTTATTAATACAAATACGTAACTAGTCAGTACACAACAATACCGTCCCTTATTTTTTTGTAACTTTTTTGACATCCATTTCTCTCGAGCAGATCTGTTTCTTGCTATTCACCTCTTGTTCAGATTAAGCATTGCAATTTAACTAGATGATTATTTATTATTACTTCTATCTTCATATTTGTAGAAGCATTCACTTTAATATCTTTATCGATAATCAGAAGCTAGTTGAAAAGCAGTAAGTAATATAATCACAAAACAGTTCATATGTCTGTAGATTGATAAATAAATAGCAAGCTAGTTAGAACTCATCTCTTAACTCCACAATTTCTTAGTCTTTATTTAAATAACTATACACTTCTTTTAACTCCCATAATTTCAGATGATCATTCACCATCAATTTCTAAGTAAGCACGTTTGCTGCTCATTCTTTTTTTGAGTCAGTCTAAATAGATTTGATTGTAGCTCTATTCTACTGCTATCACTTGTCTACAACTGCACAATCAGCTTCCACTCTATTCTTTGAGTTTCATGTCACTTTTTTCCCTCGCCTCCATTCTATTTCTCAGTTTCTTTTTCATTAGAAGGTTTTGCAGGCAATTTATTAACTTTGCTAATTTGCATATTGTTGGACTTTATTACAATGCCAATTACAAAATTGTTACTTGCAGTTAGTCTAATTCTCTTCTCTGCATATAATTTCTAGAGTGACTCAACACTAGCTGCAATGACCCGCTTATACACACACATATACTTATAACTTAATAAATACATAACTAATCAGTACACAACAGTGCCCATTTTCTTTCTTTACCATCTATTTTCTCAGCCCTACTATCCTTTATAATCCATCATAATAAGGCACTTTAAATGTTTATATTTGTTCCAAATTAGAAATTCGATAAATGTAATCTTATATACTGAAAACATATTAACAAATTTCTAATTAACTTCATTATTAAATGTTTTCTTGTTTATTATATTAAAAAAGATATATAGAGAATGAGAAGAAAAGGAGTTTTAAAATTTTATAAGAACAAAATAATTTATTTTAACATTTTTGAAGCATGCATTAGTATTTTGTTTTCAAAGGATAATCAGTTCACATTTTATAATAATATGAATATGACATCTTTAATAGCATTAATTAAATGGAGAAATTGAATTGTTTCAAACTATAGAAGATAAGAGAGAAAGATAAAAATTGCACGACTAATATATTGAGCCGTAATAATAATAATGATAATAATCAATCCAAGTAATTGCCAACTAGAATTGACATTTAATATTTAATAGTAATTATTATTTAATTATACATGTTATATAGTTCTTGCTTTTTTTCTTTCTATTATTACATATATTTGAGAGCTTAATTAGAATCTAAACCGTACCAGTAATAAAATTAAAGAACACATAAAAAATAAGATTTACTAACAGAAAAAGTTAAACCAACTACAGTAGTTAAATCACACTATAATTACAAGGCAATATTATTATTTTCTTTCTTGAAACAATTCAAAGCAATAGTAATGTTTGAACATAAACACTACTAATAGAATTGGTTTCCAGGGTGTAGTATCAGCTGATAAAAAAAAAAAAAAAAAGCAATCATGAGACAAAATGAGATGATTTGTTTGCAATGAAATAGAAGATTTTCCTCTGTAGAAGGAATTCTTTCAAACAAGAGGAAATTAGGCAGATTTTAAAAATTGAAAATGAAAAAATGCCATTTACAACTTTGGTAATTACAATTTATTATTTAGTTTTTGTCTACATATAATTTAAGATTATTTACATTATATATTGTGTTACATTATGAAAACTGGCTCTGAATGACTTGGTGCTGTTGTAGGTAGAATAGTAGACCTTAAAATTAAAGGTTATACAATAATGGCCCAGTTTTGTCACTTTTGGTGCTCAAGCATCTTATGAATATCAATGAATTGAAAAGCAAAACTGTATTACTTGACTTAACTTAAAAGAGAGAAATAGCCAAGTTATATAATAAAAAAAAGAATAGCCTAATAACTAATAAGAGTATCAAATATTTTCAAGAAATTTATATATAAAAATAATAAAATTAAAAAATATTTATTTATTTTTACTTTCCATTAAAGGTAAAACAAAATGAAAATACATAAATTAAAATTATACATTAAATTTTTATAATCAACTGTATTCACAAAAACTATTTAGCACATTAATAATTCTATCTTGAATAATTTATGATAACTGAAATTTGGTCTTGTAAACAAAGCTTTAATTTATTTATATGCAGTGCATATTATGCTACATAGCATCTTTGCACTGTAATTCATATTTAAGAATATAATTTTCAGCATATATTATTATAATTATATTTGCTATAAAATGTAAAATTATATATTTTTTCATTATATTATCAATAAAAAATATATTTTTGCTATACAGTATTTACATTCACTTGATATTTTAAATTCCAATATTTCCACAAACATAAAAAAAAAAACAACTAATAGGCATTTTAAACCATTATTTTGTCAAAAATGCTAGTTGTCACTTAAAAATGAGTAATTTGGATTGAAAATTATATAAAATGATATTAATAAATTGAGCATGAACAAACTTATGTAAAAACAGTTTCTAAATATTAGTTGCAATCAAAATGGAATATTAATAATGTCAGATTTTAAAAATAATTTATACTTTATGATTTCCCACCCTAACATAAAAGTGAATTATGAACTATAAAGAATCATATCAATTGCAATAGCAAATTAAAATTTATTACAATATCTTCTTTTAGCTTGTTTTAAGTAAGATTTTATTAATGTGCAGTTGATGTTAATATGTATAAATAATATAATAACTAAAATAAAGGTACCAATGCAAAATTATATGAATATATGTACTGAAATCATTAATTTATAAAATTATTTCTCATCTTTATTAATGTGATTTGAAAAAAAAAAAAAAAGAAGTATAAAATTTCTGTTTAAAAATCAGACCACAAGTATAAGTAATTTGTGCAACCTTATTATTTAGAAATTAAAAACAACTTAAAAGGAGTTACCCTACTTTGAAATTGAAGGATAGAAATTGGTAAATTTTCTGGATCATTATGAGAAGAACATAACCAACTTTCATTATTAAAAAATAATTTAATTATTGCAATTATCATTTTGCATTTCTTTCATATTTTTCCAATCATAATGTTATGCACTTGAAAGTGATAAAACACAATCTATATTATTTGAACCTAATATGTGGTTGAAACAAGTTGGGCAACTAATGCAAATTAATATCTTTGTCTTCATTATTATATTAATAATAATTTAATTAAATAATAAAAAAAACAACTAATGGATTGCATTCTCAATCATAATTAATGGCTGTTATAATAAATAAAATAAACAGCCATTCAAAAAATGAGTATGGCCATTTCAAAAAAAAAGAATTGAAAGAAAAGAGAGAAACTATTCTAAAAATGAGTTTTGTGACCACAAGTAAGTCAACATATGCAATTTTGGTCCATATTTCTGTCTACTTGTCCTTAAGTTTTCTCAGAAGAAAATTTTTCTTTTTAAAAAATATCAATATCTTATCTAATTATATTTTCCAATGTATTCTATTCTCTGCTATATCTTCCTAATAGAAACAACTGACATTGCAATTTTTTAGAAAATCTTTGAGATAATCATTATCTATTTCTCCCAACATTCATGTTCAACAAAAATACCCTTTTAGAAAGTCTTCCATTGTTCATTCATTTTACATGTCCATTCCGATGAAGATGTGATTTTACAATAGTAGACTCAATAATATTGTATCCATCAAGCTGAATAACATATTGATTAGTTTGATTATTATAATTACATAAATATATAGAAGGTAAAAAAAAAAAAGAAAGAAAAGTTTATCAAAGAAAATACCTCTGGAAAACCCTTTATAGAGTAACAATAATAATAAAAAAGACATTTATTATTGATATGCTAATAGTTAGGCATTAACATTTTATAGTATTACTTTCTTGGTTTACATTCTGTTTTGTTTCATATACAACAATCGAATGGTCAACTAGAAAAAAAATGGTCACCATAAAAAAAAAGGTCACCAGAAAAAAAAATCTTAAGCTTTTTTTGAAATGTAATAAAATATCTATTTCCAAATTCAAATTGAATCCAGATCTTGGCAATAAAGAGGATGTTATTCACTACCCAAAAGACCCTTCAAAAATATATGTAATAAAATTATTGATGACCTATTTCAGATTTTACTTTATCCCCCCCCCCCTATTTTATTTAAATAATAATAAGTCATAATTTCACCAACAACTAGTTAGAATCTATAAACATCAAGGAATAATGAATTAACAGTGAGTAAAAAAAAATCCCCTCTCTTTTTTTGTTGTTAAATGATTAATATCAACAGCTTTTGAAATCTTAACAGGATTTTTTTACTATTTAGAAAAAAATATATAAAATGATCTTTTTTAGTCTTCTAAGAACCTACATTATTTTGATTAAAAAAAAAAAAGAGATAAAAAAAATCCAAGATTATGCTCACACAGATAAAAAGTAAAAAAAGCAGTAATGAACTCAGCAGAGAATATAGAATGAAATAGATACTCTTTTGTATTAAGTCAAATGAAACATTCATTTAGTTAGACATTAGAGTCTAAGGAAGCTAACACATCATCTGCCTAATATATTTTAATAAATGGTCCATAAAATGAACAATTTTTTTTGAATAGGATAACTACAAATTGTTTTAATATAGTATATATACATAATGTAATATCTTCATAAAAATGATATATATATATAAAGTAGAGGATCTTATGATATAACAGTAGTATATCCATTTGCAATGCCTAAGAGTAAGATTAATATATACAGTTTAACTTAATTTGAATTATTTTTGTCTAAAGGCTTAGGATTTTTCTTTCAAGTAGTCAGTTTATAGCCAATCTAAAATTCTATCTAATACTGCTCAGTAAATGGGTATCTAAAGGCAATGTTTAAAACATTTTTCAAATTGTCTGACCAAATTTTAGATACTAAAGCTTCTCTATGAATACAGTGAGTTTATGATACATTCGGATTGTTTAAAAATGTGCTACAATAGCAGTATTTGTTCTACACTTGTCCACACATCGTTCACATATATACCAATACAATTTATTCAGTATATTTTCATGCAGCCAATCGTTCCATTAAAACAATCAATTGAGACAAACTTTTATATCTGTAGACCCATCCGGATTGCTCAGAAAAAAAAAACCTACTTTAATTGTTGATTAATTGATCTTCTATTCATTTAGCACTTTATTGAATCTGAGTGCAATCATGTTATTGGAAAATGAAATGAATTCCAATTTCTTCCAAACCTTTGTCACCTAATATAACTTCAACAATATCTTTTATTGCTGAGAGTGCTAATGACTCATTAATAGATATTAAACTTACTAGAGATTTGCAAACATTTGAGATATGCATAGTATTTAAAATTAGTACTGATGAAATGAGTAAATAGTTTTTTTAAAGTATTCAAATCTTCCAGTTTATTTACAAATAAATAAATAAATAAAGCAGATTGTTTTTCAAATATACATACTTTGTTTCAAAATGTCAAAGTAATTATTTTTGTTGCACATTTTCATTTAAGAATATTCCATAGCCAATAACACACCGTGGACATACATTTCCATAGCTATCATCTCAAGTAAATCCAAATATTAAGTAACACGAATCATATATATATATATTTTACTATTTTTCATCATTTTGCTAATTAAAAATTTGAACAATTTTTATCAATTTTTCTTTGATTGTTTACTTCACTTCACGGTGGCTGATTCATAAAACATTAATTCCATTTGTACTATTACAAAAGATTGCCATTACAAACAACTTGTGACAGCATAGAACATAACACACTGCCATAAATTCATTTGATTGAGCACATTGTGATTCATTTGCTTTCTTGCCTATGTTTTTGAGCTACGTGTAATAACAAATTATAATTACTGACAAGAATTGACTGATATGCAATTCAAAATTGATTTGATATAGATCTGCGAGACTAGACAGACTTATTCTCAAGTGATCTTTAACAGAAGCAATTTAATATGACAATTTTTGGTACATAAACTCCCCAAAGGAATATGTAAAGTTATTCTCATATTTACCATGACCTATCCAAAATTAGTTTAAGACTCAGATTATTGGAATCTATAGAATAGAAGGTAGAAATAAGTAAAGAAGCTTAATTATAAATTATAATGTAAAGTCTAAAAGATAATGGCAGAAAGAGGGAATTCAGACAGAGAAACTATTAAAAAAACTTGTCACTTTTGGTTTATTTATAAAAAAAAAAATAAGTTTCCATATGGAAAACATAGGCACAGAAATAGAATTTAGAAATAATTGAACGTTCTATCACTTAAAAAATCATATATCTGAGCATGTGAACCAATAGATTTGATCTATGATCCATGTATCTCCAGTTCTTGCATCTACCACTCTATTCTAGAATTAAACTAAGCGAGGCAGCAGATGTACTGAAAAGATGGTAAAAATATATCAGCAATTTAATGAGAGAAATAGTAAGCCTTCATATATATTAATCAAAAATCATGTAAATAAGGATATGTCATGTAATAATAATAGAAACAGTTATAAAAACATTAACTTGAATGAAACTTAGAAGATATAGGGAGTTGATGAAAATCAACTGAATTATTAAAGACTATGAGATAAAAGACTTGAAAGAATTGGTTGGTGTTTGGTAATATACTTTGCAATTCAGTAAGAAATATATAAGTATATTTTTTTCAATTTTTATGACAATATTAGAAAAAAAATCTAGTTCATTAAATGTGAGAATTTTATGGCAATTAGTTCATCTCCTATGTAGTTAAAGTGCTTTCAAGTCTTGAAAAGAAGTAGACATGTTCTTAAGTTAAGAATAGTTGGATTTAGAAAAGATAGATGTAAAAAAATGCAAAATCATAATAACAAAGCAATACCAATAACTCAATTTACCATCAAACTTTTTGTTTATAAATATGTATATAGACAGATAAATAAAAAATGAAAAATTAAAACAAATAAAATTTACAGAAGACTTTTGGCAACAATAATATTCTTGACAGCAAACTAATTAATAACTGTTATATATATATATCATATTATTCAGGTTCATGTGTGTAATAAATAGCATTACTGTATGAACAATTAGGTAGGATCACATCATATAAGAATAATTATTTTTATTTATAGAAGTAATATATGTGCATAAATATTGCAATAACAATAAAAATAATAAATATAATGGTAATAAACTATTATATATAGTCTTTCAATCCACGAAGTATCCTCAGTTAATTTCTTAATCTGCCTCAACTGCCGTTAAATTCAAAAAACAAAATGGAGGCAACCCTCATCAACTCAAATCCCATGAATCCCAAATTTTAATGTTAGCATATTGTCTATTAATTATATTCATTTTATTTTTATTTATTAAAATTACCTCCTTAATTTTTCTTTTATTATGGTTTCTCTCTTCATGAAGAATCTTAATACTTTCAATATCAAACTTAAACTTATATTTACATGTCCTTTCATGATCCAAAAAAACTGAAGCAGTTATTATTTTTACTTTTCACATGCTTGTATAACAATTCATGCTCCTTTAATCTTTTTTCAATACTGTATCTCGATTCACCTATATATGATAACATATATCCACAAAACATTTGATACACAACATTACTTTTCTGCTTGACAGGTATGACATTTTTAGAATTATTCACTAATTTATTAACATTATTTGTAATACCAAAATGAAACATTAGACACATTCTTATATATATATCCTTAAAAAATTTCACTTGAGGATTTTTTTTACTATCAATCTTCAGCTCCTTTAAACCAGTAAAACTCTTTTAAGTTGACATACAGTATTGCTAATCTGTTCCATTTTATAACCAATTTCAAGCAATACCCTGGCAAATATCTCAATATTTTTTAATTTATCATACTGATAACAACATAATTTTTCATTATGAAACAAAAATATCTAAAACTTGCCATCTTATGCATAACTGGTACTTTTGATTTACAATTTATATATCCCTTATTAATTTATAACTTAACATGCTATTATCTCTTGTAATCATTAAATCAAATACTTAATACTTTTGTCCTGTTCCATTTAAATAGTCCATTTCAAGCCATTCAAATTATTTAACTCCTCTACAAAAAAATTTAGTATTTCTGCAAACAAAAACATCACATATCTTTTGTAAATTTTAATATCTTTAAAAGATCACATATTTAAAATACTACTCTCATACCTAAACAAAACAAAATTGCAAACTTGTGCAACAACAGGCAGACCCATAGGCCAAACTTTAGACATTTTATAACATCTACCTTCAAAAGAAGCAACAATGTTATGATCAAAAAATTTTAAAAAATCAATAATAAATTTTATCACATATTTACAAACACTTTTACTTTTTAATGCATGTTCAATTATTTTTATGGACCCCACTCTATCGATAGAACCATACATTTTTGTCACATCCAATGAAGCAATACCATCATTGTCATTAATCATCAACAGAAGTGCCTTAAAATGCTTATGCGACAGCCAATCAGATGTAATAATGACTGCACATAAGCATTGTAAGGCACTTCTGTCAAAAGTTTAGCCTTGCACTTTATTATTAGATCATCTGCTAGCGCTTAATAAATTTATTTATTTATATTTTTAATGCTATCTACAAAGTCAAAAGATAAAGCAATAGTATTTTTCCCGTATCCTAAAAACTCTCATAACAGCTTACCAATATATTTGGAAGTCATACATAAATTAATCACTAAGATCAATCGTAATTCACAAAGAACTACCTTCTTTATGTAACTTTATATTTGCAAAAATATGAGGACATATAGTGAAGGATATATTTTATAGTACACATTATTCTTAAGGCTTTATTTTTAGCTTTTTTTAAAAATACTATTAATAAATTTTATTCTCTGACCATCCATGTTATATTCTTCAATCAAAAATAAGTCAAGTTTATCCATTTGCACTTTAACTTTCTCAATTTACTGACATTTCATCATTAAACAACTCCACATCCCTTTACCTTCTTTCAAACAAAGCATATTATCATTCTTCAACCTCTGTTTAAATTCCAAAATGGCCAGACTATCATTCGGCTTCTTAATTGATGAAGCCTTTGTCAATCTTTTCTCTGAACTTTTTAGAACTATGCTTGATAATGTATAAGAACTTTTTCTTCTAGCTTTTGATATATAGTTGTCTACACATTTCCCAACAGCAGTTTTACTCATTTTCAAAACTCATCAATTCTTGGATCATGAAGTTTATTTGTCTAAACTGATTTTGAGCACCTTCTCTATAATCAACAAAAACATCTAGGTGAAACGTACAGGTGATTGAAATCACAAATATGTCCATATATAAGATATGCTAATCCATTATTCTGCTTCAATAATTTAACCCACACCCAGCATCACACAAAGACATATGCAATATCTAATTTTTTTTTATATCTTTTGATGCACAGAACAATATTATCTCTCCATTCCATAAGATATGTCTAAATAAATGCATGTAATTACTGCTGAGACTGTTAAAAATATATGACTGCAAAGAACACAAATTTTCTGAATGGAATGAAATCAAACATTTTCTAGCTTTGGTAGTTTCTCAAACTGTGTTTCAGTCAGACCATTAATATATGACATTTAATGTATAATATCTCCAAATTTCAAAACAAAATCATAGAAGAATATTTATTTTTGTATATA
Organism: Epiperipatus broadwayi; assembly: GCA_028023455.1. Classification (NCBI taxonomy): domain Eukaryota; kingdom Metazoa; phylum Onychophora; class Udeonychophora; order Euonychophora; family Peripatidae; genus Epiperipatus; species Epiperipatus broadwayi. Next base: position 10,603,015 of record JAQFVV010006201.1, read on the forward strand.
ATCCATAACGCATAAAAAATAGATAAATAATCAAATTGATATTGCTAAAAAATTCACAAGAACTTTGAGCTCCAGTCTGCCACTTATAAGTGCAAATCATTATTCATTGTAAATTGTTATAGAAATTCTATATTATATAATTATAATAATATTAAATACCAAAAGCTAAATTAGAAGTTTTTATTAGTTGGCTTTCCAATTCTGGGCAGGTAGACCAAATGTGGTCCCTGCACATTTGGACTGTTAATTGGGAGACAGAGGTATCTAGAATGATCTTGACATGGCTCGGCTGTGGATCAAGAATTTATTGTTTAATGGACTTGAGCCTTGGACCTCACTGCCTGTTGTGGTGGTTGGCGCAATGCTGGACTTGTCCATCTATTCAGCTGAAGCATTTGGGTCTTCGCTTTGGGGCCCCAGGGGTGGGATCATTGGGTGATGGATAGCTTCTCAGCGGCTGGGCCATGTAGATCCATGTATAGAAGATACTCATGCTCAGATAGACATTAATCAACATTATAGCAACCCTTTTATGGGTATAATTGTTATCAAGCATATGTATTTTATTTAATCAATAATTATTTTATCTTGTTTGTTACATTGAACACTTTGTAATTCTCAATGGGTAAGTGTACCCAAAATTTTTTGTAATCTTTTTACTAATAAAGGTTACTTTTGAAAGTAAATTAGAAAGAATATTAATTAAACTACATTAACTAAATTAAACTCTGAATTATTTATTAAGAACATAACCCATGTATTTTGTAGACAAGTATATTTGCATTTATTTTACAGTTATCCCGGATTTGATTTTACTCTCTATTCATAGTTTCATTAACCACAATTTGAAAGAGTATTAAGTAAATAAAAAAATTCACCTATCTCAATTATTTTCTTGCTTTAAACAATTAGCTGATTATACCAGTTGCTCTATCTTCTTTTCTAGATTTACTATTACATTATCTTTTTCATAACTGCAGTATTTTATTTTTGGTTAATCATTATGTTGATGCCTATATATATTAAAAATTAAATTATAGAATTCACTATTAATCATGAAAAGGTTTGGAACCAAATGACAACTAACAAGGAAGCACCACTGTATATATGATTATGTTTAGTAGTTATTTCAAAAAACTTTTGCATAAATTTTAGTTTAAAATTTGATTGGAAAGAAAATATTCGCAAATTGCTATTATTTAAAGAGGGGTGGTGGTGAAAGAATACATTTAAAATAATACTGATCTATACAGTAGCTTTGTTAAAATATGTTTATCTATTTCATAATTGATAATCATTGGCGCATGTTTATATATTTACAGAACTTCGTATTAGTTATAGAACCCTTTTTTCTCTATATTTCTCAAATGCTTGATAGAAAAGTAAATGGCATTCATTTGAAGAAGTGAAATGAAAAACGCACACACATACACAACAATAAATATAAATACCTATATTCACACACAGACGTCGATGCAAATGTAAATGATAATATCTACACACACGTATATGCCATGAAATGTAAATGAAAATATACACACACATGTAAAGCAATGGCATCGATTATTATTATTTTCTTTTTAAGAAAAGTTAAAAACAAGTCTAAGGAATGGAAACCGTCTTTATCAAGGGCTGCGTAGCTGTCCAAGGAACGTTAAGTCTAAGGAATGAGGGAACGACGACCAATTTTACGTTAAACATTTCTATAAACACAAGATCTGAACTGATTAGTTATCATTAATGAAACTATTTCGGATTATGTAAACAATAAATGTCTTCCATATTAACACGCATCACTATTAATTCATATAAGCAATCAAAATAAAGCGAAAGAGCAATTTAAAAAAAAAAAAAAATCAATACATTTTTAGTGCGATTTCAAATGGTATGATATGATTCTCATTGATAATTACCAGTGCAAAAATGATTAAAAACTATAATTCCGTGACAGTAAACAATGCATCAAAGGAAACTTCGATCTTGCCTTCACATCAATTAGTCCTTTCAAAAAAAGATAAAACACACACAAACACAAATGTATACATATAAACATATAGAGGCAATTAAAAGAGCGAGTAAAACATCATAAAACGCCTAATTTAATAATAGAACCAAAGCATTAACCAAATTTATACTGAACCAAAACAAAACAATTCCAATAATTATAATATACTTTTCTTTTCCGATTCAGTAAAATCAAATCTGGAAAAAAAAAGAGAGAATAAAACATAGTCTACATTGAAACAGAAGAACCCATAATTCTTTCCACATTTACATGATGTAAATCCAATTTATTTTGCAGCAGTCCAACTACCTTCTTTACAGTTAATTTACAAATAGAGAAAAAGAAAGAAAACATAGAAATACAGTGAAGACATCCCAAGTGAATTCTGGTTTCTTCACATTTATTTATAAAGAAGGTTCTAGCATAATAATGCCTTCAAGATTATATGGATTTCTAAATAATGATCTAATTTATATACATGGTTTTATTTGTGATTCAGGTTTAAAATTCTTAGATTAATTGAAATTTTGAGTAAATCACTTCATGTAGGCAATCTATAATCTTTGTCTTAAAATAAATTCTCATCAAAAGATTATACAGAGAACATCAATTGTGAAAGTACTAGCCTTGATTGCAATCTAATTGATATTTGAATCATGGCCTAACTTAAAAAAAATATTCAGAATATAAATAACATTACTATATATTAAGAATGTTGCATCCTTATATAAAAAAAAAAAATGTTAGAATGGGTACATTTAGAAATACAGCTAGAAAGTGGAAGATTAAATTATAAAATATTAAAAAATATAAAAGACACTTATTATTGGAAGGGAGTGGGTGATTTGGATATATATTAAAGATAGAAGTTATGAAAAATATTTCTAAAAAAACTGTCAGAATAAAAAAAAAAAAAGACAAAAAATGTATATCCTAATTCTTTTTTTACACAATTTTTTTTTTGCATGATTTTGAATAACAGGAGTTAAAAAATCTTTCTAAACAAGTTGTTTTAAAATAACACAATTGGTAAAAAGCAAACAGTACTTTTGGATTAGAGCTGCTGTGACATATTCATGATTAGAATGAAGAAATGAATGTTATTGCGTGGAAGACTTAAAAAATATCATCTTATATTCTCAAAGTAATTCTTAAATTGTCTTAAATTATTATTAAATATTTTTTAAAAATTCTAAATAATTTAATGTAACTAATATAAACTAATTTATTTTCCTTTTTAGAAAATTCAGTGTTTATTTAGAAATTTGTTTATGAAGTCAAGATTGCCACACAACTAAAAAAAAAAAAATTATGTCTGTTATTATCTACTAATTTAAACAAAAAATTTTCATCCCTTTATTTCTCATTATTTTAAAAACAAAATTCCCCTTTTCACAATATTCCTGCAAATAGAAATTTTTTTTTGTCTGGATTGTAACGTTTTTATTTTTTGTTTTGAAAGGGAAGTACCTTTCTGGAATTGATGCCTTGTTTGCATTTTGATATGGTATTGATATTAAAAAAATAATTTTAAATTTGATTAATTTTATATTTATTATTTTTGCCAAAAATCAATAGATGGCAAGTTATAAATTGCAAATTTTAGTGATAGCAATAGTATTCCAATCATGCATAAATGTATGCCAGATAGTGACAGCAAATAAAATTTGGGTAATTTTCTGTTTTACGGACAATCAAGATGACGCCTGTATTTTTGATAAATGCGCAGTTACGGCGGTCTACAATTTCTCTTTTCAAATATGTTAGTTGTTAAATTAAAAAAAAAATATTGATAAATTAAATGAAATAAAAGTAGTAAATTGCAATAAATTACATTAATAATCTGTATTTCAATTTTTTTTTTTTTACTTATAACACGGAAGTGAAGATATGTTTTGAAATTTAAAGTTTTCAATGGCTTGTGTAGAGAAACTAGCGAGTGCTTCTTTGTTCATTTTCAAGTTTTTTATTTTTCAAATAAAATTTATGCTCCTATAACTTACTTTTTATTTATGTTCAATGTGTATGAAGTAAGATTTAAATGCATAACAAAAAATATAACATTCTAATAAAATGTTTCATATGGTTTATTTGATTATTTTCACTGACTTTTTAGGTCCAGAACCAATCTCTTTATTTTCCATATATACATTTTTTTTTACATGAATTTCTTTTACATATAATTTTTGGGAAGCAATCTACCATGTAAAAAAAGAATTAGGTATATATTAATAGAGACCAATTTAATCTGCATAAAAAGGGAAAAAGAAAAAAAAAAGAATGAAGATGGTGGTGCAGAAAGATTTGTAGGAAAAATAAAAATCAGATTAATATCTCAATACTAAATATGTAAATATTGTCAAAATAATTTTTAAAAATTTTTATATTAGAGAATGTAGAGGTTTTTTTAATCATAATTTTATTACAAAAAATACATCAAAATTAAATCTTAAATTATTAACTACTTTTAAAATTAGTTTTTTATTAAATAATATTTTATATATGGGGAGTCCTCTAACCAAGCGGAGGTGTAAAGATAATGTGCTATGGTAAAAGAATGCTACTTAATTATTTCCACTATTGCCATTTTTTAAAAATAATTTATTGTAATCCTACAATTTTTAGACCCACACCACAAATTTTAATGAGATTATTATATCATTAAGATACATTAGTTTCCTTGTCAGGAACCTCAATTTGTTTCCCAAAATGCCTCAAAAATACAAATATGATATAAAAAACAAGCAATTATGATGATTTTTAATGGCAACAAAATTAATTGCTCTAAATTAAAATATATAAAACATTTACCTTAATAATGAAAAAAAATATAATTAATGAATAAACATTTAAAAAAATATACTATTAATAAAAAATAAGCACTAACCTGTGGATAAATGTAAGTATAATAAATTAATTTCAATGACACAATTTATAGTTCACCATTTTGAATTTTACCTCAACTGTCAATGGTATTTCTTAAATCATAATTAGTTAAAATAAAGCAGGTAGAAAAAAATAAATAAATACAATTATTACACTTTAAAATTTATTTAAGGTACACTTTATGATCTATTATCAAAGTATTTTATTTTTGTACTTATCTAACAATGAAATTAATTTTTTTTTTAGCACTAGATTGCATCAAACCACACAAGGCATTTGTTTTTAGGAGTAATTCTTTTCACATTATTTAGGTAATCAATGAACATTAGATGATAGTACTATTGAATTAACATTTCTAGGTTAGTTTCTGGCTTTCAACAATGAGACTTAGGATTTAAAACTAGATTTAATGAATTTATATACAGTATACATAATATCACTATGATTTAATGTTCATTAAGGTAAGAGAACAGTTCCTACAATCATAAATAGAATACTTTGTTGGTACGAAATCTAATATATAATAAAAAGAATACTTATTTAATAAAATTTCTAGAATTGAAAATAATGATTTAATCATTAAAGCAATAGCAGATAATAAAAGAAGTTTATTAATGATTATAAAATAAACTGACTTCATTTTTATTTATTAGAAGCACATTTGACTTAGAATGGTTAAATGTGAAAATAATAAATCATAGCTATGAATGCTGGGTAAAACATCATGGATTTTAAAATAAAAACGAATTAAAAAAGGCAACAGAAACAAAGAAATAAAGTACAATTTTTAAAACAGACAATTTTATTTTTCTTAAAAAAAACAACCCTTTTATATTTTACTTTTAAATATCTGTTTTATTAAAATAATTTGTATTTCTATGACCGATATGAAGCTGGTGGTGGTGGGGGTGTTATATCCACAGAATTGTTAAATCTATATATAAATATAGCCATATATGTACTTTAGTAAATCAAATGATTTATTCTTGGGTAGTTCAAAAGAAGCTGGAGTACTGGGAACTAAAACTTAGCTCAATGATTAATGGAACTTGAGATCCAATCTATGATTCTACCAATGCAGCATTCCACTGTCAAATGTTGACATACTGTGGTTATCTAATAAGTATTATTATTATTATTATTATTATTATTATTATTATTATTATTATCATCATCATCATCATCATCATGATGGTGTTTTTAGTTGTATGGCTTTAAAAACTTTAACTTTATTTAAATATTCCAAATACATTCAACTGTTAGTAAATAGCACAAAGGGTTAGTATATGCACAACGTCTCAAGAGGTATTATTCTCCCCTCTTCGACATGTGTTACTGGCCTGATCAGTGACTGTACTAGCATGGGAATTGAATCTGGACCTTAGATTCTTGAATATTAAATTTTAAGATAATGCTCTAATAAACAGCCATTTTGGCAGGGTGGCTTAGTTGATTAAAGTGTTATCTTAAAATTCAATACTCAGATCCAGATTCAATTCCCTTTCTAGTACTGTCACTGGTCATGCCAGCAATACACGAAAAAGAGGAAAGAATAATACCTCTCAAAACATTGTGCATATATAAACCTGCATGCTATTACTAACAGTTGAATGTATTTGGAATATTTAAATAAAGTTAATTTTTTTAAAGACATTCCATACTCATATTAGATGATAGAATTAATCCAACACATAAATACAATTATTATTGTCAGACTGCAAAATACATTTCTGGAAACCAAATAAAAATTAATTTTTTAAAGAAAAGTATCTACAATAAATTCTTGAGAGATTATGGTTGAGACTTGGGAAAATTAAATAACTAAATACCTTGAGTAGGTAAAATACTATAGCAAAATGAATATTTCAATGTTCTTAGTCTATCTCATGATACATGAAGAATTGTATGCCAAAAATGTATCACAGGATCAAAAGTATTTACAATGAGCAAAAAGCTGAGACCACTAAAATATAATTGATGGGCTAGTGCCAGATCTATATAACTTTACAAACAAAAGATTAAGTTCAAACCTTAAAATTTTTGAATCTCATGTTATTAGTGCTTAGATAGTATAAAAGTGAAAATGGCTGTCAGATATTTGATTATGATTCCATTCTTTGCTGAATAGGGCCAATAACCAGAAACTACAAAGTTAGATTTAATACTACTATCTAGTACCCAATAACTAACAATACAAGGCTCTGAAATAAAGCAAATAGAATGAATTATTGTTTCCAGTACAGATATTAAGAAATCATTATCTAATATTTTTCTGAGTTTTATGTTTTTAAATGATGACAGAGGGATAAAAAAATAATTTCAATCACATAGTTGAATTGCTAAATGTTTTTTAAAAAATTCAAACTACATCTTTCAAAATACATTTAATTATTAGTAATGACAAACACGTTAGTATAGATCATTACATTTCAAGTATATTTTTCTTCTCTCTTCTTCAAATTTACTGGTTTGATCACTGATATGCTAGCATGAGGATTGTGAATAGTAAAGTTAGTCACTTGACCATATTCTGACAAAAATGATAGTTAATAGAAATTTTATACTCTTATCTACAGGCTCCCATAATTTCTCAATTTTTTCCCTTTAAAGGCAAGGTTAGTGTAACTTCATTAGATTGCCTTTTTTTTTTTTTTTACTTTTTAATTTCTGCCCAATAATCTTGTGTTTCCCAATTGATCTTATGTTCATTGGTACATACAGTCTGTTTTCCCTCTCTTATTGCTATTTAGAGAAGAGAAGAAAAAATAAATGTATCTAATAGCAGACTATGCATGTACCAATAAATCTAAATTCATCTGGAAAAACACAAAAAATTGAGCAAAAAGGAAAAAAAAAAGAAGACAATCTGAGGACTGTTAATATGACAACGGCAAATAATTTGTCCTATGTGATTTAATGCAATGGTGGAATATTAGATTCTGGAGCATAAAGTCTTCCCATAGATTTCAGTCCCAGAACTTCTAGAGTTTGAATTTTTTATGAACTCCAAATTAATAATGCCATTCAATTATTTTTGCCCTGTGCGGTTCATTGCAGTAGTAAAGTGTATTTAGAGCATAAGATTCTTGATTCAATTCAAATTTTGGCATTCAAACTTTTTATGATCTCCTGAGCAATAAGTTATTTGATTATTTTTTTGAGACAACTTACTATGATAATCCACATTCCTTTGGGAATCGCTCATTATTTGACTGCATGGATAAATATATAAAATATTTGCTAGTTATTGTCTTTGGCAAAATAGTTAAATTCATTAGAACATCATTTCAAATTTAATATTCACGAATCCAAAGGTCAATGGTTTATTCCCCAGAATTAGACTGTTCAGGCCAGCAACATCCAAAGAAGAGAGAAGAAAAACATCACTCAAAATATAGAGCTTTATGCTAAACATGTATTATTATTAACAGTTAAATGTACTAAGAAAAGTATAAATAATGTTTGAATTTTCCCAAAAATATTTAACAACTTAACAAATATGATAGTCAGTCTAACATCATGACTATAAATAAAATTCCATCATCACAAACCTTAGAACAAATATATTCTTACCGATGTAAATGATTTGTAAGCACAACATATTTTTTTCTACAATACTAGGAATTTGATATATTTCTGCTGAAATTTGAGATCTACATCCATCAGCAAAAAAAATATGATGAAATAATGTACTCATTTTGTAAAATCATACTTTATTTTGATAACTCAAATGTTACTATCATTCAGAACTGTCTTTAAATAGCTTCAGAGTCTCCTGAGAATATTTCAGCAATTGAATGGATTTATTGTGCTTAAGACATTAAATGAAACAGCAACTATGTTTGCATAAAAGTGTTTTACACTTTGAATCAAACTTTATTAAAAATATAAATAATATTTTAACCAATAAATGTTCAAAACAAAAATGGATTGATCAAAATACAATAACATTCTGTGACATCATTATTATCAATTATTATCAACCCACTGCAGGATGAAGGCCTCTTCAAGTTCAATCCATCTTCTCTGATCTCTAGTCTCTCTTCTTCATAGCATCTCTGCACACTTTCTTATTTCATCCATTCATCTAATATGTGGTCTATTTCTGGGTTATTTATAATCTCTTGGAATCCTGTTTAAGATTTCAATTGTCCATCCATTATCATTTTTTCTAGCAATATGTCCAGCCCAATTCCTCTTCAGACTTTTAATTCTTTCAATGATGTCAGTAATATCTGTTTGTTTTCTTGCCCACGTATTGCGTTTTCAATCTTTTCTAGTTATACCTAATGATATCAATATTCTAAGCATATATAGCACTCCAAAACTTAAAACAAAAATTTCTATTTAAGCAATATACATGCATATTTTTAAAGAAACACATGTAAATATAATTTAGCAAGCACTGCAAAATTTTAATATTTGCCAATTAAATAATTTATTTCTATTACAATCAGTAATATCTCTAAAGTCGGTCAACTGGGCGTATGACCGGGGGGGGGGGCTATAGCCTTAAAAACTTTCACCAAACAGGAAATGCATTTCCCAATTTACATATAATCTTATGGATTTTATTAACAATTCCGATAACCACTCCTGAATCTGAACATTGTTTGTCAAAACTAAAAATAATCAAAAACTATTTAAGATCCACAATGGCACAAGAAAAACTATCTAACCTAATGTTGCCTTGCACAGAAAATAAATTATGTGAAGACTTAAATTTAAATGAGATAATAGATAAATTTGTTAAAATTAAAGCAAAGAAAATAAAAGTTATATTAATTTTGTTTTTCCTTTATATTAATATTATTTAATTCTAAGAAATAATACTCCTTTATGTTGTTTATCTTATAATCAATGAAATATAATATAAATCTTTATTATATAATAATAACAACTTGTAAATACATCACAGAAAAATTATATATATATAAAAGCCTTTTTCGGTAATTCTCAATTTTTTTACCCTTCTCAATATGATACCTCGTACTAATACTAACACGTATATTGCGTATATAGCGACATCTACTGACATTTCCTATAATTCATATTTTTATCATTTTTATTTATTTCCCCTTATATTACTTTCCATTCTTTATCCATTACCCAATCATTCATTAAATCAATTGACTTTTTGTAAATGTTCATACATGTATTTATATTATATTTTATATAATTTGTTTAAATACATGTATGAACATTTACAAAAAGTCAATTGATTTAATGAATGATTGGGTAATGGATAAAGAATGGAAAGTAATATAAGGGGAAATAAATAAAATGATAAAAATATGAATTATAGGAAATGTCAGTAGATGTCGCTATATACGCAATATACGGGTTAGCATTAGTAAGAGGTATCATATTGAGAAGGGTAAAAAAATTGAGAATTACCGAAAAGGCTTTTATATATATATAATTTTTCTGTGATGTATTTACAAGTTGTTATTATTATATAATAAAGATTTATATTATATTTCATTGATTAATATTATTGTGTTATAAGTTAAGTATTAGTATTTAAATGAGAATAAATGTTGTATTAAAAATTAAATATTTTATTTATTTATTCATCTTATTGTTTACTGCCCCCCCCACTCCATATTTAGCGGGGCCTCAAAATCCAAAGGGTGGTGTTCAATACAATTTAAAAATATTTATACACTTTCATTCCTTTAATATATCTATATGCATTGGCACGCAATTAAAGGTGAAGCTAAAATGAGAATTATAATATTGAAATGATTTAGCGCTATCGAGGAATTTCTATACCCTCATAATCATAACCAAAGAGTTATCTGGGCAAAAAGGTGGAATATATAAGCAAAATACTTTCAAAAATATGCAAATTGTGAATTAAAGAGTCCATTTCTTGGACGGGGAAGTTAAAATATCTGTTATTGTTTCATTCCTTTAATAATTTTCATTATCATATAGAGACATTTAGATTATTATTCTTTAAAATAAAAATCAGCTGATTATATTTAAAATGAAGTGAAATATTTTAGGAATTATTTTATTATTTGATTCAATATTTAAATTTCTAATGATCTAGAATTTGGTTTGGACCTACTTTCATAATCTTAAAAAAATTTATTTAGATATTTATTTAATTCCTTTTTGTGTTCTAAGGTATTGCATCAACAGCCAATAACTACAAGATTTGTTTTGGATTGCCTATGCCAAAGTGAATGTCAGTGGTAATTTATAAAGAAAGTAATTTGATATTTAGTGGGTAGTTGGCAATTAAATTACCAGAAGTTATTTTTTTCTAACAGAAAAGGGATGTAAAAATATACGATTTTTATATTAGATGAACAGTATTGATCAGTAGGTGTCAAATATAAGATTACAATGCATACTATTCTTAGCTTACTCTTAATATATGCTTTCAAGAATTTTTGTTTTTTTACCATATTTCAAACCAATTTCTGGATTTTGCCAGTCCCAAATAAAAAATTAAAATTCAAAGTTGGAATTCAATGCACATATATTGAGGATAATAAAATATCTAATCATTGATTTCAAATATAGCGATATAATAATATAAGCAAATTGGCTTGGGTTGAAAACATTAGAAATTTTTTTTAAAAATTTTTTTTAAACAACTAACTTATGGGTAATTGTAAGTAATTAGTTTTAGATTTAAAATTTTAAGTCATCAATGACAATGGTAAAAGTCAGATATTAGTTTGAAAATATGAATATAATCATATCATCTAGCATCCATTGATTACTTAGGCTTTTAGCATATGGTTATGAAGTAGGATGAAAAACATTATTAAGTTTACACAAATATGGTAAACAAGAAAAAGAGAAAGTTCATTCATTTTTTTTTAAGACAAGAAAATAATTAAATAAACAATATTTGCTGCATGCTTCAAACAATGGTGAATAAAAATCTTTAGTTTTGATAAGTGAATATATTAGTAGTATGTAAGAAAAGCATGGATAAAGAATATTATTGAATTCTCTTGACTTGAAATGAGTTATATCTTATTAAATTTTCCAACTGCTGTTAATTAGAATCACCATTCACTGGACAGATAAGTTAAAATGTAAAATTAGTGATGAAGTATTATTAATCTTGATTATGTTAAGTGTATACATATTACTATATCATCTTTCAGAAAGTTGCTATTTTGTGAAATTCTTCTGGGATTTTGACTTATAGTATTTAGGGTTTGCTAATTTTAATTTGCTTTTCGTCATATCAACATTAATTATTTGCATGGATGTTTCTTTTACTACAATATAATTCATGAATTGTGATAAGAAAGGAGAAAATTCATATAAGTAATAGTAATCTAAAGGTTTGTTGTTTGAGAGATCATAAACTATTTGATATTAGAAATGACAAAGCTAAGCTTCAGTTAGTTCTAGCGTTCACCAATTTTGACTGCCTAAACAGTAGTTATTCACTACACACCAAAATGACATGATGAATTTGTGAAATTCCCCTCCCAAGTCTTAGGATTTAATATAGGAGGTTTAATATATTTTTTTTCAATTAAACTTGAATCCACATTATAATATTAAAATTGGGGAGATTGTCATTGACAGGGATATAAAGTGAATTTTGGCCCAATGCTTTTTTGTGATATAAAGCTACATGATTTATGAGGTCAATTTGCTTTATTCTGCAAAGAACACATCGCAGACTGTACATATATTAAAAAAGACATTAATTTATAAATAATGTCAAGCCCCACCTTCAACAAAAATAAGATCTATATTACTGCTTTTGATTAGCTTCAGATGGAACAGTAAATTTATCAATAATAAAGTATATAATAGTTAAAGAATTTATTATTATTATTGCAAAAGAAAATTAACAAATACAGTATTTTGAGAGCAAGATAATTTTTAAATATCTTGCCGGGGAGATATTGAATTTTTTTTAAATAATTCTAAAAATAATCATGAGCAATTCGTTACCAAATTTTAGTCAAAGATTAAAAAAAATAAAACGTATATATTTAGTTTATTTTTTTGAGTTAATTAGCTTTACAAGAGCTGTCTTGAATATTAATTACTCGAGCTAGAAACATTTAAAAATTATGTTGCAAATAACATTAACATAAACAATAAGCTATTTATCAAAGAAATTATGATTACCATTAAATGAATATGTGCATTTTTTATAACTTTTATAAATTTTTTTAAAAATAAACATAACTAATATAAATTAACAATATTTTATTTTAAAGAATAGTTATTAATAAGAAAATGGAGCCAGTTACGGATATATATGTCTGCATATTATTTTTTATACTCGAAGACAGGTTAATGGTAATAATATTAATAAAGTAATGCATTTAGGTGAATCAATGATATTCATTACATAGTAAAATATGTACAGTAAATATTTTTAAGTTTATAAAAATAATGAAATTTCAAAGATTCAATTAATCTTGTACAGAAACGGCTAAGTTATTTGGATTTCATTTTTACTTAACCCTTTAGATCTTATATAATAAACAAATGAAGAAAAAGAGAATGCTAGCTTTATATTAAAAGCCCACCTATGAAATTAAAAGTAAGCACGCATTTACTAAGCACAACATCTTTTTTTTTTTTTATTCTGCACATTCATATTGTAAACAGTATTCATAAAACCACATAGTTTTAAATGATTGATGATTTTTTTTTTTTTTAAGTGTCATAGCATCGGCCGGGACGCGAACCCGCAACCCGGGCAACTGCCTGCAAGTGCAAGACAGTCGCGCTGACCTCTCGACCACCAATGCAAGACATGATTGATGATTTTAATGTACTAATTACTCAAAATAAATCAGAACAACTTTGTACAAATTGATTTAAAAAATACAGTTCCCAGCTTAATGATTTTCAAAAATCCATCTTCTCTACTGGAAATTAGCAACATTACCTCTACATTAAAACTCCAAGTATATAAATTATACTTTGTATTCACTCAAATATAACAAAATTATATAAAGTAAAAAAAAAAATCACCTATCATTTATAAACAACTTTAAATATGAAACAAAGGATCATAAATAGAATGAATTCACTTATTCTTGGAGCTCTGATGGTTATAAGCATACCTTTTTCAACAATGTTGGGAAAAATTTTTTTTTTTAGTCAGATAGATTATGGCATTAAAGAGTTATTAAAGTCAATCAGTTACACAGAATCTCTTTTTAATACTTTGTAATCAAATAAGATTGAATACGTCAACAAAGGGAGTAAATCAATCCAGGCTATGAATTAAGAGTACTTTAAATGTTAAACAAATGATCAAGAGTGGAATAAATCCATCTATTCTTGGAGGCCTGATATTTACAAGCATCCCTTTGCCAACATTGTATACTTGATTATCTAATTGATAAATTAATTCCATTTGGATTTACCAATAATATTAAAAAAGGTTATGCTGATAAACACCAGAGCTCCAAGAACAAGTGGATTCATTCTATTATTGATCTTTTGTTCAATATTTAGAGTTATTTATAAATGATAGTATTCAAATGATAGATGAATTTTTTACTTGGTATAATTTTGTAATATTTGATTGAATAGGAAGTATAATTTATATAATTGGGAGTTCTAATGATGGCAATTTCCAGTAGAGAAGATGAATCTTTGGAAGCCATTAAGCTGGGAATTGTATTTTTAAAATCAATTTGTACAAAGTTGTTCTGGTTTATTTTGAGTAATTATATTATATAATACATTAAAATCATCAATCATTTAAAACAATGTTGATTTAGGAATATTTTACAATTTGCTATCAGAATAAGTTAATTTGAATGTGCAGAATAAAAAAAGAGATGATGTGCTTACTTTTAATCTTATAGGTGTACTTTAATATAAAACTAGGCTTTTTTATATATACACAATTTTGTTTTTCTTCATTGCCTGGGGGAAGTAACTTACTTTCTTTGTTTACATATACACTGAGCTATGTTCAATTTCAAGTGTATATAATATATAATTTTTTCTGTACCTTGCTTCAGAACAAGTTCAGATTTTTCAATCTAACAATAATTTACAAATAAAATGAAAAGCTTTTGTTGGTAGAACATCACTATTTAACTAAAAGCAAAAATTGATCTTTCCAGATGTTAGACTTATTACAAGTTACAAAATGATTTTCAGGTAGAAATAAAACTATATGATGTAATATTATTAGATCAAAATCTGATAACTTTTGGAGTCATTCTTCCTCAAACAATTTAGATAAGAATGTTAGTCATCATATTGTTTTATTATACATTACAGTAATTGACTTCTAATTTTATAACATAACTTTTGGGTTCTCTATATCTTTCTCCATCTCAAATCCAAAGACATATTCAAAAAATGCTCATCTTCCCATTAATTCCTACTACATAGTTATGCATTACTTTATTTCTGTTTTAAATGACAAACTATATATTTTTTGCTTCAACTATAAAGTATACTTTTTTCTATCTCCTCCAACTCATATTTTATCTTTATTGATTCATCATCATCAACAATTATCAATCTACTGCAGGATGAAGATCTCTCCAAGTTCAATTCATCTTCTCTGATCTTTAGTTTCTCTTCACACCACCCCAGCACACTTTCTCATTTCATCAATCCATCTCACATGTGATCTCTTTCTGGATCTTTTACAATTTCTTGGAATCCAGTTTAATTGTCCATCTATTATCATCTCTTCTAGCAATATGTCAAGCCCAACTCCACTTCAGTCTTTTAATTTTTTCAATGAGGTCAGTAACACCTGTTTGTTCTCTTACCCATATATTGCAATTTTCATTTCTTCTTGTTACTCCCAACATGCATCTCTCCATAGTTGTTTGAGTGGTCTCCGTATTGCTCTTGTATTAAGTGTTCAAATCTCATATCCGTAAATAAAAACTGGTAAAACATATTTATTAAAAACCTTCCTTTTCAAACACATAGGCATATTACCTTTTAATATCAAGTTATTTCTATCAAAAGCACTCCAACCAAGTTTAATTCTGATTAATTTCATCCATTATGTTTCTATCTGTATTAATAATCTGAGCAAGGTATTTGTAGCTGTATTTGTTGATTATAATGCTATATATTGTACCTATTAAAATTTGAGATGTATTTCAGTATGTGGTAAGATGTCAGTCATAATTTTTTTTGTCTTTCTTCCCTGCTTGATTTTTGGATGGTGAATATGTTAACTTATGAAACATTAATCTGTGTTGCTATGACAACAATAATATTAATATAAAATTATTATTAATTGTATTGTAAGATTGTAAATTGACTTTATTTATTTTAAAAAGAAAAATGAATATGTAAATAATAAAATATATAGTTTGAATGAAATTATTATTCTT
Organism: Epiperipatus broadwayi; assembly: GCA_028023455.1. NCBI lineage: Eukaryota > Metazoa > Onychophora > Udeonychophora > Euonychophora > Peripatidae > Epiperipatus > Epiperipatus broadwayi. Next base: position 10,619,236 of record JAQFVV010006201.1, read on the forward strand.
TTGGATTTCATTTTTGTTACTGCATTCATGATAGTAAATTATAAACAGTACAAATAAATGTTTAATATTTCAAATATATTTGTCCCTTTTATTTGTGTGATAGATTATACTGATAAAACATGTATAAAAATATATTTCCAGGATAATACATTGAAAATGTAGTGGAAATTGTTTAATTTATGCCATTTACTTCTTGGAAAAGAAGGGGCTTTTGCATTATGCAACTGTTTTTGTCGAGGTTCTTTTCATTTCCATTGTTGTTCAGGATTGAAAGGATCTACTTGTAGAAATGCAAGCAATACCAATAAAAAATCCTGGAAATGTCAAAAATGCAAAAACCAAAGTTAGAGTGATAATTTCTTTGGTGAAGAAGTGGCTGAAATTAAAAAAATAATAATAAGAATGAAAGTAAAGTTAATTTGATTAATGATTTAAAGTGTCATTTTGACTAATTAAAAGAATCAATGGAATTTTTATTTGATAAATATAAAGAAATAACTAAAAAATTTCTAATTCATGAAAAAAATAATACGAAAATTAAAAAAAGATGAGCGCTAATTGAAGAAAATGATAAAATTAAAGATAGATTGAACAAGTTTGAGAATGATAAAAATAAGCAAAATCAATTAAAATTAGCTCCCCTCTATTGAAATACATGGTTTAATCTCTAAAGAAAATGAAGATATGTTCAATACATTTAACTTGCTTAAGAATAAATTGGACATAAAGAATTTTGATAAAGGACATATAACTAATATATAGAGAATACAAAATAAATTTACAGAAAGATATATCTTAAAAATTAAATTTAAAGATGTTGATTATGCTAATGAATGATTAAAAAAAAATATTATTTTAAAAAATAAAGACATTTTTAATGACTTGATTACACAAGATAAAGGAGATAAAAGAATATATATTAATGAAGTTTTAACAAAAATAAATAAAAAATTATTATAGAAAACTAAAAATGTAGCAAAACAAAAAAATTATAAATATATATGGATTAAAAATGGATAAATTTTTTGCAAAAAAAAAAAAAAAAAAAGGAGGAAAAACAATATTATATAGAAAATGACATTAATATTTTGTGAGTTCTATTTTAAATATATTCTAATACAAAATGGATAAGTTTGTACAATTGAAAGACATTGAAGATACTTATATAAACAATTTTAATACATTTGAAGATTGGGAAGTAGAAAGGAAAGAATTTAGTATTGAAAAAAATATTTATAATATATTTCATGCTAATCTTAGAAGTATAAAAAAAATTGGGATGAATTAATTGCAACTGTATACTCTTACATCAACTTGATTGATTTTATAATGTCAATGGAAACAAATATAAAAAGTGAAGTTAATCTTTATAATATTATAAATTATAAAAAAATTGCATATTGTAGAAATAATAGAAAAGGTGGAGGTATACTGATTTTTATTAGAGAAAATATTTTTGTAGAAAAACTGGAAGTCAATTTTAACAGTTTTGAAGCGACTGATAAAACTTTTAAATTAAATAGCAATAAAGTTATGTTATTAGCAATATACAGACCACCAGATAATGATAATAAAATGTTTACAGATGAATTAAAGTGTTTTAGACTAACTAACAATGAAATAATACTAATAAGTGATATGTAGATTTATTTAAAAATTCTAAAACTGTTGAAGATTATATAGATGCATGGGGTACTTTGTCATGTTAAAACATACACAGAGAAATTATAACGAATAATATAGTTTCTTTATGTATTGATCATATTAATACAAGCCTAATGAAAAATAATATTTTAACTGCTGTTATTAAAAAAAAGATTGCTGATTTATATATATTCTAAACAAAATACAACATAATAGAATATCAGAAATACTAGAAAATAAATCAATATTATATAACAATAAACTAGTTAGAATTTTTTTTTACAAGAAACTGACTGAAGTGAAGTCAAAAAAATTAATGGCATTAATACTATGTATGATAAGTTTGTAGAAATTTCCAAAGACATATAGAATAAGTCACAAGAAATAAAAAAATACTAAAAAGTTCCATATTAACAAAGGCAAAACTCTCCATACAGTAGTGCCACCCTGTGCCAAACAGAGTAATCAATGGATGCCAGAAGACTTGTGCATAAAATCCCTATCTAGTGCCTACTCATCCAATATCCCCATACTAGTTTCTGGCTTTTGTGGCCATCATCAGTGAGAAGCCTTGGATCTGAGAGCACTGCACCTAGATCTTAGGATTAATTATGTGCTAGTATAGAGATGGTGATCATGTGATGTTTAGTGGTTTAAGTTCCATATTAATTGGATGAATAAAAATATTGAAATTAGTAAAAGAAAAAAAATTATGGAAATAATGTAAAAAAACGAAACAAAATCAAGATTTATTTCTTAAATATAAGGCAGTAAGAAATAAAGTTAATTCTATGATAAGGATAGAGAAAAGATTGTTTTATAATAAATGTTTTAATGAAAATAGAAGTGATGTAAAAAAAAACTTGGGAGAAAAATAAATAAAATATTATTAAGGAAATCAAGTTCTATAAATAATGAAGATTTAAAAAAAATATTTTAATATTAATGATAGTTTTCTTCTAGCAAATACTTTTAATAATATATTTGTAAAAAGAATTAACAAACTAAAACAAATTGATCATGATAATAATATATACTGAAAGCCCATAATAGTTAACCTAATTCAATATTTATGCCAAATTTAAATGAAGAAGAATTATATAAAATAATAGAATGTAGAGATAACATAAGCCCAGATATAGACAAAATCAGAGTGGTAGACATAAAAAATAATATTGACAGTCGATCAGATGTTATAATTTATATGATTAATAAAATAATACAAAGTAGTGAGTTTCCTATAATATTAAAAACATCTATAATAAGACCAGTTTATAAATCAGGTGCTAAAAATAAATTTAATAACTATAGAGCTAAATATCTAGTTTAATAAATGATTAGCAATAATCATTACGCGTTTATCAAAAAGTTGATAACATAAAAGTGGAATAAATTGATGCTTGAAAATAAAAATGAGACAATTTGCTCTACATAAATACTCTTCATGTAATAAAGATATATATGAGAGATGATGACCTGGCCCAACTGATGAGTGCTGGTTCAGCACAAAATGCATCTTGGGGGTTATTTATCTTTTATTGTATCTTTATTTATATGAAATTATTTACAAAATAAAAAAGAATGGAGAAATATGGAAGTATCTATAAAAATATATATATTTATTCTTTCAATTGCTAAAATAATAGAAAAATATATTTAAAAAATAATTCAAAAATTTGTAACTAAATTTAATTTTTTTAATGAAAACCAATATGGATTCATAGAAGGAAGAAACACAACTATGTTATTAGAATATTTTACAGATATTATATAAATGGAGAAAAACCAAAATGTATGTTAATATGCTCTCCTCACATGAAATATAAATATATTATATACATCTGCATTCACATGAATCTTTATATGACAATAATGTAATATGTAATTATAATAAATGAAAAATGTCTTGAAAACATCATATAAAAGTTCTGATTAATAAATTTAGATATTTTGTAACAATGTTTTACAAAATTAAAGATATTTTTTCTTTAAATATTTTTATTATTATATATATAAATTTTTATGTGAATCTTTATTGAGATATGGAATAACGTTTTGTGGTTTTGCAAGCTTTTCTAATATTAATAGATTAGCATTACTGCAAAAAAAAAAAAAAAATTGATCTAATAGAACAAAAATATTTCAACAACAAAAAAAAGAAGTGTATACAAAAATAATATTTTATTATTCAATCAATTTCTTGATTATATAATTACAGAGAAATTTTTTTTGATAGTACTTTCAAAAAACCTTATATAAAACAATTTGAAATGTGTCTGAGATATGGTTTCAAAACACTTAAGAAATATAGAACTAGAATAGTAAGAAATCGTTGTTTCTAAATTATTTAATAATTTACCTATTGAATTGAGAAACTTTCAACATTATACAGAAATGAAAAAAAAAACAAATTAAAAAATATATTAAAGAAGAGGGAAAAGGGAAAAATTAGTATATAGAAAAAAATATACGAGTATCTAATATTGTATAATCAATATTTTTATTATATAATAATATATTATTGAAATGCGATTTATTGTTGTTATTATTGGCATATTTTATTTTATATTATGTTTAAAATTTCATGTAAATATTTAAAATATTATAAAAATTTGAACTGAACAAGTCTTTACATAAATTAATTATTATTACAGTAAGTAAGGATGAAAAATAGTATTTGTATATTAAAAACTTAAATATTTATTATACATAATAATTGTGAAATAATTTTTAAACATTTTTCATCATTGTGTAATAAGATTTTTTTTTATTTATGGGACACTTCTGGCAATCACTTAAAAAGTGAATATAGAGGATTATTATAGTTACACTAACGTCAATGAAAATATCTTATAAATAGAACTGAATAGTATGAACTCATTCTCTCTCTTATTTTGGCTTTAAATGGAAGCACGTATAAATTTCTTTCTATAATTTTATTTTCTTTAAAGTATACAGTCAAATGAACAAAATCGAGGGGCAAGAAACAACATTGTTTGCCCATGAACCAGGCAACAAATGGATGTTACTTATATTTCAAAGACAGAATACAAATGTCAAAATGTGTGCAAGAGTCATATCTTCCTGCCTATGTACTTTTATTAGATCGATTGATCAATTTTCTCTAAGATAGATATAATAAATATCTCCATACTTCCCCATTCTTTTTAAATTCACAAAGTTATCATCCAACACAAACTTTTAAATTAAAAAATAAATAAATACAAAATCAAAATTATAAGTGTATAAATACATATACAGTGGTTCTGTTTTTGATTTCATCTTTTCTTATAATTTACATGCACTGAGAAGTAATCCATTCTAGCACAGTGTCTAACCCAAATTATCAATCATTTAAGCAGGAAATTAAAAATACGACGATATCTAAAAATTAATTGCTGAATTACTTTATATTGTTAGATTTTAAGGAAATCTAAAATTCATCTTTTAAAAACATAAAATCAAAACAATCATAAATTATCCAATTAAAAATTCAGTGTGTTGATTTCATAACCTTTTTGTGAGATAATGTTTGTCAGTGGTCCTATCCATATTAGTAACCTCATGCCTTATATCACTATGTAATTTAGTCATTCCCCTGAATCCAGTGAACCATACCTTGATAGTATTAACCTCTTGTAAATCTGACTTGCACCAGAAGAAACCACTGCTTCATCTTTTTACAAACAATGACATCATTGATGCTATCAGTTGCCATTTGCTTTTGATTAATCCACATTAACAAAAAAGTTTTCATTAGTTCTATAAGGTTACTGGTTCTTTCAATTAATCTACATTAGTAAAAGATTTTTCATTAGTTACATAATGTTACAATGTAATGTGTTCAAGATTTTTTTGTTATCTGCAAACTTTTAAATTTGCTGCATTTAAGAAATGGTGTAGATCGCTAAATCATTGACTATTTTACAGTGTTCTCTTTTAGAAATAAACTTTTTTATTTTCATTTTAATATGAATCAATTTTGCATACTATTTTTAGTTCATGATTAAAAATAATATATACATGAAAAGAATTTAAATGGGAAAGGGGAGGAATTGCTAAAGATTATGAAATAAAGTGCAGAATATGCTGCAGTAATAAATTGAAATAATTTCCAAAAACCATAACAAAGAAAGATATTTGACATTTTATTGAAAACTAAAACACTTTTAAAATTTTGCACTCATGATCGCTAATCACCCCAGTTGCTATTTCAGTCAGTGACATTTTCCAATTTACTAATTATAGATTAGGATTTCACCATTTTCTCTATACAGAACTTTTTACTTTGAAATTTTTTGTTTTAATGTCAATATTAATCAGATTTAAAATGTTGCTTTTGTGGCTCATGACTAAAATTGCTACAATATTTTTAGTTTCAAACAAGCATATGTACAACATTTTTACTGTCAGAAATAGAAGATTAGAAAACTAAATTACAAAATTTTAGGGCTTATATTTCAGCCATCAACTTTCACTTTGAAAGTTTTTTTGACATTAGCAATAATCAATTTCAAATTCTTATAGTTTTTGATTAAAATTATTATAGTTATACACTTAGGGTAATATTTTAAAATAAAAATATATACAGCATTTTTACCATTAAAAACTAAATTGATAACTAAGTCTTGGTATTGTCTGCTGTTCTAGTGATCATTGAATGACTTTGCATCTGTTGTATAAATTTTAATTTAGTGAGAAAAAAATCTTCATTCTGCCAATTACTTTTATACGTCTTCATTACAAAAAACCTCATTGGAAATTAATTTTCTTTACTTTAATAAATGTAATATACATGTAAATTTGTAGTACAATCAAACTTTTTAAAATTACAAAACAATACACACATTCAATAATATGCCATCTGCTATTTGTCAATCCACATTATTAAGTTTCTTCACAATGGGAACCATTTAATTTCCAGTCTTCACAACTACAGCGTTTTTTAAAAAAGATATTCCATATTCAGCATTTACATCTGTTCTACAACTTGGAAACCATTTCTTTCATGACATTTATATTAATTTTCTTAATTCAATTTTTTTAAATCATGGATTCAGTTATGCGTGATGTTAGTAAAATAATTAAAAAATTCAGCATATTCATAACTAAAAGCAAAAGGAAACAGATAAAATAGCTAAACTGATATAAATAAATCCGTTCAAATGTTTATGACATATCAGCCAATGATGTGTTTTGATTTACCATTAGATTTCAGCACTAGAGTGGAAATTGCTTATTTTGATAAGTTTTTTTTCTTCTTAATTTTGTTCTTTTAATATATTTTTGTTATTTCTAAAGATGTTTTAATAATAATTAAACTAAAAAACAATTTTATTTTAAAACTTTATTTAATTTGAAGGTCTCTTACATAAAAAATTATGAGAGTTAGTTACATTTAGTGTTCAATGTTATCAATTTCAAATAAATTCATTATATTAAATCACTCAAACATCAAATGATCACCATTTCCTATGCTAACACAAGCTGTCCAAACAGTAGTAAACTTTACATATAGTCATGCCATTCAATGCAAATCATAGAAATCAATGGATGCTAGGTTTGCATATAAAATCCTCATCTATTCTACTCATTCTAATATCCCCTGACCAGTTTCTAGCTTGTGTCATTCATCAGTGAGGAGCCTTCAATCTGAGAGCACTGCACCCAGATCTTTGGATCTAGTTAATTAAGTAAAAGGTGGCCTCTGGAGATTTTAGATTTAAAGATCCAGGTGCAGTGCTCTCACATCTGAGGACACTCACTGATAAAAGCCATGAGCTAGAAACTAGTCTTGGGATATTGGATGAGTAGCCCCTAGGCAAATATTAGCATCCATTAATTACTATGACTAGATGACACTTCTGTACAAAGAATTTGCTACTATTTTAACAGAGTGTGTAAACACAGAAATAGTGATCATGTAATATTTGAGTGGCTTAATACCAATCTTGTTCATAGTATGATGGTGACTATAGTTATTGAAAAACCAGACACCATATATGTATAGATACTCAACTGAATACAGATGTGTATGAGTATACAAGAGAATTAACTTGGATTGAAAACTTTATTGTGTTTCTATTTTGGGTTCATAGCTTCATAATTAACTATAATAAGTAAAAGATGGCTACTGGAGAATTGAATTACATTCAAAGATCTAAGTGGAAAGCTCTCAAATCCAAGACTCTCACTGATGAAAACAACAGTTACATACCAGTCTGATATTGGATGAGGGATTTTATGCAAAAATCTTCTAGAATCCAGTGATTACTATTTGCTTGCATTGAGTGGCACTACTGTATGAAAAGTTTGCAACATCAAGAGATACGTAAAAAAAATGTCTTAGATTTAATGTATTCCTAATAGTTCTGAAGTTATATAATACATTTTATCTTTAAATTTGATTGAAGTGTATGTCATATAAAAAATAAAATTAAGGTTTTCAATCTTGTATAAGACAATTGTCTGACATTTGATAAAACAATTAAAGCAATATCCAAAGATCAAAAGGCTTTAAGAAGTGGAATAAGTAAATAAAATTAAAACCTTACCAAATGTATTCATTGTAATTTTGTGAAAAAACAAAACAAAACACACATTGTATTTGTTTATTATATCAATCATAACTTCCATGGAATCCCCTTATCTTAAGAAAAGTACAGAATAGATCATTGGCTATGAGTTGCTATTTTGCATTGGATTTGAATACTATAAAAAAAAGCTTTGGAATATCGTGAAATTATCAAAATTTTAAAAATATTTATTTAATATTTATAACAAACCTAGTTAGACTACATCATAATAAAAAGATTAATGTTGATAAAGCGTGTAGCAGAACACAACTCCACAAACAGAATGAAAAAAAAAATGCCACTAAAAAATTAAACGTACATATATATGTATTTTTTTTTTTTTTTTTGAAGTATGTCAATTCTCCTATACCTAAATATACTCCTAACATAATTCCTCTGTCACTTAATAATTTTTTCTAATAAAAATAAGTTACATATATAAATACTAATAAAAAATAAGTAAAACTTTATATAATCATGTGATATTTTAATAAAAAACCCAACAACTAATCTTTAAGTAAATAAATAAAGTGATTGACATGAATAAAAATTATTTATAACCAAATCCAAATAAAAAGTTGGAAAGATAAAATTGCAAAAATATATCAGAAAGGCTTGAAGTAAAATATAACAAAGAATAAACAAATTAATTATATCTGATGCTGAGGCAATAATACAAAACGAATTTAAAAATAAATAAATAAAATATAATATCTATTAAAAAGTAAGAAATTTTTTTTTTTTTTTAAAAAAAGAAAATAATTTGAAACATATTGCAGTACACACTCATATATATATATAACTAGTACAAACATTATAAATGCCTATGATGCATTTTAATTTAAAAATTATATATAAATCTTCCTTAGTGTGACAGTTTGATTGTTCTTCCTGGTGAGGATTTTGTAAACTTTCAACTTTTAATTTTAGTATCAAACTGTTATTCTATATCAGAATATAATAAATTGGGCTTAAATGATAGACACTTAGGTTTACAAATGAAATAAAATTGAAAAAAAAATCATGTTTGAACTTTGTAAATATTGAAAAAAATTAGGTTGTAGTCAAAACAAATAACGTTTTCATCACTGACAGCTGGAAGGAACAGGTTAATTTTATAAAATTAACAAACACTTTTTTAAACTGAAATTTGTTTCTAAAACCTGAATGAAAAAATGTCAACCTCTGATAAATTTATTAAATTATGTTTGAAAATATTAACATTTTTTTATAATATCATAATATAATCGAACAGAGTGTTGGTGATTATGTATTAGTGATCAATTTGAAAATCATGATTATTGGAATGCTATAATATCCTTTCTTAACATTACCCTAGAACTTATGTCCTTTTATTTTTAAAAATAAAACATACATGTAAAATAAATGTGTAAATATAAATATTTTTGATATTTAATAATTACTAATCAATTATCATGAAATATTAAAATTCATATATATTGCTTATAAAAATTTCTTTCATATTCACTTTAATGCAGAATTTTTTTTTAATAGAACATCTTTATTTTCCTGACCATTTGTTTTGACTGTCCAGCAGTCTTCATCAGAGTTTTCTGAATCTTAAAAAGCAAAGGAAGGTTCAGAAAGCTCCGATGAAGACTGCTGGACAATCAAAACTGTCAGGAAAATAAAGAAGTTTTATTAAATTTTTTTTTTGCATTAAAGTGTATATGAAAGAAGTTATTATAAGCAATATATATAAATATATGAAATGCAAAGAAAGTAAAGGAGAAGAATAAGAGTATAAATATTAAATTCACAAAAATCAAGTTTTTAATTATTCTAAAACTTTTCTCAAACAAATCTAGCAAAGCATGTGGAAATTCAATATCTATGAAAGAAACATCAAAGTGGAGACACATACTGTGAAGTTACCACATTTTAGATTATCCCGACATCTTTACATTTTTTCTGAAATGAAAATATTTGAATAAAATATAACTGAATTTCTGAGTCTAAGAAAAAAAAAACTAGAAAATACCTCAACAGATGGTTGTACAAGGGAGTTGACTCCAGCATTTTCTCTTAATTTCTCCAAACGAATTCTCATGCTTGGATAAAGCAAATAGTCAAGACAACAAAAATGATTAACAAAAAAATAGAATGATGTAATTATGAAAAAAGGGAATTAATAAGTTGAGAGAAACACACAAATCAAATTCAGTGAATAGAGACCTTTATACCAGAATAAGATTTAACTTCATGTGAGGATTTTCCATAACAATCGTTATCACTTTATAATGATTGCTTTTATTTACATTCAATTACTTGCTCCTTCATTGTTTAAAATTTTTTTGAAACTATTTCCATTTTATAAGATTGATGATAAAAAAAAAATAATAACTTCATTAAAGTTATATCATCTGGAAGCTAAAATGGTGACATTCATGCTAAAAATATACTGTGCATGATTTATTCATTATTACAGTATTATGTTTTCATTATAAATTAAAACATGATTAATGGACTTACCTAATTTTCATCACTATCCTTGGAATATAAACAGTGCATTCATTTATAAAATATTCAAAGTGAAGATTTATATTTAACAGTTACAAAAGCAAAAATAAATATATAAATAAAAGTTTCACTCTGTACAATATATAATCAAAAACATACTTTGAACAAGCATAACAACAAAATGCATTAATATTAAATTTTCATCAGTTAAAATGTATACACTCAATCGATTTTGAATTAAAATTCTTATGAATGGTAATTTCATCCATGGAAAAATATAGCCATAATAATTGCAAATTACTTTGGGTAAAAAAAGGAAATGTTTTTTTTATACATGATGCACTTAATAACCAACTTTATATGATCAAAGATTATTAAACATGAATTTACAATATCATTTATTTGCTCAATTTTAAACCAATCTCATAAATTATTTCTCGCAATATTTAGGATGACAACTTTTATTACAAATGTAAAACTACAATATCATAAAAAAATATTTAGTACAAAAAAATAAAAATAAATTTTCATTGTATATAGCCAAAAATACAAATTCAATCAAATTTGTATTAAAATTGTTATGGATGTTAATTTTGCTTGCAGCAAAAAAAAAAAAAAAGGGCATATAATTGTAAATTATTATAGATTAAAAATTTTTTTTTATGTATTATGCAATTAATAATCAACTTTATATGATGAAATGCTACTAAACATAAATTAAAAAATAGCATTTATTTGCTCAATTTCAAATCAACAACCTTGTAATTTATTTCTGACACATTCAAAATCTTCATGATTTTTATTACAGATATTAAAAAATACAGCACAAGCAAATAATAATTTACTTATTTAAGCTATTAAAAGTATAACAATCAACTTTTCATTACATTTCATAATATAATTTTTATTTAATTTCAAATACATTTATGTTAAATAAATTTTTGAATTACTACTTTAAAAAAAAAAAAAAAACTAGCACTGCAAAAAAATCAAGTTTTTTTTTGTTAGATATTGTAAAAATAAAAAAACGTTGATAATAGATTAGTGTACACGAAAACTAATTTTTAAAATATGGTTTTTTCTATATATTTTATTTTAATTTAATGAATTGTGATTCAGTAAATAGCATTCTCAGAATTATGTAAAAAGCAGTGACAGATCATCAACTAAGAAATTACAAACTAAAAAGCCATATTTACCCACAGCTTATTTATTAATTTTAACTTTTTTCAATTTCAATCTTTATTTTTCATAAATTAATTTTTAAATATTTTGAATTTAAAATAACAAGTAGAAAGTCATTATAAGTGCTTATTTTTTATGCAAGATTTTTGATTTACAAGACATTTTAGTGAACCAATTGAACTCGTCCAGGCTAAGGCGTATTAATTGTTCATTCTAAAAAATAAAACTGGCCTATTCTTCTTCATTTTTTTGTTGATTAAAACGGATGGAAATGAAATAGAAAAAATACAGAGCATATAGGCTAATGAATTTCACAAGTTTCAAACATATTTGTCTGCACAGATAACAACCTTATTTTATGACGTTTTATATTTATGGGATTATTTATATTGAGAATTAAAATATTGTTTAAAATGGCTCAAAGCACAAAATTAATGATAGAAACATTAAAAAGCTGTAAAGCTTCTCATTTTTAAATTCATAAGAATTTTCTGAATCTACACAAATATTATTTATCTGAAATACATGACTTGATGCCACCTCTGTCAGTAAATCTTTTGTTAGAAGCTTATATAGATCCAAATTTTTTGAACATCATTACCATCTACTCTAAGAGATTTGGTTTATATATTCCACACATAACTTTTAACACTTTCAATATTAACTAAATACTTACACATATTGCAGTTGTTAGCAGTTTCAGAAGTACAAGTAATCCTGACACAATTTTTTTTTTTTTAAATGAATAATTCTTACTGAATTTTCTTCCAAAACTAAGCCAATCATATTAATTTTTTATCACAAAGAAAACCTTCACGTCTTCTAGGGTTGAATGAATTGCATAAACTTTGGCCACTTTAAGTGAAATTTTAATTGCAAATTTACAGCAGTTGCATTAATACAACTAAGCATTCAAGAAATTAAAATGGCAGTTACTATACTGTGATACAGATAAAGTATGCATTAAATATAGAAATTTCTAATTTTTTAAGTTTTTTTTTTTCATAATGTGGGTTTTTGAATCAGTGGGTTTTGATTCAGTGAATAGTGTAATTAAACTTAATGCATAATAAAAATTTTCTTCATGAAATTTATAGCTTTATTTCATGCTGCAAAACATAATAACCCCAGTTCTTCATTGAATGCAAGCTAATCATCACATTTTGCAAGGTTAACAGAATTTAAAAATGTTACAGCTCGTAATATGTAACTTCATATATTTTAAAATGGATAAACATTATGAAATAATTTTACATATTCTACTTATTTTTATACATTTTCAAATAATAATTCTTAAAATTTCCATGATTTTGAAAAGTGACATCTATCAGCATAATGTAATAACAGAACAGACATTATGATCATATTAATATAACAAACTGGACATTTTTTTAAATATCCTAATCTGTTTTAGAATTAGGAAATAGAAAATATTAGAGGGAAGTAAGATAACGAAATACTACAAATATTCAGCACTATGCAATACTGAATTAGAAATTCATATACTACCTTAAAAAATAATATGGTTAAACTTTCACAATCTGTCCCTACACTGGAATCTATTTTATCTTATTTATAAAGTTTTATGTTTATAAATCAAATGTTCATATATGTAATTTTATGAAAGAAATGACTTGTTTTAAGATAATAGAAAATGAGTGTAACGGTATTGGATCACTAAGACTATATATTATAACACAAATAATGGTATCACAATGAGAATGGAGAATCTGAATCAATCTATCCATCTATCATACTTATAGCATTGTATGTCAATTTTCTTTTTAATCAAACTATTCTTGTATCAGTTTACAAATTTGTTAAACATTTGATGCTTTTGGCATTTATTCATTAACATCACTTAGCCTCTTAAAATTATACATATATATATAAGTTTGATAAATTTAATATAAATAAATAAAAAAAAATTTGCAGATTAATTGCATTATTTTTTCATTTTTTTTTATAAAAAAATTTACTTCTTATTATTGAACAATTAATATTCCTGATAAAAATGCTACAAGAAGTAAAAAACACATTATCTAGATATAATATCCAAAAGCTTTTCAAAATCAACATTTTTTTTAAATTTAATATTTTAACGAGTATGCTAAATCATTGTAAATATATTAATTTATGGTAAGAATTTAAAACAAAAAATATGTACAGGTAAAAAAACAAACAAACAAATGTCACATGCACAGGTCATATGACTCCACACATCAGAAATGACACATTAGGCTACAATCCAGCAAATCATTAAGATCTTGAACCTATCCCCCTAACCTTGTTTAAATACTTGGCAGACAATTTTAGGAAATGATATGAATACATAGTCAAACTTCATAACTTTATACACTGCAATATAAAAACATAAAGTTTGATGTCAAAAATCAAGTTATTAAAGAACTTAATTAGCTTGTTGAGGAAATGGCAATCCTCATTGTTTATAACTTACAAGCTTAAGAGAATAGGGTCATGTGATCTATGACTCTTATTTTGACAACTTAATTAGTGTGTATGTATACATTATTAAAACATATTAACTTTTAAACAATATTTAAATATTAAAGAATTAATCTAATAAGCAATATTTTAATACTGTAGTTTTATTCACTATATATATACAAGCATAAGAGGAGGTGATCATGTGATGTTTATTGACTATAGTTTTATCAAACAGTTTTTTTGTTATAGACTTTATGATGAAGCTCACTGGATAATGAAATTCCATTTACAATTTAATCAGTACATATTATTTCAATATTTTTACTAAATAATTAACTCTACAAATTTCGAATGTTTATATAAAAGAAAAAAATTATTAAAAAGTAAACAATCAAAGTGTTCAACTTTGTTATTTATTTAATGAAAATTAGATTCTTATTATTGCTATGTAATAAAAACTAAATATATATAAAACTATCCATTTTTATAAAGTTTATTATCAATAAGCAATATGTTGATAACCAAACTGCAATTATCTAACATAAGATTAGTGACACAAAAAATCCCTATCATTACACTAAAAGGTGTAGGACATTACACAAAATTGTTATAAAAAATCCTAAAAACTTTCTACTAGAATTGTTTAAATGCTATAATAAATTGTAATCTCACAATTTATTAAAGTATTAAAAATTATACATTCTTTAAAATAAAAAAAATCATCTAAAACTTATTATTATTAATAATAATAATAAAAAAGAACTTTGTGTTAATTATACGCGAACAGATTATTTTAAGATTTCTTTTTTATAAAAAAAGTGATTAGTTATTCATTATTATTTTAAAAAGACTTGTAAATTGAACAAATTATGTCTTAATATATCGAAAGACATAAATCAATTCATTAAAACATTTAAAATACCATAATCTATTCAATGTAACATGTTAAGTTTTTGTACAACTCATGTAAACATTTATTATATAAGGTAAATAAATGTTTTTAAACAAATGTACATAGTTACAAATAGTCAAAATAAAAGTCATAGATCAATTCATAGATCACATGACCCTATCTCTTAAGCTTGTAAGTTATAAACAGTGAGGATTGCCAATTCCTCTACAAGCTTTATGATAAATGCTTAGCCAGAGCCAGCACTTAAAATATCTCTGTCAGGAACCCCTCCCCAAACCCCTGACCATGGTTTCGTGCTTTGGCACTCCTCAGAGAGGTGTCAGGGTAGGTTCAGACACTCTTATTCTTTTCTGCTGAATATCTAATACAAACATGAATCTTTTCTGGAAATCTTACTAGTTTTATAATATTTGTAAAAAAGAATGTAGAGTTCAGTCAATATATGCAATATTTAAATTAAAAATGCTCTATTAACATTTTTCTTTAGAAATAAAATAAAACAATTAGGCTCTGATAAACACAAACATACATAAATAATAGAAGAGATGAACACTTCTAAATTATAAACCCTAAACCTGAAACTTCATTTCATAGCAAATAAACTTATTTTACCACTTCAGCTAGCTATCCATTTATTGGTCACTAAATATCTACACTGTTATTCTTAAGTAGGAGCCAAAATTATGTAGACTATATTTGATAATAAATGCGTTTATTTTATTGTGCACTAAAAAAAAATTAATTTTTTTCAACCACAATTGGGGTTTACATATTTAACTTGAAGTAAGGGGCATCCGTAAATTAATTAATTCAATCACTAGTAAAAATTACCGATTTGTGGATGCACTATATTTTTATTTCAAATTAAATATAATCACTCCAATTGTACTTGAAGATAACAATTATTTTTAGCTTTTTAGTGCATGGCAAATAAAAATGTTTTATTATAAGTTTTTTTTTGTAATTATTTATATTCAAATGTAAAAATTGGCTTTTTAGTACACATTAAATGAAAGCATTATTAATAAAATATTATACATTATTTTAACTTTTTAATATTGGGATCTTTTTAGTAATTAAATGAATAATAAAAACAATGTTGCAGTCGTGGAATATTTGAAAGGAAATTTATGCATATTAAAAATTGATTCCAATATTATTTTGCTGAATCAAAAATTTTCTGTATTATTGTTTTATTGAAATTTCTGTTAGCCACACTGTCTCATCAATGACTTCTGTATAAATCATGACTATCAATTACTGCTGTGCAGTTTTGTTCATGGTTATCCCATTCATGATTTGCATGAAGAGCAGTGATTTTTTTTTGTAGTTTGAGGGCGTGTGCCAAAATTTATCAAAATTTTTATGCACAATGTAAAGTGAAAAACAATAGTTGCCCCACTTGTGATTTTCAAGAAGAGCGATGATTTGCAGATGCATCTGATGTTAAAATCTTTGTTACAGTATAAAGGAAAGATTTTGTCATAAAAGTGTGCATAAATGGATAGAGAAGTTCAAGGAAGATAGCAAAAGTGTCATCCATGAAGGGTTCAATGTCTGTCCATAGACATGACTGATGACAATAGTGAGCATGCATGCAAACTAATACTATAGGGTAAATGAGTGACATGCAAACTGATACTATAGGGTAAATGAGTGACATTGGATTATGTGAAATTTTTTTTGCAAGTTTACCAGGACTCTGCCTATGATATAATCAATAGACTTGGGATTAGAAAAGCTTGTGCAAAGTGAGCATAAACAGAAACATATGAACAGTGCAAACAAAATTTGGATCAATCCTCTAAGAAAAGTGAAATTTCTTAAAAAGAATCATTACTGGTGCTGAGACATGGATTCATCACTATGAGCCTGAGAGTAAACAAAACTAGAAAACACTATCAATTGTTGACCAAGAAAAAGTTCAAAAGTCAAATATTAGCTGAAAAAAAGGAAGCTTACAGTTTTCTAAGATTCTCACGAGGGTAATATTGGTACATTATTAGGAAAAAGGTTCAACAGTCAACTTTTCTCATTATAGTGAGATGCTCACTGAAAGATGCCTAAAAATTAACAAAATGGCAAAGAACCGCTATCCAAGGCTATTGTGTTGTTGCATGCCAATGTACTTCTGTACACTATTATAAAGATAGTTGATACTCTCCAAAAACTTCATTTTGAGGTATGGGAAATTCCTCCCCATAGTTTTGTCACCAGAATACCATCTAGTGAAGAAAAACATTCATATCTGATGAAGAGGTGAACATTCATGATTTGCAGTTCAGCCTAAAACATTTTTTAATGAGGAATAATAAAGCTATTGGCAGATGAAAAAAGGGTATTGAAAAGCAGGGAGATTATGTCAAAAAATGTATTTTTATCTTTTTAAAATGTTAATTAAAATAAATTCTACAGCCAGAGGGCAGATAATTTTTGACTAATCTCATAGTAACATTGTAGTTTAGTAATGTATATAGCACCTCACTGAGGGCACCAGTAGCAGAAACTGGTCTGGGGTTGGGGATATTCTACAAAGCTTGTTAAGAGCTTATTTTGCGAGCTCTACATATAACACATATAAAGCTGTATATGTATTTGTGGGTTTCTTCATAAAGCATTTTGCTACAAAAGATTTATTAACTAAAAATGATATATTGAACTGATAAAAGAATAAAATTAATCAGTGATTTTTGTTTATATCTTATCACTCTTGTCTTATATCTCATTATGAATATTTATATTTAAATATACACAAAACAAAATACAGACATTTATATCTACACAATATAAGTAAGCTTCAGTTTAGTAAAATTAAGATGGAAGTGTGTTCACAAGACTTACTAAACCTTCAAAGGAAGTATGCTCTTATGCTTGAAAAGAAAATTGTTTAATCAATGTCTCTGAGAAATGTTTAAATATAGAGATGAAACTCACTGTAAATAACCAGAAGAGGATGAAAAATAATATATTTCAAATAACAAAAAGTCAGATAAAAAAAACAAACAGCATCTAACAGGTCTGTGTAATCTTATATCAAGACATTATATCAGATAATACAGAAAAACGACCTACAGGCAAATTGCAAGATATTTGTTTTCTAACAATTGATTAGCATGCATATGTTTGAATATATATATATAACAAATACTTTTTTTGTTTATAGAGGAATTAGAATTTAATTACGACACAGCGAGAATAAGAAAATATATAATGCAGAAAAACAAATTAAATTTCTTACACAATAAAGAAATCTTATATTTTTATCCTTATGACCCAAAAAAGCATTCTCAAATTTGAAGCATTATTTCAGACTATATCAAGTAATAACCTGTAGATTTATACTTTACGTTTGTCTTCAATATGATATTAAATCGTTCTATCACACTTCCAACGTAAAGCCGTAACAACAAATAGAAAACTAAATTAAATGGCTGAGCGCGTTCAAGAAGGTGTACTTCTCATATTCATAGCCAGTTATGATTCTTTCTTTGAAATCATTATATAAATAAATACCATATGCAAATGAGTCACTAAGACCATCTTTTAGATATAGCTTTACGTTGGAAGTGTGATAGCATGATTTAATATTATCATATTCATACTATATTGTAATATTTCATATGGTTTTATAATTCCAAACAAACAAAAAAACAATTGTTCAAAATAATAATTTACTTTTTTGTTACAAAAATGTTTTTATGCACAAAAGTACTTAATAAAATATTTGCACGTGATATTAAAGCACCCAAGAATAGAATGAACAGCTAACAGTTCTAATCAGTTAGTCTGATTCAAGTTTTTTTTTTTTACTGATTTTTAATATTCAGCTGAGAATTAATTCTGGATCATTTAGTTCTGAGTTGGCCAATCTACTACTGCACTAAACTGTTGAGAGCACTAAAGAACAGAAATGTTATAAATCAACAATTTATAATTCCCAGAAAGAGATTTCTTTGTTAAATTTATGCTACTCAGTTAATTTAGAAGCCAAACTATCAGATGATTTTCTCTATGCACATTCTATTTACTCTGCTTCAGAGTCATTATTGTAAGTTTGAAAATCAATGGACACTGACTAAAACAGCTCAGGGAAACTAATATTCAATGACTTCTTAATTTATTATAAATGACTGTGAAATAGAGTAAACCCATAGATTGAATTACTGTTCATAAAAACAATAGCTAATGTATTTTTCTAAAATGGTAATTATTTTTATATGACTGATTTAACTTTATTTTTATATAATTATCAATATTTATGTTTTATGAACCTTAAACCATTAACTTTCGTTAGTTTTCTATATAATAATTAAAGCAAGGTTCTGAATGAACCAATTTTAGCTTAATTGCAATTATATGCTTCTAATTTACAATATGTTCATATAAATAAAACATCTCCCGCCAATATTTATAAGTATAAATATTTATAATGTTAAGTAAAGTGTTTCTTTTCTAATAAGTTAAAAGATTCGGTCAAATGATTCAATCAGTTATATATATATAATTAGGAAAAAAAAAATCAAATATTTAACAATAAATTATACTGCATTCTATGTGGGCACGGGCAAATACGTTGACTTCCAGATAAAATGTGGATAAAAACAACTTAGACCCTATGCGATTCAATTATAGGATTTGATATTTGGATTCAGTTGTTCCTACATACATATAATTAAAAAAAAAAATCAAACTGACAATTGCGTGTAAGTTTAATATGTTGAATGCTAAAAAACTTAAGGTAAAACAACTCTAAAAAAATTAAAGTAAAACATCTCAGATCCTGCACTTTTCCACATCTCCCAACTTATTTTTGACAAATGTTTTATCCAGAAAATAAGCCAAGGAGTATACCACTACAATGTACAGTGATTGGGTTAATAATGATAATCCTTCAATCTGTTATTCAGGGTACCAGGTTGAATATATAGTTACTAATCATCTATGTGATGTAGTGCAGTGGTAGAATGGTGGATTTTGGAGTCCCAGATCCTTGCATCATGGATCTGATTTATGACTTTCAGTGCTCATACTTCTTAAGAGCTCCAAAACAAACTATTCTATTATTTACAACACATGATCCAAGATTGCAGCAAAAGCTTTTTTTTTATTTTTATTTTTAAAAAAGTGTTAAAAATTACTTTTTATTGTGGAAACTCAAAGAAAGACAATTATTTATGTAAGACAAACTATAAAATAATTTGAAAACCATTCAAACCAGACTATAAATAAAAAAAAATCACTCTAATTTATTTATAAATGTATAAATAATTTTTTTTTTTTTCCATTATAACAATGTGCATATACATAAATACAAGTTACATTATAGTTAGTATCTAAGAGAGAAAGAGAGAAGGGGGGGGGGTTCACAGAAATAACTTTCTAACTTCATCTTTGATTTATTTCTACTAACACGCACAATTTTAAAATAGTATTTCAAGGACTAAAAAGCAATTAAGTTAAAAGCATTCTAAAATACTAAATAAAATTATAAATAATAGGAGAAATGCAAAAAAACTATTTATTTTTTTAAATAATTTTATATATAAGATACATTTGGTGACATAATTTGTTTGAAAGAAACATTGCTTTGAATTATTATTATTATTATTATTTTTTTTTTTTTTACAAATATTTCATTTTCAGACACCAAGATGCTCATTTATTTTACATGTATCCTAACACTTCCACATCTTTTTCTACTAATAGATTTAAAATTAATATTCAAACAGCAAATATTTTAAAGTTAATCAACTTTAACATAATTTGTGATAGGTATTTTGGAAAAAAATGCTTATAAGTTTTATCATAATAAACATAGGTAAATATTGCATTACATATGCAACAATTCCATTCAATAGCCAGGCCTGTATCTTTTCCTCAAAGGAGAATTAATTACAAAAAGTCAGCAAATCTAACATTGAGTATTATAGGGCATTCCTTTACTGCTTGTATCCACAATTGATGTGCAAGAATTAATTTTCAATAATTAAGATTGTAATCATACACTAAATGGAGCCATATATATATATTTGTGACAAATAATTTATAGTATATGTGATTTATAGATAGCACAAGAATAGTGGCTCTTGTTTTATCATATACGGTGTAAGTTATCGAATGAAGTGGCTTATATTAAATTGATAAGCAAATTATTATATGGAAACGCATTTATTTCAAATTATGATATTGAATATATAATTTCTAGCTTTTATCAATAAAGATTAACGTTGATATTTCACACACACACACATACACACAAAACAACTAAGTAATTGTATGAATGATTAATTCAAAAAAAATATAAAAGTTAAAAATAATACAAATTTTATCATCTCAATATAACAAGTCATATATTTAATTTCTCAGAAAATCACATGATGCATGAATACCCAGGCGACTAGCATTTGATTAATTAAACCATGTAGAATCTTTTAACTCTTACACCCATCCCCAAAGTACTACATTAAAACAGAAAAAAAATCCAAAAAAAAAAGTATTTATATGATAAGTTGCTTAGGAGTCAGTTGACATTCAAGCATCAAAGTGATTCTTTCATTGAAGTAATTCAACTCAATGCCTAAACTTTATACTCAGCTAAAAATCATTTCTCTTACATGAACTGTAGATAAGAACACTTTCAAAAAACAAAAGAATCAGCAGGAAAATAAATCAATTGCAGATATATGATGGATTAATGACAAATTGAAACACTCCAGCTCAAAACTCAATAGATTAAACAAAAATAAATGGTTTGTTGCTTAGAAACAACAGAAATGATAGAATTAAGATTAGTCTGCCACTGCACTAAAACATACAAAACAATGAATCAAATAATTCAGTGTGAATAAAAAACTGAAAGAATGAGGATAAATAAATGAATAATTCCTAGTAATTTGGAAAACAAAAAATCTAAAGTTGAGAAGAAATCAAAAAAAATTGCAGACTTTTAAAGAATCAATGTTATACTAATTAAATTCTAAAATTAGTCAAATGAATAAATTAGTAATAATTGAAAGGTTGCTAGTCTTTCACATGTGCCGTCAGTTGTTTCTCAGACAGCTAATCAGATTTTTAAACAGCTGTCTTAAGAACGAACAGGTTGGTATCATCCTTTTCTTATCAAAATCTGTCGTGTGTCAAGGCCTGATCATTCTTAAGACAGCTGTTTAAAAATCTGATTGGCTGTCTGAGAAACAATTGACGGCACATATGAAAGACTATCAAACTTTCAATTATTACTAATTTAATAACAACATGCGATTTAGACAAATGTTATTCAAATGAATAAAGTGATTTGATAGTTAGATTTACACAATATTTGATAAAAGAAGTGTCCTTAAAGTTGACTATAATTATTCACTCTGTCACATGATGATCACTAAGAACCTAGTTATATATTCCTCTTTTGACAACAATGATTAAAAAAGCATTCTATTAAAAATGTATTCAAATCAAGGAGTCACTGATTGATATTAAAGTTATCCATTGGTCCACACAAGGATAATAAAGAAACACTACTAAATACTGAACTTTCAATTACACATTTTAATCTTATTTTGTAGTTCTCTTGTAACCTTTTATCTTGAAATCATGACAAATCAAATAATAGAAGTTTAGATTATTTATTTGAACTACATACTCCCAAACTTCAAATATGATAAAAACAATCTATATTGGATATAAATAATAATAATAATAATAAAATAGAAATAAAACAACAATAATGAACTCTTGACATAACATATAAAATAACAATCAATTTAATTCTGAAGATAAAATGGCAAATCTAATCAATCAATATTCCAATGGTAAGATGATTTATTTTTAATCTTTTATATAAAAAATAAATTTTGCAAACCAATATAAAAACATAGACTGGGAAGTAACAAAAATAAAAATACTCCATCTCATTCTAAGATAATGGATCTTAACCACTAATAACATATACATAAAATTATTTTTAAATATATATAAAAACCCTAAACAAGGTAAACACTTTTAACGCACAACAAATGTCATTTGTATGGAAGCACATTCGTTCACAGAAACATATTTTTTGCTAAAAATATTTTGGAATTATTAACAATGGCTCTTGTTTAAATTTTGATTTTATTTTGTAAACTACACTACTATGAAGTGATTTTTTTAAAATTTATTTTCATTGTTTTTTTAAAACTAAATTTTGCATTTTTTAAAGTGATTCCATTAATAATAACGTATGTTTGATTTGTTTCTCTGAAAATCATATGATAATTGAGGATAAAATGTGACAGTTAAGTTTGAATTCAAGGGCTAATAGTTCTTGAGTCCATTATTGCACTAAACTGCATGGAGCAAAAAAAATAATTAAATGATTTGTTTCTCTGGGTGTCATTAATATTCAAGCACCAGGAATAGAAACTGAGCTTCAATACAGGAACCTTTAGCTTTTGGGTATGTCATTTTACCACTGCACTAAAGCCATACAAAACAATATTTTTAATTTAATTGTACAATTTATAAAATCTAAACAAAATGTTGGAATTAGGTATCATTTTTATAAAAACCACGCTGATCCCTAGTTATTATAGAAGATAATTCGGTTTCATAAATACTTCATTATTTTGATTCTTCTTCATGATACATGAGAAACTAATTAACAAATTTTAAGAAAACATATAGATATTTTAAGCAAGCAGAAGTAATTGTTTAAAATAGGTTAAGCATAAAAAAGTGAACCACTATGTGATTTTGATACAGTATATAAAATTTTAGTGTAATTTACTTTTAATTTATCACAAATAAAATTAGGTTAAAGTTTTGCTAACCAAGTAAGTTTTAAAATTAAACATTTTTTTTTTTTTAATAAAGGCCATTAGTTATGTCCTTGACTAAATTACAATTGATAATGATCAAGTGATGAAATGCACTATGGCTTCTTCTTTACTAAAGTCAGGAATCTCTCAGCCACTATGCCCAGAGAAACCTATTAGCCACTTTACCTTCCCTTTTCCCATATTCTTCTCTACCCTGTTCCATCCCCATTTCTACATTATTATCTTTGTCCACTCTATGGCCTTTATATCAAGACCCCCCCTTATCTTTTCCAAACCTAGCATAAAAACCAAGAACCCACTTTCTGTATAATCACTTTGTTTATATTTATTCTCCCACAACTTCAGTATGTGTACCCCTTCCCCTTGTAAGCATTCAATTAGCAGAGTCCTAATATGTTCCATGCCTTCCTTACAAAAATTGCAGACTAAATCACCCACATTTCTTCATTTGTGTGTATATTCCCTTGTTGCTAATGGTCCTGTTCAAGACTTAAACAGTAAACTACTTTCAATGTTATTATCATAAATCAATTCACAGCCAATATTCTGTTTACTTCTATATTTGTTTAAACTTTTTTTACTCTCTCTAGTTCTCCATACCTCCAAATCATTTTTTATTTATGCATTTATTCTTCTATCCCATTCTTTACCACCCAACAATCCTCCTAACACAATCATCCCACCTTTTGTACAAGGATACTGATGTAAAGTCTTTATCCAAATCTTCTGCATACCATACTACCTTTCTCACCCATCTTGTTGTCTGTCCTTGACTTGTAACACAATTAAATACTATTTTGACTATTCTCTTACTGTCCATAAATTGTAATCTGCTGAATTTCATTTTGTTGTTTATGCATCTCTCAAATAAGAACTTGAACATCCCATTTCTCCTAGAATTGCCTCATTTGCCATTCACACACTTGCATCTAATGCATGTCTTCCTACTTCTCTTTGTACTTTTTCTAAGTAATCTAACACTGCTTTACTAACACAAAATGCATTGCTACGATAAGTTAACCCTGCTATTGTCATTCTCTTCCATACAATTCTTGCTACACCATATTCATTATATGAAAATCATGTTAATTTTTTTATCAGTCCCTTTTTTTTCTTTGTTTCATTTATCAATTTTTTCTCCCATTCATCCAAGCAATTTCTCTTGATTATTTAAGTCAATTCCCAACTAGTTATACCTATTCACCACATTTAACTTTATATACTCCAATAAAAATTCCTTCTCTTCTCTTTCCCTGGAATTTATCATTATTATTTTTTCTTCACTAAATTTAAACCTCATCTCCTTACCCATCCTTGCATATGTCTTCAGCATAACTTCCATATCTTCTCTACTTTCAGTGCACAAGAAGATATCACTAGCAAGTAAAAGACCTGATAATGTGTACACTCCCTTGCCATCTATTAATGGTATCTCTGCCCCTCTTCCTAGTCTTTCTATTGCTCTCTCTATTTCTCTTGAATACAACAAAAATAAAATCGGTGACATAGGGCATCCTTGCCTTTTGTCTCACCCTATTTTTAGCTCTAACTGATTCTATATGTCCTAATTGATACAGATCGAAATTATTTTCATACAATCTCTTAATAAGACCCACATGGTGTATAAGCAATTTCAAACAATTATTAATGATAATCAAGCTTATTCTATCTATTTTCAGCCAAAAAACTTAATATATACACATAGTTATTACAAAAGAGAAATCAGTCAAGTGTGGAAAATTTTAACTATTCTGCAATGTTTTAGATACTAACACATTAAGATGATCCACATTTGTGTATAATGCATGTGATGTGATGCACTGCGGCTTCTCCTTTCTCGGAGTCAGGAATCTCTCAGCTACTATACCCAGAAAAACCTGTTAGTCACCTTAACTTCCCTTTCCATTCTTCACCCACCTTTTCCCATATTCTTCCTTACACCTTGCTCCATACCATTTACACAACATTAGCTTTGTCAACTCTATGGGCTTTATATCTAAATCCCCCTTATTTTTTCCCAAATCCAGCAAAAAAACCCAAGAACCCATTTTCTGTATGATTACTCTGTTTATATTTATTCTCCCACAACTTCATTATTTGTACCCTTTCTGCTTGTAGTCATTTACATTCAATTAACAGATGCCTAATATTTTCTATACTTTCCTTACATAACTTGCAGACTAAATCACCCATATTTTTCCATTTATGTGTATATTCCCTTGTTACTAATGATCCTGTTCAAGCCTTAAACAGTAAACTACTTTTCTCGCTATTATCATACATTAATTCATACCCAATATTTTGTTTACTTCTATATATATTTAAATTGTTTTTACTCTCCATACTAGTTCTTCACCTCTCCAACTCCCTATTTTTTTATTAATGCATCAATGCTTCTATCCCATTCTTTGCCACTACAAAACTCAATAATTCTCCTAATACAATCACTCCACCTTTTGTACATGGGTACTGACATAAAGTCTTTATCCAAATTTTCTGCATTCCATACTACCCTTCTTGTTGCCCATCCTTTTACTCATAACCAAATTGAATACATTTTGGCTATTCTCATAATATCCATAAATTGCAATCTTCCAAACATTTGTATCTCTCATATAAAAAACTTGACCTTTCAATTTCTCCTTGAATTGCTTCCTTTGCCATCCACACATCTGCAACTAATGCATGTTTTTCTATTTGTATTTTTCCTAACACCCCTTTACTAACAAATAACACATCATTACTATAAGTTACAATGACTCCATCTGCTTTTGATTTTCAAATTTTTTAAAAAATAAAACAAGAAATCTTTGAGAATATAACATATCAAGAATGTGTAATTTTTAATATATGTAATTTGCAATTACTCCAATTAATAATAATCAAATGGTGTTATTGTTCGGAATTCACGAGGAATTAGAGCATTGGAAGAGGCAGAGCTGGGCACGATCTATGGAGTTTACAGAACTCTCCATTCTACCATTGCATCAACGACGCAACACATTCAGATTAGAATTAGGTAAACAAGTTAATGATTTTAAAAGGGTTATTGCTAATTCTAAAATTAAATAATTTTAAAAATAATTAATTTATTCAGTACATTCTAACTAAAAAAAAAAAAAAAAAGCTAAAAGATGAATTCTGTAATGTTATATAAATCAATTGGAAAAAAAAAGTCTGTAATGTTTGTTATCTTGCCTGCTATTTTTAACCTTTCATATAACAAAAATTTTTTTTTTAAAGACCTCGACACCAATCCTGATTATAATCTCCAATGTATAATCGCTTAACTAAAACAATTAATATTCATCCCATTTGGAGAATGTTTTTGATATAATAATTTATAAATAATAAAAATTGAAATGATTAAAATGTCAGTATCTTGAATAAATTGCTTGTTAAGTTTTATCAAATGAAAAATAAAAGTCGGTACGAATTGAAATTATAATTTTAATACTTCTCATCAGATGTCACTGTTCAAAAGTTAAAACATCGTACAATATTACAATTAAACAGCATATTTTTATTGCTCTCATTTTCCCAGATGATTATTAATATTTCAAAATGAATAAAAATAGCTGCTTTTTTTATTTTATTTTAAAAATCAACTATTCATCAACGAATTCTAGCTTCATATTTTCATTTATAGAAATTGAAGTAGTTAGCAAAAACTAAATTTAGTGTCCATTCTATTATTAATCAAGAACCTAATAGTGTAATGGTAGCACCTTTGACATGCTTGCAATCTGGATTCGAATCCGGGTAGAATAAATAAAAAAAATTTTTCTATAGGTTTGTAATTTTTCTTTTAGAAAGCCGGTCCACAACCAATTAAACTAACGATCGAATGTTAATCAATCAACAGCTATCTACTTATTTTTTAACTAGAGAATGAAACGAGAACTGAAACACTCAATACTTGGAAAATGATAAACCTGGTGAATATATCAGTCCAAGTCATCATGTGCATGATTTTCACATTAGAACAGACATTCTTTCATCCAATGATCATTCAAATATTTACATAGCTTTCATAAGTATATTTACGATATTTTTAATTAATTTACAGTATGCATGTATTTTAAGACCTCTTAAAATATGGTAGGATATTACAATCTAGAGCATCAGCAGGCAATTTTATTAGTTACTGTTTGCTCTCTCTCCCTCCATCAACAATTTATTCTACCATCGCAAAATTTAAAACTAGGCTATAAATTATTATTGTAAATATGTAGATGATGAGCAAATAATTCTATGAAATAAGACTACTACTATTAATATCAATCAAATTATTTGTTCAAGAGATTAAGTGACACACAAACGAAAAATAAGTCAAACTTTAACCTTAATCCAATAATCTTTAACTCACAATCTATCTATCACTTTACCATTGTAGCAAATTACACAGGACATAAGCCTTAAACTAAATTAGAACAAACCACTAATGCTAACAACTAGATAAAAAATAATATCAAAATTTTAATCTGTTGCAACAGCATTTCTATATGTACCACTTAATTCTTCCAAAATAAAAGCAAGTGACTTTATACATAAGATAAAAAAAAAAGGCAAAATCATTTCATTCCCGAAGATGTATAAGATTATCAAAGGCAAAATCTTTAAGGCCATCACCACTGCAATAATAAATTACTATGTATTATGTATCAATATTTCTCTTGCAATATTGAGAAAATCTTCTCAGGTATAATCATTAAAAACACCTCATCTACTATTAAATCATGGAGGTTCACTTTGAATAAACTTACAGCTCAATGCAATATATATGAAGGCTCAAATGTTTAAATCAATAAGAAAATATTAGCTATTAGCAATAATAATATACAGTCTGTATAAAAATCCACACATAATGAAAGCAAAAATTTCATATTTAAATGTTTTAAAATTATCCCATAAAAGTATTTCAGAAATTATGTTGATTTGATAATAATTGAAAATTTGCTAATCTTTCACATGCACTAAGACAGCCAATCAGATTTTAAACAGTTGCCCTAAGAATGATAAGGCTTTGACACACGACAGAGATTTTGACAAGAAAAGGATGATAGCAACCTTTTCTCAACTTAACTTTTTAAATATATAAGCCAGTCTTGGCCTGAAAACTTGAATATATAAACATATATACTTATCATTCATTGTGTTATTAATTTAAGATATTACGGAGCGAAATCTTAGATTTACTAAACCGCAATTTTCTAGATGTTAATATAATTTATCAGCAACGTATGTAAATAATATTTGTCTAAATCGCATGTTAATAAATTGAAAATAATAATTACATGCGATTTAGACAAATATTATTTACATATGTTGATTTGATAAATGAATTTAAAAAAAAATCTAGTTTACCTTACAAGAGTGTAACATTTTTACAAAATACTAATGGTCTACAGTTGCATTTAAAGTTCATCTTTATTTACTACCTAAACATAATAACAACAAGACAATAATATAAGTATTTCAGTGATGAAGAAATGTTATGAAATATATCACAATCCCCATAATTCATATATTTTGATTTACACCTCATGCACTCTATAAATAAATGAAATGTAAATTTATTTTTGGCTACAAATTATAAAGCATTAAAAGAAAGGATGTTACAAAGAATTTATGAAGAACTTTTGAAATTTATCTCAAGAAACAATTAGACTCTGACAAATGGGATAATTTTGTAATGATAAGTATGCAATAAAACAATATAGCTAACAGAAAAAAAAAAAAAAACAAGCCATAATTAAGAATGGAATCCAAATCAAGATTAAAACTCTAGAGTGACATATTTAATAAAAATTTCACTTCAAAACAACTTGCTTTAATTTCATTAAGTGTAAAAAAAGTAGACACAGTTTTAACCTAAAACCAAACATTTCTACAAAGTAATATATAGACAGTGTCACCCCTCACCCATATATATGATTTCCATATCTCATCATTTTAGTTCTGTGATCTAAAAAAAAAAAGCTAAACTATAAGAAATATCATTTTCTAAATTTAATTTTTTGGTTCATAGTACATATACATTATGCGCACACATTGATGTACATGCGTTTGCTAAAAATACATATTGCAGTATGTATTGGTATTATCGACAGTTTTCAGTATTAGTGTCTTGGCTCTAAACCAAGTGTACCAAATATAAGATGGCAACTATATTATTTAACTCATCAGCTGTTCACATTTTTTTTTTTTTTTTAGAATTTCTGTGGATTGGTTTGAAAGACATTCCAACTTTTTACTTGATTAAAAATTTTGAATTATTTGTTGGAAATATATGCTTACAAATGAAAATTGTTCTTAAAAATATTACTTCAACTTTGCAAATCTGAGGGTGGGGATTATAGTAAAATATGTAATAAGAATAATAAAAACAATAACTTTTTTCTTATTGAACAGTTATCACATTGCTTGCAAAAATATTAAACTAAAAAAATGAGAATTGTTTTAACTTAGTTTGTAAAGCCTGAATGAATTTATTGTTCAGATTACTTATAATTAAAAAAAAAAAAAATGTGCTGGAATCAATTTAGAAGGTTCTCTTTCAGTCAGTAACAAGATGTGATTGTATAATATTCTTAACTTGACTTTTTATAAAATGAATCTAATAACATTATTCTTTAAAAAAAAACAAAACAAAAACAAACAAATATTTTGTAACAAATGATCATAAATATGGAAACAAATTATAGAAAATACGTTTTCATTTTTAAAATCCAATAAAAGAATGATTATGCTCAAAAGCTCTTGCAGACACTTTTGTGTAGAAAGAACTAGAATTTATTAATCAGCAAGATTGTAGGTAACCTTTCAGTATTGGTCGGCTTTCTTGTAAACAAAAGTTCTCTATATAAAACTGAAATCTTGAAATTTTTTTTTGAATTAATAAATGAATATTTTAGTTACAGTTTTTCTATCAAATGAATACAAAACTGCTAAAATAGCACAACAGATAGCCACAAGAGAGTGATTTAAAGCTGAAGTATAATGCTGCCATCACATATTTTAGAAAAAAACTGTAAAAGTAATTTGACAGACTTTAATGCTAAAATTAAACTTGAAACATAATTAAGTTCTAACATCAAATAAAAAATATTATCTTTACTAGAAGGGTACTCAATATAGTAATTTGAGAGTATAACTATACTATAATAATAATATAACTTTTCAATGTTATTATTTACATCTGTGTATTAAGCTTGACATCATTAAGACTGATATGGAGTTGTTCTAGACATATTGTTAGAAGAGATAATAGATGGACAGTTGAAATCTTAAACTGTATTCCGAAAGATTATAAAAGACTTAGAAAGAGACCATATGTGAGATGGATGGATGAAATAAGGAAGTGAGCTGGAATAATGTGGAAAAGAGGAGGCTAAATATAAAAGATGGATTAAACTTGGAGAGACCTTCATCCTGAAGTAGATCAATAATAGTTGAAAGTGGATGATGAGTATGAGGCATATAAAAAAAGCAAATATAACATGCTTCATTGTTCCCTTAAACATAATAAAGAAATAATCTATATTTTGCAATGCATGACATGTCATCTAATACAGGGGTTCTCAACCTTTTTGTGGTGCAGCCGCATTTGAGATTGCAAAAAATAGTGGTGGTCGCAATCGGATTACAAAATAAATAAATAGGTATTATATCCTTTATTATAACATACATTTTGTAACATATATTTACTATAACATATTATATATTTATTATAAAAGTCGAATTAGTGTGATCTTTGACACTGCATTTCATTTGCTAATTTCTCACAGTTGGGAGTGTAAGATGATAATCCCAATCGTAAACAATCATCAAGGTTGGCATTAGTAAGTTGAGATCTGATTTTTGATTTTATAATATTCATGGTGGAAAATAAAGATTTGAACAAATATATGAAACCAAAACAGGATTTGATTTTGAAGGCTCCTTTTTTCATAAGATTATATTTTTTATGGTCAACTAAATTCCAAAAATTTTCATCTGTATCATGAGATTTTAATATGATGTCATTTTGAAAATCTAAAATCTCTTCTTTAATTTCCGATGTTGCTTCTTGAAGAAATTCTGCTATAGTAGGGGTGAGCGATTGTTTTGGCTGGGGGGCCACTTTGTGGAAATGGAGATTAGCGAAGGGCTGCGTTGGGGCCACTTTGCGGAAGTGAAGGTTAGCGGAGGGCTGCACCTTTTTTCATGACACAATAAATGCACTGCTTTATTCCCTGTATTACCAAAGAAATATTTGCTTGTCCATTCTTCATTAAACACATACTGATTTTACATTTTTTCGGAGGGTTCATGGTTTCATTAAAGTTGGAAATTTATATATTTACTGTTGCAAAGACAAAATTGAAATTATCCAGATCAACTGGAAAAGCACTGTGCATTGTATCTATCTACATGCACATGCATATTGACATGGTCATATCATCCTAGTGGAAAATATGAGACTAATCTTCGGTCACGCATGGGAAGAAAATCTCAGTTCAAGGCAGATTTTTCTGACTGTCTTGGCAGGCCACAAAAAACTCTTAGCAGGCCGCATGTGGCTCATGGGCCACTATTTGCCCACCCCTGTGCTATAGATTTAGAAATTTCAGTAATGTCTATTTGTGCAGTAAAAGGATTTACAAAAAATGTAGCCACGGATCCGATAATGGAAAATTGTTGAAATCTACTTTCAAACTGTTCCAAAAGTTTTTTAAGATGAGTGATAAATAATGTTAGGTCAAAATTATTTTCACTAATCATTTTTTTTCATCATTGGAAAGTGTACAAGAGAATTTTTCAACAAATTATTTATCCAAAACTGTATTTTGGTTTTGAATGCTTTTATAGAGTTAATCATTTCAGCTAAATATTTATTTTTCCCCTGGAGATCCAAGTTTAAACTGTTCAATTTTTCACATATGTCAGTTAAAAAGCCAAGTCCATCAACTATTGTAGATTATCTAATTGTGGAAACATTTTTTTTTTTTTTTAAATAAGGAATTTTTTATCTCTTCCAAAAGATCAAAAAATCAGGCAAGTGATTTGCCTTTACTTAATCATCCTATATATCAACAAGGGCTTTAAACAATCTGTGTGATAAAGGATTGCTTTGAATTTTGTTAATGTTCGAAGGATAATATTTTGGCACATAATAATTCTTGATGTATGATGCAGTGATAACACATAATGTTTGCTAAGGATTCATCTTTCTTGCAATGGGAAATGAATCAATTATTGCAGCAAACCATTGCTGATGCACCATCAGTAATTATTGCTGATAATTCGTGCAAATGCATATTAATTTCTGTTGAGTAATTTTTAAAGATTTTATAAATAACTTCACCCCTTGTTCGTTCTTGCATTGATAGTAACTTTAATAGTTCTTTCACACTAAATATCATTCTTATCATTACAGCCAATTGCACCGTACCTGATATATCTGTTGATTCATCTAATTCTAATGAGAAATATTCACATTTTTCCAAATCATTTTTCAATGACTTTGTAAATCTGTTGAAATTGCCTGGATTCTTTTTGTACTTGTATCTTTTGATAACGGTAAATCTTGTATTGTTGAAATAATTTTTCACTTATTAGAAAATCCTTCAAACAATGAATCGACTCCAATGAAAAATGCTTCCTTAATTAGTTCATTTTCTAAAAATGTTTTTTTTCGTTTTGCCAACAAATGAGAAATTTTAAAAGAAGCAACAGTGGCATTTTTATTTATACGGCTGGTAAAAAATGCTTGCTGGATAGATAATCCCGATTTTAGTTGATTAAATTTTATTTTTCTTAACTCAGATTTAGGTGGATAATTAGCCTCAAAAAAAACTGTGATTGGTTTTGTAATGATGTTTGACGTTATGTTTTTTTGCCACTGTTACAGCATATTAAGCAAATACATTTCTCCTTAGTTTTGATAACAAAGTAGTCTTCTTCCCAATTTTTGTTAAAATGATCGGTTCATTGTTTTTTACTTGGATTATTCATTTTGGGGTGAAATGTTGATATAAAAAAAATGGGTATGCATACTTATGTATGCGCATTAGAAGTTATACTTCTTTGGTGCGACTAAAAAGTTTCAGCATTAGTTTTAGCCATCTCGAAGATTAAAATAAAAACAGAAATTATATATTAAAAACTTTTAAATTAAGAAACAAAAAATTAAAAAATAATAATTAATGATTGTGCAATAATATATTAAATTTTTAAATAAATAAATCAAATAATAATAGATGAATATTAAATTAATTTAAAAATTTTAGTTGTAGACATTTTAAAAATCTTTATGTGCATATTTTTAACTTTTTTTTAAATAATAATAATTTAAGTTTTATTAAAAAATATCAAACTATTGCTGGATGTCTGCTATTTTCAGAATATATAATAATTATAAAATTTATTACTATTATTATTAAATTAATAATTATTATTTTACTAACAACAAATAATACTTACAGAGAGTTAACCTTAAATCTTGAAACACTTATTGATATTTATGCACAGAATTTTTATCATTAAAGAGTAAATAAATAAGGTTATATGAACAATAATATTCACAATATAAAATATTAATCACTTTGGTCTCTTATGAGAGATCTTAGCTAAAGTATATACAAAATAAACTGTTTAACGGCTAATTTCATTATATTTGTTTTTCATGTGATGGTGAGAATCCACATGTTAAAATTTCACTCTCATTTTTCTCCCCTAATTGCATAAAAGAAGTATAACTTCAAAAAAATACAACACATCGATAGCATGTCATGACAACAATACGAGTTTACAACAACAGCATGCGGTGACAACTAATACCATACTACTAATACAACAAAGATGCCAATGGAAGCATGATTATAATAGGCAGTCAGTGTAGCCAATTCAGCAAATTTCTCACTAGCAAGATTTTAAAAACTTAAGTGATTTTTTATTTTTTTTAATTTAAAAAAAAAAATTTTTTTTTACATTATTTCAACACTTTACAACAGGCACATGTAAATAGCTCCAAGGATGTGCCTGTGGGCACAAAGTTGAGAACCCTGGATCTAATAAAAAATAGAATTTCCATTATAATGGCAAAAAGGCTATTGCTGTAAATCTTAGCTTTTTTTTTTTTAAATACATTTTTTTTTTTATAAAAAAAACCCCACGGAAAATTCTTAAAAATGAGTCATATTAGAAAAGAATTGATAGGTATTTTCAGATTAATATAAGTATTAATAATTATATTTTTAAATGTCTAGATAAATTATTTAATATTGATTCTCCTAAAAATAAAATTACTTCTACATATATATATAACAAAATTAAATTTGTCAGCAATTTGTGAGGCAATTACTCATATATACATATACACGCACAATTCTGCTTTCACATAAACTTTTTAAAAATGATTTTGATTTAATATGATTTTTTTTATTTTTAAAAAATCCCTTTTTACAAGAATTATTTTGAAATAGCAAGATCAATCAAAAACTAAAGAAAACAATTTCTCTGTGTTGTTATCATCTCATTTAATACAGAAAATGTATTCAACTCTTTATTTCCCATTATTTTTCAAAAAATTCCATTTCTTCTCAATAGATCTGCAAATGGGGAAATTTGTTTGTCAGCATTTTAACGTTTTTGACATTTTATTTTGAAAAAATAAGTACTTTCTAATGGTGTTGGTTGATGTTAAAAAAATTTAATGAAAATTAAACCAAGACTTGATTTATTAATTTTGTTGAAATTTAATAGATAGTAAGTTATAAATTGTATGCATATTTTCGAAATTTATATTTTGTTAATTAAATCTGAAATATTTTCCGCTAATCCACCTACAAAAAAGAAGAGGAAAGTGATTTATTTGGATACTAAAATTCAAATTTTAGATCGTCCTGCTACTGGAGAAGAAGTAACGTCTGTTTGGTTTATATGATATTTTATTCCATTTTATGTTCTTTTAATTCTTTACATTTTTTTTTGTTTGTTTTTCAAATGAAATTTACGTTCCTATAATTCATTTTCATTTATGTGCAATGTTTATGAAATAAAATTTGGTAGCATGCAAAAAGAATAAGATTCTAACAAGATTTTTCATTTCATTATTTTGATTGAGGTCCGGAATCAATCTTTTAATTTTGCATATATACAATGTATTTGTTTTTATATGATTTTTTTTTTACATGTAATTTTTGGGAACTAATATATCATGTAAAAATAGAATGAAGTGGGTGTATATATATACGCATTTCCAAATGATAACATATTTATACTAATTAAACCATTTGAAAACAAATTATTACATAATCTAATATTTATTGTGTTGGAAAAGAAAGACTCCCTCCCTCCATGAATGTATATTTTCAGAGACGAGTCTAGAATCAAAAGTGAAATGTCAAACCATTTTCATTTTCACAAATAAAATTGCATGGAATGACTAATAAATATTTTTATACAACAATTTAAACACAATTTAATGTAGATTAATTTAAATATATTAACAAAATTCCTATTTTAAAAGTTATATTGAAAAGCCCACATAGATAAATAAATTTAAAATTAATAACTTTAATAAAAATGTTTAAATTCTTTATTTTATGATAATATTATATTTTTTGTGGTATGTTAATCTTATATAATATTTAATCTTTAGCATTATATAAACTAAAGCTATTGTGAAAATTGTACCTTCAATCAAATACATAAAAATTAATGCAGCGCCTGCAGGAGTTATTAAATAGTTAATTAAGCAAATAAAAATGAATATATAGCTATCCTCATCTACAGGATAAAACAAAGACGAAAAATATTCTAGCTCACACTAACCAGCAATCAGTAAATCTCATGAGGGTTGTCTTCTTCACTTTAATTGGTTGTTAGAAAGGCTTTTGTCCTACATAGGACAGTTTCAAAATTGTTTTACCATTCTTTTTATCTTTATTCAGAATATGTTATATATATATGCTGATATATTATTTATAAATTGAACAAAATTTATGTGGATACATTGTTGTATCCAGTGATGGCCCATGAAATTTTTAAGCAGGGATGCTTTATTACAGTATCACTACCAAAGAGTAAGCAAGGGAAACAAAACAGCATTTCATACTTTGCAACCACACTACCATTTTTTTTTTTTATTAAGAAAAAATTTACAGTGTCAGGAAGCTACATTTGATAATTATAATAGTTTCATATAGAAGTTCAAAGTTTTGCAACCAATCTTTGTGGTATTGTCATAACATTTACTGCAATCCAATCATTGTTAAAATATCTAATGTATTTTTTGTTTTTACTAACTGCTGTTTGATAAATAATAATATCTGGAATAGATTAACTTTTACATTTTCTTTCAATTTTTTCATATAATGTTAATGGGGTAAATGTAATTTATATATATATTCAACACTAACACTCATCACCAATAAATATTTAAAATAATATTTTTTTGTAATTTTGTTATACTTTTCTGTAATAAATATTTTTTTTTTTTACAATAAAAAATATTTATGTGTTAATTACAAGAAAAAAACCCCAGAATATTTTATTGCTCAACCTAAATGAAAATAATAAAAAAATATTCATTCTTAAGAGAAACCAGAATAGATAACCATATCACCTCAAATAATTACTGATGCTGCAACAAGAAGCAGCTCCAATGACGCTAGGTTCACACATTGATGAAGAACAAACAAATCTAGGTGGAACTTGTTGAAATTCATCGAATATGACATTTCTGACACTGATATAACTAGCAGTGTCCTTGAAAGAATCTCAGTGATTGTTATATTATTGATATTTTCAAGCACAAATTTAATAGTTATTTTCATATTTTTTTCTAGGGGTGCTGCAGCATCTATGAACCAGGTGCCACTGGTTATATCACAAGTATGACCATTTATAAATTAATTCAAAGTGCATTTATTATCGTTCAGAAACAAATGTTTATATACTGTTCATGTTATTATTTATTTTCATACAAAAATAGTAAACCTGAACACAGTGAATCCTCTTTCCCTTCATTCTTGCAAGTTTGTAATACTTACTAAGTATTTCAGAAAAAGATTAGTCAAATCTCATTTTAAAAACCAATTTTAATTCAAATTATTTTCAAACCAATATCTGACGATTATCATAACCTCATATGTTTTGATCTAAAGTAGAATACTCATTCAGGTATCTCTGCCTGATAAGAAAACACCAGACCCTCTTAATACATAGTTATCTTTAATATTTAAATTACAACATTTTTAATTTCAATATTAAGCATAACCATATTTATATGTTGAGTGCTGATGTTTTATAAGCAAATTAAGAATTCAGATATATATCAAAATATGTACAGTGCCATGATAGTTGCCAATATGTTTCTTTATATTGATATAGATTACTATCTAATTATACACTTTTTTGCACTATGACTAGCTAATTTTTTTTTTTATTAATTTATATACATGTGTGGTTTGATTAGCCAACTTTATTAAAAGATAAAATGAATAATGAAGTGCCATTAAATTATTATCAAATCCAGACGATTATGTGAATATCATTTCACCTGTTTATAAATTTTTTTAGTTTCATATATAATATTTAGTTTAAGATTGCTTTTTTTCAAGTAGTTGGAAATGTTTCACTGTTGACATGATAGTGATCAGCATTCTATATCATTAAGTCCAATAGAGATAAAACAAATCAAACAGACAAAAGCAAAGCAAAAGAAAGCATGAATAAAAAAAATACATATTCTCCATATAAAGGATATTAATAAAGATTGCATATATTTCTATATAAGATGATGTATATTAATAGCTGATAAAGATTACATCTTGCTAACTATTTTGCAATTGTCAAAGCCTAACTTCATTAGTGAAATTATAGAGGATATGATATCATCACTATCTCAATAACACTCAAAAGTATTTTAATGACATTATATGAAGGATTACATTATTCTCCTCCATGCTTCATTATTAATTCTACTACTTCAGAATATATATATAGCATAAAACAAAGCTGCATAAAATAGATGGATAGTAATAAAAAATTACCTTCCAACAAAATATAGCAATTTTTTAAAAACGATTTTTTTTTATTTTTAAAAAAAAAATATTTATATACATACATATCCAGACACAAATTCATTCAAAAAAATGATTGCTAAAAAAAATAAAGCAAGAATTATAAATTTTTCAGATAAGATTTACGAGTTATTGAATGAAAAATCTCATCTAATGTGAACATGCTGTGATCTAACATTAAGGCAGGATTACAAGCAAATTGATAAAAAATGAATATATACAAATTAAAAAAAACATGACCTTTCTACTACCAGCAAAAATATAAATACATTTAAAATCCTTTCACAAAAGAGAAGATACATGATCAAAAAAAAAAAAAAAATCGATTTATATAAAGATTTTTCATGTCAGAAAGATTTGTATTTTTTTTTTAAAAAATGCTTTTATATTAATTTGCCCTGTCTATGAATGTTTCTGTCCACATTTTTGAATTTTTAACAATGAAAAAAAATCC
This sequence comes from Epiperipatus broadwayi, assembly GCA_028023455.1. Classification (NCBI taxonomy): domain Eukaryota; kingdom Metazoa; phylum Onychophora; class Udeonychophora; order Euonychophora; family Peripatidae; genus Epiperipatus; species Epiperipatus broadwayi. The sequence continues at coordinate 10,658,823 of JAQFVV010006201.1, forward strand.
ATTCCCATTTACAACTCGAACTCACATCTTTACACTTCAAGAAACTTTTTTAACAACCAAGCTAACAGAAATATTACATTTATAAATTAAAATTTTGTTAATATTGATTTAACTCATACTTAATTAAAGTAATTAAAAAACCAGTACTTAAATATTTCTATATAGTAGACAATCACATATTTAAATGTAGAATTCATTTGTTAGAGGAGCAATTGCCATTCTTGGAAAATATCAGAGATCTTAAGAATCTATACTTGTTATAAAACAATTAGAAATCGCAGGAATACTGTCATTTCATAAAAACATTTGAGATTCCAGAGGAGGATTACTTTGTCATTTTTCTATTTTTTAATTGGCTATTTATTACTGTATGGAGAGTTTTGCCTGTTTTAATAACAGTTATGAGCAAGCATAAGAGATGGTGATCATGTGACATTTAGTGGTTTAGCTATTTACATAAAAGCATTATTTAAAAAAAAAGTTACATATTTTTAAAGAGTACTTTTCTTTGCAATATTATTTTTAAAGTTTCCAGTTTAAAAATTGTATATACATAAAGCACTTAATTTATTTTGTTTACCTTAATTTTATAATTAAAAAAACTTGATTTCTTTATAATTGTATTACATATACACACACATTTCTATCAATTTAAACATCCAATTTCTAAAGAAATCTTAAATTTAATCAGAATATAAATGTAAATAAATAAAAATAATCAAAGTTTTATTGTTTGAGAAAAGTTCGAGCATTAGGTCACAGATCTGGGCTGTGATGAATGGATCTTGAACACCATCCAAATACTGTCACTTTACCACTGCATTTACCCAAGTAATAGCTACAAAATTATTTACTCAATGATACAAGATTTCTAAGCACTCAAGCAGTATGCTGCTCACAACAATTACATTGAATTAATCAAAGTATTTCTTTTTGTGGCTTTCTTTAGATGAAAACTGATCTAGGAAATTTCAGTTCTTAAATATAGATACTCTTCTTACTGAGCTAAAATACAGATAAAAAAAACATTATAAAAATTAAATGAAATTTCTAAAACAATAATATTATGACTGTGTACTGAAGTTTGAATTTAGGTGGACATTGAAATTGTTTCAAATAACCAATCTATAGCCAAATGAATGACCTATTCAGTTATTAGCAAGTAAATCAGTAGCTCAACATACTTAGCTAAAATTAATTAAGAGGAGGGGACGACGACACAAAAATCTATATAAAATAGTAGTTTGTTTGACAAATAATGTTTTCAATATTTTTGTGTGAGAGACCTATGCATAGTAGTAGGCTAATAAAAACAGTTTTATTATTATATATAACTCATACAATATACACTATGAAAAAAAAAAGTGAATATTACTAAAATTTTCTTTTATCATTATAGCTCTCTTTTATTTCATTTTAATAACTTCCTTTTATAAGCAAACACTATTCATACTATTTCAGATCAGCTATATTTTCCAATAGAAGCTAGATGGTAATGCTTATTAAATTCCTGTCTGGTGCTGTTCAATCGACATCCTCAGACTAGATTTTGGTTTATGATCTTCATCAGTGAGATGATTTTGGACCTGGATATAGCATGTGGATTTTTTGATCAAATGTACTATTTACGCAGCAAATCATTTTTAACTTTTTTTTAAAGTATTTTAAAGCCATCTCTCTAAAATTTAAAAAGATCTTAACAGGCGAAATATCTATTTGTTTCATATTTTATAAAGTGAAAATAAAATTTGGGCACAATCATGATCCATCAATAAGTGGAGAAGATTTACCTTTTATTGTTTTCAATTTTTTAGAAAAATTATCAAGCTGATTTGAAGGCAAATTTTGAGATTTTTTAAAATGTTTTTTTTGTTTAAAAAACCATTTACAATTATAACTAATTTTAATTGATAATAGATTACCATTTCTTATACAAAATATCTTCTTAAACATAAAATGAAAATACTTTATTGTGAAGGTTCAGTAATATACATATATATATTATTGTGTGGGCATACAATAATATATACGTAGGTTAAATATGAAAATATTTTCAGGATTATATAATAAAAGTTACTGTGACGTAAAATGTCAATTATAGAAAAAAAAAAAAAAGATAATTTCAACTAAATTGCCTTAAATATTTTGAAAATAAAAAAAAAAAAGAACTGCAACTTCTAATAATTCAAACTTTTGATTTGTACCCATATAAAAACAAATTGTTAAGGCTTTATAATTGATAAAATTTAATTTCAAATAAAAACAAAATTTCTCAACTGACTTGATTGCATTTTCCAAAAGTATCAAAAAGTAAAACAGCATTAAATGTTTATAAATACAAATACATGCGCAGTAAATTACAGGTAAAGACCACTTCAGTGATATTATATAAAATAATACTTTTTTTACTTTTAATAATATATATTTATTTATAAGGAAAACTTTTACATATAATCAATCATTAAACAAGGTCTAGCGCCTGAAGGCCAGAGTATATTAGTCCAAGAATGCAGTGTTCAAGTATGACCACGTATCTTCTGTCTTCGATCATTTTTTTTGACGAATAGCCTTCGTCCCTTTTCTTGATTTTCTCCAAGCTGTTACAAAACAACTGAACTACTTCTGATTCTACAATAACTATCTTACATCTGGTTTGCCATAATGAGAATATGGTGAAGATTGCCATTCAGATCAATCCCAAAATTTTGTAATTTATACAATCTCGTATTGAGGTGATACAATTTACTACCAATTGGGAGCGGTTATGGATGAATTTCCTGACTTTGTCAAATCGTGTACATGCTCCAATTAGGTGTTCAATTGTCTCATCTTCTCGCCCACACAATTGGCATAAACGGTCAAGTTTTTTGAAACTTCTTTTATATACAAGAAACCAATTGGTGGGCAAAACATCATAATTTAATTTGATTACAAAACCAATGAATTCCGGCTCCAATGCCCAGAATTTAGTTCTTGATAAGAGCTTATTGTTAGTTAGATTTAGTTTCCTTGGCAAACATGTAACTCTGGATTCATCAGGTGATATGCTTCCCATAGTCTGACATTATTTGTGAATGGTAGCTGTTCTGGTGTAGCGAATTTCCTTAGGTATTCATTCAGCTTCGTTATCCAATCCTCCTTTGATGGTGGCTGGTCAGTGGGCAAGATAATTTGCATGATCTCATGATACCGGTATCGTAGTGTCCAATTAACAATTAGATTATAGGCCATTTGGGCATAGATGGCTGGGATTGAATTACCATTATATTTACAACTAAAAGTAGAAATACAATTCACTTCCCCCCTTATCTATGATATTAGATTCGATGCCAGCCATATTGCATAATATCAAAATTCATGGCTATGTGACTTAAACACATACAAATAGTGTAACAAAACGAATTTCTCCAGCTTAACTCATTCACAATCACAAAGAATTTGGTAAAATTTAAAGAAAAAACGATATTAAATAATTAATAAAATACATAAAATAAATGATCAAAAGTTAGCCTTTTTGCTGTAAAGATAATAACCCTGTAATTAAAAATTATACAAACTGTTTTGGGTATATTCAATATACATGTTTGTATTGTTTAGAGATCCTAGGAGACCATGTGGCGATTTATCTTTTCAATTTTTTAATATTTTTTATATAGTAGAAAAGTATCTTCATATTTGAAAAAAATTATGAAATTATGGAAGTTTAGATAAATTCTAAAATATCAGGTTGTATTTTTTTCCATAATTAAATAAAAAAAATGCTAATTAAAAATGTCATTAATTAAAGTTAATTAAAATTTTGCAATTAAAGGATTAGTTCGAAAAAAAAAAGTAACCACTATAGAAAAACAAAAACTTACTAAAAAAATGAATTTTTTTATGTAGATGAAAACAGTTTTGTTATTCACCAGAAATATTGCTCAAAGAAGGTAATAGTCATATACAGATTCACTCATCTTTCCTAAATCACTATAATAAAAAGTGTAAGAAATTATCTGGAGTCAGAGAAGAAGAGAATCAATTGTAAATAAGACAATCATTACACTCTTGTAATAACTATCCATATAAGGAAGTAAATAATAAGTACTTTTAATTAGTAATTTAATTCTGGTCATGGTGGAAAACTTTTCTATGAAAGCACCTTTAAACTGTTTCTACAAAGTGCAGCAAGAGATGTATTATGCAAACTTACTGAAATAGAATTTGTTTGAAGGTTTGTAATGATGGTATATTATAAGATGTGATATGTTGAACTATTTCCATCATTTATGAGTGAATGTTGAATGTACAGAAAATTTAAAATTTAATTTAAATTTTCCAAATACAAACAACTTGTTAGTAATAACACACAAATAAACAATACAGGTTAGTACATATCAAAATGACAGCCTTTCAAAAGGACAGTTACATCTGGTTATAATATATTGATTTGATTTACTGAAATTGCTTATATATAAGTGTAAAGTTCATGTATAAAGAACTGTGTGTTAGCAATATACATCATATTAAATTGGTTAATGAAGGTTAAACATTGCAGCTTCTTCCAATATATATTTTTTCTCTATTTAGTATATTCAAATATCAGTTCAGAAATACTATGTTTATTATATTCGTGTGACCATATAAAAATGGGTAACTTTTAATTAATCAAACTGCTCTAATGAATTCTTTGTTTTTGTTATTTAAAGTAAATTTAATGTTCATGCCATTCTTATTTAAATCTTGTTTCATTTCCATCACATGCTTATTTAAATAGCTTGTTTTTATGATTGAGGAAATGAGAATATAATACTTCAAATATGTAATTTTTTGTAAAGTGATTTGGTGTATTAGAAAATTACATGGTATATTTTGATTAAAAATGAAGCTCCTAGATGATGTGATCTCTTAGTTCAGTATTTAAATACAGTTTTCTAGATGATGTGATCTTTTAGTTCAGTATTTAAATAGAGTTTTAAATTGATAATGATTAAGAAACATGATCTGCTTCTGATAGAATTCTTTGGTATAATCTTTATAAAATGAAAATATATGATGTGATCATCATCCTAATCATCAATTGAGAACAGAGTTCAGGATCTCTACATTTAATAAAATATTTAATAATGATAATGACCAAAATACTTTGCATATCCCTCACTTTATTCTGTTGCAGCAACTATAAAAAAATATTTATCTTTTCACTACCATATATCTATTCATTTATCTAATCCATTCTTCTCTCCATTGCAATATATTGAATATATATGACCTAGGGAAAAATTTATCAGCATAAAAAGTAATAATAAAACTTGAATAAATAAATTTGATACCTGATGCCTATTTTAATTAACTATTTCTGTTTTCTATTAATTACATATATAAATAAATAATGTATTAAGGTAACTCAAACATTAAATTTTTACAATATTAATTATAAAATAATTGATAAATTTATTATATAATTTTGGTTGTTTTATATTTTACTAAATATAAAGGGTTAAATAAATGAGTTTGAAAAGTTATTTTGGTCTTCAAATATGCTGAGGCTTTTACAACTAATAAAATATGTGTTATAAAGAACAACTTTTTCACTCTTTTCTATTTCAATTAGCTCAATACAGCTTTTAAAAGGACAAAATTATTATTTGGCAGGAGGCTAAAACAATCCAGGGAAAGATATCAAAGTATTCATTTCTTAAAAATGTAGACGTCTCAACTCCAAATTGCAGTCTTTCTATATTTTTTAAAACTCTACAAGAACAAAAAATCCGAAATGTAAATCAAGAAAAAAAATATTGGTTTTATAGTGTAAATCATAGAATAAAGAAAATTTCTTCTGATAGATTGTCTTACATGCACCAATCTCACAATAGATTCAAATATATAGCTTTCTGATAAAAATGAAAATCATAAGCAAAGTTCTCATGTAAAAAAATTCTGTGATTGAATTCCCAACAGAATTTCAAAGTTTGTTCAATCAGTGCATTAGAACTCACAATCACGTTTTTTTTAACTCGGATATTTTCATGAAGCAGATTACTCTATTGTCTTGGAAAACTTGGAAATTATTATTATTCATTGAACAGAATATTCTATGTTAATAAAAAAAAAAAAAAAGAAGGGAAAATCCTTTTTATTATTATTATTATGGAAGTTTAAATTTGTCACTCATTCACATTCTGTTGAGTTCGATTTCTATTACAAAGAGAGAAAAATAATAGATAATAATGGATAATCTATTAAAATGTATAAAAGATGCAATTTAAGTTAGCATCTTAAATGAATGATATATATATATTGAAACAGTCAGCTTTGTCAATCCTACTGTTTCAACTACTATATATACTAGAGTAGTATTTCTAAATAAGTATCTATCACCAAATCATCATATATCAGGTTAATATTATATCCAAATCAGGCTGGATTTAAATATAAAGGTATTAGTTACGTATGTGTGCGTATATTTTAAACCTACAAGATAAAAGGTGTATCTGTATATGTAAAAACCCATATATATACACACACATATATTTCTAGGAGTAAATTAATGAAACCTGCGTTGTATGCGTAACGAGAGACTACATATATGCAGGAAAGGATAATGTTAACAGATTTAAAACATTATAAATTTATTTATTTAAAATATTTATTCTAAAGAAAATTAATATTTGAAATTATTGTATATTTCTGCATATATTGCTAAATTAAATAATCAAGTTACATATATAACCAGATGTTTTCCATTTATAGATTGGTTTTCGAAAAATTGGTATTATAAAATTTAATCTTTCTCGCTGTAATGTAACCTAATTACAAAATTAAAAGTAACACTAAGTTGTAGGATAAATTATCCTGAGTAATTAAAAAGAAATCGTGAATGACCAGCTGTAAAACTTCGCTATAAGAAATAAAAACAAAGTATTTATACGATTCTAGGAATACAGCGAGAAAATTAGCAAAACAAATCTAGAAAATTACTATCACCGAGAAGAGGGGGGGTAAGCTGATAATATAAGCCTCTGCGGCCTTTTTGAAATTATTCGGACATTATTTCATTCAACAACTTATGTTTAAAATTATTAATTAAGATGCAGGTTGAGTAGATGGCATTTTTTCTTGCCTTTCTGACCCAATAGTCTACCATGTGGGAAATAGCAAAGAAGAGAAGCCGTGTGTGATGGAGCAGTTGCCCGAACTTTCAATATGGAACAAGCGCAAGCAGCAAAGGAGAACCCGATAAACCCTTTCCTCTACTTAAAGATTAATAACTCGGATAAAATGTGATAATTCCTAAAGCTAGCTAAATGTAAACTCTATGGCCATAGCAATAATGTAATTTTAAATCCACTACTAAAATGTAATTTTGATTTCTTGTTTCACCTTAAAATCTTGCCTGATTTAATTTGATATAATTTAATATTTGATTTAGTGTAATATCTGATTTAGTTTAATAACTAATTTGAGTTAATATCATGTTTATTGATTTACATACTCTATGTATTTATTAATTTATGAGTTGGTTTGCTAAGTTATCTCCGACTGACCTCGTTCAACGTATTTACAGTTTTCTGATTTATTTAGTTGTGACTTGCTTAAAGTGATTGATTTTAAATTAATTATTATAAATTTCATTACGTATAATTTTAAATGCTTTATTCTAAATTGTGTATAGTTTTAAATACTTCATTCTAAAATGATAATTAAGTTTCTAGATTATTTTACGTATTTTAACTTAATGATATGTGCTTTTACATGTTTTAATATAATAATATTTGCCTTAATTAATTCTTGTACACAACTTAAATTTGTCTTGAACTGGGTCAATCAGCTATAAACTAATTGCGTTGCAATTTCATTTCAAACTATGCTAAAACAGAGTTAAATTTTAAATATCTGCTCATTAAACTTACATTCTTAGTAAATCTATGCCGTTTTATGATTTTCCATTGCTTAGTAGTTTGTGCTATATTTATTTAAAACGGGATTTTACTACTGACTAAATGCTTAGAGAGAAGCCGTTACAGGTTCACACCTAGAGAATAATATAGAGTATAGGATGCAAAAGAAAACCGCTTTGAAAGGGGTAAAATATCTTGTTTAAGAGTTAATTAGAAAGCGTACAGCTGTTTTAAAATAGATTCGCTTTCAAGATATTTAACTAATGTTTAGCCGAAGTGATTGAGATACAGCATAGAGCTATAACTATATCTTAATGCCCAATAATATGCTGTACTCCATTCTACAGTTATAAATTCCTATATAGATAGCTTTACAAATTAGATTCCTAGTTTTTCCTTAATAGCATAAATTATACATGCTACCTAATGAACTGATATACGGTAGTTTCATGAAAAAAACTAGTGTTTAGCATCATAAAATTTTAATTATATATTGTGGTCAGCGGTGCGAGTGTGTTTTTAAACGCTAAGGCGTGTATATATATATTTGTTGCTGTATTCTTAGCGGTTGTATGTTTAAGGCTACGCCGTTACTCTCTTAGTTCGGACAACTATCTCTTCAGATGGAGGTTGGATGTCCCACCCCATTCTGCATCCTCATAAATGGAGCATGAGACTCCCATAGTTAATTAGTTGTTCGATCGCCAGACTAAAAGGTCGTTATCTTATTTCCACAGCAATGAATACGGTTACTTGGTAAAAATTCCCTAAAAAGGCATTCTCGAGATGCAAGAGCTACATCAGACTTTATATTTTCTATACGCCATGGTATCTGAAGTCTGACTGCCAATCATCAGTTCATCTCGCCATAGTAATTGTATTTTCAGCTTTGATCTGAAATCGAGTCTAATTTTATAAGCACATAAACTATATAGAGAATATTAAGTATTCATATTTAATAAAATATCATTCTTTATCAATATGTGTAATCACATCTGCTAGCTCTAGAGCAGATCTATACCCCGTTATATAGCGTGGACTAGGCATAAATGGTCATGAGCAAATTAACCTTGATCTATAATGTAATCTTAAGGCTCATGAAAATATAAATTTTATGCTTATAATTTCTTCATCACCTGCGAGTGATATCTATATGTAGCAATTAAATGATTTGTAATCCAAACTACAATCACCTGTGTGTGATTGGAATTGCTATATAAACAATTAAAACATCACCTACGACTGATATATGTATTTATAATAAAGCTAATGTAACTAACCAAAATGATTAATGTCACCTGTATAAGTAAATTAAAGCCATATGTAACTAGGCAAACCATAAATGATTATAACTCCAGTCATCACTTGCATGTGAATCCCAAACTCAAATATGGAATTGTATCCATAACTTAGTCACCTGGTGTGATACAACCTATATAGCCAAGTTATATTCATCATCTTCATTTATTGATTTTAATATTTATTTTTCATTAAATTGTGTTTAAATTTAACTTTTGTGTCATGTCTCAATGTTGCTCATTGGTAAGTCTTTATTGATTAGTTAATCATTAGTTAAGAGTCACAATCCATATTTTATAATTATGTTCTGCCACACACATCGTCTATATAGCTATACTCGTTAATAAGTCAACTTATTCTATCTAGTCTTGTGCTTTACTGATGTGCTACTGCCAGCACGTGATGAAGGAAAATGCTGCTGTGGCTTCATATGTGTCATCCGCAAGGTGGTAAATCTTTGAGCATTAGTAAAGGAGTTGGGGCTATATCAGACAACGTGGTTAGTACCATTCTATGCTGGTCAGCCTTGGTATGATTTACTAAAGTTCTGGATTTTGTTGCGCGAATGTACAGATTTGACTGTTAAAATATATATATATTAACAATATGAAAGGGTCCTGCTTATCAAAAATAATAATAGCCAATACATTAGTAGCCAAATTGTCACTAATCGAATAAATGAAAATAAATTTGCTAGGTTTTCAATATTATAAATAAGCAAATAACCCATATATTAACACATACCTGGATATCAAAGGGAATTTTATAGTACCCAACTATATTTATAACTAAACATTTATATATTCTATAAGTAACTTACATGAAATAAATAACTAGACTATAATTTTCAGGAATTTTAATAAATATAAAATATGCCAAAAATGTAGGTGCCCATAAGATTTATTAAATAATATGATGATATAAATAAACAAATATGAAAGTCAAATTAATTGAAATAAAAAAATAACAACTTTATAATAGGATGTGTTCTCATACATATTCTCAATATGAAAACAAATTTTAAAACTGTATATTTTTATATCATAGGCATGTATAGATGGTTCAACAACTATGTTATAGCATAATATTAATAACATTAAAGTTGTTTAAAATAAGCATAAAAATTTATTTTAATAAAATTAAATATACTTATAACTATTTAGCATATTTTATCTATTTCTTTAACATCTACAAAATGACTACATTTGTCTTTAATAATGCTCACTTTTCTAGTAGTGATATCATATCATTGTAATAGCTACTTTAGCCACTATACTTCACTTTGTCATATAATATCTAACATAAGTATTTTATACACCAAGTTCTATTAATATATTATAATTACAAATATATGGCTTCAAATGTTAATGCATTTATATGCAAATATAAATCAAAGTTTCTTTGTTCTACTATTTGATAATAAAATAACAAATATCTAAGGAAAAAAAATCTTATTGCCATCAAACACTGGAAAATATTTTAAAGAACAACGAAATATACTATTACTGAAATAAATAATCCAAAATATGAATCAAAAAATGATAATAACTTTACTTTAAGAACATTCACACCAATACCGTAATAGTTCTGCACTAAATATAAATTCTAATTTATTTTATAAAGATATCTGTTTTCCAAGATCATTTTCTTATAAACATATCTATATAATAATAATAACTTATGAAGATTATATATTTTATTTTTAATAATAAAACACTTGCAAAAAATGTATTTATTAAATTGAAAGATAAAGTTCTTAAAAAATAATCCATAGCTTTTCTATTTAATTAATTTCCTCATAGTTTTCAAAGAATTCCAGAATGATACAACTTTTTTTGAGAAAAGTCATTAACACAGGCATGTAGATAATAAGTTGTTTATCCATTGTAGGTTTTGTTTTTCTCCTTCTGATAGTACTTAAATTTTAAATGATAAAGCTTAACAGTGTTTCCTTTATGAATTTTGGTAAAATTCATTCATTATTTAGCATTCTTCATATCTAATAACTTATAGCATTCTTGCTTTAAAGGATGTGCCATGGATGGTATGATTCCAAAAGCAACTGAAAAGGCTAGTGCTTTCTAGGCAAATCATTTTTAATTCTTTCAACCCATTATTGTTGACATTGTGGCTTCCATATACTTTTTAAAATAAAGCATATAAATATACAAAGAAATGCCTATATGAATATAAAGGTAAATAAGTAAGTTGAGTTATATTTATAAACTTTTATTTCCCATATCATATTTAAATCATTATCACTATAGTGATGAACTAAAATCCCATTTTTTTCACTCATATTTTTATCCAATTTGTCCTTAAGGCAGATTCCCATTGTTTAAAGATTTGCACAATTATATATTTGCATATTAAAATGTTCTTTTTAGATGTTACATAATATTTACAATTTAAAATATTAAATGAATAGTTTTCCTTTTAAAATAAAATTACACAGTTTAATAAAATTAAAATATAAAATTATTCATATCAAAATAAATCATTTTTGTTTTATTTATTCAATATTATAATAAATGAACTAATAAATAAATATTACATGAAATTTTATACTAAAGTTTTAAAATAATATTTCTAAATTTAAAACTAGAAACAAATACACATGCATGCACATATATAAATTCTAAATGATAAATTAAGATAGTGTTAATTATTTTTAAAATCATTTTGAAATATATGGTCTAAATAAGCAAACACGAATCTAAATGAAAAATTAAGATTATGTTAATTATTTTTAAAATCATTTTCAAATATATGATCTAAATATGAATATTAATTTATTATTTTTGTTACAAAACAACTTATCTATACATAAAATATTATATGTTTTATAATGTATTAAACTTTAGTAACTTATAAGATAGGGCTATTGAAAGGAGACCCTTTGATTTCTCTTGGGAGACCTTAAAGAAACCAAGCAGGGCAAATTTTTAATAACCACTCCATATGTTCTTGTCATTGCAGTTGTTATTGATATAGTATAGGAACATAGATGGGCTGCTCACCAACATGCATTAGCCAGCATGGTGAGTTTATTGGCATTTCATCTCTGACTTTGATCAAGAAACATTATGATCTTGCTTCTCAGTTGCCTGATAGCTCTTAACTGAAATATTAGTTGAGTTTTCTTGAAAATTTGTGCCTCCTAGTTCATTAATATTATGAGATTAAACATACAAGTTTCTGCAGTGGTAATAAAAAATTTAACTTTGAAGTTGAAGTGACTATAAATATCAGATAATTTTAATAAATTTTGCTCTTAAAAATCCATTCATTGTAACAATTAGGGTCAACTTTATGACTTCAAGCAAATAAACATACAAATTGCAAGACTTTACAAACTACTATCAAAGATTAATACAATGTAAGTCCCCTTATTGTTTTGTCAAATTGTGAGCCCAAACATGAGAGCTCCATCATCCAGTCAAGATAGATGGGAAAATATAGATTATAAAGATTTGCTCTCTTCTATGCAGTGCTACTTTGAGTGGCAGCATTTAAAGAAAAAAATGAATGTTTTTTATCATTACTGACATTAGTAAGAGAAATCCTGCAAATTATATATATTTCTGTTAAAGCATTAACAGATAGAAAAATTAAAATTGTTATCAATAAAAATAAACTCGAGCTTGGCATAACATAGGTAAATGTATGACATTAGCATGACAAATAGTGAAGGGTGTATCATATTACAATTATACTTAATAAGTATAGGGGATTTGAATTCAGATTTTCAAGCACCCTCCATCTATCCACAATATTTTATACAACTGATACACATGACCACACACACATAGAAAAGATAAATAATCATCAATATATGTATTTTGTGCTAAACTAGCACTCATCAATTGGTCCAGATTATCATCCCCACACACATATATAATCAGTGCTCAGTTTATATTAAGATAGCAAATCTTCACACTTTAATGGACAGGTTTCAATCTACTCCAACCTCTAACTTTTCAGCCATCCGTATCATTGAAAATCTGATTATGAAAACCCAAATCCCATGCTGATGCCAATATTATAGCCATGCCCATGTTGACCTCATCTGAACAGTACAAACTGATCTTGGATTATCCTTCAACTAAGCAGTGCCACATAACCATTCATCAAATAATACTGTATTTCTAGTTGGAATGAATGTAGACCAACTACATAAAACCCCCAAAATCTTTCAGCTGCATTCTAAGAATGAACCTAAATTAAGGGGAAAGCAAACAAATACACAAATTCTAATGGAGTCTCTTCTAACTATGATTTATATTTATTACTCAGAAATACTACCCGATTGGCTTGTTTATTGGATATATTGATGGTGTTTTTAACACATGCATTTATAGATGTGTGAAACTTTATATGCACTAGAAATGAAAACATTTACAATTTTTTTTATTAATTTATAACTATTTTTCGTTTATTATTTCAAAGTCACATTTAACTGAAACAATAGATATGGAGATAGAGTGGATTTGCATTTTATATTGTTTTTAAATCTTGATTTATTGTTAAGTGACATTTTTTTACACAATTATTATAAAAATCTAAATATTAATACTTAAGATATAATGTTGGTAATTTAAAAAATATTATATATTATTGAAATTTTTTTTTTCCAAAATCCAAAATAAAAATGAATAAAAACATTTCTAATAGTATTGCTTCATTCTAAACAAAAGGACTCCTCATTTATTACAGAAAAAAGCTATCTCGATTTTTAAAAATAAATTTTCATTACAGCAAATAATTATTAAATTTCTTATGTGATGTATTGTGGCTTCTCCTTAAACGAAGTCAAGAAAACTATAAAATTTAAATATCAGTGCGACATCTATCATTTCAAAAACAAATCATATAATGATTCTCGTTGTTATAAATATTAATAGGCTCTGGCAATATATATATATATAATTATTTTACAAAGAATAGGATCTTATTATATAATCCGCCCTTGCTTCATCATGTTAATAAATAATATTTTTTAATTATTACAATTTTAATAAAAATCAATCAGAAACTTTTTAAAATTCATTAGACTCATTTTTTTATAATTCATAGTTTTTCTTTTCCAAATCACTCAAGAAAACTTATCTTTTGCACATGTGATTATTCATTTTCTAAGTATCTTAAAAGTTTCTAGGATTCAATTTAAATTTCAGTTATCTATTTATTTTCACACTGTCTCAAATCTATAGAATTTCCTATTAATTGATTTAAGGTAACATATTACAGTTTTACACTGACACAGAAAAATTAACTAACTTATGTATCTTATACAAATTAACTATAATAAGAGTTTGAATTTCTTAAAAACTTTTCTTAAATCCATTTCGAAAGGCATGTTTATCTTTCAACTCCTCTCTCTACAATTAAATAAATAAATAATACTTCTGTATATAATATAAAATAACAATTCGTGTCAATTGTTAATACAAAGTTTAATATAAATAAATAAAAACAAATAATATTTCCAAGCACTTTCAACTCTTACGAGTCCTTATCAAGGCAGTGTAAACAATTCTATTTTCTCCTAGGTGATGAATCTAACATTTCATTGTATTGGCCAGGAACAACTAATCGGAAAGCTGGTTAATTTTGAATTCATAGCACAAGATGAATTTTGTATAATATATGATTCTTTAATCTTGCGTTTTTTATCATGTGTTTCATTCATTAATATTGTAAAATCATTTGGACTACATATATGGCCTGTATTATTTTGGTGAACATAAAAAGCTTAATAAATTGTATCATCTTCTCTTGCTCTATTATAAGTATATTTATGTTGTTGAAGGTGATATTTAATATTTGTTTTGCTTTCTCCAACATATATTGCACTACAATTTATTTGTGAGCATCTAATAGAGTATACAACACTGCTTTTATCCTCCTTATTTATTATTTCCTTAGAATTATTTATTAACCTATTAAGGTTAGGTGGAGTTCTCCATGCTAATCGAAAATCTTGACTTAAAACTTTTATTATATTTTTATTATTATTATTATTATTATTATTATTATTATACTTTTATTTTTTTAACACGTAATCAACGACTGTGTTCAAATGAAATGTTTATGAAAGATAATTTAAAATGTTATATGCAAGATTTAATACAAGTGGGTTATAATAAACAAATGCTATTATCTACTGTATTGAAGCATTATAAACAACGTCATAATAGTGACCATATAAATATGAATAATAAACCATGGATGTCATTAGCTTTTATTCCCAATATTAATAAAAATATAATAAAAGTTTTAAGTCAAGATTTTCGATTAGCATGGAGAACTCCACCTAACCTTAATAGGTTAATAAATAATTCTAAGGAAATAATAAATAAGGAGGATAAAAGCAGTGTTGTATACTCTATTAGATGCCCACAAATAAATTGTAGTGCAATATATGTTGGAGAAACCAAAACAAATATTAAATATCGCCTTCAACAACATAAATATACTTATAATAGAGCAAGAGAAGATGATACAGTTTATTCAGCTTTTTATGTTTACCAAAATAATACAGGCCATATATGTAGTCCAAAGGATTTTACAATATTTATGAATGAAACACATGATAAAAAACGCAAGATTAAAGAATCATATATTATACAAAATTCATCTTGTGCTATGAATTCAAAATTAACCAGCTTTCCGATTAGTTGTTCCTGGCCAATACAATGAAATGTTAGATTCATCACCTAGGAGAAAATAGAATTGTTTACACAGCCTTGATAAGGACTCGTAAGAGTTGAAAGCGCTTGGAAATATTATTTGTTTTTTTTCTCTCTACAATTGTAAACAACTGTATTTTTTAAAAGATTATTTCATATATTTTATTAATATTTTTTTTCTATTCTGGCCTTTTAATTATATTTTTATTAACTTATTATTATTATGATTATCTTTCTTTCAAATATGAAATCTCATCATATATATATACTATCATACCATTTCAAATCATTATCATCATTTTTCTAAGTTTACATTTATATATTGTCTTATTAGTAATTCATTTTTATATTTAAATATACATACAAGTTTAGTTTTCAATTTAACCACACATGTATAAAAGTTATTGCAAAAATATATATATCTAAAATCAAAATTTAAAGCAAAATTGTATTTTGTTTTATTTAAAAAGTTTTACTAAAAATAGATTAACTTTTGACCTTCAATAGCCCGGGAAAAATACTGAAAACTCATAGGTGATAAAAAATAAATGTAATTTCAGGAGGGTATATTAAGTGCTGCAGATTTATTGCTATTCTTGTTTCAATAATTAGTATATACATCAATAATATATTCACACGACAAATAATTGGTTTGCATACTTAAAAAATTCTAGTAAATTAGATTTAAACTATATATCATTTTCAACAACAACAACAACAACAAAAAAAAACAGTTAACAACGAATGACGATAATGAATACAATAAATATTGCGACAGCAAATAAGCAAAATATGTATAAACAGATGTTTATTTTTTACTTAATAAATGTATAGTTTACATTTTATAACAAGAATTTTAGATTAAGTACAAGTTCCCTAGGCTTATAATTATCTGAATAAATCTCCTTACAAACCTTTATCAAAATAAAATATTGAATTTCAAACATAATATAAACAAAATATGTGCACCCCACATATCTACAGTATTCAATTGCAGATCTTCCAAAGTAACCTCGAAATAATGGATAATAGTAACCTATATAATGTATTGCTTTATCACTTACACCCCCCCCAAAAAAAAAAAAAAACAACAACAACAACAACACATTAAGATGTAAAAAAATATTTAACAGCAGCAACAATAACAAAAAAATAAAGTTAGGAAACAATAAATCAAGAGACAAATATGGAATTTGAAGCTAAATTATATATTTCAATTTTTTCCCATTTAATTTTTTTTAAACTGTGAGTTATTGAAATCATGGAATGGCGAATCTGCAAATACAGGAGAGCAAATATTGTATATAATAAAGATAGAAGAATATGTTCAAAAAAAGACAAAATACTGATATCCTTGTTTTTTAATAGGCAATTACACTTAAATACACACATAAATACATTAAAAAGCTTCATAGTACAACAATAACAAATCTGTCTGCTATGTCCATCATCAGAGTTTAAATCTGAATTTTTTTTGGAGCTTGGGATTTTCTTTCAGATAGATAGCCATAATCAATCTAGCTAATCACTCAATATTGGCCAATAGGTATCTAACTATTCTTATCTAGAGTAAAACAATGTTGAATAATTGCTCAACTTAAATTCTTATCACTCAACAATTGGCAAGTCTGGTGAATAATGACTTCTCTTTCACTATTTTTGCTTATGAAGAGGTATTTAAAGATTGTTTTATCTATTATGGATATATGTATTTATACACATATACACTTTAACCATATTTTGTGATTAGTATGCATAACAATTTAATAAAATATAATAGCAAAGCAAAATGATTGTTTAACATGTATATTTGACATATAATTTCATAAACTTAATTACAAGTTCTTTATATATATATATGTATAGTAAGGTTTTTTTTTTTTTTAAAAAAAAAAAACTGATTATAATTTCTGATTATTTGGAATATAATTATAAGGGTGCTTGTAATTATAATAAGCATCACATTTAATAATTGTGTGTATTTTATTTTTCACACTTTAAAATAAAGTTAAATAAAATTTGTTTAATGTAAATAAGATTCAGGATATTCTGATTTTTGGTAAACAATCTTAGAGCTGATGAAAGGGAATTCATTTGAAATCTATCCATAAGCCTTTCATCTATATTAAATAATGACTAATAAAGATCGCTTAAATGTTCCAATTTATTATAGATATATACAATTTAAAATTATTTATTTTACTATTAAAACTAACTATATCCCAAGAAACAGCAGAAAAATTTGACAAATTATTAAAACAAAAAGTTGTAGCAAATTTATATACATAAGTTTATTGGCTGTTTTTTTTTTTCAATAAATTACTATTTAAAATAAATTTGTGTGTCACTTATAGTACAGTGGCGAAATTGAGAATTAAAAATCCACAGATTGTAGTTCAAGTTTGTTACTTCGTATGAACTAAAATAGAAGATGCTCTTCTGAGTGATAGATCATTCAATTATTTATTTACAAAAAAAAAAAAAAGAACTTAAATATGCATATTAATATTATTGGTTTTAAAAAATATTTAGATAGTGACATTGTAATCAAGCAACAAAATATCTGTCATTAATATTGGATCATCAACAGGATAGATGAAACTTGTAATTGACATTATCTATAACAATAATAAATCCAGGGTTGCCTAAAAGCTATAAAACGATTAAAATCAACATTATCAGAAATGAGCTTGACATTTCTTACTTGATATTTTTTATGCCTTACTCTATTTTTAGCAATTTGATATAACTGCTTTCATGTTTATCTACTTTGAATCTTTTACAAAATGACTAGAATTCCTATCTTTCTTATGACTCTTATAACCACTCACCTTTTTTCTACCCATCAATAAAAAATGTCATTTGATTATTTCAATAATATTTATATTCTATTTACTAATCCAAATTCATAAAATCGATTGTTTCATATCTTTATTCTTCATTATATATACTTCTGAAGTAAATGTATTTCTCACGATATGTTGTGCTTTTTACTGCAACCAAGAAAGGCACATATTTTTTTTTTCTAGTAAAATTTTTTTGAGTCAATATTTTTAAATTCCTTTTCCAATTCAGTCATTATAAAAACAAAGTACACAAAGAATTCCCAAACCAATCTTTTCACAGTGTGGCCTTTTTTTCCGTGTGTCATGCTTTAAGTATGGTAGTCTAAAATTGGATTCAATTAAAAATAAATTTGATATAAGCTCAGGGCTATGTAAATTATGAATTTCTAAAATTATAGTTCAGGGATGCCTAAGAATGAGTACATATTTTGTTATTTATTTTTGTTTCTTTTAAATAGAAGCAGCAACTTATGAACCAAATTAAAAATTAAGATTCAATTTTTCATTTTCTTTTTGCTTGCATGCTTTCATTTTTTCTTTCTATTTTAATTGAAAAATATCGTGAGAATATCACGACTAGCTCTCAGGAATGCATGGGTCACAGGTTGAAAAGTGTTGTTTTAAACAACAGCTTATAAATCATCATCATCATCAACCATTATCAATCCATTGCAGGATGAAGATCTTTCCAAGTTCAATCCATCTTCTTCAATCTTTAGCTTCTCTTCTCCACGTCACCCCTGCACACATTCTTATTTCATCCATTCATCTCACATGTGGTCTCTTTCTGGGTTTTACAATCTCTAGGAATCCAGTTTAAGATTTCAATTGTCCATCTATTATCATCTCTTCTAGCAATATGTCCAGCCCAACTCCACTTCGATCTTTTAATTTTTCCAATGAGAAATATTGCAGGAATTATCAGATGAAAGTAGGACTAAAGATAAATGTTAAAAAGACTAAAGTAATGTTTAATGGATTTTCTCAAAATATGAAAATAAAGATTGATTATGATGAGTTAGAAGAAGTTAACGGTTACAAATACCTTGGTCAGATTATTAATACAAATGGAAATGTAATGGATGAAATTAATCACAGAATTAAACTTGGTTGGAGTGCTTTTGATAGAAAGACCTTGATACTAAAAGGAAATATGCCTATGTGTTTGAAAAGGAAGGTTTTTAATAAATGTGTTTTACCAGTTCTTACTTATGGATCTGAGACTTGGACACTTAATAGAAGAGCAATACAGAGACTTCAGACCGCTCAAAGAAGTATAGAGAGATGTAGATTGGGATAACAAGAATAGAAAACGCAATATATGGGTAAGAGAACAAACAGATGTTACTGACCTCATTGGCTTATAAATAAATAGTTATTAAAAAGCAGAATTAATTAAAAAAACTCTGATATATAAAACAAACAAAAAAGCCATTTAAAATATCTTTTATATTACAAAGACAAGTGAAGAATGAATAAAACCGTTTCAATTTTTTTGTTTTGTTTATGGGAACACTTTTTTAACTTCCAATTACAAGAAAATATATAGCAGTACATTTAATTTAATTAAACTAATCAGTATATGAAAAAAAAAAAAAAAAGTTTGTTGATTCCAAAGTTACTCTGCAATAAAAAAAAAAAACAAAAAAAAACACAAACATTTGATCATCATTAATGATTGATAATCCAACGTTTCTTTAAATGTAAAAATAACAGTAATTTGCGAGACTTAAAATAAATACTTAAAAATAAATTAAAATAGTATAAAACGCATACACCTTATAACATTTTATTATTCTATTGCAGCCTTACATATGTGTATGATAATATTTTTTCAACTTGTATTAAATTTCACATAATTTCTCAATGTTTATTCAACTAAAAGACTAAAATGAAACGTGAGAATATTTTCATTAAAATGTTAAAATAGGAGAAACTTATCTGTATAAAGACATCAAATGCTAAATGAAAATATCTTGAATACTCTAAATGGTGACACATTTTTATTCTTATAAATAGAATGACATTAAAGTATTATATAGTGCATAAAAAAATCTGCTAATATTAACTCATTTTCGCAGCAGCATCAGTAGTAATTATCTGTTTCTTTTATAATCCAATCATATCTTTTTTTAAAATGATTACGATGAAATCAGTCTTTTGTCAGCAGCTTCAACCTAACCTCAGTGCAATAATGTAGCAATTATAAATACTTGCTTAAATATTTCTTATTATTTACAAATCCAATAGTCTCCACATATCAGTGCCATTAAATTCCAAGCTTTTGCAAGGATACAGAAATTCATGCAGCAGTAAACCATATATATATATTGTAACCTATTAAAGAAGTTCAAAAGGTCCATTGTAACATATTAAAGAGAAATACACTTGTATATTAAAATATCATTGGATTTGTCAAAAATCCAAATATTATTAAAGTCTCAAATATTCTTATATTATTATATTCATGGTAACTTAATAAAGATGATCAAACGATCCAAATGTATTAAATAATTAAGAAAAGATTCAAATATAAATCTTTAGCTTAATAAACGAAAAGCATTGTAGCTTAAATTAAATTATGAGAAGAATACCTGAGTAGTGGCTATTAAATCAAAAGGTCAGACTGAGTTATCAATCATATTAAGGGTCATTGGATTAAATGAAACATACTTCTATAATTAGATTCCTCAAGATATCACAATATCAATAATTATAAACAAATTATTAATAACAACTATTATAACTCAGGTATATGGAAATCACATGAGGTGAGTACACTAGTAACTCAATAAAATATCTGCTCAGGTATACAGACAGTAGATTTTATCCACTTTCATTTCTTGGTTTGATGTTAAGTGCATATCCAAACAAATACCAAGTGAATATGGTCTAGCAGGGCGCCACTAGATTATTTGAATCTAGAACGGTTATATCTAATAACCTTTCACAGGTACTGGATTTGAATCCTTTTTGGTAATAAACATGGAAGATTTTGCTTTTTAGAGCCATATCACTGTATGCACTAATATCTAAGTAAGCATAAAACACCTTTAAACTAAAGTGGAATTCATTAGATACAAATCATTTCTTAGACACAAATCATTTCTTAGACCTTAGCATAACAAATGTGTTTCAATATTTTTTTATGTTTTACTAGCTCAGATTACTATTAATTTAGGATGGCAATTCACTCATCCTTGCATGAAATAGATGATGGAATGGTGGTTATAATATTACTAAGAAATCACTAAATATTATGAAATCAATATTTATTTATGGCCTTTGAACATTTAAACAGCTCCTTAATTAAAACATGATGATGACGATGATGATAATGATAACGATAATGACAATGGTTTCAACCACAGCTTTAGGACTAAGCCTAAACATAAAACCTAATTTTTATAAAGAAATTCATAATTATTGTTAATCTTAGCATATTTAATCATATCTTAGACAACTAATATTTAACCATTGATGATGAATGATCACACTTGATAAAGACTACTCTTAATGAAATATATATGCCTCGTTTAATAACATAAACTAATATTTATTACTGCATTTCTAACATATACATAAAAATTTCTATATTTACATGAAAATTTATATTAACAATAACAACAATAATCATAATCGACTGTTTTAAAATCATAACATTAAATTTTAAATTCCTCCCCTTTCCTGTAAATGTATTTCAAAAGTATATTGTATCCACAAGAAAAGTATTTCATATAAAAAAAAATATTCACTCATTGGCATACATACCTTATAATCTAACAGGTAAGCAGAATGTTAAAAAAAAATGTTAGTAGAATTGAAAGAGCAAGTTTTAGAAACAAGTTTTAATTATTTTCTCCCCCTCTCTTCTACCTCTAAAATGCTATGCTTTAACTTGAAACAAAATAATCTAATATTTTAATACTACTTATTACTTCACATTCACTCGCAATTATACACATATAAATATTATTATGTATGTGCGTGTTTTATCCCATAATAGCAAAATATTATTTAAAACCAAAATAATAATACAAAAAATTATTTTACACATTAATATTTCATAACTGTAAATTAATAAACAAATAATTTTGATACATTCAAGATCATTTATGGAGCTCAAAGTTATTATTAGTAAGACATTCTTGTTTTAATCGATCTGAATAATCTTTAAAAGTTCTTTAAATAAAATATACCACTTTATTGCTAAAAGTTTATTAAGACTCTGATATCATAAAGAAAATATATCAAAAAAAAATTTATACTACCAGTTCTTTGTAGCGACTTCTAATGAGTCAATTTTCTCTTGTTTAATGTCTATCTTTGGCAGCAACAATTTCCGTGTTTCTTTGGAACAATCTCTTTCTTAAAGTGTATAATTATTTGATGATGATGATCCTATTGAGGTTATTTGCTTTAGTGGATAATTTGGGAATCTTTATATTAATTTTTCTTCTCTTCCTGTCAAGCATGATTCTTTAGTGGATGAAATACAGCAGTTGTTTTCTCGTTTATAAACTTCCTGGGTTTTAAACTCAGTTGCTGGAACAATTAATTGGACTTGATGATTAATATTTATCAGTAGATTAATTCATCTTTCTGATCTTCGAATGCAGATGAATGTTTTCTTCTTTCTATTTAAAAACATCTTATTTCTCTGGTCAGTTGAAAGGTGTAGAATATTATTTTCAGACAAGACATCTTTTCTTTCCTATATGATCTGCAGCTCCATGATAGTCAGGTCTTGATGGGACACATATAATTTTTCTACCTTATCATTTCTTATATTTTCAACATTCAAAACTTCATAAAAAAATGATTTAAGAAAAATTATCTAGCAGAACTCAAAATGTTTGTTTGCTTTAGTTTCAATAATTTTTAAAAAGTCTCTCTCACAATATATTATAATAACAATAATCTAATAATAGTCTAATCTAATAGCTCAACTGATTTTCCAGACTGCTTTTATATCCGATTTTTGAGTCAACTCACCCAATTAGAGTGATAGTGTGAAATGCTATTTTGACCAACCCCCCCAAAAAAAAATCACATACCTGGTTTTCAGACACTTTTGTCTTAAAAAAAAATAGACTTAATCCTTTTTCACATATATCTGTAATATCTAAAATTGGAGTTTCTTTTCTCTAATCTTAAGATAAGACAATTTCATAATTAGAGTTCCCACCCAGCTTGAGCTCCCAAAGTGACAAACAATCATTTACAAAAACAAAATTGCTACAAAAATAGATATCTGATTCAACAGATTTCCTCTTTTAACATAAAATTGTACAAAAAATAATTTGACAGATTTAACCCTTCCTTTTCTTTCAATATTTAATAAATGTAAATTTCTGTATGTAATGTACACACATACTTTATCATTTCAAATCATTCATAAACTAACATTAAATAAATAATTGCTAGCTTAGTAATTATAACCCTAATATTTAAAATTAAATCTGTGACTTTTTCAGTTTCCACTTACAATTATAGAAAAGCAAAATAGAAACAGACCAAGATATTAGAATTGATCAAGCATAGGTTAGTTTTTAAAGAAAGTTAAATATCTGAAATATAAAACAATCAATAGCTTACACATACACTGCCTATACGTATGCGTTATAACTTTGGTTTAAAGAAAAATTTAATATTGAATAGTTTAAATGTGTGTATTACCTTTCTATCAACACACAAACAAATAAAGAATATAATTGTTGACCCACTCTCTTTCTGTCTAAAGCTTTTAAAACTGGATCTTGTAGGGTTTAAACTTGGATGCCCTACAGCTTCATTTATTGTTATATAAAAATGTGATGATGATTTTGTTTTACATTTTCCTACATGCACATTACTATAAATTTAGCTAGTGACTAAATTGTAATGGCACAATATTTAACAACCATAACCCTGTGCAAATTAGGGTAGTTGTAAATGGCAGATTCAGAAGTTTAGAATCATGAATTGTGACTCAGCATTGTTACTTATTGCGCTTAAACTTATGAATCCTCCGGTGATAAACCATTTGACATTTGTATTTTTAACGCAAACACACATCTTCAGCATTTATATACAGGAATTTATACTTAAGATATAATTTAAAAATTGTACATATTAAAATATTAACAACAAAACATGTACCGCAGCTATAATAAATAGAGAAAACACATTGACATATGTAAACATACATTAATACATATTCAAATCCATATAATAGTAATAATTAGGAATCACTCCACTACATATGTGCTGGGCAGATTTAAACATTTAATGAATAATCTCCTTTCCAAACACATGATAAAGACTTTTGAAAAGACAGAATGAATCACTCTATCTTTTAAACCTAAGCGTATATTTATAGGCAAATCTTAAGCATTTGAAAATGAGAGCATGGTAAAAATATTAAATAATCCCTTTAACTATGTTTTAATGGAGGACGCTTGTGAAATTTTTACACTTTACGCTACATCATTTTTAGATGAAATGTTAAACATATATAATGAGTAATTTATTGATATAGCAATATTTGAAATACAGGCCTTCTTTATATATCTGGATCTTAATTGTAAGTATAGAGGATTTCAATTCAGACTTTCAAGTACCCTTCCACTATCCACACTATCTCTTACCACTGATACACATGATCACACACATGCAAAAAAGATAAATAATTACAAATATATGTATTTCAGTTGAACCAGCACTCATCAGTTGGTCCAGATTATTATCTCTCACACGTATATATTATAATCAGTGATTATATTAAGATAGCAAATCTTCATACTTTAATGGACAGGCTTCAATCTACTCCAACCTTCAACTCTTCAGCTAGCCTTATCATTGAAAATCTGATGATGGAAAGTGCAAATCCTATGCTGATGCCAATATTATTGTTATGCCAAGTTGCCCATATTGACCTCAAGTCACTTGAAGTCAGCATGGGCATGGCAATAATTCGGATTTGCGCTTTCCATCATCACACTTTCAATGGTATAAATGGCTGAATAGTTGGGGGTTGGAGCAGATTGAAGCCTGTCCATTAAAGTATGAAGATTTGCTATCTTAATATAAACTAAGCACTGATTATATATATGTGTAGATGATAATTTGGACCAACTGATGAGTGCTGGTTCAGCATGAAATACGTATATTGGTGAATTATTTATTTTTTCTACATGTGTGTGGTCCTATGTGTCAGTGGAATGAGATAGTGGAAGGGTGCTTGAAAGTCTGGGTTCAAATCCCTATACTTATTTATATAGCATTATATTTTTAATCTGTAATGTGTGTAATATGTGTGGTCATATATATCAGTGGTATGAGATAGTGGAAGGGTGCTTGAAAGTCTGGGTCCAAATCCCCTATACTTATTTATATAGCACTATATTTTTAATCTGTAATAATAATTATGGTTCACTCCACTACACATACAGGTAAGAGAATATGTTCACTAAAATAAAACTAACTTTCATACTAATTCTCATTGTAGCAAAAATTGATGATGTAATGTAAAAAAATCAATGTCTAAAAGATGCTAAATTTATCAATTGAATATCACTATATTTATATCTAAGGAATAGCCATCATTTTATTGTGATGTTTTGCAATCACAATGGCAATATTTGCACTGTGAATTAATAAATTAAAAATTTTATTGATGGGGGTAGCAATTCTGGAAAGCTTAAAAATACAGTGAAGTACTTCACTTCTAATATCATATCAATTGCTGAATCGATGTCAAACGTTGGTGGTCGAGAGGTCACGGGTTAGTGGGTCCGCTTCCGGCCGATGCTATGACACATGAAAAAAAAAATTGCTGAATCATTATATTTGCCTCTTGCTTGTAGTAAATAATTTAGCATTATTCTTTACTGTGAATTCTAGGCTACAGTCTTCAAATTGAATTTGTTTTCTGAAGTAATAAATTATTATCTATAAGAACCTTCTTTTTTTCATATTATCCAGCCCACAAATTTAATGTTTCTTCAGTCTTCAGTAATTACTTGACACACCCTTTAAGAAAAAAGTAATATCCCAGCATGAATTTCTTTTTGCTTTTTTATTATTTTGTGATCTCAGATTCACTTATTAAATAACAAGTCAAAAGATTTTTTTTTCATTTTAGAATAAAATCATCATGTTTTTTTCCCAAAGAAAACATTTAAAGCTTGAAAAAAAAGCTTCTATCATTAACTTTGCATTTTGAGATCACTGTAAATGAATTTTAAAATTATTAAAGCCTAGGAAAAAAAAAAGGTACTAAACACATGTAAGAAAATATCGTTACCATAGAGGCTGGTAATATATATACATAAATTTTATGAAATTTTAATTAGATTATGAATATCTAATTATTTTTTTCCCTCAATATTTTTTCTAACATAGGTTATTGTGATCACAAATTATGAAAATGTAGATATAAAAAGCAGGCTGTAATCACTTTAATTTAATTTTTGAATGTGGAGAATAGATTACATAGTAGCTTGTACATCAACAAAAGTTTAACAAATAATCTGATAGATTTATAAAAAACATTATCAAAAATTTAACATCAGTTAAAAAATAGAGAAAAAAACTCCATGTACATGTATAAATTATGTTTCAAGTAAACAATAAATTAAAGTTGAAAAAAAGCAATTAGATCATTATAATTTTTCATATCTTCAAAATGTTTCAGAAACAAATATATATAATTTACACTTTCCAATCATTAAAGGTAGACAAGAGCAACTTTTCCTAGTTCAGGGGCCAAATTATCTTTCTGTCTTCAAGTCAAGGGCCAGGTCAAATAATTAAATAGTATAAAGTAATAGTGAATGATAAAGGGCTACATAAATTTCATAATAATGACATAACAATTTAGTGTGAGGATTGGCCTTGTACTTCAACAATGAGATTATCTATCAATATTGATGGCAATCTTGCGTAAGGGCGATAGCTTAGAATTTCAAGGTTTTCATCCGCTATTCTTGTCTGAATTTTTGATTTATTACATTTCATTCTAGAAAAAAACTGTTCACACATGTATGTGCTGCCAAAAAGACAAATAATTCTTCTTGAAAAGACACATAAATTTCTATATTTTTCTTTCACCAAATTATAAAAATCCATCAAAGTAATGTTGTTAAACTGTGATTTTAGCACTAAATCTGCTTGAACTCAGTAAGTTCCATCTGTAAATTTTCTGGCACATTATTTATATCATCATCCATCAGACGAGAAAATATAGTGAATATGGAGCCTTTATTTTGGAAGTCTGCAAATCTTGTATCAAATTGCTCTATTAATGCCTTCAGTTCATATAGGGATATTTTTATCAGTTGCTAGAATAAGAAAATGGTAACAATTTTTAGCTCTTATCTGACTTTGCAACAATTTTAGTTGATTACAAAAAGCACTAACATATCCATACTTCATGAATCAATTGTCCTGGTTTTTGCAATTTAAGATTAAGTTCATTTACGTATTCAGTGACATCTACAAGAAATACTAAATCACACACCCACTCATCATGTCTTACTTGGTTAATTGTTTGTCCTTTTATGTCCATAAAATCTGCTATGTCTTGTCTCAGATCATAAAATTGTTTTAACATTTTAACTTTACTTAACCACCTCACTTCACAATAATAAGACATATTTTCATAATCTGAAAATAAGTCTGCCAAATATTCCTTAAATTGGTGGTGATTAAGTGCATGTGACTTAATAAAGTTAATACTGAATACTACAACTTCCATAACATTTGTAAATTTAATTGATTTTGCACACAGATTTTGTTGGTGGATAATGCAATGAAAATTTGTTGAATTTTCCAGATGGATCTGTAGTTCTATTGCTTTTCATGAACTACTCCAACAAATCCCTTCCATGCACCCAACCATTGCAGGAGCTCCATCAGTGCATATGACAGATAGTGAACTCCATTTAAGCCTAAATATCTCTAAGACTGTTTTGATTTCTTCAAATATATTGTCCCTTTTAATGGCTGAAGTGCCAACAATTCTTCAGTGATATTAAAATCCACATCAACTCCCTGAATAAATATTGCTAGTTGCTCTGTATCAAAGGCATCAGTGCTGTCATCCAAAGCAACTGAAAATGCTTTGAATCTAGCAATCTTCTTTTTTAAACTTTTTTGGGTATCATCAGCCATGATTTCTATCCACTAGACAACAGTACGTCTCGACAAACTATTCTCAAAATCTTTTTTCTTTTAAGAATATATGATACTTGCAACATCTAACAGACATTCTTTGGTAAATTCTCCTTCACTAAATGATTTAGAGTGCTTACCAATTTTTTTGCTTAACACAAAGCTGGCTTTCACAATGCTTATGTGCTGCATTCTTTGCTTGGTGAACATTTGCTGCTGGGTATCCAAATTCTGCTTCAATTTCTCTATTTCATCTTTTCATAGTTGTCCATCAATTTTTTGGTGATCCACATATTTTGAAGTAAAGTGTCTCTTCAAGTTGTATTCTTTTTGTTGGTTGATATGGATTCATTGCACAGCAAATATATAGGCAAACCTTTATTCAGAATAAAATAATACTTTTCTGTCCAGTTGCCTTGAAATTGATGATTCTCTGTATCTTTTTTTTTTTTTAAGATAATTCCTGACACTGTACCAAATTTCAAAGCTATATATATATATTCAGAACTGTCAAACAAAACTGATATTAACACTGAAGATACTGAACAAAAAACAATATAAATGGAGGTACTTAACAAGGCACATCACCAATGCAAATATTAAAATAAAAACAAAACTGCTTTTTACACTGCAGATAGAACACAATATAAATGCAGGCACTAAACAAGGCACAACCCCAATATAAATATCCAAATGACATGTTGTAACACATTCACACATTGCTAGTCAAAATGAGAAAGATTATCTTGATGGGAGAAAATGAGATGTGTTTTGCAGTGTCATATGATGTCAGCTTAACTATTCAAAATATTAATTCTGAGAGGAGCTAAATAAGACTAAAAAAATGTGATTTTCAGTAATTGTTAATGATAATGACATATTTTTGTAAAATATTTGTTATTAAACCAAAAAGTACATCACTAGTAGGGAATTGTCTTGAAAATATTTTCTTTTAAAAAAGATTGCTCATAGGAAATATGTTATGAGAAAAAAAAAATCGCCATTGCTGGCTTTACAAAAGTTGCTTTTGCAAAAACTGCAGGAAATAATTTTTTAATAACAGTAAATAATTTCTTAACTTTTATAATTTTTTTGTTTCTTTAGTGATAATTAATTGTAAATATATCATTTTTTTAATGTTATAAAATTCTAATATTTCATTCTAACCTTTTCAATATGTTCCGTGCAGTTAATTAAGACATGCTTTTTTGTTATCGCTAAGAACTTCGTTTTCACATTTATTTTCATCATTTTAAAATATTAATAATTTTAGTTTTTTTAAACTTTAATCATTAGATGACTTAAATAAAGATATTATAAAATATAAATTTATTAAATAACATAATTATTTAATTGCACAAAAAGTAAAAATCAAACATAACTCTCGCTAGGCACTATTCAAAAATTTGACAATCGGAATCAAACATGGCTGAAATAGATTAGTGGCAGGCCAGATTAAAAGTTGTAAAGGGCCAAATTTGACCAGCGGGCTGGAACCTGCCCATATGTGATTTAAAGTCTCATTTATTATCACTGAATCATTAATATCCATGTCTTCCTTATGTACAAATTAACTAAAAGGTGGAGACTAAAAGTAATTATGATACTTTTAGACATTTAATACAATTTATTAATTGTGCGATGTCTTAAATCCTTTTCCTTTATATGTATGTATCATTTCATAAAGACTATGTGAGATGGTCAAAATTTCAGAAAAAGATGAATATTAATGACGCAATAATAAAATTTAAAATTATGGCAAATATAAGTATAATTTTTCTATAAAAATTTTAAAATAAAAATTGCTTTATTAAAAAACAAACAAGAAAATGTTAAAGGCCACTATCTAAATCAATGTACATAAATCAAGAATTAAATGTCAAAACATTAAAAAAATGTAATGTTTAAACCAGTGATTGTTTGTCTTGGGCTGTGAAGCATCTTAAGTGATAGATTATAACATTTAATTTTCAATTGTTAAAAAAATATATTTTGTACCACAACAAAATATAAATGTACGTATGACTGGAAATCTGTGAATTATATAAAAATTTAACATAAACAAGAAGTAGTTACTTAGATAAAGAAAAAAAATATTCATATTTTAAAATATTAAATTTACTATAGTTTTTGTAACATATAAAAATAATTGGCTAATCCAAGGATTACATTATCTTTGCTATCTTTCTCATAATTTATAATATTTCAAAATGGAAAATCAAAAGTTGGGATAAAAAGGACATTCAGTTAAGCAATATTTTTTTTTTTTTATGTAAAAAATTGTTTTAAATAAAATAAAAACGCTTTTCTAATTAATTTATGAATTTGAAAAAAAAAAAAAAACATATGCATTTAAATACAATTTATTATATATTTAATAAGTTCAAGATAAACTTACTTTAATAGTTATCTATTGATGAAAATATAGTGATAAACACTCTCTATACAGAGATTTGAATTAGGATTTTAAATCTATTATAATAGCAAACTAAAAAAATTATAAATGAAAACTTTAAGATTAGTTTCTAGGCAACATAAGCTGAGGGAGGTATTCAAATAGGAAAACAAACCAGAAACTTCAAAACTGTATATACTTTAAATGATAATAAGTTAATGGATTTTTTGATGTATTTTTATAAAAATTTTTGCCTATGATGTAAATTATCAATTAAAAATAGGCATTGCAAAGTAAAATTATGCCATCTTCTAATAGAATTTTTATCAGGACATCTTTAATAAATCAAAAATTTCAATTTGCAATGTTTATATTTTAATTGGAATTTTACTCCATTATATCATAGTTAAAACTTTCCTATTAAAATGTATGAACATATTATGTTAAATTATTTTCATGTAAATTCTGTAAGACTGAAAATTTTCAATTAAAATATGTATATATACACATTAAAAACCTAAAGCTAAACTAGTCCATAAAATAATCAAAATTAGCCCAATTTCATAACTCAACTAGACTAACCAAAAAATATAAACTCTAAATTACAACCAATGGTTTCATTGCTACAAGCAGACTTCTCAAGTGTAAAGAACCACAAAACATTGTTATTTTGTGGTTCTTTACACTTGAAATGTCTGCTTATAGCAGTGTGGTTGTGTTTTAGAGGTTATATTTTTTGGTTAGTTTGATTGAGTTGTGAATTTGGAGTAATTTTAAGTATATATACATACAAAATAAATATTATTAAATGTTCAAGTGTCAAAAATTTTAATCATGTTCACTTCTCAAATTACCCTGTAATAATGTAAATTCAGCTAAATTAGATATAGTTCATTTTAACATTCTCAACAAAATAAAAGTTTTGTGGACAATGGAATGGTGCATCCACCTACTATCTCCACAACCTGGACTCTGAATATGGGTAAAATTTGATATTTTTCCAAAAAAAACTTAAAATTTATCTTTCAAACAACTGGTCAAAAATTAAGCCAGATATTCCTCCAATAAATGCTAGGTGTGATAGTTTGCAATATTACTGCACATTAATGTCAGAATGGGAGGTTCCTGCCATCAAGCAAAATTTGCCATAAAATGAATTAGACCTTTAATTCATCTTGAAATTCAAATAGTGAGAAACCCATATTTTATACATAGATGACAACAAAACAAAAATTTAAAGCATAGAGCATATTGAAGGCAAAGAAACTATATTTTTGTAACTGCATGTTTAACAAAAAAAAGAATGTTTACCATCTTTTTGATATATATATATATCATGGATATAGATTTAAATTCAGTTAAGATTCAATATCTTATTATAAACTCCAATCACACATGCCAATATTTTAACCTTTTTTTATTCACATTTGTATTATTAAATCTATATACACCTAATTTTCTTTTTACACAATTTTGAAATAATATGAATTTAAAAAAAAATGGTACTTTGGGATTACAGCTGCTGTGACATATTCATGATTGGAATGAAGAAACAAATATTGTCTGGAAGGCTTAAAAAATCATTTTAAATTCTCAAAGTAATTCTTAGATTGTCTTAAATTGTTATTAAACATTTTTTTAAAATTCTAAATAATTTCATGTAAGTAATATAAAATAATTTATTTTCCTTTTTATAAGATTATAAATATTCTTAATTCAGACATCACAAAATTAAAAAAAAAAAAAGTTTTATCATATAAATTTTTTTTAAAGAAGTTTTTAACTCTTTATTCTTCATTATTTTAAAATCAAAAATCCCTTTTCCAGCAATATTCCTGCAAACGGAGAAATTTGTCTGCAGTGTAACATTTTTATCATTTTGTTTATTGGTATTGATGATGCTTTGTTTGTATTTAGACATTTGGTTTTTAAAAAAAATCTTTGTTGGAATTGATGGTTAAAAATAATTTATTTAATGGATTAATTTGTTTAAATTTATATTTATTAATTTTGCCAAAAATCAATAGATGATAAATTATGCATTGCAAATTTTAGTTGTAGCAATGGTATTCCAATCGTGCACAAAGGTATGCATTTATTGTCAGACAGTGACAACGAATAAAATCTTGGATACTTTTCTGTTTACAGACAAGCAAGATGTTGCCTGTATTTCTGATAAATGTACAGTTCTGGGGGAACTTCATATATGTTCGTTGTTAAATTAAAAATAAATAAATTAATAAGTTAAATAAAATAAAAATTATAAATTCCAATAATAATCTTTATTTCAATTTTTTTTATACTTATAATGTAGAAGTGATGATATACTTTGAACTTTAAAGTTTTCAATGGCTTGTGAAGAGAAATCAATAAGTGTTCCATTATAAGTGTTATCAGTTTCAAGTTTTTTTATTTTTCAAATGAAATTTGTTTCTATAACTCTTTTTTTTATTTATTATTTACGTTCGATGTGTATGAAGTAAAATTTGATACCATATAAAAATATAATCTTCTAACAAAATTTTACATATGGTTTATTTAATTATTTTCATTATTTTCTTAAGTTTGGAACCACTCTCCTTGTTTTCTATATATACAATGTATTTTTTTATACAAATTTCTTTTACACATAATTTTTGGGAACCAATGTACCACGTAAAAAGAGAATTAATTGTATTTAGAAATTTATTACTCAATATTACAGTCCAAACAAAAACATCAGAAAATTAAATGATCTCCAAGATTTCTTATGCAGAACCATCCTTATCAGCTGACCAAAATCAAGAAATCTTCACAAATGTCATAATCATTTATTTCTTATCCATTGTGTCCCTATTAAAACATAGTCAAAAAATGTATATATAACTCCAGTGTAATCTTAATGATGACTTAAAATCTTTTTTATAAGTATATCAAGGTTAATAAAAATATTTATTGTTTGATGAAAAGTAATATTGCATACTAAATTTACATATATACTATACATGTATAAAAAAAAGAAGAAAGGAAGTTAAAATAATAAAATACTTTAATAAAGTTTAAAGTATATATCTGGGATAATATCCTCATTAAGGTTGTACAGGAATTGTTCATGTTTAGCCAAAGTCATAATGAAATGCGAATAAATAATGAATAATGATAAAGAGATGAGGTCTGATAATAGGACCACTTGAAGTTACTTCAGCAGAAGTATATCTTGGGAAATATTTGGCTTCTCTGCTATCTGTTCTTTTGTTTGAAAGAGAATAGTATTGAGCAAAGAATTTAAAATATATATATACATGTTTCTATGTCATCCAATTTTTAATATAATATTCATACATGCTTTATATATATATTAGGTGTGTATCTACATAATTTCTAATTTGATCTCTCCTGAATTCATTTATTGAATACTACTAACAAGTTCCTATGCTAAAAAAAATAATAATTAAAGAACTTGAAGCATAATAACTTAATTAGCATTAAGACAAAACAATCACAGATACTTTTAAATACACAATTATAATTTTGACTTTATTTTTGTTCAAGGTTGAAACAGTTACTATTATTTTTTTTAAAAAACTAACTGATAGAATAAATTAGCATGAGAATCATTTCATTCAAATCTTGTTTTAAATGTTTAATTTATACAATACTATATATGCATGAGTAAAATTACTTAGAAGCATTTATATTAAAAAATGATTCTAGCAGAAGATTATTAATTTTCATATATCCAATCACGTTTTTCTTTCTATAATATATCTATATACTGTATTTGCTATAAATCAACTTGTCTGACTGGTTAGTTATTTCAATTGCTATACCTGATCATTGATGACACATTTTAGTTGAGAAATGTGTATCATTTTATGTGATGTTGCAAATGAGATTAATTTTTTTTAATTCCACTTGAAATATGTTTAATGCCATATTTATAACACAATATAGTGAAGCTATGATATATGCTGTATCAATATAAACTACTTCAATTATATACTATCCAATATATATATATAAACATTAAAATTTATAATGTAATATGTTTAATGATACAGTAACATACATTTTTCCATCTTGGAGGGTTGTATACTATCATGTTTGTAAATAATATCAAGTCACATTTATTTTAACAGTAGCAGACTTTCCATACAGTAATGCCATTAAGTGTAAGACTTCGTAATCAATGTTTGCAGGAAGAGTTGTGCATTAAATCCCTATCTAATGCTTACTCAGCCAATCTTCCCAGACTAGTTTCTACCTTGTGGCTTTCACCATTGAGTAGCTTTGGATTTGAGAGCACTGCACCTAGATCTTAGGATTTAATGCAATTCTCCAACAGCCCAAAATGAAAACAATGTTTTCAATCTAGGCTCATTTGCTTGTATGATCATATAAATCTGAATTCAGTTCAGAGTCTATACATTTTGATGTCTTTGGATTTTCAAAAACCTCAGTCACCATTAACCTATAGACATGATCAACATTTTGTATGCTTACACAGACTGTTAATAATAGTAACAAACTCTCCATACAGTAGTGCCACCAAGTATAAGTCTTTGCAATCAATTGATGCTTAATGAAAAGTTTGCTACTGTTATTAAGAGCCTGTGTAAGCATATGCAATAGTGATCCTGTGATATTTTAATGGTAACTTTGATGTGGTATATTATTCACATAATAACATATTTGCAAAACATAAAGCTAAAAGTTTTACAAAATTTACTAAAATTTGCTATCTTTTTGAAGTGATTAAATAATTAAAGTAAGGACTGTAAAATATTCTTACTAATATATTAAAAAGCTTAAACTTCAAAGAGTTTAATACAGAATCTGAACTGGCTAACAGTATTAGGGTAAATGAATATATTCAGAAGCTGATACAGACTTAAGAACATTAAAGCAACTAGAAAGACTATTATCTGCTGATAATTAGAATGATATTAATGTTTTCTTAGAGAGAAAAAGTTATTGAATAAAAATGACATTGTCCAGAATGTGTTTAACGGCTATGAAACTCTGACACTTGGCTATTCATTTTATTAAAAAAAGAAGATACAGTGCATTAAATTTTCTATTTTATTTTTTGAATGAACGTGAATAAGTAAATGCACAAAATAAATATATGTAATTGCGTTCCTTCAATTTATTATTAATAACTACATTATTACTATTTTTTAAAATTTTTTATTTTATATATGTTTACTGTACATGTAAAAATGTGTTTTATATAAAAATATATGCATATGAAAAATATTATACCATTGCAATTCAATAACTGATACATATTCTATTTAATCAAAGCTTATCAACAAAACATGAGCTATGAAATGCAATGTATGATGTATATGGTAGGAAGTTGGAACAAAATACAGTGGATATTATGGTGCATTATATAGGGGACTGATAATTTATTCACATTTTAAAAACATTAATCATTTTCTCTGATGTATCAGATATTTAAAATATTTATCTCAATTAACAAAATGGGATAAACCCAAAATATGAGATAGGAATGATCTAAATTTTTGTTAGACAGTGGTTTATTATCTTTTAAGTTTATATCCAATGATGAATGTACTATAAATTTACAAACTTGATTGACTGTATATTATATACATGTAGACATATATATGCAATAAATAAGGGATTACTGACTGCTTTTCATAGTGCCAAACTTAAATAAGGCTTTAATATTATTGATAGCTGTACACTAAAATAGAATGATTCAAGAACACAACACAAGAGTTCAATCGTTCTGTCCTAATTCATCAGCTATAGTAGAGTTTAAATTCATTCCATAGAGAACCATAATAATGACTACTTTAGTTATAATTAGCCTAATGCCTGAGATATATCCATTATAAGCAGAACCCTATAAAATGTCTTATAGTTATCCGTTTTATATAATGAGTTTAATATTACATTTGTTTAAATGGAAAGTTAGCTGAAATTGCATTATGTAACTACACCCATTAAAAACAAAATGTTTCTCATTAATTTAGTTGTAAAATCATTACAGTTACAATGCTGTTTATATTCTATTATAAGTGATGAACTGATGGTTTGACTAAGTTAAATGAGTGATTTACAAATGCCATAAATATTCTTTCATGATGGCATAGCTATTGGTTACATTCAAAATTCCTACAAATCAAGCTAATGTGATAATTCGAAATGTATGAAAACAAATCATTAATCTTGCCGTCAAGAAAATTGGAAAACTCTGGAGGAGCTTCATAGATAAGAATATGAAATTTCTATAGATTGTTGTTTTCAATAGAATAGCCGAACTGGTTAGAAGGTTACCTTAAATTTAATAATCATAAATCCAAAAGTCCTAGCGTTGATTCTCTTCCTAGCACTGCCATTTGTCAGGCCAGCAACATTTGAAGTAAAGAGACTAATCTGTGTATTATTTACTAATAGTAGAATGTATTTGGAAAGTTTAAATAAAGTTTGAATTTTTCTAAAAACATGTAACAATTACCATTAGGACGGAAATAATTCACCATATAATTACAACTACAATACTTTGATCACAAACTTTCAAACAAAAACTACAATGAAGTTTAGCATTAAGTCTTTACATGTAAGTATCATTAGTCAGAAGCAGGGAGAAAAGAGGTAGAGCATCCTCTTGATGTCATATAAAGTTAACAAAAAAAATTTAATGGCAAGAAAGTAGTATATTTTCACTCAACATTAAAAGTTTGCAATGATAAAAAAGCAAATTATTTGAATGTGGAAAAATAAATACATTTGAATTAATTTAATTTACAAAATAACTAGTGAAAGTTGTAAAAGTAATTGCAATTTTTTTTCCTTTAATTTTTTTTTAGAAATAATTATTAATTTATCAATAATGTAAAATATTTCCATCTCCCTACTCCTCTCCAAATAATTTAGACCTAATGACCAAGCACATTTTTAAAATTTAAAAATCTCCAACTGGTCAAGCATTGGTGGTCGAGAGGTCAGCACAGCTGCCTTACAAGCAGTTGTCCCGGGTTAGCGGGTTCGCTTCCCGGCCGATGCTATGACACGAGGAAAAAAAATCTCCAACTGCCGTAATTATAAAGAAATAAAAATAATAATCCAGAAGTGACCGATCGAGCTTCAATCTGTGCATTTAGTTTTTTTTGCATTTATTTTTTAAGCTCATCATTCTACGACTGAGCCAATTCACAAAGAGTAAGCATTAGTGATAAAATTGCTTATTTAAATAGTTTTAGAAAAAGAATCGACAGATACTGGCCCAATGTATTAGAAGAATTTTGAATCACAATGATTAAAAATATGAATGATCGCTACGATTAAATCAAATAAATTAAATGATAAAAGTGACAAAATAATCTTAGAAAATTTTATTCAAGTATGAATTAATTCAAGAATTGGCAAAAAACTTATAAACATTTTCCAAAAACTAAATATTTTAGGCGTTGCATGCTACATTAATATAATAAATTTAAGAATATGTTTTTATAAATTATTTGCAAACATTTATTGTCAGAATCTGTTATACAGATATAAAATATAATTATTAGATACTCTTGTCAATTATATTGACATTTCTCCAAAATGACTCACCATATTTCATATATTTGCTCTTCAAGGAAAATTCATTATCATTTTCTGATTCTACAATTCAAAACATTATACATTTTTTTAAAATACACTGTCTCATATTGATAAAAACAAGATAATGTCAATCCAAGTTTTTGCAGTACA
Source organism: Epiperipatus broadwayi (assembly GCA_028023455.1). Taxonomy (NCBI): domain Eukaryota; kingdom Metazoa; phylum Onychophora; class Udeonychophora; order Euonychophora; family Peripatidae; genus Epiperipatus; species Epiperipatus broadwayi. The sequence goes on from JAQFVV010006201.1 coordinate 10,697,803, forward strand.
AGACAAAGTGCAGCCAAAGTTGAACATTTAATTCATTTCCTTACTGCCATGAATATTTTTAGCATTCAAGTGTTAAAGATTTCTAGATTGATATATATTGCATGACCTCCTACGTAACCATTTGATTTTTTTCTTTGCTGCCATCATATTAACAAAAATATTCACCAATATAAGATTATTTATTCCTAAATAAAATTTTTTTTTTTTTGTTTTTATGCACTTTGAATAAAACAAAAAAGAACATTTTAAATGATTAATGACTTCTTAAATCTTCAGATAAATTATATACTTAGCAAGGTTTTGTTTATAGTATACTCATTTTCTTTGATTGCTAAAAATATCGAATTTCTTAGAATTTTGCTACTTATTATTATTTTTATTTACATTTTATTTTAAATTCCATTTAAATAAAACCAAATATAAATTTTAACCCATAGGATTCATCTATTTTGTTAATCTTACCAATTGCTAACTCCAGCCAAAAGAGGATCTTTCTAATATTTATTTTTGTTTATATTGCAGTAAAAAAAAGTAACTAAATGTTTAATGAAAAATGTTTCTGTAGTGCATTTTTCACTACACTACAAAAACACTAATGCAAGGTAAGAACTAATTTCTATCTGTTTTTAACACCTTGTGGAAGAGTGTAACGGTGTAGTAAAAATTACAATTCAAAAACACTTTTATTTAAGTTGATAATTTCTAGTCTAATGAATGACTAATAAAAATTATTAATAAAGTGATTCATTGTTAATTTGTTTGAGCACCACAATTAATAGAAGTTAAACTGTAATCCATGGCCCTTTAAGTTGTTAAGCCTGTCCCTCTACTACTGCACTGAATCAAGAAGGGCATTAAGTTATTGATGGCAATATTAATTTAGAAAGCAAGATTATGTTGAATTCTATTTGTTCAAAAAAAAAGTTGTAGAACAATAATTTTAATCATAATTAAATCAGTGAAACACACAAAAATTATTTAATATTCTTTTACAAAATGCATTAAAAAATTATTAAAGGAATCATACATTTCAATAATAATAAAAAATAAGTATGTTTATAAACAAAATTTTATTAAAATTGATCAAAAGATTAAAAAAATTTTTTTTTTTAAGGATTAAAAAAAACCCATTATTTTTTAAAAGGATATATATAATTAGAACTTTTCTCACCCTAAGAAAAAATTATATGAGAAATGATTTTATTTATTGCAAAACTTTATCTAAAAAATTTATTTGGTAAATCTTACAAGAATGGATCATTTGAATACTTTATTATTTATTGTCACTCCCTCCCCCAATTATAACATAATTAATTATTAAGATATTTATTTTAAACTATAAAAAGGTATTACTAATACAACTATATAAAAAATGTATTTTATTTTTAGAAATGCAAATAAAAATAAAATCTTATAACAGAACATAAAGCCATGCTGAGAATTGTAGTTTCATTGATGCTAATTAAACCTTAAAAACACAAAAAGATGATGCTATTTTTTTTATTCAATAACTCAATTTGTGAAAAAGTAGACTTGTAGATTTGATAAAAAATACGTTACATAAATGTGACCAAAAAAACTAAAGTTTAGAAGAAACCACAGATATTTCGAAGTTTGAAATATTATATTATTTCAGTTTAAGTATAACATATAATTATCATTATGAATAAAAGCAATTAAACATCTTTTATTAGCTCATTATTTAACTAAGATATAAAATGTTGTATAGCAAACAAATTCTGAATCGTAATCTGTGGCAATACATAGCTCATATTATATATGTACTTTTTTTTTTTTAAAAAAAAACCTTCCAAGATAATAGATATTCTTCTAACTTAGTAGTGAAAAATGTTTGTCTAAAACTTTTAAATATTAGAAAATTTAAGAAAAAATATATTATAATATAATTAGATAATATATGCTTAGATATATTTTAGAAAAATAAAGATACCCCCTCCCCCCTAAATTAAAAAGAAAATTAATATTTTCAATAACTTCACCAATCTGCATCCTAAAACACTTCTGAACATAAATATTATCTTCAATTTTAAATTACACTCGCATTTTAATGCAAATTTGGTGGATTCTTGATATCATGGATAACAGTGGATTCTATATAATATACATGTTTAATGTATAAAACAAACCTACAGTATGATTTATTTTTAAAATGTTAACATTTAGGCATTAACAAAAAATTAAATAATATAATCTAAAGTCTTGTGAAGAAGAAATTTTTTTACTTGTAGTTATACAGTGGATTATTGATATCATCTAGTTGAATTTTTAGAAAAAGTCAAAATTTATTTACACCTTTCTAAATATATTCAACTGTTACTGATAACAAACAGGATTAGAATAGAATGTAATGTTTTGAGTAGTATTATTTTCCCATCTTCTTCTGTTGTTGTTACTAGCCTAACCAATGCTAACTAACAGAAATTAACTGGTGAAAGATTCACGAATATTGAATTTAAGATCACAATCTAACTAACAAAACTATTCCTCCAGACACTATAATTCTAAATCTAGAAAGAGACCAACCTTATCACTGAGATCACAAAATGAAAAAATGGATGACTGAGAGATGATCCTAGATAGTTTTTATACATGTGACTTAAATTTATAAATTCAAATTTTTATTTTTTTTTTATTAAATACCTTTTCACTAAAAATAGTGAGATCTGTGGAAAAGAGGATACTACTACACACATAAATTATGAGCATTTATTTCATTTTCAACTTAAAAAAATAAACTTTTAAAACAATAACTAACAAATAATAGTTAGTTATTTACTTAACAAAGGCAAAACTCTCCATACAGTAGTGCCACCCTGTGCAAACCAGAGTAATCAATGGATGTCAGAAGGATCATGTGATGTTTAGTAGTTATTTACTTATAGTCAAGTAATATTCAAATACAAGTATAGTATATAAACTTTGAAGCTGGATGTAATTAGAGGAGATTTGAACCCAGATTTTCAAGTTCCCTTTAAGCAGCAAAGAGACAGAATGAGCTTTGATTCAGGAAATTAAATCAGCCATTTTATGACTGCACTAAGCTCATACAAAGCTAACTTAATTTTTAGTTTAAAAAGTAAACCTTTTAAAACAGTAATACCTAAAAATATGTTGAGAAGTTACATGACTTCATTAATTCACGTTTTGTTAGATATATAATTTTTTCAAGTTTAATACCAGAAATAAAAAAAAAAGTATACCAGAATTTGAACATTTTTTTTTTAAATTACAAAGCAAAAATAATTTATAAAAAAATATTCTCAAATGAGAAATTTCTTTTATTTTTAAATTTAATTATTCATTGATTTATTATTTTCACAAATACAAAAAGATTTTAAAAATAATTTAACGACAGACATAAAAGAAAAAAATCTTTTATATATTTTTAAGTTAATAATTACAATTACAGAGAAACAAAGTATAAATATTTATCCGAGATGAATTCTTTACAAGAATAAATTGTTTGATTTTTTTGAAGGTATAGCTTTAATAGTTTAACAAAACAAAAGAAAAACATTATTTTTAAATAATTTTAGATGTATTAAATTTATTTTCAACTTGTTAATTTTATAATCATATTTCATATCATGTGATTCTTTCCAATATAGTTTACATAAAATAAAAACATTAGAGCCGAACCTAAAATGGTCCCTTACTAATATTATCATTAGAAGGGGTGGGAATTATTATTCAAAAATAAATTATAATTTTTTTTTAAAAATGTAAGCAAACTTTCCTATCCAAATGCATTCGTTGTTTCAAATTTGTAATTTATGTTAAAAACAACAACATTGATAATAAACTATTTTGCCATAGAAAGCATATGAAAATTTTAATTTCTAAATATTAAAAAAATACTAATCTGTTTCACATATATAAAAGATATTAAAAATTAGAACAATTATTTTAATTTGCAATGCAATTAACATTTGAAGCCTCTTTTACTTATAAAAACAAAACAAAAACAATATAAGTTTAGACAAATAATAAATGAACAAATAGTAATTATAAACAAACTTTTTTTTTTTTTAAGTGTCATAGCATCGGCCGGGACGCGAACCCGCAACCCGGGCAACTGCCTGCAAGTGCAAGGCAGTCGCGCTGACCTCTCGACCACCAATGCAAGACACAAACAAATATTTAAATGTTTAAAACTGATCCCAAATGTAAAAAAAAACATAGAAGTAATATAAAAGCCATGAAAATTTTTAATGAATAAAAATGTTTTTAATATATTTAATCATTGAACAAAAATGGCATTGTAATATTATGATTATAATATTTTGATTCCTTCAGTATGGGCATTTTTTCACAGCAAGAGTTAATTTTGCAGAATAATACATAACTCTCTGTCCATTTTTCTGTATGTTTGCATAGTGAAATAATTTTTTTTTTTAAAATCACACAGGGATTTTTTTAAAGTTTACAACTACATTTATTTTTAATTGGAATATCAAATCTAAATATACCTTACATCAATGAATAAGATATAAAATATGTTGTATGAAAAGAAAATCAAAGAAGTAAGTCAATCATTCATTTAAATTTTTTTCTCTAAAAATCATCGGCCATCAATACTTGGTGTACGCCTCCAAAAAAATTCATGACCATTAAAGGATTTAAAAGATAATGATAGATCCTTAGAATACTGAATGGATGGATTAAAAGAAAGAGCAACTTTAAGTTAAGTGGGGGTGTTTTTTTTTGTTTTTTTTACATAGTTTTAAGTTGAATTATTTTGTCTACATACATTTTAAGTGCACATATGCATAATACATATATAACATAGTTTACACATGCTTATATCGTACAGTAAGCATTTTATAACTATCATATATACTAGATTAAATTGTTTGTTAATATAATATTAATTCTTTATGACAATTTTTATCTGTAGAAACAAGCTAAATTTCCTCCCATAGAAAACCATTGTAATCCTTTGCTTCTTATATGATATAAATTACAATGAGTTTTGGGGAACCAAATGTCCTCGCTAAGCAGGATAAAGGTACATATTAAAAAAAAAAACCCTGTAATGAATGAACAATTAAAAAATGAGATGGCTTTAAAAAACAAAAATAATCAGAACAAATATGAAATGTAAAATTTAACAGATAAAGACAATATTGATAATAATACACATCAAATGGAAGATTTGACAAAATAAATCACCAACTTCTAGGGAAGCTGTGGCTAATAATTATTGCTTTGAGGTAGTAGATGTTTATAAAACTATTAAAATGAGGACAAGGAGTAACAGTTGAGTAATCAAATTAATGTCAGTAAAATATGATCCTACTAAGCAATATCACTTTTAAATATTTCAATAAAGTAAATATTCATATTTAATTAAAGAATATTTTTACATATTTTATTATTAAGTTCAGTCCCATATGCAATTATATGTACTTACTATCTAATGGAATGATATTTAGTATTTTATCACTATACACTTTGAACACAATATACATAAATCCTTTCTATTTAAGCATAATAGATCTTGTATGGAACAGTTTCCCAATAATTCTTTTTAAAAAAAAATTATTTATAATTTCTGCACAAAGTTTATATTCTGAATCATAGTCACAAAGTGATATTCCTTTTATATGTAATAGATAACATTTACTTTATTGTAACTTTTGTTGTAGTAGCTTCAGATTGCGTTATGATTGTATATAAGTAATAGAATAAGAATGTAGAAAAGATTGTCATCAGTGGAGATAGCAGTTTGAAAGATAATTAAAGTCAATGAGTGTTTGGTAAAAAAAGATTCGAAAAAGTAGAAACAATCATTTTTTGAAGTTATTATCAACAACACCACAAGGATTTTTTAACACTATACCATCTGATTTTCATTACTTACTCAAATTTGCAGAAAATGGCTGTAGATTAGGATGAAAATAACAACTTAAAATGTTATATAAATTTTAGCCAGCGAGCTCAAACTATCATAGTGGCAACAACAATTAAAATACATTTCTTAAATTGTATACAACTGGGTCTCATTTTATACGGATTTTAATGCGATTTTGAAGTTACGAGATTCATGTTTCTTCTTAATATCTTTCATATTTCACTATATTTATTAGATATCAAGAAATTTAAATTATTAATAACTTATTTTTATTTGAAATACTTTTTTTTTTTTCAAAAATATAATATTATAAAGAATATGGCCTGAAGCAGTATTTAGAATCTTAGCTTCTTGTAAATAACCTACTTATACTAATAAGTAAATAATAATAATAGATTTATACTTACTTATAAAAATATTGCAATAAATATTCAAAAATTTTAAACTTTTAAAACGTATTTTATTAGATACAGCAGAAATAAAATTTTTTTTAGATTGTTAAAATAAATAACGAAGATTTTATTGATTTTTTAAACTGAAAATAATCTTTCTAATGATAATATATAATCTTTTTGTTTTGATTGCGATTTCATTTTTTAATATAAAAACAGAAAACCATTAAAACAGCACAAGACTGAAAGTGGCTCTAGTTGTACATCACATCACGGATGTGATTCACAAATGAATGCATATTCTCAAATAGTGGTAATGATTAAAATATGTATGAAAAAATGTAAAATTAAATACTGTAGTTAATAAAAAAAGTTTGTCTTGTATTAATTTTTTTCAAATATTTGAAATTTTTTATTAGTCATACTTTATTTCCTTATTTTTTTATTGCGAATTTTAAAGTAATTTTTCCTTGTTGCTTTTATGCAATTTCTGAAAATTACTGCAACATATCCCCCATTTTTCAAGGTAAGTTAAGTCTATTTTTGTGCGATTTCTTTTGTGCGCGTTTTCTGAGGAACATATCTACCGCATAAAACGAGACCCAGGTGTATATTTAAAAACATTTTCAGTGATTTACTTAAAATAATGTGAAAAATATTTAATTCATATATGAAAATAAAATTAATTCTACATGCGTAACGTAAAGGCATTGTGGAAAATTTGTGAGTAAAACATTCCATGTAAATTTAAATTCTTTTCAGAACCCAAACCCAGAATTTTTTCTTTCAACTATACCAATCCATAACCTACCCAACTATTCATCCAATAGTGGTCAGTAAACAGAATAAAGTTATTCTTAGTAGAGAATAAAGATCCTATGTTAACCCTTTTCCCGCGCTCGACGAGACTCCTCGTCGACATCTAAAATCACTCTAACTCAGTTCGTTTTTATACGATAAAATTCGTTAAATATGTATTGAATTCGTTTTTAAAAGTTCTGTACGATGGTGACATCTTCCGATTTATTTTAGAAGTAAAAAATAAAAAAAAACGCATTTAAACCTAAACAAAGAAGGAACATTATTTGTGATTGGTTCTTAGCATGCTCTCAGCCGAAAAAGACATTCTGATTGGCTGGAAAGAACAAAGAAACTGCCTGATCAAAGAAAATAAAGAAAAACGCTGAGATTTTCATTTCGAATATGATTTAAATTATTATTAAATAATATTTATGGAAATTAAACATAATTTTCAGAGAGAATAATAAAAAAACAAAATTATTTTCGAAAAATATTGAAGATTTAAGTAAATATATTGAAGATGTAGTAAAAAGAAATATTTACTTTTCTATAACGTAAAAGTCGATCTTTTTGTTTACATTATAACTTTTATGTTGCCGATATAGAATATCTTAGAATAAATAAATAGCAATTTATTTTTGAAAGAACTTTCGTTTTCTTCATGACCTGAAAAATTAATTATATACTTTTTATAAACGTATCTGAGTTGAATTTAATATTATAGGCGAATATGTTTTAACAATAGGCTTTGTCTTCAGTTTGTGAGTTGGCCAATTAAAAGATTTTATTTTTACCTCATACAACCAATGATTTAATTAGCGGTTTAAGGGTTAATCTAGATTAGATAAGCAACAATTTATTGACTGTAAAAATAAAAAAAAAAGTTTAGAATATGATGGTAACTTCTATACTCAAATGGTAGATATCATGCTCCTTCAACACTGAATCCACAATTATCTTCAAGTAAATGTGAAAAAAAAAGGTAAAATAAGGCACAATGGAGCTGTCAACTATGCTATATTTTATTCCAAACCCCTCTCCCCTTTGTGTTCAAGCATATATAGTATGACTCACATTTTATTGATAATTATTGATTAGAATAGAATATATATTGTTTATTGAACTTCAAATGTACAGTATTTTTCAAATACATAATATATATGTAACATGAACCCTTTTTTATATGTGCAGTATGCATATACTTCAAGATTATAGTATAAACAAAAATATTAATAATATAGTTATTACTAATAAACTGAGAGGACAACTTTTATGCATTTACTGAAGTTAATAAAAAAAAAAACAACAAACCTAACTACTGTATTTTTATTTTATTTTTAAAATAAAGTAAATAATGAGTTGGTGGATTTTTGGGGCTATTAAATATGCTCTGGATGATATTCTTTTTTTTCAATAACTTTTTTCTCTTAAAGAAACAACCGTGTTCTTGTTATCAAGAAATTAGGATCTATCTAATTATTTTGACATTTTAAAATCAGTATCAACTTTTAATATGTTTTAAAATTTTTATAAAACTTTTAGCATTACATTCAGAAAATGCAAATTACAGTACACCGAATTCTGAAGAGATAATAAAAAATAAATAAAATATATGTTTTCAACATAAACAGAATAAATTTAACTAATATATATATATATAATTGAGTATAATGCTCAGAGGAAAAAAATGGCTGCTGTAAAATTTGCAAATTTTAATGATTTTTTTTTTTGATTGATCGTTTGTTTACATTTTTCATTGGATAGTATATAATTGAAGTCATGTAGTTAGAAAGACTGTGGACCATGACTCCATTCTCTCTATATGTACACACATATAAGATAAATTAATGATATTCAAAGCATAAATGAATATTATCATCCATTACTATTAATAATAAAAATTATTAAAACAGACAAAACTCTCTATACAGTAGTGTCACTCAGTGCCAGCCAGAGTAATCAATGGATGCCAGAAAGCTTGTGCATAAAATCCCCATCTAGTGCCAACTCATCCAATATCCCCAGACTAGTTTCTGGCTTGTGGTCTTCATCAGTGAAGAACCTTGGATCTGAGAGCACTGCACCTAGATCTTAGGATCTAATGCAACCATCCAGCAGCAGTGCTCTCAGATCCAAGGTTCCTCACTGATGAAGGCCACAAGCCAAAAACTAGTCTGGGGATATTGGATGAGTAGGTACTAGATGAGGATTTTATGCACAAGCCTTCTGGTATCCATTGATTACTCTGGCTGGCACTACTGTATGGAGAGTTTTGCTTGTTTTAATAACAGTTATGTGCAAGCATAAGAAATGGTAATCATGTGAATAAAAATTATTACTACTTTTTTGCAGTAAATTAATTGCCATTAAAAAATAACCTTTATATAATATGTAAATGTTGGTATGTGTTCATAGTCATATCAGTGTGTACTGGTATATGCTCACATAACAGTCTTATAGTACTCATATTTTCAATAGAAAGAGGATAGGAAAAGTAAGAACAATGTAGAATACAAAATAAACTTAAGAAAGAATGGTTATAAAAATAGAGGAATCATAAAAAAACACTACATTTGACTTAATACATAACAGAACAAGTTTGGATGAAGAAAAAGAATGACAGAAATGAAAAAAATAAGTAAAATTAAAAATGAAAAGTTAATAGAATTGAAAAAAAAATCAGAAATGTATAGGATTTGTATAATAAACATAATAAACTTCATGTTAAAAAAAAAGTGATTGTCATAAATATTTAACAGAGATGACAGGTAAAATTCAGATGGCTGAAAATTCCAGTTTCAATATTAAAAGCAACAATGGGAAAGCTGTAGAAGGTCAAAGACAGGAACATATGTTGTGAATAAACAAATTTTAGAACCAGCATATGTTTTACGTGGCATTTATATTTCATGAATTGGTAGGCATTCAATATAAAAGTCACTCTGATGTTTTTCTATTTTTAAATTCTAAGTTAGAAATTGCCTTATTTTTATTATTATAAATGGCTGCTATTATTATTAAAAAAAAAACCCCAATGTAGTAAAATGTTAATATTGTAGAATAATTAGTTTACTCTTAAAAGCAATTAAAACAGTATTAAAAACTTTGAATAAATATGCTTCTAACAAACTACATGTTTTTTAAATCTAGAATAAGTTTGATTATTAAAAAAATACAATCGGAGTTATACTATACTGTTAAGATGTATATAAAGGAATAAAAAAGATTTGAGAAATGAATTAGATTAGCAATATATAGAATTGTGGTTAGTGATCTTCTCTGAAGATAGTTTGCCAGTGTTTGTATTGTCATAGTTTACAATTTAGAATTTGAGTATTATTGCATAAGAAACATGTAATCTTTTATTTTCATAATTAAATCTTTAAAATATTACTTAATTGGTTATAATATATAGGGTATATGAGCACAGACTTTCACACAACCCGTCACTCTCCAGTCTATCTAATAACACTGATACACTCAAGCACATATATGCTGAAAATATAAATAATCACCAACATACGTATTTCATGCTAAACCAGCAATCATCAGTTGGTCCAGATTATCATCTCCCACACATATGTACTATAAGTGCTCAGATATATATTAAGATAAACAATCTTCATACTTTAATGGACAGGTTCCAATCTACCACACACTGCAACTCTTCAACCATCCATCCAATTGAAAATCTGATGATGGAATGTTCAAAGGCCACCCTGAGGCCGAGATTCTTGTCACACCTATGTTGACCTAAGGTCAATCTGAACCCCACATGTACAGGACATAATCCATTAAATACATATGCAAGGATGGGCAGACATCTCTACAATGTAATAAATTAAAAAAATGTATAAAAATAAGAATATCTATAGAACTAGAGTTATATTTATCCATAGTTTATCTTAACATATTTAAATATAGGGGATTCGAATTCAGACTTTCAAGCACCCTTCAGCTATATACATTATCTCATACAACTAATACACATTACCACACATATGTAGAAAAGATAAATAATCACCAATACACATATTTCATGCTAAACCAGCACTCATCAGTTGGTCCAGACTATCATCTCTCACACACATATATATAATCAGTCCTCATATTTAGAAAATTCAAAATAAATGTTTTTTTTAAAAATAGCCTTTGGCTAAAATTAATGTTTAAAAATTTTTTTTATAAAAAGTATGGCATGAAAATAAATTAACTTAAAATGAAATTAATAAAAACAAATGGAATAAAATAAAAATATAGTTGAGTAGAATGTTATGGAAAAAACCCTCAGATCTTTCCAATACTTTAAAATAGATAAATGTTGTAACTACTAACAGAATTGAATTACAGTAATAAACATGCTTTAATAAGAATAGAATGTTATTTTATAACTGATTGAAGTTATATTTAACAAAAAAATTTATTAAGTGTTGTGTTTAGAGTGTAACTTTAAAAAATGGAAATATTAAATTAAGAAAAAGTAAAATAAATGGATGGGAAACTGGTGTTATAAAAAAGTGAATTTAAAGATGAAAATGATAAATTGGGAGGACGATTTTATATAAAAATATTAAAAGAGTAAATGCATGAAAGGATACTTATTGAAAAAATTATAATGTGGAAAAGAAATGAATGGAGCATGAACTTTATAAAAGATAGAGGAATTTGAAACATGTTGAAATTATAGAGATAGAAGGAAAAAAGAAAAGAAATAATCTTACAGAGGCCAGAACTTATGATCATTCAAAGATGGATCTGAGAAGTGTTCTGATACGATGTTCAAATTTACTCTTAGGCACATAGCCAATAATGATTGTGAAAATAAAAAATAAAATCTATAAAAATTTCAAAGTTACACAATGTTATTATAAAAGTATATATATATAAAAAGGAAGTGAAAATAGACATATTTCAGCAGGCTGTATAATCAAAGATTTAAAGCAATTTTCAAATAAATAGGAAAATTACAAAACTTGCCTGATTTAAATACAGATATACCTTATATCCCTCAAGTTTAGATATAATTATAGAGGATTTGAACCCAGACTTTCAAGCTCCCTTCAGTTATCCAATCTATCTCATACAACCAATATACATGATCACACACGTGAAAAAAAAAGATCTCCAATATCATGCTCAACCAGCACTCATCAGTTGGCTCAGATCATCATCACACACACACATATATATATATAAAATCAGTGCTCAGTTTATATTAAGATAACAAATCTTCAAACTTTAATGGATGGACTTCAATCTACTCCACACTCCAACTCTTCAGCGATCCATACAATTAAAAATCTGATAATAGAATGCCCGATTCAGTGATGATGCCAATATTATTATTATGCTTATGTTGACTTTAAGTCACACTGACTCCTCATGCATAGGACATTGTCCATTTAAATATACAGAAAAGGGATGGGCAGGAGACATTCTAAATCTGTAATATTTAAATACTGTATTCTCTTCAGTTATCCAATCTATCTCATACAACCAATACATAAGACCACACCCATGTGAAAAAAGATATCTCCAATATAAGTATTTTATGCTGAACCAGCATTTATCAGTTGATCTAGATCATCATCTCCCATACATATATGTAATCAGTGCTCAGTTTATATTAAGATAGCAGATCTTCAAACTTTAATGGACAGGCTTCAGTCTACTCCACATTCTAACTCTTCAAGGAGCTTGGGTGTTCCATCATCAGATTTTCAAAGATATGAATGGTTAAAGAGTCTGAGCATCCAAGTAGATTAAAGCCTGTCCATTGAAGTTTGATTTGTTATTTTAATATATACATACACAGCACTGATTACATAGACGTGTGGGAGATGATGATCTGGACCAACTGATGAGTGCTGGTTCAGCATGAAATATGTATATTGGACATCATTTATCTTTTTCATGTGAATGGTCATGAGTATTGGTTGTATGAGATAGATTGGACAGCTGAAAGGAGCTTGAAAATCTGGGTTCAAATCCTCTATAATCAAAACATCTCAATAAATTTCAGATTAAAAAAAAGTTTGGTGGATCTTTGGGTTTAAGATAAATTTCTATAAAACTAATGGTCTAATTAACAATGAATTGATTTTGACCAAGATACATATATATCACTAAATACCAAGATCAATGCACGGTATTAAAAATAATCAGATGGTTAGTACCTCAAAAGATCATGTAACGTTTGAGCACTAAAATGATAAACTGCGTTCAGGAATCTTAAGTTCTTGATTTTACCAATCTATCCCCACACCAAATCCATGATGCATTGTAATATATTATACAACATTGTAATATATTTAATCTTCAGTACTAGATATTTTAGCAGAGTTTTAAGGATTATACGCAAAACAAGAGAAACTACGATGAGAAGTAATAAATAATTTTCTTCGGTTCTGTGAATTAACAATCCTATTCTCCAAACATTTTAACAACAGCACATATACGTATATCATACACATTAGTAATTTTAAATGCTATTACCAATAATTTCACATGAACCGTTTGGTATTTTTATATAAAATAAAAACAAAAATTTATTAATTTTTTAACAGTGCTAATAATATATTTTAATCAAAAATTTATACTGTATATTAAACAGAGAATACTAAAAGCATTTAATTCCGCTAATGTAAAAGGTTGGATAATTATCATTCAAAATTGCTTTTTCATTATTCAAGGCACTGCATTTAATTTGAATACAAGTAGTAATTATTCTACTAAAAAAGGAGTTAAATTATATTTGTAATTGTCTGTTATGTTCAAAGGTAAATATTATTATGAAACTTTTGATTTCTTTTTTTAAATAAATAAAACAAATTTTCTATTATTTCTCTCTATTATCTCCTCATCTTATCAAGTGAAGATAAAGCTAGTCAATTTCTAAGAAGCACTAGTTGCTAAGCAACCAATCTCTGGTTACACTATACCCATTAATATTAAATATTTATTAGTAAAAAGAAAAACTAAATTACCGTCTACAACATTTTAAAACGCATTTAATTTCAACTGTAATTTCTGAACTGTGATATTTTTAAATAAAATCTTTAATAATTCACGAAACTTATTTATCCTAAAACTGTCCAAAGTATATTAGTGTATCTGTTAAAGAAGAAATGGGGGGAGCAAGGCACACAAGAACAATAACAATAAAAACAAATACCTATAATATTCTATTTTAATAAAATTATAATAATATATATATTAAAAAAAATAATCGAAGAATATACTAAGCTATATAAGAGAATTAATAACAAAAATTGGAGAGGGGGGGGGGATGTTAATTTACTAATTAGTACCGCAGATATAGTTTACTCAAGCGCAATTTCATTTTTATTAAAAAGATTTTATTTCTGATTCAAATAAACAATCACTTAATATTAAATTCATTCTTTCAATTTAAAAAAAACAACAAACAAACACTTTTCTTTTACCATAAATGAAATTTTAAAATATTCAGGACAACCAAGCTATAAGATCCGCATTAAACTTAATACAAATTTAATGACTACAAACATATTACATTCTCAATTTTAAAAAAAAAAAAATCTGATATTCAATATCCATAGTCCTCAATTTTAAAAAAAATATTCTGATACTCAATGTCCATAGTCCATTCATTTCTTCAATTCATAGATTTTTCTATTCCGTAATATTTGGTTTCTCCCTTCCAATTTCTTTGCTTGAATTCATGATATTTGCATAATTTAGTACAGTACCCTGTTTCAAAGCAAAACATGCCACTTATGGTGCTTGAGCATAACACGATCTTCTAAGTGATTATTCATTTGATTATTATTATTATTTAATGTTATTATCTGCTTTAATAATTTACTGCCATTCATTTTTTTTTTTGTCTCTTTATCATTATCAACCATTATCAATCCACTGCAGGATGAAGATCTCTCCAAGTTTAATCCATCTTCTCCGATCTTTAGCTTCTCTTCTCCACATCACCCCTGCACACTTTCTTATTTCATCCATCCATCTCACATGTGGTCTCTTTCTGGGTCTTTTACAATCACTTGGAATCCAGTTTAAAATTTCAATTGTCCATCTATTATCATCTCTTCTAGCAATTTGTCCAGCCCAACTCCACTTCAATCTTTTAATTTTTTCAATGACATCAGTAACACCTGTTTGTTCTCTTACCCATACATTGTGTTTTCGATCTCTTCTTGTTACTCCCAACATACATCTCTCCAATACTTCTTTGAGTGGTCTGAAGTCTCTGTATTGCTCTTCTATTAAGTATCCAAGTCTCAGATCCATAAGTAAGAACCGGTAAAACACATTTGTTAAAAACCTTCCTTTTCAAACACATAGGCATATTTCCTTTTAGTATCAAGTTATTTCTACCAAAAGCACTCCAAACAAGTTTAATTCTATGATTAATTTCTTCCAGTATGTTTCCATCTGTATTAATAATCTGACCAAAGTATTTGTAACTGTTAACTTCTTCTAATTCATCATAATCAATCTTTATTTTCATATTTTGTGCAAATCGATTTTCAGTTTTCTTTTTTTTAAATATAACTAAGAATAAAACAAAAGCATCAATCATTCTCAATTCTTCATATTTTTACAAGCACTTCCATTTTAATTTTTCTTTTTTGCTATTATGTAATTACTAAATACTAATTTACTTAGTTTGAGTATTATGTTAAATAAGTTATGTTCAATATATATTTACAGAATAAAAAATATATACTATTTTTTTTTAAGTTTACATTTAACATATTTTATACCTTGGATTTCCAATTCAGCTTAAGATAATTTTGCTATACTATATTATGACATTAGACCCAACTGTTTTTAAAGATCATATTGAGACAATATATGCGTGAGAAAATATCCCCCCCCCCCCTTCAGTTTCTTGTTAAAAATAGGCTTAAATTCTTCTTCAAATAAGCATTATTATTTTACAGATTAGTTTGAAAGTTATGGCATCAAATAGTCTTCAAAGTATAGATTCTTCTTTTTTTTTTTTTTTTTGAAGGGAGATATCTTTACTCGGTACCAAGTGGAAGTGAGATGCAAATGAATTGTTTATCATATTTAATCTTAAGATATCATAAAAGATGTCAACTATTACAATTATCATTATTAGGAAATATCTTTAATCCTCAACATTTTCCAATCTTTCTGTGGAGGTCATATGATGTTAGCTGATTGTTCTGTCTTGCAAAATCACGCGCTCTCGTTAAAAAATCAAATTGAGTGAATATTAGCCCTTTTTTTTTTTTATATATTCAAGATGTTATAATGTTATTTTAAAACTGAAATGCTAAAATAATATATATTAAGACAATAGTATTAGAATGGTAAATTGCCAGTAACATTCATCAAATATTATTGCTTGATCACATAACTATTGGGATTTCTAATTTTATCCTCCCCCCCTCTCTCTATATATATATATAGTTCAATATGCAACTTCAAAACTTCTTCTTATATAGTATGTTACTTTAATCCTTTCTTACAATATTCCAATATCAATTGTTATCCGTATCATCATATCATAAGTTGTCCATACAATGAAAAAAAAATACTAGGCTCATATCTGTAATATTTTTTTTTTGTTATTTGAATCATATTAAATACATTATCCTAAAAACTTTACTTTATTCTTTACTCCCTTATATAAAAAATTGTTCAATTTACCTCACTATAAACAGCCTTTGATGTCATCCATACATTCACTCCCAGAGCATATTTCCTTGCTTCAAGATTTATTGTGCAAAAACATTCATCACATTACTATATGTAATGAATTGGTTCTAATTAAACACAAAATCCAATGCATTTTACATTTATTATAAACAAATAATCCACATTTCATAATTCATTTATTTTCTTCACTATTTTCTTCTCTAAATCCTTCCCCTCCAATCCCTATTTTCTCAAAATACCAATTCCTCTCACATTTTCTATCCAATAATTTATTAGCAATACAACTAGAAAAAAATAAATGATTTATTGTTTGGAAGGTCATAAGAAGGGTGAGCACCAGAAGTGATAAAGTCAAAAATCATGACCTCTAGTATGCTACTCTATTATTGCATCAAATCATGTAGGATGTCAGCACCACTGACTTAATCTTTATTGAAATTAACTTATTTTTTATGCCAAATTCCATGCATCCATCCAATAGAATAATTAGCTCCTTTAAACTTCTGCCAAACCCCCCCCCCCAAATAAAAACAATATTATCCAATAAATAGTTTTTATAACAGTTTCCCCCCAATTTCGGATTTTAAAAACTTATAAGTACCAATTGGAATTTTCTTTCCATATCCTGTAAATTTATTAAACAATACTGGAGACACTATTAGACTTAACTTTTGCTGATTCTAAACCCTCTTAATAAATATTCACATTTTTTTCATGACACTTTTATATTCTTTTTATTCCAAAGATAAGATTCTTTATATTTTAAAATGTTACCAACAAACACCTATCAAATTTATATAATATTTTCACCAGTTGAATCTGAACAAATATAATCACCCCCACCCCAAGTCAATCTCCTGTTCTTTTTAAAATCATTTTTTGAGTATTTCCTACAAAATTATTATATATTTTCCATTCAGTGCATAATACTACTTTTCTTATTCTTAATTTTTTTATATTCTTAATCAATTTCAATTTCTTTTTATTTTTTTTGACGTTACTGCCTTCAAATTTTTGTATTCTTTTCTTTTCTACTTTTTCTAATTGATTCTACTAAATTTTTATTAATAGTTCTTTAACTATTCTAACTTCAATCCTTCCTTCTCTTTCTTTACATGTGATATTGCATATTTTGTTATGATATTTTTACACCTCCCTTATTCCCTAAGTATTACTACTACTTGTATCAATCTAGTCCACTTTTCTAATAGATATTTGCATCCCTTCTAATTTCTGCAAGCTGATATCTTAATTGATACCAAACACAGCCATTGAGATTTGATAATATGCTGAAGTATTTCTATCATTAAATGTTGAATGTCTAAAAAAAATTCAAACAACTATTAGAAATAACATACAAATAGACAACAGGTTAGTTATTACTACCAGTTGTTTGTATTTGAAAAGTTTAAATAAAATTTAAAATTTTCTAGACATTCAACTTTTAATGATAGATGATGGGAATAGTTCAACATATTATCACATCTAAAATATCATTGTCACAAATCTTCAGGCAAGCCACTATGATTATTTTGAGGTTCCCATATTATCACATTGTTAAGAAAAACTCATTTTCTATTATTTAATGACTACTCTTTTCTAATGATTTAAATGTGTTGCACTCAATTTTAACTTTAATAAAATTATTTCCTAATTTTTCTTTATAAAATGCCTTAATCATCTTAAATATACATACATCTTTATATTTAACCATATAGTCTGTGGAATATTTAAACAAATTTCTTTTCATGGTAAACTGACTTCCATATTTTTGTATAAAACATTAATTTTTTTTTCTTTTCTACAAAAAATAAATGTTTTATCCATCTCATCAATTTACTAAAATTACCATTAAAATATTCCATTTAAGCATTCTTATCTGACTTCCTGAGCCTGTAATACATTTATATGAAAACATTTACCATGCCTATGTCCATCTTACATAATATAGATTCAAACATTTTGCCCAATCCTTCTCAAAACTCATTATAATATTTATTTTTCCTATTTTATTTTCTTCATCTATTGTATTTATTTTTTCATAATTATATATATTTAGTAACCTAGTATCATTATCTTTCAGAGCACTATTCTCATGTCAGTTAACTGTATTTCTTATTCGATTAAGTTTGTTTAATATATTGTCACTCATAAAACCTCACTTAATGGCTGTTTCACCTTACATTCATAAAAATAAATTATTTTAAAAACTTTAATGTTGATTTATTTATTTATTTATTCAAAATTTCTTTTGATCTTTTTAAAGAAGAGCTTAATTTGATAACTAGAATTATTATCTATTTTCTATACAATTGTAATGTTCAATATGTAAATGTTAGAACACTTAAGCCAGAAAAGGGAGACATATGTTTATAAATTTTAGCTTTTATCTTGCTGAGCATGTTATCAATACATTGAGTATGATACCATTTCTGGTTTAAATGTCCTAAAATTTATATATTTAACAAATGACTTCATTATATCTAAATATAGCATATTTAAATAAATTAAAACACAATTACAAATGCATTAATTAGAAATAAGCAAACAAAAAAAAACTTGTCAAAAAAAATTAAATATTAATACATTATTGTAAGTTCTCTGTCCTAAGACAAGCTGAAATAACTAGACAAAAAAAGATTATAGCCAAGAGATAATAATTAATCACCATCTTAAATGTAGTTCTTTATTACTTGCTAATGTGTAATAATTTATTCCAACTTCTCAAATTTGAAATTACAACTTAAACTAATAAAATATCTCACACCATTAAGATATGTAGTTATTAAATAAAAAAGATTAAAACTCAACTACATTTTAAAACTTTAAAAATATGAGCGCAAATATACATTAATGGTAATATAGAAAATACGATAATTTAGACTCACATATATATAACAAGTAATATATTATGCACGTAGTTTTTTTACATGTATTAACTTCAGTTAATTTTTAATGGTTAATAATAATTATGTATTAAGATGACATTAATAATAATACCTCAAAGTAAAAAAAAACCCAACAATCTGATTTCATTTACAAAGATAAATCTAACCCATGAAAACAAAAAGAATAAAAAATTTCACACAATATTGTAACAGTATGGAAAATAAGGATTAACAAGAGCCCACAATTGCGTGCCAATTGTAACAGCACACCAAATTAAGACTGAATTATGAGGAGATATGAAACCATCACCATTCCCAAACAAACAAAAAATAAAAGGAATGATAATGAATATAATGAGCATGAAAGATAAAAAAGAACTAATTATAGGTTCACCTATCACTATAGAGAATAATCATGCATAATCATGAATGATCAACAATAAAAAAAAATCAATGTCAATCTTGTGATTTGATTTGAAATGAGTCTGGTCAGGCTAATTATTTAGCCACACTGCCAAATTTAGAGCAGCAATGCAACAAAATAATTTGGATGCACAGACTCAGGTGCTGATCCATCAGAATATGTATAAAAATTCAAATAATGCTAAAGTACTAAAACATACTGATGATCATCAATGACCTGGCAATATAGTACCACTAATATAATGTACTGGCCAACTATAAACTTCATTTCTAATTAATAATAAATAAAATGTATTGCCTGGACTTTAAAGAATGTACTTTTTGTGCCATGCAGGGTTATCTGGAGGCCACATATAACTTAAATCCCCAATCCATATAACTGTTATGCTCTAATCTTGCTCAGGAAGCAGCAACTCTGTAGACTATTACTATGAGCAAAAGATAAATAAATAAATAAAGCAGCTTATTTTTAAATTATTGGGATATTAAAAAAAAAAAAAATCCTAGAACACTAAACTGTCTTGAAATAAAGTCACACTCACTATCAATTCATGTAACAGAAGTTGAAAAAAATAAAGACTAAAAAAATATTTTAAAACAATTATTTAATAACTAATTGATTAATAATAAATAAAAGAAAATGACTTGATAGTATCAAATTTTAAAGATTCATTTCATCAAAAAATATATAGTTTTATAACTTTAATTCAATAAGTTATTTCTTTAAAATAATTAAGAATTGGAAAAACATTTAAAAAAACAAAGATCACAATCTTTGACTTAGCTTAATTAATCTTTTGTTAAGTTTTAATGGGGAAAAATAATGTCTCACAATTTGAAAACATTAATAAAAATATTTAAAATTGCTAATTCTTGCAAAAAAAATATTATTTTTACAAAAGAAAACAAATCTTTTTTATTATTATTATAAAAAAATACAGTGTTCACTCTTGAGTCCCCCCCCCCCGCCATTATAATTTCCAGTAGAGTTTTTTCTTGTAGGCTTCTACACTTGAATATGATCAATTTGTCCTTTTCCTGGAGTGCAGTATTTTCAAATTAAAATATAGCAAATTTTATCCATTTCTTTCCATTAACCAGTTTCCTGATCGCTTCAAGTAAACTCATACATGGCCTTAACTTGCGCTAAAACTGGCAATTTTTATGTTATCATAGCGAATTTAGGCTCATTTTAAAGTTTAAAAAGTACCATAAGATGCTACCTTCTCTAAAATTATTTTACAAGTAAAAAATCAATAACATATAAATTTGAAGTTACAACAATGGGAGAAGGTAGACTTTCCTAGATGCTGAATAGTTAGTTCTCATTTCAAACAAAAGAAGAGAGCCTATCAATAATTTTCACCGCACCAACTTCTTTGTTTTGATTTTGAAAATGAATGTTTTATAGAGGTTTTTTAGTATTTTTGTTACATATTATAAATTATTTTGATAAAATATGTTAAAAATAAAATTATTTTAGAAAAATAGTTAAGATTTTAGAAAAAATTCGTTACTTTTACACATGAACGTAAATTGAAAAAGAAATCAGCACTTGTCAACAATTTTCACTGCCCCAAACTCTTTATAAGACACTTGCTTCGAGATCTCGAAGAAATGGGCTATGTAATACTAGCTTATTTGAATATTTGTATTTGCATATATTTTATTATACATTTTATGAAGGCTATGAATATGAGGCATGGATCCTCGAAAACGTTAAGCTGATAAACTTTAATACTAATTTGTATCTTCTCTAATTAACAATTATAAATAAGTGTTTTTTTGTTTTACATAATAGTGAGAAGTAAAACTATAATGATTTTCAAATGTAAATGAATGTTTTAGAGTATTTTGTTAGTATTTTTTTATATATTATAAATTATTTTGATAAAATATGCTGAAAATATAATTATTTTAGAAAAATAGTAAGATTTTAGTAAAAAAATTTGGTAATCATCTGAAATCAAAGCATGGCCGCTTGATGGCATTGTTTATGTATCAAAACACATAAAAATGACATTTCTGTGGCCAGTCTTATGGCTAATACAACATTTATATTGTATTACCCATTGTCAGGCTGCTTTACATGACATTGCACAAAAATGTTATGGCCTGTTTTGTGCTTTGAAACTATTTATGTGTATTTGTTCTATTCATAGATGATCACCATATCGCTTGAGGGTGTTTTAATTGCAAGTCAGTACAACTTTTCAAATCTCATAATAGAGTAATGACATTTATATTTAAATGTTATAAATTATTAATAATTGTCATATGGTTCCCACCCTTCCCTAAAAAATGTTAATAAGTAAAAAATTGGCAAAGGGTATGTTCGAACATGATTCGACAAAGCTCACGCGCTAAGTCACATTTCAACGTGGAAAATATACAAGACCAATAAAATGTCTGAGAAGAATATGTAATTTTTAAACTTTTCAGAATTGCTGAGTACAGAAAGTGAGACTGTGTTCTTTTTTCAGGCACATAATGTCCTCCCGAATACCAGACTTTTTATTACAACAATAAATAAAAATAAGTGCAAAAAGTCCAAAGTTTGTGTATTTTTTTTATTTCATTAGAATTGACAAGTATTTGGATTATCTTTTTTCAGCGGGATTAAAATAAATAACTATTTTGTTACTTTTTGTTAATAATAACAAAGTATGACCCCCCCCAAAGCTGTTTATTGTAGAAGCCAAAAAAAAAAAAAAGGTAATTCAAACAAAAGTAAAGAGTGAAAAAAAGTTGTTTAAAAAAAATTGGCTTTTTGTTACAATTATTTATCAAAGGGTGGGGGTTTCAAAACAATTTTTTACCCCCCAAAAACACAAAAGTTACTTTTGATTTAATAAGAAGAAAAATAATTTAGTCAACCAAAAAAGATAGAACAAAGTTGAAACAAGTCCCAAATAATTATATTATATTTTTTTGGCGGCGTTAAAACAAGTTTTTTCATTGTGAAACAGTCAAAAGTTTTAAAATCAGAAAAACAAACAACAAAGTTAAATTACCAAAAGTTGTTGAGTAAAGAAAAATGTCAGGTTAAAAAACAATGAAAATGAATATAAAAATTTGTTTAATAAAAAAGAAATCATGTTATAAATGAAATTAAAATTTGTTTAATAAAAAAAAAGTTGCGGCCCGGTAACGTTACATTTTATTGATTTTGTATAGCATTAACTCCATCAAGCGGGTGTGCCCGGATTTCAGATGATTACCAAAAATTCATTACTTTTACACGAATGTAAATTGAGAAAGAAAATCATTGACATACTCAACATTTTCTAATAGATTACAAACGTTCTGTTGAGGTTCTCTGCTATAAAATATTTTTATAATTATAAATAAAAATTTATTTTTGAAAAAAACTTTTGTTCACTGACAGATTATTATTATTATTTTTTTTTTACAAATGAAACTAAAATAAATATAATATTAAAAGATGAATATATTTTTACTGCTGATTCTGTAATTGACCAATCAAAAAAGTTTTAACTCACTCGACCAAATTAGATTTTGTACAACAAAAAGTTTAAAATTTCTGGGACTAACACATATAGAGAATCATGATCTTGGTTAAAGACAAGATTGCAGATTACTTTAGGGGGTAACTTCTCAACATTTTAGTCCAGTGAAGGCAAGTTACATGAAAGAAGATATCTACCTTTTAACTAACTTAGCACATGGTTTTTATTGTAGAAACCATTTTATAATTAAACTCATAGTATGCTAAAAGCTTGATTTAAAACTTCTGCTTCTCTCTTCTTTAGCTGATGACATTAAGACATCTGTTCTCTTCAACAATTAAGTTAGGAATAATTTCTTCTTACCAGTCATTTGGGTCTTCTGACTTATTCATCTCCCCCTACAAATCAAAGTTATTAATTAGCATATTGGCATTGAGTAAGAGTTAAAAGAAGTAAAATTTAAAAACCATCAATGAACGTAATTTATTATTATTTTTAATTAGTATAATTTTTTTTGTACATACAATGAAAGTTATTTGTGTTTAAAATTTATTTAATCAGAGTAACGTTAATATTGAAAAGTGCAAACAAATTAGTTATTCAGATAAAAAAAGTTATAAATGCAAGAGATTAAAATCAAAGTGATGTTCTTAATGCTAATTAAAGATGGCTGAAGTAATTGATAAAAAAAAAACTTTGTAACTAAAAACTAACAAGGAATGTAGAATATTATAGAATAATAAAACAAAAAGTAAAGGAAATATGTGCAGGACCTCTCAAAATGTTGATGAGTATAAAATAAGTGGACAAGTTTAGAAGTAGCATTTTCACCAGTGTGTCTTTGGCTGTTCTTGTGTGCAGCATTTTTGAAGCTATAATAAAATTCTATCACCTAGATCTACTAAATGGAATCGATTCTCCATGTGATGAGTAGAACCAGATCGTTTGCTGGCACCTTCTCTAGGAAAATTCACCTAAACCATCTAGCCTTACCTAAATATGGATCAAAGATATGGAAGTAATATCAGAATAAAACCACAAACCCATACTGCAGACTACTCATCGAAAAGAACTAGACTACTATAATAAACAATCATCTATGTAAATACTAGCAGCTTACCGGTAAATTAATGGCCATATTCTTATTCATATTTAAATCAGCAGGATTTGTGTACTAACTTTAAAATGTTAAATTTCTAATTTGGACAAAAGAAATAGACATTTACAATTTTACTCCTAGAAAGAAACTATTGGAATTAAGTATTGAATATAATTATATGATTACGTGTGTATGTTTCTTTTCACTATTATAATTTTATTATTATTATAAGTTTACATGTTTAATGTGTCATAATAAAACTTTTACTGCTAACATAAAACTTTCATTGTAAGTGCTTAATTTTTAGTTAATTACGTTATTAATTTTGAATGTTAGATTGTATTATTTAGTTTTAAAGAAGTGTATAAATTACCTTGCCAATATGATTTATTAATTAAGCCCAAGGAGAAATATTTTCTGAAAATAGAATTAATTGATAGGAAATCATAATCCCGATATTTTTAAGTATTTGTTTTGTAAGTTACGATGTGCTTTGTGCAGAAGCAGTGAGTCTATCAATTCTGGCACCCTCTATATAAATTAAAAACTGATTTCGCTGGCAATTCAAATCATAAATAATATTAGATCGAGATAATCAGGAAATATAGCTATGTTTTTTACAAATATGAATGAAATATTTTTCTTTTTCATAGCTTGATTAACTTATGCATTCTAGTGCGTAACAGAAATTGTAACAAAACAGAAAAATGTTACAACCCATTACAGTATTTGTAATGATAGGCAAAAGTTTTTTTTAAACAAAAAATTGCTAGATCCAGTTTGAAAAGCTCTTTTAAAATTCAGGCTTTTGTTTCTTGATTTACAAAAAAAAAAAAAAGACTTCAGAGTTTATTTTTTTAAATTTCAAAATAAATCTTTTACAAACCAATCCTGTTTTGAGATATATAATTTAAGCCAAAACTTATTTACTTTTAAACCTGTAATTGAAAGATTTTTAATTGCAAAGTTATTTCAATAAATATTCTATTCACCAACTGTATGCATTATAATATATATGACCAGCAGTAATTATATGTGTGAGCTTTTCTGCATATAGATTAATCAGCATACAGTATAGCCTGATAATCTTACAGCAAGCTGGTGGAATCTCTTGGTAAGCTGATCCATTCTAAAACAGTAGACTGGCTTATTGACATCTTCAAAAATTCGATAACTGCTGACATTCAGTCACTATAATTTGGTAGACTTCAGGCATGCCATCTAATACCCATATATATATATATATATATATATATATATATATATATATATATATATATATATATATATATGAGATATGAAACAAAAATCTAGCTCTTGTTTCTATGTGAATTCAAACTCTACCATTATGACATTAGCATCAACTCTACTTTTTGCCTTCAGTTATAACTTCATAATAATAGTAATGTCAAACAAATTTTTCCAACCTTTTTATAGTCAGGGGTGAAATTTAAAAAAAAAACAATAATTAAAAGTAAGTTTTCTTTATCTTGATTGAAAAAAGTATTAATGACTCTTTTCAGTTCACCTTAATCCTTTCAAAAATAACTTTGTAAGTATTTATCAAGCTATTTAATTAAAAAAACCTTGATCTAATTAAAAATAAAATAAAATTTTATAATTACCAATATATTTATTATAAGATTAACAAGCCTGTTTTAGATTTCAAAATCAGAATTAATAAAACATTAAATAGATCTTTTTAAATGCTTGATTTAAAATAATTTATAATAATTTTAAGTATAAAAATTATTATTTAACTCTCAATTGTTATTCCAGTGTATATTTTTTTAAAAAAATTGTTTGTTTATTTCTACTTTTCCTTTCAACTTTATATATATACACATGAACACACACTATTATGTTGTTGTATGCCATGAGACACATAACTTGTTCTAAGACAAGTTGAAGTAACTAGACATGAAGAGATTATAGCTAAGAGATAATATTTAATCACCATCATAAGTGTAATTCTTTATTACTTGCTAATCTTTAATAATTTATTCTAACATCTCAAATTTGGACTTACACTCTAAAATAATAAAATATCCCATATCATTAAGATAAGTAATTTTTAAATAAAAATGATTAAAACACAACTACATTCTAAAAATATGAGTGCAAATACACATTAATGATAATATTGAAAATACGATATTTTAGATATATATATATCACAAGTAATATATTATGCATTTAGTTTTTTTACATCCATTAACTTCAGTTTTTAGAAAAAAAAATTACTTTAAGTTTCATAAATTTTTAAAGGTTAATAATAATTAAGTATTAAGATGACATTAATAATTAATTATTACACAAAGTAAAAAAAAAAAAACAATCTTATTTCATTTACAAAGATAAACCTAATCCACGAAAACAAAAAGAATAAAAATTTCACACAATATATATAATAAAACTATTAAGAAGTTTATTAAAATTATTATTTATAAAAGAAAATAAGCCCAATTACAATGAAATATGTCTTAGGATGGCTAAAGAGAAATGCTGAAGTTAAGCTAATAATCATGCATAAAAAACTGCAATCATAATTATGCAACCCATTTACAAGTGAATACTATCCAACAATTTCATAAGACTTTATGCAACAAACATAATCTTTATTTATATATTAATGTCTGAATAATTTTGTTGCAGAAAATATAATCCTGTGACAGATTCACATTTCCATTGTTCTCTCTGGTTGATATTTTTGTAAATATTCAGTATTTAAATTTTAATATTTAAAGCTTTATTTTATGTTAAATTTAATAAATTGACTTTATTTGTTATTAATAAGTTTACAAATGAAAAACATCTCAAAAATTTTAACTTTGAAAATATAAGAAAAAAAGTGAATTTTGTAATACAAACAATAACTTTTTTCTATTGGATGGGTACTGCAACAACACTGTGAAAAAAATAAATTAATGAAATCTTTGTTGAATATACTCCATTTGTATAACCTGAACGTATGAAATTTTATTTTAAAAATTTATAATTGTATTTATAATTAGTAAAATATCACAAAAGTTCATTACTACTATGATCAGCAAATCATTATTGATCATAGTCTTCTTTTTACTGTTATAATTTTTTAAATTTATATTTAAAATATATATATATATATTGTAAAAATAATCATAAATATTAAAATAAGTTATGAAAGATGGACATTTTTTTTTGTTCAAAAAAGTTTCAAGTCTAAAAATTGTTCGCAAGGACTGAGAACAAAAAAACTAATAATCAGTTATCTTGTAAGCAGAGTTCAGATTTTTTTTGAACAAATAAATCAATATTTGTCTGAAGGTTTGTGATGATGGTATATTATTAGATATGATATGTTGGACTATTTCCATCAACTATGAATGAATGTTGAATGTATAGAAAATTTTTAAATTTTATTTAAACTTTCCAAATATAAACAACTTGTTAATAATAACACACAAATAGACAACACAGGTTAGTAATTACACAATGTTTTGAGTATTATTATTCTCCACTCTTCTTCAGGTGTTGCTGGCCTATATGCATGCATGGTGACAATATTTGCTTAGAAATTGAACTTGCACCTTTAGATTCTTGAATATTGAATTTAAGGCAAACGCTCTACCAACTGGGCTATTCTGTCAAAGGCAACATAGAGTAGAAATTTGATATATTTATAGATGAGGGTTGGTTCAAATCCTCTTGAGTCCTTCAATTAAAAAAAATAATTAAAGAACTCAAGAGGATTTGAACCAACCCTCATATATAAATGTATCAAATTTCTACTATATGTTGCCTTTGACAGAATAGCTCAGTTAGTAGAGCATTTGCCTTAAATTCAATATTCAAGAATCTAAAGGTGCGAGTTCAACTTCTATGTGCATATCATCACTGTGCATATAAGCCAGAAACACCTGAAGAAGAGTGGAGAATACTACTACTCGAAATGTTATGTAATTATTAACCTGTGTTGCCTAATTGTGTGTTATTACTAACAAGTTGTTTGTATTTGGAAAGTTTAAATAAAGTTTAATAAAAATTTTCTATACATTCAACATTCACTCATAGATGATGGAAATAGTCCAACACATCACATCTAATAAATCAATATGTTTTAGTTCCAGTTTCTGTTATCAATATGAATGCAAAATCAGCAAAATAGGTAGCTGCAGGGACTGAAAGTTTTCCAATACCATACCAAAAGGTAATATATTTATGCATATTAATGAATTAGTTTTAAAATAGGAATAAAAATTTTCATTATTATGATGCTTCCACTAAAAAGTGTAAATATTTCATAACAAAATGTTATAGATATAAATAATTAAACACCACATAATTAAGTTACAACAAAAATATTCTAAATGAAATTACTTACAGGTTAATTAAGACTTCATTTTAAAATAGCAAGAACAATTGATGCCTCAAAATGCATTGCAAATCAAAGACTAAAGGCAATTATAACAACTTTCTATAAGAAAAAAATTAATTCATTATTTTAAATTTAAAATATATAAAAATTTGATGAAAAAATTAAACTTAAATTGAAAAAAGTGTTAATCAGTGAATAAATACTTTACTAATCGTATTATTAAAAAATATTAATTGTGGGTAAATATACTATATTATATATTAGCTATAGTTTAAAAAAATATATAATTTTTTCATTAATAGGCCACCACTTTGATTTCTTACCTAGCAAGAGAATATTTCTTAATTGATAATTTGTTAAAATAAAACAAGAAAAAACAAACTAATTACATGTACATTTTAAAATTCATCTTTTTATGCACTTTATATTCTATCAGCAAAGTTTTTTATTTTTGTATTTGATAGCGCTGTGGCTCCTTTTATTAAAAAAAAAAACCATGCTCTACAAATTGTACTTATAAATGCTGTGAAATTAAATAAAAAATTGATAAAGAAATATAATATATAGTTGATTGCTGATACTTTAATAATCTAAATGATCAAATCATTTTTTTTTTTTGCAGATAGTATAAAGGTGTATTTTTTAACAGTCACCATTATCTTGAATATCAGAAGCAAATTACAAAATTATTGAATTAAAATCGAACAAAGAAATAATATTATTAACTTTGATCATATAAAATTGATTATTAACTGCATAATGCACTAAACTATTTTACAATTATGATGATCATATTTTATAATTATGATGGAAGTGGTTTTTGCCCAAGCAGAATAACATTCATAAAATTTTTAATCCATAATATTGACTGAATGACTGTATACATTAAGAAAAATAATATTAACACACTTTGTTGTTATATGTGATCAAAGTATGTTTTCGATTATTAACAGTACTGTATGAAATTGACATTTGTTTTTTATTTTCACATTAAGTGACAAGAAAGTTTTCATTCAAAGAAATCCAAATAAGTGCTGTAGTGGTGTTCCCTTTAATCACACTTGTATAGAATCCTTTGAGATATTTCACTATTTTTTTTTTGTTTAAATGGTAAAATGGGATACTTTCAAATATTGATATTTTAATTAAATGAAAAATTTGCAAGAAGTCAGTATAATCAAACAGGTAGGCAAGGTCAACCTATTTTAGTCCTGCCTCCACATGTTTGATGGATTTTAGCTCTTTGGTAATCCATTTCAAGATGATTTGCGAGATTACATGGATAATTTTTGGAATAACTAAATACTTAATTTTAATGCAAAGTTTATTAAAATTCATCATTTTATTTTTACAAAATAATTATGTAATAATGATTAAAAATCAAGAGTATATATGATTACATTGTTATACATACATGTTTTATTTTTAAAAATAGAAGGTAAAAACTTCTAGCATAATGTTAAAAAAGAAAACTATGGAGTTATAATCACTTTGAATTTATTCACTAAATGTCATCACTGTCATTGTGTTTGATCTTTTAAGATCTTCTAAAAATTGTAAAGTAATTTTAATATTTTAAAACAGAATTTGATAGATTTATCAAAGATTAACATTTATTCATTCGTGTTTTAAAACCAAACTTCAATAAAAAAAAGACTTTGCAAATTTTCTGAAGTAACTCTACTTCTGTCAACAGTTCAATAATGAAAATGTCCTTTGGTCTCATTACAAACTCATTTTATCAATATTTGCTAAGCTCAAAGATGATGTTTTTCATTTGTAAACATATACTTTACCAACTCAAGTCCAATTTATTGAATTCTGACAGAGAACAATGATTTAATATTAAAATCAAAAGTTGAAAGATTACAAAAAGTATCACCAGGGAGAATAATGAACTTACTGCAGTGTAAAAGGATTAAAAATATAAAATCATCTCTACTTTGAATAAGGCACAAATGAAAGCACAGAGGGTCTTGCAAAAACCCTGATGAAAATCAAATAAAATATATTAATCATATTTTAATTGTAAAACATAATATTGGATATTGTATAATAAATAAACTTTATACTGTACATTTTTGGCATCAAAGCCACCATTTTATTTTGGGATGACATAATTAGTGAAATCACTATCCTATGCCATCATTAAAAAAAAATCTTTTTTTTTTTTTTTTTTTTTAAAAAAAAAAGGCAGTTGTTTCTGTAAAAAAAAAATTTCAAATTTTTTTTAAAAATATAGCAGATAATTGATTCTAAATCAAAATAATAGATACAAACTGACAATAATAAAAGTCCATTGTTAATAAAGGTAAAACTTAAATTGTATAAAATTTTAATTCTCACATTCAATTTAACATTATATTTATGCATTTCCATATGATTTGTCAAACCTCTTACTTTTCAAGTCAGTTCTTTTGCCAGTTTTTTTTTTTTTTACATCCCTTTTCTTTATTGTTGATTTCCTTAAGTTATCCTTAGGTTTTCTGATTTCTCCAGTATTATATATCTTGTAGCAGTAATATATTGTAGATAGCTCAGCAATTTTCCAACTCAAAATATGAAAAGGCAATGATATTTTCTTTCTTAGGCATTAGTAGATTTAGTTGGATGCCCCTCTTTCACACTTCTATAAGGACTGCATGGCCAAGAGAAAAACAGCAACCTCAAGAATGTTCAAGTTAATCATACTAATATATTCATCTAATTCCTTGATGGATATCATAATTTTAGAGCGACAGACAAATTAGAATAATACTTAAAACCCTATCTATTCTGGCAATTAGCTATTCTGTCAGACTTAACTTCAGTCACAAATAATGATGAATTATTTTCTCTTTTCTCCCAATTTCTATTTATAGTTTTCTGATCTGCAATTTTAATATGATGAATTATTTAAATAAATGAAGGTCTGAACAGAATATGTGAAAATGACTTAATGAATCCTGACTACAATAAACATATATTTATATCCACCTTTGCTTATGTAAATGATAAGATATTTATTTTATATAGCGTGATGTTTGGAAAGTGAGAGTATTCAGTTATAGTTAAAATCCACAAAGCGCATGTGCATTAGCTTAATGCTGATTATTATTATGTAAATGATGAAAAACATGTTTTCTAATTTTAATCTTTTAAGCAGTTAATTATAAATATTTTAAGAGTCTATACATTTTAATTCAAAAATAATTGTATGTTATATTCAATATATTTTATTAGATTATGAAATCAAATTTACATATTTTCTACAATTCTGGCTTTGTAAAAAATAATATTTGTAAATAGTGGGTAAACCAAATAGTTATTCTCTCACTTTCTTTCTTTTGATTTTAATAAAATTGATATCTTCAATAATACTGAATTATTTTAGCTTTACATATATGCTCTACAAACTAGGCATAGATGCATACAATCAATTTTATGATTTGAACAATATTTCTTCATAATGTTAAGCATGTATCTATCATATTAAATCTTAGTTTACTAACATAGCTTTTATTGTATTAATTAAGTTATCATTGTAACAATGAATCTCAATAACTATACATAAATAAATATTGGAACACTTAAACAGTAAAAACTAAGTATTCACAATGATCATAACAAAAGTTTTAAATTAGAGTATTTGATCTCTTATCAGATAATTTTTAATATATCTGATAAAAGAAATGTTTTGAAATAAATATGTAAGCAAAGTACTATCTTCATACAATCAAAAATAGAATGTGACGAAATCTCTTCAGCATATTTAAATCCCTATCCATTAAACTACTGTTTTTTTTAGACCTTTTCTAATAAATAACCTATTTCTTTATATATTTTATACAAGTATAATTAATTGTTTTATATAATTATAATTGATTTATAATATATTTTAATTAGTTTTAATTGTATATGATTATAAAGATATTAAATAAATTTTAAATTTTAATAACATATATATTCGATAACAAAATTGATAAATAGTATGACATTTGAGTCTGATGTGCAGATCTTTTTATTATTCCTTTTCAATTAATTTCAGTCTCTCTCACGTTATTTTTAATAGCTATTAATGCGGTTAAATCAGATTTATGCAAATAGGTTATAAAAAATTGTAACAATATGACCAATATTTTCTTTATAAAATGAGGATATTAATCTTTTAAGTTAATTTAGAATATAACAATTTCAACTTCTATTTTAATTTTAAAATTCTATCATTTTTAAATTCATTTAATTCCTCCTATTCTAATTAAACTTTTAACACTTTTAATAATATCTAGCAGAGTATCACTTTTTTGTTCCCAGGCTCTTTGGCATTAAGATGAAAATCATGGCTCTTTCTCAGAATGTACTAAGTTTTATAACGCTTAACATCAGCAAGTCTTTAAATTAAATTTTAAGATTATTCAAAATTACATTTTACAATTTTTCCTCACAAAATACACGATAATCTAAAATGGTTCAACATCTGTTAAAATGGTCATTTTCAACAAATATATAGAGCTTTTTGTGAGCAGTTATCCACTAGACCCCAGAACAGGCTAAATCAAAATAAAAATCATTCTAATTCCACACTGTACCATATGTTAATTAATAAATATATTATACCCAGACGAATACATCCTTGCAAGAACGTTTTTAAATGCAAAAATAAAATTACAAAGGCAATCAGTTACATATATTGAAATACAGCTAAAATAAATAAAAAAACATCTAATATGTTATAGTTGACATTTTTTTTTTCAGTTCAAGCACACAAACCTCCTGTAACCCTCCCATCAACGCACACCCCCAATTAAGTTTATTTAATTAGTTTCAATAATAATTTATTATTTCTAATGTATACAGTGATGTGTAATCATACAATTGGGGTTTACATTGTTGTTCTAACTATCTTGTTATTTCCGTTTGGGTTCTGATGAGTCTATGTTGCCCAATATGGTGTGAACATTAGATCTTTCACATATTTGTTATCTGATTGTTAGCCCCCCCCTTGCCTTGTTGTTAGTTTGGCATAGTGTATAATGTCCATGTGTCTTCAAATGTTTTCGACGATGCCAGGAGTTGGTCTCTCTTCTGGATTTTAATCATTGTTTTGGAAAAAACCTGTTTTATATTAGGTTGTGGGTGTTCCATGATTAGTTTACAACGTGTAACCCATATGGCATAGTTCAAAAACACCGAGAGACGTATTATTGGATAGGTTTTAGTATTGATACTATCTTTCAGAGATGAAATCAGTTGGAAATCTATCTTGGTGTTGGAGAGTATGATTTCTCGGATCACTCTGAATCCCATACATTGTGAGAAAAGGTGTTCCAATGTCTCATCGCCGTTCATGCAAATGCTGCAAGTAGGGTCTATGTTGCGACCACGTTTGTAAAAGAGGAAGTGATTAGTAGGTAGTCCATTAATGTTGTATTTAATGAGGAAGTCTAAGTATTTGGCCTCTAGACTCCATCTTTTAAAGTTGGATACCAGTTTCTGATTATTGTAATAAAATGTGTTGATTATAGGATGTAAGATTGGATGGAGGATTGTGTATGCTTGCCATAATGATATTTTAGAATTGAATGTGGAGTCATTTATTGGGCAGTGCTGTTTGATAAAGCTTGTGTTTCTGGTGATCCATGTTTGTCTGTCTGGTGGGGGTCGGTCAGTGGGTGTTACCTTTTGAAGGAAAGTTTTTTGGAGGATTGTGTTAAAACCATATGATGCTACCAAGTTGTGTATGACATTGTGGGTTTTTTGGTAAATCAATGCCTGAATGGAGTGGAGAGCAAGACCATTTAGCTTCCTTGGTCGCTGAGTGCCTTTGAGGCTGATCGCAACTGTTTTACCTTTCCAGAAAAGCCTTGAGCACAAGCCATTTATTTTATTTATGAAGCTTTTGTTGCATTTGATAAATGGAAGAAAGTATGCTATTTTTGGCATCACATTCATGTTAATTAGTGCTACCTTGCCAGGGAGGGAAAGGTAGACTTGTGACAAGGAAGTGATGAATTTGTTTGTTGTTTCTAGGATGTTATCCTGAATCTCTTTGGTCATTGCTGTGGTAGATTTGAATATGGGAAACCCAAGATATCTCTGTGGCTTGGCAGAGAAGAGGGTGTTAATTTTCTTTCCTGAAACAATTTGCCAGGAGGCAGACTTGCTGGGGTTGAAT
Source organism: Epiperipatus broadwayi (assembly GCA_028023455.1). Classification (NCBI taxonomy): domain Eukaryota; kingdom Metazoa; phylum Onychophora; class Udeonychophora; order Euonychophora; family Peripatidae; genus Epiperipatus; species Epiperipatus broadwayi. The sequence continues at coordinate 10,732,946 of JAQFVV010006201.1, forward strand.
TGCAGCCTGTATTTCTCAGAATAGCGGCTTAATATTGTTTGTAGCAAAGGAATATGTTTTCTTGATGGTAGGATGATCATTACATCATCCATGTAGGCAAACGTGTTGAATTCTCTTCTTAAATTGGGTATAAAAAGACCTGGTAGATTTTTTTCCAAATCCATTAGGAGAGGATTTATATATGCGATGAAGCATAGGGCACTGAGAGGGGAACCGTGAGGGAGAGCTTGTGTTGGTTTAAATCCGGAGGTGATATTACCATCCATAGTGATAAAAATTTCCCTGTTGTATAGTAAGTTGCTTATGATCTGGACAGCAGCTGCAGGAACATCACACTCGGCCAAAATATTTAAGAGTATGTCTATATGTACCGAGTCAAAGGCTGTAGCAATGTCCAGTTGAATAGCTATCGGTCCTGACTTCCGGTGGATTCTGACATAGTCAATGATGGAGATTATGTTGCCCATTGCATGTGCAGTAGAGGATCCCTTTTTGGCATATTGGTTTTTAGATATGTGCTTTAAGACATTTGGTTGGATGAGGTCTTTGATCACAGACTCTACAATTTTAAATAGCAGGGGTGTCATGGAAATAGGTCTGATGTTTGAGAGATCCATAACCTGATTTTTTTTTTAATAAATGGAACTAGAGCCACTGGGTAAAGATTAGATATCACTCTATTACCAGTTGCTAGGTAATCCACCATCTTCTTCATTATGGGAATTGCAAATTGATTGAGGTGTAGGATTAGGAATCTGGGAATCCCATGTAATCCAGGATGTACACCATCTGGAAGGGAAGATATTTTCTGTTGGAGTAGGTTTTCTGTGATCCCATGTGGTGCCTGTGGATCAACTTCAGACCAGGGTTGTGTGCCATTGAAGGTTGCGGTTTGCATTCTTTGCCGGAAGTGTTCTTTTATTGTGTTCATCATAGGTGTTCTCAGTAAGGTTTTCCCATCTGCAATGATGGAGGTGGGAGTGGTTTTGTTATTTTTCCCTCCAAGTGCCCATCTCAAGTAGCCTTTTGTCCAGTGATGTTGTTGTGATAAATAACATTTGGCTCTCCTAATGGATAGGTATTCCGCCAGGGATTTTTGTCTTGATCGGTATAGGTTTTTAAGACTATATATATCTTGTGTTTTGATAGGTTGACTTTGGAGCATCTGAAGCTGATTCTCTATTTGTAGAAGATCTCTGAAGAGGCCATTAGGACCTTTGACTTTCATGGTGTGGTGTTTTAATATTGTCTGTAGGATGCCTATAAATGAAAACCAGGCTTCTTCAGCTGGTCTTGAAAGGATGTTGATTTTGTGAAAATATATATAAGATTCGGACACTATGGCCTCTGTCATGTTTGATTTTGTTACCATCCGCATGGTTTTGTGAAGAGCCTCTGGGGTTGGGAGGCCAGCCATGGTTTCAAGAGTAACTACAAGGGCCATATGGTCCGAAAACGACACCGGTAAAAGTTTTGCATTTAGATGAAAATGTAAATCTGGTGAATAATATAATAGGTCTATTAGGGTTTGGTGGGATTTGGTGTAAAAGGAGTAGGATCCGGGAGGAAGGAATCCTTCCCCACACATCAAGTTTCTATTTATCAGTGGAAGAAATTTTAGGTTAAAGCGACCATATGTGGTGTTAAAATCTCCCAATATAAGTAAAGAGCCTGATTTGTTGCTAAGGATAGCATTTAAAATCTGAATTATTTTGTGATAGATAGTAGGATTGTTTGAAGTGTATATATAAGCTAGATTTATGCTGTAACCCCAATAGTCTATTTCTAATAAGATTAAGTTGTTATCCAAATAGAGAATACAGAATTTGTTTGGAGGAAATTTTTTGTTAATTAATACTCCAACCCCTCCAGCTGCTGAGTGTCCAACTGAAAATTTAGTGAAGCCCATAGTGGCAATTAATGTTTCTATTTTAGTGTCAGTGTTGTTATGGAATTTGGTTTCCCCCATTAGAAGGATGTAGGGAGAGTTAATGCTTATCCAATTTCTAATTGCGTGAGCACGGGCCAATGAGTTGAGGCCACGGACATTAATCCCTGCAATTTTATAGTTCATAATATAGTATCCCTGCCCCTCCAGCCGGCCCCTGGTCTCGGGGAGAATTTGGAAGTAAATGACTATAATTGGTTTCTTGATCTGATGCTTCTTCCAATGAGAGTTGATGTAGATTTGATTCCATGAGTACTGGAAGGTCCTCATTTTCCATAGAATCTGGTAATTCCAAATAGGGATCATCATCCATTGGTGCTGAATCTGTATCAGAGTGCTCAGAGGTTTTTCTTTTCTTTTTTTCCCATGACACTTTGTGTTTACTTTGTGATTCTTGTGAATCTGGTTTTAATGTAGGTAGTTGTGTTATAAACCCAGAATTTATATCGTCATCTGAGCTTGATTTATCCGGAACATCTGATTTCCGTTTATTAATATTTGGTATAGCTTGTCGTGTTAGCTCTACTTCTTGTGAAAGATCCTGATTCCAATGTCCAGATAAACCATCCTTTTCCCCCAGGTTTGGAGTTTTGGTGTGTGCTGGATTGAATTTTTTCCTTGGTTTATTGGTTTTGCTACTTTCTTTTTGAGGATGTGGAGTTATTGTATTTTGTTTACTTTGTGACTTTCTAGGTGATTGGGTGTTATTTTTGTCTATTTTGATTCTGGTGTCTGTTTCTTCTATTGGAAGTGATTTCAAGTCTGAAGGATTGTCAAGCATTGATTCATAGCCCTTTTTTTCCAATGTTGTACTGTTTATTGACTGAATATTATCTGTGTATTGATTTGAAATGAGATGAGGTGTACTTGATGTAGTTGTTTGTTTATCATTTCTATTTTTGGTTGTATTGTTGTGGAATTCCATTTCAGTTTGTTGGGAAAGATTTTCATCTTGATCTTCATCTCTAGATATTATGTGGTCTGGTGTTACATCTGTGGGAGTTATGTCTATAGATTCGGTATAGTTTGATGTTGAAGCCCTGTGTTTATCAGTGTGGTTTTCAATATTATTGTCTGTTTTAGGTGACTGTTTGGTGTCTGTAGTTGTTGTTGTTTCTATATTCTTTCCATTGCAGCGGTGGAACTTGCCTTTCTTTTGATTGCAGGTAGTGCAGATACGTGCCAAACAGTCTTTTATAAAGTGTGTCCTTTGTAAACAGTGAAAGCACTGAGGCCGCACCCCCCTGAATGTTAAGACCATTAGTGAACCTCTTGCATTAACTACAGTAGGGATGTCAGTGGGAGAAACATTTTTTTTCATGGCTAGTGAGAAGATTGCTGCGTTTGATATTGTTTCCGTTCAAGATGGGGTCTGGAAGGAATTTAAATTTTGATACAGTGCCGTAGGGATTGAGGATATTTTGGAGCTCTTGTTCAGTGAATCTTGTTAGGCAGTTTTTGATTTTCCCTTGTAGTATCATAGGTCTGTTCATTTCTACAGTGCAAAGTATTTTATTTCCCAGTATTTTAATATTGTTTTTAAATTGGAGCCTGTCTGCCCAGGTCTTAAATTCTATTGCCACATATCTGTCATTAGGATGTGTTAGTATTTAATAAATCCCCAACTCTGAATCATGTTGTTTAATTACGGAATATAAATGCTCCATGGGGAATTTGTATAATGATAAGTTTTCATTCGTTACTGCTAGGATTAGAGTTTTGTCATTGTAATAATTTTGGAAAGATTTATAGAGCATGTTTGGAATAGTTTTGTTGAAATTAAAGTTTATGTTTTGATGCATTTCATCGGTAATATTATTATAATTTAATATCTTAATTGATTGGGGGTGTTGATTGTCTTCTGTTGTGATTTCTCTTTCATATTCCGATATGCCTATAAGCATTTCATTAATATTGCTGACCGAGTTAGTCTCCGCGGTTTTAACGTCTTTGTTGATACTTAAAGCGTTAGCGTAGGATATAGATTTTTTTGGGAGGGTTTGTATTTGTGAGTCTGTTTTGAAATGTGCGAACGATGTAGATATTAAAGGTTCATTTAGTTTGAAATTTTCATTTGTTTGTGAATGGGTTTTGTTGATTTTTTTTTTATCTGTTATTTCGTTTTTTTCTCCCGAAATACTGTTGATAGTCTCTGGTGATACAGCAGCGAATTTGGTGACCTCTGGTGATTTAAAAAAAATTTTTTTCCTTTCTTCAGATAGATTTTGCTGATATTTTATTTTTTGTTCCAAATTATTCTGAGTGTGTTTCGCGGTTGTGGATAAATTGTGTTTATTTACTTCTCCTAAAGGAGTTTGGGAAATACGGTGAGTGTTGTTACTGTTTTCGTATGTATTATTAATATTGGCTGTTATTTTGCCCGATGGGAAACCAACGCTATTGCATATAACTGACGAAGTTTGTATAATTTCTTGCATTTTAATGTTGTCAGTAATTATTTGATGCTTAGCATTGCTAATGGGAAGGTTTTTGATCTCAGATGGAGCCTGAGATTTGTTATTATAGCTATGAAGATTTCGGCTATCGTTTCTGTTGAACGACCGAGTGTGACAATTTAAGCTTGAATTGCTATGTATATTATCTATATCATTATCACATTCCATTTTTAAATATATAAAACTTCTCTTACCTTGTATTTAGGGGTTTGGAATGGGGTTTGATACCCCCTTTCCTGCTGATTTCAATTTTGATGCGAGCTATCGTTCACGTTGTTTGCTGTTGATTATATTTTATAAAACCCATGAAGCCTTATCTGTTAAATAACACTGTCTAAATTAATATCAGAGCAAAATAAAATTATTGTAAATACGAAACTCACGTGAGAGTAAAATAATAAAAAAGTATAAATAGAAAAAAATACACAAAACTCTAAACACTGCATGCTTTGCTGCAATGATAAAGTGATGGACTCAAAAGCTGAATGCTCCATATTGATTCTTAGATGAGGAAAGTAAAAAAAAAAACTAACTCAATTTGGTTAATAGAATGAAAAAGATTGGGCTCATTCTACCACTTGGAGTACTTGAATTTTATATGGTTTTCTGAGAATGATTCATACTATTAATATAAAATTAAAAACAAAACAAAAACACAATAAAAATAAAATTGTTTTAAAAATATAAATATTACAAATAAATTCTGTTGTTTGATTGTCTTGGAATAAAAATTATCACCCGGTTTAAATAATTTTATTAACTATCAGTGCAAAAACAGTTAAAGTGTTACGGCTGACAATTTAAACTATAATTTATTATGATGCACACATAATAACAGCTGGTACATTTTATCATCAACAAGATTTTTCAATATTTTCTTTATTGACTATTCTTTCTTTTCTCCTATACATACACACACACATATATATATATATCATCATTAATTCATATACTTTTTGAAATGTAAAAAATTTAAATATATTATTTATATAATATAAAAATGATTTTACGTAAATATAAATATCAGAAAAGTTTTTTTATTCTTAAATTTATATTTTGATCAATTAAAGGTTATAAAATAAGATCCAGTAACCCCCCCCCCCCAATAAATCAAAGAATGTGTATTTTCTTGATGATTTTGTCTCTTTCAAATATTTTACTCATCAAGAAAGCACACAAAATCAACATATATAATCACAAAACCAGAATTTAATTTTTCCAGCAAGAAAATTTTTTAGTTGACTAGTGTGTGCATTAAAAAAATTATTTAATACAATACTGGCAACTAACTAACCAACATAATTTCAACATCATATATTTAAAAAAAATGGATCTACAAAACACATGATAATCAAATATTTTAGTGTATATAAAGAGAGTTTTGTAGTTCAGTGGAGGTAGATCAACCTGCCATGCTTCCAATTTATATTTAAATCTAAGTAAGCAAAACTTCATTTTTTTTTATTTTTAAATCTTCATCAAATTTACAATTTTTCTTTCAAGTATCCAATCTAAAGTCAATCCAATTAACTATCCAATGTTTATTAGTAAATAGACATCTAACCAGTCTATGATAAAGATCTTTGCCTGCAGTGAGTTACTTAAAAACTGTTTTATCTTATACTAGTAAATGTTTACACGCACCTAGAGTTTTTTTTAACTCCATATCTTATATCTATAAAAAATAAAACAAATGTTATAAAAGATTTCGAAAATTAACTGGTTTTAAAATAAAAGAATAGAAAAGATTAATGACAGAGTAGAAAAAAAAAATTTAAAACTATTGTATTTTTCGAGTGACAGCTGCTTTACTAGCAGTTGTCCCGGCTGATACTATGACACATGAGAAAAAAAACACACCAAATCTTCATTGAATAAAAAAGAAAAAATATAAACTTTTAAAAAATCATGTCTTAATAATATTTTCTAATTTTTAATAAGTGATATTCTGAGAATACACAAATATCTTGTTGAAATTCAATACTTTTTTTTTTTTCATATGTCATAGCATCGGCGGGAGGCGAACCCGCAACAACCGTCTGCAATCAACTGCTTGCTTGCAAGGCGGCTGCGCTGACCTCTCGGCTAACGCCGCTTGAAATTCAATACTTATATTAAAAAAAAGACCAAAAATATATTAAATTTTATTAAAAATTTACAACTAATGAGTGCAGAATCAGCATGAAATGCTGTTTAGGGTCTATCTTTTATTGTATCCTTATTCATATGATTTGAAAATAATCTGTGACGGTATAAAGGTTATATAATACATTTATAAAAGATAATATGCATAAGAAAGTAAAGTGTCAATAACTCCATGTGTGTTTAATTACAAAATCAGATAAACTAATCTTTAACTGATAGTTTAAAGTTTATATCTGAGCTAGAGACAATCTCTAATTTAATAAATGATTAGTGATAATTATTATTGCATAATATCTAGAGAAGGTGGTGCCAAAGTTGTGGGTAGGATAAGTTTGACACTTGCAATTCAAGATATAACAATTTAGAATTTACACTGATTTTTTTTTTAAAAATGCAAATGTTATTTTTACTTGTATAAAACCGGTGCAATTAATTTTTTTAAAACTTGTAACCAAATAATTTGTATTTAAAAAAAAACAAACAAAAACTAACCAAAACATTGTACACGGCCATAAGTTCCCAGAGCAGAGTTTTTAATTTTTTCAAGTGGAAAAATCGAATGCATATTAAATATTTTAATTCTACCTCTAATGGTTAATCTTGGTGCTGATTATAAACAATTATTATATTTTGCTTCTTTTTTCAATAAAAACTTTTATACACATCACAACCCTTTTTTTAAAATGATATTTATGAAATGCCTGCAAAATCTAACTAATGGTAGGACCCTTTAATAATTTAATATAATTATTATATTTATTATTTTGGATGTGACCCTCAGATAAATATTTTTTTTTAAAGTGTCCCTTGGATTACTTAAGGTTAAATAACTCTGATTTAAAACATTAACAAAATGATTTCACAATTTTTCATTTAAAAATAAATTTTTCTTATTAGTTAAAAATAAAAAAATATAAAAGTTGAATAGTATTCTCATTAATGAAACATCTACCTACTGACCGACCTACATACCCACCCACTTACCCCTCTATTTACCCACCCACCTACCCATGCCTGTCTGCCTATCCATCCATCCATCTATCACATATATAATCATTTTCTCAATTTTTTTATCTGCTTTCTTTGATCCCCAAAATATAAAAATATTGCCATTTTCCTAGATTTCTTATATCTATTATTTATTTTCTCTGATCACATGAAAAACAGTAGATAGAAAATTAATTGTATTAATTCACTTTTATCATAGAAAATTTGTAGGCACTGCCATTGCTATAAAAATAATTATGTAAACAAAACGAAAAATTTAAAAGAATGAATAATGTGACAAATTACTAATCTTTGCTCGAAAAAAAATACAAAAAAGAAAAGAAGAGAAAAGAGAACAAAGGAGGCAGGGAGAGGGATAGAATGAAGAAGAAAAAGAAGAAGAGTAAAGTGAAATTTTTATCTTCTTTGTTAAAAAATAAAAAGAGATCTAAATGGAAAATGCAATTTTTTGAATCAATATAAACTTTGATTATTCATACAAAAAGAGAAATGGAATGCAACAGATAAGCCTTTATTCTGCTACCAGATATTTATTGACAAAATTAAGGAGACTAAACTTTTACACTAGACATCTTTTTAATGTAAAGAATTCAGTGACAGAATGGCCATCTCTGCAATTCATGGTTCTGTCATCAATATTATAAACCTTTCAAACAAAAACCGATTTAATTATTTTATTTTTCTAAAATTTATAATATAATTTTAATTAGAGGGAATTAAACTTAGGATTTTTCAATCTATTCATCCTCCACTCCATCTCAATCAATCAATACACATGACCACATACTTGCAAAAAAATACATGATCCTCAATAAACCTATTTCATGCGAAATCAGCACTCATCAATTGGGCCATGTGTGAGATCATGTATATCGATTGCTTGAGATGGAGTGGAGAATAAATAAATTGAAGAATCCTATATATATAAGAAACAATAAATTACATACTGCTTTAGAATATAATTTTAATTAACAAAAATTTTACAATGTTTTGAGAGAAGAAAGAAGCATCATTTTCAATAAACATATTTTATCATTTAGTCACAAGATGCTATTGTCTACTTACCTAAACCTGCTGATGAGTACTACTTTCAATATAAAAGATTTATTTGCAGGCATATATTTAAATATAATCTTAAATGACTATAAGATTGCTATAGGAGGGCTGCAGAACTGACCCCCGCTAGTATATTGTACATAAACAGTTGTTCAGCTTTGCTTTAAAATAAAAATACTGAGGATAAAAATTCATATGTATTACTTGAAAATTAGACTAGCAAAGATAGAGAGACAAACTCTAGATTCAAAATCCATAGGTTGTAACCTAGCTCTATCGGTTTCAGTTCTTGAAAGTCTTATGAATATCCAAGAAGCAAACTATTCTCATTATTTATTTCATTTATAATACATACATGTCTTCAGATTCTCAACATGACCACTGAAAACTTAAATTCAGATAATATATATATATATATAATGTTTAATAAGTAACAAAAAAGGGTCTGTTTGAATATTAATTTTAGAATTTCAAAAAAATTAACTTTTCATGGATAAAGATTCTTAAACATTTTTTCAACTCATTTCTCAAACTCAATTTATCATATTATAAAGCAAGTAATTTAAATAAAAAAACAATCTCATTTTTCTTCTTTCAATTGCTGTATCCATGTTCATTAAATTCTTATCAATCATGAAGATAATGACATCTTATTTGAAGATGAAAAAAAAGAAAGATCCTATCATCATAGTAATAATTCAAACTAATAGTTTAAGTTTTAAAATAATTAAATATGTGTATATATATTAAGCAATAATAATTATTTGATTCAAATAATAACAAATAAGTAATATAATAAAAAAAAACAACAACACCTAAGTTTGGTTCAGTTTGCTCTGATTCAAATGGAGAACCTGTTTTTTTTTTTTTTTTACCTAAGTATAGGTTGCTTCAAAAGTTTTTTTTAAAATTTTATTTACAAAATTACTTATGTAATTTCAAAATACAAATATTAAATATAATACACCAGAAGTTAAAAATTAAGTACTGCCTAATGCTATACTAGTAATAATAAATAAAATAAAAATTCACATAACATTACAATACTAACCCAAAAAACCTAAACTTCACTAAAATTCTTCCACAACCACGGTTTCATCTATAAACAAACAGATCTTTGCAAGTGAAATTCAACTAAAGATGCCATCTCTCTCTCTCTCTATATATATATATATACACACCAAACAAAATAACCTTCACATCAATCACTTCAAAACCCAACTTATTTTCACATCAAGGGATGTATTCATGAGATTGATGGTCTCAGATTCAAATACTTTATCATGAAAGTTTCTTTTACTCTTCAATTCACTTTTTTCATAAACGATAACCTCTGCATTGTCAAATAATATGCTACAATCTGTATTCAGTTCATGAATATACAAATCTGAGTTATTATATTTATTTGTAACTCTACTCTTATGAACTGTAACTCTTTCATTAACACTTAATTTACTACATAAATTTTATGACCATTCCAAGAAGTTAATCATAGTGAATATAAGCACTGGAATCAGGAGTGAATATTTAAAATAAATAAATAAAAAGGAAGAATTTGTGCAATAGAAAATATAAATCATAATCCCACAATCATTTAAATATTCCTTCTTTTAAAAACTTATTTAAATCAAATCTCATTATCACAATCTATTCTCGAATATTTCAACAAGTACATATGGTCTGCCAGTTAAAAAATATACGTAATAAAATCTTACATATTTTTGCTATTTAACATCATTTATATATTAACTTATTTATACTGTACACACATAACTTATTTTTCATTAGATATTCTTATTATATTTATCAAAAACACATTAAAATTACAATTAAAAAAACACAATTTTTTTTTCCATCTAACTTTAATTTGTCCTAAGAAGAAAAGAAGCTTCTTTACCAGCCAGAAGGCAAAGAAATAAGTAGATGCAAATGTAACCGATAGGCCAGGCTCTTTATCCTGACAACTAGAAAGCAAATATAGACAATTTTACAAAATCAAAAGGTTTGAAGTTCCCATTACATGTTACTTTTCTATTTTAAATTTACGTTTTGGTAAGAAAATAAGTGGTAAAATAATTGATGAAACCAATAAAGATGCTACTAAATGAAACAAAAAGGCATAATTGGGAAAATGTATCAGATTGTGAGTTATTTGCATTTTTGGAGAAAGTTCATGCAGTTCAGCTGAGGAACCTTTGGGACTTTGACCCAAATCTAAGGTGTTCTTATTTTGCAGACATAATGACTTTCAAAAGGTTTAATAATTTATTAGCATGTCTATACTTTAATGACAGTGAAAAAATTCAGGGTAACAAGAATAGTGATTTTAACCATGTGTATAAAATTAAGCCCATTATAGATCAGTGCAATATAAATTTTATGACTATATATATATATCAGATGCACATAGAGCTATCAGAAATAATGTGATAACTGTTTTTCAAAATAAGGCAAAACTACTGATATCACAGCATAAGCAAGAATCTGCATTTGATTCTTTGCCTGCATTTAATTCCATGTACAATGCATAACTATTACCACTATCAGTGCACACACATTATTTGAAACCCTTTTTTTTTTTTTGGTTTGCTTCATCATCAGCAAGCTCTGTCTATGTTCTCATGCTATACCATTATGTTAGGTGGTGTATATTAAAATTATTATCTAATCCATCCATGAATTATTTCATTTAAATATAAATAAAATCATGTTTGACTTTTGGTATAAGTTTGCATTATTAGAAACAGCGTGTTGATTCATATGGAATATTACAATTTATTTAACTTTTTGTCATTTTTATTCTATTATAAGCGGTTTATAGAATACACATAGTTCGGTGTTTGTAAGATAATGATATTTGGTTTTATTGCTTTATCTTCAATCCATTGCAAATAATGCTTACATTTTAGGATAGATTGAAATAATGATTTTGTTTGGTTTCTATTCGTTCTGAATGCTATTTGAATTCATGAGGTTATATAAGGAGATTATTATCACTTTTATGGACTTAAGTATTAGATTGTTATTCATTGATTGATATTCACTTTAGCTTAGATTATTATCTTCATTCTGTAATAAATGACACTACAACTGACGGGCATGAATAAATTAGGATTGTTCTTCCTTGGTTCATATTTTTATTCTCTCGCAAATAGTGATCAATAATTAGACTATGATTCAAAATACAGCATGGCCCGTAATTTTATTCTGTTATAAATAGCGTTCAACTTCAGAGTATATATTTATTCAGTTAGAAATAATGCCCAAATCTGTGAGAGATTAAAAGAGCATACCCTTATTTTTATTGTTACAACATATACGAAGTACATGCTGTATGAAGCCAGATCTAAAATTTTTAATAATATTTATTATATTTATTTGCTCATCGAAATATTATTAATTTTTAAAAAGCACCGGTGATTTTTAAAATTGCTTGAATAAATTATTAAATTAATTAAGCATGTGACTATTTAATTTGTTTAATTAGCATTAAATTAAAAAAGGCAAACAATAAAAATGGAAAACAACAACACTCATAGAAGCATTTTTTTTTTTAATTGCTTCAAAGGATATATTGCTTTCTAAATCTATTGAACAACTTTGAAAAATGTATTTAAATGGGCATAGATTATAAATGTTTATGATCTATTTGACTTTTTAAAAAAATCTATGCCGTTACATTAATTTAAAATAAAATCTTAAAGTTCGCAAATAAAAATAAAATCTATTAAAAAAAAAAAACTAAACGCTAAAATTAAAATGTTTTGTTAAACGTATATATTCGCACAAATTCAAAACTTTAAAAATATTTTTTTTTTAAAAAACAAATAAGTATTTGAATGTACTTTTTTTATAAAAAAGTACAAGATTTAATTAAAGATAAAATATTTTTGTAGATGAAAATGATTGTTTATTAATTATCCAAAAGCTGTGTAATTAAAAAGTCAGATCAAAAATAGATAAGAGAATAAAGAGATTTTAGCTTGACCAATGGAAGCAAATAAAGGCTCGGACCATAACGAAAAAATGGAACAGTGACGTTTTTGTTTGTGGAATCCATAGGAGGACTATAAAAAGAAAAATATTGAGTTCCAGACAGTTTTTTCCAACTTGATTTGGTAAGAAGAACGACAGACGCACTTGTCGTTCTCTATCACTTATTTAAAAAATGAAAAGACTGTGATACCAGAATGGAACCAGACATCACGGGAATTAAAAAAACAGGAACCTGGACTCTTCTACCGTAAGCTATATGAACTGAAAAATTGTTAAAATCATAAAATTAATTAAGAACTTTTGTCAAGAGTTGACAAATTAATAAACAAGCCAACTTAAATGTTAAAATGGACTCTTATCTGACTTTTGTAAGTTTTTAGATCAAATTAATAATGTTTAAATTTCTATGTTTTGCGTTGATAAACATCATTTCCATTATTTTTTTTCCTTATTGTATAAATTATTTAAATGCATGAAATTTAAGTTGGGTGTAGATGTTGCATGGATTCGTTAATGGTTAATTGTGTTGCTGTTTCATATTCAATTGGAATATATAGGTCATTGGTGTCACTGCGGCATCTTGTGTTGAATGCTATTGGGCTTCTTGTATTCCCTCTGCAATTGATGTTATCGATGACTTTGTATTTTGATCGGTTATGTTTATTCTGGAATGTTTTAACCGTGGAATCTATGCAGCCGATCTATACTCGACATTATAAAACAAATTGTATAAAATTCATTTGTGTGAACGTATTTAAATGTTAAATTTAAGTCGGGCGTGAATGGCTATATAGATTTGTAAAGTTATATATATATAATTTAAGGGAGGGTAATCTTAGGTTATTCGTTTCGTAGTTGAATTAGCTCAATGGATTGGATATATTTGTGTAATTAGTAGATGTAGTATGAGATCCGCTACGGGCAGGATTGCACATATATGCCACACACCTTGTTTGCCTATGGATGGGTTTGTAAGTCAGCAAAGGACCGCAGTCCATTCCTATGGAGTTTTTTGTTTATTGTTCTACTCACCAACAGATGTAGCATTCCTGTTGGTGGTGAGACAATGTCTTCTCTAACTCTACTTACTGTTCAGATGTACATTCCTGACAGTATAGTATTTTGTGTTGTCGTATTTTCATGCTACATTGAATACATAAATGTATCAGATGGGTTGGCGCTGGTTTGACTGCGAACTTTTGGTCTAAGGTTAAATAAGGGAAAGAATATTTTCTTTTCAAATGCAGATGTATGTAGTCTATTCATACTCGACTCACTAAATAAATATTAAACTCATTATTGCAATCTATTTAAATGTAAAATTAAAGATTAATATAAAAATCTAAAATGTTAAACTTATTCCTCAAATTAGAATGATTTTATATGTGCGTAAATAAATATTTTTGTGTTAATTTCTGACAGTGGCTTTTATTTTTTTATATATTGTAACGTTTATTTATATACGTTGCAAAAATATTGGCATTTGGTAAAAGCTAAAAAATAAAAGTAGATTTAGATTTTTTTTTGACTAATTTTTTTTAAAAAAAATAATGTACAATGAAAGTTAAATTATTCTTCCGTATTTTTTTAATGTAATTAGAAAAAGTTAGAACTGGAGAGAACAAAAGACACATATTACCAATCTAGATAAGAGAAAGTAGAAATATTTCAACTAATTAAAGATGGCAGAATTATGCTGAAAAAAAATGAAGACTTTGTAACATAAATTTTATAAAGAATATATAAGATTATCAACGTATATTTTGACAAACAAAAGATATGCGCAGAAGTCCGAAAACTGGACCTCTAGTATAAAAAGAAGGGATTAGCTGATATTCTTTCGGTTGGTTTTGGATTAAAGAATCCAGACCACTCTACGATGAAAAAGTTATTCATACGAGAGTAGACCGCAGCTTTAGCTGACATCATTACCGATGGACACCAGAGAAGCTTACGCAACTAGCCTATGGAACCAGCACCAAGATCAACTAATAATCAAAAGCCGTGAGCTCAATTCAACCCCGAAAAACTATGCAAAGTTATCTACAACCATCGTGAATTCACTAAAACTTACCGGTAAGACTACTTATTCCTGATTGTGACAAAATTAAGCATTTGCAAACAAGTCTTAAAATAATCCCGATATAGACATTAATTTTTTTTATTAAAGAGACTTTCATTTAAATAATTTTATACAAGATCATGGAAATGAATTGTAATAAGTGAACATTATTAAATTACTTTATCCAACTGTTTTTTATAAATTGATTCATGTTCTCTCCAATTTAGTTAATTAGTAATTTAACTTACAAATATTTTTAGTTTGTTGGAATAAAAGAGATTTTACTTTTATCAACCTTTTTCATTGTGCATTATTAATAATAGTTATTAATTATTATTGAATTTATTAATATTATTTTAGTGATGTTTAAATATATAATTTACCTTTGCCAATGTGTTTAATAAATTCCAGGAATAATAATATTTTAAAAAAATAATTCTCGTTACGGTATGATGCAATACCGAGTAGTTTAAAAGTATTTTCTTTTTTTATTTGCGAGATGTGCTGGCGACAGATTTCAGCGGTCTCTTTAGAATAAAAGGACCTGGCGCCCATATTGATCTCGTCAATAGCATAATTCACAACAAATAATAGGCCGAGTTTGATCAGGAAATATAGTTATGTTTTTTTAGAAATAGAAATACAACTTTCTTCTTTTCGACATAACTTGATCAACTCGCACGCAGTTTATATCAGCGTGTAGAGGCCTAGCAAAATGGAAAACCTTATAATATACAAATTAAACAAGTTATTTCTTATCTCTGCATCTCCATGAGCTAGTGACTTGGGCTAACGATCTGAATATTTAAATAAAGTGGAATCTTAACAGCGCGTATCTGCCTACTTTATAAATTTTTCTAGGCTCAAATGCCTAGATGGCGCCCATGTAGTGCAGATATCGTAGATTGTGGTTAGATTCAATCTCCACTTCTGATTGGATCGTTATAATATATATATAGACAAAAAACAAAACAAAAAGATAATTAATTAAACATGTAATTGAATTATTATTAAGTATTGATTAACCAATTAAATTACATGTTTAATTAATTATCCTTTTGTCTCCCACCTCTTTTGTCTATATATATATATATATATAGATGGGCAGTGGCATTTTTATTTATATTAATGAAGTTATAGCAACTTTTCTTTCATTTCAAAAATCATAAATATCAGAAGTATAATTATTATAGAATGCTTATTTAGTTAAAGAATGGATATAAACATTATAGAAATATGGACAAAAGTTCAATGGTACCAGAAAATAAAAGTTGGATATCAATACCTTATAATTATATTAAAATATACAGAAACAAAAAATATTATCTTCAAAGCATACCAACAGCTATTGAATCAAATCATCTATTAAACAATATTAAGACTAAAGGAAATAATCAACAACAACAAAAAAGTATTATAAATGCTCAAATTAAATATTTCCAAATTTGCAAATATTCATACATCAATTTATAAAATGCAATTAAAAAAATAATAATCAAAAAGCAAAAATGCCTGCATAAAAAATAAAAACTCTAAAAAAATGAGCATCAGTATTTTTTAATCATGATAACAAATGGGTGTGTGGGTGGGGGACAAAAGCAAAACCAAAAACAAACACACAATTTTTTATTTTGGTACTGTGGTATTAGAACTGCGACATGAAGAATTATAATCGTTTAATCATTAAATTAATTAGGTTATTAAATCAAAAACATATTTTAAAATCTACATTTAAAAACAAAGAAACAATTTAACCCAAAAAAATACGAAAAGCATTAATGTGAAGAATAGTTAAAATGCGTGTTTAAATCAAATTGAGTGTGTGTTTGCACGTGCATATTCTGTTTTAATACATTGAACAGGATTATACCTGCATTTATATATGTAATATATGCGGGATTCAAACTCGGACTTTCACACGACCTACAACGCTCAGTGCCATCTTATATTGCTGACTCACCTGATCACAACCAAATTAATATGAATTAGTTCATTAAAGGATTAGTATCTTATTTCAAATAATTAAAAAAAAATCTCCCAAGAAGAGGAGAAAAAAAAACTATATGCAAAAATATTAAAATACTGACTTCTATTTGTTTCATTAGGTTAAAACTATGAATCCAAACCAGATTCTCAAGCTTCATACGAACGGCAGAGCAATAAACCATTTGATTTTTTTAAAAATAGTAAATAAAACTGAATTTCAAAAGAATTTTTTTTACATATATTTTTAAAAGTTGTTTGCATAAAAATAATATTTGTTTTCTGAATGTTCCTAATTCAGACATTCGGATAAATACAAATTTATACTCTTGACAAATCTGTGCTGTGAAGCAATTGATAAAACTGAAGAGTAATGCTATTTATTCTATTGTTTCTCTTTGAATAATGGATTCTTTAAATAAAGTTTTATCACTTTCCCTCACACTCAATAAAAATACAATTATATGCAAATGGATTATTAAGCAACTTGTTAAAATTCAGTTTTCAAAAAGAATACTTTAGCAGTTAACCCAATAGACTGTAGAGACCAAACCATAAACACATTGTGAGCATCAATAGAGATAAAAAAGTACCACCGTCTCCACTCCCTAAGCAATTTATTTTAGAAAATAATTACCCAGTTTAAAAAAATCATGAGTTCAATATAATTTATAGTCTTATATATATTTAGTAATAATATTGTTAAATATTAAAATGCATTAATGTTTATTTTAGATTTAGTTATTAGTTTTGTAAGAACTACAAAATTTATATAGTTTCTAATTATATATGTTTAGGTATATATACATTGTGCACATCACTTTACATTAGAATTAAAATAAATACTTTTAAAAATAATAAAAAATACAACTATTGTAAAAATGAGACTCGGGTAGATTACCATTATTCCAAAAACCCCTAATGTGAAAACTTCTATTATCTGTACAAATTACAAATATTGTTTTGATTTATTGTTTTAATTATTGTTTTATAAGAAATTGTATGCTGATATAACTATAAGCATATTCTGTATTTTAAAGTCTTTATATTATTATTAATAAAAGATATATTTACATAGTATACACATTTTTTTTATACATATACAGATAGTATTTAGTAAAATCAATATTTATTTCAATTTCCAGGAAAGTTTGGGTATATAATGAGAAGGTAAAAAAAATATTGTTGAAATCCATAAAAGCTCTGGAACCAGAGATTTCAGATTAATGGTAGTCTACTTATATATAATATATCTGGAAGTAAGATTAGAGTTTTAATTAATAGATTAATAAAAAACAAACATAAATTGAAATCTTTTTTTCCTTTTTTTGGATTAACAATGTGAACATTCTCTTTCCAGATTAACCGTCTACAAAAAAAAACAAAAAACAAAACAAAACCTATGACAGTCAAAGAGTAAAAAACTGAAGTTATGTAAAAATAATAATAATACAAAATTTTGATTATAATATAAATATACACAAATCTTATATATTAAGCCTGCATTCTGCCCATCCCTCTATGTATTTAAATGGATATTGTCCTATACATGAGGGGTCGGAGTGACTTCAGCATGGGATTTGGGAATTCTATCATCAGATTTTCAATGGTATGGATGGCTGAAGAGTTGGAG
This sequence comes from Epiperipatus broadwayi, assembly GCA_028023455.1. Classification (NCBI taxonomy): domain Eukaryota; kingdom Metazoa; phylum Onychophora; class Udeonychophora; order Euonychophora; family Peripatidae; genus Epiperipatus; species Epiperipatus broadwayi. Next base: position 10,751,233 of record JAQFVV010006201.1, read on the forward strand.
TAGTTTGAAGCCTGTTCATAAAAGTGTAAGGATTTGCTATCTTAATATAGACCGAGCACTGATTATATATATATGGGAGATGGTAATCTAGACCAACTGATGAGTGCTGGTTTAGTCTGAAATACGGATATTGGTGATTAGTTATCTTTTCTGCATGTGCGTGGCCATGTGTATCAGTAGTATGAGATAGTGTGGATAATGAAGTGGTTTGAAAGTCTGAGTTCAAATCCCCTATATTTACAAATTAAACCTTATATACACATACATATATTTATTTATTATTCATTTATTTTAGTTGATCCTAATTAAAAAAATCAATTCAAATAAAACTTAATGTGTTATTAGAAGAAGGCAAACAAATTATAAAAAAATTCTATATATGAGTTATAGAAATGAATTTCAATGGTTTTTTTAATATATATATAATTTATTTTTCTATAATTTGGTAAAATATTTTTACATCTTATTTATTTATTTTTATTAAAATTTCGTATAAATATATAAAAAGAGTAAAATATAGTATTATATAAATAATTTACAGGTAGCTAAAATTTTAATATTGTAAGAATAATTGATGTTTAACTAGTTGCTAGGAAAGTCATAACAAACATTTGAACACTAAAATGATAAGGTATTTATTAAAATGGAATAAAACAACTTTTTTTTTTTAAAAAAAAAAATGAAATTCACATCATAATGAAAATGTGTATGATCAGCGTTTATTATGCAAATGTAGTAAAGAATTTAAAAATACATATATAATATTTAAAACATCATCTTTGTAAACTAGCACATAACATGTTTACAATATATGTATTATTACTTCTATAATCCTCTAACACCAGAAGCGTCACCATTGATATACCCAACACATTACATTTAAGTGCATGGAGACACCGAGTAAGAAAAGCTTAATAGTGAAACAGTCTTAATATATGTAGCATGCTTCCAGGATCTTTGTCACGATATTATAATCATAGCAATGAATTCATTGCTATGATTATAATACCATGACAAAGATACTGAAAGGCTATGATTATAATACCGGGACAAAGATACTGAAAGCATGCTACATATATTAAGAGTGTTTCACTGTTAAGTTTTTTGGTAGTCTCCAAGCGCTTAAACATCAATATTAGTAATTGAAAATTCTGCAATATATGCAGATAAAATTAAGAGGAGATCCTTTAAATTCTTAATATGATCAGATTTTATTAATTAAAAATGAGGTATAATACAATAATATAACGTTTTTCATTTTATTTTTGCATAAATACCCATTTGAAAAAAAAAAAAAACAATTAATAAGCCTAATTGACTTGTCATGATTTATTTTTTCTTAGTTCAATGATTCAACTTAATTCATGATTTTGTTTTTTTCTCTCTTAAAATATCGTAATAGGATAATTTTAATGCCGTTTTAAAGTCTTATAAATGATCACAAAAAAGAAGGCTAAATTTAATTAATAATTTTTATATAATAATACAAAAATAAAACGGGGGGGGGGGTACGATGACTAAATAAGCTGATCAGTGTTTTAAACAGATAATGAATAGGATTAAATAAATATTTTTTGATGATTACAGGACAAACAAGTTGTAATAATATAAAAGAAAATAAATACTTTAAACAATTGTTATTATTCTTAAGGTAGTGTCTTGTAGTGTAATAGTAATGCATCTGCCTATTATGTTTAGATCTAAGTTCAAATCCTGGCAGAATGAATTTGAAGACAATTGATTCGACTCAGATAAACACCAATCCATTATCATCTGGAAAATGGCCAATGTGATGATTATTGCCTTTTCCTTCCTTCTTATTCCTTGAGGAACTGTTGCAGAGGCTTTTTGCCCACAGAAAGTTTAGTATATGGCTTATAATTTTAAAAATACAATGGTAAGATCATAAAACCAATCAATATATTCTTTAATTTGCCCTATAGAGTTCGTTATTATAAAATCACAACTTCATTAATTGGAACAGTAAAACAAATGAACAACAGAAGACTTCATAAAAGGGCATTCTATGATAAACTTGAATATAGTTTTTATGGGATAAGCACTATTTAAATTATAAAGATTATCTTAAAGACATTTTTGTTTCTATTGGAAAGATATAGCAGAGAACAGCAACAATTAGCCTGGTGCATTTCAGAGAGAAACGGTTTTGCTGAAGAAATTAAAAGAAAGCATTACAATGTATCAAATAAATAGAAAATGTGGATCTACTTCTGGTGCATATATTGGTTTGTATAGTTTTTAACATTTTTTTTTATTGAAGTTGGAATGAACATACTCACGTATGAGTGGTTGCTATAAGTATGCATGAACATTTAAAATATTTAATAAAACGGTGAATATTTATAATATGATTTTTAAAAAAATCATTATTTCTTTAGTTAGTAGTAACATCACATATGAATTTAATTGCAAAAAAAACAACAACAACAACAAACAAACAACTATGACGATTAAAGTTATAAATTGCTTATAATTAACATGCATGAGATTTAGAACAACAGTACCTATGAGATGGATAGAAAATATAAATAACATTACTGGAGTGATGTGATCAATGAAACTGGATTAAACTCAAATAGATGATCTTGCAATAGACTAACCTTTGAAAATAAGGATGAACTATTATGTAGTTATTAAAAATATGTAAATAATAAAATAGCTTTATTATTTGGGAGTTTGTAAGAAGTTGGAGTATTGGAAGAGTTAGAGCCTGTACTTCAGAATCTATACTGTATCATTCTACGAAACCAAGTATGGCACATAATTATTAATATATAAAAATAGATATTTAATAACTCACAATTCTTAGTTAAATTCTATCAACAAAACAAAATTATGTTATCTTCAAACAGAAAAAGTTTAAATATTGTAGCTGTAGATATGTTAACATAAATATTACGTACCCCCCTGATAGAAATAAAAGGGAATGCTGGAGAGCAAAAAAGTTTCTGAATTGACTCCCAATTAAATGAGGAGGGAAGAAAAAAAATCTTAGTGAATGAATACAATTGATGGCTTTGCCTGCCCTTAAATACTTAATTATCATTTACCCCAACAATAAATAAAAAACGTATATTTATTAATTATTTATATCAATAATGCATTATGATGAAATGTAGTCACATATTCTTCATATTTTTTTTTTAAAAAGCTATTTTATATAGTTATAAATATGAAAATGAGTAAAGTTATTATAATAGTTAAAACAATTTTTTTTATACATTTCTTCAGTAAAAAAAATATTTAGTAAAAAATTATACTATTAGTTATTTGGAAGGTCATGACATGTTCAAGCAATCAGCTGGAGGGTTGAGCATAACAATTCTACTCAATCAATTAAAGTGAAGTTTTTTTATTTCCAGCTAATAATTAATTTGGTAATCTTTAATTTTAGGGGCTACTACTTTATAGGACAATTTATTTATGAGATATGAATATGCACAAGTATAAAGAAGCAATACAAAATCTAAATAAATATGATCCATGAAAATAATAGAAATCTGTTGGATGGGAAGCTCTTATTAGATTGTTTTGATACAAGATGAATTTTCAGTCATACATTAAATACTGCATTTGTACTGCCATGATTTTGTGCATTCCAACTATAATATTTCAGAATATACATTAGACTCTGTCTTTGATTTTTGACTATAATATCAGAAAATTTCACTCTTCTGAGTACAATTATCCGCCTTAGAATCACTTTCAAAACATTAAAAAATGATGACTTATATAATTGGACATCAACATCGTCCTCTAAAATTAGACATATAGAATTTTTTTTTTTTCAAACTTATATTCTCATCAGGGATTGTATTATAATGAATTTAGGGTTCTATATGTGGATTTTCGTTTTAATGTTATATATTAAAAATATAGTACCAATATAATGGAGATTCTGTTGTTTTGTTCAACTTTTATAGTTTGTTCACAGACACACACACAAAAAAAACTTGCTAGCAGATATGAACAATTTATTAGACTGTTGTGTATCATAAAAATATGCCCAAATATTTGATAACATGAACATATAAATATATAGATTATTTCATATATGTAAGAAGTAATGAAATAAATATCTACATTTAAAATTAATAACTTTGTGATACTGAATAAAAAGAGCTGTCTAATACAAAATAAAATAAACACTTCCAATATATTAGCACTGTATTTTCTATTTCCTTTCATAAAAACAGGAATATATATAGTATTGCCAAAACATTTTCTTTTACAAAAAAAAAACAAAACAGTTTAGTAAAGATTATCTGATACCCTTAATTTTGTATATATGCTAAAAGAATGTCAGCCTTGTCTGAGTCTAATCAAAATGTTGTGTCAGTTTAGTTATGACAGAGATGTCTGAATTGATAATTCATTTAATATTCAAGATTGATGATCTAAGGGTAATGACCGTGTATAATAAAAATGATCCAATGAAACATTCTAGAAACACCTGTGATTGGAAATTGACAAGAGAAGTCAAATAAAGTTATAAAGAATTAATGCCCCCCTCCTCCACCAATAGAGAGGACAAATCTCTGCCAGGAATATTACATGTATAAAAGCTTTGGTAGAAAAATAAAATTAAAGATTTGGATGTCTATCAGTAGTCAGATAAATCATTTACATTTTACCTCCACTGGAATAATTTATGACTGGTCATTATAAACAAGACTGATTTCTCTTATAGGAAACAGTGATAGTGAAATCATTATGAAATAGATAATCGTATATCGTGGTCTCTTTTATAAAATAATTACTCTACATAAACATATCCAACTGAAAAGTTTAGGTGAAAACAGGTTTAAAGTTGATGAACATAAAGATGTATTAATTTACTTTTAAATGAACTTCCATGGTTATTTTAGAGTACTGAGAGAGACATTAGTATCATGTGTGTATATCTATTAGAGAACTTGAAAAATCCCTTTTTCTAGGAATTATTCAACATTCCATTTTGTCAGTGCTTAAATATTTTATAATTCCACATCACATGCAAATAGTTTTAATTCCAAGCGTGTTTGTTCATCATAATAAAACATCACATGTAGCCACAATTTTTCCATCACCATTGTTAATCTAACCAAATCTTTAAATTCCTTCATATGTATGAAGTTATAATAAATATTATAAAATAACATATCATAAATTTTTATAAGTTGAAACCCTAATATTTTTAAAAAATATTTTTATTTATAGAAATTTGTTAAAATTAAAACTTTTTTTATATACCTTATTCTGTTTTTACATAAACTTTTTAAAAATGATTGATTTCAAAGTTGTTTTGAAGTAATACGATCAATCAAAAACTAAGAAAAGCAATTTATATTATCATCATATTTGATAACAAAAATATTTTCATCTTTTTATTTCCCATTATTTTTCAAAAAATTATCTTTCTCAATATTTCTACAAATGGGGGAATTTGCTTATCTGCATTTTAATGTTTTTGACATTTTGCTTTAAAAAGGGAAGTACCTTGTTGGTGTTGATATTTTGATGCTAGTTTTTTTTTTTTTAAAGTATATCTTGTTGGTGTTGATGTTAAAAAAAAAAAAAAGAAAATTAAAGCAAGATTCGATTTATTAATTTTGTCGAAATTTAATAAATGGCAAGTTATACAGTGCATACATATAAAAATTTTAAATCTATGTTTAGTTAATTAAATTCTGAAATATGTTTCTGTAATCCTCATACAATGTCAAATAATCCACCTACAAAAAGAAAAAAGCGATTTCTTTGGATACAAAAATTCAAATTTTAGCGCTTACAACCAGAGAAGAAACTATATCTGTATGAAAGCATTTTGGTTTACATGATCTGAAATTGATACCATCTTATAGAAAATTATATAAAGCTCTAAGCACAATACGAACCCAGACACAAATAATTCAATTCATTCATAAAATCACAATAACACCAGCAGTATAGAACTAATGTTGTTCAGGAATTCATAGCATGAATATTTTTTAGTGATAGTAGTAATATTGCAATCATGTGCAAACGTGTTCATTGTCAGAAAGTGACAGCAAATAAAATCTTATTATAACTCCGATTACATATTCTGTCCAATTTTTAAATTCGTTAATTCTTAAGGTTTTTTTTTTTTTTTTTGTATTCAAAAGAAATTTATGTTCCTACAATTCATTTTTATTTATGTGCAATATTTATGAAATAAAATTTGATAGCACCCAAAAAGATAAGATTTTAATAACGTTTATTCATTATTTTCGTTGATTTCTTAGGACCTGAACCAATATTCTAATTTTCCAGTTATACAATGAATTTTTTTACACGATCAATTTTCGGGAACCAAGAGAACCAATCTATCGTATAAAAACAGAATTAGGTGCGTGTATATATATATGAGTATATCTATTTTCTCAAACAAATATCAGTTTTTTAATTTAACTTAATCTCTTTATTTCTTCTTAAATAATTGTATTTGTATATAGATATTTTTGTGTTTTATAAATATGTATTGTGTATATCTATAATTTTCTTTTTTTTTTTCAATAAAAATTACGGAAATGCTAAAGTAATAATTTAAAAATATCAGTCAAATATTTTTGCTAAAAAAAAATTATGAATTGGTAGCTTTTAATATAATATTAAAGAAATGTCCTTTTAAATCTAACTTTTAGTAAAAATTTATTTCCGTGATTTTTTTTTGATGAAAACTCGGAACTAAACATAAGCTATTATTTTACTCCAGAGTTATTCATTATTAGCTTAAAAAATTAATGGACATTAGAAAAAATATTATTAAAATTACACATTCCTAATTAGTAAAAATTATCCATTCATTTTCTTTTTTTCAAAATGATTTGATAAATATCAAATAATAAAATTCTTTCACTCTCTTTAAATACTTATTTTATATGAATCATATCGTCAATTATCTGAAAAAATAAAATAAACATTAAATATATTTATTTTACTTTTATTATAATTTACATTTTAATAATCAAAAAAGCAAGTCATATATAACGTGACATTACTTTTATAAGCTTGTATTTACAAAAATGTAATCAGAGAGCATACCAATAGCTCAAACAAGCACTTAATTGATAAGTGCTGTATGAGAAAATATTTAAAATCTCTATCCAGAACAATCCTATCTCCAGACCAACCGGTTTTGAGGTTATGGCTCACCTCAGTGAAGAGCTAGAGATTTTCGGACATGGGTTTTGAGTTGATGTTTTACATCTAGTGTCTGAATATTCTAGCTCTTCACCCCGGTGAGCCATAAGCTCGAAATCAGTTGGTCTGGAGATAGGAATGTTCTGGATAGAGATTTTAAATATTTTCTCATACCGCACTTATCAATTAAGAGCTTGTTTGATTTTAATTTTATTTTTTTCAGATAACTGTTGATAATAATCATAAATATGCCTTTCCAAAAAATGATGTAGAAAACATTACTCATGATTCTAGAAGAATAACTTCTTAGTTAAAAGTAACTAAGTACTCATTTATCAATGAGAACTTAATTAATAGCTAAATTGTTTAAGGAATAAGTATATGAAAAAAAAAAAAAAAATCGAAAGCAGCAGCTTTTTCAAGTGTTACATAGCCCAGAATCTAACTCAAGATCATGAGTATATCAGATAGATATACTAACAACTATAGTATCAGGCTATTTAAATTAATATACATATAATAATTATTTAACGTGTTAATCGTTATAGCTTTTAATGATTTTATAAGTAGCTTTGTAACAGTTTTTTCATGTGATTATAAATATGACATTTTTAAAATTATAATTATAACATTTAATTGCAACATATATATTCTAACCCAATATTTTTAATTATTTAGAAATTATTTGCACTTTTCACCATTTCTAACCCAATATTTTTACAAATTTACACTTTTTTTATTTGTTATTTATTTACACTTTTGCACTTTTGACACTACTTTTTTCCGTTTGTATTAAGGCAACCAAAGTAAAGCAAAATATCCATTAATTTGCCAATATGATCTAAAATACTTTTCATATAATACAATTGTACATTCAATTCTCTTAAGCCATGCCACGATTGTAATAACAACAATAATTGATCACTTATTAATTTAAAGAATAATTATAATAATATTAATCTCAGGGTTCTTTGTTTCATGTAAGGAAATGTTCGGCGGTATTGTGTTGTCGCATATGACTGGCGTTCTGGTCGGCTATAGGAAACATTTATTTTACTTAAATTCAATGTGTCTTCATCTCTCATATCCACTGCTATATTATTTAAAGAGATGATAATTCTATTCAATAATGACGTATAATTTTGAATAACACAGCCTTTTTTTTTTTTCAGAATCTCAGTCAGAATAATAAAAAGACAAGGGTGCTTTTTGTGTCCTTCCATCATCCATGACAACACAATAATATAACTAAGATTTATTACTTAGACAATTTAACTAAATGGGAATGGAATAATATGCAACCAAAGTTAATGGTTTGCGAATAAATTCATTTTTTTTTCTTTACAAAAAGGTGAATGTTTAGTCTTAAGTTTTCAACTCCATAAATATTATCATTAAACTAAAATATAATGACATATTCCGATCTGCTTAAATTTATTTCTCTGGTCTATTAAGTTTTTAAGGGTTTGAAATGATTTCGGACTCAAGAAAAGGTTTTGCAAATATTGTGCAAACACTTATATTTAGCATATAAAAACAAAAAAAATGAATCTACAACAAATTTTAACAAGACTATAATTTATTATTATCACAAAAAAATATATGAACATTTATTCAATAATCCCATAGTAATACAAAAATATAAAATATAACTGATATTAATCTGTATACTCTTTTGGTTATGGACTAGAGGTTACTACTTCTCCTGTATGCAATCATATGGATTGATTAACTACAAGTACATTTCATTACCAATACATTAATTATTAAATTTTGGTAACCTTGTAGAAGCTTTTATTCAAAATTATTGACTAACTATTTTTTTTTTTTTTTAATGATTAATCCAATCATCTGCAATACGCAAAATATTAAATTTATTTCTAATATTTACTTTATTTATGGTCTTTAATGGGATAACCTATTCTAATTATAGGCCAGTTATCAGAAGTTACACTTACCATCTTACATTTAACTTAATGCTAACTTAAGTTATGATACAAATTTTATTCATACGTATAATTTTAAATATGAGTATTATTTAATTACTAACCAGAATTAAATATTGCATTTGAATATTCCTTCAGTAAATAAGCGTTTTAAATTACGCAATTTTAATTACTTTCTCCATTGATTTACTTGTCAAATACTAGCAATATTTAGCAGCACAATACAGATATTGATCTTAGTTACTAACGCACTATTTATACTAAAGTGGATCTTGAGGAACTAACACCTCCAATATAACCTTTATCTTGCCCGAACTTTCAAAATTAAGCACAATAATCAACACCTTCCATGGTGGAGCTATCTTTATTTTCACATGAGGAATATGGAATAACCACGAAGGTCTGTAAAGTAATCTACTACATTAAAATATTTTGGTGGTTTCTTGCCTCTTACTTGGGCATACAATGAACACACACCAAATACAATCCTCTCCTGGGATTTAAACGAATGAAGCATACTAAATGTTAGATAAATTCTTGATCGTCCTATCTATGAGAATCGATCACTTGGGCTATAAACATACCCGAACATTATATTTAAAATCTTCCTCTCATGGAAAACAAAGCTTTTGAGGAGATCATTTTTCATCCCACAAAATAAATACATTATAATTATTACCTATGCGAATATTAAGCATATACCAATGCTATATCTGGGCAGGATAAGTAAATACACTGATTATAATAAACTTATATTACCGTGTATATTTTGATCAACATCTGAAATCAATGGACATCATAGAATAAAAGTATAATAATTTTAATTTTAATAAAGGAACATTCAAAATAGTTGGTAGCATACTATCTTAAACTACATAAAGTGGATGTGTTATTTAAGAATAATTAGGAATAAATTCCTCAATTAATACAGTATAAATTCGATTCAAAACTTTAACAAGAAATATTTTGTTATAGCATTTTTTTTTTTTTTTAGTTACCTCTGATAATTTTCAATATTTATTTTACCCCTTAAATATCTAAATATTTTTCTTTTACGTATCTAACATACAAAATTTCTACCTACAATTGTATGTAATAATTAAAATATATTTTATAGATTTTTTTTTTTCTTTCGTGTTAAATATCAACTTAACCTATAATAATTATATTAAAACATACCTTTGTCATTACAAGGCTATTAAATATCACTTGACCATACAGACTTTAACCTATGTGATATAACAAAAAAATACATATCATTTATAACTTAGTTTTAAACAATCATTAATTAACAAGTGCATACTCTCTCATTAGAAAATGTTTTTCTGTTGAGCAATTGAAAAGCTTTATCCAGTCGTATTTCACGAAGCAAGTTTAAAAACAATAAACGCATGGTATTATTTCCTTTGAATAAAAGTTTTCTCTTATTTTGTGCGTTTAATAAATTAGGTAAAGAAAAATATAGCAGAATTGAAGATGTTACAATTTTGGGATCCATAGAAAATAAAATATACATATTATAACATAACGAACAGTTGACGATAGACGATAAACATACACAATTCTTTTTTTTTTTATTATTGACGATACGTACAATTCATATTAGCTAGCTTACTTATGGACGGAAATGCGCAATTTTTCCGAGAGATTATTCTGATAATAACTGCAGCTGATTTACATGTATAGGAAGTTTTAATAAATCCAACTGATGTGTAATATAATATATCATTTATTTTTATCATTAAGTCACTAAGATATTTGGTTTTGTTCATACTTTAGGAATTATAAATTTTTTAACGGTAACTTCTCCGTAAGAATGCCCCTATATAACTCTTCCTATATTTACTCTGAGAAAGTTTATATATATATATTTTAAAAAATATACAGGTGCATAATTTAATCTTATTTATCATTATTATTATTTCCAGACAATTCTTGGTGAATAAAATATATTTTAACGTATGTAACTACATTACTTGTAAAGGCAGACAATATTGAGAAAGAGCGCGAAAATGTTTCTAGTTGATTTTCCTTAGTTTCAAAATATTTCTTTCAATTATTTTTTTTTTTTTTCTATACCAAGAAAATATCAATAAATGACATAAAGTTAATAAATAATTAATCTTTTCTTGGAAATCGCTTCTTTTCCTTAATTTAGATATAATATAATTTTTCGTGATTCTTTTAGTTACATCTGTCATTTTTGAACTTTAGCGCGAGACAATAAACTTTTAAGTATAAAAGGTCTTTAGATAGGTAGATGGCATAGGAAATCAGGATATCTTATCAAAAAAATTTAGCCACGCATTATATTATTAAAATTTTACTTTGATTACATTTATTTCTGCAAAATAAAATGAAAAAATTGAGTTACCAAATTTCAGCACTGTTCCTTCCTTGAAAACTAAAAGCAGACTATATATTTTTTTTTTTACTTTAGCGACCTCTTACAGAAAAATAATCATTTGATTATAACGTAAACAAAAGAAAGGAAAAACTTATTACAATCATATAGTTTTCAGTATTATTTACCTGGATTACAAAGTAATTTGACAATATAAAAAAAAATAATAATAAATACATTAAATTAACAATCAGTGATGTATAATTCTTTAAACATTATTTTTTTTTTTTTTTTTACAAAAAGAAATTACCAGAAGTTATTGTGCTTTATGATAAGACACTCATCCACTCTCCCCTCTACCCATCCAAAATCAATTACTGTTTAGCTTTTATACCATATTAATTTGCTCTAATTATTAATATCTCAATTAAATTATTCATGTTCTCTCTTTAAAAATGACATTGAGTTATTAAATCTATTAGTTATTCACCCAAAACATGCCAAAGTGAGTGAATAGCATACTTTATTAATCAATTATTAATATTGTTATTTTATCTTTTTATTTCTTTAAAGAATAGCATTGTTTTCCTGCAGAAATAATGCCAAGTAAACCAAGTGTCAATAACACTAGGTTACAATATATATATATATATATATTCTATTATATATATATATAAAACCATTTAGCCTTGAGCATTATTACACTTATTATATATATTATGATTATAATTTATAAAATAAATTTATATATATTGAGAGTAAGTAAATTGTTAGAAAATAACAGCCGTTGTAAATACTTATGTTTTAATAATAAATCGATTTCCATTACAGTAATTATATAAAATAGATGGCTTTTATATTTGCATGGATTTTTGACAGTTCTTCAATGCAATTGATGAAGATTATTCCTGAAATATATATATAGTGCTGAATGGTATGTCGATATTTTTTATGCAATAAAGTAGCAGAAAAAGATATATGTTTGGTGATAATATTTTTTTCAGGTTTATTTATGTATATTTAAATTAAAGTGCGTTATTCTCTGGTTTCTTGATTTAGGTTTATTAATAAAAACGTAAGTCCTGGCTCTGATATGTTTAAAGTACAACTATATTACAACAGGCTAATTAATGGAAAATAATTATAATGCTAAACATTCAAGCATTAACTAGTCAGCCATTATTATACTATTTATATAAGATGAATGATTGTTATATTTGTGTGATTACTGGCTGAACTCCGAAGCATCTGCTAGAAAGTTTTTCCCCCCAGAAATATACGTTTGTGGCAAAGTGATTGGACTATTCTGTTATAAACTAAAGCAGTAATAAAAGAATTCATGATGAATGGAGTAGACATCTCTCCAGATTTATTGCAAATCTAAGTATGTATATAGGAACACAAAAATGTCTATAAATGTATGTATATAATATCAAATACGGAGGCAATATATATATATATATTCATATATGCACGAGTATAAGTATGTATATAGGAACACAAAAATGTCTATAAATGTATGTATATAATATCAAATACGGAGGCAATATATATATATTCATTCATATATGCACGAGTATATCCATATTATTATAATTCGGTAAATTATAATAAATTATAGGTTTGTAAATACGTATGAAAAATAATTATAAAATTGATAATATCATGTTGTAGATGTAAAATGACTGATAAAAATGTATTAATTTTTCTCATGTGACGTAGCATCAGCCGGGAAGCGAACCCGCTAACCTGGGACAACTGCTTGTAAAGCAGCGGTCACTGACCTATCGACCACCAATGCTTGACAAAAATGTATTAATTTTAATTCTCAAAAAGAGATGATAATCAGATGAAATATCAGAGCAAAAAGAATTAAAAAAACAATGACAAAAAAAAAAAACATGTCGTATATGTGTTATTTTAATTTCCAATTTTTGAAAGTTTGCAAATTGTGTTTACTTATTATTACAACAACAATAATACCTATTATTAGTTCTCAAAATACCTTTTATTGGTATATAAATAATTATGATAAACAACAATTAGTCCAATGCAGGGCAGAGGTTTCTTCAGAAAAATGGTTAAAGAAAAGACATTATTCAGCAGACTTAAAAATTGTCAGGTGATGGGAATTTGAACAGTTTTTCATCTTTGTTTTACCCTATAACTAAGAATATCTAGATATCCATTTACTGATTAATAATGATGATTAGCCGAGTTAATAATGAGTTAGCTGCTTGCTGGCAAAACAAGTAGTCTAAAATCTGTTAATTTTCAAGTTCACTTGGACCCAGATCAGAGGCACGGCAAATGAATGTGCTATTATTGTTCTATGAGATTTTTCATATACAAATATATTTATAAATGCCAATAATTAAAAAATATTCACAATATGATAAAATAACAGCATGACCAGTTGCTGAGAAATCAAACGATGGGAAAACATCAAATTGAGATGCTGATCACTTTTTAGACTTCATAGTTTAATTCCTTCCTTCCTTTATATTATCTTTTTTTTTTTTTTTTATTAGAACTCTTAAAAAAAATCTTTTTAAAAATTTAAATTAAAATCTTTTTTAAAATTCGTTTTAAAAGTAATAATACAAATTATGATTCACTGTTTAAGCTCATAATAACAATAGTAGTTCGAATTGTTCATAACTTCATAAAACATTTATTTATAATATCCATTAATATAATATTTAAACAGCATTAAACTGTTGCACATGCGCTTTGAATTTTAACTATAAAATGAATGAATACTAACACTTCAAACACATGATAAAGTCTTTGGAAAAGATAGAATGGCCATCTATCTTTTCGAACCCAAACGCTTTTGTATGGGCGAATGTTAAGTGTTCGAAAGTGAAAGCGTGAAGATATTAAATAATCACTTTAAATTACTTTTACATGCTTGAATATAAAAACTATGTATTTGTCTGTGTGAAGATATATCTTCTAAACTAAAAAACTGCAATGGAAAAAAAAAGTGAATTTAAGCAAAAAAAAAAAAACAAAGAACAAATTGGGCAATAAATAAATAAAATATAAAAAAGATATTACATGATATACAAGCAAACAGATGTCATGAGCTCCAGCAGAGAGAGAGAAAGAGAAAAACAACTACAATACTATAAACTAAAGCATTAATTTATTTTTTCACTTTTTATTATTTATAAAAACAAAAATTGCAAAAAATACTCTAAGTAAAACTTGAAATAGCTTTTATAATAAAAAATTTAACAACTGTCAAACAAAATGATATTTTGTTTTAATAAAAAAAATTCTACTTTATAAAATAAACACAAAACAATTAATGCTAAAAACTAAAATAGAAACAAAATTTTAAAATCAAAATACAATTCTAGTAAATAGTTTGTATATGATTTATCTACAAGAATTACAGGTATTTAACAATTTTGAAAATAAATATACAAATTGCAACTTAATGATATAGGGAACCTTCTTATTTTATAATAAAGTACTAAATCGGTGATGCTTGAAAAATTATTTTACAATGATTAAATAATATGACTTGATGAGAGATGGTAAAACGGCTACTAATGTAAAGGACTTAATTTTGTCAGTGGCAATAAATAAGGTGAATTTTTGTATCATTGTAGTTTAAAAGCTTACATATTAAATAAAAATTAATAACTTTTATTAACACTTTAAACATGACTGTGGTTAACGATGGTATAATTTCAGACAAATTAAAAAATCCAGTAATCAAATGAAAAACAAAAATAGAAAAACCTTATGTAATAAAAAATGCAACTAGTCCTCCCTATAAGTTTTGCACTTTGCAAGAAAATAAAAAATAGTAAAAGTAAAAAGCTTACAAAAAAAGAATATTGAAACAGCAATAGTAAAAGTAACATTACAGCAGGCTGGGAACAAATGCCCTACTTGCTTGTAGTAACCCAGAACAATGTTACATGGGGTGAACAGATGGAAGATATTCAAGAAAAGAGAAAAAGTGAAGTAATGCATAGCACTAATTACTGTTTTGGGTACAGAAAACATCTTATGAAAATATAAATTTTTATTATATCATAATAGATTCTTCAAGTAAAGCAAAAAAATAAAAATTATACTGTGAAAAAGCAGATGTAAGTTCCAATATTTATTAATAATAAATTTATAGACTTCAGTCCTATCAGAATATATAATGAAAATGACAACATACTTCTTTTGGTTAGCTAAATGATTAATGGCACAAGGTATTAGCACTAAGACATCAATCATTAATATTATAAAAAATGATTTATCAGACAATCAATCAATTTATTTCATCCTCTATCTGACTACTTAGAATACCTACACAAACATGACATGATTAAAACAATTAAATTCACAGCTACATTCTTTGCAAGATCCTTTACAGGATTGACATGCAGTGAAAAGAGGCAGAAAATACCATTAAGCATCTGAATTTAGAAAAATATATATTATGTTACTAGAAACCTAAATCCAATTTACACAGCCATATCACACATGCCCACATGATTTTACTTAATTTCTAAAAAAAATATAGCAAATACAGCTCAAACATATCTTCGATGATTACATTAAAAATAAACAGGGTCACTTGTCAGATGAACTTACTCATCATATTTTTAGGCACTCTATTCTTATCACTGTTCAACAATGTCTATGCTTCAGATACTCCAAACTTGATCATATTGTCTTACAATGCAGAGTAGAAAATTATATTGTTGCGACAAAATAGAAAATCTTGCTCACTTATGCAATAATGTGCACAAGACTATTTCATGGTTTAATGCAGTCTCTAAAAACAACCTGCTCATCTTAGATGTATGTTATTACATAAGTAATAACACTTCCTCCAGCATTGCTGTCTATAGAGAACATCTACTCTGAATATAATGAATCACAAATTAATCAAACATACAACTCTAATGACACTTCAATGAATACAGTATCTGAAGATCCACCCACAATCAAAGAAATTGAGCGATGCACCAAAAGTGTTTTCCTTCCTCATCTAGGGAATACTGCTAAAGCAATATCTTTCACTGATGATGTCCTGATAATCTTTATAGGCCTGCAGAACACTACTTTGGCCATATTCTGAATTAATTACAAATGCTAATAGGATCTAAAATACATAAACTATATGGCAGTTTATCTACAAGTTATAAACTACCATCATTCTTCACAAAAACTTCTTCTTTCTTGGGATTCCAATCAATTTATTTAAAACAACATTTAAGACATCACTTAAACCATCTCAGTATCAGCAAGTTATCTTATTTAAAGTAAAATGACAGTTTGCATTTTTATATAATTATTTCAGTGATATTTAACAATTTAATTTTTTTTTGCATTCAGAAAAAATCTAATAATAACAAACAATAGCGTTTAATAAAAAGGTGTAGACTTTTAAAAATCTTTCTGTTTGAGATATGTTGTTTTGAAAATAGCATTCAATGTAAGTCCTTTCATTGATTTACACAAAAAATTAATTATGAAGATTATTTACATCAGTTATGATCCACTAACATAAAATTAGCCAAATAGGTATGTGAAAAATATTTATCAACAGTTCTCTCAGTTCATGTAATTTGGTTGAAAAAAAAAATTAAAATTCATAAATTTGAATCTATAACAATTTTGTGTGTACGCTTGCATGCGTGAGTGACTTCATGAATCACCAGTTATTTTCTCATTTCATGCACAAAATCACATAGTTGAGATCATAATTAAATGAAAAAAAAAATAGAGATAATTTACGATTTGTTCATGCAAGAAGATGCTTACACAAAATTTCAGAATTCAAATTATTATTATTAAAATGGCTCCAAAATGCAAAAGCAATAATGATGAAAAATTTGCTCAGACTGAAAAAAGTTATGAAGTATTTCCTTTATGTGCCAAAATAATTTAATAGGAAAATTAGACATGTGCAGAGTGAACATGTTATTATACATATTCACTTATTTAGATTTGAATGTGCATGGATGTGATCTTTCTATTATTATAACTGCCTTTTCCAAAATTACATTATTCTATTTCGTGTTCACTATTTTTGACGTTTTAATATATATAATATCATAGCTACATGTGTGATGTATATCTACATGTGATATATATATATATATATAGTTCTTACTGAAGTTTAAGATGAGTTTCAGTAGGTAATAAAATGTGTGATTTTATTAATGGTGGTTATCTTAACCTATGAAGCAATTAAACTATGTTGCTATGACATTAATAATATTAATATAAAAATTGTTTAATTGACATTATTCATTTTAAAATGAATATGTGAATAATAAAGGATGTAGTTTGGATAAAATTATTATTCTTTTATTATATCTATTTTTGTTACTGCATTAACTATAATAAATTACAAACAATACAACTAAATGTTTAATACCTCAAATATATTTCCAGTATATTATAGTAAAAATGTACTATAAATTGTTTAATTTGTGTTAAAATGAACGAATGTTATTTGTATTAAAAATGTAAATGTTTGTAATATGTAATAATTGTAAATTTTCTTTTTCTTACTTGTCATTATAATAATATTTTTACTTATGGAACACTGGTTAGAACTGACTAATGAATGAATAAAAGGTATTGCTATAGTTATTCTGACATCAAGGAAAAAAAGTTACAAACAGAACTGAAGAGAAAAAACTAGCTCTCTTAACTTTGGCTTCACTAGAAGCAAATCTAAGTTTCTTCTTATGATTTTTTAAATTTATTTTTAAAAGTATATGATTGTAAAATGGATAGAATGATAGCTGAAAGCAATAATGTTCGTTGACTGGCCAGGATCATAAAATTTGTGAGAGACGACAATTTACTGAAATATGAAAATTAATTCTTAGCATTTCAAATCATCAGAATGATTCTTTGCTTTGAAAACATAGATATTTCCTACTTTCAATGATGAGATCTAAATGTTAACAACAGAAAAATGTACACAAAGTTTATGTTCACCTACTGATATAATTTTACAAGCTTGATGTATTATTTATACATGGGATAAAAATTGGTTCAATTTCCATAGCTGTCTGTTCATTTGCAATGATTTATGAATTGCTTGCTTGCTAAATGAAAGAATGTCTATATTGCATCATTGTGGATATAAATTAGGGTTGACAAGCTTATAACCTTACATAGATCAAATATCTGCTGAATGAAAAAATATTGAAATAAGAAATTAAGAAAATGTACGTCGAACCTTATAGTTTTGATACTATTTTTGAAATGCCGTATTTAAAGAATATCACTCAATTTGTTTGTTTATATTTATCATTATTATTGCTATATATATATTTCTCTTCATTTAAAATGTATAGTATTTATTAATAAAAATATTAATGTAATTTTAGGTTATGTAATAATTTTTTCCATACCTAAATGTAAGTTTAAATTTATGTCTTGCTGCATAGTAATTATTATTTTAATTTTAAATATTCATTTTTACTTATTGATTGATTATAAATTAACTTCAGGTATGTCACTTATATTAGGAGTTCAAAAATATTATATCATAATAAATATTTCTTTTATTTTGTCCTCTTAAATTTATATTAACAAATAAATATATATATATTATCTATACTAAACATAATGTAATTATAAAAGACGAACTCAGACTTTCAAACTCCCAACAACTATTCCATTCATCTTATACAACTGATACACATTACCACATACATGTGAAAAAGATAAATGATTT
The DNA here is from genome assembly GCA_028023455.1 of Epiperipatus broadwayi. Classification (NCBI taxonomy): domain Eukaryota; kingdom Metazoa; phylum Onychophora; class Udeonychophora; order Euonychophora; family Peripatidae; genus Epiperipatus; species Epiperipatus broadwayi. The sequence continues at coordinate 10,770,407 of JAQFVV010006201.1, forward strand.
CCAATATACATATTTTGTGCTGAACCAGCACCCATTAGTTGGTCTAAATTACCTTTTCCAATATATATGCAATCACTACTCAGGTTATATTAAGATATACAATCTTCAAACTTTAATGGACAGTCTTCAATCTTCTCCACTCTTCAACCATCCATATCATTAAAAATCTGAAATGCTCAAAGCCCTTGATGATACTAATATTGTCATACCTATGTTGATCTTAAGTCAATCTGATGCCTCACACACAGGACTTTAATATGTCCATTTAAATACATGTATATTATCTATACTAAACCTAATATAATCATAAGGAACTTGAATTCAGATTCATATATATATATATATATTTTATATTCCTATTATATATATTTTTAAATGAAGTATAGAAAGAAGATAGATCTTGAACTCTCTTATATTTCAAAAAGTATAAATGTTTAACATTTCTTTTTGTGTGTTACATATATGTGTTTGCATTTAGTATCTAATAAGTGAAGATTGATGGGCAATCACCTATTTAAATATGAAATTAATGTTGATCAAAAAAGGACTGCTTAAAGCATAATCAGATTATATGCATATATTTTAAATGTTTATTTATCATATATATATATATACACATTTGATTTTAATTTATATCAATTTGTTTATAAATTTTGAATTAATTTAAAACAAATCAACTTGCTTGGTTCTCATTCAATTTTACAATGCAAATTTATTGGTGAATTGTATTTGGATGAGACAATATTCACTAAGTGATTATACCACATAATACATTAGAAGCAGTATAAAATAATTCAGAAATCAAAGACATAGGATGGATAAGAAAGTCTAATCACATATCATTTCATTTGTATGGCCAGTTATAGATTTTATATAGCAATAAATTAACTGATTTGACATTCTTAAATATTTAATAAGCAACTGTAATTATTTTGTTAGTAACAAGTAATAGATATACTAAAATAAAAATTATATATGAATTGATTTGAGAATTGATAAATATACAAATATGATAATTATTGAAGATGAGTAAAGATAGTTGCAATGAAATGTTCCTATATTTTATTTTAAGTCAATATTGATTAAAATAAATATTACATTGAGTTAGTACACAACCACAAAGATCGTAATCTTATTCAGTTATAAAGATGGTAATAGTAATATATTTTATTCTGTTATAAATTACAGTGATTTGCTTTAATTATATTTGAAGTTCGTTAATGTGGATCATAAATTTAGCTTAAATATTAAATTTTAATATTAATATTTGACTATAATAAATCTAACAATCTTTTATATGCTTTGATAGTTATAGACTGAAGTTTTAATAACTTGGCTTTAATAAACTGAAGAGTAATTGGATGTAATTTGTCAATTGTTGCAATAAACAGCAAATAAGAATCTATCATTTATTTTATATATTGTTATGAGTGGATATTGAAAATCATAAGGTTATTTAATAGGATGATTTTATTTTATAATATACTAAGTTGGTGAAAATGGAAATATAGGTTGAGTTAATTGATTTTGTATTATTATTAAAAATTTAATCTTACTATAATTGACTTAGTTAATAAGAATATAATGCTATTAGTGAATTAGTAAAGTTGAATTAGCAATAATTTTATTTTATTTAATTATAATTAGAAATCAAATATTGAGTTATATATTTTATTAGATAACATTGATATTGTAAATTTGTAAGGCATATTAAGATTATTATTTCACCAAATTGTGAATCATTTAGTTTAAATATAAATAATGTTTGACTTTTGGCACAAGTTTGTATTATTATAAACAGTATGTTGATTTATAAAGAATATTAAAGTCAATCTGTGTAACTCATTGCCATTATTTTCATTCTATAATAAGGGATCTGTATTATAGGAATATACTGTCATTTATAAGACAGTGATATTTAGTTTTATTGCTTTATCTTTGATCTATTGAAAATAATGCTTATATTTTAGAATAGGTTGAAGTAATGTTTTATTTCTTTTTTTTATCCTTCTAAAAGCTACTGGAATTAATGAGATTATAACAAAGATTATTAGCATTGTTTTATTAATTTAAGTGTTATATTGTTATTCATTGATTGATATTCATTTTAGTTTAGTTTATTATTTTTATTCTGTTACAAATGATGATCAATAATTAGATTATGACTCAGGGTACAGCATGGTCCACATATTTATTCTTTTACAATATATATATATATATATGGAATCATATATATATATATATATATATATATATATATATATATATATATATATATATATGGTTCATTATTTATCTATGGATTCCAGCAAAGTGCATGAAAGCTTAAAATCAAATGATCATATTGAGTTAAAAGTATTTAAGTATATACAAATATATACGACATATTAAGACATCATGTACATTTATATTAATAGGAATTAACTTAGTGAACAAACATTGCATTAAAATATTTCTTACTTTAAATAATATGTGAGAAGATAAAACCCTAACTATTTCCTAAGGTGCAAGAAGACGTAATATGATTTCTTTTTGCTATTTTCTAAAATATAGAAATAATAAACACCTCCATACTTCCCCATTCTTTTTAAATTCTTATAAATAAAGATACAATAAATATAACAATTTACTCTAGATAAATACTTTGCACATAATAAAGACATATATGAGAGATAGTGACCTGGGCCAACTGATGAGTGCTGGTTTAGCATGAAATGCATCTTGGGGGTCATTTGTCTTTTATTGTATCTTTATTTATATGAATTTAAAAAGAATGGGGAATGGGTGTGTTTATTATTTCTATAAAGATATTACATATGGGACAGAGAAAAGTGAATAACTCCGTGTGTGTAAAATTAAATTAAAAAAATCAGATATATTAATCTTTAACTGAAGTTTAAAGTTTATATCTGTGCTAGAGATAATCTCTAGTTTCGAAAATGATTAGTACTAATCATTAGTGTATTTATCAGAAATGGATGGCGTTAAAGTTGTGAGTGGAGAAAGTTTGACAATGGTAAATGAAAATGTAACAATTTCGAAAATATATGTTCATTTTTTGACAATTTTTATTACAAATCTAAAAAGATATTTTAATTTTTTGTTTAAAAAATCTTTTTTCATATACAATAAATAATTGATCAAAAATGCAGCAGAAAAAGTTAATTTTTTTAATGATTTTATGTACTGAAAATGATAATGTTGTAAATATAGCTTTGACAGAAGCAATTAATCATTTTTTTTATTAAAAAATATTTAATCACATTTTTAAATTAAAATTTGTATAATTTAAATAAAAATGATTTCAAAGAACAATTTTACAAATATTCCTTTTTCTAATTTTCAAACCTAAAGTTCAGTTTCATATAAATAGGATAATTATTATTTTTTATTATTATTTCTTATGCAAATGTTATCAGTTTTACATTAAGTTATTACTCAGTAATAAATAAACATAAATATCAAAAATTTCTTAATGTCATTTACGTAAAAAAAAAAAGGGCATTTTACATGAACTGAAATTTGAATCTAGATATTAAGAAAATTTTTTCAAGTATGTGAAAACTTTTAAGCAAGCTTAAAATTTTTTTTAGGTAGCCAGATAGCAATCCAATAATTGATGGATAATTGAATATCTAATCATTTTTAACTAGAGGGGACAAAAAGGGAAAAACAAACCATAAAACACTCCTGAATAATCTAATATATATTGTCATTTCCATATTATTTGTAAAAAAAAATGATGAAAAGTTTTTGCCATATAATAAGACATTTAAAAAATCTTTTTACTCCTATGTCCCTTACAATTAAATTTAAATTATTTCAATTGTCTGATTACTGAAATTTATTCTAATATACAAGTTAGTTTCAATGATATTTATGAGAACAGACCATGAAATATAACACAAATAACATTTTTTCTAGTCACATTTTAAGTATATAATATAATTAAAAACTTTTAACATTTAAATCAAAAACTATATTGGCCAAAATCATATTAACTCCAAGTTCCATTAAAAGTTCATAAATTATTACAATAAATGGGAAAATTAAATGGCTCTTTGACATTTAATGAAGACAATATGAATCCACCAATAATTTTTGAAATAGTTGTCATTAAATAATTATACACAAACTTAAGCAATATACAGATTAATTAATGTAATTAACAATCCAATTATAGTTTTAATTATAGTCAAATCATCATATGATTATTCAATACATGAAATAATACGCTGTGTAACATCTTATTAGATTCATAGTTATCAAACCATTTAACAATAAAGAATTACTATTGCTAAAATTTCCCAATTATAGCTCATTGAATATTATTATATTAAATATTCAAATACTTCTTTTGAATAAATAAATCAAAATAAATGCAGTAGTTCTCCATCCATGGATTCAGAATATATGATTTTAGTAATCCACATTTGAAAAACTTAAATAATAATAATAAAAAAATTAAAAGTAAATTATATAATCATGTATCATTTACATAAATCATATATCATTTATATAAATGTAAGTAAGAGCATCTGATTATATTATTTTACTTATAAAAATCTCAGTGGTAGTGATTTTTAATATTTATTGTTACAGTACCTCGTACTTCTTGTATCTATATATATCTTATATGTATATTTGTGATGGTACAAAAAAATAAATTAAATTTTTTATAAACAAACTAAAATAATTGCCTTTCAAATAAGCATGACAACTTTTGGATGATCAAATTTATATGTAATGATATAAGTTCCACGAATGAAAGCGCTAATTTATTTCTTTCAAATTAAGACAGATTTTAATTAAAAAAAAGAAAGAATGGTATTTAGTTTGGATGCATATATCAGATTTTACTTAAAATTTATTTCTATATTATCTTATTAAAAAATACGTACTTGGTAAGATGACATGCTTATAGAACCATGTACGAGTAGGATTATATTTAATTAATTAATAATGTAGAAGTATAACTTTTTTAAAGTTTGAATAAACTATTAAAGTTGTCATAGCAGCTCACAGTTGAGTTACAACTACAATCTAAGAGTTCTTAACTTTTTGGCTTATAGTAATTAGGTAATGAATTAAACATGACAATGAGGATGGTATCCTTAATTTTATTAGTATGGCAATACTTGTGAATCTTCAATAACCTATATTTATAGATTTATTTATTAGAATCATGATTTAATAAATGAGAGGAATATAAGTAAAAATGACCATGATCTTTTTAAAGAGTGGTAATAAATAACAATAAAATTGTTGGGATAAAAAGACAGTCAAGTAGTTAGGATTGTAAAGACAATCACTTTATTATGTAATAAAAATCTACTCACATATAATTTTATTTATTAAATATTTTCTAATTTTATTTTAAACTTGTTATAGCATTATCACAACTAGTATTATTAGTATAAGTATCAAATTGTACAGCAATATTTTAAATACTGTAAATTTATGATTACATATTTAAGAATATTCTGGTTCAAATGTATATTCTGTGATAGTATTAACATCAATTCTTTTGAGTGCTCTTTTTAATATTTATTGCAATTTTTAATGAAAATTGGACTAAAAATAACATCACAATCAATGTATTGATTAATTACACTGGATTTAAAACTATAGATAAAATTGTTTTTTCACATGATGTATGGTTAAACTTCCTTATACATATATGCAAGCTTTTTCATTCTATAAGTGAGTGATGAATTACATTTTTTAATAATTAAGTTCATGTTAGTTTGATATTAAATGATGTGCACCTTGTAATCTTTATATTGATTTAAAAAAAACTAAAAATATATAGAAAACTATTTTGTCTTCTATTTCATCTGTTATTTCATTATTTTCAACCATAAGGTCTCTAAATTTAATTCAGTTTTTCCAATCCACAGCTTCTCCATATCATACTAACAAACTTTCTTATTTCATCCACACACACAGTCTATTTCCAGATCTTTAATAAGCTCTTAGAATGAAGTTTAAAACTTGAATTGTCCCTGTATTATAAAAGTATGTCCAGCAAATTTTATTTTAATTTCTTAATTTTTTAATGATGGCAACTATAATAGTTTGTTTTCTTACCCAATAATTATGCTCTCAATCCTTTGTTGTTACTTCCAAGATAATCTCAATATTTTATTGAATTATCTGAAGTGTGTATTGCTCTTCTGTCAACTGTCTAAGTCTCAGATCACAAACAAGAACTAGTAAAACATACCTACTAAAAATCTTCCTTTTCAAACACATTGTTAATATTAAATTATTTTACCAAAAGCATTCTATTCAAGTTTTATTCTATGATTATTTTTATCTATTATATTTCCATCCATATTAATCTGATCAAGATATTTATACTTGTTAATTTTTTTAATTTATGATTGTCATTCTTTTTTTTTCTTTTTCAAAAAAAAAATTTCCCTCAACATTGTTTAATGTTTTTATTATTTATCGTTAAACCTTCTTTCTTATTTTCATCTGATAACTCTTGCAACATTTCCTGAAGCTCCAAAACATTATTTACAAAAATGATCACATCATCTGCAAAATCTAGATTAAATAATCTTTATGTATTTTTATTCCCTTTATTTTCTATTTTAAACTACAAAATAATTTTTGTAAAATTGCTTAAATAGTTGTTTAGGATATTCTATCATAAATTCTTATTTCTTTTAATTTTCTTAGTATCACTATATAATCTTGACACTGGTGTTGCATTTTGATATTTTTCAGAATAGGACAATATCCTAGGTCTATATCTTCATGGTCCAAAGCTTTAATTGTTGCAGAAATACTTACAGAATCTTAAATGCCTTTTCATAATCTACAAATCCAACGCATATTCATTGGTTTATACAAATTCTCTCAATACCAATCATTGTAAAATTCAGTTTGTTTTTTTTTTTTGATTGGTTTGAATTCAAAATTTGTTGTAGGTAACTTATAATTATTTCTGGTATCCCGGAGAAGATTTTGTATGGAAGTGGCAAAAAACTAATAGGATTGCAAAAATATCATGTAAACAGTTATATAATTTTGGAAACAGTTTTTCCATTTCTGTACTTGCTTCTTTAATGATATCAATAATAATTTTATTATTTCCTTGAGATTTTTCCTTCTTGATATCTTTAATTGAATGTCTTATCTATTTACTTAAAATGATTAGCAATTCCGATACAGTAATTATAATGGTTATTTAGTTTTTTGTTCTTTATTATTATATAATTCTCTGTAGTTCCATCTTTTCTTTTTATTGTTGGATTAACTTTTTATCCAATATTCAGATTTTGTTTTATTCTTTCGAAACTTATTTCTTTCTACAGCTTGTCGTGCCAATTCATAATTATATTGTCTTATATATCATTATTCTTTTTTTATATCATTTTATAGAACTTCTGATATATTGATATTTCTTAATGGATCATTTAAAAATATTTTCATGTTTTTTTTTCATATATTGTCTCAGCTGAAAATTTATGCTAAATTACTTCTTTTTAAATGCTTTTATTGAAAAATTGGTTTGTTTATTTGTTAACTTTTGATCTTTTTCAAGTTAAAATGAAGTTTTAAAATCAAGGTTTAATATATTTAAATTCAATAGAATTGCTTGAAAATTGATATATAATTAAGTTATACCATCCATTTGAAACACTTATTTTTTTCAGATAAACCTTCTATTTCTTGCAAACATAAATTGGCAAGATAAGCTTATAGCAAATACACAAGAAAAAAACTAATTGTAACATCTTAATAAACATAATAATTATTAATTAATGCAATAAAACCGAGAATTATTTTGTATCAAATCTGACTTAATAAAATATAGCCTATAGTAAATAAAAAATATTAATATACAACATCTTTCCACGCTTTGCATATAAATATTTACTAAAATAGACACATTACTCACAATAGGAACAAAGCAAATCTTAAAATGATATACCAAAATCATTATATAGCATACAAAACAATTAATATTATGTACACTTCTGAATATTACCTTCAACCATAAGGCATATAATATAATAAGTAAGAATACATAAAATAAGGAAGCAATAATAATAAATGATAAATACATGAAACTATAATTTTAAATTATAACCCATTTATCAAAACTTTTAAAAGTATTAAAGTTCTTTATCTTGGAAATTTCACAATTTTCTAGAAGACAATTTAACAAGCAGATAATACTTCTCCATTTATTGGCAATAAAACAAGCTGAAATAGATACATAGCATTGAAAGCTATTTTAGAAGATTCCCTTAAAGAGCAATGCACACAAGTATATTAACAATGACCACTTTATTTCATGAACTATTTGAACATATAGGAATAAGTTCAGTTCCAAAGATGCATATTACAATATTAAGGTGGTTTATTATTTATTTATTAAGAATTATATTCAATATAGAGATAGGAGAGCAAATATTTTCTAAAGTTAAGCAGGTTTCTTTTTACAGTGAGAGAGTAGGTTTGCATATTCATCTTTTGAAGCACTAATAATAAGTCACAAACATATAATATTCATAGAGTATTTGATAGAATAAGTTTCATTAAACATTAACAACATTTAATTTTTAACCATAATCTTCCAGGAATATAATACAACTACTTTATAACATAAGGGTAAATTTAAAAATTTCCTCTTACCCAAATTTATTTCAAAGTATAAGATTGAAATATAAATGAGTGATTTTTTTTTTTGCCAGCAACAGCAACAAATGACTGCTTATTAGGAGCATAAAATATTTAAAATTTAAAATACATAGTTCAAACCTTTAATTAATATTTCATTTATAAAAATAAAAATTATCCAAGAGAAAGATTTATTGAAACAATATTTTAAAATATACCAAAATAAAACAACAAAAGTTTTCTAGATAATTATTTATCTTTCAGATAGTAAAAGACACATTTTTTAAAAATATTAAGGAATTGTTATAATTATTGCCAAAATATGAGCTTTCAATAACTTTATTTCTAAAATATAAGGGATGTCATGCTTAAAATAGTCTTATTACAATTATGAAATAGCAAATAATGAAGAGTTCTTACATGAGCAGTACAAGTTAAACATAATTCCTGCAACATACTGATAACAAATAGATATGCTTTAGCAATTATGAATGAGTGATTATTAATATTTTCAATTCAATGCTTTTGTTCCTTTTAAAATATTAATTTTTGGATTTCTAATGACTTTGGTTTAAAACTCTGGTATGTGTATTGAAAGGTTTTCAAAGAGAAATATTACTTAAAATAAATAATTAAAAAGAAAAATTATAACTTATATAGCTGAGAAATTTTTAAATTTCTTGTTCCTTTGCATGTTTGTTTCTTCTGAAGGTTCCGTTGTTCTTGTAGTTCGGACTTTTAGTGTGTGTGTGTGTGGAGCTTTTTATACACTTTAGTCATGTCATTTATTTTGATTGATGGAAAAATGTATTTTACAACTTCCATTTAATTTTCCTACTTTAAGGTTAAAGGTTAATTTATTTTTCTAAAGAATATATCTAAAAATGGCAACTCATTTACATATTTTTCAGATGTTTTAATTAATACATGTTGCCTGAAATAATTATTTTGTGAAAGAAAATATTACATCGCTTTATAAATATTTTCAGGCTGTATTAATAAATAAATTTACTAAAGATTCTACTTAATATTTTAAGATTAATTTAAAGGTATTTAAATGATATAATAATGTAAAACAAAGAAAGTGTAAACTAAAATTAATAAATGTAAGCACACTCACACACATGCATACTGAAGTTATTTCAATTGAAAATCTACTATTTTAACTAATAAACCATTTTTTGCTTTTAAGTTAACTAATCTAGTTTTATCTTAATGATATTAGCTTATAAATATATTATTGCTGATAGTTAATTTAAACTAAATGCTTTATTATAAGTAAACAAATTCAACATTAACATCTGATGTTAAAATTTTAGACTTAATTACTATTACTGCTTACTTAAACACTAAAATTTAAGATACTTAAAGGATTATATTAAAGCAATTTTGACTTTTCAATAACTAATTTCTTACTAAATAGAAAACTACATATGTGTTAAACACTTAAAATTACTTACACTATAGACAAATTTAAATTAATATAGTAGAGGACATGAAATGAAACTTCAATTATGTATAGGACTTACAAAATATTTTAAATAATTTACAATTTAAATTGGTATATACTTATTAAACTTTAATAAAGTTAAATTACAATAAAATTAAGTTAATGAAAACTTTTTCTTTATAATTTTTTTTTATATATTTAAATACATTAAATAGCTGAAAAATCTCAATATATATTTAACAGACATTGATGCTGATGTAGAAAAATGTTTTTTTTTTTTTTTTTTATCAATGTACTTTTTAAATCACATTGTCAATTTGTTGGAAGGTAAAGCACGGATTTCTGTTTGGCTAGGAAATGCTTATTACTCCATTTTTAATGTTTGTCTTCAAAGTGTTGTTTTAATAGATCACATAGATAAAAGTCATTTAAAGTGCCAAAGATTAGAATTGAAGTATGGCATTTACATTTTTATCAATGTTTCTCATGTTGAATGAGAATGAACATTATACAAGAGCTATTTCTATATCGAACCAACACCATATAAAGGCTATCAACTGCTGCCTAGTAATGCACATTATAAATAGTATTTGCATTATAGTTGAACTCCTTTCATTTGCGACTATTTAGTAAAGTCTTTTGTGCTGTATATATATAATATTGGTCAATATTTTATATATATGAATAAAAATACTGTTTTGCCTTGTAAATAGAAAGGGAAATGGAGCTTATATATTCTACAATTAGGATGTTTTTACCTTGCTTTTTTATTTTTTAATCTATTAAACATGTATGTTGATATATAAACTTATACAAATATGTAATAAAAAAAATCTGATATAATCCACAATACGATCTAGTGAACCTGAAAAATGCAATTATTTTAATCAATATTAATTATTAATTGACAATTAACAGTTTAAAAGCTATAATTACGGTTACTAACACTGAAAGAATATGTAGCTAAATTGTATTCTATTGGCTGCTTCTCCAAAATTGTATCAAACTATTTCTTTCTAATATATACACTAAATGGAAATAACTCTTTCAGTGTAATTTTTCCAATCTTCAATAATTAAAAGCATGCCGTTTATAGTATAAACATATCTTTAAAATAGTGTGAAATATGATGAGAAAATTATTGATTAGATTAATAAATGGAATTCAAAGTTCACTGTTACATCCCTTTTTTCTAATGTGATTTTACTTTTCAATATTTTCTTTTTCAGAAAATACCAATTCTTCTAAACTTTGGGATAAGTTAACAATATTTCATTCATCTAATTTATCTTTATTATATTCACTTTTATATTTTGATTTCTTTCTGTTTTATGCAACAATGTACATTCAGTTTCATAAAATTTCATTTATGAATTTTTTTATATTAAGAATCATTATTTTCTTGATCATCTTACTTTTGTATATTTCATTTTGAACATAGTCAATTAAAATGATGTCAAATAATGCCAAAAATATTTACACTTCTTCAACTTTCATTCTTCAAATAAATATTTTAATTTCATTTGATTTTTGGTGCCAATACTTTTTACTAAACTGAATTTCAGTGGAAAGATGATTGTCCAATCTGTTGATATGAAAAAAAAGAAGACTGCACACCAATAAATACAACATGACTGCTTTATGTAAAATTTGAAAAGTCTATATTTATATAACACTTACTTTACCTGACTGTGATTTTTCTAAAATAAAAATAGAACATATATTTCTATATTTTAAAAAATATTTCATCTATAACATCTGTTAAAAATAATCAATTTATAACATTCAACTTTTAACGGAAGAGTCTATTATAATAAGGAAAGTAGGGAAAAGTATGAGTCTTTGTTTCTTTAAATATGTATATGTTTACTATAACATTTTATCAGTAACAAAATAGTGCATTCAAAAGGTTATTCCTTTTAGATGCCAAAAGCATTTACATTTTACTATTTTCATTGGTCACTTACTATATAATTTGATTGATTTTACTAAAATAAAAATATAAGATATTTCCACATTCTTAGAAATATTTCAACTATAACATCATCTAGTAAAAATTATTAATATATATGAAGAAAACATCATAGTGTAGACAAATGTAAGCAATGATATACATCTGTGCAATCACTATCATGAAATACAATGCTGTTTCAATAATGTCAATATGTAAAACATTATCATCAAATATGTATAAATAAATAAAAAATTCACAATAAGATAAGATATACAAAAAGAAGTGGTGATATTAAAAACTAAGTCTCCATTTTGGAACTCTATTCAGAAGGTAGAAAATTTTTGAAAAAAATCTAATTCTGTATAAATACTTATCATTTGCTAGTAATTCCAATAAAAGTACCCCCCCCATGTTAAAAAAAGAAAGAAACTGCTAAAAATAATTAAAAAAATCATATCAAAAATCACTAATTAATAAATGTAATTCTCAACTAATCAATCATTAGTTTTAGCAGTTACTGAACGATTTTGCAAAGACCCATAACTTACAATCACTGTATACATGATAGATAATTCAAATAAAAAGAGGAAGTAATGATAAAGTCGACTAGAATATCTTATTTATCTAAAGATGATCAATCTAGAACAATAACCAAGTTTTCTAACAAACTATACATAAAAGAATCAATAAAATTACACATAATTGAGTAGTGGAATCATCTCCACAACAACAATTTTTAAACCTAAATTTAATCCTAGTAAAATCTATTCTAAGTCTACTTAAGTGCACCATGGAATATATATATCTTAAATTAAATAATTTGTATAGAAGGTGGATACATGTGTGTATATATTTATGAGATAGTTATAATCTAATGAGAACTTACAATAATTACATGCTCCTGAGATAATTATATGTACACTTTTTGTAATGCACAAATAACACTTAATCCTTTCTTATATACTAGCATTTAAATTTAAATAGCTACATTACATTTTTTATTTGTTTCGGTGGTTTATTTTTTAAGTGATCAATTAACAACTTCATAATTTACAATGCTATTATTTTCTATTTCTTTTAAATGTAAACTGGGCATTTGCTTTTATTTTAGTATTTAATTAATTATATATAGAACTTCCCAGAGACATTTTTTAACGTTCTAAAAGCTCAAATTTTAGATTTTATCTTTATTTTTTAAAAGTCATCGTTTTATATAAATCAATGATTTTAAATCTTATTAAAATAAATTTTATCCTACTTTACATTCAATATAAAAAAGGAAATTTAGAAATTATATTTTAACGAATCCTTTACTCTTTCTTTGGTTATCTCTTATTTCTCTTACATTAAGAGAATAATTTAATGTGTGCGCCGTAGACATATTCATAGAATTTTTAAAAATTAAAACATATTAAAATTAAAAATATACAAATATACTACAAATTACTATTATTATAGGGACTATTATTATTTAAACATTAATACCAATATCATATACAAATATAAGCTTGTCAATTTTATCTGTTTTTAATTCATTAAGCATCATTTAAGTATTAATTGAAGAAAATGAAAATACTAAAGATACAGAATACACTGACAATCAATCCATTTATTTATTATCACAATTTAAATATCTTAAACACATTTTTTATTTATATATGTTAAAAAAAAAGAGAGAAATTTTAATATAAATAGCAGAGAAATAATTAAGTTAATTTTTCATTATTACTCGTATGTAAGTATTTGTTTACATAAAATGTAGAATATTGTGTCTTACCTGATTTACAAGGCCTCAAAGGCAATTTTGGTGCTGAAACATTACGAGGACCAGAAAACCATTGTAACATTATGGACGGTCTTAATGATTGCCTCATTCGGCTTTTCCTTTTACTTTTTCTGGATAATATCCTTCTGAAGGTACTGCCAAACGACGTATCTTCCCTCATACTTAACCGGCGGACCAGCTTCGAGAGTGTCGTCTCATTAGCCATGACTGGCCCCTGAGCGGCTGACACATCTCGAGCCAGTGTGCCAGATTTCGTTTTCTGCAGTTTATATGATATTAAAATTAGAGGAAAAAATCTCAGAAAAAAACAAACTTAAAGTGGCTTTCTAATTTAATTGGTAAAAATACATCAGTACTGCCTTTACGCCTCAAGGACGGTTGTTCCTTTTCAATTAAACAATCGAAGCAAAATAAATACTGTAAACAAATAGTTCTTAACATTTCCCCACTGACGAATACAGATACTATCCACTATAAAACAATAGAGTAGTCTTAATAATTTTTTATGGCAGGAATAAGAAGAGAATAAAAATCTGATGCTTTATTCCTGCTGATCATGGCTTTCACGCAGTCACCGCAGCAACACAGCATCCCTAATGAAACCTCCCTCCATTGCTAGCATTCGACATCCATTTCTATGGTTACCATAAGCTACCCCTAAGCCCAGTAATTACATCAGTACTAAAAAAAAGCAGGAGAAAAGCATTACCTTAGTGTGCAGTTTTGATTATGGAGGGCTTAATTTTTAAATAATTCAAAATGTTATTTTTATTTCTCAATAATCATACATTTTCTTAAAATATACACTAGCTCATCAGCTGGTTAATGGAATATCTTACTAACTTAAAAGAGGAGGGGGGAGAAAGATAGAAATGAGGACGACTTGAATCACATAATCCTTACAGAAGGATAATTACATTCGAACATATTTTAAGTTAACAGGTTGTCTATCCAGACAAACAGCATTTTAAAAAATTCAAAACAAACAATACTAGCGATTTCTATTAAAACAATATAAGATACAAAAAGTAGGGAAATAAATTATTTCTCGCAGGAGAAGGCAAAAAAAGAAATAAATTAAATGTTTATTTTTGTTTGATATAATTTATCTGAAAATGCAAAAATGAAATAATAATTAAAAATTAATCTTTTTATATAGAATTATTGTAGTATTAATTGACATAAAAAATTAATAATTACAACTGTTTTCCAAATGGTAACTTTAGAAATTATTTTAAATTTCAAAATATTCATTTTTGTCTAATTCTAGAAGACAACACAAATCTAATAACTCAAGATTTTATAATCTCCTATACAATTTCTTCAATAAAGAAGTAGGTGTAAACGTCATAAGTACGAAATACGATCTCACACAGAAATAAAAATGATAATAAACATTAAATCTAAAATGTGCAGTATTGTCATTTATGTTAATTATTGATTTATATGTCATCATAACATATTTATTTGTCTTTTTATTTAATACACAACACACGCACATTGTATACATATATAGAAAAACAACGAGAATAAAGTAGCTCGAATAATTTATATTCGATTTAAAAAAGATTCCATACAAATATTATTATTATTTTTGGTTTGGAACATGGACAGAGAAAGCGGCCATTGATTTCACCATCAAAAAGTTAAGGTTATTTCTATGAGGATAATATTAGAAAAGAATAAGAGACATGATTCATTGTCACCCGATTAGTTAGCGCTATAAATAAACATCATAATATAGGTATTCCAATAACGATAGAAATTAGTTTCCTTATAATTATGATGCTCATAGTTGAAAATGTATTTGGTTAATTATTAGAAATTGACAATTTATTTACTTCATATAAGAAATGTAAATATTAATACTAAACAATAGATATGATAAAAAGAAAAGATAAAATTGAGATCAGTGCAAATTAAGTGGCCAAATTAATGTCTCATCACATCCCATAGTGAATGAGTTGAATATGATGATTCTCAGGCTAGGATGTTTTTTTTATTACCCTGTTGGTAAAAAAAATTATAATATAAAAAGCAACAATTATATAAATATATACGTAAATATAGGAATCCCTATGGTTTAAATGCAGATCACTAAAAATAGACAAAGCAAAAAAAAAAAAAAATCTAAACAATTTTATATGACCTTGAAAGTGACGATAAAAGTAGTTTATAAACCCATTTAAAGATTTTGATTTTGGTATACAGTATTGTCAAATAATATACCATAAAAATAAACTCATTTATATATTTTTTAATAATACTCATTTTAATATTATGCTAACTAATTAAAAAAAAAAAATTAGGCATAAATTTTATTGAAGAAAAAAAAATTATTTTCGCTCATCTATGATTGAAAACTTTACATAAAAGAGGATGACAAGAATATATCAGTCTAGTAAATTAAAATGCAATAGAAATGGCAGACTGTCATCAACATTATATCACTTTTTGCACTTTCCCTTTAGCTTTGACAAAAAGATATATCAATTAATTGCAGTTCCCTAATCAAAAAAATCATAATAAATAATAAATAATACGTCATACTAAAAAATTATATCTTTAAAGAAATACTAATGACTATAAGAAAGTATGAAGTAGAAAGAAAAAATAAGTTTTATGAAGAAAAAAAAGAGACAAATGTCATTTCCCTATACTATATTAATTCTATAATTTGTAATAAAAACAAAACAAAACAAGTGAATAAAATTCAATTTATAACTTTTTACAATTATATACAATCTATTTTTATCATTCTTAGGAATTTTGCATTTTGTAAATTACTATGCTATTTTTTTTTCTCTAGATTTATTTATATTTTCAAAGAAAGTTTACATCAGGATGCTTAAATTGATTAATTTAGAGTTTTAGAAACAATAAATAAAATGCTTTGATTCTTATTACAATTTTTAGTGTCTTCTTGACATTCATAATAAATTTCTTAATTATGTATATGAGTAGATATTAAATAATATTTCTGTAATTTAATTGTTACATAATATCTGGTAAAATGAAAATACTCACAGAAAAGGTAGTTTTTATTTTATTTTTAATATTTAATTTTATTACTGCCTAGCATGCTTTCAATAT
This sequence comes from Epiperipatus broadwayi, assembly GCA_028023455.1. Classification (NCBI taxonomy): domain Eukaryota; kingdom Metazoa; phylum Onychophora; class Udeonychophora; order Euonychophora; family Peripatidae; genus Epiperipatus; species Epiperipatus broadwayi. The sequence continues at coordinate 10,787,330 of JAQFVV010006201.1, forward strand.
ATTTATAATATGATATTCATGGCATGATGTATAAAAAGCATGCTAGGCAATAATAAAGCTAAATATTAAAAAAAAAAAAAACCTATCTTTTCTATATTTTCATTTTACCAGATATTAAATAATACTTCTTAAAAAATATTTTGTTAAAGATTATTTTTTAAGTTACTCAAACCAAACAAACACATTACAGAAAAATAATCAATATAATAAAATATTTATTTCATTTAACTGTTATTAGTTGACTTTCTTTAATTATACTTTGTCATTTTTTTTTATTCTATACATTTTATTTTAGATATATAGTATATATTTTCCATGCCACCCAGAGCATCTCCAGGTTATAGTTAGGGGAATGGCCTTCAGATACGAAGATTAGCTGTAAGTAAAATAATGTAAATAAGCAGTCACTGACAATAAGACACCATTCACTATCAGAAAGTGGTGAAGAAGACAATAGTGTGTTTACTTCTCTATAAAATGGCACACAATTCATATGTTGGTGGTTGTATAATAGTGAGTGTTGATCACCATTAAATATAGTCAATACTCCACTAGGTGATGGGTCAGCAACAGCATTTCTTCCAAGTTAGTTGAATATCGCTAAAGGTAAGCAGGAAGTGGTACACAAATGTTCATTTTATGACATTCAGCCAGTACATTAGACTCATTATGGAGCTTATTGCTGGAAAATAAGGTAATGAGAAATCACTTTGCCTTATAATTCTCATTTTATCATGAGCATCATGTGTACAGGAATCATTATATTTGGTGTTGAGATCTTAGCTAAGGATGGCTTTGGTCTTGTGCCTGGCAGGAGTATATATAAGACTGCTCAGGTCATAAACCTGCAAAATTCTCATAAAGTTCATTCATTGAAAGAAGACACATTGTGAATGGGCATATAGAATATTAGATTATTGAAAAGAGTTGGGAAATTGGAAAATAGAGATGAGTATAAATAATATCAATATTATAAGATTAACTGAAGTAAAGACGAAGGGATGTGGGGAAATGAGTAGTGGAGATGTTATTTTATTCAAGTTGTGATAGACAATTAATGGAGTTGGCATTGCTGTTGCAAAAAAAATTTGGAATAGTGTGGCAAAGGTAATTTATTGACAATAGGCTGATGATGAGGAGAATAACTGTGAATCCTAGGGATTTGACAATCTATACAAGTTTATATGCTGTCTACTAGTTATGATGATATTTAAATAGATGAAAAATGAGTAGAGAAAATGATCCAACATGAAGGAAAAAATACATGTATATTGCCATTGGGTGATTGGAATGCCATTGAGGGAAAAGATAAAGAAGAAAAAATTATTTGAACATTATGATGGAAAAAAAAATAGAAGAAATAGCATGCTTGTACAACACTTGCTTTAAAAATCATATATGAAAATTGTGTACATGGAAAGCTCCAGGTGATAGAGATTATCAAATTGATTATATAATGACTCAGAATAAATCCAACAATACTATTAAGGGTTCACATGCTTTTCCTGGTGCTGATATAAATTCAGAACATAATTTGGTTATGACTAAATTAAAGTGGTGAGTAAAAATAAAAAGAGGTAAAAGATATGTAAGATGGGACTTGGAAAAACTGAGAGAAATGGAAAAAGGAAAATTTGGTTTAATATGTGAAAATGCAATAAAAAGATAGAAATGAGGAATATATTAATATTTCTAATAAGTGTTGATGTAGAATTAAAGAAGGAATATTAAACACAGCAAAAAATGAAAAAGGTACTATTTGGTTAAAGAAAGCTAAATGATCTTAGATAACAAAAGCTGTGTATGTTGTAAAAGATGGAATATATCAATAATGAAGAAGGATAAAGTGCATATAAAAATTAATAATAAACTAAAAAGAGAAACAGATTTAGCAAAAAAAAAAAAAGATCAGAACAAAAATATGAGATAGGTGAAAAGATATGATTTGGTATTTGATAGAATTAAACGTATTGCATGGGAGAAAAAAACATGCTTAGCAAGTGAAATTTGTGGATAAGAATGGAAAGAGATTAACTGATAGCAATGATATATTAAAAAGATGGAAAAAATACCTTCAGTGTCTATTGAGAAAAGAAAATAATTCAATCAATTATGAAATGAAAATAAAGAAGATGTAGATGATAAAGATATGGACATATTGCCAGATGAAGCAATGAAGCAATAAAGCCAACTATACAAATGAAGAATGATAAGGCTGTTGGATGTAATGGAATACTTATAGAATTTTTTTAAGAAATGGAAGAATTTCCTATGGAGAAAATAGTTGGACTTTGTACTTGATATATAATAGTGGAGCTTGGCCTGAAGATTATTTAAGGACTATAATGATTCCAATTGTTAAAAAGAAGAAAGCTGTTAAATGTGAAGAATACAGAATAATAAATTTGTTATTTCATGCTTCTAAAGTTTTATTGAGGATTTTAACTAAAAAAAAATTTATAGGAAGATAGAATATTATATTGGACAAAAACAGTTTGGTTTTTAGAGAGAGCAAAGTACAAAAGATGCTATTGATGTTGTTTGAATAATGCAGAGATATATTAAAAAGATAAAGAATATGTTTTGTGAATTTGGAAAAAAGCATTTGATAGAGTAATCTGGAATAAGCTTATGACCATCTTATAAAGGAATATTTTGGAAAGAGTGAATATTGATTTGGAATAGATATACAGGGAAAAGAATAAGAATTAAACTGAAGAATAATAAGACTGATGAAGTAAATATAAAAAGAGAAGTAAGGCAAGGATGAAGTATGTCACCTGTTCTTTTTAATATTTATTTAAAAGATATGTTAAATAATTAGTTAGACTGTGGAAAAGAAAATGTTAGAGATAGAATAATAAAATGTATAAGACTTTCAAATGATATGGATCTTATATCTGAGGATGAAAAATGTCTTCAGAATATATTGAATAAATTAGATAATGAAATGAAGATTAATGTTGAGAAGACTAAATGTTTGTGGATAGGGAGTAATGCATAATGACTGAAAATTGAAATCCATGATAACATAGTTCAACAGGTAAAGAGATTTAGATATTGGATAGGTGATTAATTGAGAATGGAAAATGAAGTTAAAAGAATAGTAATGGCAAAGGAGACATTTATTAAGAGAAAGAAAATATTCTGTAGTCCATTAAAGAATATTATGTGTGGAGTATTTTATTGTATGTTTGTGAAATATGGGAAAAAGTAATAAAATTAGGAACACATTAGAAGCTTTTAAAATGTGTAAATAGAGAAGAATGAAAAAAAATTAGTTGGATGAATAAAATAACAAATGAAAAAATTTTGAAAAGAGTAAATGAAAAAAGACGATTGAAAGAGAAACTGGATTAGACATATATTAAGAAGAAAGTATAGCTTAATGAAAGATGTTTTGGAGGGAAATGGTGAGTGGAAGCAAAAAGAAAAAATGGTAAAGATTGACATGATATAAGATTAGATTATATAAGAGATGAGAAGAGTTATGTGGAATTGAAGAGATGGGAAATGAAGAGAATGGAGTGGAAAAATGGATGAATTGATGATGTGATTACTCTCTGGACTAGTCAATGGGTCAGAATATTATTGGGTGATTGATATAATATTCAAATAATTAGACATTAAATCTCCAAAATTCCTCAATCAAAAATATGATTATTGTAATAAATGGGGTGAAACTCATTATTACCTAAATATTTGTGATTGGTCTAATTCGAGTGCGTGGAATAATAGTCAATCAGATGGTATCATAAAAATTTCTACTAAAAAAATAATGCTGGAAATATAAAATTGCTCTTTTTTTCAAGTTTAACACTTCACAACAATGACTATTCACTTAATAGTGATTTACTACAATGATTATTCAACGAAATGAGATTTGCAATAATATTATTTTTCAAATATGCACCTTTGCTATTAAGTAGTTTTTTTGAATAATATTCACACATTTGAGGTCATAGAGCATATCAAATATCTTATTATTTTCAAAGTATCATTCAGTTTATCCTTTTATAATATTCATAAAATGATTATATTATGTACATTATACATATAAAAAAGTAGTAAATAATGCAAATGCACCATTACATTATATTATTATTATTATTACAATAATATCCATTTCATTCTCAATAATTATATATCCATTGCAGGCTAAAGATGTTTGAAAAATTTCTCTGATACTTCATTCCAGCAAACTTCTTTATCTTATCCATATATTTGTATTGTTCTAAGTCTTTTATAAGCTCTTGGAATTTTAAGATTTCAATTATCCGAATTGCCATTTCCTCTAGCAGCATGTCCAACTCTCAATTTCAGATTTAAATCTTTCAATAACATCAGTATTGATTTTTCTATGTTATTCCTTACATATTAAGCTCCATACTAGTCTTATATCTATAAAAAAATTACTGATTAAACACATTTATTAAAAATCTTTCTTTCCCAATTACAAAGACATATTTCTTTTTAATGACAAGTTATGATCTAGCAAAAATACTAAACCAAAGACAGTATTTAATCTTAGTCTTACTTTCGTTATTTCATTTGTTCTCATTTGTAACAATTCCTAAAACAATAAAGCAATATATGTAAAAACAATCATATCATCTGCAAAAGATAGATGACTGAAGTAATCAGCATTTACTCTTATGATCTTTTAGCTTTAGTTTCCACAAAATACTTTCCATAAAATTGCTATTAAAAAGTATTGGAGAGATAAAATTACCATGCCATATCCACTTACCAACATTAATCTTCTTAGTGATACTGCTATATACTGATGTAAAATTTATGTTTACCAGCTGTCTATGCATCTACAATAATTTAATGAAAACAAAACAGTAACTAGAGCAATAAAAACAAGTTCATTCACTTGCTAATAATATAAAAATTAATAAAATAAAATGAGTAAAACCACTTTAGCTTCTTTAAGCATTTCCAATAATTAGCTGCATGATAAACTGTTCATATGCACAAACATCATATATAAGTCTAATTATCTGTGTGTATCCATTTATTTTGGTTTTAACATAGACATTCTAACCTTGTTTCGAATATCAATCTTTAGCTATTTCAGTGACTTCAACAATTAGTGCACCTATTATATTTTCTGCTTACAAGATTGCACAATTGCCACTCACACAAATGTGTAAATACTGTTCTGCCGCTGCTAGAATGTATTTGGTTAAATATATTAACCCCATTCAATATCAAATCCTGGATTTTCAGATTTATGATAATTTTCTAGAGTACATTTATACAGATAATAATTTTAATGTACTGCCTGTGTGTATAATACAAGATTTTATTAAACTTTATTTACAATAAGTGTTCATACAGCAAATAGAACAGTTTAGATACAAATATAATCTAATCAGTCCTACTGAATTATGTTAAAAATCTTTACTAAATTTTATAATGTATTGGGTCTATGTGATGCTATAAAGTTCTAATAAATGCACAAATACTTATAGAATCAAATGTCTCTTTTATAATCTACAATTCCAAAACAAAAAGGCAATGGCAACCCATTATCATTATTCTTTTTATAATTTTTCTTAATATTAATAACTTTTGAATTCAGCAATATATATATTTAATTGTCAGAAGAAGAATTGTATAGACTCTTAGTAAACATTTTGTATAGAAGTAATAAAGACTGATTGTAATTTTTAATGTTTTACTTTGTTCTTGTGTTAAATATCAATATCAGCAATTCTTCCAATTATATATTTATTATTTAGAGATTTGATATATAATGATAGTCTGAAGGTTTAAGATGAGGACATTTTATTTACAGTTATATGTTAGATTATTTTCATCATCTAGTTGAAATGTTAAATAATTTAAAAAAAATCTAAACATTATTCATACTTTCTAAATAAATTCAACTAATAATAATAATAATAATAATAATAATAATAATAATAATAATAATAATAATAATAATAATAATAATAATAATAATAATAATTCAAATTAAAAGTAAACCATATAAAATATTTATTATACCAACAGTTGTAAAAGTAATTAAAATAAACGAATTTCATTATCACACAAAAAAATTGTAACAAAATTTTGTATATTAATTTATATGAAATAATTTAAAGTATTTCTAAGCAAATTAAAATTAGTGTAAAATTGCACCCCCCCCCCCAATTAATCGACCAATTTATTCAAAGTATATAGAATCTAAAGAAGAAAATTAAAAGATAAAAATCTCGTTAAGATCCAGTATAATACTGTAGGTAAAGCTATCCAAAATTAATAAATATACAATGTAAAAGTATAAATATAATCTTTATTAGTCATTCATTCAACTAGAGATTATCCAATAATGAATAATACTTCTGTAGTATAATTTTTCACTACATCACTCTCATGCAAGGTAGAGACTGTTTTTCTATTTGTTTTTAATACCTTGTGGAAGAATGTAATTCTAAACATATAACCAAAGACATGAAAAAGATCTACGGTCTCCAATATGCACATTTTGTGCTAAACTAGTACTCATCAGTTGGCAGAGATCATAATCTCTTTCACATATCTTTATCACTGTTTATTTTTTTTTATTAATCTTACAAACAAACTATGCTTGGAGTGTGATGAAGGTTGAACTATAATACTGAATATTTTTGAATTTCTGTCTTTTAAATTCTTTACATTTTTTTATTGCTTAACTAAAACATTTTAAAGTTTACATAAAAAGATAGAAATATTCAAGGTTTTTAATAATTTTAGAAATTCTATATTTACTGAAAGTCTTATTGCCACTAGCTAAATAATATTTAAGTTTCAGAAGAAAATATTAAAAAAATTACTGTTTTTATATGTATTTCATCTGTCTAAAAGCAGTTTTAATGATTCCGAAAAGTGGTTGGTTTATGCCATGTTAGTGTGATAATTTTTATTATTATTATTGGTAACACTTTTATTATTGTTCTACATCGACATTTTATAACATGTTGACGATCTATAAAATGTTATATTTTTGCCTCTCATATCTCCGAAAAATCATCTAAATCTTTTACATTTAAAAGCTAAATGAGGAATAAAAACAAAACTAGTTTTTAACTTATTGTTTCCTCATTTTTTTTCTAATGACAACTAAATATATAAAAACTATAATTTAACCTATAAGTATCACATTTAGCCCAGAAATAAATGTTAATTATAAAATTAAAACAAGTACTTTTATTAAATACAAACCATAAGGTAACATTAATTAAACTAGATCTCTCTTCTTTCACATGTGTAATATTTTAGCTATAATTAAATTTTTTTATTCCATCACACATACTTCAAAAACATAATCTGAAAAATAATCCCCAAATACATTTTTGGTTCATTTAACACTCTTTAGTTTGCTGAAATCATAATAATTAGACATTGACAAATATTAAACAAAGATGATGAAAACAAACAAGAGATTGTGACCTGAACCAAATGAAGAGTACTGATTCAGCTGAAAATGCACTATGAAGGCTATTTAATCTTTTCCAGATATCCTTATTCACAGTAGAAATATGTGAAGTGCAATAAAAATTATAATTTTACAGGTACACCGTATTTGCATGAGTATAATTTGGTATTACATCTTGAGCCAAATATTTGTTATATAAAATAGTCCAACATATCACATCTTATTCTGAACAAAAAGTTTTTGCAATGAACCAGAATCTAAGATAATGATTATCTTGTAGTCATTTTATCAATATTTATGCTTTAACTTAGAGTCAGAGAGTTTAAAAAAAAAGCATGATTGTTTTTTTGGGGGGATAGTATTATTATTGCAATATATATATATATATTCTTAAAGGCTTTAAAACTCAAACTCTGGCCCAAAAATATTGGAAATAATGACACCCACTGTTTCTTTGACTAAAAGGATTTGAGGTTATTAAATTTTTGAAAAGGGAATATTACAAAAATAATTTTTAGGGGGAGGGGATAGAGGGAGGAATCATTATATAAAGAAACAAACTTGGATATATATACCCTCTAAAAAATGCACTTTTATGAATAATTACTTAAAAAAATAATGCATATTTAATATATGAAAATTTTGTTTAAAATGTAAAAAGTGAACTTACAATTACAAAAAACAACAAATAGTAATTCTTCTATTTTCCAAATAAGTTAGTGATCATGGTATCCCATAACTATAAATACACACATTATAATTTCCATAGTGCATACAGTCATAAAAAAATAAATTGTTAAACTATCAGGTTAAAATCAGATTGCTATTTGAAAACAAATAATATAGTAAAGCAACAATATCAGTTATAATTTGTTCCAAAATCCTTTATAAAATGGATAATAGCTAATTTCATTTACAAGCTTTGATCATAATCATCATCATCATCAACCATTATCAATCCACTGCAGGATGAAGGTCTCTCCAAGTTTAATACATCTTCTCCGATCTTTAGCTTCTCTTCTCCACAACACCCCTGCACATTTTCTTATTTCATCCATCCATCTCACATGTGGTCTCTTTCTGGGTCTTTTACAATCTCTTGGAATCCAGTTTAAAATTTCAATTGTCCATCTATTATCATCTCTTCTAGCAATATGTCCAGCCAAACTCCATTTCAATCTTTTAATTTTTTCAATAAGGTCAGTAACACCTGTTTGTTGTCTTACCTATACATTGCGTTTTCGATCTCTTCTTGTTACTCCCAACATACACCTCTCCAATACTCCTTTGAGTGGTCTGAAGTCTCTGTATTGCTCTTCTATTAAGTGTCCTAGTCTCAGATCCATAAGTAAGAACTGGTAAAACACGTTAAAAACCATCCTTTTCAAACACATAGGCATTTTTCCTTTTAGTATCAAGTTATTTCTACCAAAAGCACTCCAACCAAGTTTAATTCTATGATTAATTTCCTCCATTATGTTTCTATCTGTATTAATAATCTGACCAAGGTATTTGTAACTGTTAACTTCTAATTCTTCATAATCAATCTTTTCTACTTTCATCTGCTAACTCCTGCAACATTTCCTGCAGCTCTGAAGCATTATTTGCAAAAACAACTACATCATCTGCGAAATCTAAATGACTTAAATACTCTCCATTTACTTTCACTCCTTTAGTTTCCCATTTTAATCCACAAAATACTTCTTGCAGCACTGCTGTAAAGAGTTTTGGAGATATGGAGTCACCTTGTCTTACACCTTTCTCAATGTTGATTTTTCCAGTATCATTATGTAATCTAATTGTTGCTGTTGCATTTTTATAAATATTCTTTAAAATATGACAATATCCCGGATCTATACTTTGATGATCCAATGCTTTAATCACTGAAGAAATGTGTATAGAATCAAATGCCTTTTCATAATCTACAAATCCAAAACATAAAGACAACTCATATTCGTTTGTCCTTTCTATGACTTCTCTCAATACCTGGATATGATCTATTGTACTAAAACCACTTTTAAATCCAGCTTGTTCTCTTGGCTGGTGGAAATCCAAAGTTCTCTGTAGACGAGTTGTAATTATCTTGGTAAAATTTTTATATAAAACTGATAAAAGGCTGATAGGTCTGTAATTTCTAATATCTTCTTTATCACCTTTTTTTAAATATTAATATTATTACTAAATTCTTCCAATCTTCCGGTACATCTTTATCATTTAGACATTTGGTATATAACTTTGCTAAAATTGTTTTTATTTCTTCACCTGCTTCTTTTAATATATCAATTATAATTCCATCATTTCCTGGAGCCTTTCCTTTCTTCATACACTTAATTGCATGTCTCACTTCTTCATTTAAAATTCTGGGCAATTCGGAAGATGTAATAGATATAGGAGGTACTTGTTCTTTATTACTATATAATTCTTGATAAAAATCTTCTACCAATTTCATGATGCCATCTCTCTTTTTAGTAATAATTCCATCTTTTTTTCTTATTGCAGATATAAATTTCCTACCAATACCAAAATGTTGTTATAATATAATATATACTGTTTATTGTACTGTACACAATACAGTAAGTACTTTTCAACATGCATACATATAAATTAAAATTATAATATAAACAAAATTTATAAATATAATTATAAATAATAAAAAGAGAGCATATATATATATATCCATAAATTAAATACCCATTAAAAAATGATCTTTTAACAAGGTTCTAACTTTAGTCGTTTGTCATCTGATCCTCCGTGACAGCCACTAGAGGCGCTATTTCTAGCTAAATTTCTAGAAATATGCCGTTTCCATGGCCGCACCCAAGCCTTTAAGCATTCTTTCTAAAATAAATCCTAGAAAGATTGTTAACTCAGAGTTAAGTATACTTTCTATGCTAAAAGGTAGAGTGTTAACTCGGAATTAAGTCTTCTTTCTACGATAAAGTCTAGAAAGTGTTAACTCGGCTTAGCAGCTAATGTTGCGGCTTTTTCCAATGCTAAAAGCAGAGGAAAATGCCGTAGTTGTTTGTGTCAAAGATTATATCGTTATGCTGCGTTATGTATTTTATGTAACAATATGATACGAGGGTGTGTTATTGTGATCGTGTCAAAATTATTTAAATTTTCATTGGTGCCTTTTTTTTTAACACGAATTGATGTACTGTTACATTTTATCAATTTTAACAGTAGAGATTGTTCCTCATAAATTTGTATTTCTCCTAAATTTTCGATTAGGGTGGGGTAGCGTAAAATTTTAAAAATCATGCTTTGAGTCACGTTTTAGCGAGAAATTTGCCGAGACAAAAAGTATGGCTAATTCCCACAACAGAAAACTTGAAATGATGGAAATTGCCAAACATGGAAGCCGGCACTGGAATGTTTCTACAGCAGATAAAAAGAAAAAAACATCCTGCTGCTGAAAGAAAAGATTGGATTGTGCGGCAAATATATGCAGATTTGAGGTCCAAAAACATCTGCCGACGAAAATGTTCACTTCGTAAAGGCAAGCTTGTTTGAGAGATTCGAAATGGCCTTCATCAAATGTCAAAAATAAAAGAAGTAACTTCAATTTTTATTTAAATGTACATCCCTTCACCCGATAATTGTTGTCGTCGGCAATCAAATGTAAAGTAAAAGAAGTAACTAAAATTTTTATTTAAACATAGCCCCAAAAACCCCTCTTCTTCCAATAATTGTTGTCATCGGCAATCAAACGGTCAAATAAAAGGAACGTCAATTATTCTTTAATCGTATAGAAAAAAAAACAAAAAACCCTCCCACTAATTGTCATCGGCAATCAAATGTAAACCAGTCAAAGTAAGACAGTAAATTATTAGTTAAACATAACCCAAATTACTATTTGAACGTACACCGAAAAAGACCTGCTCTTGTCAATCAAAATTAAAGAAACCTAGACTATTATTGTCCCATTGTCAAATCGAATATTATTTGTGAAAACCTAAATAATTTATAAATGAAAAAAAAAAAAAGTCAAATCAGTTTTCAATCAAATGGTAACCGATAAAAGTCACTTAAATTTTGATTTAAACATACACATAAACAAAAACAAAAAAAACCCGCAAAACTCTTTCTCCCAATAACTGTTGTCAGCAATCAAATGTAAAAAATAAAAGGAACGTACAATTATTCTTTAATCGTAAATAAAAACACCCCTCCCACTAATTGTTGTCGGCAATCAAATGTAAAGCACTAAAAATAAGGTAAACCAATTATTTTTTAAACGTAACCCAAATTACTATTTGAACATACACCAAAAAAAAAAAGACCCGCTCTTGTCAATAAAAATGAAAGAAAACCACAACAACTATTATTATCCCATTGTCAAAAATATTAGGTTTTGGGCAAACCAAAACCATAATTTATAAATGAAAAAAAAAGAAAGTCAAAACCATTGTCAATCAAATATAACCGATAAAAGTAACTTCAATTTTGATTTAAACATACACAAAAAACAACCTCTTTAGCTCCCAATAATTGTTGTCGGCAATCAAATGTAAAATAAAAGGTAAATTAGTATTTAATCATCACCCAAAAACACCCACTCCTCTCACTAATTATTGTCAGCAATCAAATGTACACCACTACTAAAAGTAACGTAAACTACTATTCTTTAAACGGTTACACCCCTTCTCCCAATAATTGTTGTCTACAATCGTACACACAAAAAACATCCCTCCCAATAACTAGTGTCGGCAATTAAATGTAAACCAATCAAAGTAAGACCGCAACTTATTATTTAAACGTAACCCAAATTACTGCTTGAATCTACACCGAAAAAAACACCCACTCTTGTCAATAAAAATTAAACAAACAACAACTATTATTGTCCCACTGTCAAAAATATTTATTTGTAGAACCAAAACCGTCAAATCGGTCATCAATCAAATGTAAACCGATAAAAGTAAAGGTTTTAATTTTTATTTAAACATACACACACACACACACGCAAAAAAAAAACCCCACTTCTCCCAATAATTGTTGTCAGCAATCAAATGTAAACCTATCAAAGTAACGTAAATTATTATTTAAAGATCCATCAAAAAAACCCGTTCTCTCTTGAATTTTGTCAATCCAATTTTACAAAAACAGTAATACTATTTAAAAAAAAAACACAAATTACTATTTGAACACATACCAAAAAAGACCCTTTGGTAAAAAAAAAATTAAAAAAAAACAACTATTATTATCCCATCATCAAAAATATTATTTGGGAAAAATAATTCAGAAACGAAAGAAAGTAAACTTTGTAAACAAACCAAAAAAAAAGTCAATATTAATAGAGAATCGCTAGCCCAGGAATGTTATATTAATGTGTTTTTTGGTTAGAAATCGTGCCTCTAGCGGCTGACACGAAGGATCAGATGAGAACCCTTTAGTCATTTCAGGGATGTAAATAATAATGACATAAATATGACTGAATTATGAATATGATTTCTTTCTTTTCCAACAAATTGATAATTTTCATTTTATAGCTTATTAAGAAAAGTAGGATTTTTCTTAAATTACATTTAGAAAACATTGTATCAAATGAAATACTGTACTATATCAAACATTTGGGAGCAAAAAAAAAAGGCAAAGAAAAATGCCTACATTTTTGATGTACAACATAAAAAAATATAAAATTAATTAATAAATGAAATGATGTTAGATTTAATAGAAAAAAATATTACTTTCTAATGTTAGATCTGTCTTTCTTTTGCTGGTATCAAAAAAAACAACAACATATGATTGTTTTTTTATTTAAACCTTTATAAATAAATTGAACAAATCTATATAGTAAAAAATCAAAAAAATTATAATTCTATGATAAAAGTTTATTTTCAATAACAAATGAAGGTTAAAATGCAATGGTGACTTTTAATATAAAATTTCTATTTTTATTAAAAACAGAAAAAACTCATAAAGTGTTGTATCCACAATGCCTTTTTATAATGAAGTGTTTACTGTACTATATCAAACATTTGGGAGCAAAAAAAAAAGGCAAAGAAAAATGCCTACATTTTTGATGTACAACATAAAAAAATATAAAATTAATTAATAAATGAAATGATGTTAGATTTAATAGAAAAAAATATTACTTTCTAATGTTAGATCTGTCTTTCTTTTGCTGGTATCAAAAAAAACAACAACATATGATTGTTTTTTTATTTAAACCTTTATAAATAAATTGAACAAATCTATATAGTAAAAAATCAAAAAAATTATAATTCTATGATAAAAGTTTATTTTCAATAACAAATGAAGGTTAAAATGCAATGGTGACTTTTAATATAAAATTTCTATTTTTATTAAAAACAGAAAAAACTCATACAGTGTTGTATCCACAATGCCTTTTTATAATGAAGTGTTCATAAGCAAAAAAAAAAAATAATTCTATACTAAAAGTTTATTTTCACCTACAAATGAAACTAATAAATTTATACGGGGCAATTTCTAATGTCAGATAGCTAACTTAATACTTCAGCTATGATTAAAAGACAAAATGTGACTAGAGTTTAATATCCATAATGTATTTTTATGAAGAAATTAAAATTATATTTAAGCTGTATGAAATTTCCAAACTTTCTATACAGTAATTTCCAAATGGAAAAATAAATCTGATTATATCTAAAAGTTTACTTTTAATAAATTTTGTATGAAGTTTTTCATGTTAGATTGCAATATTATTACACCAGCCAAGTCTATATTGTGCCCTTTTGTATGAGTCTTCATAAGTTGTCCTGTTAGTTTTATTAAAAAAAAATTTAAATTCAAGATATATTTCAGTTGTGTGATGTTGATTTTTATTAATAAACTTTTAAAAGTTTAATTAAGTTAAACTATGAATATTTGATGTGTGAAATTGTGCTAATATTTGAGGGAGACTGTTCAGTAGGGAAAAATGATAATATTATATGGTTGGGAAAACTGGTCATAATCAATACTGCATTAATAGGTTTTGTAAATAGATGTTTAAAGCTAAAGTTTAAAAAATGACAACTTAAAGTTAAATAAATGATATATTTTACTGATGATAAAAGTTAATATTTAGTAAGTAACTGTAGAATATGTTTTGTTATTAATAGTATATAATAGATGAATATTTGATTTTATAATATCGAATTATTATCTTAAAGTTGTTATAGTATATTATTTATTTAAAAAATATTTTATTTTATAAAAATTGGATTGTTAGTTTATTTTTAGCTAATTATAAGCATTTCTATTGGTGTTGTAAGTCATGTGACAGATAGACATTTGTACACATATGCTTGTGAGTTTTTAGTGAAGTTACAAGTGGCTGAGCATTCGACTGCAGATCGAGAGGTCCCCAGTTCAAATCCGGGTGCCCCCTGATAAATTTTTTTTAAACGCCATCTACCATGGTCTGAGTAGGAAGCACCTTCCTGAGCTCCCAAAAGTTTTTTTTTATTAAAGATTACCCAAATTTATTACCATCGGAAAAAAGGCCTTGAAATCGTTTAAGGTAAGTGGTTCTTATATCTTATCTAAATGGATGTGAGTTCGGTTACTCACAATCCGAATTATAATGTAAAATTTGTTCCGTGCATAAACGCGGCTAACATAGACCAAACTACAAAGCAAAATCATTCTAGTAATGGGAAAATTAAAATACAAAATAAATCTAACAACGGTTCTTGGAGTATTCTAACAAGATCCAAAAAAGAGGATCCGTTTCTTTTGCATAAAAAAAACAACAAAAAACTATAAAATATGTCGTAAAGAAAAAACCACTTGAAGATATTATCGAAGGTCTAATGGTAGACATTAGTACCGGAGACTTCATTGGAAGTTCACCTAATGCAGAAATAAAACAGCCAGCTGTAGCAATCTTACTGAAGCACCAAATTCATTGAATCAATATCAAAATATGTCTTTTGGACAATCCTTAAATATGTCTAATATAACTAATTTAGGAAATAAAAATAACGAGTTGCAAGATAACGTAAATATGAACGTAACCACAAGCCCGCACTATAACATGAACCTAGGCTCTGCACAAAACACTGAGCATGTTGATTGCGGTAAAAGAGGACCTGTTGCAGAAGAGCAAACAAATAGTCTCTATATACATTCCATGCGAAGCTCATGTAATATTAAGACTAACTATAACAAATGTCTGAAATTAATTAAAAGTTACAATTGTTCAAACCCCCCCAAAATTAAAGAAATCAAAGATTTACTTACAGATAAATTAGTTCCTATCACGGCTAACGTTCCGGCGAAAGTCAGCGATGATACTGCCAGCAGCTCCAATGCATTTTACAAGTATAAAAAAACCAATCATAATAAGAAGAAACAACAGTCACTTAGATTATTTAAAAAATCTAATAAAAAAGCCTGCTACAAAATTAATAATAATGGTATTGATAAGAAAAAAAATACACTGATAAAAAACCTCTAGAAATGGACACCGGAAAGTCAAATGAAATAATTAATGATGGTATCACTTTAGATTGCTGCTCGCCATGCTTTGATATGACTGGCGCTGTAGTCAAAGTGACAAAACATAGAAGCAATAGAATTAACAATGCGAATAAAAATACGAACGTAAAGCTTAAGTCTAAGGCTCTTAATAAATGTAATAGCGATAGCGGAGACACAACATATAGAAATAATTGAAAACAGTGAGAGCAATTATAAAACAGCACCTAATATTTCAAAACAAAATAAAACTAAAGTTCTATCTGATGAGGCAACCCCCATTAATAGTAATGAAGTCACAATAGAAGACAGAGTTGAAACTAATATTTCAAAACAAAATAAAACTAAAGTTCTATCTGATGAGGCAACCCCCATTAATAGTAATGAAGTCACAATAGAAGACAGAGTTGAAATAGATATAAACTTCAATTCCGATAATGCCGATATCTCGTGCTCTGGAACTAACGTAACAGAGACCAACGTAATTACGCCAACATTATATATCACTTACGAGACTCCCGATGAGTATAACTGTCATGAAAATGATTGTAAATCGGACAATCTCAATAAATCAGGTCATAATAGGAATAATCTGGAATCTAATGAAAAGGAAAAAGGAAATAATGTTGAAAAAAAAACCATTCCATACTTAATACATCAATATCTGAGAATATGTCAATTGTACACGTGAAGGCGGATGGCACTGCCAATGGCTGCAAAACCAAACTTAATAACCGGGAGTCGCACAATACACCTAAATCCAACCCCAGTTGGAATCATCAAACATCCAAAATCCTGCCCCAAAATATACTAACATACCAGCTAACTCAAAATCAACCCATTTCTGGTAAACAGAGGGTGCTAGCTGATGATGCTGACTGTTTTTCTTCCACATCAGAAGACAAAACGAACATTATAAATGCATATAAGCCAAAAGCTAATAAAACTGTATATACAAATTCCCTTGCATTAAGCCCAGATGATAAGCATCCAAGCACAAAGCACAAAATTACTATCTAATCATAGTCAAATAGATAGTGAATCATTTCCCAGTTTAATTTTTCATAACAGCACTAGAAATAACACGGGATGGCTCAAGGAAATACACTATCCAAATAGAAATAAAAATAATTTACAAACACAATCGTTTGAATATCCGTTAGAATCTCATACCATAGCTGATCATCCACCACTCAAGACTTGTCACAATAATGTCTCCCTCCTGTCACTTCAAAACATACCTTATTGATGGGAAAACAAGATGAACTTGATCATAATTTGTTAAATCTCACACACGCAAATAATGCAAAATTTACTAAACTACGCTGATGAAACTAAATTTATCACACTTCCTATGTCATATGCTAGTGCAGCTCGGGCTGGAATAACACAAGCTGGGTCAGTTAACCACTCTAGCAATGGCCAACCTGTTCTTCCTGCAGGTCACAATACTGATCACCAAACCAGCAATGCAGAGTTGATAGAACAGCAATCACACCATGCAGATGATCTGGTTCAAGTGGATCCAATTGAAAAGTAATATTACACTAAATCAACTTTCAGTGGAGCAAATGGATACTATTGTCTCAAATTTTAACCTGACTATTCCAAACATGCTTCTGAAATCGCTGGCTAACTATAGCAATGATAAGAGTATTATACTAGCGGTAATGGACCTAAAGTGTGCTCTGTTTAAATTTCCAATGAATGCCTTATTTGAGTTAATTAGGAGAGCAAATATTGCAAACGAAATACATAGGATCTTTACCCATCCGAATGATCGCTATATAGCAGTTGAATTCAAGACCTGGGCTGGCAGGAATAACTTTAAAAGAAAATTTAAAGTTTTGGATGATAAGATCATAGTAACTGTAGATATAAACAGATCATCCACTCTAAATGGGTCAATAAAAGATTGCATTACAGGAATAGATGAATCTTATTTACAAGAGATATTGGAACCCTTTGGCAAGGTGACTAGTTTCACCTACCTTCCAATTGACAAAACATTTAACAACATTCTCTCGAACAAAGCAACATTTAGACTGCTCCTAAAAAAGGGAATAATGTCAACAGATATTCCAACAGTGTTGTCGGCTAGAGACTGTCCCATGATATTATCTTTTTCAGGGGTTAGGCCACAGTGCTTCTACTGTGGACAAAGAACACACCTGATTAAGGAGTGTTTGAATCGTATATGTACATCTTGTGGTCAAAAAAAGGTCACACTCACAGATGTAGGCAACAACAGACTTCTCATTCAGTTCCGGAGGTGCAACATGCTTCACAACAACCGAGTGCACAACACAACAATGTAGAACAGCAGGACGAAATCAACTTAAAGCATACAAATAAAAAAAGTATCCTGATACATGAAAGCAATCAGCCCTCCTTAATTAACAGTAATCATGATTACAAACATAACACATTGCATAACAATAGTCACAAAAACCAAAACAATAATCAAAGGCCGTTGGAATCAAAACCAAAAGATTCCCACAATAATGAACCTAGGAATTTGCATGAAGGCTTAGGTTTCAGCTCAGTCTCAGCTTCAGGTAATAGGGCTGGTGAAAACAATATAAACCAAAATCAAACCAAACTAAAAAAAAGACGGAAATATTGAAACCTAACTCCACCCAAGGTAAATATAACATCTCACCAAGTACTAGTGACACACTGATAGCTGTGACTAATGAAAATATCACTCCTTACCAAACACCGGTAGATTCTGCCGCTTCCTGGTGTTCAGATGAGTTGGAGACATTCATCACTGCTAGCATCAGTCATAAAAGAAAACCATGGGTTGTCTCTAGTCCTAGCTCAGGAGAAGAAGAGATGGCATTCCCACTGAGGCAAAAGTCTAAACCCACAATATCAAATGCAACTAACAATAAGCATAAAGGAGCCACAGAAAAGAAACGCAAGATTAATATTCCATCTGATTTGGTAACTAGTTATCCTAACAATAGTTTGCCTGTAGATCTCGCCACTTCAGATTTAAACATCCCTCCAAACATCCGCAAGGAAATTAATAAAAAAAGTCTGCTAGTACTTCATTGAAACCGCCTGCGGTGGAATCTAGCGAACCATCTTGCAATGGATAACAATAAATGTTTAATCTCTGCTGTCAATGTCCAAGGTATTAATTCCCTCGGTCGTATTAATGCCATCAGGTATTTCTTTAAGCAAAATTCACCACATATGTTGTTCATAGGGGAAACGAAATATCACCTAAACTCTAACTACTTCATAAAATCAGAACTTAGTAAAATCGGATTCACCCATTTATCTACAGGTCTTGTTGCTAGGGGAGGAGTTGGGTAATAATAAATAATCTTCTGGCTCCAACCTCCTTCAGAATAATTTATATAGATCAGAACCTAATTGCCATGGAGTTTACCTTCTCCTTGAATACTTTCAATGTGATTTATGTATACAGCCCCAATGTTCATGCAACACTGCTGAAAATAGTCCACATAATTAACCTAATTACTAATAATAACAATGCACCTACCATTCTGCTTGGCGACTTTAACATCTCCTAGGGGTCCTTCACAAATAAATATTTACCCCTACTCAAAAAGTATTTCTCAATGGGAGGGGATTCTTTCCACCTGATGCATTTTCATTCTACACAAAAAACAGTCACACACTCATTGATCTAATGTTCTACTCGGCCGAATTGCACTATGGGATAGAGGCTAGACTGCAACCGACAGCCTTTTCGGATCATTTTGCGATTATGGTATCCCTAGAGCTGAACAACTTTCAACAAATTAAAGTCAACTGGAGTCTCAGAATGTTCACTAAAACCAACGCCACTGAGGCATTTTTCTCAGAAGCCTACATTCTTTTTCACAAGGTGAACCTCATATACCTACACCCGGTCGAGGCCTGGATCACATTTATAGGCATTATTCAGTCGCTTATTACTCAATACACCTTCAAGCTTAAGGGAACAACCACACTGATGCATGAATTGGACAGCCTGAATTGGAAAATTAAAAACTTCGATGGTCAGGATCACAATATTGACTACTTACTTGAACTAAAAGCTTCATACAGATCAAAACAGTCAGCAGTAGCAGAGATAATAGCTACAAAAAATGCAAAGAATTACCTGCCAGCTCCCGGGGCTATCTCAGGTGGGCTCTGGGGGCCAGAAAGAAACAGGAAGTTCCTACTTCATTGCTCATCAGTGGTGACAGCCTTACTGGTGCAAATATGATTTTACACATAGAGCCACTTTCAAAACCTTCTATTAGGTCACCGCACAAACCCTGCCTTGGAGTGGGTGGGAGAGGCAGATCATGGTATTACACTCCAGATCATCAACAGTAGGTTGCAGGGTCTCCCTGACAGTGTTCATCCTGGGAACATGCCATGCCGAAGTTTGTGTTCACACACTTAAATTTTTTTACTTCGAGGATTATATTAAACATGTTAAACTACCTCGCCATTGAAAAGGAGAGTAATTCCTAACCTATATTCAATCGCCATGGTCCCATTCATTAAAAAGAAACGAGATCCTACATCTCTTAGCAGTATCAGGCTGATATCGATGACACCAATTTTGTTCAAAGTCATGGAGAGTATAATAAAAGAAAAAAATCAGGATGCCATTCTACAGGATATATTGGCCTCTCAATATGCAAGGAAGGGATCATCAGCACTGACTGCAATTGGTGAAGTGAAAATTCTGCTTGATCACATTAGATCTAACAGAAAATCACGGCCTGTGGCAGTTCAGCTGGATGTGTCCAATGCTTTTGATACAGTAGATGTCAACATTCTTCTTGAATTTCTATCTCAGTTGGACATATCAAAATAGATAATTCAGATATTGGACAATCTCCTGAATAATAGACATATTCATATTTCTATAAATGGACATTACTCAGACGGATTTGCCCCTTCAAGATCCATACCACAAGGATCACCATTGAGTGGTCTATTGTTCATAAAGTACATTGACCCTCTGATTAAAAAGATAGATCAGCTTCCAGGGATATATGTGCCCCAGCTTAAGAAAAACATCAAGGTTTTCACATACATGGATGACATACTTGTAATTCTTCCATCCCGTAAACATCTGACACTTCATTCCATAATTATCAATTATACTAAAGATTATAAATTATCCATCAATCCTCATAAGTCATCATCCTGGTGCATCAACACTGGTAGGAAAATACTATCCAATTTTTTAGCGGAACCTCAGTGTTTTCTGGGGTTTCCTATCTTCAAGTAACTGCTATGTCTGTCTGCCTACAAAAATCCATCATAAGCAATGCTACTAAGGTGGTTCAGTCGCTGTCAAGGACATACCTGTACCTACAAGGGAAGATTGCTCTGATTAATATGAAAATTATGGCGAACATAAATTACTACCTGCCAATAATGATAGTTAGCAAATCATTCAGTTTACAAATTCAGAGGCTCGGTGGCCAGCTCTTATGGAGAGGTCAGACCATTGCAATTAGCATCCGCAGACTTCAGTTTCACAGGAGACAGAACGGTATGGGTCTCCATTCAATACAGACAATCAATTTCCAAAAAGGGCATTCACTTTTAGTAAACCTGGGAAAAAATACCCTCTATCAGATATTATAGACTGTAATACGACCTCCCCCCAGTAAACACACATGGCCTGACACTATTATTAAACAACAATTTCTATACATCGGGCACTCAACAACAGAGTTTAATGATAAAATCAACATCTGGCAGGCACATCACCTGCTGAATCCTGAAAATACAGTTATTTATGCTCACCTAGGGTGCAGCAATCATAAAATCACCACAATATTTAAATATCTGCCACTGGAGCCCAAACTTTTGGATTATCTGATCAAGGTGAATATGGGCTCCATGCCAACTAATACATTCTTATACTACAAGCGGTTTCTAAATAAAATAGACCCAATTTGTCATGCCTGTTCTAGAGGAGATGAGACCTTTAATCATCTGTTAAATATATGTCCAGGCTATAACAGTATTCGAAGTGTCATCTCTCAACACTGCATTATAGCAGTGGATAAAATCCTGAACATCAGGGATTGTCTCTTCTCTGGAGACTTTACAATTATCAGGTTATCTATCTTTCTGAAATATGCTTTTTGGTACACAAGGTGCAGGACAAAGTTCACACAACCAACACCGGACCCCAATGCTATATTTTGCGATAGGCTCAAAGCTCTTCAAAACAAGGACAAGATACTATCCTCTAGATTTTTGTTTAATAATACATGTAGCCTACTAGTATGGTCCACAGACTCTACAATACATCCACATTGTAGTGTATCATGGAAGAAGTAGTCTATGTTGCAACATGTCGGATTCTACTAGAGAGGCATTGATTTCACACTACATGTATCCCAGCTGATAAGTTAGCATTATTGGGTCAACCTCAAAAGGGGTGGGCAATACCAACAAAATAGTACGTATTTACTCATATATCAACCTGCTAGTGCAGAGAATGGCTCTGGCATACATTTACCAGACCAACATCAGCAATGGATGAGCCAACATTAACAAAGTGTTTTTATTATTCATCTGTACAATTTTATTATGTCAATAAATATATTTTTTTAAATATAAAAAAAATTCTATTACAAAATTTAAAATATTATATTGAACTATTACGAGATAAAAATAAAAATTAATTAGTATGAAATATTATATCTTGTTTTTTTTTATATACTGTTTTAAAAATAAATATAATGAATAAAAGTAGATTTTTAGTTTATTTGGAAAATAGATCTATTAAAAATTAAAAGTGGGATAAAGTAAAAGATATAAATTATAAAAAAAATGTTTAATGGATTTAAATAAAAGATAAAAATTAATTTGGGAATTAAATAATGTAATAAATAATAAATATTAGATGAGTCATTATTTATTTTAGTTTAGATTTTGTATTGTTAACCAGAAATGTAGATAAGGTAGCAAAGTGATTGTTTAATTCACCAATCATGTGGGTGATATATTCTAGTATAAAAGCTAGGGTTTAATTGTTTAGTGCTGGTGCTTGTGTTATTCTGTTGTTGAGTTAAGTGTGCTATTGAATATAGCCAAGTAAAATATTAGAACCACTCTCGTAATCGTTATTAGTTTATAAAGAGAGTAGTTCAAATAATTTAGAAATTTTACCATTAGAGATGCAGTGCTAGTTATTCATAATCCCTTATCAATCGTTTCTATCAAAGCTTAATATTGCTGTCAAATAGTCATGGAAATATCACATATTGATATAATGTATTGGAAACTTTGTATAAAAAATATAGTGGACGCTGTGTCGTCTAAAAAGAATAGTAGATGGATAAAATTAATATATTGGACATTACGTGGAAGGACAATATTTATAAATAACCGGTAAAATAATACGGTGAAAGAAGTTAATTTAGAATTTATAATAATTTTTATAAATAAATATTTTGGAGAAAAGTGCAGAGAATACTTCTTTATGAAGAAAGTATTTTAAATAATATATTTTAAAAGTATCTTTTGTTGAAGATATGGAAATTACTGATAATTACTAAAATACTTGCCTTATTAAGTCTTTGTTATTTTTAAAGACTAGTTGTCGATAATTTTTTAAGAAGGCTGATAAATTGGAAATTTAATTGGCAGATTAATACTTATAGATAGAAGAAAAATGTTATGGTATTAAATTCTGGATGCTGGTCATACAGAAGAATATTAAAATTGATTTTGCTGAAATATTTTTTAAAAAAAATGCGCAATAATGCCAGAGTCAATTTATAATACTTAAATGAAAACATTGCAAACTATTAACTAATCCTAGGAGAATAATAACTTTTAAAGAATTTAAACTGATCCTTAAAACTGATTTAATTATTTATTTTTGTTTCTTTATGGTGGAACTTGTTTTATTTTTTATTTAAAAAACTATTTAAACACGTGATTTATGGGAAAAGGAAGTGATGTTGGAAAATTTTCGTTACCTGGGAAGAAAAGAACAGTTATGTGATGAAAAAAACATCGTTGGAACCTGATAGTAGCTTTATTTTTATTTTACTTAACTAACATGAATATTTGATTATTTTATTGATTTATTAGGGATAAGAGAGGTACATTTAAAAGTAATTACACATTAATATAATACTTAATTGCATAAAGTTTTTTTTAATAATTTTAAAACACGTAATATTTTAAGAATGATTGTCATGTATGAATGTGATATTATTTTGTTAATCTATAATCCGAGAGGATATCGTTTAGCTGATTTATAAGTTGGAATATCGTTTATGGTAACAATTGTATAATATTAATAACTTAATGTATTTTGCTTTGTTTTCTTTTAGATGAACCAAATAATTTGATTGTTGGGTGAATGTATGAATATTTGAAGAATATACACGCATAAGATTATTAATAATAGTTTTATTTTAAAATATGCATACTTTATTTTATAACATAAATTTATTACAACGTAATGAGGGAACTAATTATATGATTCTTTCATGAATAAACTTTAATGTTTCTGTTACAATGTTAGAATATTGATTTATTATATTAGTACGAGTCATTTATATTTATTTTTCAAGCTAGTAAGAAGTAAAGTAATTTTTTTTTCTTATTAGACAATTTAAATTAATTTTATATGCAAATTTATATGTGCGTTTAAGTTTATCCTAAATAGATGAGGGTGAGTTTAGATAGCCATTTTTAAAAAAAAAAAATTGTGAATTGATACTAGAGTTAAATGAGATTAGAATGATATTTGAAGATAGGATTTATTAGGGTGGAATAGGAATAACATATGATGTAATAAGTATGTGATTATGATCAGTTTAAGTAAAGTAGAGAAAAATGGTAGTTAAAACGAAAAAAGAATCATAGAATTTCTTAGTCTAATCTAATAATTGTATAAAGATGGGTAATTTATAAATAAAAAATTGTCTTTGCAAAATTGTCTGATAATTTTAAATATTATTTCAAGAAAAGAACCTACATGTATTGCACATTTTAATAAGAAGTATATTGTTATGAAATTACATCAGAATGAAATAAACGATTATGTAGTTGATAAATATCACATAATATTACTAGGTTATATCAACTTATACATTCGTTGATATTAATTTAATACTAATTCTGAATATAATATATATCATAGTTACATTGAATGGAAGATATTTATAATATTTAGCTGGAATGAGCATTTCAATTGTTTAATTTAAATTTATTTGTACATGTTTTACATAAATGATATATAAAAAAATAGGTTCTTAAATACTATTTAAATGGTACATTAAAAAAAAATATAACAAATGTATAGGATGTTTTTGGATAATGGAAATAGTGACAATGTAAAGGTTTTTTTTTTATTTTCTAATTTTTCCATTTGGAATGTACATATTGTATATAAGGTGTTTATTAAAGTTAATGTAAATAAATTTGTTTAATTTGTTTTAAAAGTGTGTCGAATTTATTATCTTACACCACAGCATATGACAACAGAATAAAACATAATATTTAGATAGTATGAATTAAATCATTTTTAAAAGAAGTACAGTATTTTCTTAATATGATTTTATAGAAATTCATTAACATATTATTGTTATGATAGTCATAAAATAATTATAATGCACTACATAAGAGTATAATATTATTTATTGCCACATATTATTAAATTATAAGATTTATCATATTCTTAATTAAGATACTATATGAAGATGAAAGACATGTAGATTATTTACTTATTTCTTAATGATTGGTAGTATCATAAAAATAGATAAGGTTAACTTATACACTGGAGATTGTTATTATTAGTTATTTATTATTATTGTAAGTTAGGTGTAGTTAGATTTGATATTAAATCCCTTATCATGCCTATCTGCAGGAATTATAATTATTTTAAGTTAATTAAAAGAACCTGAGATTATTTTAATTATATTCTTTTGATAAAAGATTAAAATCTATTTATTAATATTATTCTAGTTAATTAATTATTGTAAAAGACATAGGGGTGTTATCGATGTATTAGTTGAGGTAATAAAGAGGTAATAGTATTCTTATGCCATTGAGGTAGTGTTTTGTGTGACATGGCTCAATGTAAATTCATATTACCACTTGTAGCTTCACTTCAAATCTCATGATTTAATAAATACTTATTTAGTTAGTGCATGATATCGAACCATATTAATTTTTTGTTAATTAGAATAAATTTGATAAGATATAGTATTGTAAAATATTTTAATAATAGTTATACACATTTTAGCCGAGCAGAATTATTTATTTAGCTAGTCATATTTTACATTATACTATATATTTCTAGAAGTGAGGGCACAATATATAAAAAAAGTGATCAGTTTAATATCCATAACATATTTTTATAAAGAAAATAAACTTACTCATAAGCTACCTAAAATTGCCAATGGTTTACATGGTAATTTCCAAAAGCAAAAAAAAAATTGATTTTCAACATTAAAGATTGATTTTGAAAAAAAAAAAGGCAAAATGTGATTGGTTAAACAGTATCGTGTTTTTAATAGACTATTGTTGTATAATGAAATTTAAATTATCCATAAGTATATGAATATATATTTCATTACAATAGCACAGGGGTCCCCAACCTTTTTGCACTTAAGAGCATATTCTATAATACTCACCAGGTGGCGGGCACCATTTATTTTTTCAATGTAAATTTATAGTTGGATATTGTTAATAATACATATAATGTACAAAAAAAATATTTATTTCAAAAATAAAATTTTAACATAATTAACGTTTATATTTTTACGCTGTAAAAGTATAGTATGCCCTACAATTTGATTACAATATAATACAATAATTTATAAGAAATTTTAAAAATTAAATTTATTTGTATCAGATAAATAATTTTTTAACATGTTCAGATAGTGGCAGGCACACGTAAAATAGTCTGCGGGCGCCATGGTGCCCGTGGGCATAGGGTTGGGGACCCCTGCAATAGCAGGTAAAATTAAATCATTCATAATTCTACATTAAAATTTCATTTTTTACCTTTAAAAAAATAGCAACAGCTTTAATTTGATACAGAAGTATGGTTTCAGAAAATAATCTTTTCTTTGTGAAAAAGTTAAATTGTTCAAGAGTCATCTCAGTTTATTCATTACGAATTCTTAATACTACATCAAATATAAAATTTAAAAACCTGCCAAATTAACTTAAATATTTGTTTTCAAAATATAAACAATTTTTATAAAGTTTTTATTATATTAGTCCAGTTTTAAGACAATAAACATCATATGACCACCACAATTTATGAAAGAGCACACAAAGAAACTTCAAATTTTTATTACTTAGTAATTCAAAATTATCAATTAAAAAGAGTAGATAATGTATTTTTAAAATTATTTTTTAATACAAATATTTACTAATAAATTGAACAAGTTTTTAAGAATGTTTCTTTCTACCAACATAATATGCAAAAATGGCCATACTTTTATTACAATATAGCATTGTATTTGAATTTCTGCAATTCTCAAAAACAACATTTCTTTATATGAAGTAAATATAAGTAAAAAAAAAATAAATTTATCTTACTTTTTAATATTTTTTTAAAAGTTTTTCTACTACATTGTTTAATTTTTAAACATTTCCCATTTTACTCATGTAATTACAAGTTGGTATTTGGAAGACTTATTATTGAAAATTTTTCGAATCTATAATGGCATCTGAATTTGAATGTTTGGATTAATGAGCATCTGCTATATATCTCAATATACAAATGGCTAATTCTAAATATTATGTGACAGCCAAATAATAAAATGATACATTGAGTGCATTTTTAATTAATTCTTCAAAGTAAGCTTTTGTGAAACTTTATTCAGCTAAAAATCAACCCAGGACTTTTAGTTATTGATACTACAGACTGTATTAATTGAAATGAAGTAAAATAATAATTTGTTAATGCCAGGTTGAGTATATTCTTTTAAACTGATCAAATAAATTTCTTTTTATATAAAATTTTGACATCCGTATACACCCTAAGCCATTCCATGAATATTGAAATTCATGGATAATAGTATAATCTATATAGCATACATTTTATATCTATATAAAGTATATTTGTATACATATATATATATAACCATGATACAACTTAAAAATTACACACATTAAAACACTATCATCATCAACAACAACAATAATAAAAAACAATAACGATGATAATGTGGTTGACAAAAAAAAAAAGACAGCAGAGTACAGATTGAGTGCATAATATATATATATTGTAATTAAATATAAATTCTTCTTGTGATGAAAACATAATGATGAAATGCAAAACATACAATGCCTAAATGATGTTAATTCTTAAATTTCTATTGTACTTGCCTGTACAAAAAGCAAGTCATTTTTAAAAAATGAAATTGCATTGTAAATTAGAAAATCAAAATTATTTACTACAATGGCAACTGTGACCCCAAACAATATCCCTAAGACTGCATGAGAGTGAGTATGCAAAGGATTGATCTTATACTCTACAGATGTGTGTGAAATTTATGAATTTATTTAATATACATTTAATATTAGGGTAGCCTATGTTTCAGTTATTAATATACATTTATAATTATGAACAAGTGAATTATTAGGTAGGTTATGTGAGGACAATACTCTTGAATGTGACATTGTATGCTAAGATGCATAGAGCAAAAAACAAATTTCCAAATATTATATCTAAATAATTAAATTTCCTGCATGGTTTAGTGTAATAGTACAGTGGTTGACTCTAGAGATCAAAGTCAGTGGATCGTGGCTCAGTCGGCCAATTGCGGTATTCGAACTTCTAGCGATAAAATCATTTCATTATTTTTTAAATAATTAAATTTTAAATAGATTTATTTAAACAAAAGTTATATATATAACCTTATCTTTTTAAAGAAAATCTCTATTGAAGTTAATAATAAAAAAAAATACCTATTTAAGCAAACACAGTATTAAATAATTGCTTTCATTTTAACACCTTTTAAAGAAGTAAAAAAAAACAAACAACAAAAACAGCTCTGTTTTAAAAATTCCATTTCTTATTCTTCGGTAATTTCACGAACAAAACAAATGTCTGTAAAAAGTTATAAGAAATTCCACAATGATTTGATAAAAAACGGAATGTTTTTCTTGTGCATTAATAAACTATTCAACGTGCCTTCAGACAAAAAATTTAACATAATAATTGGTGAATCAATAATAAAATTATCATAATTTTTATTCCATTTATATATACATTTATTTATTTATTAAACATTTAAAAACATTTTGCGCTGACGGAAGATGCCTGCATATACACTGCAAAATTAAAATAATTACAAAAAAAAAAACCCCGCATAAAAATAAATTTATATACAATTTTAAGGAAAAAATCCTTATACAGTACATTGGGAGCGCCATATTTATAACATTTGGTTTCGAGGTTCTTGGCGAATAATGTAACTTTACTGATAGCAATAAACACTATATATATAGTACTACACATGAAGACAATAAACTGCTATAGAGAATTGAATAATTTTAACACGCACACATGCACAGAATACGATTACTTATTAATAATTATAAACATGTAAAGAAATTGCATATACAAATTAAAATAAAAACAAAATAATAACTATACACCAAACAAAGAAAACACGTTATCTTGAAAGAAAATAACTAATTAAAAACAAAGAAATACTAACATTACAAATATTTTTAAAAAACGCAAAAAACAAACTACTTCCTTGTTTTCAATGAAAATTATCTTGCTTGAAATGAATAAGATATAATAAGTAAGTCATATTAAATTATCACATGCAATTTAACAATGTTTCTTTTCTAATAGAAAGCAACAATTTGAAATTATTGCAACATTTTCTTTTTTTTTTTCCACAAATTTTTCATTCAGGTTAAACATAATAAAATTAAACAAAAATCAATAAAATAATTACTTCTTAAAATCCTCCAATAAGCATTATTAATTGATATGGGGAAAAAATATGATAAAAGAATTCTGAGAAATGGGAAATAACCATAAGAATAATCTTCCTGAAATTAATTGGGACTATAGCATAATAACATTACAGTACTTAATTTCATATATTGGTAACTTAATTTAAAGATAAACCCTTCATTTGGTACAATATATCTATTTATGATAAACATGTTAACCAAACTGAATTTATCTTCATACTTTCTGTAAAATCAATAAAATAATTACTTCTTAAAATCCTCCAATAAGCATTATTAATTGATATGGGGAAAAAATATGATAAAAGAATTCTGAGAAATGGGAAATAACCATAAGAATAATCTTCGTGAAATTAATTGGGACTATAGCATAATAACATTACAGTACTTAATTTCATATATTGGTAACTTAATTTAAAGATAAACCCTTCATTTGGTACAATGTATCTATTTATGATAAACATGTTAACCAAACTGAATTTATCTTCATACTTTCTTACAGAAATTATAATCACAATTTAATTATTGTAAAATTTATTTTGTTACAGAAAAGCTCAGATTCTGAAGATTAAAATTCATGGATTATAACACAGCTCTGTCATTAATTGGTGAATAATAAACTTTTCAATTATTTTGCCTGTAGTTAATACAGTGGAATAGATGGGGATTCTAAAAATCAAGATATGTGAATTGAGGCTCAGCTGAATCATTTTTTGAACTTTCTAGCAATAAACCATTAAATTTTGTTTATTGTAAAACTTCAGCACATTAAAATAATTGAAAGGAAATAATGGCAGACAACAAATCACTAATAAATTAAAAAAATATTCTTTTTGCTTTTTCCAACCAATAAAAACTAGAATGGGGGGTCAGCAAACTTTTGAACATTAAGAGCCATTTTGTTTAAATCTTCTCTTCCCCCATTAAAGAATTTTAAGAAGAGAGGTATCTCTCCTCCATTAAAGCACTACAAGGAAAGAAGTGAAACATGTCCCTGAAAAATACCAATTTCTGAATTACTGTGAATAAATTTGAACATTTATTTTAATAATAGAACATTAACAGAATATGTATAGTATCTTAACAAAAATAAACATTCTTTTAAAAGATAAATATATAAAAAGAAGAAATTACTTGATAGTTTGATTTATTCACAGTTTTCTAATTGTTAAATATTCATCATATACAATAATTACTATTCTAAATGAGGCTGAATTCAAGAAATAACATTGTAAAGCATGTTTTTTCTTTCCTATAGTCATCAAAATATTTATTTACAAATTACAAGAGGAAATAAAAAAATGTGTTTATCTTAATCATGATAAAAAGAATCACAAAATTAGGATTAAAGAGCCACCCATTTGACTTACAAGCCATAGTTTTGTCAACCCCTGAACTAGAATATTGATCAACAATTTAAACTAATTAAAATTCTAATAAAAAATTGAATAATATCTAATTAATATACAGTTTTCCCAAGCACTCATATTCTTTGAATTTGTCTTCAAAATCATGAAATTGCCTTCTTTAGAATATCTATTTATTTGTCTTCTTTTATACCTTTTCCTACTACTCTTTGCACAGTCTTTTTCAGATAATTTTAATTTTTCTGCCTCACTAATACAGTTCTTCTACTTCATTTCTTCGATAAATACCCCCCCCCCCCAAAACAATGCTTCTTTCATTTATTCTTTAAAGAGTTTCTACACTTGTAATATTTTCATTTCATCATTAGTTTCATTCTTCTTCAAATCCAAATGTCTAAAACTTTCAAACCTTATACTTCCATATTTCCTAATTGTTTAACATACTACACTAAATTAAACTATAAAAATTCAAACATGATTTAGCACAAATAAAAAATCAATCTTTGTCTAGCTAATGCAGTTTTCATTATGATTATTTTGATATTATTTCCAAAATCTGATTTGATAACAACCTACCTAAATATTTAAATGCATAACTTAATCAAGACATTTATACACTCATTTAAAAATTTTATGGGATCTATCCACAATTTTTATTATTTTAACTTCTCATATCTAATTAATGTGATGGGAAAAAAAAAAAGATTACTAAATATACATGAAAAATGGGCAAAATAAAAAAAATAGAAAAGGTGAAGAATTAAATTATTTTAATTAGAAAGATACTCCAGCAAAATAACATTTTTACTAAAGTATAACTATATAGATTTCACATATAAATATGTGACTAGATGAAATATATAAATATATTGTAATCTAGCGAAAAAAAAGAGAAACAAGAATCGTAACAAACAGCAATATTAACAATAGCACTACACAAAGTTTGAGCTAAATTTGTATATCAATATAGCTAAGCTCAGGGGATTTATAACATATGCCACAATAAAAATATATATAGGGGAAGTATTATAATAAAATACAAAGTAATACTACTAATAAATCAAAAAGAGGAGAAACCTCAACTCACTCTAGCATAAGTAAAAGGGTCTTAATACTGTGAACATATACCATTAAAGTTACATTTAAAATTCTTTCTTCTACAAAGATCTAATACAGCTACCATTCCCCCCCCCCCATCTTCTAAATATCTCATTGCTTTGATCAAATAAAAACATTGTTTAATTTTTATAAAATTTAAAATGCTTGAAAATCTATGCCTCTTAAAAATTCATCTTTTGAATGTAAAATTTTATTCTCAAAATAAATTTAATAATATGGTTCGTGAAATTGTATTAGATTATCTCAGGGTAATATGATCTTATAAATTTTTTTGACTCTAGATTTATTCAATGTTGAATGTGATCATAGTTAATAAAATAGATGAGACATACACGTCCCCTAAGCTAATATCTCATCATAATTATAATAATAACAATACTATTACTAATTTAAATAAATTAAAACCTGATCTCTTAATTTTAGAATAAGACAATGAACAAATAATCTAGGATTACACTCAGATATTAAGAATGGGCAGGGATTTTGTAGCTATCCTAAACATCTTAGAATAAATCTAGTCAAATACCTTCTGAATATGAACTAGGTTCTTGTGAAATTAAATTTTATAAAATAATAAATATTATTTTCAAATATGAAAAATAATTTTAGTATAAAAATGCACAGTAATTTGAAGTAAGCAAATTAAATTAATTAAAGTGATTCAAAATGATAAATCCAATTATAATTCCTTATAAGAAAATTACATCTTTCTTAGATCTACTAATGCTTAAAAAATTAGTTTTAATGTCATATACTCTTTTAACAAATACACTCAAAATAATCGTATATTTTATAAGCATTTAAATTTTTTAGTTAACATTTGAAATGATTTCTGTTTGATAAGTGAAATGATGTGAATAAATATTTATTACTGTTAAAGAAATTTCTCATAATTGTCTAGGAGAAATTTTTTAAACAATAATAAATATTTATTTACAGGAAAACAAAAACAAAATTACAAATATTCCATATTTGAGTCCTCGCAGCCAAATATTTTAACAATGTTATTTCCTCAAAATTTATAATAGAAGGATTAAAATAATTTACATCATGTTTTATTAAAAATAAATTCTATTGGATTAGTACAAATAATCCAGCGTATTAAAATAACTTTCTATTGGTTAGTTATTAAAAAATTCTCAATTATCAGTGTATTCATACAATGATAACAACCTTCATAAATAGTGTCCCTTTTATGAATATGTAATATACTCAATAATAAGATTAGCTTACAATCCAGGGATGAAAGAGTGATAGATAAGACAGATGTATATTGTCTATTTATGCTTAAAATAAACTTAAAAAAATTTAAAATTAATCATTTTATCATATTTAGTCCTGATAATTAGCAAAGCTCAAATATAGGACTTACACAGTTACAATGTATTATTTATATTTAAGCCAACCAAGAATGCTATAGATATAAGGTAGAATTCATCAATACTTTGTTAAAACCACTAAAAATTCCAGATAAAGCCATAGTAAAAATATTACACATGCTTTATTAAATATGTTGCAAACTATAAACAAAATCTATCTTCAAGTAATAAAGTAAGGCAAAGTAAAAATATGATGGAATAGCTTATAAGAATGCACCTACTTTTGAGGGCTAACAAAGAATCTAGGACACTGTCACTAGTCAGGAAAATAATGCAGATCAGGGACAAAACATTAAATATGAATTGCCTTAAAAATAGAGAGCCAGCTATAATCTCCAAAACATATGTTATGAGCAAACAAATGCTAGCAAGATAATAACTAATAAGAGAGTGATAATTGCTATCATTTTTTTTTAAAAATAAGCTAGCAAAATAATGATGCAGACTAGCACTACCATCTTTAAATATACTGACATATAAAAGGACTCCTAAAATACAGAGAATAAATCTACTATCCATAACAAAATTACTACAGCTAACAAATGTGAAATATGATAAATAATAATAATTATTGCCAAATATGGCTCCACTATCAATAGGCAATGAATAAACATAAAATAAGTAACAGAAGCATACATCTATTTATTCAGCTTACAGCATAACAATATACCTTCATAAATAAATAAATCATTTCTAAAAAGAGAAAACACATACCATTCTAAAATATACATATATATTAAATTACTATTCTGAGAACTTTAATCTATAATACTTCAAAATATAGCACATACAATATGAAAATAATATGAACATAAATAAAACATGGTATGCAAAATCATATAATACAAATAAATTTAATCTTTTCACCATTAAATAAATAAATTAAAGGACAGGCCTTCTGCTTCTTTCTTGAATTATTCTCCATTAAACTTGAACATGAAGAAGCATATTGGCAACAACATCTTGTGGACAGCAAATATGTCCATCATGTAATACAATATAACTACAATATTAAAATCTATAATCGTCAAGACAAGCATTAGTAGTCGAGAGGTTGGTGACGGTTGCTTTGCAAGCGGTTGTCCCGGGTTGGCGGGTTCACTTCCCGGCTGATGCTATGACACATAAGAAAAAAAATCTATAATATAACTATGAAATATAGAACACGTTTCTTTTGGATGTCTTAAATAAGTTTCAAATAATTCTGTTAACTAGTATATGATAAATTTATGGCCATTCATTCAATATATTCATGGATTTAATACAATAAATATATTTCAAGTAATTAAATTCAGGTTTTTAAATTAATCCATTCTACAAATTATTCAAAATTTATATCAGCAATGTGAATATTGTATAATAGAATATACTTCTGATAAATAACATTTATCAAACATTATTAAACATTTTCAGGAAATTTTTTTAAATTCAACACCTTCACAATCACAGCGATTTTCGTAGTAACGTTTAAAGGGAAGAAATATCTCGCAGGATTTTAAATATTTTGTAAGCATAATAAAATAATTAAAATGTAGAAAAGTTTTTTTACGTTCTTTATATAAAAATGTCCTTTTCCGCAGGTTTATTTTATATATTGTTTTTATTAAGTAAAAACTTTCAAATTTCACATAATGTTTATCAAACAGTTTGTTTGCAAACATTTTTTTTTTGTTTTAATTACCCCACTTTGAGAAAACGGAATAAGTTATTTTATTTGTGTAATAACTTAAGAAAATGTCTTTTATTTAAATAAGTATAAATACATTCTTCTTATTGAAGTATAAATTATTATTTAATTTTCATTTTATAGACTAAAATCATTTGTACATGTCTGAAATGTACATTCGTCATATCAAAATACAATTCTTATGTTGAATTTTATAGTCCTTTTACTCAAGGTAAATGAATTCCAGATAATATTTGACACAAACAAATATTTAAAAAAAAAATATCAAAAAATTATTAATACTTTCTGTAATGTTCTTGCCACCCAGAAATTTAAATATTCCATAGCAGCTTTAATTATAACACAGACATTCAGTTGGATTTTGAAATTGACAATTGTTCTTAAGTCATGATAATGGCAATAGCAATAACTTTTGGAAGTTTTCCAAAGCAGTAAATTTATGTTTCAAAGCATACTTTATTGATTAAAAAAACAATGATTACATCGGTAATTCGGTTTTAAAAAAATTTATTAGAGCTGCGACATGAAGACTTATAATCGTTTAATCATTAAATTAATTAGGTTATTAAATCAAAAACATATTTTAAAATCTACATTTAAAAAAAATACGAAAAGCATTAATGTGAAGAATGGTTAAAATGCGCATTTAAATCAAACTGAATGTGTGTTTGCGCGTGCATGTTCTGCATAATCTATTTTAATATATTGCACAGGCTTACACCTGCATTTATATATAAGTAATATATGCGGGATTCGAACTCAGATTTTTACACGACCTACAACTCTCAGTGCCATCTTATATTGCTGACTTACCTGAACACACACACATGTTGAAAAGATAAATAATCACTAATCACGTATTTCGTGCTAAAGCAGCACTCATTAAAGTATGAAGATTGGTTATCTTAATATAAAGCTGAATACTAATTGTATATATGAGTGGAGATGGTAATCTGAACCAACTGATGAGTGCTGGTTTAGCACGAAATACGGATATTGGTGATTATTTATCTTTTCAACATGTGTGATCAGGTGAGTCATCAATATAAGATGGCACTGAGAGTTGTAAGTCGTGTGAAAGTCTGAGTTCGAATCCCGCATATTATATATATATATAAATGCAGGTGTAAGCCTGTACAATGTATTAAAATAGATTATTCAGAATATGCACGTGCAAACACACAATCAATTTGATTTAAACACACATTTTAACTATTCTTCACATTAATGCTTTTCGCATTTTTTTTTTTTTTTGGTTAAATTGGTTTTTTTTTTAAATGTAGATTTTAAAATATGTTTTTGATTTAATAATCTAATTAATTTAATGATTAAACGATTATAATTCTAAATGTCGAAGCTCTAATACCACAGTACCAAAAAAATAAGGAAAAGTACACTTTTTAAAATTTAAAATACAATTGCTACAAATTAAACAATGAAAGTGAAATAAGAAAATTCTTTGATTTCTGAGTGAGATCTGGTGTCAGTCTCACCTTATTTATACTATTGGTCATGTGACCATTGACCAGATTATTTATTAACCTTCTTACCTAGCTCTTCTCTGATTAGTTCAAATCCATGACCTATTTATCACTAGGAAAAGTTGTTAATCAAAAATTATCTGATTAATATTCAATTTACAATAAATCAATTCTTTTTTCTTAAAGTTTGTCTAGACAACCGAAACTAAATTAGTTAAAACATTTCTTGGTGCAATCAAAATAATTAATTAAAAAGTACAAATGCCAGGATAAAACAAAAATATTACATAATTAAAATTTATATTACATTTTTAATAAAACAAATATTACAAACAATATCCAATACATTTATTTACTACTGTGTTAAATCTCAATAAGTATCTCAGAATATAAATTTAAATTATTTTTAAAAATAAATAATATTAAATAAGTACAATATTTATTCATTCATTCAATTACTTTAAAATCCTATTTTAATAACTAGCTTTATTATATATTAACATTAAAATAAATTAAAATATTATAGCTTCAATTTAAAGACCAGCAAACCAAAATACAGGATTTGAACATGGTTTCTTAAACTTAAAATTAATACAAGCTTTTTGAAGCATTTTATGAGTTAAATTAAAAATAAGTTAATAATTTTAACTTGAAAATGCATTATTTATCATTTACCTTAGAAGCTATTTAAATATTTAAAGACTTTAGCATGTTAAATATTTATTAAGTGAAAGCTTTTATTACTTAAGCTACGTAAAAAATATTTTAGAATGGATAACTGTAGGGAGCTTGAAAGTCTGGGTTCAAATCCTCTTTAATTACAGTTGTACAATCTATAAAATACAGATATAGCAGCTTTTACGTGTAAAAAATTATGGCATTTTAAAGTATTAGAAACGATTTATTCACAACAAAAATTAAACTATATACTTTTTTTTTTTTTAAGATGTTTTGGCGCAAAATTTTGACTTAACATTTAGCTTCTGCTAAAGCTAAACGTTATAATATATATATTTCATTTAAAAATTATAATAACCATTACACAATAGCATATTATACTTATATTTTACTCCTTAGCAACTAAAGAAATATACAGAAGATTAGAATTATATTTCAGTTATTAAATCATGCAAGCTATATAATTATTTCATGCAATAAGATTTCTGAAGAAAGTTTTTACAACTAAATGTAAAATTTATAACACAACATTCTTTTTCTTTCTATATGTATATAAATAAATCCACTAAATATTTGATATGGAGTAAAATATATATTTTCAAACTATTCCAAAGTTGTCTAGAAAGCTTTTAGCACTTTCATATATCTCATGACTAATGTTGAAATATTAGATAAACAATCACATTTTATTAATAACAATTCCAATTATAATTAAATTGAATACTATTGAAAGGTTGTGTGAGGGCATGATTTGAGTTAGAAATGAACCAATTTTTTTAATCTTCCATTTTCGATGCTTTGTTTTCAATATCAACACTGATATTGTTATGATTAAATATAAGGCCCCATACCTCCTTCATGATTTAAAAAACTTAATTACAATTAGTATATTTTAAATTTGATGGATGGGCTGCTTGATTCTTATATTCAAATTTATCCTGGTCTTCCTGTAATATATATATATATATATGTAATAACAACTGGGATCTTCACATCTCCAGAAATATATAACATTACGTTTTTGCAAAAGATTTATTTTATCTTTTGAATTGTTAGAAAACCTATTTAAAAAACGGATATTCAAAATACACCTTTAAATATTCAAAAATATAGTTAATGCAAAGCCAATTAATAAATTTGTTTCCAAATTTTGAAGAAACATTTAAATAAAGTAAGCACCAGAATCAAATATTTAAAAATGTTATATCTTATATGCATTAATTTCTAGAATACAAATATCAAAATGTATAAATCAACTTTTCTTTTTAGATTAGTGATTAATTTTATAATACTTCAATGCCTGTGCAGTTATTTAAAATGACTACATGAAGAACTGGCTTTGGTGAACTAAGACTTATACCTCATTTCATTTTGTTGACATAATAATAGGCATCAATAATCAAGAGAACTTTAGGATGATTTTATTTGATGTCTTTGAATTATATGATTTTATTGCAAGTCAGATCTATAGATATACTCCATGATTTTTGCTAAACCAAAACCGTATGAATGACTATAAAATTAACTTTATTATATATTATTTAAATTGGATTAATAAAGATTTAACTGTGTCCTTTAAAAGATATTTATATAAAGATGGCAATAATATTGCAACGATTTTATATTTGATATACAAATTAGGATATGATATACTATGTCACATAGTTTTTGATTCATATATGTGTACACGTCAAATGATTTTTAGTTTTATGTTTTTTAAACAATACTTTTAAGTAATATTTGTTTATTGAAATGAGGAAATCTTTGCAATTGAGATTATTGGGTTTATATTCTTTTGGCATTACAAAATATACTGACTTTTTTTTTAATATATGTTTAATTGTAATACATGTCATTTACATACTGGAGAAGAAAGGGATTTTTCATTGGGTAATAAATTTTATCAAGGTGTTCACCACCATTGTTCAGGATTAAAATATTTATAGAAATATAAGTAGAACCAATAAAGAATCTTAGAAATGTCTGGAATATAAAAAGCAAAAATGTCCCAAAACTGAAATGATAAAAAAAAAGAAAGAATAAAAACAAAAGTAAATTTGATTAATGATTTAAAAGCTTAGATGCTGTCTGACTAGTACTAAATTTATATCCTCAGGACATAGAAGAAATGCAGTTGACAGCCATGAACAATATGTGCAACCAAAAGCAGAATGATGCTAGTCAACAGTTGTCAGTCTGTGTACAATGATAGCACAAAAGCGCAGCTTACATAAACCTCTGTGAAATTAATAGAACAAGCTAAAATAGCATCACTAAGCAGCAACATTCATGAAATTGATATAGATCAGGGGTCCCCAACCCTATGCCCGCGGGCACCATGGCGCCCGCAGACCATTTTACGTGTGCCCGCCGCTATCGGAACGTGATAAAAAATTATTTATCTGATACAAATAAATTTAATTTTTAAAATTTCTTATAAATTATTGTATTATATTGTAATCAAATTGTAGAGCATACTATACTTTTACAGCGTAAAAATATAAACGTTAATTATATGTTAAAATTTTATTTTTGAAATAAATATTTTTTTGTACATTATGTGTATTATTAACAATATCCAACTATAAATTTACATTGAAAAAATAAATGATGCCTGCCACCTGGCCGGTATTATAAAATGTGCTCTTAAGTTCAAAAAGGTTGGTGACCCCTGATATAGATAATGCTGTGTCATGGAAGAGTTATCTGGATCATAGTCAAATGATGTGTACAAGGACAGACTTAATCTAAGCTAACTGTACACTCCAATTAATTATTTTAGAAATAATATATGAATTGTTTTAATAACTTAACAATGAGTTTATAATATTCAGAATATAAAGTATTACTAATTGGTTAATATTTTCAACTGGTGGCTTGTTGGTTGAATGTCATATATTAAATCAGTTTTAATCATGCAGGCATAGTTCTTTATAACGTTGAATTATAATACTGCTTATGTATATTACACTCCTTTATTTCACTCTGTTAACTTTTCTTCATTAACTTTCATTCTCTCTTTATTCAGCACTTTTTACTGCTCCAGATTGCAGATTTCACTTAGCATCTTGCTGCTTTCATTACACTTAGCACTAAACTGCTCTCTGACTCCATGACATCAAAGTTCTGTTAATAATTTTGCTGAGCTTCAATAATTTGCATGACAGTTTATTACTGTCCTTATGCAAATTAGCAAATTCATGTTCAATTGGTAATTTACATAAATTTACTTATTTGCATTTTCATTTTTCAAAAGTGATCACAAATGTCTTTTGTATTGATCAGTTATGCACAAATGCGTATATAGTTTTATTTCTTTCTTATACAATGCAGTCAATATGCAGAAAAATATATATGCTCATATTATTAGTAGCAAAGGATATAGTGAAATTAGCCAATCAATTCTATGACCCCAGAACCCACAAAGAAATTTCATATCAGAAGTTGAAGGAAAACTAAATGTTTATTTCACAAAGTCATATTGACACTGGTAGAAGACTCATCCTGGGTTACTGTAGTAGTACGCTAAATAAGTTTATTAATAAAAGAACCTACCTCATTCCTTATGTATATGAATTACTAGCATCATTGCAGAAAGCATTGTTTTTAGCAAAAATAGATTTAAAGTTCATGTTCCATCAAATCACAGTCACTGAAAGAATGGTAGAATTATTAATCTTTACTACTCCTTTTGGACTTTACAAATATAATAAGTTACCATATGATATTATAGTTATGCCTAATATCTTTCAAATTGAATTGGATACTTTATTCCACCCTATATTTGGATAACATATTGATTATCATGAGATCAAAGCAGGAACTAAATTGAAAACAATTGGAGTGAAGCTAAATGGTGCTAAATATATATAATCATCATCAGAGATAAAGTTTTTAGGAACTAAATTGGAAACAATTGGAGTGAAGCTAAATACTGCTAAATGTATATAATTGTCATCAGAGATAAAGTTTTTAGGCCCCACAAGAAATAAAAATGGAAAATATTCTATACCCAGATAAAGTAAAAGCAATAAGCTGAGCGACCTAAGAAAGTAAAAGATTTGCTGGCATTTTTAGGGCTCTATTGAACTTTTTTGAGAGCTCTTTCGAAAGTCTTATGTGTTATTGCCATTATATAAAATAATAAAAAATAGCAATGTTGGCCCTGACCTAAAAAATGGGATATTAACTCCCAGAAAGCGAAAAATCTACTTATGTTAAAGCATGTGCTCAACTTACTTTATCAAGATCATCCAGAACCCAAAAACTAGAAAAAAGGCAAAAAACTATATTTAGTACCAATCAATTGCTAACCTACTGCTATCGCTGAAAACTGGCAATTTTGGCCCTGGTCTGAAGAGCAGAATATTATCTTTCAGAAAGCTAAAAATCTATATATGTCAAAGCATATGTTCAACTTACTTCACCAAGGTCATTCAGGAGTTGTTCATAAGAAAGCATTTGCTAGGTCATATGACTGATGGCCAATGGTGAGCCAAAAAATAGAACAAATGTGAAAAATTATATACAATGTCAATCAACTGCTAATATACTGCAAAACAGGCTGGAATTGTGGCATAAACCAATTCATCTGTGGAAACACCTATATTTAGATCATGCTGGATCAATAAATGGTTTATATATTTTTAGTAGTTGCAAACTCATATTCATAGTGAATAGAAAATAAAATCATTAAAAACTCTGGACAGAATATAAAAATCATTGAAAACACTAGCAGAGAGTACCAGTAGAGCACTGAAAGAGATCTTTGTAAAATGGTTATCCAGGGACTATTTTAACAGATATGGGCCCGGCTTTGTATCTCAGCAATTTAAGAATTATCTAACTGATAAGGGAATACACTACATATTTACCCCACTGTATCATCCCAAATCTAATGGAAATTGCAAAGAAGACAGTTTAACAATTAAAATCTACACTAAATAAAACCTGCCACAAAGATATTATAGAAACAATCTTAGATGTAATGTTTTTTCAGCACTTTATTCTATGTACAGACACCTGTTGAATTGTTAATGTTAAGAAAATTCTATATCCATCTAATGAAAAATTTAAAAGATTACATGGATTATGCACTTGGATATGCAATACTTTAAAAAATAAATAGCTACCAGGAATAATATTGAAAATGT
Source organism: Epiperipatus broadwayi (assembly GCA_028023455.1). NCBI lineage: Eukaryota > Metazoa > Onychophora > Udeonychophora > Euonychophora > Peripatidae > Epiperipatus > Epiperipatus broadwayi. The sequence continues at coordinate 10,830,018 of JAQFVV010006201.1, forward strand.
TATCTCAGCAAATTGACTGAATAATGGAAAAATATTTAAGATATGTATATAAATCATTTACTAGATTATGCAAGTGAGATTCGAAATGCAGTTAAGTATTAATGTAAAGTCGGCAAATGATAACAAAAATTTTATTGCAAAGGAGGAACAACTAGCAGGATATCAGTAAGGGATGAAGATTATGTTACATATGTGAGTTCCAACAGGAAGAAATGATTTTAATCTCTGAAGAAGAAGAAGAAGAAGCAAGATTTCCCCCTAAAAGAATAGGTGTATGCAGAAAACCTTCAAAATTGGAGAATTATGTATGCAAATAAGAGTATTATTGCTAGAGTAAGGAGGGGGGAGGAGTGAACTGTCTGTACATGTATAATATATATACATGAATGTAAATAAAGATTATTTACTATATAAATATGTGCCGACAAATACATAAATAAATTCTCTCATTATTATTAGACTACTCTAAAAAATCTGCATATGCCAATCAATTTCTGTACCTAACATACATATTTGCAGTTGTATACAAATAGACGCAGAAAAGACTTTTTAAAACTAAGATGCGTTGCAATATATTATCAAAAGACAGTAGAGTTTTTAATTAAATCTGTCAATTTTCTTCTGCTCATTATTCTTTTCCCATTTTGTTATTGATATTAAATAAATTTTATTTTGTTACTGAAAAGTTGCACTTAAATTTATTTAAAAGTTTAAATGCTTCCTGACTAGTATTGAATGTATACTCACAGTAAGTAACTGCTATATATATATATATATATATGCACGTTGAAAAGTAATGTATGTATACTTGGCAGTTCAATAAACAATTTTAATCAATGTTTAACAGCAAAAGAGGAGCTATATGCTATATATATTGAATACGAGGGGGATTAGGATAAAATATAGTTTAGTTCAGTTCTCCACTGTAATTTGATTTTTTCTTTCAGAGTCATTACACTTCCTTATATTTTTTATTTTTAAATATTCAATGAATAAGATAAATTAAAATGATCAGCAACATTAACAATATACATATATATAATTATAGATTTACGGTATTGATAGGTAAATGAATACCAGTTATTATTAGTTAAAGGGTATAAAATTCCCGGTTAATATGACGTCACAATATGAATATTAATTTATTGATTGTAAAAACAAACTACAGTATACAATTGTCAGATGAACCACCATACAACTATGAACAGTAAGCTTATGATTTACATTTATGACTGAAATATAATTAAAAATTTATTCATGACATTTTTATTTGGTTTAATATAATTTAGTGCAAAATGATGGATTTGAGAACCAGTTTCTTGAATCAAAACTCAATCTCTTGCTTCTGGTGCCTAAAGATCGCATGATTATCCAAGAAACCAATAGTCTGATTTTCCTGCTTTTACTTTAATAAAGCTTGTCAAAATGGAAAGATACCAACTACTGGACGGGTATGCTGGAAAATTCAATCTGGCCGTCAACTCAGACAAATCTGTGGTCTGGAAAATCAGTAGGGGTGTTATAGTACCATCAAGATATACGGAAAATCCACAGAAATTCCTTGGGTTCCCCATGGCCCTCTCCAAAACAGCGATGAGGAGGGCCATCCAGCAGGATCTTTTGGACAAAACCAAGAAGGTAACAAACTCCCTCTCACTCCCAGGCAAGGTGGCATTGTTAAATATGATGGTGTTTCTGCGTATAAATTACTACTTGCCCATCTTCAAACCAACCAAGGGATTTCAGGATGCTATAAATTCAGCCTGCACTAAGATGATGTGTAAGAGGAAAACTGTATCCATCAATCTGGCCAAGATGCAGAGACCATGTGACCTGAATGGACTTGGTCTCCATGCCATCAAGGTGTTTTTTGTTCAAAGAGCACTTTCAATGCTCAGAAAAATCTACAATAAAAGAAAACAGGATCAGAGTGAATACTCTGTGGAGCCCACAGATACGCCACTACCCATACCCAGAAAATGGGTCAAAGCTACAAGATCAATTGGGGACTCTATTTTCACTTATTGAGCAAATAGAGAAAACAAAGCAATCATACTGGGAAGTGTATAAACTCCTTTTCCCAAATCAAAACCCGATATCTACCCGATTAAGAATGTCAGTGAAACAAATGCTCAGGAAGTCAAGATACTGGTGGATAGGACCAAAGCTGGTTGATTTTATAATTAAGTTTAACTTGTCCTCTTTGACCACCAGTCACTTTTTGGTGATGCAAAGAGGATTTCGTCAAATAAGCCCCATATGTAAACTTTGTAATATACATGAAGAAATGCTGGAGCACATTTTCTATGTTTGTTCATACTTGAGATACACTAGAAACAAAAATATCACAAGCATTTCCTCTGGCTGTGGCAATGTCCTGTCAATTGATCGAGCAATGAAAAAAGGAAAGTATGCAACTATCAGGCTAGCGGCATGCCTACTACATGCCTTATGGATCACCAGGTGCCAACATATCTTCAGACAAGGACATAGTGATCCATGGAGAACTTTTTAAAAAAATACTAATAAACATGAAGAACAGAGATTGCCTCCTTGTGCCAGAGCATCTCTTTGTGGACACATGGGCGCAGATTACCATATCTGACAATGAGACATCATCTCAGACTACTGCACTAAATAATATGATGACAACGCCACACAGATTGGTTGCAAAGCTTTGAACTTCTACATAAAACTATTGTAATCAGCAAAATATAACTACCTGACACTGTAAAATTTTTCTTAATAAAAAAAAAAAAAAATGGAAAGATAGTTTTAGATGAATTAATAATAATCATATGACTCTATTCTAAAGATATTAAATAAAATGTTTTAAGTATGTATGACATATATTCTTTTTAAATTAATATTATATTGTAAATTGAAAATTAAAAATATACATACAAAAATATCAAAATAAATGACATTTGTTATATAATAAACCATTAGTATCAACAAAATAAAAATATCCAAAGCATGACCCACTTTCGATAAAATTAGAATATGTTTATACAGAATACTTATATAAAATTTATGCAAGGTCAAATAAAATAACGTCTACAATAGCAAAGAGTAAAAACTAGCCAATCATTTCTTAGTTATAGTTTAAGAAATTCTTATATGAACTAAACCAAACCACAAAACAAAACTCTACAATGATACTAAAAAACTCTACAATGATTCATACATTTATGTAAAATGAATGTAGTATATAAGAGAAAGTCAAAGAAATAAAGATGGAGCAAAAATATCTAAAATTTAGTTTGGTTTCTTTGAGAGCAAACTTCTAACTACTATAAAGGAATTAAATTTTATTACAGTTTGATAAATATACAATATATATATATTTCATTTTTCAGAATTACTTAATTAAAAATTATTTTAATATTGTGACGAATAAAGTCGTATAATCCATAGCATATTATTAATGTCTATAGCCTTATGAACGAACATTAAATGTCAAAGTATGCACTCATATCCTTGTATATAATTAACACACTTAAAAAAAAAAAAAAAGGAAATAAAACTGAAATATTGCAACTTATTATTATTATTTCCTGACCTCTGGGTGATAAATCAGTAGGGAGTGAATCCAAGATTAGAAAGGCTATCAGTAGGGCTTCTGTTAATGCAATTTGCAACTGCAGTGTCTAATGTAATAATTGCGCACTGACATCAAAATGCCAACTAATTTTATAGACAGCTGATTAAAAACTCCTAAGGTATTAATAAAACTAGAAAGAAGTCTCAATAAAACAAATTACTTTGTATGATTAAATAAGCGAATATATATAAACATTTTATTTTATTGAATCCAGATTAATATATTCATTTTGATAAAAAAAAAAAAAAAGCGCGTACACACATACAAAAACACAGTTTTAGCTTTTTTTTTTTTTTAAGTGTCATAGCATCTGCCGGGACGCGAACCCGCAACCCGGGCAACTGACTGCAAGTGCAAGGCAGTCGCGCTGACCTCCTAAGTAACAGTAAACATTTTCAAGCATAATTCCCCGCCCCCTTTATATATTTATATTGATTTTTATATAATTATAATATGGTTGAAGCTTTGCAAATATAATAATTGTATGATCTACTGTGGTCAATCATTAAAACAATGAGTTGAGTATGCAGTTCTACTCAACTGACCAAAGAGGAGGGGTTTTATTTTTGCTTTCCTCAACTGGAAAATGATCCAGAAACACTTTTAGTTTTTGAGATTGCCACTCTGCTACTCTATCGAAACATGTTTGAGCAAAAATTTAAGTACAAGCTGTATAAACGAACTAATTTTTTAAATAGGGTACAGCTTAAGGTTTAAATATTATAGTATATAGAAATACACTATATCCACTACTATTTGGTTGTAATCTGAACTATAAATGGCATTAAACTTTATATAATAAAAGTGTTTAATATTTTTTAAAAAAAAAAACCCCTTATAATAAAAAAAATAAAATTAACTTTAAAAAATAGAGATATAGATATTAAAAACAATTAACATAAATGAAATAATACAATTACAAAAAGTCAATACAGCAATAAATTTACAAAGACAAAAATCACATGAGTCCATAAGATAAAAAAAAAAGACTGATTGAGAAGTAATTAAGAACAATAATCATACAGGTAGGCACACTTGTAAAATTTATGAATTCAAATTTCTAATTTTTTTTTTTTTTGTGTGTGTGTGATTATTTAATACTTCTACAAACTAGAAATTATTCAAAATGTGAATGATGAGTCCAAGGATAAGACAGAGGAACTATTGTATAACATTTTCAGATAGATGTATTATATAATTATTAATAAAATTGCTACTTTGTTTCATTTTTAATAAATTTATATTTCAACATTTACTGGACTATATTCAATAAATTCTTTGGACAGATATATAATAATGATAATTATAACAATGACAACAATAACATTAATGTTAGTACAATTTGCATGGAATCAGATGACTTGACAAAATATTGATAGAAATATCTTACCTTCAGCCTCCATGCTATTCTTAGACACTGAACCCTTCATACCAGCAGGGATGGGTTTAAGACTAGACATAGGCACAAGACCCTCCAAATGTCCTCCAGAAGGGTCACCACTCAGTACACGCACAAAGCACCAGTCTGGATTAGTAGCAGAACGTTCTACTATCTCTACCTGTTGGCCTTTGTGCACTGTGACTTCATGGCTAGTGCATGCAGAGTAGTCTTCAGCGACTACTGTCAGTTCATAAGAACCCTAAAAATAAATAAATAGCTAAATAAATATTAAATATTTAGCCTATAAGTAAAATACTATCTAAAATAGAATTGTTATTAATTTATTAATATAACAACAAAGCTTCATAAACTGTTGGCTAAAAAAACATGAAAAACAAAAATTTAAAATATATTCTATCAGAGTACTATTACAGTAATAAATCTTTGGTACAAAACAATATTTGTTTCTTTTATAGCATTATATTTTGATGCCAAAGCTATCATGATCTACAAAGTAAGAATTGTTAAAAAAAAAAATTCTTGATTATATATTTAACAACAGACAGAAAGATCAAGTGTAATCAAAGGCAATGTGCAAAAGGATAATCGTTTTTTTTTTAGACTTCAAATATCAATTTTTGAATATTTTCAAATATTAAATATTACATTTCTTTATAACAATTTAACAAACAATTAGTGAATTGTTTTAATGACTGCTATAAATCCAGATACATGTAGAATAATGTTCTAAATAGTGAAACTTTACTAAATTGGAATATTTACAATAAATTCAAAATGAATAAATTGTTGATTAAATCAGAAGTGCTAATAATTACAAATATACAAAATTTTGTCCATTTATGTATAAATGTGCAGGTGCATGTATAAATAATATTCACAAAATTAAAAAAATGTAATAGAAAGACTAACAAAACAATTGCTGAAATCTTAGATAATTAAATGTTAAGATTTAATAAATGTTTCTAAAATAACAATATAAAACCTAATGAAATTATTGATGTTAAAATATTAATAAAATTTTATTGATCTAATAATGTTTATTGAGAAATATTTATTGCTCTAATAAGGTTGGTTAATAAATAGATAAATGCATTTCATTTATTTGTTTATAATAAGTTGATGTTATTATTTATTATTATTTTACTGTTTTGTATTTCAAAATGAATACACATTCCTGCTTATTGATTAAAAACCATAGGATCTCATCTGATTATTTACAGCACAATGGAGACACCCTGGAAATCAATTACAAGAAGAGATGCATTGTAGAAAATTTTGATGTCATAGGAGAAAGCCTATAAATACTAGCAAATTAAAATGAGAGATGAATCTATAAAATTTTCAGTGTAGTATAAGATCAGTCATGTTTTTATCCAAAATCATCCCTTTTTTATCTACCTACCCAAGGATGACTGGGTAGAAAACATTATCTAGGAGTCTGACCTAAACAGCGTCAGCTCTCTACTCTATTTCAATAGCAGTGATGGCTATATTTTAAACTAAAATATAAAAAAAAAAAAACATGTTTTTTTTAAAAAAATTTCAGTTAAGAAAATTTGAAATTTGTGATATTGAAATTGGAATAAACTGCTAAATTGTGTTTCCCTAATTCCACAGGAATATGCTTTTAATATGTATTCCAGTAAAATTTTGAATTATTATCTCAGGATTTTATCCAGTGAAGGGAGAAATATTTGGCAAAGGATTATGGAAATGCCTCATATATAAATGAAATAATAATATATTGTTATTGAATAGAAATGATTAAAATAATTTTCTTTAAAACATCATAGCCATGAAAGCGGTATAGTGATCAGAGTACTTATCTTGACAAAGAGTTACTTTAAGATTTTATGTGTTTATACTTATGGCTATCAAAAAAATTAAAAAGATTAAAGGAATTCAAAATATACATTTAAATGTAAATATTTTCCAAAATGGATTAATTTGATTATGATTTTAATCTTCAGTAAACTTGAATAATAGTGCTACAAATCGTTAAATGTGATGTCATTTGTGAATCCTATTTATTGATAAATTTGGGAATGTTCAATATTTGATTGTCATGTAAACTTTATATGAATGATGTATTAATTAATTTATGTTTTAATTGATAGGTTAATAAATTAACCATAAAGCTCCATTGGAAATCCAGGTAGTATATTTTATATTCAATATTTAAAGATATATTGTGACAGATGAGAGAGAATGAATAAATATTAAATCTTTGTTGGTGGAGAAAGATTGCATTTTTTTAGCCATCATTTTATATTTATTTAAAATATAAATATTAAGTTATATTTCATCAGTTGTCATTAAATTTTATATGCTATCTAATTCATACACCCTGACATCCAAAACCCTTTCATTTATAAGTATTTATATGATATAAAAGGCTGTTTTACCCCGAGTATGATAATTTCTTTTTTATTAGGCTAAAATAATAATGATGAAAACTCCCAATACTACTACTACTAATAATAATAACTTCTAAAATAAACCTTTTATCAAAATATTTCTTATCAAATCTGTTTCACATATGTGTACCATCATAAATACATTTTATAACATAATACTAATTAAGAATAGGTCATACATTATAATCATATAATGCCAATAATAATTTCAAATATATAAAACATATATGCTATACTTTTGTTTTATCTGTTTTAAAATTTGTTTAAAATTAATTCCTTTTTTAATGATTCTTTTTGCTGTTTCCTTCAAAGAAATAGATCACATAATGTACACATCAGTCCAGAACACAAAATCTTTATACTAATTTTCACAACTGAAATATAAGCTTGAGGAGAAAACAAACTGAGAGCAGGTATAATAAGCAATAAATGATTCCTTTATAAAGTTCACATTATTTCATAATATGAAGCATAATGTAAATTTGAATTCAGTTCTTCTTTAGCAAATAAATGAAAATAGACATTAAACAAATAAATAAATGATTTCCAGATGAATAATTATGATGACAATATTGTTTTAATAGCATTGGCCATAAAACAAGTGTATAATACTTTTTCCAAGCTATTAATAAAGTTGATTTGGAGAACATTTTCTTTCATTAAAATTGTAGAAATAGTCTATAACTATCATATTTTGTCTTATTTTTAAGACTAGGCAGTATTTGTGAAATAATTAATTAATAAGAATACAATGGTTTTCAAACATTTCAAATAACAACTGTCTTTCATTAATTAAATTGACCACAGAGAAGTTGTTTATTTTAAAGTCAGAACTTTATCAAAATGTAATAAGTAATATTGGTAATAATTAGAACTAGGGTCAATAATGAATTTGAAATTTATCCAATAAAGTATTAAGAGTAATAATTAATAGCCAAAAAATTCGAATTAACTAAATATAGGATAAAAATACACATATCTTGATATTTACTCAGCTTCCAGTAATTTCTCATGCAAAACACTTTATAATTTTCTTTAATATATATATAATTTCTTGCACCTTCTAGTGATTATTATTATTAATAAATAGCTGAACACATACTGTAAAGTAGCACTGTAAGGATAAACTTAGCTTCTTATGTGGAAATTTAAAACTGATAAAAAAAAAAATCAACTGAAAAACTTTTAAACTTATTAAATAATAAAGATAAGTAAATTAGAAACAAATTAGTGGTTTTATTTTCCAGTTTTGCCATTTTATAAACATCTTTGTGTGTGCATTTTATTTCAGTGTATGTCATATGACATAGTTCAACACATACAATTGAAATATTAAGGTGGGATAAGACTATCTAAATATGTGATGTCTAGAATGATAATTACCATCTAAGGAACTTTAATAATTTCATTTAATTATTGAATAAACAATTTATTTAATTTTAATAAAATTATTTACTTATTTTTAAACTAAACTTTTTTATTCAAAAATTCATTCTTTTCATTTATTTAAAGGATCTTAAGATTCTCATTATTTAAAGTACCCTTTTTTAAAATAAAATATTAGTACTTTTAATAATCTCTTTTAAAACTTTCATTTTTTTATATGTATGCACAAACATTTACATACACATATATACTAGATATAACCAATATTTCAAAAGAAATGAAGCTAAATTAATTACAAAAATTAATTCAAGTTAAAACTTATCCCAATTAGTTATCTTTAAGCTTAATGTCTCAAATCTAACCTCAAACAAATATATTTTAAAAACTAACAAATAAAAAACTTTAACACAAATAAATAACCATATTTTATAAATAATAAGAACAATTTTATTTACTGCATATATCTCCAAATTTTAGCTTATCCAGATTTAAACTATTAACATGGGATTTTAAAACAAATATTAAGTAAGTTAATTAATATTTCTTAAGCAACTGATATAGATAACACGTTGAATAAATTGTTTACTTAGTAAATTAAAACATCTAGCTAAGATTTTATATAGTTTAACAACAAGAAACTTTATTTATTATAATTTATGCTAAAAAAAAATTGTTTTAAAACATTTACAGAAAATATTTAACACATAGGGCTACATATATAGTTACAATATATATATGATCACTAGATGAAGCTTACCAATAGCTCTAAACAAGCTTTGTTTTTATAAGCGCCTAAAGAGATAGAATTCAAAATCTCTATCGCTATCCCTATCTCCAGACCAACTGGTTTCGAGCTTATGGTTCACATCAGTGGAGGGTTGGGAGTCTAGAAACTAGATATAAAATACTAACTCAAAAGTCAGCACTTATAAACCACGTTTCTATCAATTTGAACGCATGAATTTATCAGACACATAAATTTCTTCAAATCCAGCTTAGTTTCACCATATAGTAATAGCCTCTGCAATAACCTTCAAAGGTACACTTATAATAATTAAAACAAGTTATAAATTTTGTAACTTGCTTTTAAGCTTGCATTTTATGATCACTAGATGGAGCTTACCAATATCTCTAAACAAGCTTTGTTTTTATAAGTACCCAAAGAGATAGAATTCAAAATCTCTATCATTATCCCTACCTCCAGACCAACTGGTTTTGAGCTTATGGCTCATATCAGTGGAGGACCGGGAGTCTAGAAACTAGATCTAAAATACTAACTCAAAAGTCAGCACTTATAAAACATGTTTCTATCAATTTGAAAGCATTGATTTATCAGATAAGCAAATGTCTTCAAATCCAGCATTACGAACTAGATTACAAACTAGATAAGTACTGACTTTTGAGTTAGTATTTTAGATCTAGTTTCTAGACTCCCAGCCCTCCACTGATGTGAGCCATAAGCTCAAAACCAGTTGGTCTGGAGGTAGGGATAACGATAAAGATTTTGAATTCTACCTCTTTCGGTACTTATAAAAACAAAGCTTGTTTAGAGATATTGGTAAGCTCCATCTAGTGATCATAAAATGCAAGCTTAAAAGCAAGTTACAAAATTTATAACTTGTTTTAATTATTATATATATAAAACTAATCTTCAGAAACATTCCAATGAATTCAATTAAAAACTTGCAAATCATTTTCAAATATTAATAGATTTTGAACATGATTCAGATTTGAGCAAAATCAATAGGAAGATAACTGATATACTTTTAAAAACAGCAGATAGTTGATACAAGACAATTTATGAAGAAAAGGAATATGAAACTATATAAAAATGATGTATTAAGAAGGATTGAATTTCTTGAATTTTGTAAAATAGTGCGAAAAAGAGTTGATAATGATATAAGAAAGTATAATTGTGAACTAATAAATAAAATTATAGAAGAGAATAATAAAAGTCTCAAGAGTGTAAAGCAACATATTGGTATTGGTAGGAAACTTATTTGTGCAATAAGAAAAAGAGATGGAACTATTATTAAAAAGAGAGATGAGATCATAAAATGTGTAGAAGAGTTCTATCAAAAACTATAAAGCAAGAAAGAAAATGTACCTCCTATAACTACAATATTTTGTGAATTGCTCAGGATTTTATAAAGAAATGAGACATGCAATTCAATTTATGAAAAAGGGGAAAGCTCCAGGTAATAATGTAATTATAATCAATTACTTAAAAGAAGCTGAAGAAATAGAATTTTTTTTGGCAAAGTTATATATAAAATGTTTAAATGATGAAGATGTACCAGATGATTGGAAGAATACAATATTAATATCTAAAAAAGGTGATAAACAATAATATCACAAATTACAGACCTATCAGTATTTTATCAGTTCTATATAAAATTTTTATTAAAAATAATTACAACTCATCTACAGCCAACTTTGGATTTTAACCAAATAAAAAACAAGCTGGATTTAAGTGGTTTTAGTACAGTGGGTCATATGCAAATATTGAAAGAAATTATATAAAAATCCAATGAATATAAATTGCCATTATAGTTTGGATATATAGATTATGAAAAGTCATTTGATTCTATAAGAATTTCTTCAGTGATTAAAGCATTAGATAATCAAGGTATAGGCTCAGAATAGTGTCATATAATGAAAAATATTTATATAAATGCAATAGCAACAATTTGATTACATAATGATATTAAAAAGATTAATATTGACAAGAGTGTATGACAAGGTGACTTGATCTCTCGAAAACGTTTTACAGTAATTTTGCAAGAAGTATTTTGTGGAGTAAAATAAAAAGCTAAAAGAATAAAAGTAAATTGAAATTATTTAAGTAATTTAGATTTTGTAGATGATGTAATTCTTTTTGCAAATAATATTTTAAAGCTTCAGGAAATGTTGCAAGAATTATTAGATAAAGTAAGAAAGTAGGATTAAAGCTTAATGTTAAAAAGACTAAAGTAATGTTCAATGGACTTTCTCAAAAGATAAAAATGAAAGATTAATCATAATGAGTTAGAAAAAATTAACAACTACAAATATCTTGGTCAGATTATTACTACAGATCAAAACATATGCCTATGTGTTTGAAAAGGTAGGTTTTTAATAAATATACTTTACCAGTTATTACTTATGAATCTGAGATTTGGACATTTAACAGAAGAGCAATACAAAGACTTCAGACCATTCAATGAAATATAGAGATTATATTAGGAGTAACAAAAGAACAAAAAATGAAATACAAGGGTGAGAGAAGACACAAGTGTTACTGATATCATTTAAAGAATTAAGAGACTGAAGTGAGTTAGGCTGAACATAATGTTAGAAGAGATAATAGATGGACAGTTGAAATCTTAAACTGAATTCTAAGAGATTGTAAAAGATAAAATGAGACATGTGAGATGGATGGATGAAATATGAAAGTGTGCTAGAGTAATGTGGAGAAGACGCTAGAGATCAAAGAAGATGGATTAAACTTGGAAACACCATCCTGCATTGTAAATTAAATACCCGAAAAGTCATATATCATGCACCATTATGGGAATTACATTTAGCCATTTCATTTAGTTTGAACTGAGTTTTCTTTTCTTTATGTAAGTAAATTCAGAATGAATGTTAAAATCTTTAGCCCTGAATCTGCACTTATCACCATGCTAAACCACACATGCACACACAAATATATAATGATGTGTAGGCATTTGCTCAAGCATTTGTTTTTTTATGGACAAAAAAATAAAAATAATAAAAAAAATCTGCCCAAATAAGATCATACATGTACTTGAACAAAATTACCTAATATTTTTTTTACACTCTACTTGATTTGTTTATGTTCTTTGCACATGCAAACAAAATGAAATTAATTTATGTTTCTGTAATGATTTTTTTCAAAGATCAGTCTATTTTAAAAACAGTAATTTGTCAAAAATCTATACTACAAATGCAAATGGTTGCCTGCATATAGATGTTCTTGATTAAAACTGAGATTACATATAGTTATCAAGAATGCTGTTAGGTGAAAATGCTAATCATTAAGTTTAGGGCAGTAATCTAATGGATACTCAGACTTTATAAGATTTGCTTGATTGTGAAACTGGAAATAAATTTTTGTGTAGTTCTAATTATACTTATTTGTAATATAATTTTTTATTTATTTCAAGACATTAGATATATAGGTTATTAATATTAATTTTGACTTTAATACTCTTATCGTATCATTTGTTGTTTGGAAAGTCATGAGATATTAGAGCACTCATGTGGACAATTGCACACTTCAATTAAATTCAATTGCCCAATCACAATTTTTTTTAACTCATCCAAGAATCAATCCAGGAACTTTATCTTCTAAATCTGTCAATAAATGATAATACAAAACTGCACAAAGCTACAAACACACACATACATATACAATAATAATAATAAAAAAAACCCCTCAATTTTCTGAGAATAAACAGACAAATGAAAAAAAAAATCAAAGCATAAAACTTTAATAACGTTTGTTTAAATTCAGTCACAAATATTTATAGTTTTTATTTTTAAGGAAAAATGTCACTTCATTTGGAAGCATTCTTTAAAAGAAAGACGAATTTTAGTAAAAATGTTTCAATTATTCTAAAATTCATATTCCATAAAAAGCAATCACTATAAAACGCATCATTAACTAACAAACTGTCACTGGTTTAAAAAACAAAACAAGTATTCTGAAACAAATTGTCAACATATATGATGAAAATGAAGACATAAAACTGACATTAGTAATTACACAGACTTAAATGAAATATAAAAAATGCATTGCCTAATTAAGAATAATAAACCTCCCCCTCTTTCACTTTAAATTTTTTTTTTTATTCACCTGTACACTTCTAATATAATATTTAAACTATATGCACGATTTAGTAAAAAGAATAAAGAAATATTCTAAACTTCTTCAGAATTTCCACATATTCATGATTATAGAATAAAATTATGACTTCTAATTTGTTTGGTTTTAACATAAACACTCATAAGCAAATAGAAAACGATGAATTTTTTGAAGCGGTAGTGAGTATATGAAAATTCTCCAGACAAAGCGCTCAATTGATTCCCACAAATGGCTTGAAAATCAAAAATATTGCATAAGAAATAAGCATATTATAATGAGTTGGGGGGGGGGGGATAATTTGTTATCTTATATTCAAGAAAGTGATAATGATTAAATATTTTACTAAGTATATTATTATTAAAAAAGATGAATTAATTTGTGGAAACATATATTGCTTAAAAAATATTTTAGTATCTATAATTTAAAAAATATTTATAATTTTTTGATTGATAGTCTGCTATTTTGTTTCTCATATAGCCTGAGTATGATAATCCACGAATAAGGAGTCATTAAATTAAAAACAATACCATATATACATATAGAGAAACTTACCACAATATTTTCATAAAGGTTCATGATAATGGTATTTTAGATGTATTTATATATTGGACTATTTCAATCATCTAATATGTCTTTATTTAAATTTTCTAATCACATTCATCTGCTAATAATAACACTCAAGTTTGTATGTACACAACATTTCAAGAGGTATTATTATCTTCTTGAGGTGTTACTGGCCTGACAAGTGACAATACTAGCATGGGAATCAAACATGGACCCATAGATTCTTGAATATTGAATTTTTCAGGTAATACTCTAACCAGGATAATGTTTGCATATGCCCAACATTTAGAGGTATTATTCTCCTCTCTTCTTCAGGTATTGCCGGCCTGACCAGTGACAATATTAGCATGGGAATCAAACCTGGACACTTAGATTCTTGAATATTGAATGTTAAGGTAATACCCTAACTAATTGAGTTATCCTGGTTAGAGTGTTACCTTAAAATTCAATATTCAAGAATCTAAAAGTCCAGGTACAATATTCATGCCAGTACTGTTACTGTACAGGCCAGCAACACCTGAAGAAGAGAGAGGAAAATGATACCTTTCAAAACATTGTCATATATAAGCATGTATGTTATTACTAATAGTTGAATGTAATTGAAAAATTTAAATAAAGTTTAATTTTTCTAAAGACATTCAATACTTAATATTAGATGATGGAAATAATCCAATATATAAATACAATTACTACAATGAACATTTTAAAATTTATTTTGGGGGCATTTTATGTTTTATTATTGAAACTTTTTATTTTTGAAATATCTAACCAATAAAATTTTGAATTTTTTTTCAGAACTGCTAATTTTTTTTAAAGGAACAGTTTGTAAATTTATTTTACATAAATGCGATCAAAATTAAATGAAAATTAGATAAAAAAAATGTAATGTACAGTGGATTGCTATAGTTTTAATAATGCATATAATTACATCTTTTTTTTTTTTTTTTTAGTTATATATATATTTGCAATAAAAACTGCCATTATTTTAAATATGTGAGAAACAAATTATAAGATTATTGATATTTTTAACATATGTCTAATAATTTTTGATCACATAAAATTGATTATTAACTGTATCATTTTTTTGCTTTTTTAAAAAAAAAAATCAATACAACTTACAATTATGATGACCGTATTTCCCAATGATGAAAACCATATTAATGGCACAGGTAAAATTAGGCTTCACAAGAATTTTAATCCAAAATAGATTGAGAAAAACGTTTTAGCTAATGAAGTCGTTCTAAAATATAATAATAATTTTGTTGTTTTATGCAATCAAAGCATATTTATGATCACATGTTGAACTATATGAAACTTGCATTTTTTTTTGCTTTATACTTGTAAACAATGTATATCTTCTTTACTTTGAATATGTCAAAATAAAAGCAGTGATTGACTTCCAAGAATATTGCATGAAAATTAGATAAGTGCATTAATTATATGTTAATTCTATAATCATAACAAAACATTATACACCTGGGTCTCATTTTATGCGGATTATTTTAATGTGATTTTGAAGTTATGCGATTCATGTTTCTTCTTAATATCTTTCATATTTCACTATATTTATTAGATATCAAGAAATTTAAATTATTAATAACTTATTTTGACTTGAAATACTTTTTTTCCCCAAAAATATAACATTATATTAGCAGCTAACGTGAATATGGCCTGAAGCTGTATTTAGAATCTTAGCTTCTATGTAAATAACCTACTTATACTCCATGATATATCAGAAAAATCAATTAGTTCATTAATTATTCTGAAAATGGTCTTCCAAAATCAGTTTATAAATTCTTGTGATGTTTTCATTAGTTTGAAAGGTTAAGGATCACCCATTATCAATTCACTATTATTGAACAGGGAAACCATTTGTAAACTTGGGTTTTCCCCAGCAGCATTCTTATAAACTTTTTCAAGCATTACAAATTTCCCCTGCCACTTTTCCTAACAGAAAAATAGAATTTCATAGCTGCACATTGTTCAAACTTTTCAACCATAATAAAAATTGATGAATATGTAAAACACACATTACACAAGTGTCCCCGCAAGAAATGATTAATAGCAGAAGCATGAACTACATAGGCTTTCCCACCAGAGAATGATTTTGATTATATAGCATACACCTATGTTTTTCTTAAACTTTTTAATTTAGTAATAAAATAATAAAAATGTTTATTTTTAAATAGTACCTAAAAAATATTTATATTTGAAAAACACTAAAGACTTTGTTAGCATGATCTATGTACTGGTTTGTACCATGTTGATGATATATTGATAGAGGACAATGAATGCTATGGGATGAGAGTAGATTAAAAAATTATCTGTTATATTTTTCATCAACAAATATAAAATTGGATATTAATTTGTTACCCATTTAATATAATTTAATATTTTTTAACTTTATAAAAACTAACATACATAAGAATATCAATTCACAAGAGGTTGTGTGAAATATAGTAAGAGTGTGTGCTCTCTTTGCTGTTTCCCATAGTGAAGAAATAAAACTTCCTGGATCAATTCAACACAAGTAAAAATAAAATAAAATGATAAATTGAATGGAACTATTGTGTTTAATCTTCACCATGACATATGATCTCTTGAATAAAAAAATGGTCAGTTCAAACAAGACTATTGGGGAGAAGGGAGCATACTCTGCATTAATGCTTAGATAAAGCAATAGTGGCATTGTTTTTCTGTTCATTTTCATATCACTACATTCAACTCATTAAAAAGATTTACAATGAACAACAACAAAAAAATCAAATAATTCTTGCTTTGAGAAATTATGTGATGTTTGAACACAGGAAGTGATCAAAGTGAGCTTCGCTCCTATGATTTTTAGTTTTTGAGTATGCCATTTGTTTCAGATTACAAATAGTAAAAGAGAAATGACTAACTACGAACTTAAAAGAAATTTCTTTTTCATATCTACCTCCTATATATTTTTAATTACTTAGTACAAGCAAATATCACTCAAAATAAATAAATATATATACATAAATCTCTCATTAATTTTTTTTTATTAATTTGCCTATGATTGTTTTAGTAATTTGCAGCGCAATTAAAAATTGATATTTTTGTGGTATCAATTTTCAAATCAACATCATAGAACTTTTTTCACTATTTTTTTCCTATTTCAATTTAACAAGAAAAAAAAAACAACCGAAACTTCAAGTTTAAACCAACGAGAAATGAAAAAAAAAGCCGAGATAAAACATTGCTCATTTCTCTTTCTAATTTCACTCTTGAACCAAGTTTACTAGAAGATGTGGAAAAAGAACTACCAGGAGTCTTTGTTCCAGCACTAAAGGAGGAACTCCACCACATTTCATATGTGGATGATGTTACCATTTTCCTCCCTTCTGAGAAACACCTGCCAAGGTTATACCAACTGCTGGACAGATACGCGAGCAAATTCAATCTGGCTGTCAACCCAGACAAATCTGTTGTCTGGAAAATCAATAGGGGTGTTACAGTACCATTAAGATATACAGGAAATCCACAGAAATTCCTTGGGTTCCCAATTGCCCTCTCCAAAACAGCGATGAGGAGGGCCATCCAGCAGGATCTTTTGGACAAAACCAAGAAGGTAACAAACTATCTCTCAATGATCTCCCTCTCACTCCCAGGCAAGGTGGCATTGTTAAATATGATGGTGTTTCTACATATAAACTACTACCTGCCCATCTTCAAACCGACCAAGGGTTTTCAGAATGCTATAAATTCAGCCTGCACCAAGATGATGTGGAAGAGAAAAACTGTATGCATCAGTCTGGCCAAGGTGCAGAGACCACGTGACCTGAATGGACTTGGTCTCCATGCCGTCAAGGTGTTTTTTGTTCAAAGAGCTCTTTCAGTGCTCAGGAAAATCCACAATAAAAAAGAAAAGGATCAGAGTAAAGACACTGTGGAGCCCACAGATACACCACCACCCATACACAGTAAATGGGTCAAAGAACTGCAAGAACAACTGGGGACTCTATTTTCAGTTTCCGAGCAATCAGAGAAAGCTAAGCAAACATATTGGGAAGTATACAAAATCCTTTTCCCAAATCAAAACCCATTATCTACCCGATTAAGACTGTCTGTAAAACAAATGCTCAAGAAGTCAAGATACTGGTGCATAGGACCAAAGCTGGTCGATTTTATAATCAAGTTTAACTTGTCCTCCTTGCCCACCAGTCACTTTTTGGTGATGCAAAGAGGATCTCGTCAATTAAGCCCCATGTGTAAACTCTGTAATATGCATGAAGAAACACTGGAGCACATCTTCTATGCCTGCTCATACCTGAGTTGCACTAGAAATAAAATTATCGCAAACATTTCCTCTGGCTGTGGCAATGTCCTGTCAATTGATCGGGCAATTAAAGAAGGAAACTATGCAACTATCAGGCTAGCGGCATGCCTACTACATGCCTTATGGATCACCAGGTGCCAGCATATCTTCAGACAAGGACATAGTGATCCTTGGATAACTTTTAAAACAATAATAATAAGCATGAAGAACAGAGATAGACTCCTTGTGCCAGAGCATCTCTTTGTAGACACATGGGCACAGATTATCATTTGTGACGATGAGACGACATCTCAGACTACTGCAGTAAATGTTAAGACAATACCGCACAAATTGGTTGCAAAACTTTGAACTTCTATATGAAACTATTATAATTATCAAATGTAGCTACCTGACACTGTAAATTTTTTCTTAATAAAAAAAAAAAAAAATCTAACTCTTAATATTTTGAAACTATTAATAAATATACTATACAAAAGCATTATATTTTCTTTCATTTCTCCAATTAAGTTTAATAAATTTTATTATATCATAATACTAAAGTAAAAATAATAATCTTTGCATTATTAAAACGACAACAACATACAGTACAAAGAATGCTACTATTATTAATCATTCATGAAAAGAAATATCTTATTTACCATCTTTTCCTTAAGTATTTTTCTTAAAATCATTGACGACAAAGCTTCGTTTTTTTTTTTTTTTTGTTTGAAAATAATAATCAAATACCTTTTGTTTTTATTAAAAAATTTGAAGAACATATGTAGCAGAACTATATTCCCCTGGTCTATACCAAGGCACAGAATCGTATGACATTTTAAAATTATAGTTGGGATTATTTCCATCATCTAGTTTAATTATTAAATATTTATAGAAAAATACAATAACTTTATTTACATTTTTAATCCATTCATTTAACACAAAGAAAAGTACAGAACACATTTCTTGTTACATTTTCATTTACCATTGACAATCTTCCTCCACTTATAACTTTGACGCCATCCATTTCAGATAAATACACTAATGATTATTACTAATCATTTTTGAAACTAGAGATTATCTCTAGCACAGATATAAACTTTAAACCTCAGTTAAAGATTAATATATCTGATTTTTTAAATTTACACACACGGAGTTATTCACCTCTCTCTGTCTCGTATGTAATATCTTTATAGATATAATAAACATCTCCATACTTCCCCATTCTTTTTAAATACATATAAATAAAGATATAATAAAAGACAAATAACCCCCAAGATGCATTTCGTGCTGAACCAGCACTCATCAGTTGGCCCAGGTCAAAATCTCTCATTAGTATATTTATCTGAAATGGATGGCGTCAAAGTTGTAAGTGGAGGAAGTTTGACAATGGTAAATGAAAATGTAACAATTTACCTAGATAAATACTTTACATAGTATATTTATCTGAAATGGATGGCGTCAAAGTTGTAAGTGGAGGAAGTTTGACAATGGTAAATGAAAATGTAACAATTTACCTAGATAAATACTTTGCATATAATAAAGATGTATATGAGAGATTGTGACCTGGGTCAACTGATGAGTGCTGGTTCAGCACGAAATGCATCTTGAGGGTCATTTGTCTTTTATTATATTTTTATTTATATGTATTTAAAAAGAATGGGGAAGTATGGAGATGGTTATTATATCTATAAACACATTTCTTCTTCAAGGGTTGCTGATCTGATTAGTGTTAGTATCCGTAAATTGAATTGATGACCTTTGGACTGTCTGTGCGTGTACATATATATTAAGCGTAAATAAGTTTATTAAATTTTATCTAACAGCAGCACAGATAGTACATAATTGTCCTCTTAATACAATAGTCTAGAAAAATTAACATACATCATTAATAATGGCTAAATAATAAATGAAGGTGGTATATCCAAACGAGCCCTTTACAATGCAGGATGGATTGATATATTAAACAACATACTAGATTCTAGGTGAGTGGACTTACTGTTGATATATATTAAATCAATCAGAAATAGCAAAAGCTGACTAAGATGATGAAATCGTAGTGTATAATATATCAATGCACAAGAAACCAACGTAAAATGGCAATGCATAGATATACACTGTATATTTCACTGTTGTGTGTGAATAATCTATTTTCACGGGCAGTTTATTGTAATCATTTAAAGTGAATTCTACTTATCATTTACTCTTTAAATTATATTTTTTGAAAATAAATAAACTGATCTTGATAAGTTTTAATTTGTGTATTATTTATTTAAGAAAAGTATTGATGCATATACAGCTAGTGATGTCAATATTAGTCCTATATATAACAATCTTAATCTTATTGAACACTAAATTTAAGGTGTAACTAGTCTATTCTCTCAAAGGCAATAAGTCAGTAAAAATTTTATATACTTGAGAGTCCTGATTGATTGATTGATTGATTGATTGATTGATAGATAGATAGATAGATAGATAGATAGATAGATAGATAGATAGATAGATAGATAGATAGATAGATAGATAGATAAGCAGTGATGTTGCAAAATAATTATCAATTACTATTGACAGCCTTTAAGTTAAACTATTTCCTCTAGTATAACATAATAGTTTAATTGTTTTTTTTTATATCAAGAAATTTATTGTGAGCTCAGAGAATTACATTATTGCAATAACAGAGAGTCCTGATTTCTCCATTTATTTTTAAAAGCATGTTTAATGAATGGTTTTAAAACATTACTATTATCACACTTGATTAACTTTTGGGGTTATTTACCACTGGCAAGTGAGCAGTTCTTTAAGTTTTCTTTCTTAAATTTGTTTCTGTTTTTCAGATCAAAAGTATATTTATTGGTACACATATGGTTTGCTAATTTATATGCATCTGCCTTTTCACTTCTATTCACCACTCTGTCTTCTTTTAAACATTTTTGATGTAACAGATGTCTTTCAATATTCACATGGTATAGATGCAATCCTAATTTTTCAATAATTCAAATTTAGCTTACGTAGACAGAATTCTTTGCAGTGTGGTGTGACTTTGGTAAGCTACTCTGATATGAAGACTATAATATTTCTTTAATATGTCTGCTATCCTTGATATATAAAAACACAGAACAATGTCTATTTAAGATTTTCTTAATAATAGGTGATGGATCATCATTCTTCACAAGAATTTGTTTTTGTATTGCACTTTTCTTACAGGTCAATGGCTTTTGAATAAACTTTTTTTGCTATTTTCATTATCTTCTAGAATTAATTTCACAATAAAATTAGAACAAAACAAAGATAAGCACTCTTATGTGTTTCTTGTGATAAGACTCATTACAAAAACAAGAACTAATTAGAAGGAATTTGAAACCAGACTTTCAAACGCCCTTCAGTCATCCACTCTATCTTATACAATATATACACATTACTATGTACATGCGAAAAAGATAAATAATCTCCAATATACATATTTCATGCTAAACCAACACTCATCAGTTGGTCCATACCATCATCTCCCACACACATATATAATCAGTGCTTGGTTTATATTAAGACAGCAAATCCTCAAACTTCAATGATATGAAGGACTGAAAAGTGGAGAAGATTGAAGCCTGTTTTTAAAGTTTGA
This sequence comes from Epiperipatus broadwayi, assembly GCA_028023455.1. NCBI lineage: Eukaryota > Metazoa > Onychophora > Udeonychophora > Euonychophora > Peripatidae > Epiperipatus > Epiperipatus broadwayi. The sequence continues at coordinate 10,852,156 of JAQFVV010006201.1, forward strand.
AGATTTGCTATCTTAATATAAACCAAGCATTGATTATATATATATATGGAAGGTGATGATCTGGACCATCTGATGAGTGCTAATTCAGCACAAATTACATATATTTGGAGATCATTTATCTTTTTCACATATATGTAGTCATGTGCATTTGCATAAGATGAAGTGGATAACTGAAGGGAGCTTGAAAGTCTAGATTCAAATTCCCTCTAATCACATCTAGCTTAAATATATATATACTATATTTATATTCAAATATTAAAAAACAAAAACTACAATCAAAAAACTCTACAGAGAAGTGCCCTTTTTATTGGGACACCCTGTCATAAAAATAAATTGGGAATAAACTGTATTATATATAATTTTACATTTACATTTTATAAAACAAAATTTAAAAATAATTACTTATTAAATTGTGAAAAATAACAGTATTTTAATTACCCTAGGATTTGAACTTGGACTTAAATAATTTAAACTAGTATAAATGTTAAATTTTGTTAAGATATTTATTTTTAGAAGTATCTAAATGATAAAATAAAAAAACCCCAATAAGTTAATAATATTTCATAATAAAGAATCATTTGGTAATAATTAAAATAAGGGAATTCAAACCTAATTTGATACAGGGAAATACACATTATATAGATGAATAATTATATTTGTGCACATTTGGGATTCTTTACAAATAATTGTTTCCAGTAAAATCTTAAGTTGATTTCTAAAATAAGTGATTAACCATCATTTTCTGAATTTTGTGATTAAAAGTTCTTAGGATTAATTTCAAATTTAATCTGTATAAACAAAATATAATGAAAATTATTTAAATTGTATTTTATTCAGTTCCTAAAAAGTATTGTTGTTTTTTTATTACTAATAAACAATTTAAAAAAATAAGATTTGTTTTTAAAAATAGTTCAGCTAAAAGTAAGTCATTAAATATTCAGAATCAAAGAAGGGGGAAAATTAGCCAATGAGAATGCACAATTTGAAGTACATGAACAAGCAGACAATATTTTGTTGAAAAAGTTTTTTTTTTTTTTGGAGGAAAGAAATGAGTTACAGATTGGAAAAAAAATATAAACTAAGTAATTGAGTTTTGTTTTATTGAAAAAAAAAAAATTGTTAGTTTTTTAAACCTTATTATTATTATTTTTAAAAAAACAACAACAAGTAATTAAGGATGATTATTTTAAGGACTTTAAATTTTATAGTAGCAAGTACGATGAATGGCTAAACAAAGGAAATCTCTGCTGGCTAAAAACAACTATCAATAAATTCACTGGAATATTCTAAAATCTTTATATTAAAAAAAATAATAAACCAATGGAAAGAAAAAAATGTATATGTGTACCAATGTTGTACCAAGAAATATTGAATCAGGAGGAACAAACTGTACGTAACATGTTAATATATAATTGTAGGATTAAGCAAGATCGAATATGTAGGCTTTTTAAATGTCATCATATTTATGAAAGGAATAGATATATCAGTAATAGAAAAATCAGCTGTGACAAAGCTAAAGATATGATTATCAAGATAGTTGAAATTAAATTAAAAATAAACCCGAATGAAAATATTTGTGTATTAAAAAATGTGGTTAATATTCAGATGCAAGTTATGAATGTTTCTCTGAATAAAAATTGTATAAAGAAAATTTTATGATAAATTATGGATAGGGTTCCATGGAAATCTAAGGATTATATTTATAGAAAAAAAATTATAGTGATTTACTGTGAGATTGAAATATTTTATTAGTATCTGTCAATGGAAAAAAAAATCAATATGTAAAGGAAGCAAAATGTGAAATAAATTGTAATCAGTGACATTAGCTTCCAGACAAATCCAAATTATGTTGAAAATAATTTCATTTTTATTATGTTTAAAAAGATGGTGCAATCTGTGATCTATTAAATATGGATATTACTAAGGAATACATTGAAAATCATATGAAGATCAGTATTATTACTGAGAAATGGAGCTAAATAAAATGTATTACATAGGTGAAAAGTAACCTGCGATCTTGGAAAAACAACAAGAAATATAAACCTGGTGGATAACATGAGATTGTTAAAATTCCAGTTTTATCCATAGTTTTACTAGTGTTCAAATAAATATAAAAGGAGGAAAAGAGATAAGAAGATTGGTATGTGACAAGTAGAAAGCATGAAAAGGTAGAAGAACAACTGAGATATATTTATGTATTTTTTTGATACACTTGTGTGTTCAAAAGAAAATGGGTAATGTTTGTGTATATATAGTTACGTTCACATTTTAAAATAATAATTATTAATATGAAGGGGGATAATCAAGGGATAGGGAAATCAATAATTAACATAATTTGTTTATCTATGTTATTAATTATATAAGTTTTATTTGTTTGAATGTCACTAAACCATTAAGATAAAGATCTATATGTTATGAGCTAGTAAATTACACACACAAAAATAGTAAAGAAAAATATTAGAAGGGAGTGTGTATCTATGTTCCAGTATAATATTGAATAACAAATGGTGATATTTAAAACTGGATCTGATGTTGAATTATTAATCCTGTAATAGCATTACAATATAGTTAGAGAATTTTAATTTATAAGGCTTCATAAGCAGTATATATGCATAAGACAAATAGAAATTTGAAATCACAAAGTATGACTTAAATAGGATTGGGATAAATATTTTTTTTATTCGATGCAGTTAGCATTAGAGAGTGGCTTATATACATTCAGCAAATATTCTGAATAGTAAATAAAGATTAGTGAAGGAAAAGATAAATATTCAGATTGGATATGACAAAGGATAAAAGCTATTTATTGTAATTTTATGATATCGTTGAATGATAAACCCATAAAAAAATTCAGTAAGGTAAAGGGAGAGATCAAATGGCTAATATCATAAACTAAGCACCGATAAAATATAATCAGTCATAATATTATAATAAAATTATTTTACTTAAGACTAAAATATCAACCCATGTTTTTTTTAATTTTAATTTTCTTGTTTTCAATACAATCTATGAAGTGTAATTAATAAAAAGGGGGTGGTTATTAAAAAAGGGATGTTTAAGACACACATTATTTGATAGTATAAGTAACAAAATTCAATATCACATAATATTTGAGTGTATTATCAAGAAATTTTATTTTGAATAGTTCATTGCAAGTAAGGTGAATATAAATGGTTAATTATTTTAAGTACTTTATTATATTATATTGTTGTATAAATGTTTCATTGTTTTATGTTAATTTATTTATTAATTCTATTGCATTATTAAACTTTGTACATAAGATGTTATTAAAAATAATGTTTTAAAGTTACACTAAGAGTCTAAAGTTGCATTTCTTTTGTGAGAAATCATCGTCACTACACCATCATCAGAGGGTATTAATTATCATATGCATATTAACCAAAAAATATGATTTAAAATTTGGAAGAAAAATTGATCCAGTATAATATGTTGTATTACAATTATCTAGGTAAATATTTATAAAATTGAATATTAAATTATTGCAAACTGATTTGATCACATCATTCATCACTCAAATACATTGCAAATGTAGTAAAGTATATTTATTGTTAAGAAGACATATTAGGAATTAGTTTTTATTTAAGGTTCGACATTATTATTATAGTTTAAATTAAAAAAAAATAGTGATTTATTATTCAATAATAGAGACCATAAAATAAAATAGTGATATAGTTGTAATTATAGAAAAATGTTATGAGTCATCTTTAAAATGTCACACTACCTATAGAGTTAAGTAAAATCCCTCTTAATATTTTATAGGTGGTATAAATAGTTAATTAAAATCAATGATAATCCTAAGATTTCCTTAGAATAATATTGTTATTATGGTTAATGATAGTGTTATAAAAGTAATAATAACAAAAGATTACCATACAATAAAATAATAATACAACTTATTGAGCAGGTTAATTCAAATTTCACAATTATAGATGTTTTATTCTATTTATATAAGCCTTATTGTTAGTCATGAGAGTATTTGGAGACAGAATAAGGAGGAGTGTCTAGGTATTCTTATGCCATTGGATAAATATTTTAGTGTTTATTTAATGTTAAAGGGTATGCAATCTTGTTAATAGGATAGGCGAGTCTCACAATTGTTAATATTGACTAAATATAGTTGAGAGAATGGTAAGAGTATTAAATGGTAGCTAGATAAAGTCATAGTATATCCTAATGTAGGGACTTGGCATATCTTCTAACGGTCGTTGTCCTCCTATTGGCAGGGTACAATATATATCAAATTATGATAAACACAAAAAGTGAAGTTAGTATTATGAGTTATGTTAATGAAGAGAGAAATATTTCTAAGAGTAGTAGTCCATACATGTATCAAAGAACATGTTTGACTGAAAAAGCACAAAAATATTGAACAGAAAAGAAAAAGGAAAAATAAAATTTTTTAAAAAGCCACTCACATAACAATAACCAATAATATCATAAGTCAACATAGTATACAATTTATGTTTGAAAACAACTCATTAACTTTGCCTTTAAAAAGTACTAATGGAGAAATTAGGTGGACATTCATAAATAAGTGCTTAAATTTTTTATTGACTATTGCCTTTGATAAATACCCTAACTGATTAATACCCTAACTGATTATAGTTTCACTTTAAATTCAGTATTTATGAATATAAAAGTCAATGGTTCAAATCCCACTCTAAGTCCTGTCACTGATCAAGCCAGCAATATATGAAGAAGAAATGAAAATGATACCAGTGCTTTATGCTAGTTTAACCTGAATATTCACATTCAATTAATTTTAAAATTTCAAAAAGCATTTTCAATTTAAAATGCATAAAGCAAAGAATAATTACTTTATACTACATTTGTATATTTGGTAATATATTAATAATCACATTAGCATGTTTATATATAGTGTGATCTTCTCTAAAAATAGAATTTATCAAGGCCCTCAAACTAGTCTAAAAACACTTTGATAGTAAAATTATATTTTCAACAGTTTTATTTGCAACTTATTCTCTAAGCAAATAAATAAATAAATAAATTATTACTAGTAGAAATAAGTATTTCATAAATTAAAATTCTTGTTTTAATTCTTTGTTATTAAAGTTAGAAAATGATAATTTAGACTTAAAGAATGTTAGTTTTTTAAAAAAAATCCTATCATCTTAATGATTGTGTAAATTGTAGCCCAACACTTGACAAAACATTAGACATGGAAAATACTTTTTTGAATGAGAGAAACTAATATTTTGTTTTCATTTTGTAAAGTATAAATAGCAGCAAGTGTGATATATAGCTCATTTCTTTAGATTGGATTATATACATTTGTGATTTTTTTAAAAAAAAAAAAAACATTTTTAATCATTATTGATCTACTACAATTGAAGATTTCTCCAAGTTTAATTCAAGTTCTCTTATCCATAACTTTTTTTTCTGCATCACTCTAGAAAAAAAAAAACTTTCTTAGCATTTGAGGCATGGTCTCTTTCTAGGTCTTTGGGGAATTTTTTTTATAAATAATGAGAAGCATTCATTTAACTTGAGTTTACTCTAAATATTTAATCCATTTTATAGAACATTTGAATTTAAAGATATCATATTTCAAAATTCAAATATAATGCACTCAATTTTCATCAAATATTTTATTTTTCTGACAATAATTTCTCTGTACTGTTTTATTTAATTTTGTTTAGATAAAAGTTTAAGTTCTGGTAAAAGATTTCTGTTAGTTTTCAATCCAATTTTTAAAACATAATGTCTCTTGATAGCATTGGACATTTAAACCATTGATTTTATAGAATTAATCAATAATACATAGTATATGTTTTTTTATTTGAATATTTTGTGAATATGAACTTAGTGTTTATTATAAGATGCCTTTTAAGTTGAAAATAAAGTGATTATTTAGTATTTTGCATTGAATCATGTATTGTGTAGTTGGTGTTTGTAACATTCCATCAATCATTATTAGATTGATAGATAACAGATGGTGGTATGCACCTAGATATTTGAATTTTCAAGAAAGGATTTTTGTTCTTTTTATTGAAAAGACCATTAAGATAATATTTATTTTATAGAATTTAGCACTGTCTGTTCAAGCTGTTTAGCAAAATGGTAGAATGGAGGACTTGGAAATTCAAGGACCATGGATTACAGTTTTGATTTACCATTTCTTATATTCAAACTTCTTATGAACTACTGATCAATAAACCATTCAATTTTTTTAAATATTATACATTACATATTGTTTGTTTATTGGATATTATATTTTTTATAAAAGTTTTGAAAATATATGGTATTAATTGATTTTTTAAGAATTGGTATGTAAATCTATTTCCATTCAAGGTTGCAATGAAGATTTCAAAATCTTTGGTTAGAGTTATTTATTTAAAATAAGGTAATATTTTATATACTGATTATTGAAAACTTGCCCATTTATATGATTTTGTCCTTGTACTGTACTTATGTGTTTGTAATATTTTCTTAAGTTAATTTTTTTTTTTTACTAATTACAAATGTAAGTTATTATTTATTTAATGAAAACAGATAAAAGCTTGTTACTTCTACCATATATATTCTGATATTTTCAATTCATTTACTCCAGATAGACATTAGATTTTCTTTGTATAATTAAATTTAATACAAAGATAGAATGATGTATATAAGAAAGTTCCTGGTTTAAAGTTCAATTTCAAATGATGTCCAGAACAATAAACCATTCAATTTATTATTTATTTATACTTATATTTAATAATAATAAAAAACATACATTCAGACTAAAAGATAGAGCAATATATTTAGAACATTATCCGTTATTTTTATGAACTAGCATTAATTGCATAAGTCAAATTATTTCCATTTCTGTTGACAAAGACTTTCAAAATTAGAGATTAGCCACCAGAATTGGTCCATAATGATCTTTTAATAAAAAGATACAGAAAAGCAAAATTTAAAAATAGTTTCTGATTGTCTTTTAGCTTTAATTATAATCTAATATTTTGGACTTCCAGCAAAGTATACAATAAGACTACATAATTTTTCATAAAACTGAATTTCTAGAAAGTTTTAATAAAGTATTACAAAATGAATAAATTTTTAAGTTAAAGAGTAATAAAAGGAATATAAGACATAATATCACTACTAATTATTAAAAAAAATTATTAGCAACAAATATATAAAATATTGTTATAAATAATAAGATACAATGAGAGAATACGCAACAATAAAATATAGAATGAAATAAAAGATTTAAAAAAGTTTGCAAAAAATAGCTAAAAACAATCTGATCATTTGTTATTAAGAGATAGTTGTTGCCACTCATCAATATTTATTTGAAAGTTATATAATCTCTTGAATGATAACAAACAATAGATTTAGTTAAAAAACTTATTTTCAAATAAGATTTCCAAAATTTTCGACTAAAGCAAAGTTTATCTTCTAAAATAAAATGAAACTCACAAATATTTACAAATATCTAAAGTTATACAAAGTAGTAGCATATATTTTTTTCTATGCAGTAGCAGCTTGAAATATGGGATTTTATAAAAGTTCTGACAAATTATTATTTCCAAATTATTTTTAGAAAGATAAACTTATTATACAACTATTATTTAAAAAAAAGAACTTAGCAATCTATTCAAGTAATTGCCAATATGAATGTGTATGAGAGAACATATAAATCACATACCCACTAGTAGAAAAAACAGCATTATATTACAAGTGCCATTTTTATTTTAATAATGCATTGTCATTTAGCTAACCAACCTAATTATGCTGCGGCTTTCACCCTCTAGTTAACAATAATTAGAGACAGACATCCTGGGTTATCTATCTGGGGGGGGGGTCAAAAATTTTGAGGCTCATCCATTATGGACACAAATTTCAATAGTGGGGAAAATACACTAATCATTATACAATGAGGCCTTTTTTTACAATTATAAAAAACATTGCATATTTCAGCTATAGTTTTGACAACAACATGAATTCATTATTAGACAAAAACGATTTGAAAAATAAAATCAATGGCATATAGTGATCAAACACTAAATGGAGGACTTATAGAATAAAAATACATCATTCTATATTAATCAAAAAAGCAAGTCATATATAACATGACATTACTTTTATAAACTTGTATTTACAAGAATGTAATACAGAGAGTGTACCAATAACTCAAACAAGCTCTTAATTGATAAGTATGTATGAAATAAGTGCTGGGTTTTGAGTTGATGTTTTAGATCTAGTGTCTGAATATTCTAGCTCTTCACTGAGGTGAGCCATAAGCTCGAAACCAGTTGGTCTGGAGATAGGAGTGTTCTGGATAGAGATTTTAAATATTTTTTCATACCGCACTTATCAATTAAGAGCTTGTTTGAGCTATTGGTACGCTCTCTGTATTACATCTTATATTAAAAATAATCGTAAAGTGAAAGAAAGTGACAATTTAATACCAAAATGAGAAAATTTGCAAGTAGAGATGCTTATGGTTAAAAAAAAAAAAAGGTAATTCAATTAGAGAAAATAATTTACAATATCATACAATAGCTGAAAATAAAATCTAAATAATGCAGTCTGCCGTATTTGATAATGTTTATAAAAATATATATATATATCATAAAATGCTGGTAAATCAAAAATTTAAACTATCATAATTTAAAAAAATACCACAGATTAATAAATTTTTGATAAAATTTGACAATTTATTAGATCCCGTTATTATCACTTACTTTTTAATTCTTCAATGGGCACTACAATTGTCAGGTGTAAATGGCTATTTCCTTTTCTTTTATCTAAACTTTATCGAATACTTGGGAAAAATTTGAAATATTAAGCATGTGGAGTACTATTCAGAAAGCATTTTCTATAAAGACTTTTGTAGCGAAAGAATATTACTCAAAGATCCAGAATAAATTAACTAAATTTTTTATAAAATAATAATAAAAAAAGATTAGTTACTTGTAAAATCATGTAAAACTAAAACTAGAGCACTTGAAGTCATAAGTTGAATTATGATTTAGGAAGTTTTGGTTCTTGAGTCTGGCATTCTAATAGTATGCTAAATCACATAGAACAGGGTATTAAGCAATTAATGTGATTACTAATTACTGAAATATATAAATAATTAATTGATATGTAATACATATCTTTCTCCTTCTACAAAGAAACTTTCATAAAACTGATAAGAAATTTTAGATGAGATTAAATAACTTGTATAAATTCAACATTCCTTTTCTTTTTAAAAGATATGTATATAATTATATTAAATAACTTGCTGAATAATCTATCTCCTCAATGCATTGGAAATTGTTGAAGTTTATAGTATTAATACGATAAAAGTTTTAAACAAACTAATCAATTATCAAATGCAAATACAATTGATAATATATCTATTATGACTGAAATTTTTTTTAAAAATTCATTTTAAGACCATATTGCTGCTAAAAAACGTACTAAAATTCTATGAATTTTAACAAATTTAGACAACTCTGCATAATCTTGAATATTAGGAAAGAACAGGCTGAAGTAGTTACTACATTGTATACTGCACAATTAATTTTAACTTTTCTGGTGCAAGAAGTTTCAAAATAGTTTAAAAATTGATCTGCACTACTGACACCTGGTAAACATTCTACGATAGTTAAGCTCCAAAGTTTGCACTTTTACTACTGCATCAAATCACACAAGGTATTGTAACTTGATTGCAAATGAATACTCTTCTTGGCTTTCTATAAAATATTTTGAATCCAAAATTTCTTATTTTTTAATTAAATAAATTGAGTCAAAGGAAGCAATATATCAAAATAGTTATTGCAGAAAAGGTTATTTTAAAAGCATTTACAGTTGAAATTTCAAAATTCATAAATATGAAATTTGAAAACCTGAGATACTAAATTCATATTTGCATTTAGTAATTACAAATATATTTCCTAGGATTTTCCAAAAAGTAAAACTAAAATGTAAGGCAATGGAGTAAGACCTTGTATAGTATATAATTATTATTATATAATTGAAAATAAAGTGGAGACACTGCTTTGAATGTGTATCGATTATCTAATCACTATTGGTTTCAAATAGTTTCAGCAGTTATTGATTTCCAAATATAATAATTCGGACATAGTCATCACTATCAGAATTGTATAAAATGAATTATTAATATTTTTCAAAAAATTGAAAATTAACTGTATTTGGAAATGCTATTATATTATTATTGTTCCTTCCTATCCACTTTAATGTCTAAGCAATAGTAGTTTTTTTTTTTATAAAGACAATTTTACACGACAAATATTGAGTAACTTTAGTAATAACAAGTTTAGGTACTACTTCTGATTATATATATATATATATTGTTTCATTTGTGTTGTTGCCCAACCAGCTAATAGTTTGCAGAGTGTTATAATGGGTATATTCTTGAGGTTTTTTTTAAAAAAAAATCTGATTTTCCCTTGAATGAGTAATGGATGTGCATATATTAGTTTGATATCCCTCAGCAATGCCAATGGATAATTAGTTCAGAAATTATTCTATGTTGTATATATTCATAATATTTATATATTCTTCCAACATTTCAAACTATAAGTTCCTAATTTTTACGGATATAACTTTTTTGTAAATTTTCTTTTTCTTTTTTATAGTGATACAAATTGCATATAATAATTTTGAAAACATTTACTGATTAATATATTTTGATGCAACAAGGAGATCGTTTTACTGACTATTGCTCACGTTTTAATATTCACAAATTTCATTCCTCATTCTTGTGTATAGTTTTGTTTGCAAACAACAGTTCTTACGATTTTTATAGATTTCAAGTTTACATTATTTACCTGAAAAAAAGTTAAATATGACGAATAATAATATATAGGATGATTTGATCAGTGATGACAAAAAAGTGCATGTGACCATATGTACACATAATGAAATGTTGAGTCGTCTGAAAATAGTGCATTAAAATGAATGAAGGGGGATTAGTTTTGTTTGCAAACAACAGTTCTTACGATTTTTATAGATTTCAAGTTTACATTATTTACCTGCAAAAAAGTTAAATATGACGAATAATAATATATAGGATGATTTGATCAGTGATGACAAAAAAGTGCATGTGACCATATGTACACATAATGAAATGTTGAGTCGTCTGAAAACAGTGCATTAAAATGAATGAAGGGGGATGGGGAACCTAAATCAAATCATTTGCAATCTTTTTTTTCTGTTTTCAAAAAGATTAACGTTGAATCTGCCCCTCCTACTCTTTTTTGAAATAGTTTTAGCTTAATCAATTTCCTCAAACATGAAAAAAATTTAAACTTCCATTACCATCAAATGCTTTCTTCTATAGTTGCTTTACAGAAACAGATTTTTTTTTGCTCATAATTTTTATTCCCAGATAACACTTTGTTACAAAAAATATTTAATGATAAAACTTATATAAATATATTTTAAGATACTGAATAATAATACATAAAAATGGCATATACCATAACTGTGCCATATGTTACTGTAACCAATCAAAAATGTGGAATTTAACTAAAAAAATTATAAATTTATTTCTAAACATATTTCTGATCGATTACAATTATGGTTTATTCCATATAGTTATTTTAAAGATTCTATTTACTTGTCCACATGGAGTTGTAAATGAGAAAAAAAATGTGCTTGCTCGAATTGAAAACATGTTATTTCACATGTAAAAATCAAATGATAGGCTTTCTAAATATGTTACTTAAATAAAATGTGTTATGATAAATCTAGCATTTTATCTCGTGTTCAATTTTCTATTATAGAAATAATAAACACCTCCCTACTTCCCCATTCTTTTTAAATTCATATAAATAAAGATACAATAAAAGACAATTGACCCCCAAGAACCAGCACTCATCAGTTGGCCCAGGTCACTATCTCTCATATATATCTTTATTATATGCAAAGTATTTATCTAGAGTAAATTGTTACTTTTTCATTTACCATTGTCAAACTTCCTCCACTCACAACTTTGACGCCATCCATTTCTGATAAATATACTAATGATTATCTCTAGTTTCGAAAATGATTAGTAATAATCATTAGTATATTTATCAGAAATGGATGGCGTCAAAGTTGTGAGTGGAGGAAGTTTGACAATGGTAAATGAAAAAGTAACAATTTACTCTAGATAAATACTTTGCATATAATAAAGATTATATATGAGAGATAGTGACCTGGGCCAACTGATGAGTGCTGGTTCAGCACGAAATGTATCTTGGGGGTCAATTGTCTTTTATTGTATCTTTATTTATATGAATTTAAAAAGAGTGGGGAAGTACGGAGGTGTTTATTATTTCTATAAAGATATTACATACGGGATAGAGAAATGTGAATAACTCCGTGTGTATAAAATTAAAAAAATCAGATATATTAATCTTTAACTGAGGTTTAAAGTTTATATCTGTGCTAGAGATAATCTCTAGTTTCGAAAATGATTGGTAATAATCATTACTATATTTATCAGAAATGGATGGCGTCAAAGTTGTGAGTGGAGGAAGTTTGACAATGGTAAATGAAAAAGTAACAATTTTCTATTCCGTTTGAAAAAAGTCGTTTTACCAGAAATGTGTGTAATGGAGATGAATGGTCTGACTTTGTAATCGGATTTCGGCTTATGGTTTTATGAATTTCCATTTGCTCAGGAATACATTTTAAACATCTGAATTTCCTATTGCTTACATATATACATTATTATAAAAATTTATTATTATAAGATATAATAAAATATCTATATATACAACAAAAAACATGAAAAAAATAAATTTTCAATAGAAAAGCTTTTTTTCGATATGAAAATAGTAAAAATAATTGAAGAATGTTTAATGTTAATACATAATAATTTATATTTTAAATATAATAATAAATATTGGTATATAAATAAAGGATGGGTAATGGGTTGTGTTATTAGTGGTTTGATTTCATCAATATTTATTGATGAGTTAGAGATTAATATAGTTAAAAATAGATTGATTAATAAGGATATAACACATTATTTTCGTTATGTAGATGATACTTTAATAATTGGTAATAAAAGAATAATAAAACATATGTATAATGATTTTAATAAAAATATTTATAATATAAAATTTACAATTTCGGAAATTAAACAAAAAATAAAATATTTAGACATAGAGCTTAGTTTAGATAATAATAAAAAAATTGTATTAAAACATTTTATAAAAGAAGATAATATGAGGAAAATAATTGCTGTCGATTCACAACAAGCATGGACCCAAAAACTTGCAGTAATTAAAAATTTTAAAATTAAAAACGATAGATATAATACGAATGAAAATATAGCTAAATTACATAAAGAGCAATTTAAAAATTTATATATTAAATATGGTTATAAAAGTAAATGTATAGATAATATTTTTTATAAAAATAAATATAATAGATGTAATAAATCTAATAATAAATGGATAAAAATTTCATATCATCCTAAAATATATAATGCATTATTAAAAAATTATGTAAATAATAAAAAAGATATAAATATAGGTTGGGCAAATAGTAAAGATTTGGATAAATTAATAGGTAACTATAAAATAATGGATAATTTAAAATATAAGAAAGGAATGGTTTATAAAATTATATGTGGTATTTGTAAAAGAGTATACTATGGAAATACATGTAAACAATTAGAAATAAGAGCTAAAGAATATAACGCAGCAATAAATAGGAGAGATGATAAATCCGCTTTGTTTATACATTATTTGGAATATGGTCATAAAATAGATTGTACTAAAAATATATTTGCACTAAATTACTTGAAAAATGTTAATAGGCGTAAAGTATATGAAACTAGTTATATTAAAAATAATGGTAGTAATTGCATGAACATTTATAAAGGTTCAATTAATTTGACTAATAATTGGCTAAAATTAGATGAATGGAAAGATAGATAGGCAAAATATCAATATTAATATATTTTATATGTTTTTGAGTATATTTGAATATCCTATACTTAATGAAGGAATATATATAATTTTTATGTTGTATTGTATATATTTGTAAAATAATGATGTTGATATTGTTTTAGTTGGTTTTATTATGAATAGATGTCGCTATATGTATTTAACGGTAATCGTCAGCAGACATATTGAAAAAGATACAAATTGTATGTATCGAAAAAAGCTTTTCTATTGAAAATTTATTTTTTTCATGTTTTTTGTTGTATATATAGATATTTTATTATATCTTATAATAATAAATTTTTATTGTTTAAAAATAACAACATAAAAGAAGTTTTAATTCTTTTTATATGGATTATACATTATTATATAAAAACAGATCTCATATCTTGTTGCATTATGGTCATTATTCAAAAACGCAATTGCGATTTTTTTCTAGGACCATTAATATTTATATATCATCTAAAATCAAATTAATATTTATATATCATCTAAAATCAAAACAAAATAATAACTATATTTAGTTTATTTACTTCTCTTTCTCTCTATAAAATAAAATCTCTGTTATTGCAAACAAAAGTTTAAAACTTCTCAATATTTTATTTTCCTAAGATAAATTATTCTAAAGTTTCAAATTTTAATGCCCGATCATATTAACTTTAGAATTACAATAAAAATATTGACAACATAATTTTAAAAATAATCTCTGATTTTTTTTTTTTTTTACCATTACTTATTCAAGATATTTATTCAATAAATTATGAATATAAATTAATACTGACGTTTTGAAAATAAATACAAATAGCTTTCTAATAAAAATTTAAATAAAACTAATGAGGTTTTTGAAGAAATTCAATCTGAACTAAGTGATATCAATTAGTCAAAATAATATTTACGATTTTTTTTTTGCCAGAATTAGTATTTTCTTTTAAAAATAAAAATAAAATCATTTATGAAACTGAAAGCTAAATAATGAGTTTATGTCAACAATAAACAGAGAAATGCCAATAATGCATTGTATGAGTGGAATACTCCCATCAGAAAACACATAAAAAAAAAAATTACTCCGAACATTTACTTTTCATAAAGCCAAATAATAAATGTTTTAAATTTCCTATTTTAAATTAAATCACTAAGCAAAAAAATAATATTGGCTTTTTCTGCAGCCAAAATTGAATGGAAAGTGAATTTATACAATAATAAATTCAAAAAGGTAGAAATTGAATATATCCATGTTATAATATATGGATGTAAAGCATTTACAGGTAACAATAACTTAAAAGAATACCTATAACATAATACTTTACTTAAATGATTTAGACAATAGTGTTTCTGTAATATAAAACTATACTACATAAGTGTGATGATGAGAAATAAATGTAAGAGGATGAGAAAGCTCTAGAACAAAGTGAAAAACATATTCAAAATACAAGATAACAATAAGTAAACAGCCAACATTATTTCTAATATATTTGGGTGTAGTCTTTGAACTATCTTCAAGTATTCATAGGTGGTAAATAAAGATCATATTCAAACATCAAACTGCATAGAAAACCTAAGACAGTGACTATTATAATCATTGGTTTAATTAGATCAGATGATGTACGCTAAACTGTTTAAGCAGCACTTGCTTACTTAGAAATATTTTTATGTTTTATTTTAAATAGTAAATATTAATTATAAATTGATTGTGTCACACAAATATCTCTGAGAGAATGACCAGGAAAAGTCTTCATCCTTGTGCAGATGACACCAAATAAATTCAGCCAGGTAGTTGTCCAGCAATTTCCTGGAAGTTCCGCATTGTTTACAGTTTCACTACTTCAACAAATCCCAAAGACGCCCAATGTTTTGCATATGAATGCTTGTGATTGGGTCCACAAAGTTGTAGTGATGATTATCTGTCAGGTGTTGAAAGCCTGCAGATCGACAGCCTTATAGACCCTCCAACAACTGAGTAGATGATTGACACAGACTTCACATGGTCTTTCAGGGCCTGTGTAAGTGTGGATACCGATCGGCAAGGAACAGCAGTTAAAAAACATTCCCCAATATCATGACACAGACCCCCAAAAATCCACAGTTGTGGAAGTACATGGCCCTGGTGATTTTTACAATGGCTCCACATAGTCTCATAGACCTCAACAATCAAACTGGGCCTGCCTATTTGATGGCAAGGTCTGGCTTCCAGGCTCTCATGCAGCCAATTGTTCCAATATAATACAACATTCTTGGATAAGTCCAGCTCTGAGAGACACCTTCTACTATCAACTGTTCGTGTCTTCAATAATAGATGACACATAGCATTTTATACAATGGTATTCACAAGCTGTCAAACCAACTAGAATTCTTAACAGAACACCTTCGATCGCATGAATGTGATGAACATCTGAACTGACTGGTTGTAAACTATCATAGACAATCCACAAATGCAGGTCTTCTCATTTGTTAGTATATTTTTTGCTTGCAGAAATGCTATAGCATCTAATTCTGTTGATGGAAAATCTTTCAAGCAGATAGTTTGTTTGCTAAAATATGCCATTTTGTTTGTCTTGACTATGTTCTCGCGAAGATGTTACTTTGTGCATGACCTCCTCAGAATTCAGTTCATCTCTACCTCTGAACTATTTTTGTCACCTTCAAATTTGTCTCCAGGATGGTCTTAACTTTGTGACAATTTCATATTGGTCAAATTGTATGATTTCCATTTACAAAAAAAAAAATTCAA
This sequence comes from Epiperipatus broadwayi, assembly GCA_028023455.1. NCBI lineage: Eukaryota > Metazoa > Onychophora > Udeonychophora > Euonychophora > Peripatidae > Epiperipatus > Epiperipatus broadwayi. The sequence goes on from JAQFVV010006201.1 coordinate 10,868,806, forward strand.
AGTAAAAACTTTAAAACACTTGAGATACATACATCCTCACATAAGATGGGAGAGAAATGTTATGTGTGAGAATTCGCATAAAGTGATTTGCAAAGCACAGAGCCGGTCGTAATATTTATGTGCAATACCTGCAATGTCTAATACAACGTATAGGGTGTATTAGACATAACACATGTCTGCGGCCACTTAAACGGCATTTTATATGATTTTACACATAAATCCCATCAAGCAGTGTGTATGGCTAATACCAATAAAATTGATTATATGATAGTTGTTTTATATATTCATTTATTCATATTGAATGCTAGGAAAATGGTATAATACAGCATTGAAAGCATTTCTCCAATTCAATGTTGTGTGGGTCAAAAATTTCAGCTAATCATTGTTTATTGGCTCAACTAATTTTTACTTTATTGTTCTATGGTAGATAAAAAAAGTTATTTTCTTTTTAAATGATTTTGATTCCAAATGGCAATTGTTTAAAATGAAATTTAAAGACACTTTAATCTATGGCTGCATGAAAACTATAATTACTATGCAACTAATGTTTGCGAAATGTAAAGAAGCTGACCTCACTTAAAATTTACATAATTATGCAATCAAGCTTGAATTCAAAATTCTTATGGTTTTTGATTTTCAGATTTTTAGCTTGAATAGTATAAAAAAGAAATAGAAAAATTTCAATTATGAACCTTAGGATTATATTGATGAAGATAAAAGCCAAAACAGTCTAGAAATGTGAATATTATAGTACTATAGTAGTGAGTATCTGGTGGTTCTAGAGTAGGGTGATGAGAACTGCTCTTGGAATCAAAAGAGTAAAATGAGAATGTTGTGTGATAAAATTTGGCATTAAATAAAATATATCTAATAAGCTCATACTGATTATAGTCATTCATTCAGACATCGTATATAGTAATTTAAAGTGACTGTTCCATCCTCACACTTTACTTGCCAGTACTTCAGATTTGCTCATATATAAGCATTTGAGTCGTAGGAATAAGAGGATTCCTTTTATTCCTGCAAAAATACTATATCTTGTATTGGAGATAAAGTATTCATTTATTATTAACATTCGCAAAGCGTTTGCACAATTAGCTTGAAAGGCTGATATTTTAAATAAATCATTTTTATATATTTATAACATAGTTAAAAAGACTTTGAAAATTCTATTCACAAGTTCCACATCATTATTCAGAAAAAATAATCATCAATTTTTTCCTCCCATAAAAAATCTAACTATTAAAATGCAGTCAGTATATGAATAATATTTCTGCAGTGTAATTTTCTCTATAACATTCTCAAGTAAGGTGGAGAATGAGTTCTATCTACTTTTAACACCTTATGAAAAAGATCTATCATCCCCAAAATGTACACTTCATTCTGAATCAGCACTCATCAGTTGGCCCAGACCACAATCTCTTACACGAATCTTTATTATTATTCAGTATATAAATAACAAATTACTAGTTTTATTGATAAGTATCAAATGTGCTGCCCTCACAAGTTTAACACAAATCATATTAGTCATTCATTAGACTAAAGATTATCCAATATTGGATGTTTAATTTTCACTACATCCCTCTCCCACAATGTAGGGACTGGTTTCTATCCTCTTTTAACATCGTGTGATGGGATGTAATCATAAATATATGCCCAAACACATGTGAAAAAGATCTATGATCTCCAAGATATACATTTCATCCTGAACCAGTACTCATCAGTTGACCCAGACTACAATCTCTTACACCTATCTTTATCAGTTTTTTCTGTGTAGATGTAGATACAAAATTACTACAACTTAATTGATATGTGATGCCCTCACAACTTTAACACAAACCAATATACTTTCATTAAATGATTTACGATAAAGTTCTGAGGGCAGCACATTTAATACTTATCTATTAAATTGTAGTAATTTGCTATCTCTATTGAAACTAAACAATGATAAAGATATGTCTAAGAGATTGTGGTCTGAGCCAACTGATAAGTGCTGGTTCAGCATGAAATGTCCATCTTGGGGCATTATAAATGTTTTTCACATCTCTTTGGTTCTATGTTTATGATTACATCCCTCCACAAAGTGTTAGAAGTGGATAGAAACCAGTTCCTACCTTGCATGAGAGTGGTGAAGTGAAAATTACACTATAGAAATATTACTCATTATTGAATAATCTCCAGTCTAATGAATGATTAATAAAAATTATTAAATATACTTTTATTAAATGATTTGTGTTAAAATTGTGAGGGCAGCACATTTGAAAATTTTCAATTAAACTAGTAATTTGCTATCTATATCTACATGGAACAATGATACAAATATATGCGTAAGAGATTGAGGTCTGGGTCAACAGATGAGTGCAGGATCAGCATCTTGGGAATTATATATCTTTTTCACATGTCTCTGGTCATACATTTTCACAAGCTATAATTTTACTCCTTTTGCTTACTTTAAAACCTTATTTACGCCCTTTTACTAAACTCTATCTAGAATTTCATTATCTTCTTTTTTACTGATTATCAACCTAGCATGAGTGGCATAGTGAAAATTACACTACAGAAATACTATTCATTATTTGATAATCTTTAGTCTAATAAATGACAAATAAAAATTATTAGCATGCACTGTATAAGTCAAACAATGATCAGCATAAAATAGTAATTAGCACAACAGCTTGTCCTAGTTATGATCCTGGGATCAAATTGAGATTGTTTTTGATTTTTTTTTTAAAGTTCCTAATATGATTAGGGAGTTTTCCTTTTAAGTTTCCCATTTGCAGATAACCCAACTAGCTATTCAATAAATAGATATCTAGCTATTGGTAGACAGAGGTTAAAATATAAAAGAAAAACAAATTATCACCATTTTAGCATTTAACTAAAACAATAAATATTATCTCACAACTCCCCATTTAAGTTTTTTTCTGTATGGCTAAATGTGAGTGCATGTGATGTTGCCAGAATTAATTTGTCATTATTTATAAAGAGCACTCAAGATTCATTATAAAGCAATGTTACAGATAATATAAATGTACTATATTTTATCTCAACAATACTGACAAATATAATAGCTATTGCTTCTTGTTTAATGAATATAATAAAAATTACATTGAAATTTCTATTAATTTTGGACTACAGTAATATAGTCTGTGTTATAAATAAAAAAAGGCTTTACTAAAATTCTATGAATTAAAATCACTATCAAATGCTTATTATTTGCAAGTTGAATATTTATTTCTTTTTTGATATTTAATAACATTTTGTGCATTGTTGTAAATTATATTCATGTTTTATATGGAATTTATAATTAGTACACAGTTCTCTAGTATATAAGCATATTTTTAGATTAAATCAAATAAACAATAGAATGTTAAACCACTGAGTAGGCACTAGATAGGGATTTTATGCACAAGCCTTCTGGCATCCATTGATTGCTCTTGTTAGCACAAGATGGCACTACTATATGGAGAGTTTTGCTTTGTTTTGGATTGTTTAAAAACAATAGAATGATCTATTGTTTAGTATATGAGGAGTTGAAGCACATGAAGTCACTGAGTTGACCACAATCTATGGATCTTAAAATCCAGTTTGCCATTATACCTCTGCACCAAACCAAATAATTTTTTTTTCTTCCATTTTTTATACTGAGATTAAAACTTGATGTCTTGAAAGAAAACTCAAATAAGTAAGTATCCACTCACCTTTGGAATTTCTACTTTGTTTTTTTCTCTTTCATATTAATAAATATTGTTTTTTTTTTATTAAAGCATAGCTGATTTTTAAAATTTTTATTAACATTTCAATATCAATTAATTGCCTTTTTTGTAGAAATATTCTTAAATAACAATAAAAATGAAATATATAATAAGAAAAATGCAGGTGCCAATGTTTTGATATTCCTGTCATTAATCACTACAGTTAATAAAAGTATATTTACAGCAATTTGTTCAACACTGAATAAAACCCCTAATTGTATTTGAAAACAAATATTAATCATTTTAACAAATTTTCTCTCATATATACAAAATAAACATTCGTTACAATATATGGAACCTTCTAAATCATCCATAAAGCTATAAAGAAAATAATTCTATATATTTTTTAAATCACAATTTACCAATCTAATATTTAACTATATAATTGGATAATGGAGAAACAAACGTACATGATCCCTGCAATGTATCGATTAAAATAATCTCATCAATTAATCCGGATTATTATTATAATCCCACATCTCCAACTGCTTATATTCCCAGATATAACTATATCTTTTAATTATTCTTTCTTTCACTTATCAATTCTGGTCATATTATAAATGGACATTTTTCGTTTTATTCAATTCGCTTCTAGTTAACAGACAGAACTTATATTAAATACTATTTAAATGTAAAGGTGGCATTAAGACGCTTATAGGTAACGCACCACACACACAAATCTTTACAATATAGTTTAAAATCTAATTTTCTCATTTTAATTACTATTAAAAACAATACGTAATTTAAACTCAAAAATATATAATAAATTTCAATTAAAAAAAATACATCCCATAAATTATATATATAAAGTAACTAATAGAATGAATTTTTTTATTTAAATATTACAATTTTTTCTTAAGCTTTTAGTTTGGGGGGGGGGGGGGCGCTATAACGAATAGAAGATAGTAAAATATTCCGCCATCATTTTTCTTATTGATCTTTAGTGATTAAAGGAAAAATAAGAAATTACGTTTTTCTTTTTCTTTTTTGCTGTTACATCAAAATGATTTTACTCAACTGTCATTTTCCCCAATTAAACCAATCAAAAATGGCTAAAAGACGAAAGTTTAACGAAAGATAAATGAAGATTAAAAAAAAGAAAAGAAATAATCTTCACGGCTTTGCGAGCAGTAAAACATCAATAGTAAAAGATTGCAGGCTGACATTTAAATCAAAACTGGGTAAAATAAATAAAACTAATCATTCAACTCTACCTCGATTTCTTCCAGGGTTGGTAACGTGTAACTCCTTCTGTAATTAAACATGGTGAAGTCTTATTGCTTAAGTATTGCGATACATGGAAAAAAATGATACGAATATTCTATTCCTTTACAGTGTCTTCTTAACGACTAGTTAACTTTTATTACGACGGAAAGAGAAATCACAGTCTACAAATACATGACTTATCTAATCATACTTTATCAACAAAAAGTTTTTAGAACAAAGTTTTTTTTTTTTGATAAAAAAAAAATCTGATAATTTATTAATACTGTTGTTCAAAATGTGGAGGTGGCGAAATAATATATATATATTACTTGTAAAGTCTTTTTCCTACCATTACGAAATAACTACATAACATAAAAAATAAAAAGTTTAGTTGTTGGAAGATCACATGACTTAGAGCAATAAAGTGGATGGTTTGAGCTCAAATGTTTCAATAAATTACCCAAACGTTTTCACCAAGCTTCCACGGCAAAAGAATGCTATTCAAAAATGCAATATCAGGTGACTGAAATATCTTATAAATTTTAGATTATAATAGTGATTGTATACATTAAGCATGTAAATGTTTACTAAATACATATTGGTTCTTCATATAACAATGACGTTTTCACTATATTTGTATTTTGCAAAACTTAACACAAAAAGATTAAATCAAGTTAAAAAATGATAATTGATATCTAATTTTATAACATTTACAAAAAAAAAAAAAAAAACAGTCAGCCAAAACAAAATACATTTGTTATGAAAATATAGGCAACACTGCTACTAAATATTCAAGAAAAATATATACAAATAGCTTGTGTAGTGATAGATTTGGCCAATATTGTGGGGAATAAGTAAACAAGTAGAGCCAAAAAGTCATAATACATAGAAAAAAATGAATTAGAAAATAATAACAATAATGTTGGCATAACTCTTAGTCTCTTCAGATATAAACCATATCTTGTTGCTTCACCTGAACTATCAACTTTTTTGCACATTTAAATATATATTATAAAATAAATTGAGTGAATATATGATCAATTTGAACTTAGTCCAAATATAAATCCATATATATTTTTCTTAAATAATAGTCTTTTATGATAAAAAAAAATCCCCACCTGAAACTGAAAATCACTGGAATATATTATACAATCTATTTAAGAAATTCTGTTGCTATTTCAAAAGTTTAAGAAAACAAAAAAAAAAAGATCGAAATTCCACATAAAGGCATTATTATTTTCACAACTATATAGTGTAATCTATAAATACTCCCTACAATATATTATCTCTGTATTGTATGTAACATTGAATGTAACATGTAAAAAATGAAAAAGTAAAATTAGTGAATTCTTAAGATTTTGCGAGTTGATATTGATATGCAAATTCTTATGAAAACTAAATGTTTGAAATAATCTGATGCAATAAGTAAGATAACAGAATAATTGGCAATTATTAATCACATCTTTGTTACATTAACATTACGAAAAACAAATATTATTTTTTTTTAATAAACAAAATAAAATACTTTAAAAAATTTATTGATTCTAAAGATGTTATTCTAGAAGTAAATAATATTGGCTAAATTGAAGTTTATTTAGATTATTAAATTTATTTATTAAAATATGGCATATTTTTGTTTATTAAAATAAATATTGACTTTGATTTTTTTTAAGAAGAGCTAATACTCAATATAGAATAAAATGCTCATTACTTATCAAACCTCTTGTAAATAATTAAATGTAATTAAGCTAAAGCTTCCCGGTATGGTTTATTTTCTATATATGTGGCCTTCAGTTTGAATAAAACATGTCGCAAAATAAAATTATTTTTAACATATTTTTTTTTGTTAAAATATTTCTAGAAATAATGAAATTTTTTTAAAAACAATGAAATTATTTTACGAAAAATCAATTTATCTTTGTGGCTTTACTAATAAAATATAAAAAAACTATTTTCTCATCAGCTAGTAATTATAAAAATAAAATATTTTTCTATATTTATTATTAAAAACATCTTTCAAAATAAAAATAAAAATTCTGAAAGAGAGAAATTAGATTTGGAAATAATAAGTTCTGCTTTTCTGCTATTAACCTTCCACATTTTAAAAATTTTTGCATCCAAGATGGGTATTTGGATTATAATTCAACATTATTAAAACCAATATATTGTATTTGATTTATTAGAAATATAAGTGTCTAGATGAAAAACATATTTAAAAAGAATATTTGAACTTTGCAAATATAGAAAAAAATCCAATAGAAATGCCTAATCAGAACAATATTTTTTTTTATTGGATGGTTACTGCATCAGCAGTATATATATATATTAATGAAATATTTGTTAACTAAACATAACTAAAACCCAAACAAATTATTTAGTCATAGATAAAGCAATCAAATTCTAATCTAAAATTGCATTTATGATTATCAAAAAATTTCATAATACAATGTTTGCGAAGGCATAACCAATCACAATTTTGTTTTTCCATTAATTCATTTTTTTTCCATTAAACTTTTTAAAAACAAAATTATTCAAATAAAATCTAAATGTAATCATGAATATATTACATTTTAAATAAATATTATACAAATACTTTATAAAAATAATCATAAATATTGAAATAAATTATAAAATATATACAATTTTTCTTTCCAATAAGATATACAATAAGAGAGAATTTACAAGTATTCTCATGAGTGCTCTTAAAGCCTGAGAACAAAGAATTTACTAGTCAGCAGAAATGTTGGTTCATTTGTACTCATTTCTCTGTACAATACTGACAACTTTAGTTTTTTTTCCAAATAAATGAAATCAATATATATATTAGTTCCAGTTTCTACCATTAAATGAATGTAAAACTGACAAAACTGCACTATCAGTGGCTGCAAGAAAGTGAAGAAAAGCTGAAAGCAACAGCAGCATTAGCAATATTCTGTAATAAACTGCTGCACAAAATCACTGAGTTGATAGCATAATGCAAAATATTATCAAGAAATTGCTCAATTCAGCACTTGCACTTTGTATGGTTATCTAGTTTTTACATCTATCTAGAACAGAAATAAAAACTAAATTATGAAAGCATTTTAAAATTATGAAAAAAACTTGTAGATTAAAAGTCAAAACTATTAATTGCACATTATCCATTTTTAAAAATCATTTATTTCTATCTAGTTGAGTTTCATTAGTGCATGTTCTTGAAATAATAAACAAAGCATAAATACCACTTAAGTTCATCTTCTATGCAAAATGTCTAAAAATTACTTGTGGATTTTATGTGGCCACTTAGACTGGTAATCTGCAATTGATTATCTGGACATTTTAAATTCATATAAAATAACAAAAAGACATTACAAATTTTTGCCATAACCACACTACTATTTTAATATGAGATATACAACAACTTTTTCTTTAATCTTAAATGCATATATATTAAAACATGTGGTACTTACATATTAGTCAGAGCAGCAAGGTTTAGTCTTCATTAAAATCATCTACGATTGCCAAATATTTGATAGTATGTTTTATTTAAATAATTAAGTAAATTTAACTTTAAAAGATAAGTTGTTGAAGATCTCTAGAGTATTTTTATATCTACTATAATTCTTTATTAACTTTTAGCTACCACTAATCTACTTATGTTTAAAGATGGCTATATTTTGCCTCATAAATAAATTGACATTAATACAGAAAGTGGGAGTCGTATTTACAACTTTGTTAAAAATGATTCTTTAAATTTTTGAAAGTTAAATTTATTTATTTAATTAAATAAAATGTACTACCAAATATTTAGCAATCATAAATAATCATAAGTTATAAGGATTAAAATTTCACCGCCCCCGACTGATACATAAATAGCAAAAATGTTTAATAATGAACATAGTACTGCAATGGTTTAAAATAATTATGCTTAATTTGTTATGAGCTCCATGCTACTTGAATGAATTAGGGAACATAGATTACTATATATAATAGCATATACAAAGTCATTATTAACACATAGGCATAGAGATAATTATGGAATATCCTGCAACAATGAAGAATTCATCCAGATTTGTTCTAAATAGTTTTAGTTAATTTGAATTGTCATTTTTGTCTAGAAAAGACAACTTTAATTAACACCTTTTTTTTTTTTTTGAGGAAAAAACACAACTAGATTTAATTCATAATAATTATGATACATATATAAGTGTCATTGAAAACAAATAATATATCAAATAGCATCTAATCTTTTCTATTATTCAAAAACAAATGCCGGGACTTCACAACAATTTTTTCCTTCTATAACAGTACTTTACGAATATATTTCCATAATGTCCCCTATGCCATAAAAATGAAGAAACTACAACACTTCACTTGAATGCCCCCTTTTAAATCAGACTGCCTTATCTTTGATATTATTCCTCAAATACACAAACAATAATCAGCCTCATTTTATGGAAAGAGGCCTTTTTCTCAAAATAAAAACCATTACTTTATTTATTATTTTGTATTTTATCCTACTTTATTCATTAATGTATACTGCAAATATTGATTTATTCTTAAAAATAAAACTAATGTTTACTTCTCCAATTCATTTTGATTATTATCGTAGATCTAATATATAAAATATAAATCTGAAAACAGTTTTACCAAATAAAAAATATTTTAAAACTAAATTTTATTACAAGAAATCTTACCAATCAATTATATAAAAAAGTGAAAAAGAGAGAAAATCTAATTATTAAATAAACTAACATGTATTTTGTCACAAAAAAGGGGAAAAACAACAAATTTATATTTTTTTTTGTTACTGTGAAAAGACATAATACTAATATATATAGTGTATTCCAGTGAAAAGATTACTGGTTCTCTTTCCAAGCTGTTGGCAGTATCATCTTTGAATCACTGCATATCATTATGATGTTGCTTAGCTAGTATTTTGGTATTAGTCCTGCAACACAGAGCATGTATTAGACTTGCTGCACCTTTTCACATTCATATCAATTTGTTGATAACTTTGTAATCTTGTGAGCTGACCAAAATAAGTGTAAAAGGATCTTGTACACGATATTTTTCGCAAAATTTGTAAAAAAAAAAAAAAAAAAAAGAAATAGTAATGTGTACATGAATCTTGTACATGATATTTTCCTAAGATTTATAAAGTTATCAGCGGGTATGCTCTGTGTTACAGGACTAATAAAAATAACTAAAAGTATTAAAAAATAATATTAAAAAGCATTTAAAACCAAGTTTTGAAAAACAAATGGATATTAAAAAGACCAATTTTTAAAGTATAAAAAATAATATTAAAAAGGATGATTTTAAAACAATTTTTAGGAAGAAATGGAGATTAAAGATGAGTATTTTTTTTTTTAATACTGATTTGCCACAATTTTCACACTAACAACTTTAAAATGTATAATGATATATAAATTGATATTAAAACCATTTTAAACAAAAAAAAAATGATTTGCGATCTTAAATAAATGATGCCATTATGCAAAAAAATGTTACTTTGAATATACACAAACATTATTTACAGAAACACATAAATGCTACTTACTGTGTAATATATAATAGGAATAATCATATTGAAGCCACAAATTTTCCATTTACTTCTAACACACATAAAATGGAGATTTAAACTGAAAAATTTTCCCCCAAAAGTTTTATTGAACATCTGATTGCACAGAATATACTGAGATTCCCCACAGAAATGCCAATAATTTAAAAAAAAAACAAAAACAAAGAAAACAACAACAACAACAAAAATATACAAAAATAAAAAAATATTACGAGATTTTTATTAAATATTTATTCTATTGTCAGAAAAAAATCTGGACAATAACTGAAAATGTTAAAATATTACAAAAAAAAAACCTGTTGATAAAAATAAACATTTTCACACAAGATCGAATAATCACACACCATTTCCTTTCAATTTGATGTCAGCACAAGATTACACATTTATTACAGATGTAAAAAAGCATCCTATCTCTCCTATATTGCAGGTCTAATACCAAAAATACCCTTAGCTATTATTCACCACCAATATTTTAAGATGCTAGTACATCTGCATCATGAGTTATGACATGAAATGCAATTTCAAATCCTCATAACCTGTCTCCAATACTCTTCCTGTTATCACTAAATCTTGCAAACTGCTTGAAAAAATTCTTGTGATTCATAGCTTCACTACCGTGCACAGTTTGAATCTTTTCAAATGTTTAATAGGAGATTTCCAAATTTAAAACAAAATTTACTGTTCTAGCATTGTTCTATTGTGGATTAAGATATGAAATACACACTCACATTTTTTGCAGTAACTCATAAACTAAACATGCTAGTTAGGGCTTTAAATTTTTTTTGATGAATAGCTAACCTATGTCAGTATGTGGCACATGTTAATTTAGAGATGGAATTTGTAGATAGATGACCAGAAAAAGGGAATAATTATACAATTCATTATTGTTTTTTTAAAAACTTAAATTCTTTTCACAATATTTTATAGAATGCTGAGGCATATATACTTTCATATTAATGACCTTTATCAGATTAAAATATAGTAATTCAGCAATATAATCTTGGCTTCTAATTGTAATTCTCCCAGTTTTGTAAAACACTAATATGCTGATAAAAACTTAAATATTAAATGTAACTAATATGTATCAGCTTTGATATCTTTTAGATATAAATTTACAACACAGTCTGTATATTAAATATATAATAAATAAAAACATCTTGGCAAGTTCACAAAAATATTTGAATGCTAAACGTGATACAACTGAGCTGTACAAGACTGCCATTTTACCACTGCACCAAACTACAAAGGTCATTTATGCACTGATACAACTCTATACGTTCATTAACATATTTACTTTATTTGATTTACTTAAGGTCCTAAAAAATAATAATAACTTGGCATCTTCGTGACTTGGCCAGTCCAGTGATGAGTTTGGAAGAGTCAGGACGAAGCATAAACAAGATTTATAATTTAACTATTGGTTCCATCTATCATTCAAGGTAAATGTTTTCTATTAAAATGTGATAACTTATTTTAAAAGGTGATAATTAAATCAGCAACAAGATTAATGATTCAACGAAATAAATAAAATACATATAAAGATTATATAAATTATCTAGTTTAAGACCAGCAATAAAATTTTTACAATTTAAAGTTATGTGAAATAATATTAAATGTTTACTGGCATTCTTGAGGGCTTCTTTGAAATGGATGAGTGAATTCATGGTGAGGAATGGGTGGTGGGGACATCTCTCCTTTACATTATGCTCAGGAACAGTTTGGGCACTCGGCTCCCCGCTGCTATGACCCGGAGAAGCCAATGCTAACTTACTTGCACATCTTTTCAGGTACAGTACACATTGCTATTTTTAATTTAAGCGTAGATATAGAGAAAGTTCTTTCACCAACAGTTCTTCAATATTTCATATATTAATAATTGTTGCAAAAAAAATCTAATCAACCATAACAAAGCCACTCTCTCTTTCCTTATTGAGCTGGTATTTTTCTGCCAGCTCATAATCATACATATATATACACACATATTTTGTAAAAATAAAATATATACATTGTAATAAACTTATTTTATTAGAAATAAATAAACACGCACATATATATTTTGTTAAAATATAAATATCGTTTTATAATACATAATTTTAAAAAAATAAAAATAAATTAACACTTAGTTTTAAAATAGGGATTTAAGAAGTTAAAATAAATTAGATCTCGAGATCTTGCTTATTGATAAAAATTTGTCATATGTTTAGTCTTTTAAAAAAAACTCTTAAAGATAGAAAGTAAGAGAAAGCAATTAGTTCTATTGTTGGGACTTTGACAGTGAAGGTATTTTTATGCTATCTATTACGCTGATCAATTGGAAAGTTTCTTTGGAATTTTAAAATAAAATATGAAATAAAAAAAGAGAATATTAAAGGTGTGAACTGAGACTTTGGAAGAAAAAACTATAATTACAGACTTTCCTTTTGTTTAAAATTTAATTAGATTTCTGCAGAAGTCAAAATCTAATCTATAAGTTTCAATTCGACTCAAACTGTTGAATAGTAAAGACCTAAAAAGTGCAAGGAGAAAATGTTGAACGGCTAGAGCTAACAGAACTTTCCCTTTTGGGAACCTCTTGCTATTGCCACCTGAAACTGCCTTGTAAATGCTGGACATAGAGAGCTAGCCGAGGAGAAAGGACTGGAAAAAAATACGGACAAACCACGAAGAATATAGAGTGAAATTTTCCACCCACACAGGATCTACACTGATCGATCAGAGTAAATAGACTTTTTTTTTGTTGTAATTTCAAGAGACATTTGCGTAATAGATTTAAAAAAGAAAAAAGAAAGAAAAGCCCTCACTTAAAATATCTCAAAGTTTCAGCAATAGAAAGGGAGGGATATAGTCTTTAAGTAAATGTACTTACTAATTTAAATTAACCCATATTATATTGTTTTTTTTTATATAATTTTTTTTTGTTACGGACTATTAATTAAACTTACCTTTAGTTTCTATGATTGTTCTTATAATGTATAGATAGGGATAAGAAAAATTGTATACTCAATCTAAGGACAAGTAAAAGATTTAGCATTAGAAAAAGGAGGTTTGAGTGAGTTTATTTTTAACAAACGCACTCTTATAGTAAGTCGCCCTTGAGTTCACTCATAGATATATACCATGATATTTGATGAAATATTGTATAATTGGTAAAGTGGCGGCGCATGATTCTTTGAGAACGATACATGCTAAATCTTGGTTAGAAAGAAAAAGGATCTGGAGGGTTTGATTTGACAAATGTGAGGGAAGGGAATAACCAACAAATAGAATAAAGGTTAATAAATATTTCAACAATATTTAAGCGTCGATCTGTTTTTTTTTTTAGTTATTATAATTAATTCTTATCTTTCATTTTGTAGTTTTTTGGTCCGTTAAAAAGAAAATAATTTTAAGGTTTGCAATTGGTGATTGCCATTCGTAAATAAATTAACCGTTATTGTAAAAAAAAAAAATTATAATATGGTCTAGGCAGTAATGTTTAGTGGCGCCCTCGAACGGCCACCGTTCATTGCAATCTCGTAAAATTTAAGAGCGTAACAAAATGATTTGTTACATTATATACATCAAGTGTTGCCTGCAGTGTGTTTCAAGAAAAGCTATTAGCAGATGTTCTTTAAGTGCATTTCTTCCTTGCATACCTCTATGTCGCCACTCTGTCTTGCTTTGCATTGTATTCATATTTACTATTACTATGTATTTCCTCTGTAAAAGTAACAACTGTAACTATTTTAGTATTGCTCTAGGGGTACAGCACTTATTTTACGTTTAGTATAATTTTATGTTAAATCTAACCTTGTAAGTCTAGCTCGATCATATATAACTTTAAATTTGTCTAAACTAAATGAAACTCACTTAAAATGATTATACCTATTTTGTTTTATCTTTGTATGAAAATATATGAAGATGCTATGACTGATTCGGAATGGAGTTTAATATAAAATTTAGTTATTTAACACAGTTACAACTGTTTTAGACGTCTCAAAGTTTGCATGTTCTTTTTACCTACTTTGAAACCATCCTTGTTGTATTTTTATAATCATATGCAATCTGTTTGAATAAGCTTCTCCAAATAATTTTCATGCAAAAGTCTCAAAGTCTGAATGTTCTTTTTGCCTACTTTGAAACCATCCTTATTGTATTTTTATAATCATTTGCAATCTGTTTGAACAAGCTTCTCCAAATAATTTTCATGACAAGTCTCAAAGTCTGAATATTCTTTTTGCCTGCTTTCAAATTGCCCATGATGTCTATCTTTTGTAAGTATTTGTGGGCTTTTTTTTTGTATGTGTTGTATTTGGGTTTTTTGGATGTTACAAATCCAATTTAGACATTAGTTGGGGGGGGGGTTGTGTTTAATATCACATTTCATTTTGCCAAGCGATTATCTTTTTAATGTGAGAGGTCTATTACATCACATTTCATTTTGCAACTCTTAACATTGAAACGGTATTCTTTACCTATTATAATGTTTCACCTACTATGTTCCATAGTAGTATATTTTTCTCAGTTTAAACCCTTCCAAGTTAGTGTATAATAATTAAAAGCAACTTAATAAAATGATAATACATATATGTACGTATGTGCGTATATTTATATAAAAGCGTACTTAAAATAATACTTCAATTAATTGCTTGAGGCAGCAATTTTTTAATTTGTATTTTACTTATTTTTGAACCATTTCTTCATTCAGGGGTGGAGTGTCTTTTTTTAACTTAAAAATAATGGCGTTATTACTGTTTTTGATGTGTGTATACATTTTAATAATTTATGAATTTTACTTATTTTTGAGCCATTTCAATTAATCGCTGGGGGGGGGTTATTTTATGTATTTTGCGTGTGTGTGTGTGCTTTTTTAAATTTACGCATTTTGAGTGATTTCTTCAAAAGAAATTTATCAATTGAATACTTCTTGATGGGCGCTGAAGCGCCATCTACTGGCATAGTATGGTGCACCCAACAGTACCGTTTTATCCAAAACAAATGATTAAGATATGATTGGAAACATGAATCGATCAGTTATAAAAGTTTTTAAAATTAGACATGCATCTTAAAAACTTTTACAATCACATCTCAATTGTTTTGGAAAAGTTTTGAGACAATTAAATCAATATTTTTACTACTTTTCTAATAACGTAAGAAATGCTTACTATAAGTGGAATTTATTCTTTTGTAATTATATTTGTTCAAATAAATACTTTAATGCATTTCATATTTTTTCACTTGGTGAATACTGTTGGGTAAGAGAATATACCTACTTTAGAACACAAGCTAAAGCAACACTAATTTGTTAATGCATAAGTTTAGGCATTATAAATGAAAAACGCTGAATACCGGGGTTGCTAAGGCTTGTAAAAATACCATTATTTCTGATACCATGAATCATATGTTTGTTTTCTGAAAAAATATTTCTGACATAAAAATTCTCATGTAAAAATGTTTTGTACATAAAATGCATTTGTTTCTCATAATACTAAGGTTTTAAAATATTCTATATTTATGCCACTTAGATTTTTTAAATGATTTATTGCAGAATGAAAATATATAAAGTTATGTCAATATTTTCTCATAGTACTCGAGTATGGATTAAAACAAAAACCTTTAATTCAATACTAAAAATAATAATAATATATTTTTTTGGTGGTGCAGTCAAGATACAAATGGCGCACATCAAGTGCTTAAATTATTATAAAAATAGTGCCTTCATGGAAAAAAACATTATAGTATCATCAATCAAATAAAATAGGTAAGGACTGTTATCAACTTACTACACCAAATTAGAGACTTAAAATAGTGCCTTCACGGAAAAAAGATTATAGTTTCATCAATCAAATAAAATAGGTAAGGATTGTTATCAACTTACTACACCAAATTAGAGACTTAAAAACAAGAGTAAATTCATCAGTTAGCTTAGAAGAAATCTGTCTAGAAGATTTTTAAGATGGATTCCATTCAGGATTCTAAGCCTAAACAAGTCTTATGTAAGCCTATGGTAATCGCGAAGGAAAATGATTTAATGAATGAAAACTTTCAGTTAAGGTCAACCAATGTCAAAAATGAACAGAAGTATTCCAATAATCAAATTAAAAAAATATCCATCTCAAGAATTCCGATAACACAGCAAGCAAAAAAATGTGATTTTAATGTAATGAAAGAAATGGACAAAAATGCAGACCAGAAGTTCAAAGATGTTAAAAACAGAGTCAAAACGAGTTTGAAAGAGAAAAAGCCAATAAATTCCCTACAAAATGATGGAAATACAATAAAAATGAAGAATATAAAAGTGATTTAAGTTTGCAAATAGTTAAATATAAAAATCCTGTCGAAATTTATAGTAAAGAGGATACTTTACTGGAAGTGTCAAAAAATTGCCATAATGGAAGAATTTTGCAATAAAATAATTCAGGGAAAAATATTCTAAAGTCAAATCAAAGGAAATTAAATGAATTAGCAATACCTCCAGTAACTTTAAGTGATTGTGGCCCGCTGTGAAGAGATTCTGAAGTAAATACTAGATCTAAATGATACCATAACAGATTTCAAAATGATCGTGAGTCTACTAAACCGTTAATAACTCAGTGCGAATTTAAAACAAACAGAGGCCAATTACATTTGGAGTTTCCACTTAAATTCCAATAATGATACTTCAGATAATAAAGAAATAAACATTGACAACACTGGGAAAAGGCCATCTTATGCAGACCGATTGAAAATTAAAACAGAAGCCTGAAATCAAAAAAAAAGGCTGAATCATGCAATTGCTAACAATAATATCAATCCAAACAGGATAGATCATGGGATAGGAGATCAAACTATGAGGTTTTCCTATGCTGAAATTGAAAAATTCAATAATAACAATGACAAATTAAGCAGGACATGGTCAAGTGATGACAATGATGAATTAAATCCAGAAGAATACACTATAATTAGTAATGAGTTTAATGCTAGAAAGCCCCCAATATTATTTAGTTCTTTCTCTAATTACCATAACAAAAGCACACCAATACTGAGTACAGCTAATAGAAAGTGTGAGTTATTTACATTTCTGACAAATAAACTATTTGCTTTAATTAAGAATTTACAAATCAGTGACTCAATATGTATCATCCCTCAATAAGAGATATATCATCATTGAATTTGAAAATGTTTTAAAAAAAGAGAACTTCAAAAGGAGTCAGATCTATTTAGACCACAAATATTTAGTCAAGATTGATACGAGTAGGCCGAAGACGGTTTCAGTAGTAGTTCGAAATTGTTATATGGGATTCAAGCAAATGGACTTGCAGAAGTTATTGGCAAGATTTGGCACGGTGGTAGGATTTAACTACTTGGTAGAGAAGAGGGCTGGAATAGAACTTTTGTCAAATAATGCAGCCTTTTCAATGAATTTTAACTGACCTGTCTTCTTCTACATGACAGTTCATTGAGTACAGCCCAAATGTTTCCTGTGTGGAGACATGACCCACCTAGTTAGGTCTTGTCCTCAAAAGATGTGTCAAAAGTGTGGTGGAAATAATAGTAAGTATCACAAATGTCTCTCAAATGAAAACTGATTTATGTATGATGGCTTCTTGATCCTCTGTGGCTGAACCTCAAAGGATCACACAGAAAGCATGGGATTTGAAAATTGAAGAATCCCAACTGATAGGTAAACAAACTGAATCACAGGTAGAGATGGAAGAATGGAAAACCGCAATGATAGAGGCAGGGAGTGGGTTATCAGATGCATTAATAAAAGGTGGTCAGTCGAATAAAAGTGAGATGGCCAGTGACACCAAACTGACCAAAAACAGAACATCTTAATTAGATGACTGGTTTCAAGTAGGTAGAAGCAAAATGAAGAATCAAGAGCTTTCTGGGTCTCAAACAGATGAGAACAGTCCACTGGAATTAAATATAGATTTTAATAGAAAACAGGGGAGAAAGTTAGGATCTGGTCTCTCGAAGTTAACAAGAGGAAAAGATAAAAAGATTTGATTTGAGGTTGGGTGACAACTCGGGATCTGTCTTGATTCATTTTAAAATTAAAACAACATCTTTATCGGTCTGGGGTGTGGCAATAAAAAATATACCAATGTCCCCAGAATCAATGTTGTTCAAATGCTTTGTCAATTCAAAGGGAAAATGCATGCAGGAGATAGGATATCAGTAGTCCAGGTCAAATACTCGAAATGTCTGTACAAGATCTAATGAATATATCAAAGACAACTGAAAAATCAAAGGAATTGTGGAGTGACATTGACTTTAGTATCAAGCCTGCCAGGGCTGAAAGGAGAGTAAAAGTCGACCACACATCAGTAAAAACATAGGAGCAAATCGCAAGAAATCAAAGAATTAAATACAGGAAATGACATACGCTATGAGCCTAACAGTCAAGATAGTGATGAGGAAGGGGTTGAAAAGCTGTTAGGCCAAAGCTAGTTGGGCAATATAGAGATAATATACATGAAGCAACAATGGAACTACATGATCAATTAGTGCAGATCTGAGACAAACTCGGAGATTGTGTTGACTCTACAGATGATGAAGTGATTAGTCTGCAAGGTCACTTTGAGGGAGACTATGAAACTGTAGAGTGGTCAGTACTTTAGGAAAACAAACACCATGGAGTCAAATTGAACCAATGAACCTTGAAGAGAATGAGCAGAGATTTTGCAAGATGTCAAGACTATTGTTCTTTGAACCAATGTACCCAATGATGTGTACTGTATTTTTCTTAATAAAATAAATAAATAATAATACAATTAATGGTTCACCGTTATATTTCACACGTATGACGAGACTACTGGCATTATTGTGAGAAATTATTTTCCAAGAAAATATATGCTCTTTAAATATATATATAGTATTGAAACTTGTAAAGATATTATTTTTCCCCATAAATATGTAACAAATTAAAACAAAACTCAATTTATCTATTCGATATAAGTATGACTTTCAAAATTTAAAAATCAATATGGGTACAAGCACAAAATTATGAATTCCAATACAACTTCTAGATGGCGCAAGTTCTTACAATTTAATAAGAAATGATTGACATACAAATTTATTTGATTTCAAAATAGTCAAGTCGTAGTAGCATTTATCAAAACATAAATATTTTTTTTTAAAAAAGGGGAAATTAAAACAATAGTACCGACATTCCAGTATTTACTAAAAACACTCGCAATTGTTTAATCTATCGGTTTCAATTATAATTATGACTTTTTTTTTAAAAAGAATACCAATTTCTTTTTATTTAAATAATCAAAGAAAGAAAACAATAAATCATACTGTTGCTACTTTTATCTGGAGCCTACTGTCTGATATATAATTTCATCCGTTTTGTTTTTCTCTATTAAATATATCTAAGCACAATTGCACTATCGTGTGATTTTTGCAATTCTTACTTTTTTTTTTTAAGTGTTTAAGTGTCATAGCATCGGCCGGGACGCGAACCCGCAACCCGGGCAACTGCCTGCAAGTGCAAAGCAGTCGCGCTGACCTCTCGACCACCAAAATTTTTTTCTCTTTTACAAAGAGTTGTTTTTTAAAATGATTTATCATAATCTAATTTTTTTATTAATTACATAATCAGATATATTATACAAACTAATTTATATAACTTTGTAAAGTAGAGTGGAAATAAAAACTTGGCTAAAAACGATCAAAGTAAAAATATATGATTGTAAATTATCATCATTACTGTTGGACATTATGTAAATTACTAGTTGGACATCATGCAAATTAAGACAAGTCTTTAGATATGACAATTTATTGATAAAATCTTTATCATCATTATTGGCAACCACTAAGAAACGTCTATGGTTATGATAACATCAATGGGAAAGGGGGGGGGGTGTTACTAAAGAAATACAACTGTTATTTAATAGTGAAGTTCACATCTAAATGAAAAAATTATCCTTTATAAAACATGTTCTTGCTTGATGCAAAGATGTAATAAACTGTAGATATTTCAATGAGTTAATAATAAGTATATCTTAGATGAAGACATTTAAAGGTGAAATCACCAGTGATTACTGAAGTGTTCTTTGAAAAAAAAGTAAACCAATAAAGAATCTCTTCCTCTCATTTTACATCAAATTTATTCTGATCTTCTTTCAAAACCCTCCTCCTTCTTTTCAAAAATATGCTTAAAATTTTCGTCATTTCCATATAAGCCACATCAACAGGTTGTCCAAACTCTTTACAGAAGCAAACTTTTTATTCTATTCCATAGCTGCCATTTATAAGTAAGCTCCAGTAATTCAATAGATACTAGTGCTTATTAAATCTATATTTAATGCTGACTTATCCATATCCTTGGATGGCTTTCATTAGTGAGAGCACTCAGAAGAGCCATCATCTTTCACTCTTTTTTCTAGTGATCAAGAAATCCGCCTAAAATTAAAAAAAAAAAAAAAACAACAACAAACCGTTGAATGTTTTGAATTCAAGTCAACTTTGCGTTAGGAATAAATATAAAACAAACACATTATATGTTCTCAGCTACAATATTTTAAAAGAGCAAACTTTTATTCTGCTCCAATGCTGCCATCTGAATAATAAATAAATATAATGTAATAACATTTATTAAAATCCTTATCCAGTGCAATCTTATTGATATCCCCAAACCAGAATAAGTATAAGCAAAATTTAAATAAGCCTATAAATTATATGTAATGCTGACAATATGAATTTATTCATAAAACAATTAAATTTGAATATGCTATTATGATAATTCACAAATCAACTCCAAAAAAAATGATCTAATTAAATAGACATGTAAATAATACTTTCTTGTCAGACAAAATTGGTATATAAGAAAATGAGCTTATTTGCAAGTTTGAAAATCTGACTTGTAAATTATTGTAGTAAAATGTTCTTGATTTAACTGTTTTTTTGAGTAGATATATAAACAAAATATATACTTTATACTCTCTGATATATTATACAAACATATGTATTTTAACCAAAGCATTTAGCCTAACAAAATTATTATTTATTTATTTCTTCTATGTCATCATCATCATCATCATCATTATTATTATTATTTTGATCCAATTCAATGTTACAAAAAATATAAGTTTCAGTAATAAAATTCTCCAGGTGTTTTAGTTCCAAATGCAGATCACTTTAAAAAAAAACACTAAAAAATCCATTTACTTCTAAAATTCCAAAGGCGTAATTATATCTCAGTAAACAATCTATTAAAAGAAGGTATTCCATTAAATAATTTTAAGGTCAAAGCAGTTTTCAATGATGAATTATATTAGAACAATAGAAATGCTAAAAATCGTTAAAAAAACACATTTTGATCCAATTCAATGTTAATGGAAAATTTGTATATTTTATAGTTATATTTTTTTATTTTTGTATTATAATTAATGGCACCTTTTGCTGTCAGATGTCCTCTCTGCTTATGTAATATTTATGGCAGACAAAAATATTTAAAGTGCGCTGGTTTTTGTGGGCTAAAGTATCATTTGGATTGTTATAAATTAAGTGATTTTAAAATCTTTAATGATAATGGTCTGGAATTCATATGTGAATTTTGTAATCATTATTATAATACTGAGCACAAAATAGATAATTCAGATAATCTTACTACACCATTTGCTGATATTAATATTGGTAATGATCCTGATGTTTTAGTAATGGATTCTTCTACATATGGTTTGGGTTTAAATGTAGATGGGGTTAAATGTACTTATTGTAATGTAGAATTGTCAGATGTGGATAATGATCTTATAGATGTGGAATCGGATATACATTTTGAAAATATTTCTGAAAGGGATAATTATAATAGAGATAGTGTTAAAGATAAAAGTGATAATAATTTAGGTATTGATAGGAGTTTAAATTCTAGTTCTAATGTGGATATAGTTAATTTGCTTCAAGATAAGGAAAGTAGAAAAGTAGACTTGGCTGGTTTTACTTTTGAATTATTAAAATCTATGTCTCTTCAGGAAGTTTATAGTATGATTATGAATATGGCAGAATTTGGTGTGAAGGAATCTAAAGCTATTGGTGATGGTGTTATTTTTGGTGATGTAGGTATACAATGTGATTTATTGGAAACACAAGTTTTTGGGGATATTGCTGAGGTTGATTGTGCTGGTGATGTTAATTCATCTTTTAAGGGTAATAATACCTTAGAAAAGTTGCCCAAGTCCTCATTCTAATTCTTTATTAGAGATAAAGATAAAAACAGTTTTGGGAAAAAAGATAAAAATAAAAACAATAGCATTTATAATGTTGATTATAAAGGTAATAATAAGATATTAGATCAGGATTTTCATATTGGATGTGGAATTGATAATAGTACAAGATACAATAAAGGAAAAGTTTATAAAACTAAAATTTATAGGCAGTCTGATAAATATCAAAAACAATTTTCTAGACTTAATGATGATGAAAAATTTAACAAGTTTTCTGGCTTTTCTGTTAATAATTCATCGCTGGGATATTATGATAATTTTCCTGATAAAAAGTATATATTGAAGGATGGATATTCACATTCTGTTCCAAAAAAGTATAGTAGTAATTTTTCTGCTGACTTTTCTAAATCAAATTTCAGAAAAAAAAATTGTCTAGCGAATGCTGATAGAGGTTTTTTTACTCATAGAGCAAATTATTCGCATTTCTCTAAATATAACAATTATATTGATAATGAGGTTAATGTGGGAAATGGTTTGGGATGCTCTTTTTCAACTTCTGGTAAAAAAGGTAGACTACCTGTGGAAAGGGGGTTTGGTATTTCTAAAATTCATAATAATATTATTAATAATATTAATACAAAATTTAATAAATATTTTGTTTCTAATATGCCAGTGAGTCTTAATTCATATAATATTAAGGTCTTTCTTGAAAAACGTTTAAGAACTAGGATCATATGTCATGAAATTAATATGTATAACTTGAAATCTTCTTGCTTTTATATATCTGCTCCTGCTCATAAACATAATGATTTAATCTCTTCCAATTTATGGCCTCGTGGTGCTTCCATTCATTTTTTTTATGGAACTTTGGCTAATTCTTTAAAACTTTAGTGGTATTTATTTATTTATTTTCTTTGTTTTCTTTGATTTCTTATTTTCTTTATTTTCTTTTATTTCTTATTTTCTTTATTCACTATACTTACTTACATTTTTCTTTACTTGATATCATTTATTTATTTGTTTTGATTTATTTTTAATTTAATATGGTAGGGCTGTCTTGTTTTTATATGAATGTTAGAGGGATGAGAACTAAGTGTGTGGAAATTAAACAATTCTTTGAAACAGAGCATTTTGATTTGATATTTTTTACAGAGACTTGGTTAAATCAACAATTTTCTGATTGTTCTTTCCTTGATAATAGGTATAATATTTTACGTACGGATAGATCTTTAGAATATGCAGCTAGAGGAGGTGGTACTCTTATTGCTATCAACAAAAATGTTTTATATAGAAATCTATGTTTTACTTCTTCTGTATGTGAATCTACATGGTGTGAAGTTTACATGGATCATAATTTTAAATGTATATTGGGAAATATTTATTTTAAACCTAATATCTCACTTTTAGAGCTTGATTACTTCTTGACAGCACTTGAAGATTTTTTGATTAGATATAATAATATTATCATTGTTGGTGATTTGAATATGCCTGATTTATTTAAGGGTAAGATTATTACACATTATTCTTTATTATCTCAGAAAGCTTTAAGAATGCTTAGATTTTGCAAATTTTTTGGGCTTCAACAATATAACCCTGTTGTTAATAGTTTTCAGCGTACTTTAGATTGTGTTCTTTGTAATGTACCAATAGTTAGTAATTTTCACTTTGTCTCTGTTTCTTTTCCAATTGATGTTCATCATCCACCTATCGAATTTTATATTAAGATGTGTTATTCTAAAATTACTTGTTCTAATGTTGTGAAAAGGGATTATGGGAGGGGTAATTATGTTGATCTTTGTAGAAAATTTTCTGAAGTTGATTGGAATAATATGTACTCAATTAATGATGTGAATTTTTGCTTGGATTATTTTTTGAAAATTTTTAATGGTTTTATTGATGTATATATTCCTTATAAATTATCGTTTAACAAAGGTTATCCTCTGTGGTTTTCATATACTCTTATTAAGATTATTAAAAGGAAATCTCACCATCATAGACTCTATTTTAAGACACAGAATATAATTTATTATAATAATTTTATCAATTTTAGAAGATTGGCTAAATATATCTATAAACGAGATTTACAAGAGTATATAAAACAAATTGAAATTAATATTTCTTCTAATCCTAGAGAATTCTGGAATTTTGTTAATAATTCAGGCTTGGGTAAGAAAAAGGTTCAAATGACTCATGGTTCTGCATTAAATGCAGATGATTTTTCTAAACATTTTGCAGAGTTATACTTTTCACAACATGGGATTGATTCTAAAATTACATTTCCTGGCAATTTGTCTAGTGCTAAATGTACAATTGGGAAGATGTTATTGTAGCTATTAGGAGGCTTAAGACTCACTCTAGTTTAGGATGTGATAATATTCCTTCTTTTATTTATAAGGGGCTAGCTGAATTTATTGCAGTACCTCTTGCCTTTGTTTTTAATCTGTCTCTTAATTCTTGTACTTTTCCTAGTGTTTTGAAATGTGCTAAAATGGTTCCAATCTTCAAAAATGGTGATCGAGATTGTGTTTCTAATTATAGACCGATTTCTGTTTTGCATACCATTGCAAGAATTTTTGAGAGATGTATTTATAAGAAAATTATTTCAGATGTGGGTAAGATAATTTCTTCTTCTCAACATGGTTTTAGTCCTAATAGATCAATTGATAGTAATCTACTGACAATTTATGATCATATAGCTCATGCTATTGAAGATCGTCAAAGACTAGATGTTATTTATTTTGATTTGTCAAAAGCCTTTGATAAAGTTGATCACAGTGTCTTACTTCATAAATTACATAAAATAGGTTTCTCTAATAAACTTGTATATTGGTTTCAATCATTTCTATGTAGTCGTACAACATATATTAAATTCAATAATAAAGTTTCATTTAATTTTGAATGCAATTTAGGTGTTCCACAGGGTAGTATTTTAGCACCCATGCTGTTTAATGTTTACGTTAATGATCTTAATGATTGCTTGAGATATTCTTTTCTGTTAAGCTATGCTGATGACTGTAAGATTTTTAGAAGAATTGTATCAGTGAACGATTGTGTTCTCCTTCAGAAGGATATTGATAACTTTAGTGCTTGGTGTCAGTCAAATAATATGACAGTTAATTTTGATAAATGTTCCTTTATTTCTTATTCCAAAAAATCTGAAGTTTTACAGTTTTATTATTATATCAATTCTCATAAAATTATTTCAGTTAAATGCCAAAAAGATCTTGGAATTATGTTTTCTTGTAATGGATCTTTTACTCCTCATCTTGAAATGATTGTTGGTAAAGCTTTTAAGGTTATGGGTGCCATTCTTAGACATGGTTATCAGTTCAGTAATGATACTAAACGGAAATTGTTTTTTTCATTGGTTCTTCCTATTATTGAATATGGTTCAATAATTTGGAACCCTAGTTCTTTGCAAGGATGTAACTTGTTGCAGTCTATTTCAAAGAAGTTTTTCAAATATGTTTCTTGGGAGGGTAAAATGATTAATCTTTCATCTAGACGAAAGTATAGGGATTTGAAATATTTTTATAAAATTGTTAATAAACAGGTTATTTTATCAGATATAGTTTCAACTATCTCAGTTAGGTCTTTGAGTTATGATACTAGGTCTACTTGTGTATATCAGATTCAAACATGCCGTTCTAATATTCTTAAATTTTCTCCTTTATTTAGGTTACCCTCTTTATATAATCAAATTGGGAGTAACCTTAATCTGTGTGACATTGATTATAAGAAATTTTGTAATCTTGTTAAACTGAAATGTGAAGTTTGATTTTGTCTTTTAAATTTTACTTTATTATGTATACATTTATATTTTCATTTTATGTTATATGCTTTATTTTCACTTTTATTGTACGTGCAAGCTGTAATTGGCTTTATGCTGTTGTTTTGCACTTAAATAAATGAATTGAATTGAATTATTATTATTATTATTATTATTATTATTATTAGCTGTTACCATTTCTGAATGCAAAGCCTATTTATAGAATTATCAGTATAGTATATTGGAATAATTTTTATCTATATAGTTTAAAATGATAGTTAGCCATATATATGGTAGAGATCAACTTAAACTATATCCTGTATTGTGACGGCCTACCTAATACAGATATTAGCTGATATATATTAAAAAAATTATACAAAACAAGATACAGATCTTTCTCATGACACATTTGTTTTTAAAAAAAGGGAAGGACAAAAATTAATATTAGTAATATCATGAATCAACTTTTTCTAATTTCTTTTTACTACATTATGTACACTTTTGAGCCAAGTTAAATTATTTTCAGTACATTTAAGATTTTTCTTTCAGATAGCTGGTTCATAGTCAATACAGGTAATCACACTACATTAGTAAATGGGTGTCCAGCTATTCTTAACTTTTAAGTGACTTTTATTATTACAAAATTGATATAATTAACAATGAGTTCAATAAATATAAAAACACAAGATGGTAAAAAAATTAAATGGTAAAATTTATGTACAGTAATGTGAATTTAAACACAATTATCTAAAATTGATATATTAAATTCACACAAAAGTTATTGAAAACCCCCAGTGACCTATATGTAACTTAATACACTTCTGTCAGTAAATGGAAAAAGATGGAATGAGTCCACTAGTACTTTAGTTTGGATTGAATATAAGCATTCAATTTATTGTGTTACAATATGTGAATTCTACATACTAACATAATTTCAAATAACCATAAGCTATTCTAAAATCACTATAAATATTGTAAATAGGTTTGATTGCCAACCACCGTAAGTAATGGATAAGCAGAATCCTAGCTGAAAGAAAACATTTTTCATTAGAATTCTATAAAGTTGTACAATCAAAAGACTTTTCTCATCGATAAAACCCCAAGAACCCAAATCTCATATTCAATTATGCTATTTGAGTATGTGTATATATTTATAAATGAACACTTTAATAAATTTAATTCAATTAAATATTCAAACATGCACTAATTTGAAAAGTATGAAATATGAAAATGTTACCTTATATATGAATATTCATATATTTATTGCATGAAAATCAATAAGTCAAAATTTTTCTTGAATGGAGATTTTAATGGCCCACACTGGCAGAATCAATAAACTATAATTCCAAATTATTGTGAAATTGAAAGGTCTATTGTAATCAATTTTTTTTGTACAATCCATGGATTGATTATCACATATCTGTAGTCAGATAAAATTCTTTAACAAAATTGACACAATTCACACACAAAATCACAATATGCTACAGTTAGAAGTAAAAAAAAGTTATTATGTAGCACTTATAGGCATAGATTGTTGCATATACATATATGTACATATTAAAAATGCTATCTTGTTTATATAAATAATAGAAATGTTTATATAAAAATAATATAATGCAATAATATTTTACAATCCCGAAGAAGATTGTTATACAGTCAAAACAGTAATATCATTTGAATTAAAAAAGAATTGTGAAGAAAAGGCCAAAATTTTGTAGAGATTTATCAGAATATAAATTAATAATAATCTTCAAAATTCATTTATTGTGGCATTAAATCATAAATCATTATTCCAAAAATATTGTTGAAAAATTTGCTATTTATTCTTTACAAAAAAACTGTTCATAAAAATTAAAATAACCAAATTGGATTTTTAAGCTTGTTGAAAAATGTGCTATGGATATGTGACTTTATGGGTTTACTAAAAAAATAATTAATCTGTTTTCTGACAATGGTGGTATTAGGAATTATTTGATTAAAAGAATTGGTTGAATAATGAAATGGATGTTGAGCTTAAGTAAACAATATGAAGTTTTAATGATATTAGTTCAATATCTGATAAGCAGATCCTAGATTGGATTAAAATGTCACAGATAGTTTTCTATTTACATAATCTAATTTAATATAAATCCAAATTTACATAAATAATTACTGGCATATATAAAATTCATGCATTTAAAAAATATGCTGTACGAATCAATACAATTTTTAGGATATGTGAGCCTCAGATCATATTCGGTGTTATATTAATGGTAAACACAACTGAAGGGAAAATATAATTTATATAGAAATCAATTAACAAAAAGTTTCCAAGAAGATAAATAGAGAACTATTCCTTACTGTAAACAAAATTTTGAATAAGCAGAGAAAATATGATGATCAACTTTTCAATTATACTAGTACACAAGTGGCTGTACTTAATAATATATCTGATGAGGTTATAACAATTCTTTGTAATATTAAATATACAAAAGATTTAGGACCTGATATAATCTCTGGAAAAGTATTAAAAATATAGGATTGATATATTAGCTTCAAAAGTATTGAAAATTTGTAGAAATGTATGGAGTTGTGCCATCTGTTCTAAAAAATGATTCTATTAAGTTGATAAAAATAAAAGAAATACAAAAAACTCATTAATTATCAAGAAATATATAATTATTATAGCAAAAATATTTTTGAAAATTTTAATAAATAAATAATTTACTTTGTTATAAATGAAAAGATATTGGAGACTCGGTGCAATTTTTAGAAATCAAGTAAAACTACAAACATCCTTTTATTGCCAGGTGAATATAACATTTCTTTTTTTTTGTGAACAATGATTGGTATGTTGCTTTGTGTGATTGGCTGCAGTGGTAGAGTGGATGGATGGTTGAAGAGTTGGAGTGTGGAGTAGATTGAAGCCTGCCCATTAAAATATGAGGTTTGGCTATCTTAATATATATCTGAGAACTTATAGCATATATGTTTAGAGATGGTAATCTGGACCAACTGATGATTGCTGGTTTAGCATAAAATACATATATTGGTGATTATTTATCTTTTCAACATATATGTGTTCAAGTGTGTCAGTGTTATGAGATAGTGTGGAGAGTGGGGGGGTCATGTGAAAGTCTGCGCTCATATACTCTACATATTATTATTATTATAATTTTAAAAAAATTGAGATAAAGCATTTGATTCAATGCTTCAAAATATTTGGTTGTCAATGGAATTTTATTCATTAAGACAATAGCAACTTTTTCTAAACAACAGTGCTACCCAATGAAATCTATAATAAACAATAGATACTAGAAGATTATGCATTTTAATCTCTATCTAATGCCTACTGGTCCAATATTCCCAGACTAGTTTCTATCTTATGGCTTTCATCAGTGAGGAGCCTTGGATCTGAAAGCAATGTATTTAGATCTCTGGCTCTAATGCACTCCTTCAAAATCCATCTTTCATTTTAATTAACCATAAATTAAAAACGCAATAATGTTTCAAACCCAAGCTAATTTGCATATATAGTCATACAGATCTGAATCCAGTTCAGTATATTTTGGTGCCTTTGGTTATTTTGTACTGATTACTATAGCTATTGTGTGAAAAAAAAATTGCTATTGTTTTAAGAGCCTGTGTAAGTGTAAGAAAAGGTGATAATGTAATGTTTTAGAAGTTTATTCATAATATATAGCTGTTAAATAATGATAAGAAAAACAATATTACTACTGGTAGTGAAACATTTCTGATCATGCAAAATTAAAACCCATGTTAAACAAAGATGAGAATGAACTCCAACTATGCATTCCAGATTTATAACAGTGGTCTTGGAACAGTTTATAGGCAGCTTCATCAATTAGGCATTAAGATGAGATATAAATTTGAAAGTGAGGATTTAATTTAATAATCAGTTTAAAACTTCAAATAGTCAAGCATTGATGGCCTAGTGGTTAGCATAGCCGCCATCCAAGCAGATGGCCCGGGTTCACTTCCCGGTCAATGCATTTGACATATGGGGGAAAAAAACTTCATATATCCATAAAAAAATATTACATTTTCCCTAAAATGTACAATTAATTCCAAAATTAAAAAAGAAAAAACAAATTTTGTTGACTTATCTTTATTATCATTTTTCATTTTATATTTAAAAAAAATAAAAATAAAACAATAATAAAAGTAAAAAAAAAAGTATGTTGGGAAAATAGAATATCAATTTTTTCCCCTATTTTCAGAAATATAATAGTGTATTTGTATTATATTACTACATCCTTTTAAAATGTTTAAAACAATGGGACAAAGAAAACGGTGTTGCAAATTTTCATATACATCTATATCCTGCTTAGTGCATGACCATTATATGAAGATTCACAATAGTGGCCAACAATTTGAACTCACTGTTTTGATTTACAATCGATTATTCACTATGACGAATTTAAAAATTTTCAAAAAAATTTTTTGGTGACCATTTTGTAAACTGATGATGTCATAGGATATTTATTAAAGCCATGTCATCCAAAAGCAGAATAGCGATTTTCCTACTGAAATTGTACAGTATACAATATTAGTGCTGTATACATTATTTTGATTACAAATTTAAAATATGACTAATGAATGTACAGTGCAGTATTTAATTTTCACACAGCATTCTTGCAAACCAATCAGTACTTCATAAATGATATATCCAAAGTAAAGATTTTCGTTAACGATTGCAAAACCAAAAAAAAACTGTTTCATTCAACATAATAAATTATCAAAATCATATTTTACTGGTTTACAACAACCAATTATATTAATATTATATTTGAAAACGTGTACATAAGTTTAAAAACAGCCCCTGTATTTACTTTTATGCATTAAAATTTTTACTAATAGCACTTTGGTTGCAACAAAAATGACATCACATTCTTCTAATTTAGTTTTCGTAATTGTTATTTTGGAGAAAAAAAAAAATCATAATAATGACCTTTGTATAATCAAAAATTACCAAATCTAAATTAAAACTTAATCTATTTGCTTGATTTAAAAAATCTCATTATTTATTTTATAATTGCGAACATTATCACAATTGTACTGCTAACAATATTTCCGTTAAAAAAAATATGAGAAAAATTGCATATATTATTATTCACTTAATAATAAATTTTGTATGATAAAAATGCCAATACATATAAAGTGAAAAAGATTCATACCTTTAATATTTATTTAAATAGTTCGTATCTCTGACTTAACTTGTAGAAATCTAAAAATTTTTAAGTCATTTCCAACAAATATGCTAATTTTGCTATTCTTACATTAATGATAAATAACAAGTCTTTATAATCAATTAAATAAGTTATTAGTAAACATTTTTTTTAAAAAATTCTAAATAATTTCATGTAAGTAATATAATAGTATAAATTTAAAACAATAAAACTTTAGTACGGATTTTTTTCAGTGCAATGAAAAACAGTTGCACGGAAGAACACAAAAAATTGTTAACTATTAGTTGACTTTCACTTTCTAGTCCATTTTGCTGCACTTTAGGACAATTAAGAGATGCTTCTATTTCTGGAAATTCTCTTTTAAAAGTGTAAAGTTACATACATTTTCAACTTAAATCATGGCAGCAACTAATATGACCAGAAAAAAAACTTAGCTTGGAAACTGAAATGAACATCTTAATTCAAGTGGAAAGATATGACATTTGTTTTAAGAATTTACTATACTATTTTTAAAATCAAGACAAAATAGAACAAAGTGCTCAAATCATCTAGTTGCATCAAAACTTTCAAAATCATGAAATCACAGCATCTTATATGATATGAAAATCCAAGAAATACATCAACCATTCTTTCTAAACTTTTTACCCAAAGATCGTCAGCTATCAACATTTGTTGCACTCCTCAAAAAAAAAAAAAAACAGCCCCAAGATAAAAAATTTTAGAACATAACAATGGATCTTAGAATGAGAAATACTCAGAAAGCTGGATAATTATGTTTGATGAATGGATCACCAGAAAAAACTAAAGCTAATTTTTTTTTCCATAGATTTAAGTTGCATTATCATACACATCACACAATTTATACAAGCATATAATGTACCTTAAGGATTTTTTTTTTAAAAAAAAAGATTGTATTAAGTTCTTTGTTGACAGCATATAATGTAATTTTTAGCCGGAGGAACCAGCCAAATTTTTCCCCAGGGAAACTCATTATAACTATATGTTCTTTATGTGATATTCTTGCTTAACAAAGAATTTTGGGGAACCAATTGCCTTTACTAAGTGGGGTAAGGATGTATAATTAATTTTAAGAATAAATATGATTTTTTTAAAAAAAAAAGTGGTGGTTTTTGAATATCATTTTAATAAAAGAATAGAATCCATTTTTATAAGAGAGTATTCATATACATTTTGAATTTATATTATTTAAAAAAAATTATATAGAACCTATCAATATAACATAGACACTACTCTCTAGTATTCTGAAATAATAATAACAAAAATCACCAAATACAATTAATATGTCCTGCATGTGATTACACAAAATCTACAATTATAAAAGTACAATTTTGTTGGATTAGATACATGAAATAGATTAGAAGTAATAGACCCAAAAACATTTTATAGGTAAACTTAATTTCAGAATAGAATATAATATTAAAAAAGAATTAGCATAAAGTAAAAAAAAATAAAATCACATGATCCACAGCCTACATAATGTTTTTCAGGAGTAAACTATTTATTTTACTTCACTGCTATATCATTAAATACTAAATAATAGTATTTATTAAATACATATCCATAGCTATCCTGTCTGTATTTTCTGACTAGTTGCTGACTTTTAGCCTTTTCAGTGAGAAGCATGGATCTGAATCTTTTGGACCTACTGTGTCCTATGCAACAGCCATTTGTTACTCATTTTTATTATCAAGCTACACCAAAATGCAGTCTCATGACTAATATATTCTGCAAGCATGTTGATTTGGATTCAAAATATTAAAATGTTTTTGAATTTTAGACTGAAAGTGTAATAAGACCAAAAAAAATTCAAATGCACTAGATTCAGATCCAAATGAACTCCTAATGAAGATTGTAAGACAGAAATTAATACTTTTGTCTAGAACCTATTGACTACCCAATCTTACAATAAATGACAACAATGTAATAGAATAATTAAATTAGTCTGCATATGCAAGTAGGCAAGAAATTGAATTTGATTATATATCTACTGCATGATTTAATGCAATAGTAGAGTGACAGAAACTCATGAGTCCACAAATAGAAATCATTTCCAATATTTAAACCTGTTATGAACTCAAGAACAGTAATAAATCATTCAACAAAATAAATAAAACGTAAAGTGACTTGATTATTTGAATTCCACAAGCAGTTTGAATGCCAGCTATTTGAGAACTGAAATCGATCTGATTATCTTAAGCACCAAAATCTGACCCTCTATGATTTCACTAAATCTCACAAGACAAATATTCAATTATTCTTATTCTTGTTATTCAACAAAATAAAAAAAGTTACATTATTTCTTTTGTATTTGTATACATATTATAAGATTGCTAAAATTACAAATAACAGTGTTTTGAAAGTCAAAAGATCACATTCGGAAGAACTGGCTTTCACCTGTGGTATTGCAAGGGTGGCAAGTGACACTTTTTGGTTTTTGTTTCTCATTTCAGATCTTGAGTGATTTCTTTGTTAAGGCTTGAAGATAACTGCAAATGAGACCAGGTGTCAATGAAAGTTTTTTTGGTTTTATATATATATCATTTTTGAATGTGATTGGGTACCTTTTTGGGTTATTGTTGTATAAGAATTTACACAATGTGCAACACAGAGCATAAAAGATGAATATGCTGATACTGATGTTAGCAAATACTCCCTTTTTGAATGAATCAAATAGGCTATTAATCTTTATTTTTTATTTTTGTAGAGTGTGTATATTATTGACCAAATGTTATTAAATCCTTGGTATAAAAGGTGATACTGCATTTCTAAATCTTTGTGGCAAAGTGTTCACATATGGTCTACATTTTGGCAATTTCTTTTATATCTTAGGAAGTGTTGTGTAGAAAATGAATTGAGGTTAATTTTAAGTAAAAAGTCGTAATATTTTGGTTCAAGTGTCCAGAATTTGAATTTATGGCAATGTTGATTGCAGGTGATGTTGAGCACAGCCTTATTATACCTCTCCTCCCCCCTCACAGTTTCCTGCAAAGTGATTCTATTTGATTAGTAAAAGCTTTGGTATATGGCATTGTTGGAGTGCAATATGTGATTTTTGTCATGATCAGCATATTAAAAAGTGATATCTTAGCATAAAGTGATATATATGATTGTATTAGTGAACTGACTATAACTTCTAAGTATATTTTATACAAGTGACTGCATTGATGAATGATACAGGTTGAACTGGGATCCCAGGAATGGGTCAGGTTTGCTTTTAAAATGATTTGTTAAACTACGATGGGTGTAAATGTGCCAAGCACAGGATTTTTCTATGTGGATGGATTGATGTGATATGATTGGGAGTGAGGTTTTTGCCATTTAAAGTAATGTATATTTCACAGTTTAATAATAGATTAGCAAAAGCCTTTGGTACTTTATTTTCTTCTAGGATTTTAATAAGTATATGTATTTGCATCATGTCAAAGGCTGCTTCTATGACTAGAAGAATAACAACAATTGGACTATATTTTTTGTTATCTCTTACTGTTTATATGCTTGCTTTGAATAGAAATGCAGCCTGCTGATGACTTTTTTTTTTTTGCAAATTGCATTTTTGATAATTTTGGTACAATGAAGGGCTCTATTTTGTCTTTGATTACTGATTCTATTATTTTGATACCTAGTGGGGACATTGAAATTGGATATAAGTTTGTTAGTGTGGAAATCATTTTTTTCTTCACAAATAATGCAAATATTTCATAGAATCCTGGTATTCTATACTGTAACGACATATTTATATTTAAATAAGGGATAGAATATTTTCTTTTCAAATACAATCTATATAGTCTATTCATACTCGACTCACTAAATAAATATTGAACTCATTATTGAAATCTATTTAAATGTAAAATTAAAAATTAATATAAACATCTAAAATGTTAAACTTATTCCTCAAATTAGAATGATTTTATATGTGCGTAAATAAATATTTTTATGTGTTAATTTCTGGCAGTGGCTTTTATTTTTTTTATATTTGAGATATAAAGTTATATTTTATAATCTCTGCTGTTCCACTGAGCTAGTGACTTGGGCTAACAATCTAAATATTTAAATAAAGTGGAATCTTAACAGCATGTATCTGCCTACTCTATAAATTTTTCTAGGTTTAAATGCCTAGATGGCGCCCTGTAGAGCAGATATCGTAGTTTGCGGCTAGATTCGATCTTCACTTTCGTTTCGATCGTTATAACTGGCTACCCAACTTGGGCCGATCTTTAATAAACACGAGTGCCCTGAGAATTTTAAAAGTGAATCATGCCCGTAGTATTTTTTCTGAAATTAGTATAAATATATTTGTTGTATTAACGTAAGGTTATACTTGGAATTTTGTCTTAAAGGTACTGCCAGTAAGAAAAATTGCGCATATGTAAAAATAAATGCGAGGAATAAAACGTAATAATTTTTTTAAAAAGTCTTGTTTAAATTAAAATCTAATCGTTCAACTTGCGTAAGTAATAGTTAAAGGTAGAAGAAAAGAAATTTGGAAGGGAGGGGGCAGAAATTTAGCTGGTAGTAAGGAATCATCAGTCAACATTTTTTTTATCATTATATTTGTAATTACTGTTTTGTCTTTTAAAAAAAAAAGTTTTGTCCTTTTGAAATTTCATATATAACAAATTTGTGTAACGTAATTACTAACACTAAGTAAATTCTTTTTTTTTTTAATGTTTTTATTTTTTTGAGGAAGTTTACTGATATGTAACGATATATAAATATGTCGTTACATTAATTTAAAATAAAATCTTAAAGTTCGCAAATAAAAATAAAATCTATTAAAAAAAAAAACTAAACGCTAAAATTAAAATGTTTGTTAAACGTATATATTCGCACAGATTCAAAACTTTAAAAATATTTTTTTTAAAAAAACAAATAAATAAGTATTTGAACGTACTTTTTTATAAAAAAAGTACAAGACTTAAAGATAAAATATTTTTGTAAATGGAAATGATTGTTTATTAATTATCCAAAAGCTGTGTAATTAAAAAGTCAGATCAAAATTAGATAAGGAATAAAGAATTAGCTTGTCCAATATAGAAGCAGCAAATAAAGGCCCGGACCATAACGAAAAAATGGAACAGTGACGTCTTTGTTCATGGAATCCATAGGAGGACTATAAAAAGAAAAATATTGAGTTCCAGTGAGTTTTCGAACTTGATTTGGGGAGACGAACGACAAGACGCACTTGTCGTTCTCTCTCACTTATTTAAAAAAAAAAATGAAAAGACTGTGATACCAGAATGGAACCAGCTAATGCCACCTCCAGAACATTATTTTCCAATGGAGACGTTGTGGGAATTAAAAAACAGGAACATGGACTTTTCTACCGTAAGCCATATTGACATGAACTCTAAATTTAAAAATAATTAAGAACTTTCGTTCAAGCTTATGAACTTCTATCTGACTTTTAAGTTTAAAATCAATTGATAATGTGTAATTTTATATATGTTTGCGTTTGATAAAAAAATCATTTCCATTTATTATTTTATTTGTATTAATATTTATTGTTTAAATTTTAAATGAGGGAATTTAAGGTTGGGTATAGACGTTGCATAGATTCGTTAGCGGTTGATAATGTTGTGGTTTTCACATTCGATTAGAATATATAAGTCAACGATGTCACTGCAAGCATCTTACGATGAATGCTATTGGGTTTTGTGTATTCCCTATGCAATTGACATTATCGATGATTTTGCATTTTGATCGGTTGTGTTTATTTTGAAATGTTTTTAACCGTGGAATCTGTGCAGCCAATCTATACTCGACATTATAAAACAAATTATATAAAATTCATCTGTGCGAACATATTTAAATGTTAAATTTAAGTCGGGCGTGAATGGCTATATAGTTTTGTAAAGTTATATTAAGGGAGGGTAATCTTAGGTTATTCGTTTCGTAGTTGAATTGGCTCAATGGATTGGATATATTTGTGTAATTAGTAGATGTAGTATGAGATCCGCTATGGGCAGGATTGCATATATACGCCACACACCTTCTGTTTGCCTATGGATGGGTTTGTAAGATGGCAAAGGACCACAATCCATTCCTATGGAGTTTTATGTTTATTGTTCTACTCGCCAACAGATGTAGCATTCCTGTTGGTGGAGAGACAATGTCTTCTCTAACTCTACTTACTGTTCAGACGTACATTCCTGACAGTATAGTATTTTGTGTTGTCGTATTTTCATGCTACATTGAATACATAAATGTATCAGATGGATTGACGCCAGTTTGACTGCGAACTTTTTGGCCTAAGGTTAAATAAGGGATAGAATATTTTCTTTTCAAATACAATCTATATAGTCTATTCATACTCGACTCACTAAAT
This sequence comes from Epiperipatus broadwayi, assembly GCA_028023455.1. Taxonomy (NCBI): domain Eukaryota; kingdom Metazoa; phylum Onychophora; class Udeonychophora; order Euonychophora; family Peripatidae; genus Epiperipatus; species Epiperipatus broadwayi. The sequence continues at coordinate 10,906,768 of JAQFVV010006201.1, forward strand.
AAATATTAAACTCATTATTGAAATCTATTTAAATGTAAAATTAAAGATTAATATAAACATCTAAAATGTTAAACTTATTCCTCAAATTAGAATGATTTTATATGTGCGTAAATAAATATTTTTATGTGTTAATTTCTGGCAGTGGCTTTTATTTTTTTTATATTTGAGATATAAAGTTATATTTTATAATCTCTGCTGTTCCACTGAGCTAGTAACTTGGGCTAACGATCTAAATATTTAAATAAAGTGGAATCTTAACAGCGCATATCTGCCTACTCTATAAATTTTTCTAGGTTTAAATGCCTAGATGGCGCCATGTAGAGCAGATATCGTAGTTTGTGGTTAGATTCGATCTTCATTTTTGTTTCGATCCTTATAATATATGGCTTTAGATAAAAAATTTGATTGCCATGTATTGAGCTTATTAAGATATGCATATACAAATTTAGGGATCCTGTCTACTCAATTTTTTGTCTAAAGTCATTAGAAGAAAACTGAATTTATTCTTCTGGTTTGCCATATGAAAGTTGTGATAGATTGAGAGGAGGAATTTTTTGTAGCCTCTCTTTAAAAAAAGTGAATGACCTAATGCCCATCTGATATAATTTCTGGTTAAGATGTCAGATTTATTCAATAATACTTTTCTTGTTTTAGTTGCTATGTATTCTTTAAGTTGTTCTGAAATAAGATTGATATGTTAAAATGATTTTTTTTATATGTGTCATCCATAAGAGATAGATAGAAGTTTTATTGGAGATGTTGTGGTCCTGATTAGATGGTTAATATCAAATAATATATTTAAAAAAGCATGCCAAGTTTGAACAAGAAACATTTGTATATCTTTCATTTTTTGCAAATATATATATTTCCAAGAATAAAAATTCAGGAATGCATGATGGAAGTAGAATTCTGATGGTTTTTCCTGTAATGGCTGTTGATTTCACTAAAATTAAGATCCAGAGATACCAATATGGCCAAACAATCAGACAGAGTAGAGTTTTTTAGACAGATGTTTATCATGTTGTGTATTAACGATGAATAGAATACCAAGTCTATTAGTGATGAATATCTACCATTATTAAATGATACTGAACTTTCTGGAAAGAATCCCCTTTCACTTATCGTAAGGAATGAAAAAAGATAAAGCCATTTTTGGTGAAGTTTTCATACGACATGTTAAAATCCCCTATGAATAATATTAGATGTAGGGTGTTTGCTAATTTAGAGTTCAGAATTAGCATTGATAATTAAGATATGTGCATCAATATATAAAATTTTAAATGAGTTGAATGGGCATTTTTTATTAATGACACTGTTCTTGCTGATGGTGTGTCTGATGTTTTTGAAAAGGCTGTGAACCCTTTATTATTTAATTTGTCTGATTGATTAATTTATGAGCCACTGTAAATTTTGGTTTCTATAATACCACATGTGTGGTTGGACGATATATTATTTAGATAGAAGTTTAATTTTTTTCAGGGGAATTTAATCTTCTGATGTTAAAAGCATCTATATTTTGTTTCATTTAATGTGTATTTGTTATATATATATATATATATATTGTAACCATATATTTTAGCATAAAATATAATAATTGATGTAACTAGTATAAAAAATTTCTCTGTCTTCTTTGGTGATTTGATTGGCTTGATTTGCACTTTGAACAGATTACTCTCTTATATTATTTTAATGAATTTAAATTTGCTTCGTTCCATATACTAATTTATATCAGAATGTTTAACATTTTAAAAATTTTGACAACACATTAAATTTGGTAAAATAGTATTAAAATATTTTGTTTTATTTGTTTAAAATGATCTTAAAAATTATTTCTATTGAATTAACAAAAAACCATTTGTTCAATTAAAATAAATTATTAAAAATAAATACAGTAATTATGTAAGCGTCTCAATGTAAAAAAAGAAAAGAGCGCGAATTTAAGAGAAGATCGTCTGTTAGTTTGCTTTTGGAGGGAAAGAAAGAAAAGAAAATGGTAAAAAGGCAAATGGTGTAAATTTGATAAGCTTATTTTAAAATAGTTAACAAATAAACGGATTACCACAAATTTTCTATAAACGTAAACATAACATTGTGGTATTTAATTATAAGATGAATTGCTAAATTTAAAAGTCTGTTCAAGTCGGCTGGCCAAGTGGATCAAATCACCGGTAATAATTTCCCAATATTACATTTAAAATGTCGGAGCTTCCCAGTTTAAAAGAATTAATTGCAAGAGTTTGGTATGTTTTAAAATGTTTATTGTTCTACAATTTGGAAAAATTAAATAAGTATTTTAATTACAGAAGTTTTATAAATATGAAAATTTGCTTTTTAAAAAAGAAGAAGTTTAAATTAAAGTAAAATGTTAAAGTTATCAACATAGTTTAATATTTCCGTTTCTAATTCTAATAAAAATATAGTATTGATTGATATTTAACTTTATAATGCCAGTAATATATTTGCTAGTTAATTTTGTTTGTCATTTGGATAATAAACAGTCTTCAAATAATTGATCAAAGCTATTTTCTAATTTATCGTCAGTTTGGAATGATTAAATAAATTGCTATAATTAGTATTCTTGGATTTAAGCGTGGATAAATAAATATTAGCATGGATGTGATAAACTTGGAACATTTTTAATAGAGAAATGTAGAGATTAATAACTTTTGAAAAACATTTTCATTTAAATTCTGCGTGTCATGTTTTTGAAATTGTTTCATATTTATGGAGCCACGTAAAATCGTTAATCTAATAGTGATTATAATAACTAACACAAATGGATAAAATTACATGTAGGAAATTCAACTATAATTATAGCTATTACTTCGTACATTTATTGTTCGACACATCGTACATGGATTTCACGGATCATACTTGTAGTTATAAAATGCTATATAATCTAATTTGTGACATACACACCTGCTAAAATTCATGTATTGAACTATAAAATGCTATACATTTAATTTATATCACACACACACCTGTTCGATTTTATGTATTTGATGAATAAGGCATTACTTTAATTTTATCGTTATATGAACTTGCATGTGAGGTTCATAAGTTATATTTTATTAAGTTTAAATTAATAGGGGTTGAATAAAATATTTATTCAAGAGAATAGCGCTTGCGAAAAAGCTTGAAAAGTACTAAATGAATTTATGAAATGTATCAATTTTTCATGAGGTATTTTGTGAGTCTTTCCAGATTTATATTCCTATACTAATATTACTTATATTGCATTACACATGTTTTATTTTAAGCAAGATAAGTTAGTACATTAGTTGTCCTGATTAGTGTAACATTTTATTATGCAAGAACCCACATTTGCTAAAGTGTTAGTGTTTTCTGAATGATCAGAATAACTGAGGATGATGATTTTGCACTTTAATGTGAAGTAAATAGTAATGTTGTTTTAAAATGTTAAAAGGCATTAATCTGTGCTGGTGGTTAATCCGCAGATTATTTAATTGCCATTTTTGTATTTTACACTCATTCCAGCGCTGGTGGTTAATCCGCGGAATTGTGTAATTATACGTATTACTTTATGATGGTGTATCAATCCACAAAGCGTTTAGTATTATTTAATTCCTATGTGTAGATGAATGCATCCACAGGAATATGTTTTACTTCATAGATATAAGTTGGGCAAAGTATTTTAGTTAATCTGCTAAATCATCTTCTTCCATTTTAAGTATAGTTCATAAGTTAGATCGTCAAATGGTAGCAGGACATTCTATTCAAGTTACTTCATAATAATTAACTGTTGGTTGATTATTATTTACCGGAGTGTAAGTTTAAATTTTCACTTTATTTAATGATTGCATTATAGCTAAATATTACAGATAATATTATTTATTATATTATTATAAGTTTACGGTATGGATTTATTGAATCTGGAAAAGACGTTAAATATTTCATGGGTTGATGTTGAATTTAGTATAATTTGCTCAAGATTCATTATATCAAATTGAAATAAGGTATGATTAGGTTTTTAAAACCGTACCTATGATATGTTAGTGAAGAAAGTCGATGGAATTATAATTTATTTATTTTATTTGTTTGTTTATGTCTTTAATTATAACATTAGAATTAATTATTTATTATTCATAAATTTGTAAATAAACGTTGATTTATAATTAAACTTACTGTGCCGTTGCTATGTGTCATTCTTAAAATCAGAAATCATAAACCTTGGATAGAGCATACATTGAAGTACATACTATCGTCAACATGATATAAGAGTTTAGTAATATTTTGAAAAAACATTTGGATGCTTTTAGTCTTTGGTAGTTTATGATGTGGGGGGTACAATAAAATCCCATTTACCTTTTCCATCATTTTGGCTTTGCGTAGTTGATTCTAGTAAACAATACAAATTGATTGGTAAACCTGTAAACAGATTTGCCAAATAATGAGATGATTGAATATATTTACTTAACATTTTAAATTGTCATTTGTCAGTATAAAAAGAGTCTCAGTGATATAGTAAACTATAAAAAAGAACCCAAGTATTTATGTTTATTTATTGCAAAGCTTTACCTGGACTAGCATTTGTATTAAAAATCATATAGATGGTTTAAAATTTCATAATCGTATGTAGTTTCACAAATTATGCCATCTTGTACATGGTCGGCCATCGGGTCTCATAAAATAAAAATCGCAAATTAGGGTTTGAAAAATAATAACATCGCACTTATAATTTGTTTACTGTATTTTATCATACTACTATGATAGTTCTTCGCGGTACACCCTGGCTGCGATCAAATTAAATCATAAAAAGTTTATGTAGATCATTGGTTTGGTCTGTGGTAAGTTGCTCCAGATGTTGGTTGTGGTCTTTGGTGCATAAAATAGATAGCATAATATGCTTTTGGATACAGCTCTTAATAGCTGACAATGTGTAGCGGGAATTGATCAGTGATCGAGGTCACGATTCTCAGTGCACTTGTGTTATGTAGTTGACCACACTTTAGAGGGTTACAATATATATATAATAGACTTCAGCATTATTAATTTAATAAAATTAAAATTGTATTTATAGCATTATTAATTTAGTTATCTTACAACATTGAACTAAACAAATTTTTCTGAGTGCAATACATTATGTTTTGTATCACTACATAATACAATGAAAGGTAAGTAAAAAAAAAAGATTATTGACACAGAATATTACATGTTTGTGCACTGGATTATTGTTTTGATGTGGGTGATTGACTATCCTTTATATTACCTGATCACACTCGCTTTAATGTTTGCTTTTAAATGTTAAATTATATATATTTGTATCATGTACCTCTTCTGTAGGACTATATTCTTCACCTGATAATAGTGATGAGGTGTCAGTGGTTTTTTTGAATTGATCCCATTTTTAGCTCTTTAAATTGATTCAGATGTTGAGGGGTAAGAAGATTTCTTGCCATTTTCTTCCATTATTAGATCCTTCACTTTTTTACTTTTTTTGTTGAAGGGTGACCTGGTTTTCTCTTTAATTTGTGAGTGTTAATTATTACTTCAACAGGACAAATAGTGAAAGTATCTATTAGGTCTGGTGATGTTTTGTTTAGAAGACTTGATGAAAGTGTTTATATCAACATGAGCTTTTCTGAATTATTTTTAGATTTGTTTTTATAGAATAGACTTGCTTGGTGAGTTGTTTTTTTGTCTTTATTGATTTTATCCCTTTTCTATCAGTTTTGTCGGCTGTTCTTGATAAATTTTTTTTCCAATTCTATTTATTGCTTAGTCCTTATTTCTTTTGCTCATTGATGAGTGGTGGTTGTTCTCATATTTCAGTGAGAGCAATATAGCTTCAAGCAATTGCTTATAAGGTGACCACACTCTTGGCAGTGGAATCAGTTTATTGTTAAAAATAACATTGCTTCTCAATCTGTTATTTGTGTGGGTATATTGTTGGAAGATATATTTTCTCGTAATTTAACTTTAAATACACAGTTGTTGCCGAATATAGTAACTGGTATATTTTTTATATACATAGGCTGAAAATTTATAACTTTTCTAAATAACTCCATTAGCTTGATGAAATATACAATGGAATAATCAAGATAAGTATTTTTAATTAGACCTGGGATATGATTTTCTCTGTTAGAGTCAACTAAAATTAGTGCACAGTGATGCAACATTTTAATTAAATTTTTTATTTTGTTCCATGTTGTGCAATTCATATGATCGTGTTTCATAGGTTTTTTTCTATTAATCTTGCCAAATAAAAGCTCTTTAGGGAATCTGTAAAGTGAACAATGTGTATCTGTGATTGCCATTATTAATGAGCAGTCTGAAAAATCACTTGAAAGATTTAAATAAATCCTTTGGTATAGTCATGTTGAAAACTTGGCTTTCTTTGATCCAGGCTTTTTATGGCTCCATAGTGTCGATATACATAGTCTTTGATAAAAAGTCCAATTTCGTAATTTCTCCAATGGTTGAGCAGTGACATCTAGCAGTTTTCTGCATTCTCATTCTATGAACTGTCTGTTTTTCACCCCCCCCCCCACTCTGTTGAAGAGGTAAGGTTTGCTATTTCTGCATATGAGTTTCCAGTGTTTTTCCATATGTGTTCTGTAGTGGCAGATATCTTGGCTGGACTCTGATTTTCAGTGTGTCCATATTTATATATAATCCTAATGGATGAAAAAAAAAAGATTTTCTATATATAATTTATTGATATGTATCTATGAATTTTCAATATTTTTCTGAATTTACTAGCCCAATTTGAAGCATTTCCAAACCCTAAGAACCCTTTGGTGCCTTATTTTTATTATTATATATGGGATGAAGAAATTATCTACCCATCCTATGATCCATTCATCAATTCATGTTTGACTATGATCTGTCTATCAATCCATCTGTCTGCCTGTTACCTATCTATCTATATAAAACAATTTATTATAATACATGAAATACTGAATGAGTACAATAAAATGTAAAGCAATGCCTCGCTTTGATCTTAATTATGTTTCTTCATTTAATAAGAATATTTTAATTAATTTAATCAAGAAAAGAAGATAAAAATTGTATTAAAATTAAACACTTTAGCTTTTCAACTTGCACAAAAAAATAAATAAATCAATATTTACAGCAATTATTTATTATCTAAATTTTCCATATTTTAAAAAATTCAACTCTAAATTTTCTCAGATTTCAAACACTTTATAAGAATAATTACAAAAATCTATATTCAATAAATAATGGCTTCATTAAGTTAATATAAAATATCAGATATGCTTTCAAAACATTTTTTTCTTTTTTATGAATTGAAATATTTACTCATGAAATAAATACTAATAGCAGCAATAACAGTAAAATGTCAAAAACTGTGTGCTAAATAAATAATCAGTAACTAGAGCAACTGTGAAAGAAACAAAAACAGCAGATAAAATAATCATAGCAGATTGCTTTTCAGCATTTTGTTCAGTGCAATGATTTGGAAAAAAGTAGTTTTGGAATTTTTATTTACTTACAAAACGATATGTATTTATTGCAAAATAAAATGAAAACAAAACATCATATAAAAGAAAAAAGAAGCAAATTGAATTCCCAATACTATAATATTTGCAAGCATACAAAAACAAATAACTAAGTGTTTTTTAATTATCACGTAGCAATTTCTATTTATTTTTATTATTTTATAAACAAATAGCCAAAGACATAAAAATAAATAAATATATAATCAGCTGCTGTGATGCATTTTAACTGAATCTGTCTCATTTAAATGGTCCTGATGTATTAGATTGGAATTAAAACACATTTAGACTGCATATGCATAAAAAAAATATAGGTTCACTGATATATTAAACTGTAACTACAAATAAAATGTATTATTACAAGTGTATTCAAGAGCCCCTCCCTTTATGATCATCAGAGAGTAAGGCATTATTCATCATGTTTTTCAATTGCAAGTTGTTAAGAATTAGAGCACTATTTTCTAGTTTGTTTGACTTTCCAGCTAAAAATAACTAAAAACCATTTGACCAACTAATGTTGGATAGTTAACTGAATTGGCTATAATCTAGTTACTTAAAATGGAGGAGGGGTGATTAAGATATCAGATCCCGCACAATTTTTTATTTGATTTAATCCCAAGTCATATTTGGGTCTTGTCATAGTGATAATATATGAATTCATAAAACCTTTTCATTTGTATATATATAATTTGCTGTAAAAAATGTTTTAAAAGAAAAATAAAATTTTATATAACCAAATATTCATAATGGTTCTTAAATATCAAATTCTTATTCCCTATATTTACTAATATTAAATAGACTTGTAAAATGATTTGCAATAGCATTGTTTCTTTAATCCTTAAAATTTTATATTAGATTCATACCATTACATGCTCCACTCGGTTTGGTGCAGTGTAGAGTGGCAGATTCTAGAGCACCATGGAAATATGTCCATTTCTTTAATTTCTGCTCAAACTTCTTATAAACTGTTGAATATTAAACCATTCTACTATTTACTTATTTTATTGAGAATGGTAGCATTTAAATTTTTTTTATTTTTTTTTGCAGTTAAATTAGGTATTTCATTCTGCAGCAAATATTTGATTTACAAATTTAAAATAAAACATAACATTTCATTAATTAAAATGCAAATAATTTATTTTTCTTTTATAATTTTATTAGTTTTGTTTACAGTATATCTACTTTTTTTATTTATGAATGCATTTTAACAAATATTATACAACATCAATAAAAAAATTATAACAAAAATAAATAAAATCTATTATTGTCATATGTACAGAATATGTCTAAATTTTAAAAAAATTATGTCACAAATTTTTATGTTTAATTCTATTCATCATCAATCATAATGGAGTTTGTCCCATTTAACTCCAAGGAAAAAAAAAGATAGCAAATCAATAATAGTATACAAGAGTTGAGTTTTTGTAATGATTACACAAATCAATCTGTAGAACCACAAATATGTACACATATGAAACATACTGGTTCATTACTTCATTTTCTTGATATTTGTAGTGTTGTCTTTTAATTGCTTCTGTAGCAAACTTTTCTTTCTGCAAATCTTCAATATCTTAAATACTTGTAGTTATTCATTATATTCTATCATCAACCATATCTTTTTAATGAAAGCAATTTTTATTTGTATATATTTATAAATTTAAAATAAAACTGCAGATAAAATATTACCAATTATAATTATTATTAATTCATTGCTGGATGCAAATCCTCCAATTCTTACTATCCACATCTTCTCTTCCTAATATTAATTTAGCAAACTTTCCTCTCTCTACTGCTTTTGTTTATACTGTAGTAAGCTGAAAGAATTAAGATATATTGCAATTATCTTTTAATGACATATATTTTGATAACGGATCTCCTCATTATGTGTCTAAAATGTGCCATTATATGTCTTCTTCTTGGCATACATATAACCTCATGTTGAGTTTAGGTTTATGGGCAATACAAAGAATTAGAAGCATTCTCTGATAGTTCAATCACATCCATCTTTTTCGCATCTGCTTTACAGTGAGCATAAGTTTTGGCTGCATAAATAATAATTGAAAAATCAGATAACTGATCAATTTCAATGGGATATCTCATGAAATATTATGGTCTTCCAATATTTTATAGTTTTGCAATTGTTCTATGTATTTGCTGATTACAGTGTACATTATTACATATGCTAAAAATAAGATATACAAATTTATCTGCCACATAAAAATCTATAACAGATATAAATTGATAGTAATTGTTATTGACACAATATATATATATATATTCATTTACCTTGGCTTTTAATATAATAATTTCAAAACCAAGCCATGTGTTTTCCTTTGATAGTTTTTTCATAATATTTAATGTAAAATTGTTGCAAAAAGATGTAAAATTACTTACAGAGTAAAATAATTATCCTGCAACTAATTATTAAATTCTCCCTTTCTATACTGTGTATGGTGTAATGTGGAAATATATAAAAACATCATCTTCCCCAAATATCTCAAATATAAAAGAGAATATAAAATATAAGGAAGTATGAGATCAGTAAAGAATAAAAATAAGTTGCACTAATAACAATAATAATACCAGCATTAAATGAGTATTCAACAATTATAAATAGATAAATTATACTGATATACTGATCATCATCAATGCTCTTGACTATATGGTACCATGACAGTACAGCCAATTATATTTCTCTTAAAAAATAAAATGCAGTGAATGGACTTTAAAAGAGATATCTTTGCACCACTCAGAAAATTATTTGGTGTCCAAACATAACTCAACATATATAAGTTAACCATTATTTCTCAAGAGCTAGCTTAAAACACTAGGGACTATAAACATGAGAAAGAGTATAAACATATACATTTACTCTATATTAATTTGAATAGTTTTACTGGGATAATTTACAATTCCCTAAAACACTATGCTATAATGAAATTCAGTCACACACACATTGCCTATTCATAGAACAGATACATGGAGGAATAAAAACATTATCACTATTTTTAAGAATTATTTAATAAATTTAAAAAATTGAAAAAAAAAAAATATGATAATTCAAATATAAATACATTTTATCATCAAATACAATTTCACACATTAAGTAATATTAATTTATTGTTGGTTCTTACTAATCCAATTAACTGGCATTAACTTTAAATATAATTGTTTCAGTCTTCATTGATTGACCTTGCAAACACATTTCAAAGAGAAACAATTTAAATTTAGCTTAAAAATCATTTCCCTTTTCTTATGAGAATGAAAAAAGTCTATACACGTGGATTTTGGAGGGAAAATATCAAAGCAAAAAAAAATTTCAATAGATAAAAAACAATTAATAAAAATTAATTAATGTTACCAATTATTACTTGATTTTAAAAATGATCTATAAGTGTAAATATAATGGTGCACATTAAAATATCTTTTTACCATGGATTTATTTATTTTGAATCGGCCTTTGAAAGTTGTAATTTTCAGTTTTCTCCATGTTGGTTTTCCTTCTTGTAAGCTTCTCCACTAATACATATTTCCAGAGTTATGAATACAGTTAAATTTCTCCACTTTTACAATAAAATATTTTCAGCTTTCACACAAGCTAAATCTATCCATTTATTTCAATGTAAGAACTTGCAGATAAGGTTATTACACATAATTTTCCCCATCGAATAATTTTTAGGACAGGCTAATACACAGAATAAATCTATCAATTTGTAAGTCAAATTAAAAAACATAATGAATTTATGCATTTTTTTGATATACTATTTTTCAGGTAAAGTAAAAACATAAATTTAATCTAATACTTTACCAAGTTAGGCTAACACAGAGATATTCTTCTCTTTTACATTTTTTCTAATGAATAGATTATATGGTTGAGACTTGGATGATGCTCAGTTTCTACCTAAAACTTAGTATATGGTTTTTATCAAATACATGATAGAAATATTTTTTTTCTTGTAATGATATGAGTTTTACGAAACTTTCTCACTGTTTTCTTCACAGCTCAAGATCAATTTTCTTAAACAGCTTGATCAAGAATAATTGTTCCTCACAAGACAGCCAGGTCTATTGTTCTGACCGGCTCCCAATAATATTTTTTGGAACAATCCTGTATCCATCCAATCACATATCATCTAAAACATGCCCACATTAAACCCTGACCAATTTTTATTTTTACAAAAAAGATTATTTAGTTATTTCCCTTGCTTTTTTTTTAATTAAAAAAAAAAATTAATCATAATTTTTGAAATTCCTCTTCATTTATTTTTTCTGTTATGCCATAAGGATAATCTTTTAATAATACTGATTTTAAAAATACTGGAGAGAGATAAAAAGAAAAGAAAAACAACTTTAACCGGTTTTTTTTATTCAGATGGCCATGCTTCGTTTGAGATTTCTAGAAATTAAATTTGGGTTTTTCTTTCCCTGGTGAAAATTTTATGAAGCTTATTTTTTTACAGCTTTAAAAGTCACATATATTTATTTTCTAATATTTTAAATACAAAAAATGATGTGAAAATCAAATAGGCGGTCCATCAAAGCAACTCAAGCTCCACCAACAATGAATAACCATTATATATTTTGTAATCAAGATATTACAATGGTTGAAAAAATATTATGATGTCTAAAAACTTGATTTGTTTTTTGGGAAAGTAATTTGTATCGTAATTGTGTAATAATTATTAAAAATCAAAAATAAATGTTATTATATATTTATTTTTAACAAAAATGTTTCATTTTTAAATATAAAATAATATTTTCTATAGAGATTATGGTCATGGGAAACACAGCTGTCTATAAATGAGATCACTCACAAGATTGTTATAATATTTAGCAATATCATAAAAATTACCAAAAAATTTTAAACTTTTAAAGCTGAAATTAAATAATGTTCCAATTGTATATTCCAGAGGTGGGGAACCTTTTTACCACTAGAGGCCTCATTTTAATTAGGTAGTAATAAAGGAGGCCACTTTAATTTTTTATATTCGTTTAGCATATATATAAATATATTTAGATCTTTAAATTTTAAATAAAAAAATTTATATTAAATACCACTTCAAATAAAAATCTTTTTAACATAAAACAAAGAGATTTGCTAATTGCTCAACAAGCTTTGAGATAAATGCTTAGCCAGAGAAAGCATTTAAAATATCTATCAGAACCCTCCCCCTCCCAACCCCTGTCCAATGGTTTTGTGCTTTGGCACTCCTTAGAGAGGCCGTGTGATGTGATGTATTTGGCCTCTCCTTAAACGAAGTCAAGAATATCTCAGCAATTATGGCCAGATAAACCTGTTAGACATTTTATTCTCCATTTCCCACTCTTAAGTCTTCCCATATTCTGCCCCATCCCATTTCCACACAACATAATCTTTGTCAACTCTATGGCCTTTATATCTAAATCCCCCTTTATCTCTTCGCAAACCCAACATAAAAACTAATAACTCACTTTCTGTATAGTCACTTTGTTCATGTCTATTCTCACATAACTTCATTATCTGTACCCTTTCTGCTTTCAAGCATTTACATTCAATCAACAGATGCCTAATATTTTCTATACCTTCCTTACACAATTTGCACACTAAATTATCCATAGTTTTCCATTTACATGTATATTCTCTTGTTGCTAAAGATCCTGTTCGAGCCTTAAATAATAAACTACTTTCCTTACTATTATCATAAATTAACTCGCATCCAATATTCCGTTTACTTCTATATATATTTAAACTCTTCTTACCCTCCATACTAGTTCTCCATCTTTCCAACTCCCTATTTTTTATTAATGCTTCTATTCTTTTATCCCATTCCTTACCACTATAACACTCAACAATCCTCCTAACACAATCATCCCACCTTTTATACAAGTATACTGATATAAATTCTTTATCCAAATCTTTCGCATACCGCATTACCTTTCTCACCCATCTTGTTACCTGCCCTTTACTCATAACCCAATTGAACACTATTTTTGCTATTCTTTTACTATCCATAAATTGCAACCTACCAAACATTTTCATTTTACTTTTTGCATCTCTCATATAAAAACTTGACCATCCCATTTCTCCTTGAATTGCCTCCTTTGCCGTCCACATCTCTGTCTCTATCTAGGATAGTTTCAGACACTAGCTCCCCTCTGAGGAGTGCCAAAATACAAAACCATGGGGTTTGGAGAGGGGTTCTGACAAAGATATTTTAAATGCTTTCTCTGGCTAAGCATTTATCTCAAAGCTTGTTGAGCAATTACCAAAGCTCTTTGTTTATATTTTAAAAGCTTAAAAAAATGGGGTCATGTGGTATATGACTTTTTTATTTGATTATTAACATAAGTATCATAATTAAATTTATTACATTATAAAGAAATACAGTAGAAAAATTATAATATTAAATCATAAAAATCTAACATAGCAACAATTCAAAAAATAATTTACAATCCGATGGAACTTTCTATTTTTCACTTTTGGAGTTTTAAAAAATACAGTAGATACATGATTACCAAAGTTATAAATACATTTATTAAAAAACCATTTAATAAAAATTCATTGTTTATTATCTTAATTTAATGTACTATAAAAATTCAAAAAAAGATGATAAACATAAAACTAATTAAGAAATTTAATAAAATTATAAAACTGTTTTTATTTCTACAAAGTGAATTTAAAAGCGATGCCATAAGATTCTATCTTCTTGTTTAAAATATAATATAAAAGATTAATATTGTATTTTTATCCAACTCCACCCCCACCCCAGCGTACATTTCACCTAATTATTTACATGTACACTATATATAAACATCTATCTTAAAAGTATATATATATGCATAAACGAACACACAAATATATAAACTCATAACTATTAATGATAAAAAATCTATTTTACCTTAGAAGCAAAAAATCGATCTCTTGCTTTCCTTAAAATAAAATTTAATCTCATATTGTACCAAGGTAATGATTTAAACAATTTTTCATTTATTTCTCTTTCCTTATTTAAAGAACTAATTTTTAATAAGATCACTTCATTGGCATCAAACTTTTTGGAGAAATGTTTCTCAAAGTTATAAGTCCTACTACTTCTAAAATCTAACAACGGCGTTATATTAGTAAAAGACAACAACAAAGAAATTCATATGATTTCCGGTTATGAAAAACTAGATACATTATAAATGGCAATTAATATTTTATTGTTTCAAATAGAGGTTAAGATGTCACAAATCTTGTTAACTTACAGATAAAGCCTCTGGGATAGAAAAAAAATTGTGCAACTTCAATTAATGAAGATAAATGTTGAAGAAAATATAAAAAAGTATTATTGATCAACAACATTTTGAATTATTAGAAAAAATCTTGTGCAATTGTAAGACTAACGGACTCGAAAGCTAAATGTTCCTGCAACGAATATAAATATTTAAGCTAAATAAAGCTAAGCTCTAATAATATCAGTCAAACAAGATAATAACAAAAGTGTTTTTATGTTATAAAGATTTACAATAATTGTTAAACTAGTTTTTTTTTTTTACGTTTTCTTCCTTATCCATTGTTCATTATTTTTTTTTAAAAAAAAAAAAATAAAAAATTTGTAAAAACTCAAAGACAAAACAACATTTTTAAAATAAATAAAACTTAAAAAAAGAGAAAAGAATAAAGTAACGCTGATAAGAATAAAATAATAGATAGATACATTTAGATTAAGTTAAATAAATAATAATAAAATTAGCTAATTTATAATTAAAAAAGTTTGTGACAAAACAAAAAAGAAAAAGATAACAGAGACTATACAAAATTA
Organism: Epiperipatus broadwayi; assembly: GCA_028023455.1. Taxonomy (NCBI): domain Eukaryota; kingdom Metazoa; phylum Onychophora; class Udeonychophora; order Euonychophora; family Peripatidae; genus Epiperipatus; species Epiperipatus broadwayi. Next base: position 10,922,030 of record JAQFVV010006201.1, read on the forward strand.
AAAATATAATGTAAATAAAGAACTTGATTATATAATACTAATTCCTATTAATCATTCATTAGATGAGATATTATGTATTTAATGAATATATTTCTGTGGTGTAATTTTCACTACACCATTCTCGTGCAAGGTAGGGATTGGTTTCTATCAGTTTTTAACACTTTGTAAGAAGTGTAATCATAAACATATAATCACGTTTTTTGGACATATGCTTACGATTATATTCCTCTATAAGGTGTTAAAAGCTGATAGAAAACACTTCTTGGTCATATGTTTATAATTACATCCCTCCCCAAGGTGTTAAAACATGACAGAAACCAATCCCCAGCTTGCAGAAGTGGTATAGCGAAAATCACAATGCAGAAATATTATTCATTAAATTTGGATATACATATGTATATCAAGAAATCGCACAGCAATGGAGTGATGAACTTCAAAGTTAAAAGTACTTAAATTGATTCTCAGCTGAGTAAAATAGACAAAAAAAAAAAATCTTAAGTCAAGTGACTATCACAGGACTACATCCATTCAATCATTATTATTAAATAAAATGTTTTTTGTCATTTAGTTAGTGGTCAAATGGCAAATTTGAAAGCTAATGGTCTATGGATCATATTTCAATAATGAACTTTTGGTGCTTCGACTAATTCCACTGTTGATTTCATTTTATTAGTAAGTAAGCACAGTATAGATGTAACTCCTGAAGGAAATGTACATGCTATTTTAGAAAAAAATCACATTTCCAATTTTAAACAAATGATTTTATAAAACACTATGCAGCACTATGAAAGATTAATATTGCTATAAAGTTGTTATCACATTGATATTCACTGACTTCTACAATGATTAGCACATACATTCTATTTTTATGCTTACAAGGTGACACAATTGCTGCCCATATGACTGTATAAATGTTGTTCTGCCACTGCCAGAACATATCCGGTTATATTTATGTGGTTCAAAATATGTTGTAGGCTCATTTAAATATTGACATTGTTCAATATCAAATCCAGATTTTCAGCTTTATGCTAATTTTCTAGAGTACATTTATACTGATAATAATTTTAATGTACTATGTATAATACACAATTTTATTAAACTTTATTTATAATAAAATATATACATATAATGTACAAACAGTCCATTCCTCCACCACCCTAGAAAATACTCTTCCTGGTTACAAAAAATAATCTTGCAATCTTGTTGGTTGTTGTCAAACAGTGGTGGGTCTAGTGGGAGGTAAATCTCTTTATTCCTCTTGATTATCCATTACATCCACTAGATTGGGTTGCATCATCTGATCAACTACCTGTGTACTTATTCTCACTAGATCTGATTGATTAGCTTGATTAGCTATGGACATTTATTTGCTTGTAATTCTGAAGAGATGACAGCATGCTGCTCTCCTTTTTCATTAAAAGTCCGCAGTTCATTAGGTAATGTAATTTGAACATTATCTGCATCTATTATTTCATTCTGCCAAAATCATAAATGATTGATGTGTCTCTTCAGAATTTTTTCATTATTCAGTTTAACTTCTCAAATATACTTAGAGAACTTCCACAACAACAGCAGTAATCCATTTCCTTTTTAAAATATCACAACTCCAAACTAGATTGCCTATTTTAAACTTTGCAACATCAAAATTTTTATTTACAATACCTTTTTTATCCGGTAATAGCTTCGTTGTGTGTGCAACACTTGCAGTGCAGTAACAGTTCAGCTGGTGTTTTCACTATTGATATCCTAGGGGTGAAATGTTGATAAAATATTAAATCAACCAAAGCTTCATGTATATCTTTGCGAGATGTTTTATTCAGTGTTGTTGTTTTTTTTCTTTTTAAGTGTCATAGCATTGACCGGGATGCGAACTGCCTGCAAGTGCAAGTCAGTCGCGCTGACCTCTCGATCACCAATGCAGGACTATTCAGTGTTGTTTTCAAACATTGCACTACTTTTTAGCAAAACCATTTGTCTCTAGATGATAAGGAGTGGTGAGTATGTGTTTTATCCATTTAATGGATAAAAACTACTGGAACTCTTGTGATATAAATCCTATCCTCTTGTCCAATACTATTGTTTCCAAAAAACCATGTCATACAAAGATTTGTTTTGAGGCATGAATAATACACTCTGTGCTCATATTTTTAATAAGCTTATAATCTGCCCATTTTGAATAAGAATCAATAGCAACTAGGAAGATATATCCATTCATTGGACCCACATAGCTTAAATGTAACACTGACATGGTGACATTGCCTTTCCCCATAAATCAGAAGTTTTTGAAGATAGATCCACAGTAGACTGGCACTCAACAGTTTTTAACCATTTGTTCAATGTCATGATTCATATTAGGCCATGAAACATATGAACAAGTTTAGCACTTTCATTTGCACTATGTCTGAATCTCCTTGATATAGCAAACTTAGTACTTTCTTCCAACCTTCTGATGTTATGAACATCTGATCCATTCGTAAAATACAGCCACTACCCATAGATAGACTTTCAGGAGCATTCTAGATAGGTCTTGCAATATAATTTGGATGACTTTTAGGCCATCCAAATTGAATCCAATTCCTCAAGCTTTTATATCCAGAATTATTATTAGTCCATTTTCAATCTTGGAAATATTTACATTTTTTTTCTTCCAAGTATCAATGTAATTTATTTCTATACATTTTTTCTGGAATTCACAAGCATCCACCAAATGCACATAAAGCACTGTTATAATTTATCTTCCGGGTTTGTAAATTAATACGTAATCATATGCTACTAACAAATTAATCCAACAAATCAAATATTGGCTGGCATGTTCAGGAATTTTCTTTATCATGTCCAAATATTTGCAATAATGACAATGATTCATATAAATAAAGAATTTACAGCCATAGATGTTTTGATATTTTTTAACAGCAAATGAAATAGCCAGCGCTTCTTTGTTAAGTTAACAATAATTTTTTTCATCAGTTATTAGTGTCCATAGGCAATAGGACATTCTCCTCCATAACAGTGATGCGAAATGATAGCTCCAGCTCCTACTTCGAAATCTGAAGTAACGGTTGTATTAAACACTTTCTGGTTACTGTTATAATGTATAAGAAGCTGCTTAAATGTTAATAAACTTTTGATGTCTGGAAAGCTAAATCATGCTCTTTAGTCCATTTCTACTGTTGTCCTTTATGCAATAATTCATACAATAGTGTAAGGATGTGTGACTTCCTTTCCAGGAAACTAAAAAAAAAAGTTAAGCAATTCTAAAAAAGCCTGCAAATCTTTTATATTCCTAGGCTTTGGAATATTTTAAACTGCTCTAACTTTTTCCAGATTAGGGTATTTTCCTTTCTGGTTTATATCATGGACCAGAAATTTAATTTCACTCACAGCCCATATATATTTAAAATGATTAATTCTAGCTTCAACTTTGCCCAATCTCATACAATCATTCAGCACACGTTTCCAATTCACTTTATGTTAGAACAGTTATTAAAATGTTATCTAAATAAAGAATAACTCCTTCCACACCTTGAAATGAATCATCCACTTTTGCTTGAAACACATTTGGAGCAATTGTAATCACATAAGGTAACTATACTTTGTTGCATTTATAAAGTCCCAGATGACTACTGAATGATAGCAACTCAGCAGCTCTGTCTGTAACAGGTATTAGATGAAAAGCTGACTTTAAATAGATTTTTGCAAAGAATGCCACCTTCCTCTGTCTGTAACAGATATTTGATGACAAAGTTGACTTTGAATTGATTTTTGCAAAGAATGCCACCTTCTGAAGCGATGCTAAAACTTTGTATACACTTGGGACTGAATGCCCTCCATTATTTATGAATTTATTAAGTGTAACATGATAATCTCTGCACAATCGAATGCTCTCCACTGGTTTCATAGTAGCCCATGATGAATCTTTCACTGGAGTATTGTTAATAATCTGTTTCACTTTGGGTTTTAAGGCAAATGGAATCTTACGTGGTTTGCATACTATAGATTGAGCATCATTTACAATTTCAATATTGAACACCGTGTTTTTAATTCAGCTAATCCTGACTTAAATAAATGGGGAATCATCTTTCTAACTTGTTTTCAACCAAACCCTCTTAATTATTTTAAGATGACTTCCCAATGAATAAAACCAATTTCTTCCTAGAAAAGGACTTATGTTACTCTTCACAATGTGTAATGGTAAAACAATAGCTTTACAATTAATTATACACAGGTATATTAACTTTCCCACATATGTCAATTCTGTTGCCATTCACATCTGGGGCTAATAACCACATATTTTGAAGTGGGTATTTTCTTTTACTGCTGTTATTAATCTTTAACCAGTCTTTATATGACAACAAAGAAAGGCCAGCATCCCTGTCCCCTTCCATTGCGAATTTTATTTTCACATACAGTAACATCTAACACAATATGATCATCATCTGCGTCATTAATCTTCACATAATCACCATTTCTTATGCTTGCTTATAACTGTTATTCAAACAGGCAAAACTCTCCATACGTATTGCTACTCAGTGCAAGACATCCATTGATTACTCTGCCTTTGAGTGTCATTAATCTTGTTAACAGATTTTTTGCCTCTTAATATACCTAAACTGCATTTTTCTACTTCTCTTTATATCTGCAGAAATGAGCTAAATATCTTTGATTTTACAAACATTACATTTCTCCATTTTAAATTTACAAAATTTCTTAATGTGGCCTTTTATAAAAACAGATCAAACTTTCCTTTGCCACATTCAAACTCATAGCTACAGCTTGCACTTTATTTACAGTAATCAAATTATTTTGCAATCCAACTGAAGTCTGGAATTCTAATGCTTATTCTAACATTATTTTGTGTGCTACATTTTCCAAGGGCTATCTTATAATTCAGATTTGACTCACTCAGCAAAGTTTTCCCCAGGCTATGGTCAGACATTCCAAACAATAGTTAATTCCACAACATGTTCGAACTTGCAAACAAATTGACATTGTTTTGTGAGTGCACAAAGTGCTATATCATAGTCTATATATATTGCTCATGAGGTAATTGCCTTCTCATCCTAAAACGTAGATGAAATACCCATTTTAAAATTGCAGGCTGGAAATATGCATATAATTCTCTTTTAAATCTTCATATGGAATGTTCTTAGCAGTTTTTGGGTCACACAATTGTTTTGTGATTTATAAAACATCCATGCCAGAAAATAACAAAAGCATGGCTATTTTGAGTCTATCTTCCCCAATTTTATTTATTAGCATAAAACACTCAATGTGCTCAGCATAAACTTTCCATGATGATGTGTTGTTCATATCAAACTCACAAATTGTTGAACATTGTCATTATTTATCAACAATAACTTAAACAGATTCTTACTTTGTAAACTAACGACTACACATTCCACTGTCAACCTGTGACATTCTGCTATATACAGAGATAAAAATTATGTTTACCAGCTGTACATGTATCTACAATAATGTAATGAAAATCAAACACTAATTAGAGTAATAAAACCAATTTTATTCACTTGCTAGTAATGTAAAAAGTAAGCCAATAAACATCATATAATCCCTATTTCATATGCTTGCTCTTAACTGTTATTAAAACAGGCAATATGTATAGAGAGTTTTGCCTGTTTTAATGTAAAGAATAATAAATTAAAACGAGCAATTCCATTAATTACTGGCATAAACTGTCCGTACACACAAATATTAAAACAAGCAAAACTCACTATACTTATTGCCACACACAGCAAACTAGAGTAATCAATGGATGCCAGAAGGCTTGTGCATAAAATCCCCAACTAGTACCTACTCATACAATATCCCCAGACTAGATTATGGCTTGTGGCCTTCATCATATTGGATGAGTAGGCATTAGATGGGAATTTTATGCACAAGCCTTCTGGCATCCATTGATTACTCTAGCTTGCTGTGTGTGGCAATATGTATAGTGAGTTTTGCCTGTTTTAACAACAGTTATACACAAGCATAAAAGATGATTATCATGTGATGTTTATTGACACACAAATATACAAGTCCAATTATCTGTGAGTAACCATTTAATTTGGTTTTAACATACAGACATTCTAAGGTTATTTCTAATATCAGTCTTTAACCATTTCATTGACTTCTACAATGATTAGCACACACATTGTATTTTTCTGCTTACAAGATTGCACAATTGCTGTTCATACAATTGTATAAATTCTGTTCTGCTGCTGCTAGAATGTATACTGTTATATTTATTCAGTTGAAAATGCTTAGTAAGGCTTAGTAGGATTCACTTAAGTATAATGACTTTGTTCAATATTACATTCGGATTTTCAGCTTTATGCTAATTTTCTAGAGTACAATTGTACCAATAATAATTTTAAAGTACTGTCTATATGTATAATTCAAGATTTTATTAAACTTTTAGTTATAATAAAAATACATATAACACACAGAATAGTCCAGTATTATCATTTAGATTTAATGAAACACCTCTTTGCTAATTCTAGCAGCTCAAGGTCAGCATGAAATAATATAATGTGTGATTTATATCTTACATCATTCTCTAGTCTCACATTATATGGTGAGATATTATTAAACACAAATTCATTAAAAGCTTAAATAAACAATGAATGTTTTATTTAATATCTAAAACAAAACTCCAAAGTGATAGCAACAATGGAGTTAATTGCAATTTCAGATTCCTTAATTCAAAATGGCACATGATTAGAGCTGTCACTAACGTTGATTGCATAAATAGCTTATTGCAGTGCAACGGTCTCACTTACAGCTTCTCATAGAGGAATGATAAACAAAGATATTAATCACCACACTTTGAAGGTATCAATGCTAAGAGTTTTTCATCTTTGTTTTACATTTCATTTACTAACCAATATTGTAAGTTAACTAGACTGGCTAAGGGCTGATTACTTGAAAGGAAACCATAAATCTGGAATAATTTTCAAAATGTCTTGGTCAGAATACGAACCCAGATGTATATGTGAATGCACAATTTCTTCTGATACAATAGGATCCTTCAAATCACAAACAAAATTGTTTATATATTGTAACTTTTTACTTTGGTAACTGTTTCAAAGAAGGATTTAAATTTTATATAATGGTCAAAATTTTAAATGTAGAAAGCACACAACGGTATTAATATTAATTTTTCATTTCTATAATGTATTAAAAGCCTTTTCTGTCAATTTATAATAGTTGTATATATTTTAAAAGCCCACATTTATTTCAATTGCAATTTTATTTAGGAGTTATAAACATATTAAAATTATATTTGTCAAAATTTATAATATTCATCAAACTTCATATTTATAATAAAAATATTTATTTAATTCTCTTTACAGTGGTTCTTTAAAAGAGTGTGTGTGTGGGTATGTTTGCAGAATCTTATAGAACAAGAATAATAAATGAATTTCACTTCCTTGTTGGAAATAATATTTTATTCCATTTAATGATATTAAATTTTCTAATCTTACAATTCTTGAATAGTAATTATTTTACATTTAATACAGTTATTAATTATATTATTTTTGATTCAAATAATTATAGACAAAATTAATTTATGCAAAAAAAAATTTAATTGATTAAAAATTGATGATCAATAAAATGGATTCAATTAAGGATCTGATCCCATACTGTCTATATATTGTAACAGTCAGAATCGTCTATCTCGCTAACACACTGCAGAATTCAAACCCCAGACACGAAACTGAACATTCTAGGAGAGGTTGCCTTCTAGATATACTAAGCTCGAATCTAAAGTCCAAATTTCACAGCGCCATCTACGTGACAACGCATCTGATGCCACTACTAGTATAACCTTTGACCGGTGCCTGGTGGTCAGGGAGAAACAAAAGACTCTACACTAAAAGAAGTTTGGGTGGCTAATTAACGTCTATGGATTTACAAAAGAAATGCAGAAAATATATATATAGACTGAGACAGTGATAGGAATCAAATAAAATAATAAGAGATCAAATTTAGTTTTAAATAATTTCACAAAATTTATTTATATAAAATATATATATAACGCCACTGTCTGCTTATATGAGACAGGGACGCGTATTAAATAATTGTTGGCATTATATTCCAATAAATGACAAAAAGGGTTTTAAAGCAAAGTGATATATTCTATTCCTTGGGCTAATAGCATTACGATAATGTGCTTGACGAGATAGGAACATGTGCGAGGTGCTTTGAGTAATTATACAAGTTTAAGAAAATATTTGAAATTAAGTGTTATAAAATATTTATTGATTTCGAGAATAGCATGGACAAAAGCTTACTAAGCAACAAAGTGGGAATGTGATCAAAGCATTTATTTGAGAATAATAATAATAGAGTTACATTGGGAGGTCAGTATTGCTGATAATGAATTTATTAAAATTGGAGGGTGTGACATGTTTAAGTCACGGATGCTTTGTAAAATAAATATAAAATAAAACAATATTGAATATCCGGAATGAATACGGAGGGCATCTCGCCGCTAATCCGTACGAAAGTATTTTATGAATAGCCGAAACTTAGCGACTGGGTGACTATTGCGTTTAATTCCCAGGTGTGTCATTTGTGGACACACTCTGCCTGGAAACCGCAAGAAGCGAAGAGAACGGCCTTGGCCGTGTAAAGAATCCTTGGAAAATTAAAACAAAGCAGTCTCAACAAACAATTCATTTACCAGCAATAAGAGACTAGTGTATATAAAACATACCGAATGGGTTTTACTTGGATTAAGAGAAATGCCCAATCAAATTCCCAAAAATTCATTTAAAAGGGTCCGCACATTCTCGACGTCAATGATGAACTTTGTAATTAAAGTAGAACACGGTAATTAAAATAGGAAAATGCATGCTTGAGGGTTTGAAAAGTAAGTATAGATTTATATACGCAATCATGCATTAGGGGACACATTTAATCATTGACCTCACACATACTCTCATATTAGAGTAAAATCAATAACATGTAGATTTTAAACTATGTGATTATATTATATATTAAAAAAAAGAATCGCCCTCGAACGAGTGATTTGCAAGATAATAAAATTGGAAAATTATTTAGACATTTAAAATATGCCTTCATAGCGGCGTCTTATTTTCAACAAAGGGAATAATTCACTCGGTCAAAGACGATTCCGACACATTATCATAATAAAACAACAGAGAGCTTAATAAATAAAAAAATATTAACCCAAGGATAGAGAGCAAAAAATGTTGAGTATATTTAAACACGTTAAAGAAATACATAATGAAGTTATGTGAAATATAAGAAACCAATTTAAAATGGCTATAGCGTGTTAGTTAGGAATCACAAGAGCTCTTGGGTTAATTTAGGTTACCTCTGGAGATGCATTTGCAGGTAGATGTTCGGCAGGTTTTATAATTCAGCAGCAAAATCTGGAATGTTCATATTTTTGCAGCAGCAGCAGTTCCGGGGTTCCTTGTGTGATAACTTCCGATGGTCTACGGCAGCATATGACCATTCAAGAGAGAAATCGCCTTCTTGCGCTCTACTCCGTCATGTCAAGATTTACAAATTACTACAATAATTTTGGTTAGAAACATTAGACCTCATAATGATTTCTCTTAGAAACATTAGAATGGAGAACAAAAGAAAACCCTCCTTTTTATATTAGAAATTAACAATAGAACTGCCCTGGAGCGTTACAAAAATATATCGGACTTATCAGCTGTAATTAAATCTATCCGAATGTCTAAAAAAATTCAACATTAATTAATTTCTTTTGTTAATTTCCCGGTCGACATTCGAATTACAAACTAGATTTAATTAAAATTACTTTTATTAATTAAAGAAAACCTTAAGTGGACATCTGCTGTTTTTAGATAAACTTATATAATATTAACTAATTAAACTATTGTCCCTCATTTATTTTAACAGAAATATTTGGAATGACTTTTATTAAATTAAACGAAAATTATTTTACTTTTAAATTGCAATATTTGAATCTATTTACTAAATGAATATTTACTAATGAATTTTATTTTAAATCAAAATATATTATGACAGTAATATATATTTGTAAATAGATTCAAACAAAATAACTTTAACAATTTATAATTTTGATATGTTTTAAAATGCATATCATAGTGTGTGCGCAATTACGACTTATATAACCTACTTTTTAATAAATCAAAATTATATGAACATATATATAATCCATAATATTTTATTTTATTTGGGAATGAGTTATATATATAATACGAGCATTGTGCTCATGGTTTAAAATTAGGCGGGATTTTCGGTATATAAGCATATTGCAGACACACTACGATAGATTGGGGTTCGAACTAAGGTATGAGGGTAGGAAATAGGTGAGAAAAGGTGAAATGAAGATCTGCAAAGCAGACCTTACTGTTTCACATTCCCTTAGTGACGGAACAAAAAAAATTGTTAAAAAAAAAATCTTACAACAGGTGTCCACCTATGAAGCCTGCATAAAAAAAATTTACAAGATAACCCATAATGTACAGGATATAAATATAATGAAGAAACGAAACTGAATTATATACCCGGGTCACATTAATAAATCTACCATCTAGCGAACATTTTCTATTATCTCCCCCCTTCAACAAAATTTTATTTAAAAATCTAATAGTTTAACACTGTTTATATCCAATCTCCATTCTCGTTTATCCTGTGATGTGTCCATTTTTTTTTTTGTTTTTAAAAAACTACTATAATCCTGGGTCTGGTGGATGATAACTGCCTTTATATTTTAATAAGTGCAGTCTCCGATTATCAGGCCTCTTTACCTTGTCTGGCGGTTCTTTAGCCCAGGGACTGAAATCCAGAGTGGTTGTTAATAACTGTAGCTTTAGGCTGTCACAATTATTTGCCTTATCGGGTGGTGCCTAGGCCCATGGGCTGAAATCCAGTGACTCATTGTTTTCACTATTTCCTTTATTCGATATATTCTTGCTATATCAGGTGGGATATTTTCCTGGTTTTCTTTAAGTACTTTGATGTTGGTGGTAAGCATGGTTAGCTGGGTTTGAATCCCTAGGTCTCGTACATTCTTGGCTGGAAATACCTCGTCTAAATACAGTTGTGGACATTTTTTGACTTCGTGAAAATTTTTTATGTGACGAAGCTTGGTTAGCTGGGTTTGATGTCCTGTGTCCCGGACATCATTTGCTGGAAATATTCTTTCCGAATAAAGTTTGGGACATTTTTTTACTTCATGGAATATTTTAATATTAAGCATGGTTAGCTGGGTTTGATCTCCTAAGTCTCGGATATCATTTAATGGAAGTACTCTTTCCAAAGAAAGTTTGGGACATTCTTTAACTTCATGAAATATTTTAGTGTTGAGCTTGGTTGGCTGAGTTCGAGGTCCCAGGTCTGGTGTATCAGTCTTCTTTGCGGAATCATTTGTCTCAACTTTCTGGTTCAGGAGTTTATCTGCCATATCTTGCCATCCAGGGAGGAGTCTGTACAGTGCTCTAAGTTCCTCACCTCTCCTTCGGCTTTCTTCTTCCCATCTTTTCGCTCTTTCTTCACCTTGCTTAAACAATTCTATAATAGTCCGGAAATGGATCTCATTAGTATCCGTATTTTCCATGGCCTTGGATGTTATCGTGATCGATGATGACTTTTATTTTATCTTACTGCTAACTATATTATCCTGAACAAAAAAAATATTTTTTTTTGAACGAATTGGTGTACTTTTAAAACACAATGTATAGCACTGATAAAGAAAGCTTTTACACTGTTTTAAGTTGAACTTACTAAAACTAATACGGTTAAAAAAATACTATTATTATATTTTCCTTGTTTGACTCTCTGCGATGATTATTATGTTTGATTTCAAAATTTTATTAATGGCTAATAGGCTATCTCCCTCTCGGTTCTGTTGGCCTAATTACTGCTTTTATGTTTATCACTAAAAACCCCAACTACTGACCTTTTGCTACCGCTAAAATTTTCTTGTTTAAATCTGCTGACAACATACATATATTCTACTGCTCGTACATAAAAAAAATCTCTTAAATTCTACCTGTCAAAATATTTCGCTCACATATATATTTTTAAACTCAAGCAATTTTATTTATATATGTTAACATTCGCTAGATCTGGGTATAATTATTTTGTTCCCTCTTATTTAAGATTAGCATACATATATATTTATTTACATAATTATTGATCCAATTGACGTCTCATTATTTGGTCTAAAAAAAATTTACACACATTGGAAAAAACAAATTACATATAAAAGAATTTAGCCTGGTGACAAAATTTATTTTAGAAGTAACTCCGTTTAATGAAATTACCCTTGGGCGCCATGTCACCAGTTAAAAGGATCCATAGACTGTTAGCTTCCCAAAATGAATTTTAATAACTATTCCATTTAACTACGGGCACTCGTTAAAACATTCACATTTTTTTTTATTGATTACAACATTTTATTTATGATTGAATTTTTTGAATTCCATACGATAGCCTATTACATATCTGGGTCATAACCGTACAAAATTATTATTATGCTATCTTGCGCGTTGAGCCGATAAAACTTTATTTTGATAGAAAAATACAATATTTGAACTATTCATAGATTGTCACAATATTCACTTGGGACAATATTTAAGTAATTCACGCCATGCGTATATAGCGTGACTTAAATGAAACAATAAATACAGATAAATACAGATGGCTCGTATCGCACTATAGCAAGTTTGGACAAGTTCTGATTATATAGAATAAGTAATTGAATGCCCGAGTCAAACAAAATATATGAAATATACACGCAAATAAACAATATAGATAATATAGAGTTTGAAAAATATTATATATATATATAAAACATAAAGGATTTGAGTGATTAAATACGAACAAAATACTAAAATTAAGCTACAGGGATGTGGGTGTTTAACTAATTAAGATCTACAGGGATGTGGGTGTTTAAATAATAGCGGCTCCATGTTTGGGCAAGCCATGGACCCGGAAAAAAAAATTTACTATGTAACAGTCAGAATCGTCTATCTCGCTAACACACTGCAGAATTCAAACCCCAGACATGAAACTGAACATTCTAGGAGGGGTTGCCTTCTAGATATACTAAGTTCGAATCTAAAGTCCAAATTTCACAGCGCCATCTACGTGATAATGCATCTGATGCCACTACTAGTATAACCTTTGACCGGTGCCTGGTGGTCAGGGAGAAACAAAAGACTCTATACTAAAAGAAGTTTGGGTGGCTAATTAACGTCTATGGATTTACAAAAGAAATGCAGAAAATATATATATATAGACCGAGACAGTGATAGGAATCAAATAAAATAAGAGATCAAATTTAGTTTTAAATAATTTCACAAAATTTATTTATATAATATATATATAACTCCACTGTCTGCTTATATGAGACAGGAACACTTATTAAATAATTGTTGGCATTATATTCCAATAAATGACAAAAAGGGTTTTAAAGCAAAGTGATATATTCTATTCCAAGGGCTAATAGTATTACGATAATGTGCTTGACGAGATAGGAACATGTGCGAGGTGCTTTGAGTAATTATACAAGTTTAAGAAAATATTTGAAATTAAGTGTTATAAAATATTTATTGATTTCGAGAATAGCACGGACAAAAGCTTACTAAGCAACAAAGTGGGAATGTGATCAAAGCATTTATTTGAGAATAATAATAATAGAGTTGCATTGGGAGGTCAGTATTGCTGATAATGAATTTATTAAAGTTGGAGGGTGTGACACGTTTAAGTCACGGATGCTTTGTAAAATAAATATAAAATAAAACAATATTGAATATCCGGAATGATTACGGAGGGCATCTCACCGCTAACCCGTAGGAAAGTATTTTGACAAACAGCCGAAACTTAGCGACTGGGTGACGATTGCGTTTAATTCCCAGGTGTGTCATTTGTGGACACACTCTGCCTGGAAACCGCAAGAAGCGAAGAGAATGGCCTTGGCCATGTAAAGAATCCTTGGAAAATTAAAACAAAGCAGTCTCAACAACCAATTCATTTACCAGCAATACGAGACTAGTGTATATAAAACATACTGAATGGGTTTTACTTGGATTAAGAGAAATGCCCAATCAAATTCCCAGAAATTCATTTAAAAGGGTCCGCACATTCTCGACGTCAATGATGAACTTTGTAATTAAAGTAGAACACAGTAATTAAAATAGGAAAATGCATGCTTGAGGGTTTGAAAAGTAAGTATAGATTTATATACGCAATCATGCATTAGGGGACACATTTAATCATTGACCTCGCACATACTCTCATATTAGATTAAAATCAATAACATGTAGATTTTAAACTATGTGATTATATTATATATTAAAAAAAAGAATCGCCCTCGAACGAGTGATTTGCAAGATAATAAAATTGGAAAATTATTTAGACATTTAAAATATGCCTTCACAGTGGCGTCTTATTTTCAACAAAGGGAATAATTCACTCGGTCAAAGACAATTCTGACACATTATCATAATAAAATAACAGAAAGCTTAATAAATAAAAAATATTAACCCAAGGATAGAGAGCAAAAAATGTTGAGTATATTTAAACACGTTAAAGAAATACATAATCAAGTTATGTGAAATATAAGAAACCAATTTAAAATGGCTATAGTGTGTTAGTTAGGAATCACAAGAGCTCTTGGGTTAATTTAATTACCTCTGGAGACGCATTTGCAGGTAGATGTTCGGCAGGTTTTATAATTCAGCAGCAAAATCTGGAATGTTCATATTTTTGCAGTAGCAGCAGTTCCGGGGTTCCTTGTGTGATAACTTCCGATGGTCTATGGCAGCATATGACCATTCCGGAGAGAAATAGCCTTCTTGCGCTTTACTCCGTCATGTCAAGATTTACAAATTACTACAATAATTTTGGTTAGAAACATCAGACCTCAGAATGATTTCTCTTAGAAACATTAGAATGGAGAACAAAAGAAACCCTCCTTTTTATATTAGAAATTAACAATAGAACTGCCCTGGAGCGTTACAAAAATATATCGGACTTATCAGCTGTAATTAAATCTATCCGAATGTCTAAAGAAATTCAACATTAATTAATTTCTTTTGTTAATTTCCCGGTCGACATTCGAATTACAAACTAGATTTAATTAAAATTACTTTTATTAATTAAAGAAAACCTTAAGTGGACATCTGCTGTTTTTAGATAAACTTATATAATATTAACTAATTAAACTATTGTCCCTCATTTATTTTAACAGAAATATTTGGAATGACTTTTATTAAATTAAACGAAAATTATTTTACTTTTAAATTGCAATATTTGAATCTATTTACTAAACGAATATTTACTAATGAATTTTATTTTAAATCAAAATATATTACGACGGTAATATATATTTGTAAATAGATTCAAACAAAATAACTTTAACAATTTATAATTTTGATATGTTTTAAAATGCATATCATAGTGTGTGCACGATTATGACTTATATAACCTACTTTTTAATAAATCAAAATTATGTGAACATATACATAATCCATAATATTTTATTTTATTTGGGAATGAGTTATATATATAATACGAGCATTGTGCTCGTGGTTTAAAATTAGGCGGGATTTTCGGTATATAAGCGTATTGTAGACACACTATGATAGATTGGGGTTCAAACTAAGGTATGAGGGTAGGAAATAGGTGAGAAAAGGTGAAACGAAGATCTGCAAAGCAGACCTTACTGTTTCAATATAAAAGGTAAGAGTAGATGAAAATTAGGGGGGTGGGGTGATTAAACAACAAGAACAAATAAATCTGTTTCTGTTAGGTCTTTAAAATCGAAAAATTTTATTGTGTTTTATTTTAAATAAGTTAAAAGTTACCTTCAATAACATAACAGATGTTTTAAAAGGATTATAAAGTGATAATGGAGTGAATCAAGAATTCTTCACAGGGAACTAATCCAATTTTAAATTTAAAGAAACAGCAGCATTATTTTCAGGAAAAAATGGAAAGTAATTATCAACAAGTTCCAAGAGTTTGCAAATATAATTGTGTAAGAATACCTTTATTTTTAATGAGTCTAATAATTAATTTACTAAGGAATCGGTATTTCTTTAAAATGAAGTTATTATAGAATTGGTGAAACACTTTTTAGAACTTTTCAGTTAACTATCTAATACTAATTATAACATTTTTTAAAAAATTATATTGAATAGAATGATTTGCATGCTGAACTAAAGTTAAAACTAAATAAGAATAAATAATATGTATTTTTAACAATAATAAAAGAATTTGCTAGAGTGATAAATGTTTTTTATATAATACTAAAATGAATAGTGATAAAGTAACTCACTGTATATTAAAGGATGTGTATCTTTGATAATAAGCTTCAAGATTATGATACTTTAAAGAAGGAATTATTTATTTGGATAAAGAATATATAAAAAAATATAATATTTAAAAAAAAACTAAAACAAATAGATATATGTATATATGACTTATAAAATAGATAAGAAAAGATGAACCAATAAAAGTTAAAAGTTATTACTGACAATGGAAAAACCAGTTACATAATATGCTTCTCATGAATAATGAATATTATAGACTAATATTTAATGTTTGAAGGAATACTTTAAAAATAATTAAATGTTCAAGATTTTAAGTGTACTAAGATAACGTTAAGGATCCTATAATAGACAGTAAAAATCTTTATTAATTATGGATATATTTTATTTTAAAATATTGCACTTTAAACAATGTGTTATCAAGTAGGAGGAAAGAGAAAATGATGACAAGAAAAAAAGTTGAACCACCCAATGTCATTATAGTGATAACTGCTGAGTGTTTCAGAAAGTTAGTTTAAAAAAAAAAAAAAAAATATTGAAACCGTTTTCAATCTAAATTTTTTATTATTATTAATGATATGTATTTATAAGATACATTTTAAGATAAGAAGGAAGCTAGTTAAATAATTTGTATGTTTACTAATGTTTTAAAACTAATACTTTTAATATAACATTAGATTTTAGAATTTAAAATTAAAAGTATATTATGCTTATTTATAAAATTGTTTCATGGACATATCAAAGAACTAAAGAATGGTAATGGGTAATTTTACTAACATGATTTTATGTATTTTAATATGCATTACGAGTAATGGATTATTTATTAAAAAGATGGTTTATATTAAATTATTAATTTATTATACTGGAATATAGTTAGTGATATAGAATAAATAATAATTATGAGTCAAGAGAAAGATATATTGCTAAGAGAAATATTAATGTATAAGAAGTGCATACTATTCTAAGTAATGTATGATATAGAATGTATGCAATATTTAATAATGTTAAATCTTAATCTCAAATATTACAATGTATTAAGTGTATACTATGACATTTGTCATAAGGATAAATATTATTTGCTTTAGCAAATGATCTATCATAATTATAGATTTATAAAGGATAGAAAGATAAAAGTTATATACATGGATTGGAAAGATAATCTATGCTGATGCTAAAAGTTTATAAGTGTAAAAAGAATAAGTTTAATATCCCAAGATAGCGTTGTATCATTCTGAAAAACTAATGTGATAAGTAATGGGTTTAATCCAAAGGTCACCCATATTATCTTAGTGAAATAAATGAGGACTTATAAGATATAACCACCCTATACGGTAAGTGTTTCAGAGGAAAGCGAGAAATTTAATGGTAGGATCATTGAAATAATAATGACTACCCAAAGGTTATAATTGTGAAGGAAGAAATGTTAATTACCTTTATTCTTGTAATGTAAGGTTGTTTTACATTAGTTTCTTATCCTAAATAATATCTTTGATATTGGAGTACAATTAAGCATTGTATGTAAGTAATTTGTCTAGGAATTTATAGTTTTCTTCCTACTCTTAGTAATTCTAGTTCCAAGAAAAAGAAGGACCATATGCAAAACAAATACAATTCAATTTTATAAAAAAAAATACAGTTATTGTCAGAATGATAGTATGAAATCAATGATAATAAAGATTGTGAAAGAAATATGCATAATAAGTGTGAGAAATGAATGTTATAATATTTTTTTTAAAAGGTCAATATTCTTGATTCAGTTATGTATTCAAAGTATCTTGTCTATATGGTAGAAACAATATAAAGATATAAAAAGTCATATAGTAAATAATAATTTATTGATATAATGATTATAAAATTGTAATACATGATTTTTGAATAAATTTAAAAAAGCTAAGTGTAAATCAAGTAACTGACCACTAAGGTATATTTGATGTAATAATAAAATTTCTAAACTTTATGAAAATATGAATGGTATTAAATTTGTCACTTGAATAGGAATGCTAATAATATTAATCTAATGATAACCCATGATAAAATGACTATTTTTTTTTGTTATTCTGATGTATAAATGTAAATATGTTAATCATAATAATGTAAGTTGTTAAAAATAGTTTATTTTATAAGGTGTAATCAAAATTATTGTTAGAAATACTTTACTGCTGTAAATAAATATATGTTTATAAGTGGAACTAAACCATTAGTGTTGTTTTCTTTATGGGATCATAGATATCACCATGTCATATATTTAAACAAGGTAAAACTCTCCATACAGTAGTGCCACCCTGTGCCATCCAGAGTAATCAGTGGATGCCAAAAGGCTTGTGCATAAAATCCTTATCTAATGCCTACTCCTCCAATAACCTCAGACTAGTTTCTGCCTTGTGGCCTTTGTCACATGGCACAACAATGTACTCATATAAAATTTATTTATTGGTTGTGTTATTAAGAGAGTTAAAATAAATAATTTAAATTTAATAAAAGTAACATTAATTTTACTTATTAATTTGTTTATGACTTAGGTACCCGAATAAATATTTAAAATTTGAATCTAAAAAACCAATATATATTTAGAGCGTTATGAAAATTAATTTTGTTTAACAGTCACATAGGTATTTTAAAATTCATTTAATATTTAAGAAAATTATAATATAAAAACATCATAAAGTTTATTGAAATGATTCAATTGTAACTACTGTATTATATAAGCTATATGAAATTAATAAGATATTTTCTGATGTTTGTTTGGAAAGATCTACATAATCGACTAAGTCTAAAGATAATGAATGTGTTTTAAAATTGATTTATATAATATTACATTGAGTAGTGATAAGGGTTTTGATTACCAGTCAATTGTTATTCTACTTAATGGTTATTACTTGTAGTAGTAGAGGGATAAGTAGAAAAAGTGATTAATAAATTATTAGTTTAAGATGGTTTAATAATTTGTTTATCAGTATTAATGTAGTATTAAAGTTATATTAATTATTAAATAGTTGTTGGGATTAATATTTGTATGTAAGAGTGTGATTATTTAGATAATCCAATTTCAATAAAATCCCACTTGCTATTCAATTGTCTAACTGTTAATCATAATTATTATTATGCTTATTAAAAGAATAATCATTATCCCTGAGATGTTAATAGGATAGCTCAATAATCAATTAGATTAATTTAATTTGTGTCTTCTAGATTATTATATTTATAGTTCATTATTAGTACAATAGAATAGTCTTGACAATTATTTACCATGAAAGTATTATGTTAGTCATTGTTTATTGTAGACATTTTCCTAATGATTATAGCATGATAGTAGCTGGAGAATTTTTATAATAGCAATGCCAGTGTAGAATATATTTTATATACTTTGCAATGTTAAAGTCTATGCATTTGTGATTGCTCCTATAGTCTATCTTAGATTTAAGTGTTAGAGTCTCAGTCAGGGTGTGTATTTTGTTATTATTAATAGATTAAAGTTTCATCATTGTCCATCAGTAATAGTACTTATCGTTTTAGGAAGGTTACAACAAGATATTATTTTTTTACAATGTCCATATTATTATGGTGACCCAGCATAGCAAGCATTTACCCAATTGTAAAGATTTCTTAAAGTTCTTTTAGATTTAAAATATTATTTTGAATGTACATGTATGTGTGAGCATAGTGAGATAGATATATAAGCATCTTGCGTGGGTAAATAAAATTTGTAACATTTAGTAAAATGAATTTTAAAAAATAAATTAAATCCACATGAGATGGCTTAAAATAATAATAAAAAAGAGATCGAAATAATTTTATTTCAATTTTTTTTGAAAAAAGAAAATTAATTTGATCAGATTTACTGATAGCAAATAAATCTGCACACAGTAATCAAAAGATAAGAAGTCTTCAATTTATTACTGTCTTTTAATTCCAGATTGATTGTATACTTGTAATTAAAAAAAGAAAAATGTAAATAACTGTGTTAAGACAGAAAACAGAAAGAGGATGCATTTATGGAGGAATTATTATTCATTCATTCTTTGTTTTAATTTGACATAAACTGAAGAGTTTAGCAATATAAAACTTTTTAGCTTTTGTGAACTTTTAACGTGGCTAAAAAAAAAAAAACAAACAAGACAACCACTGTCCAACACTTGAGAACAAAAACATTACTTTCTCCCGGTGTGCAGAAGCCCATAAATGATAAAAAAAAAAAAAAATGAAGTGAAGTCGACTTTTGTATCCAAAAATATTTGTAGAATAATTATCAATCCTTTTATAAAAATCTATACAAAGACAGTTTATTGTCTGCAGCTTTCAGGACAATAATTATTAAAGTGTGATATCACTGGGAAAGTTTAAAAATAATCTCTGGAGTTTTCCCGTTAACTAGGATCCTACATGAGCTTTTGATGCATCAGTGACGGCTATATAGATCCAAGTATTTGTACGGAAAATACGTGCTTTATATTTCGTCCAAATATCATTTTATGGTAATAAAAAAATTATTTATAAAGTTATTTTAATCAGGATAATATTATTTTTGACTACCCATTTATTTCCTTTTTGATAAATAATTTTAAAAAATAACTTTTTTAAAAATTTTAACTAAATATGGTCTTTTTTTCTTAATGACGACTTGTCATATAAAAATATATTTGTTATAACCATTTTCAAGAAAAGTTTCTAATAAGCTTTTTTAAAAATAATATTTTCTTCTAAAAACATATTCACTGCAACTTTTTTAAAGGAGATATTTTTAAAATATTAAAATAAAGTTTTTACTGATAGCTTTTGCTTTTCAAATACGGTTATCTATCCTTAAGATATAATGCATTAAAAATACTAAATTTTCGAAGAATATTCCTGTTTAACTTCCTTGTTAATGTCCAAAATATCCAGAATAAATAAAAATATAATTTTTCTTTTAATATTTTTAAAATTGTAATTTCCTTTGGTATCTATACTTCCATCCTTAATTTTATTGAATACATACTTATTTCTGGTATTAAATCCATAGCTACTGTGAAATTGACTCAAGATTTAATAGAAATACTTGACAGGGAATTTTTAGAAATTCAACAATGCATAGTTTTAGCTTAGTAAATTTATAGTCCTTTCAATCCCCTCTTTTAAAAACAATAATTTTAAGTAGTAAAACTTTGATATTAAAAAATAAGTTATTAAGAGAGTTATTTAGTTATAAAGCACTCCCTTAAATTATTAAAAGCACACATTTATCATCCCAGAAAAAATGACATCTACTTTTATACCAAAATAAATTGATGATTTGATTGGCTATTCAGATCTTCAACTGGTGATCTAATTTACATATTAGTCAAGTTTAGGTTATTAAAAAATTAGAAAAAAAAATCATAAATCATATTATTACATTAAATACTATATTATTTAATTCTAAATTAATTTTATACTTTTATTTAAACAAACTAAACATTTTAAAATAACACTTAAAAAATATTTTATTAATTTATCCAATATTTATTTTCAATGTATCTATCTTTAAAATTTAACTTTATTAATTATATTTGTTTATTAAAACTACCAATTAAATAATTGTTATAACATTTAGGTTTTATCTTATGATATAACAAAAGTTTCAATTTTTTAACAATTCTAAAGCAATTTTGAAACTATCTTTAGAAAACTTGTAAGCACAAAAGTATGAATATTTGTGTCACATGACTTTTAAAAACCAGTCAGTATGTAACAATTTTTAATTGCTGTCTGATAACAGAAATAAATATTTAATTATAAAAAATATATTAAAAAATAGTAATACAACAATAGAATTTGGAGTAATAATTTTGATACTATCTAAGCTATAATAAATTAAACACATTTGTTCATCACAAAATATTATAATTTAAATACATAATTTATAACACAAATATTAAATATATTTTTTTATTTAAAATAAATTAGTTTATCTAATTTTAAGACATTATTTTGAAATTAGCTTTTAGCATATGTTTAAGAAGACTTTTAATATATTATTTGACAATGGCCAGTTTTCCCAACCATACAAAAATTATATATTTAACCTTACTTTAACATATTAATATAGTTTTTAGGTATTTACTACTCTCACTTTACTTTAACAAAGCATTTTTAAAATATTACCAATATTATACAGTAGTTATACCATTCAAAATGTATCCTTAATTTAAAATTTTTTAAAAATTGACTCACTGAACCTAACTGGACATAGCAGAAAGGGCACAATATATATATATATATTATCTTTTAATAAAACCAATATTCTATATACATTCTTCAAGTCAATTTAGCTTTTCTAGGTTAATGCCCTATAGTTTAATGTAGTGATAAAAATGGTAAACTGAAGAATTAAAGAAGTCTGGATTAATTTCCAGTTTCTGGGGAAAAAATACACCATTTATAATAAATTGTATAAAACTGTTTGCTTAATTTGCACCCTGATACTCAAACATGATTTCCTAAGTGACTAATCATACAATTAATACTTTTCTATTTTAATAAGAAAGTTATAAACATATTCTATGTTTCTTGAAGGTATAAAAAGAAACATAATTAAAATTCATGTTTATAATACAATATCATAGTTTTAAAAGTATCATGTCTTCATCAGTAATGTAGTATAACTCAAATCTCATTATTTAATTTTTCATTTAAGTAAAAAGATTTGAATTTATACCATAGAGTAGATCAACTATCTCGATTACAATTCTTCCATCATCTAAAATATAAAATTTTAGAAATTAATGTATAAAAAGATAGATAAGTTTTGCATAAACACACACACACATATATATGGATGGCTAAAAAATAAAATTAATTATTTCTGAAGTCAATTATTCTTTGAATTCCAGAAAAAAATATACTTCAAGTGATTTATTCATAATTCAGAAAAATATTTTTCAGATGAATCAGAAAACAATTACACTAATAGGAAAAAGATATAATGTTCAAGAATGGACATATTTTTATTAAATTAATTTAGCATAAATTTTATTAGGCATTGATAAAATATTTGTAAATGAAAAAGTTACATTATATATATATACATTTTCATGCATTTTAATTTAACATAATGGTAGTATGATGAACTGAGAGCTAAAGATTCCTGGATTGTAATGTCAGATTGCCTTTTAAGCAATAAACATCCAATTACCATTGTGTCTTTATAAATATGGACTCAATATCCAAGTATCCAATAATTTTTTTTTTAAAAAGAAGAATTTACAAATTTCATATGCAAGACCATAGTTTCGATTTTGCAAATTACCTCTCTCTAGATTTATTATTATATCTTTTTCATAATGATATAATTATATTTTATTAGTATTTTTGTAGATGACAAATATGTATATTTAAAAAATTAAATTATATGGGTATATAGAGAATGTTACTATTATCCATGGTTTCAAGTAATTTTAGAAAGATGAAATTAAATGGCAGTAGATGAGAGGGGACTATAATATTTCATTTATTGTACAGATTTATATATTAAACAAAAGTATAACTGTGATTAAAAAAAAAAACTACCATAATATTAAAATATAACTCCATTTTATCACAAATACTTTACGATCAATATACAGAGCATTATTTGTACATAAACAAGGTAATATTTAAGAAGTAGAAAATTTATTTGACTTAATAATTTCTAGGAAAACAAAACAATTAATATCAAGATATCAATGAGAGAAGTGTTACCAGAATTCTAATCATACAAGATTAATATTAACAAGCATAAAATACCTTTTATAGTAATAATAATAAAAGCTATAAAATATTGTAGAATTTAATTTATATTCATTCATTCATTATTATTATTATTATTATTATCAGAAATAATATAATTAACTAATAATTATATAGATACAAAATAAAACACTTATTTTTAATAAACTGGCACTGCAATATAAGGGCTTATCCAACAACTCTTCATAGTGGAACAGTTAAAAAAAACATTCCTCACAAGACTTGACTATTGAAAGGCGGTGAAAGTTTGAGTGATTTTCAATCGTTTTACTCTCAAGCTAAAAAGGTAATAGCTATGTGAAAGAAAAATCGTAAGCCTCATGTTTCACTTTGTCCAGACTCGAATTCAGGTAATAAATATGACGATAGATGTGCTACACTAGTAATTCCTTTCAATTAATGTTATACACCCTAAATATAATTCTCTTTTCATTTTAAAAAAGTTTGAAAATATTTAATAAAAACTAGTTTTACACATAATGGGAATAAATAAAAATAATCAAATGGTTTTATTGCGCTGGGATATATAAGAAGTTCGAGAACCAGAAGTGGCAGAGCTGGGTGCTATTCTTGAACCTTCAGCTGCAGAATTTATCGCTCTATCATTGCACCAAATCAGGCATGCATCTACATACAGATTTTTATTTACTTTTTTTAAATAATAATTTTTTTAATGGCAAAGTTGAAGATATTTAAAAAAATATATATATATAAATCGATATATACGACTTAAAACTGAGTGGACATAATTCTTTTGTAATAATAATAAAAACAACAAATATACCTGGGTCTCGTTTTATGCAATAAATAAGTTCCTCAGAACACGCGCACAAAAATAGATTTAACTTACCTTAAAAATGGGGGATACAGACAGTAATTTTCCAAAAATTGCATAAAAGCAAAGCAACAACGTAAAATTACTTTAAAATTCGCATAAAAAAAAAAATAAGAAAATAAAATATGACTAATAAAATATTTCAAATTTGAAAAAAATTGATACAAGACAAATGTTTTTTACTTTTTTTTTTATTAACTACAATATTTAATTTTATTCAAAACAATATATTTTTATGCGTAATTTACATTTTTTTCATACATGTACGGTATTTTAATCATTATCACTATTCGAGACATCAGATTCATCATAATGTGATGTGGGGTTCTGTAGCTTTTCCTTAAATGAAGTCAAGAGGAAATACAACTAAAACATTTTCCAATCGCTGTTGATCCTTCTCATTTCGCTAAGCGATCTAAAATTGAAATTTTTGTTTACAAAGAAATTTATTTTCTTGGGTGTTTTTCTCTCTCTCTGTTACAGTAAACTAAAAGTTTAAATAAAAATAAGAACTTAGACTTACGATAATAAAAAGACAATGACTTACCACTGTTGGGCAAAATTTAATTAAAACTAACAATTAAAAATTAAATTCTTATTTCTGTCTTTAATTTTCAATTCCGTTTAAAAATCAAATTTCACCATTTCACATCACCTTAACATTACGTAATTTTTAAATTGTTAATTACAATTAAAAATCAGATTTTAATTGTCAAATTTAATTGTGCCCACCACTGTTACTCACGTTTTAAAAATAAACTTGCGGACACTAAATGATTAATTGATTATGTACTCTTTTTATAAAAAGCAAAAATAGAACGTGATTTAAAATGCAAAAATAACAACATACCATTTTTCATCTATAACGTTTGAACAGATTTACATTATAGTCTTGTAAAATTTAATGTGTGTATATAAAATTGGGAAATTCTGATTTTAAGTGAATTATGAACTTCTTTATTGCATAAAATCTATTACAGTACTATTATAAAGTGCTGAAAATATTTAAATTATTAGTTGGAAGTTGAACTCCGATAATGTGCTATTACTTTAAATATGATGTGTGTGCGAAATTTATAATATTTAAAGTAATAGCGCATTATCGGAGCTCAATTTCTGATCTAATATTCTTTCCCGCATAAATGAAAACTGCATACAAAGATATTAAGAACAAACATGAATCGCAAAACTTCAAAATCGCATTAAATAAATCCGCATAAAACGAGACCCGGGTGTACATTATAAATTTCCAAATAAAATATATAAATATTGCAGAAAATATTTTTTTTTTCTTAGCAGATAAAAGATCTTGAGATCTGAAAAAATGCCTGAAATGAAAGGTTTGGATTGTGTTTTATCTTATACGAGTAAAATTATGATTAAAATAAGAAATTTTTTAGTTATATCACTTCAAGTACAAAAGCCAATTCTATTTCTTTTTTTTTTTTCAAAATTAACTAGCCACCCCCCACCCAAGAGAATCTTTCAAATGCATTCACATCATTCATTTAACAGACAGCTACACACACCCGACAATTTTCTATTACTTAAAATATATAAATTACCAAAAATCCCATGGTTAATATATAGAAGCTGAATCACACTAACAAATTTTTATTTTTTCTTATACACCTGGATTATTTTAATGCAATTTTGAAGTTATGCAATTCATGTTTCTTCTTAATATCTTTCAAATTTCACTATATTTATTAGATATCAAGAAATTAAAATTATTAATAACTTATTTTCACTTGAAATACTTTTTTTTTCTTTCAAAAATATAACGTTATATTAGCAGTTAATGTGAATATCGCCTGAAGCTGTATTTAGAAACTTAGCTTCTATGTAAATAACCTACTTATACTAATGAGTAAATAATAATAATAGATTTATACTTACATATAAAAATTTCACAATAAATATTCAAAAAATGAAAACTTTTATAACGTATTGTGTTATATATAACAGAAATAAATGAAGATTTTATAAACTGAAAATAATCTTTCTAATGATAATGTATAATCTTTTTGTTTTGATTGCAATTTAATTTTTTTAATATAGAAACAAAAAACCATTAACATAACACGAGACTGAAACTGGCGCTAGTTGTACATCACAACACGAATAAAAATAAAGTGGCTAACAGGTTTCTCTGGGCATAACTGCTGAAAGATTCTTGACTTCGTTTAAGGAGAAGCCACAATACATCACATCACATCGAATCTGACTTCTTACCAGTTTACAAATGAACGCTAGTATTAATGATTAAAATATGTATGAAAAATGTAAAATTAAGTACTGTAGTTAATAAAAAACATAAAAAAAGTTTGTCTTGTATTAATTTTTTTTCAAATATTTGAAATTTTTTATTAGTCATACTTTATTTGCTTATTTTTTTAATGCAAATTTTAAAGTAATTTTTCCTTCTTGCTTTGCTTTTATGCGAATTCTGAAAATTACAGCACCTATCCCCCATTTTTCAAGGTAAGTTAAGTCTACTATTGTGTGATTTTTTTAAATGTGGGTTTTCTGTGGAACCTATCTACTGCATAAAACGAGACCCAGGTGTATTTTTAAATGAACTATGGAATTGATCATTTATATCATAAATTATAGCAGATTTCCAGCCATGTATATATCAAGTTATTTGCCCAAAGACAAGTTGAAGTAATTAGGTATCAGGTATTACAACGAAGAAATATTTGGTCCATTTGGAATAATCAAATCTTTTTTTACTTAGTATGTACTTTTTTTTTGAATTCAAATAGATTCCAAATTTTATCTAATGACATAAAAGTACACCAATTATCACAACTAATAATATTAGAAAGAATAATATTATTGTTAGCATCTTGGGAGATTACTATAATTTGAGCATCTTAAGTGCAGGATGGGCAAAACACTTTAGTTAATCAAACTGAATTTTTTAATTTTTATTTTGATCAGCTGAAAAACAATCCTGAAATGTTTACTTCAAATCAATCTACTATTGTACTATATTAAACAGGCCAATAAAAAGAATAAATACTTATATTTAAAAAAAAAATGTGATAAATGATGAAAGTAATTCATGAAATTGCTATTGGGATAACAAAAAATAAGTAGAAATATAGTTAAAGAAAATATCAAGACAAAACTTTATTAATTTAATCATAAACTAAGTAGTATATATAGAAATACTTCAATAGATAAATAATATTACTAAGGCAGTAAACCTCAAGAGAGTGCACTTGAAAATGCGAAGGTGACGACTGCTACAGTTTGTGGTTAAGACCTGTAGAGATCCCCACCTTCGCATTTTCAAGTGCACACTCTTGAGGTTTATTGTCTTGGTAAATATTACTTAAGTAATGTGTGTGTTAAATAAATTTATAATTCAATAGATAAAGTAATTACCCAGTCAATTCCAAACAAATTTCGTTTATAATCATTTAAAATGTCCTTTTAATAAAAACAATTTCAATAACATTCTTTTCATTATTTTCTGTGTTCAATCTAATAAATAATCAGTAAATATATTGTTTTGGAAAATTTTATTTATAAATTCTCTTGCTAAAGATTATAGAACAAACAATAAGAACCATAAAAATGGTTGTTTTACTTCAATATCTTATCATATTTAAATCCATAAATTTAGATATGATAACTTCATTTTCTTTGATCTATCTTCATATTCTATTAATTAAATATTTCTTCTGCTTTTAATTTTCTTTTATTCCTTACCATTTTCTTCAAAGGTTTTACTATTTATATAAACTGCTGCTTTTTTGTTCAGTTGAGAATAATAATATTTTTATTAGTTTCCAATAATTTTAATGTAGCACAAATAGTGATGGACTTAAGAGTTATTTACGATTTTTACATCAAAGTTCAATCTGTCATTTTCAAGCAATAAATCACCAGAATTGGATAAAATATCTTACTTTACGCAGATGTGTAAAACCTCAACTTTCAACTATGACATATTTATCATTATTAGATGTTAGATAATAATGAGATCAACTTTTCTCATTATATAGAATTTTTAACAATTTCTATTACTTAACATGCTCAAGAATTAATACAGTTATAAATGGTCGATATTTTTAAAGGACATTCATTAGGAGTATATTTCGTTTTAACCAAGTTCTATTTTTAAAAATCATTCAGCTTTTTAATAACAGATAACAATAATATATATATATATACCTAATGTAAATATTAAAAAGAAAAAAGGATCAAGTTTATTTTTGTCCATATCTAAGTAAAATTAAATAAGCAAATGCATACATATTTATCTGCATCACATGATCATATATTAATAAGACTGATTATAGTTATTATGGAAGTTATTCATGAGTGATAATTAGAAAGTACTTGCGATTCACGCATTACACAATTCAAATTCAATTAAAAAGACTCAACCATAATAATTCAGATAATACTAATGTCCCAAATAATAAAATGAGTTTATCTTATAATAATAAATACATTTACTGAATGTGAATTATTTTAAGTATCTTAACAAGTTTTATAAAAAAAATGACTAGGATGTTGAAGCACAATAATATTATTTTAAATTAAATCAGTGGTATATAAGGGTTCTCTTGTGATTTTTTATGTGAAAGTGAGGTAAAGATCCCTACTGATCCAAGGAATAATGCTCTGTTAAGATTCTGAAAATATAACTGAATATTTATTGTAAAAATATATTGTTATTGGACCAAGCATGTGAAAAGAATGAATGGCTACATGGTAAAAAAAGTATTTTTCTGATGATCTTTATTTTATTCTGGTTATTTCAGAAAACTTAAAATGGTGCAATATTGATTGCTTTCATTAGAATGTAGTTAAGGAAAAAATACATTGGGGAAACATAAAATTTGCTGTAGGATAATTAACAGATTATTCCTTGTCTTTCTTTTTCTTCTTTTGTAGTTAGAATAGCAATGTTATTTAAGAGCAGATACTAATAACATTCATTCAAATTTTAACTCTCTTAAGATTATATTCTTAAGATTAATTTTTACTGACCTATGAAATTTAGCACAATGATAGAATGATGGACACAAGAGCTAAAAATTCCTGGATCAAAACGCAATGCCATTTTTGGTGCTTAAACATCCAAGATATGCGGCACAACTAACTATATGATTATTTTGTGTTGGGATCCTTTATGATTTTCCAATAAGAAGATTATAAAAATGAAAATTTTACCATATATAAAAAAAAAAAAATCAAACTTAACCTTTTTAATCAAGCCCTGACACTTTCAGTATTTGAAGTCCTTGACCATTTCTTTCTTTATAAACTACCACATAATTACAGTTTATAATACAAGCACATATCCTATACTGTTTATATCTTCCCAGTTCATAAAACTCATAATCCTTTAAATTAATTTCAATATTTGTATAATCGTACATATATATAATATTAAAAACGACAGATTAAACTGTATAATATTTAGATTAAAAGTCAAACATTAAACAACACTTTCTTCTATAGACGTCGAATAATGCTCACTAGTAACAATCGCTTTAATACTTGCAGTTATTTACATTAAAATAAATTGTAATCAATCACCATTAAACGAATAATTCAAAAATTTTAAACTAGTCAAGTTTGACATGCAAAGTCTAGAATTTAGCTTTAAGTAGATGAAACTGCATTATCAGCTGGGTTAATGCATAACAAACTAGCATACCCCCCCTCTCCCATTGCTTTTATTTTTAACCATACATCAAAGCACCACAGTCAATTATGACAGAATGCAAACCTGATGTCTAAAGCTGCATGCTTTTTTTAATCGTTATATATATGCGCCTAAATAATTATAACAAAAACTTAATCATAGAAAGAACTCTTTTATTAATAAATAAAAATAGAATTAATGAACTTAGAAGCTCTATTATTAATCAGAAAGTTAAACATATTTGCTAGGTAGTACAATGTCGGGATTTTTTATGATTCCTACGAGCAACAATAAAAAGTAATCACACAAATTATGTAAACGTTTCACAATTTTACACTCGTTAAGTGAAAATAAACAACTTTAAAAATAGAAAGAAATTACCAAATAATTGTTCAAAATTAACAAGTGCAGACGATACAATTAAATTGAAATATATACAAACAGCTATAGATTGCATAAATGTGCTTATTGATATATACATAGTAAGTGACCGATTGAAAAGCCGAAAGCACCACAGTAAGTTATAAATATTTCATCATCATCAATGAAAACTTGCCTTTGCCAGAGAAGTGACTCCTTCAAATACATATAAACACAGCCATTAATATAATAGAAATATTAAAATTGGAAAACCTAATTGAAACTTGTCCAAATGAACAGGATGCTAACAAGAAAAAAGGACTGATCCTAAAAAGCCCTCCCCCCCATGGCCAGTTAATATTAATACAGTCAGCAACTATACTCCATTTTATGTTTACTTGATTCTTTAAATAATGCATCAAGAATACTCAGATAACTAATCAATAAATTTAAGATTCAGACTTTACATAAGTAAAATATATATACTTAAAAAATAAATAAAAATAATAATAATAAATACAACAGAAAATAAAATATACAAGAGAAACATTTACATATCCATGTTTTATAATAAATAAATACTTTTTTTACTGTTTAGAAATTAATCTAAAAATAAACTTTATGTTCTTAATTTATATATTTAGAATTTTTTTTTTTTTGATAAAGAAATGTAAAAATAAAACTTATTATTATTTAATTTTACCTCAATTATTATTAATACGTTGTACAGGCTTAAACCTGCATTTATATATGTAATATATGGGGGATTCGAACTCAGACTTTCACATGACCCACTACTCTCAGTGACATCTCATATTGCTGACCCATCTGATCACACACATGTTGAAAAGATAAATAATCACCAATAAACGTATTTCATGCTAAACCAGCAATCATCAGTTGGTCTAGATTACTATCCTCACACATATATATAATCAGTGCTCAGCTTTATATTAAGATAGCCAATCTTCATACTTTAATGGACAGGCTTCAAACTATTCCAACTCACAACTCTTCAGCCTTCCATTTCATTGAAAATCTGATGATGGAAGGTTCAAAGCCCTTATTAGTGCCAAGGTTGTCATCCTACCCATGTTGACATATTAGTCATTCAGACCCCTCATGTACAAAAGAATAATCCATTTATACGTACTGTACATCAGGGGTCAGAATGACTAATATGTCAACATGGGTAGGATGACAACCTTGCCACTAATAAGAGCTTTGAATATTCCATCATCAGATTTTCAATGAAATGGAAGGCTGAAGAGTTGTGAGTTGGAATAGTTTGAAGCCTGTCCATTAAAGTATGAAGATTGGCTATCTTAATATAAAGCTGAGCACTGATTATATATATGTGTGAGGATAGTAATCTAGACTAACTGATGATTGCTGGTTTAGCATAAAATACGTATATTGATTATTTATCTTTTCATTATG
Source organism: Epiperipatus broadwayi (assembly GCA_028023455.1). Taxonomy (NCBI): domain Eukaryota; kingdom Metazoa; phylum Onychophora; class Udeonychophora; order Euonychophora; family Peripatidae; genus Epiperipatus; species Epiperipatus broadwayi. Next base: position 10,954,389 of record JAQFVV010006201.1, read on the forward strand.
TGTGTGATCAGGTGGGTCAGCAATATGAGATGGCACCGAGAGTAGTGAGTCATGTGAAAGTCTGAGTTCGAATCCTGCATAAACTCAATTATTATTATTATTTCTTCAATATGATGTCTTTTGGCAAAGAATACAAATTAGATTTGGAAGATGATTTTTCCACTTGTACTCTTTCTTTTAAGACTAGTTTTCATTTTCTCTGCTGTGGAATCAGCTGAGTGAGGAAGCAATGATAATTATGGCTTTTAGTCATATTCAAGGTGATACTATATACTGGTGGGATTCACTTATTTACAAAACTAGTTATGTTCAGAGAATATAGACAGTCTTTATGAGAGAGCTATTGGAGGGAGAAACAGCAAGAAAAGACGAAATACCAGGTGTTGCAGGATAAATGGCAACCTGGGGAACCATTCACCTCATTTTTTTGCCAGCAAATAACAAAGTTAAAATTGTTAATGACTAACCCATTATCAGAACACCAAATCATGCGAATAATAAAGCATAATTTTCCACATAATACAGAACAAATGTTGATTGAAACAGAATGCAAAACATTAGAGCAGATAGCTGAGTCACTTAGGGAAATTGATAACACAAGGCCAAAGTATGAAAATGAGGAAAAGGAAATTTGAACCTCTAGGAATAGAGAGACAAGTAAATAGCATGAAGTGTGATTCACATAAAAAAATTGGAATAGAAATAACAATAGAAAATTTTACAGCATAAAGAGCTATGGGCAAAAAGAAAACACAGAATAGAATATAACAAAGGGAATATAATAACCACCCTCAAGTAACAAACTTAGTATGCAACTGGAATAAAAGAGAGACAATATTAGCACCTCAGCATTGCCTGAAAGTAAAAGTAGTATTGGATGTGGTTATAACAAACATGCTGCTGGACTTAGGAAGTCAAGTGTAAGTAATGTCACAGGAAAAGTTTAAGAGAATGAGCTGTATCAATTCTAAAATCAAAATTTTGCCATTAAAAACAGTGTATGTTACTAAAAACAATAATAAAAAGACAAAATTTGCATCAAAGCAGATGTGGGTAAACATGTGTACAGCAGAGAAAGAGTACAGTCATGTATTGCTTATTTTATAGGGACTAATCCACAAAATCTGACTTCATGCACAGGGCCAGCTGTGTGTTAATTATAAACTAAATCAAATAAAATTAAACAAAAAAGTATTTAAGTTTATCAGACAAAATATATAAATATGCCAGGGGGTGTTGCATCCAATACATGGAAGTAAAACTGGAAATATGCGAAAAGGTAAAAGAATCAAAATTTATAAATAACTATCAAAGAAGGCGATTGGAGCAAGTGCTGAAAGAGTACAAAACCATTTTTTCAGAAATCCCCAGAGTAATTATGAGCACAGGATAAAACTCATGAGAGATCAACCATATCAGGCCAGGGCAAACCCTATTGCACATCAATACAGGGGGGAGATAGAAGAGCAGATAAATAAAATGCTAAGGTGAGAAATCATATCCAAATGCTTATCACCTTTTAACAACCCTATTGTAACCATAAATAAAAAGAACGGGTCTACTCGACTATATTTGGACATAAGAAAATTAAACAAAATAACTATCTCTGACACAAACACTCCTCCATCCATATATGGATTATTGATAAAATTTCATAATAAAAAGATATTTTCGACATTCAATCTAACTGTCAGATCAAGTTACATCCAAATGATTGGAAATTCACCACCTTTCAGTGTAATGGGCACACTTACAACTTTAACCAGATACTGTTTGGCTAAAAAAATTGTGGGTTGGAGCTCATACAGTGTTTGGACTGGGTATTATTGGATGAAATAAAAAAATTAGTGGTGATTTAAGTCAATGACATTGTATTGGCATCAGAGTATAGAAGAGCATTTTACTCAATTAAAGCAGCTGTTGAAAAAATGTAAACAAACAGGAATCAAAATAATTTTTAAAAAAAAAGCCAATTTAATGACAGCTGAGGTCAAATTTTTAGGTCACATAATAAGTGATAAGGGAATTCAACCACATTCTGAAAAAAAAAAAAAATCAAGCCATTCAGAATTTTTCAGTGCCAAGAAATAAAAAACACATAAGATCCTTCCTAGGGTTATGTAACTTTATAGGAATTTTTTTTTTGATATGGAGCCACTAAAAAAAAAAGAAAGGCATTGGGTATAGATAGAACAGCACAATAACAGTTTTTAAAATGTGGTAGTTGAGGAGGGACCATACTGCTGCCGTCAGATGGTACTGCGACACCATCAACGACCGGCCTGAAACATGCAAGTGATAAATTTATTTATGAAAGTGGCTCAAAATTGACAAAAACGAAAACAACAAAATGCTATGAAATTAAAAAAAAAAAAAAGAAAATACGAGAAAGAGCTACCCCCACCCTATAATCAAAAATTCTTCACTTAAATCGAAAAATAAAAATTCTTGAAGATATATATATCCAAGAAATACATGGAAAGTACAAATTATTAAAAAACAACAAGAAAATGGTATCAAATCCTATAATAATTCAAATTTAAAAAATAAATAAGTCCGTGATTAATACAAAAACAAACATGGTGGACAAAAAGCAGGCAATCCAAAATCATCTAATTATTTACCTTTCAACATTTCCAAATGTGAATGGGCAAATTAAGTAGCTGTCAATATTTGCAAACGATCAGATTTAAAAGCAAGATTACATAAACTAAAAAGAAAATTACTGGTTTGAAATTATGGCATCTCATCAAACGCACTCCCCCCAATGAAGAATTTCTATCCAAAAATAACTGAAATGCACAAATTAAAAAAATTTGATCAAAAATAATTAAAAGCAACGGTTATATAAACTAAAGAGAATATTATATGAGAAAATCTGTTTCTCAAATTGAATCAAAAATACAATCAAAAATAATTAAAATGCAAATACAGAATTTGGTGTATTACTAAGAGATAAACTTTCCCCCTCCTGCATGATGAATTACTGAGTAACTTTTCAAAAATATACATTTAATATTTAAAAATAAAAAGACTATTTGCAAATAATAAGTCACAACACTTAAATACTTTCAAATGCCTTTATTTGTGCCTCAAGACGATTCAAGAGGCATAAGTTTTACAATGCAATCAACAAGAATCATTACAAAGAAATTTAGGGAGTGTCGGTGCGTGTCAAGCGCATCCGCACCCATACACTTGATTCAATGCATATGATTTTGAACATTCAAGTATAAATGTATATAAATGTATGGATAGGTGAGTGGGATATTAATAGTTCCAGAAGTGCAGTGACACAAAATTCACCTGCCCTTCCAGACTTACACACATAAACCCAACTTCTTATGCTGAAATTATTGTTCACAAAACTGTCCAATTATACATGTCCATTTCTCCATTAGTTATTTGGAGACAAAAATGTTGTTATATTATCAGCAATGTTACACTTTCAGAACACTTCTATTCGTGTCTCATTATTATTGGGGGCCATAGCTTGAAAGAAACAAAGCAACCGCTTCAGTTGCAGTGGGAATATTGTCCTTGGATTGTCTAATTGTACAAGTCTATTTCACCATTTGAGCATTCCCAGTACTGTTATAAATGAGAAGGTGTTTGGATTGTCCAATTGTACAAGTCTATTTCACCATTAAAGCTCTCCCAGTTCTGTTATAAATGGCTTTATAGGTATATATGCTTATTTCTTGGTTTGCATGGCATACCACTTAAATACACAGTAATAAATAGTAAGTAATTAAATATAATTATAGCAAGTTGAAAAATATAGTATGTTTTTAAAGTGGATTTTAAAACACAAACTTGTAAAAATAAAAAGATTACTTTGCTTTTTTTTTTTTAGAATAAAACAGTTCTTAGCAAGAGAGTGGGAGAATAGAATGTTTGGAAAATCTAAAAATAATTCTTAAGTAAAGATTGAAACTAACTCCCCCTTTTATAAATTACAGAAAAGAATGTATGTATACACTTCAACAAAAATCAATAAATTAAAAATTAACTGTGATAAAACACAGTTGCTGAAGCTTTAAACATAAAATTATAACAATAAAGCTGAGCGCTTTTGGGGGACTTAAGCCTCCATAATCATAGCTCAATACAAAACAAATACAAAATATAAATACTTATTCACAAGCAAAATGCGTATCTGAAAATAAGATGTAAACTAAATCTAAATAAATAAATAAAATACAATATAAATAAATAAATATTATAACGTCCATATTTTAGAAATATTAAAACAAGAATCCTTTCTATTAATAGCATTGGGATTACCAGCTATAAAACAAGCTTCTTTAACCTTACGCTTTACGTCATTCTTCTCCGTACACACTAATTTTGCCTCTACTGGTTGACATAAGTGTCCAGCCTTATTTTCATGTTCCACAAACACTGAATTTCCCAAAAATTTAGTTTTAGTACGATGATATAAATATTTATGCTGTGAAACTCTATTTAAAATATTGGTTTTAGTTTCACCATAATAAATAGAACCACAATCTTTATGAGGACAAGAAACACTATAAACCACATGCTGAGTTAAATTAGATTCAATTTTAAATTTTGAATTGTTAATCAATCTATTCGTATTTGGAGGTGAATGAAAAATTACTTGAAAATCTGGAGATAACTTATTAATTAACTGTTTTGCAATAGAATGAATAAATGGTAAAACTATACGAGGTTTTTCAATCTTGTCAGGTTTAAACTGCAAATTATGTAAAAATTTTACAACTCTATTGTTAATAATTGAACGTTTATGTCCAAGTTTGACTAAGTCCTCAATAAAACAAATAAGATTTTCTTTCCTATGTGCCTCAAATTTGCAAAGATGGTGGTTTCTATATAAAAATGAATTCAAAGATGCCAACTTGTGCACTTGGGGAGAGTATGAATGCGGATGAATTAAACCCCTAACTTCAATAGGTTTCACAAACATACGGTAGTCCAAATGATCCTCTGTTCTATGCACAATAATATCTAAATATTTCACTTCCTGTAATGCATCTTCCCAATTTATCGTAAGATTTAAACTGGTAGCCTCATGAATACTACTTTGAATCTCCAAAATGATATTTTCAGGAGCCACAATAAATATATCATCTACATATCTAGTGTAGATAATATCTGGTACAGAGTTAATAAATGTAGGAATAATACTACACTCAAAATGGTCTAAAACTATACTAGAAAGAATTCCACTAAGAGGAAGTCCCATAGGCCAACCATTCATCATTTGAAAACAAGAATCTTTAAATGTAGTCATTAAATTTTCATCCAGCCAAGTCAAAAATCCAACAATAAAGTCAACTTTATTAGATGGAAAGACTTTATCAAGTAAAGATAACTTGACTATATCTATTGACTGCTTACGATCAATGGACCCATACAATTCCATAACATCCAGCGCTGCCGATTTAAAATTAGAATTAATTTTAGCATCTTTAATAACATCAATAAATTTAAACAATGAATTGACTGTAAACAACCCAAAACCTATAGCACCAATCAACCAACGATTAATCAAAACAGAAGTTTCAAAATAATGTACACTACCAAAATCCATCATTAAACATAAAGGCCTATCTCGTTTATGTAATTTAACATTTGCAAAAATTCTAGGAAGGGATGATGCAGACGGGTAAACTTTAAAATACTCTAATTTTGTTAATGCTCTCTCTTTTTCTTTACGTAAAACACTAGCAATAAATTTCTCGCGATTAGGCTTACAATTAAATCTTTCAATCTTTTTAAACTTTAATTTATCAATTTGCATAAAAATTTTACCCACAAATTCCTCCTCTTTCATCAAAACAAACCTGTTCCCCTTATCTTCTTTCATGCAAACAATATCATGCTCACACATAAATTGTTTTGTATGCGATATGCACTTATTCCAATTCAAATTATTATTGTTGAGATTTCTATTATTAATGATCTTCACTATATTACCAACACAAACATCTCTAAGGGGATTATTTAATAATGAAGCTTCAACATCCGCAATCAGCTCAATCTTCGGCTTTGCCCATTGACCTCCAATAAATTTAGGACCTCGTTCTAAAACATACTTAACATCCTCCGGAATATTTACACCAGACAGATTCACAAATTTGTTTTCAACCGCAGATGGTAAAACAATATTTTGCTTATATGCAAGAAACTTAAGTTTTAACTCAAATCTTTTAACAAGCATATCCTCATTCTTCTTAAATTTGTTCAAAATAAAATAATAGACCACCTTTTTTTCTCCCTACGTAATGCCCTCTTACAACCTTTAATAATTGATACGAGCAGTTGGCGCTGCAATTGCATCTTGATTTTATCAAAATTATAAATAGATCTATCAATTTTAACTCTGCAACAGTTCGGGATTATCTTGAATTCTTCACACTTTTTCAAAAACGTTATATGTTGTTGAAACATATTAATTGACAAACCGATACGCAATACTTGCTTATAATATATAAAATCCATAATGAAAAGAATGTATGTATATACTTCAACAAAAATCAATAAATTAAAAATTAACTGTGATAAAACACAGTTGCTGAAGCTTTAAACATAAAATTATAACAATAAAGCTGAGCGCTTTCGGGGACTTAAGCCTCCATAATCATAGCTCAATACAAAACAAATACAAAATATAAACACTTATTCACAAGCAAAATGTGTATCTCAAATAAGATGTAAACTACATTTAAATAAATAAATAAAATGCAATATAAATAAATAAATATTATAACATTCATATTTTAGAAATATTAAAACAAGAATCCTTTCTATTAATAGCATTAGATTACCAGCTATAAAACAAGCTTCTTTAACCTTACGCTTTACGTCATTCTTCTCTGTACACACTAATTTTGCCTCTACTGGTTGATATAAGTGTCCAGCCTTATTTTCATGTTCCACAAACACTGAATTTCCCAAAAATTTAGTTTTAGTATGATGATATAAATATTTATGCTGTGAAACTCTATTTAAAATATTGGTTTTAGTTTCACCATAATAAATAGAACCACAATCTTTATGAGGACAAGAAACACTATAAACCACATGCTGAGTTAAGTTAGATTCAATTTTAAATTGTTAATCAATCTATTCATATTTGGAGGTGAATGAAAAATTACTTGAAAATCTGGAGATAACTTATTAATTAACTGTTTTGCAATAGAATGAATAAATGGTAAAACTATACGAGGTTTTTCAATCTTGTCAGGTTTAAACTGCATGAAAATCGGCAGCGCTGGATGTTATGGAATTGTATGGGTCCATTGATCGTAAGCAGTCAATAGATATAGTCAAGTTATCTTTACTTGATAAAGTCTTTCCATCTAATAAAGTTGACTTTATTATTGGATTTTTGACTTGGCTGGATGAAAATTTAGTGACTACATTTAAAGATTCTTGTTTTCAAATGATGAATGGTTGGCCTATGGGACTTCCTCTTAGTGGAATTCTTTCTAGTATAGTTTTAGACCATTTTGAGTGTAGTATTATTCCTACATTTATTAACTCTGTACCAGATATTATCTACACTAGATATGTAGATGATATATTTATTGTGGCTCCTGAAAATATCATTTTGGAGATTCAAAGTAGTATTCATGAATTCATGAGGCTACCAGTTTAAATCTTACGATAAATTGGGAAGATGCATTACAGGAAGTGAAATATTTAGATATTATTGTGCATAGAACAGAGGATCATTTGGACTACAGTATGTTTGTGAAACCTATTGAAGTTAGGGGTTTAATTCATCCGCATTCATACTCTCCCCAAGTGCACAAGTTGGCATCTTTGAATTCATTTTTATATAGAAACCACCATCTTTGCAAATTTGAGGCACATAGGAAAGAAAATCTTATTTGTTTTATTGAGGACTTAGTCAAACTTGGACATAAACGTTCAATTATTAACAATAGAGTTGTAAAATTTTTACATAATTTGCAGTTTAAACCTGACAAGATTGAAAAATCTCGTATAGTTTTACCATTTATTCATTCTATTGCAAAACAGTTAATTAATAAGTTATCTCCAGATTTTCAAGTAATTTTTCATTCACCTCCAAATACGAATAGATTGATTAACAATTCAAAATTTAAAATTGAATCTAACTTAACTCAGCATGTGGTTTATAGTGTTTCTTGTCCTCATAAAGATTGTGGTTCTATTTATTATGGTGAAACTAAAACCAATATTTTAAATAGAGTTTCACAGCATAAATATTTATATCATCGTACTAAAACTAAATTTTTGGGAAATTCAGTGTTTGTGGAACATGAAAATAAGGCTGGACACTTATGTCAACCAGTAGAGGCAAAATTAGTGTGTACAGAGAAGAATGACGTAAAGCGTAAGGTTAAAGAAGCTTGTTTTATAGCTGATAATCCTAATGCTATTAATAGAAAGAATTCTTGTTTTAATATTTCTAAAATATGGATGTTATAATATTTATTTATTTAGATTTAGTTTACATCTTATTTTCAGATACGCATTTTGCTTGTGAATAAGTATTTATATTTTGTATTTGTTTTGTATTGAGCTATGATTATGGAGGCTTGTTATAATTTTATGTTTAAAGCTTCAGCAACTGTGTTTTATCACAGTTAATTTTTAAATTACAGGAAAAAAAATGTAAGAAAAAAAAAAAGAAAATAATAACAAATAAATGTAAAAATCAAAACAATATATAAAAGCACAACAAGCTTGTACATCTAATTTTAAATATTAATCATCTACTTTTAAAAAAATGGCGATCACTTCTAATTACCGAAACTAACAGATCTAAACATATTATATACATTTATGCACACCCACATATTAAAAAAAAAAAATAAAGCAGTCTTTAAATAACTCATTCCATGGCAAAGGCTTTTTCAACAGGTCTACATAAAAAATGGTAAAATAAAAAACATTACTCATTAAACTTGCCATTTGATAGGCAGTGAGAATTTGAACATTTTCCATTTTTTTGCCCTTTAGCTAAAAATAGTTATATATCCATTTATTGATTATTAATAGATTGACAGCTGAGTTATATGTGTAACGCTTACTTGATGAAAAAAAAAAACAAACTAAAAATGATTAAAAACTAATTGTATTTAGTATGAATTCGAATCCAGGTTGTAATTCATGCATAGCAGATGAATGCGTTGCACTACATTATAAATATCTTTCAAACATATATATTATGTAAATTTCAATAATGAAATTAACATAATGTAGACCCCAAGATGCTATCTATAATTTCGCAATTGAATATCATTACTAAATCAATAAAATAAACTTCCCCACTAAAGAAAAAAATCAAAGTCTATAAAGTTTGATAAAATTTAATAACTATAACTTAAAGCATTTTCTATTTTCAATATACAGCCTACATAATACGAGTCTGAGTATAAGACGATATTCTTAAATATCAAATGGCAAACAAAAATGATTTATAAATGGTAGTCTAATACATTTGCTCAGAGAACAATTCTAGACTTGGAAAACTAAATTATTCTTTTTTAGAATTTCAAAATGATAAGAAGAGGGACAAACTATCAATGTTGTGAAAATGTTAACTACATTTCAAACACACGTACATATATATAATTCAAATATGTACAATAATTATTTAAACATTTAAAAATAAAGGTTTCAATAACCTATAAAAACAGAACTATTTATAATATATCTATATTTTAAGTGTAGTACTATAAACGATATCTACATAAAATAATCTACAAAAATATATATATATTTAAGAGCAGATAGATATATACTCACAGTATTTAGACTACTGAGGCACCATCTGAAATAAGCTTGAAAAACAACATATATATCCACATCCAAGATTAGTTTCTAGCTATTGCTCTCAGTCAGTGAGGAACTTTGTATTTAGTCATCCAGAAACCATTATCAAGTCAATAGATAAAATTTCAAAAACATCCCAAAATTTTAAACTGAATTGACTTTCTCATATGGATTAATGATAATCAAGTATTTAAGTGGGTTGATTCATGCCAAAATTAATAAATATCCCATGATTACCATTTCTTATGCTTGCACATGTTCTCAGATCCAAGGCTCCTCACTGACGAAGGCCACAAGCCAGACACTAGTCTAGAGATATTGGATGAGTAGACACTAGATGTAGATTTTATCATCAAGCCTTCTGACACCCACTGATTACTCAGGCTTGCACTGAGTGGCAATATGTATAGAGAGTTTGCCTGTTTTTCATGCCAAAGTTGTGGGTAGATTTTAATTTGGCACTTGTAAATCAGAATGTAACAATAAATACTGAAGAAATGATAGATATATGTAAGAGATTGTGACTGGGACAATTGATAAGTACTGGCTCAGTGCTAAGTGCATATTGGGGGTCATTTGTCTTTATTCCTATGTTTCAAGAATTTATGGTGGAATGGAGATTATTAAGTATGTATATAGTTTATATAAAAAGGAAAAATAAAAGGAGATAATGAAAGATTAAAAAAATTGATATAAGGCAATAAACTGGACACATTTGATGGAAAATTGCTGATGTAGATATATTGCAAATCATAACATTAGAACTATTGCTTTACAATAGTGATTTAACACTAATGTTATAGCAGATTGTTAAAATCTAAATGAAAAGCAATAACGATCTAACCCAAATAATAATAATAATTTCAATTTATTAATATTTCAACAGTTAATAAAATCATTTAAAGAAATACATTACAACTTAAACATTCGATAAGCTAATTGTTGTTTCCTCAGCAAATGTCTTTAGATCCACAGAAAATATATCAATGCCATTGAAAATTATATTATAAAAATTTGGTAGTCTGTATAATGCTGCCAGATATAAAGTTTCACATTTATATTTATCAATATTAAATAAATTCTTATTCCTTGTATATACACAAGGAACTCATTAATATTTTTGAAATACAATTATTTTAAGAAGATATTTCAATGAATGATTAAATAAAACAATTTCTTATCATGAATCACTCTTCTATGAAACAAATTTATAAAAACATCTTTTGCATTAATTATATTAATGAATTTACTACACAATGACTGTAATTTATCTATATGAGATAATTTATCCTAGTCCATGTTATTGAACCATATTCCATTATAGGAAGTACAAGTGTTTTAAACAAATGCATCTTACTAAAAATATTAAAGTAATGTCCATTATGAAAAATAAAGTCAATTATTTTATTGGCTTTACATAAAACATTATCGACATGAGTCGTAAAAGATCCGTTTTGATTAAACCATATTCCAAGATTATTATTATTATAGCAATAATAATAATTATAAAAAATAAATAAATAAAGAATGAGATAAAATATAAAATGGAAATAAAAACGTTTTAAATACATTGCTCAGATAATAATTCTAAACTTGATAGTTAATCACTTAGAATTTTACAGTAATTAAAAAAAAAAAAAACAATACTGATAATATTCAATAAATGTTAACCATTTTTTCAAAACCAAATATTTAAAATATCTATTTCAATATATTTCAACAACTTTTTAAACTATTAATAGTAGTAGACTTTTTTCTTTTAAATACAATAGTATAAATAAATTCATTTAGACAAAATAAAGATGACTACAGGCTCAACATCTAATAGAATTACGACTCCTCTCCATCCGTTACAATACTGCATAATATCGAAAAAATTTTATTATTTTTATAATTAGCAATCACTCTATCTTAATTAACCATGAATTTTTAAAACCCATTTCCGGGTTAAAACTAACTAGATACCTATTTATCAATCTTTATTGAATGACTAGCTAAGATAAACTCTGCGTCATTTATGTAAAAAAAAAAATTCCAGATCTGTTAGTGGCCCGAAAATTGTCAAACTTAAATCAATATTTTGGGTATGGCCAAGAGGAGTAACTTCCCATGACACATTCAGATAAACTAATCTATCATAATCATCACCATCATTTAATCGAGCCAATGCAGGATGGGGGTCTCACCAAGTTTAATCCAGTTTCTCTGATCTCTTACCCATCTTCTCCACATTATCCCATTACACTTTCTTATTTGATCCATCTATCTTATATGTGGTCTCTTTCTAGAATTTTTTATAATCTCTTGGATTACAATTTAAGATTTCAACTATCCATCTACTATCATCTCTTCTAGCAATATGTTCGTCCCAACTCCACTTTAGTCTCTTAATTGTTTCAATGATGTCAGTAATTATTTATTTGTTCTCTCACTCATGTAATTCACTTTCAATTTCTTGTTACTCCTAACAAAATCTCAATAACCTTCTTTGAAAAGTCTGAAATCTCTATATTGCTCTCTTGATAAGCATCCAAGTTTCAGATCCATCAATAAGAATGACAAAACACATCAATCAAAAATTATTATTTTCAAATACATAGGCATATTTCCTTTTATAAACAAAAAATAGCAATAGAAGATACATAAAGGTAGTCAATAAAAGACTAGAAAAATTAATATAAGTTGGATATGCTTTCAATGGCTGATTATTAATAATTTATAATAACAATGTTAGAACTCATTACATTACAATAAATTATTTTATTATATTCTTTCAGAAAAAATTACAGTAAAATAATATTTTAAAACAACTGCCTTTTAATATCTTAATCGAAATAAATGTTAATTAAAAACATTATATATATTCATCCACCTCTTTCTTCATAAATATATATTGTGACTGCTTAGAATAGTCACAATGCCCTCCTATTAAAAAAAAAAGACTTGCAAAATCATGTAGAGTTAGTCAAATCAGTAAGATTTAATAAAATCAATAGAATTAAGAATGTTAATGCTGTGATGTGACGACTCATAAAATGAATTAAAATAAAATGAAAGTAAAGTTGAGTGTACAATGGTATTTTGTATATATGTTTAATTAAAGAACAATGTACAGATATAAATTGTTTCACTAGTCTATTAATTCACAGATAAAGGTGTAAGGGAGTGTCCTTGGATACTATCATGGTTGTATAAAATTAATAACAAAAAATGTAATAGTTCATATATATATTAATGTATTTTCACAGATACTGCTAGATCAAAAAACAGCAGATTTTTATAAAGGGGTGATGCATTATTCATGAGTAACAAAACGTTCATTATGTAAAATACATTTTGGTTTACAGAATTACACATTTTCAAACACATATGTTAAATAATGAATTAATATGTGCACAACGTTTTGAGGGATATTATTCTCCCCTCTTCTTTAGGTGTTGCTGGCCTGACCAGTGACAGTACTAGCATGGGATTCGAACCTGGACTCTTAGATTCTTGTGTATTGAATTTTAAAGTAACCCTTTAATCAACTGAGCCATCTTGCCAAAGGCAACAGTCTGTAAAAATTTCACATACTTATTTATGAGGTTCATCGTGATTTCTCCACTTTTTCCTAAAAGCACAGTTGATTAGTCATTTCTATACATCATGTATAGTCACACTAGGTTGGCTTGTGGGATTTTTTGCCATTGTCATGTGAGCAGCTTCTTTAAATTTTCTTCTTTGTAACTTTTTTTTTCTATCCAATATTTTTGTATTTTCCCAATTGAACATATGTTCATTGCACATACATGGTCTGCTACCTTAGACACATCAGCTTTCTTTCTGCCAATCATTAGTTTGTGTTCTTGCAATCACTTTTCAATGGGATGACTGATCTTACCAATATATGTTCTTCCACAGTCACATGATATTTTATAGATGCAGCTTTTTCTTTTCAGCATTTTGAGTTTAGTCATTGTAGATGTTAGAATTCCTCATAGTAGGGTATGGCTCTGGAAAGCTGTTCTGATATTACACTGATAGCAGATTTTCCTTAATTTGTTTGTCCTTTTTGGAATGTATGGGTACATTACAGTACCAATAATTGTCTTTTCTCTTGATGGTTCTTTTGTTTGTCTATTTAATGTTTTCTTAATAACAGCTGATGGATAAATTTTTATAAGAGTTTGTTCTATATGAAAAATAGTTATCCATAATAAGAAAATGTTAAATAGACAACAAAAAGAACCATCAAGAGAAAAAGACAATTATTAGCAAACAAATTAAGGAAAATCTGCAATCAGAGCAATACCACACAATGAGAAATTCTAACATCTACAAAGCCTAAACTTGAAATGCTAAAAAGGAAAAAACTGCATCTATGAAATACCATGTAAATTTGTAAGAACATATATTGGTGAGACCAGTCATCCCATCGAAAAGCCATTGCAAGAACACAAACTGATGATAAGAAGAGAGAAAATAGATGTGTCTAAAGTAGCAGAGCTTGTATGTGCCAATGAACATATGTTCAATTGGGAAAGTACAAAAATATTGGATAGAAAAGATACAAATAAGAAAAATTTTAAAAAACTGCTCACATGACAATGGCAAAAAATCCCATAAGCCAACTTAGTGTGACTATACATAATATATGGAAACCAGTAATCAATTTTGCTCTTAAGGAAAAAGTGGAGAAATTAGGAGGAACTTCATAGGTAAGTATATAAAATTTCTACAACTGTTGCCTTGGGAAGGATGGCTCAATTGGTTAGAGCATTACCTTAAAATTCAGTAAGAATCAAGGTTTGAATCCCATGCTAGTACTGTCACTAGTCATGCCAGCAGCACTTTTGAAGAAGAGGGAAGAATAAAGACCTCTTGAAACATTGTGCATATACTAATCTGTTTGATGTGCTACTATTAACAGTTGAATGTATTTGAAATATTTAAATAAAGTTTTTCTAAAGACATTCAATACACATATTAGATGATGGAAATAGTCAAATATAAAAATACAACTAAAATACCATCACCCCAAACCTTCATACACATCTTTCACTTTCCTTTCCACTTCTATTACTATTTTTCCATCACATTACTAACCATTTCTATGATAAAGAAATTATGGTTACTATTACATATTCTCTCTTCATTATCCAACACTTTAATTTTCCATACTTTATTCATTCCCTCTTTCTCTACTAATATATAAACTATTGTGTGAAATATATTATTTCTATACAATATATGTCCTCATAAATATCTGATAAATTTCCAATGCTCAAATTCACTTTCTGATAAACAATTTCTCAAAAGCTGTCCATTCTTGTTATACACGGCATCAATTTCTTCAATATGCCCATTCATGTCCCCTATAACCATTACCCCTCCCCCTTTTGAAACTCTGTATATCATTAATTAGGCATTCATTTATGCTAATATTTCACTCCATTATAGTTTGACTATCTCCAGTGGCGATATACACTATAGCAACCATCCATTTCTTATCTTCCTAACTTTATCTCAAATGACAAATGTTCTCAACACTTAACAGTATTTAAATATTTTTTGATATAACTCCTATACTACCACCCCTTTTTTTCTTTTCTATTTGTAATCTGCCACATCAAGTCTTCCAATGTAGATTCTTCTTCTCTTAGATGTGTTTCCACTACTGCTAATACCTACAGCTCATCATTTTTAACTTCATTTAATTCCAGCCACTTTTCTTGTCTCCTAATACCTTGCATATTCAAATTTCCAATTTTATCAATTTCTTCTTTTCTTACTCCCCTTTTATAAATTCTGTTAACTCTTTCTTCTCTACTACATTTATAATTAGCTTGTTTATCATTAGTTTTACCGACCCATTCCACCTCCACATCTACATTTATATTTAAATCAGCTATCCTATGTTTATTTCTTGCATCCTGTCCATTCTTAATCATCTTTTTGATAATACTGTAATTTAAAACCTACCCCCCCCCTTTATAAGTTTCCCAAACTATAGTATTTATAAATCAAACCCCTAATGCTTCACTTCCTTATTTTGCTAAGTACGATCCATCTTTATTATATAACTCCCTCTTACTAATAAAAAAAAATCCCGTACATCCACACACATAACATTATTTCTCTCGCATAATTTTTTCAATCTCTCGTTTATAATACATATCCTATCTATCATATGTCTATTATTGAATCTTAATAGAAATCTAACTATCCCTACTCATCCTTTAATCTTATTCAAATTACTAATCAATTTTTTTGTACTCATCCATTACCATCTCCAATGGCTGACAAATTTTTTGTCCCTATCATAACATAAACTTTGCTACTCCCTTGTTTCTTTACCTTATCTGTAACATCCCTGATTGTAGCTTCAGGCAAATATACTCTTACATACCTAATTCAATTTTCTCTTGCAATTACATCTCCACATTCTCTAATTAGCAAGTCTCTTGTCAATACTAATACAAGATTGCTCAATGTTGCGACCTGTATCAAATGTTTTCAGCAAATTTAGGTTATAGAATTTCACATCATAATCATCTTTATAATATGACTAAAACAAATCTCATATATACCTCTATATAATATAATGAGTGTGCTAATAGATGGCTAAAACAAATCTCATATATACCTCTATATAATATAATGAGTGTGCTAATAGCTCTAAACAAGCTTTTCTGATAAATGCCTGAAGAAAAAAGCATTTCAAATCTCTATCTATTATAAGCTCATTTGTAGTACAAGCTTATTAAGGTTAGTCATATGATATACGACTTGATTTTCTTACTATTATGATTTTGCTTTTGAGGCTTTGTAATGTTATATTGCTAAAGCTATTAATATATGGTGTATCTGAATTTAGTTCAGTCACAAATGGCTATTTAAGTTAGATAGCTGGATTTAAAGACATATAGATGGTTTGTGAATAAATTTTCCCTTTGAAAGATAATTAAGTATTAGATAAAGGTTGTGCTTGAATTAGTATTTTAGATCTAGTATCTGAATATCCTAGTACCTCACTGAGGAGAGCCATCAGCTCGAAACCGGTTTGGAGATAGGAATAATTCTAGATAGAGATTTTAAATACTTTCACTTCTGGCATTTATCAGAAAAACTTGTTTAGAGCTATTAGCATGCTCATTATATTACATTTGTAGTACAAGCTTATTAAGTTAAGTCGCATGCTGTATGACTTGACTATTATACATCTATATATATATATATGACACAAAAGATAGAGATGATGCATCTTTATAGATAAGATTAAAATAATTTCTGAGAGAGAAACAACAACGCCTATTTTTGGTTAATAATTATAAAGTGAAAACACTGAAAATGAATTAAACAAAAAAATTAAGCCATTATCCCAAACATAACTTCAAAAGATTAAAGCAGATAGTCCTACATTAGATTTTATTACACATACAGTATGTTTGCAGAATTCTTAAGAATTACATAAATATATTCTCCACATTTTTTTTTTTTTTAAATATATCTTTTCTAAGAATTTAATATGTCTACCTCATTTGATTATGCAAATCCAGATGTTTCATCAATATCTATATATATACATAAATGCAAGAAAATCTTAGGCACACGGATGTTTTTAAAAAAAAAAATCCTTGATAAGCAAAATGTCTTTAAAAAAATTAAAATTACTTACATGGCAGAAAAAATAAAAGTTGCGATTAACGTAGACATAAAACTAATTAAACTAAGAATAGAAATGAATCTCTAGCTAGTTAATAACAAGTTTCAAATATTAAGATTCTCCAGAGAAAAGAGGGGGACGGGAGAATCGTTTTGCAACTTTTTCTAATAGTCTGAATATAATATATATATTTTTTACTTATTCGACACAGATGTTCTACCTACACAAATATTAATATGCTGATTAATTCAAACAGTTTCTGCCTCGATCAATTATATAAGACTATGTTAAAAAAGATTTTCTTTCTTTTTTTATCTTTTTGTCATGAATTTTATTTTTATTTATCACAAGTATCTGGCAAGTTAATGATAATTTATGCTGCAATAAGGATAGGCACTACATATGTCATATGGAGTAGATTAACTTCACAATCATTTAAAGGAATGGGGATAAAATTTAAAAAAAAACCCATATGTAAGAATTTAAACTTATATATATATGCATCTATTTACCTATATAAATTCTAATAAAAAAAGACTTTTAATAATAATCAAATAGTTTGTTGCTGGAGAGTTCATAAGAAATCCAGAAGGACTGCGATCCAGAACCTGCCACTCTACCAAGGAACCTAGGATGAAGCCCAGGAATGTGATCACAATAATATTTTTAATTTTGAATACATGTCCGTCAGTGAATACAATGCTCCCTAACAGAAAATTTCTAACACAAATCAGCAGTCCAATAAATCAAAAGCAAATGGCTGATTTTGGAGCTCAACATCCATGAAATGCATTTCCAACTCTGTCATTTCAGCTGCTTGAACTTTTTTTATGAACTTCCAATAACAAATCATATGAAAAAAAAATTACACTATTACATTACCATAATTTTACAGTTCTATTTACACAACCTCAAGAAGAAAAAACTATGCTATTGAACTTACTTTAATGAGTTATTTATATAGTGCTGTTTTAATCTGTAACAACCATTAAGGATCACTTCGCTACACATGCACTGTAAACTAATAAACACTTTTAAGAAATACCCTCCTTTCCAAACACAAGATAAAGTCTTTTAAAAAGATAGAATAAATCCACTCTACTTTTTTAACCTAAACATATATGTTTTATTTAAAGGTGCAAAAAAGAGTATATTATTATTCACAGATCACTGACTGAAGAGTTGCTTTTTACAAGTAACTACTACAAATGTTTCTTTCTTGGAGTATTAATTTTATATATGAGATAAATCTTACCATTATTGCAGGTTAATTTTCTTGGATGTTGTTTGACACAATAGTTCCATATAAGTAAAAATAGGATAACAATGAATTCAATGCTCAAAATATGATAGCTATCGGATCACTAAAAAGGGTTGCATGATATTCATTTTATCAGTACAGATTAATTTGGAATCTTTAGCCGTCAGTCAAGAAGAATAACTAATATCTATTATAAATCCAATTTATCCAATAAAAGGTTTTGGCTAAAAAGTATTCCAAGTGATTTTGATATATTGGATTTATATAAGATATTATAGCAAAAATAAAGAAAAAAGTGATTTTGATACATATCTATTAACTGAGTGATAAACGAATGGCTATCTAGTTGCCTTAGAGCTGATTATCTGAAAAAACAAAAATCATAAGCTTATTTAAAAATTATTAGCTACCTGAAAAAATTTCAAAATTCCATCCAGATTCAATCCTCAGAAATATTTTTCTTCCCATTAAGTTACTCCTTTAAAAAGTTAAATCCACATACATATCATATAACGGTCATGGGTTTTACTTGACATTATAGAGTATTGCATTCCCCATACCAAATTGTAGTTTCCGCTAGATTTTGTTTCTCAGTGATATCTTCTCATTGAAAACAGTCAATACTGTACTTCTTTAATGTATTTGAGATGATCTTTATACAAACAGGGTCTAGTTCACTTCTTCCATAAAAACCATTTTATATGCACATAAAAATTCCAGGACTATTTTGGATTTGTGAATTTTTACAATATTCCCCTCACCTCACTATAAATCTAAACTATTCTGAAAATTTACATAATCATGATTTTTAATATCTATTGATTTAATTAGTAGGGATTTGAACACAGAACTTTCAAGCTCTCATCAATCATTCACTCTGTTTTATATAACAAGTACATGTGACCACATACATGTGAAAAAGGTAAATGATCTCCAGTTTACATATTTCATCCAGAATCAGCATTCATTAGTTGTTCCAGATAAAATTCTCTCTCATACATATATATATATAATCAGTGTTTGGTTTATATTAAGATGGAAAAATCTACAAACTTTAATGAACAGGCTTCAACACTCTCCAACCCTTCAGCATGTATGTGGCCATGTGTATTGGTTATATAAGATAGAGTGGATAACTGAAGAGAGCTTGAAAGTCTGTGTTCAAATCCCTATTAATTACATATATTTGTATACTGTATACATTTATTTAACAACAACATAACACTTTAAAATATAAAATGTCTACATTTATATATGCATAGAATTTTATATAACAGTAATTAAAACAATAAATCAAAACAATATTCAGTATTTAGTAAATTTCTCTGAATAATAGAAATTTTAGAATTAGAGATATTTAGATTATGATAGACTGCCTGTATTTCATTTGCTCCACATGCCCAATTCCATAAAGATATGCATTTACAAAAAAGGATTTAATATCATTTTGTCTAGCAAGCTGAAAAAGATTTTACTTTATTGATCTTACATGCCAGTGTCTTTATATTACAATAGAGAATTTCCATACAATAAATTTAGTCAAAACAACCCTGCATATAATTTAGTTGAATTGATTACATCATTATGATAAAATACACAATTTTTAAAATATGTTTAACACAAGAGCAGCACAATAGTCTGTGTAACTTCTCAAAATCCAAATCTATCCCTTTACCTAATATGCTACCAAAAGACTAGCTCTTGTAAGTATTACAGCAAAGTCTTTATAGATTGAATTTAAAACACGAAAAACACTCTACAGACTAAATTTTAACATGAAATGGCAAGAAATAATACATTATTATACTGTCAATCTGGAAATTAAAAAGATAAACTTATTTTTTTTATGTTAAATATAGCATATAAAAGCGATTTACCCGCTGACGAAGAAGCTGCAAAAACCAAAAACAATTAAATGGGCCGAGCGCTTTAGAGGTTTCCCTCATATTCATGGCCAACATAAGTAATAAATCATTTATGTAGTATAATATATAAATAATTTATTCATATCTTCCAATAAAGTGATACTTAATTATTGCTTCGTTTATGTGTTAAAATAGAATACTTCACTGGAATTTATTATTAACATTCTATTAGCTCATTTCTAACTCTACAATGTCCAACCACATTACATAAAAGAGATATTAAGTTTCTATTAGATGTTTATTCACCTATGAGTATTAATATTATTTATTATTTATTTGAATGTTAGGACATTTAAGACAGAAAAGGTATACCCATGTTTAAAAATTTTAGCTTTTATTCATGCTAAAGCATGCTTTCAATACAATGGTATCATAACTATAGCTCTTAAATATATATCTACATTTTCTGGCTTAAATGTTCTAACATTTACATATTTAACATTAGAATTGTGCAAAAAAGAGATAATAATTATAGTTATTGAATTCTTGTTTTAGCTTTTAATGATTCAGCATAAAATTTTATATTAATATCAAGACATAAACCGATTCAACGGTCACCGACTCAAAAATGAAAAACAAAGTTTGGACCTAGTATATGTTTTCCTCATACTCTCAACTGTCCTATAAAGCTACCATTTACAGTAGTAAAATATTAATCCGCTATTTAAAAACAATGTCTCATACAATTTTGAATAAATGAGTAAAATGCCAAGATCTATATTATTTTTTGATTCTTTAAAACTGCAATAAGTCTCTGGAAACCATTCATTATAGGAAACAAATTATTCAATTAAATACTTGCTTTTATAATAATGATAATTTGTAATCATTGTGCTATTTATATTTCCTTTATTTTTTAAAGTGAAACAGAAACATTTTTGGCATAATTTCATGGATTATACAATTCTAAAAAATTCCAATATTTATGAAGTTAACACTATAATTTAAAACTTCCTTCACCATTGTTCCAGGACCCTAACTTTGAAGATTACAAAAAGTTTTTCTAACATCAAACTGAATGTCTCTGTACAGTCGTAAATGAATAAAAGATGGAAACAATTAAGAATGGTCCTATGTATTTTTATCCAAATACTGAGCAAAACATTTACTTTGAACAAATGGAAAAAAAACCCTATGTCACTATTACCATAAAGAAGAGTGCCATTGACTGATATAATAAAATCACATTATTTTCAGGTATGAATTAATTCCAAGGTATCAATTATAATATAAAACCCTAAAATAGCAATGATCAGCAAATAACTGTATATCCAGTACAGTTTAATCCATTATCATTCTTAATCTTCTTCAACATTGTTAAACTCTGTTTATATCCCATATTGTTTATGATAATCTAAATTCATTTTGTTATTCAGCCCAATAGATTGGCAAAACATTTCTTTTTAATGAAGTCACTAATAAAACACACATTGTGAGAGAGCCAGTGATTCTTTTTAGTCAAACCAAAAGTATTTTATATTTCAATAATATAACAAGATCAATATAAATTATTTAGTGTCATATTTACTGCATGTATATATTTAGATGCTATTATTTTACACAAACAACTGTTTCTGCACAATGATCATTCACCCTTCCACAAAGTGATAAGATACCAGTTCCTACCCTATAAGAGAATGGCGGAATTGAAACAGTGAACTAGTAACATAATTCTAAACTAAACAATAAAAACATCCAAAAAACGGAAAGCAACACATAATTTCTCCAAATTACACTTCTTTATATTTATTTGAAGTCTTGAGCTATAACGTCATTAAAAAAAAAAAAAACAAGTAACGTTAGGGAAAATCTGACTTAAATAATATGCTAAACTAATTATACAAAACTGTGGTAAATATATTCGATTGTTGAATAATTTATTTATACTTGCAAATTTTATTTGAAAGCATCTTCATTTGTCTTTTAGTACTAATAAAAAAAATAATCCAACACTTCTCTGTTAATTTAAATTTACAGACTTCAAATTATATAAATAAATGATTATTTATTGTTCACAAATTAATTTTTTAAAAAAAAATAAAGAATTGATGCTAGTAAAAAGAATTTATTTTTTTTCTAAACATTTTAAAAATAATTATCATTTATTACAATCTAATTATCAATGATTTGCAAATCCAGTAAACAATAACAAATCAGCCACGTTTAATCAAATAATTAATAAACATTGCACCACGCATCTATTAGTTTAAACTGCCATCGACTAATGAAGTCAATTAAATAGTCTAATAAGAGAGACTTTAATTTTTATAAAGCAACTTTTGTATTTAAAAACAATATTAAAAAAATATTTAACGTTCTAATTTATAAATTAAATTTCTGATTTTTCACACATCACTTAAGGACTAATAGTTTACAATTTTTATTTCTTCCTATTTACATTGATTATTTAGCTTAATAATAGTTACTATAATTTCTGTATAACTGAGAACAATTTTATTAAAATAGAGTATTTATAGACAGAATCTAATTAACAACAACAATACTCGTGTTTATGTACACATGTTTAAGTCATCTGCCTGAAAGTAGAATGAGTAACTGGGAAACCAAACAGGAGAC
The DNA here is from genome assembly GCA_028023455.1 of Epiperipatus broadwayi. NCBI lineage: Eukaryota > Metazoa > Onychophora > Udeonychophora > Euonychophora > Peripatidae > Epiperipatus > Epiperipatus broadwayi. The sequence goes on from JAQFVV010006201.1 coordinate 10,977,616, forward strand.
AATGAAAGTTGCAGAATGAGTGACTGTGAAACCAAATAGGACAATGAAAGTTAACATTTAATCATCATCATTAATAATTTGAATTCATCTTCTAATCTCTTAATACAGTTTATTTTAGCATTTCAATTCTAGAACTACATTATATAAAAAAAAGATATTTACATAACAACAGAATCGAGAAACTATATTTATTTAAACAAAATAGGATCTCAAACTTTTCTGTTTTGAAAATCACACAACTAACCCACATATTCAAGAGCATAAGTAGATTTTAAAAATATATATATATATAGTTGACAAGAATCCATTGTGTACATCACATATAATAACTCATATTTTGTTGATAATATTTGATTATAATAGAATACATATTGTTTACTAAATAACATGTTTATAGTACTTTAGAGCATGTTAATATTTATAACACCCTCTTTTATGAGTACAGTATGCATATAAAAATTAAGATTATACTATAAACAAAATAAAAAAATTATGATTAATAATAAATTAACAGAACACATTTACATACATATTTTCCGTGTGTGTGTGTCTTTATTCATTCACATTCACTCAAAAAAAAGTTAAATAAATGAATCATTAAATGCCAGATTTTCATTACAATTAAAGACATTCTACACGATATCTCCCTCACTCCCTACGGAAACATGATATAGCAGTTTCATTATCAGTGAACTATAGTCTCTAGTTATTTTGATTTTTTTAAGTGTATATCAACTTGAAATGTATATAATCATTCCATTCCTATTTCCATTATGCATTTCAAATTCCTAGTTAAACTCCTCAAACTTTAAGTTTTCTGATGCAATAGAAGAACATTTGATAGTCATTTTTTGCTATTTCCAAATCAATAACTTTCATTTTTCATTTAAGAAAGATATTTTACAGATTTTCTTAAATTTCATTAGCTCATAAAATACTATACCATGTCAAATTTGGAAAGAATCATAAATAAAAAATAAAATGTGCGCTTTCAACATAAACTGAAAAAAATATAAAATGGCTGCCCCATATCATAAAACATTACATTTATAAATTTGACCTTTTTTTTAAAAAAAAAAATCATATATGATGTTCTGAGGGGGGGGGGGTTATTTTTTTTTATAAGTTTTAAGTTTTTTTTTTGTTTACTTCTTTGCATAATGCATATTTGAAGTAGATATTGATACAACATGTATCATAGCATCACTATATATATTTTTAATATTTTATTATGATATTCCACAATTTTTCATATTTATGTTTATACATTTGTGAATATAAAGGCTACTGTATCAGTGTCATTTGGCACCAACTCTTAGCTGATAACCTGGATAAGATGCTATCTCATCATTATTATCTAACATTAAATCTATAAACCCACTTAATTTTAAAATTATACATACAATAATTGCTACAATTAGACATAGTATTAAGAAAGTTTCTGCTAAGGATACTAACAGACAACATCATAAAATATTAAGTAAAAAGAAAATTGGGCAAGCATGTTCTATATGTAGACATACTTGTACTTTGCTGTTGGTTTGTATAGTCAGTGCAAAACTCATTTTTACAATAATTTTCTCTCTCCCATTCTTTTCTTTTTGAACTTTCCTATACTCATTTTTCAATGACCTGTTTATTTTTATTTTTTTTTCAACAAAAAGAATTAATAAAAAAAATAGAATATCACATATTGTATAACATTTATATACAGATGTATATATTTATTTATTAATAATACAAATATTAAAAAAAAAAAAAATTTGAAAAAGGATAGCTAGAATAATGTTAACAATAATTTGAAAAATAGATTTTAATATACTGATTCAATAATTCTGAGCTGCATAACTTTATGAATTACTGTGATGCCATCGCTCTGCTTTTGTTTTAAATCTTTCTCTTGTGGATATTTGTAGCACTATTTTTACTGGTTTTATGTATATTTAATGCCAAAAATGAGAATTAATGAAAATAGTGATTTATAAATTCAAACAAAATATCTAAAGATGTTAATAATCCACAGAAAAACACTATAAAAGAGGCACAAAACCTAAAATGTCATTGATTGATCAATTCTTTGATCTTGGGAATGTAAACAAATGTGTAAACTTCTTTTTGATTGTTGTTAACAATGTGCAATAAAAAAAAGTATAATAATAATTAAACAAAAAATATTTCACATTAAATTTTTTTGAAATCTGCTTCATTTTTAACAATACAAAGTTAAAAAATTGTTAGTAATGGGCAAAATAAAAACATAATTGTTACACTCAGAACTTTTGCCACATTTTAATAAATATGAATATAATACCATTTTAAATTTTAGAACAAAATCTATTAGCTTTATGATGATTTAACAATAATTTGTTCAGGTTTTAGAAGTCCAATAAAAAAAACCTTATTGTTCTCATTACATATTTCACTTCATTATTTATTCTATATTTGGAAAGTTCATATATGAAATTTTAGGATTTTTTCATTTGTAAACTTGTATTTCTAATAAATCAAATACAATTTATCAATTCTTAATATAGAATAAAGATTACAATAAAATTTTGAACTATTAATTCAAATTGCCATTAGGGGATGATAGGAAAAAAGATGAAATGCAGGAGGGTTAACTCTCCCACATTACAATATTTTACTACACCCACCAGTAACGATTTGAGTTAATAGTTCAACATTTTAATTTCAAAATCTTCATCCAATGTTAAGAATCAATAATTTCATTTCAATTTATTAGGAATAAGTTTCCAAATAAAAAATAGACTAAAAAAATCATAATTTCCAATACAAAATAATAATAAAGTGATATGTAATAAAAATAATTACTTTTTTTTTTACTGGCTAATTGTCATGAAGTTATTGAAAAAAGTAAATTTATGTAATCTTGTTGATGGCTTTTTTTTAAACATTAATGAATAATTAGTTATTATAAAGTTATGCAATTTTATTCTAAAATTTAAAATTGCATTTATAATTATTAAATTATTACAAAAATTCAATACTACAATATATGGCAGAGAATAATAATCATAGTTTAATTTTATTGTTACTTCAAATTTTTGTATTTTTAAAAATGAAACATTGGGGAAAAAAATCTTAAGTGTAAACAAGAATCTATTTTTTTTTAATAATTACTATACAAATACTTTGTAAAAATAGTGATAAATATTTAAATAAACTATAAATTATACATTTTTTTTCTCATTGCTGAGAACAATCAAAGGGAGTTTATAAGTTTTTTTATATGCCTGAGATCAAAGAATCTATCAATCAGCTTTAGTTAGCTCATCTGTAGTTTTTTTCTGTGGATTGCTGACATTTTCAGATTTTTTTTCCAAAATTATATTATTAAATAAATATAAATCCAGAAAAATAATGCTTTATACAAAAGAATGATTTACAGCTTAAGCACAGCAATGCTATTACCAAACTCAGTGAAGCACTGATTATTACCATCATAAAGTTAATCTTTTAATTCACAATCAAACACTATGTACTTCTGTCATTGATCACAAAACATTACATTCATTCTAAATGACTTTTTCCTATCTGGACAAGAACCATGATTAAAATTACAAATATAATTGATTATTACCATTTATGAAGATTAATTTCTATTGCAAGCAAACAGAAACAAATAAAAGATTAGTATTTTTTTTATTCCTTTTTTTTAAAATTTTTTGTTTATTTTTTTTGATAGTGGCTAAATGAATCAGTAGATTTTGAGACAATTGATACAGAAGCCCCAACATATTATCATGATTTTTTAAATATCAATTAAGAAACAAGATTGTTCAAATTAATTCAATAAATTCCTTATTTTATGGTAAACTTATCTTTACTACTTTTGATTAACATATATATTTATAAATTCCTACACAAAGATAAACAAGACTACTTTCTTCAGATTATTCACAAAGCTGTAACATTTACAAGTCTGTGTGACAATATAACACATATGGTTATGTAAAATTAAATTGGAAGGTCTAGATAATAAATATAAGTAAGTAACTTGGAAGATTTCTTAAATATTTACATAAAAATTATAATTCAAAAAACAACTATTTTTTTTCTTTTCTCATTTTAATTAACTTGTCTCAAATAAACATTACTTAATGGTATCATAATACAGATGAAAGAAAAAAAACTGCTGCAATTTGAAAAAAAATAAATGGAAAATTATATAATTCAAAGTCGAACTTTTTTTTTTTTTATACTTTTGAACTCTTTAAAAGGATTATTTTAATGATTATACTTACATATTAGTACGTGTAGACGAATGTATAAATATATATATTTATTATTATAAAATGGTTTTTGTCTTGAATTATTATTATTAATAATAATAATAATAATCATATAACCACTTTTCTAAATGTTTTGATTAAGCAAGGATAGACTATTAATTATCAATATTTATGCATTAATAAAACATGAAACAGATGATGTTAAAAATCTACAAGCTACCAGACTAGACTATCATTTGGAAAGAGTGAAAATTAGTTGGGATTACACAAGATAAAACAAATTGTTTGACAATTACAAGATAAAAATTAGGACTCCCTAAAATTAAAGAAAACAAAACAAACAAACAAAAAAAAAGTTGTCAGAAATGAGTAAAAATCATTCGCAATAAAATAAAGCAAAATATAAAAAAATTAGCAGAAAATCAAGAAAAGAATAGAGTATAAAATAGTGAAAATATTAAGTATATCAAAGATGATTGAAAGGAGAATAATACAATTTATAAGGCATTATCAGAAACAGCAATTATGTCCTACAACTGGATATTTTGATTAAACAGACAAATTCTAATAAAATAATAAAAAATTTAAAATCAGATTAAAAAAACAAAACAAAGGGGAATAAAAAAAAAAACTTAAATAAAACCTGCATAATATTACAAATTAAGTAAAAATTGCATATATTAAATGCAGTTATATAAAAATGGAGCTAAAAAAAAAAGATGCCAGTGATTTCTTAACTTACTATCAGTTTTGAATAAAAATTATAATATTAAGATTGCAGATCAGCATAAAATTGATATAGTAAAGACAATAATTGTGTGATATAAGAGATTACTGTTAGAGTAAAAGTTTTACAGCATTTGTTAGCAAAATAATTATTGCCTTACACTACCAGATCACTGATTAATTTTTAGTTTTCAGTCCACAATATTTTAATAAGTTGATTATATTATGATCATACTATTTATTGTAACTTTTTACTAAAATCTATGACAGAGAAGTTTCAATACTTCTACTATTGTAGCAGCGAAACAAAAACACATAATTGACAAATTTTATACTTATAAAACATATATCCCTCCTCTTTTGAAACACCTTTTAATAATAATATACCAATGATTAAATTATTACTTGAATAGTGTTTAAAATCAAAACTACACCAGGTCCAATTAAAAAAACAAACAAACAAACAGTACAAACACAAAATTCAATGTGCAGTTTTTCTCTCTACTGATATTTTTTTTACAACATGTGAGTTTCTTATGCAATTTTTGGCTAATTGGTGATAGAGAAATGATATTATTTGGTTATAATAATAAAAATATTAAACAACCTTTTAATAGCCCATTACAGATAAGGGCCTATTTAATAGAATTCCATAGGAAATAGTGATGGAGAAGGCATTATTCATTGGGGTTGCAAATTGCTGGATGGTGAAGGATTTGCCCTCTAACTAAAAATAACTATATTCCCACTTATTGATCAGTATTGAATAATTAGCTGGAAAAATCCTAAAACTGATTGGAATATGATAACATTTATAAATTTTATCTCAGCCAGACTCATGGGGATGATACTATCACTAAACTGTAGACTCTTAGTTATGGATGCTGGGTATCACTATCTATCTTTGAGTATATATATATATGCTAATTCTGATATTTATATAAATACTTTTATTGAATTCGTAAAGCATTTTTAAATAAATGAAAAATAGTAAAAACATCCAATATATTCCCATAAACAGAAAGGAGACTCCATTTCTAATTAATGAATTCCATCTTTCCATTTTTTCTTAGGAATTTCCATATTACAGATTGATTTTCTATTTGCTAATAATTTGCTGTAGTTCATCTTATTTCTTATTATATTTTAAATTAATGTAAAAGTGATAAGTAGGTTAATCACTTGTGATATCACGTGATAATGAATAATTAAATAGTTAAACTATAAAAAACCCAAACAATTCTATTTTGACAGAAACGTGTAGTTCTCAAATTTTCTTACATCACAACGAAAACCAATAGGTTATTTAGTACTTCATAAACACAGGTAATACACACATAGATTAATAAATAACATTGCTATTTGAATTGTAATTCTTTTAAGAATGTTAAATTTTCTATGATTTACTAATATATTAATATAAAAATATCATCATCAGCAAAACAGCAGCTACTGGCAAACGAGTATTACTATATTCTATTGTTTTATGGCAAATATGAAATTTGAAATAGTAATTTTTTAAAAAATAAATACATCAGACTGACTTATTAAACACAATATATAAATAGCATGTGCATCAATAAAATATCTTTTTTTTTAAAAAAAAAAAAACATAATATGAAAAATAATTTTATTGGTATACAAATACATATGTAATGAACTTTTAAATTTATGTGAATATAAATAGTTATAATAAAGTGGTAGAGGAAATTCATCTTTTTCGCATGTTATAATGAACCTAAATTATCCATTAGATAAAAAGTTTTTATATAACTGTGTAATTTTTTTTTTAAAAAAAATGAAATAAAACTAGTACATACCTTTAAAAAAAATACTAATGATGGTTTTGAAATATGACTGTAGCCGACAGTTATTAAACATTTACTCCTTTAAAATCAATTATCAAAAGAGAAGACAAATGCTAGTGACATCTAGTAACGAAGCATAGCAATATATTGCTAGCGGCATACACGGAAGGAACTTTTTTTCAAAATGCAAAATAAAGAAAAAACGATTTTTTTTTTTTTTTAAAAAAAACAACAACAGATTATTGGAAAATTTTAAACATTATTTTCAATTGTGGCAGTATTAATACAAAACAAAAGATGAGCAAATGACATTTTTTTACATTTTTGTCAAGATAAACGAAATCAACGGTTGGCGATGTTTTTTAAAAAATTAAAACTAAGGCTTCCATTCCTTCTCTCAATTAATTAAAATAACCACAAACAATAGATAAAATAAGCTTTAGCATTTAATAGATATTAGATGTTTTATCAAAACAATTTTAAAAATTTCAAATCTAATCCAATTTTAAGGAAAGTAATTAATAGCAAAGCTTAGAAGAATTAATAAACAATAAGAAGGAGCCATTAATTAAAGAAATGTTAAATGTCAATCGTTTTTTCACCTTTAATCAAAGAAATTTTATAGCAAAGACAGAGATTATAGTTTTTAAAAATAATAATAAAAAAAACAAACAGAAAGATATTTTGAATAACCCTTTGCCCTTTACCAAAACGTGTAACGATATGAGATGGAGATTAAATGGAAAATCATGAGAATTAAACTAAAGATTTTTTTCTTTAAATGTTTCATTTAGTTTCAAAATACGGTATGAAATGCAATGAAATATGAATTATTAAATGGCAAGTAAAGTTTCTGTGCATAGGCCAACCCTGTTAACGCAAATAAAAGCAAAAGAGCATCATCCATTGAGCTCATTATAAAATAAAATATTAGTAAATAGAAAAGGAAGATAGTGATATGTCTAAATAAAATGCCGGCAATGGTGAAGCTAAGTACAAATTTGTAGTAGTAATGGCTGGGCCCCTTTCCAGAAGTTTCATCTCATAATCATAGCGAATGAGTTGTGTGAGTACGGTGGAATATGCAACAAATATTTAAATATATGCATCTTTATAGTGATAAATTTTAAGCGCAATATATTTTGAACATTACCAACTACTGCCATAAGACAATATGTGCACATCAGATTATAGTATCAAAAATACAATGAAATGTATTACATAATAGAAAGTTTGCATACGATTAACAGTGTTTTGACAGCATCATGATGCAGTCACAGTGTGTTCGTATTTAAGTCCACCTCCATCATCAGGAAACATTCAACATTCATAAATTTACAATGCACTCTTAATCAATTTCATTCAGTTTATATATATATTAAGAATAAGGCTGAGCCAGTGCAAATTAGCTCCATACTATTCTTTCATATCACCAAAATAATCAAAAGATTTATCGCTATTGAATGGAAATGCAATTCACAGACCTTTTTTTTTTAAGTGTCATAGCATCGGCCGGGACGTGAACCCACCACCCGGGCAACTGCTCGTAAGGCAGTCGCGCTGATCTCTCGACCTTGAGCTACAGAATCTGCCACTTTACCACTATACTAAATTATGCATATTATTTATCCATATTCTATAGTCTCTTCATTTTTTGCTTGTAGTAATAAAAATTAGGCCTTTTAAATTCTGATCATCATTCATTTATTATACATAATCAAACTTTGTCGTCGTCCCCCCCCCCCAAAAAAAAATTCTTCATTTACTTTTTTTATTTATCCGAAACTTTTGCATCCGGCCAATTTTTAATAGCACTTTTTTTTAAATGTCAAAATTCTTATCAAAATGTTTTATTTATCATGTTTCACAACTTTATTATATACTAGTAAATGTACATGCAATGAGTGTATCTATTTAGCTTATAATATAATATATTAGTTTTGGCTATTCTTAATTTTATTTCTTTCTGACAATCAAGATCATTAAGAATATATTTTCAAAATATACTGTGTATATTGTTTAACTCAATTCCATAGATTACAGTGAAGCTGCAAACTAACTCCATTGAATCAAAGTACAAGATTTAAATTATAAGCTATCACAAAAAAAAAAGGTAAATAAATAAAACAAAAAAAAAAAAAAGAAAAAGATTAAATTTACAAATTTTACATTTTACGATATTTGAGCAGCCATTTTCTATTTTTCAATGTCATATTTAATAATGTCTAAAAAAATAAAATTTGTAAATAAATTTTAAATTACACCAAGAGCCATTTTTTCACCTCAGAGTACGATAAACAAGCGTGTCCATTAATAACATTTTTTTGGTTTATGTTGAAAGCTCTTATAGTTTATTTTGTCGTTATAATTCTTTCTGAATTCAATGTGCAGTATTTTATATAATAAAATATTTTCTAAGTATAATGCTATAAGTTTTCAAAATTTTAAAACATACTTAATGTTAATACTAATTTAAAAATATTAAAATAATTAGAGAAATCATCCATTAGTTTATTGTGTGTCTATAAGAGAAAATGTCATTAAAAAAAAAAGAATATCACCTAGAGTGTAATTTAACTGCAATGAAAGCCGGACATTTAATTTAACTATTTGTCTTATTTAAAGGGATAAAAATATAAGTTTTTTTTCTTATTTTTACTTTTTCAGAGATGAAAAATATACATAAAGGTATATACATAAACGTATATTCATAACTATATTAATTTTTTTTCTCATGTGTCATAGCATCAGTCAGGAAGTGAACCCACTAACCCAGGACACAACTGCTTGTAAAACAACTGTTGCTGACCTCTCGACCACCAATGCTTGACACTATATTATTTTTATCTTTTAAAAACTTTGTTTATAATTTTAATTTATATGTGAATACCATACATACAAAAATAGTGCATACTTGAAATTCAACAAACAATGCATATTCTATTCTAATCAAACTTAATCAATAAAACATGAGCTACTATATACTATTTATGATATACATGAGGGGAGAGGGTTGGAACAAAATATAGCATATATCATGGCTCCACTGTACATAAAAATGAATATGTTAAAAAGATTCTCTAAATTTCAAAAATATGGGAAGGGTGAAGATATTTAAAAGGTTTTCACAATAATATTTACTAAAAATAATATATTACATTTAAATATCAGCCTTTCAAGCTAAGCATTTGAGTTGTAGGAATAAGTGGATTCATTTTATTCCTGCATAAATACTATATCTTGTATTGGAAGGGAAAGTATTCTTCATTTATTATTAACACTCGCAAAGCGCATGCACAATTAGCTTGAAAGGCTGATATTTGAATGTAATACAATTGTAAACATAGAGCTATATAAAAATAAATGCTTATTTACATAAAAATAATATATGTAAAAATTACCTATTAATCATTCAGATGTTGATATTTACATACTTTTTTTATTATTATTTTAAATAAACAGTATTCTTAATTTAATGTTTAGATCAGATGCAAAAGATACTACTATTCCTAACATATAGTTGAAAAATTAAAAAATCTAGAAAATATAAAAAAAAAAGTTTACATGTGCTTAATTGATAACGACAAGATCTTTGTTTCAGAAGACACTGCTAAATTCTAGAATGCTTTTAAAAATAGATGCACCAAAGAATTTTACTATTCTTATGCAGAATCTTTATATGGAATTGGTAATTATAGTTAGAACTGGCTACAGCAACATATTATTTTATAGTCACAGGTGTTAGACACAATATATTAACAATTTTATTTAAGAGAATAAATGACATCATACTTATGATTGAAATTGGGTAATATCTCAATTTATTTATTTAAAAATTACCTTGCAAAGTTTACCATAAGATGAAAATGGCAGACTTAATACAGAAAGTTTCACAGTCAATTCCCATCTGAGAGGAAAAAAAAATCCCAGTTAAGGCAATTGAATAAAACGATTATGGACATTATAGAGCTTGGACTTATCAAATAACTAATCAAATATTTTTTTAAAATTTTTTTCCATAAGGAAAGTTTAGAAACGAAGTGACAAGATGGAATTATGGAAACACAAAAAATCAAAAATTACGATAACATAACAGAAAATAACTTTAAACTTGATGATAGGAAAATGGAAGTTACTGATAGTCTTAGTTTACAAGATCATTCCATCAACAATACAAAATGTAAAAACTACAAGATTTACCAAAAAACGAACTTTGGGCAAAATACTACCAGTTTGGAATAGGCTTTAAATATTTACAAAAATCTAATGGTTGTGTAGAGATCTGAAAACAAAACAGTAAAAATGAATAAAAAAAGAAAATACGTTTTTGATATGTAAAACTAAGCAATACCTAACATAAAAAGGAAATTAAATAAGCATAGAAATACCTGATATTTTATTGAAAGCACAAACAAATAGGTTGAAATTCTTATTTTGGGCATATTATAAGATAATATAATTGATTAAATATATATATATATATTTGGAAAGATTGATGAAAGAATAAGAGAAATACCAGCATTTTAACCATAATAAAAATGCCTTTGAATAGATGAAAAGACAGATAATGTAATCATTTTAGAGAAATACTATTTACAAAATCAAGAGTAGATGTTAGCTTGAGAATATTCATTATTGCTATTAATAATAATAATAATAATAATAATAATAATTTAAAAACAAAAATACTGATTCCAAGCAGACCAGTGTTATTTATGACTCAATATTTTGTGTACAATGCAATACTGAATTATTAAATAAAAATAGAATCAATTCCATTTAAAATTCTCAATAACTAACAATTTCTTTCCAAAAATATAATGATAAATGGCTTCATGATCCATTAATAAAAATGATCACAATATCAGTCATCTCATCAATAAAATTTATTTAATTTCCCAAACAACAGCAAGGCTTAAACTCACACCTCAAAACAAATCACTGCATTAATTAATCATAAAAACAATTTCTTCAACATCCCAATGCTAACAAATCTTAAAGCCACATAGTTAAATCTAGGTTATTTTGCTTAGAAAGCTAACTGACATTAGGACATTCTAGTGACAGATTGACCATTAACATTCCACTCATTAATAGAATTTGTTTCTAAAAAAAAGTATTTACATTACTTAGCTAAAAATTGATCTTGGAAAATTAAGATGTGAATTTGGCAATCTATCACAAAGCTAATCAATGCAGGCAAGCCCCAACATCCACAGAAGCATAGTGATTTAAACAGCATTACAAAAGGAAGTTATTAATGAATGAATGGCAAGATTTATTATTGTAAAAAAATATACATGGTCATTTAACTCACTTGAGATGAATGGATAACCAAGTTTGCTGGAATGATATGGAGGAAATAAGATATGGATTGGAAAATGTAGACTAAATTTGGAGACTTTCACTGTGAGCTGATAATGTTAAAAATGATGATGATATCTCTTGAGTTAGGATAGATGGAGAATTCTTACAAAATTGATTTACTAAAGCCAATTTTATATATATAGACAATCTGTACCATGTATGTGCATATAATTTAAAAAAAATAAGAGCAGCAAAAAAAATTCTGATAAAGGCAAGCTCGAACAAATGTCTTAGTTGATATTTTATATTTCTTTAAATAATAATGTATATAAATAATTGTAAGTTTTTTAAAAAAATATGGTTTTGAATATGTCTTGAATGCATTTTTTAATAAACACAAATGATTTTACTTAATTAAAAAAAGAAAGAATATGTAAACAGTTTTGTAGAAAGAAGATAAATAAATAAACTAATCAAGGCGTTTGCATAACACAAAAACAACTATGGAAAAATATTTATATAAAACTGAGATGTTTACCAAAAGAATTTATAAAATATCTGGACAGTTCAGAAAAACTGCAATGGAGAAAGTGATAAATAAAAATAACAATATATAAAAAATACAAATATTACAAATGGTTTTCAAATATAAATATACAATTAATAAGGTATATTTTAGAATATATAGAGTCAAAAAATACTATTCTATTAAAGAAGAATATGGAAAACAAAATTAATAATAGAATTTAAAAATAATGATTTTCCATTAACAGTATTTAAAAACAAATATAAAAAGAATAGAAAATCAAACGGTACTCATCTTTTAGCTAAAGATGCCGCTCTATGGCGCGGTTTTCGTGCCAAAACACATAAAAATGCTGATTCCGCGGCCGACACAGTCAAACCCGCATTTTCTATAATACAACTTTTTTGTTGTGCTACAGAATGCAGGCCGCTATGTCACGTCACAGTACAGCATTATGTCGCATAGCAGCAAATACATTTTCCGAATTCGCACAATTTATAAAACAATTACGGCTTGATGAGAGAGTTTGTATTTGAATTGTATTGAAATGTTGTTTTCATTGGATTTTTTTTTTATTTTAAACTATTGAAATGTTCAGATTTTTTAAAGCAATAATTATAAGACTTTTTACAACGTACTGTATTGAACTTTTACTTGGGAAAATGTTAAATATTTATGTTTTTATTGAGTTGCAATTAGGTAACGTGTCAAGTAACGTACTGTTCATAACATTCCGCGAGACAAAGAAGATTCTACCGTCTGTATATTTTTGAAGTAAAAAAGAGCGGTACGAAAAAAATATCCAGTAAAAAAAGTCCAAATATACAGGTTTTTTTGTAAATTTCATAAAAAGCAAATATTATAAACATGTTTAATAAGTAAAGAAGACATTTGCATGTGTTTGTTGTTGTTTAAAAAAGTTTGAGTTTCTTTCTTTTGTCTGAGTATGGTTACGATTTTGAATTTTTTTATTTTAGCATTACAAACAACAGAGCACTAACCCTAAAACTAACCCTAACCCTAAACCTAACCCTAAATCTAACCGTAACAACTTTTATTTTTATTACGATTATTATTTTTTAGTTAAACAACAACAAAAAAAGTCATAACACAAGTAAAAATATATCCGATAGAAAATTGATAAAAAAAAGCCGTAACACAATTTAAAAAGTATATGATATAAAAGAATCAAATTGTAATTAGTTGATTTTATTTTACATTTATTATTATCATTTAAATTGTATACGTTAATAAAAAATAATATTTAAAAAAGATGATTTTGTTTTGTTTTTATTTTCGCATTACAAAAAAGCACAGAAAAATTATTAAAATCAACGGCCCATGAATGTTCATATTTTATAGTTTTGGCATGAAAACGGCACCATCCAATGGAATCTTTAGCTATAAGACAAGCACCAATCAAACTGAAGACAATAAAAATAAATAAGAGAAATAATAATAAATATTTAACATTAAAGCCCAAAATAACAAATAGTATAAACAAAATTATAAATAAATTAAATAAAAAATGTAATGATTTGATAGATACTAAAATAATACACACACATAAAAAAATCAATCAGGCTTTTATGAAAAAAAAAAACAATACAATAAAAATATTAAAAATTATTACTTAAATATATCACAAATATGACGGAGGAACAAATAATTCAATTAAAACAAGGTTGTAATTCAAAGTTATATTTGTAAAATAATGGAGCAATTAATCTTTAAACTTTGCATAATTTGCATATAATTACTTCACTTGGAGATATGAAGATGAGAGCACATCTCTTGAAAGCGCTTGCTGAATAATATATTTTATTTTGTTTTAAGTAAAAAAGTAGCTTTGCGTTCAGGTGCAATAGCACCTATATTATTTTAAACAAGGTTAAAACAACATAAATTAGATAAATTTTCCTATCTTTATTATACATGCTAAGAAACTGGTCATAAATTCGAAGATGTTAAGAAAACAAAAGGAACTGATGAATAGAAGAAAATCAGTTTAATATGAATAAGAATATAATTAAAGTGCAATAATGTTATTGTTTTTATAGTTTTTGTATATGTGAATAATAATTAAATTATTAAAAAATCAATTACTAAATAAAATAATAATAGTTAGAAAATAATAAAAATAAAATATTAGGAATTATATATATATTCTCTCTTCTATTATACATACATAAAAAATGTCTACATAAAATAACACATCACAAATACTTTGTTTAGGCAGAAAAACTGCTACAAAGGTCCAATGGCATTTAATAGATTACACAAACACATATGTTCAGATTGTTAGACAGATCATAAATTAGTATGTTCTCTATGATTAAAATGAAAATTACATTATAAAACAAATACTATTCCAATCATATTCATATGAAAATTGATGTTTATTCTTTAGAATAATCTACTATATGTACCGAATTTCAAATTCCAATAGCTATTAAACACTAAAATTACTAATTTGGATTATCAGAACTATCATATTACGGAAAGGAGAAATTCTCTTAAGAAGGGTATTATGGAGACAAATAAATTTATTCTTGGATTCAGTAAAAAAAAAAAAATCATGATTGGTTTTCTGACAGTGATAATATTATTAGTGGTTGAATTAAAAAGAAACATGTGGCATTCACTGCCTGGCAAAATAATAGATTAAATCTGGAATTTCCTAATAAAAATAAATATCTAAAGGTAAAAGTTCAATGAATGTCAAGAAAGCTTAAAAATGATTGATGAATTAAAACTGCAAAGAAGATACAGCCATTTGCTAATTGTGGTCATTCGAGATCTTTTTTTAACGCACAGAAAGCAACATATGGGTTTGAGAAATGGTATCCAGCAATAACACTCTCTTATATGATGATAATAATTTTTAAACAGATGATAAGATTTATTTTGATCATCTCTTGAATATGACATCACTTTATCTACTTATTTACATTTGGACAAAGATATCCAGTTTAATGAAGTCACAATAGCTCTTTGTAATTTTAAAGATGGAAAGGCTGAAGGTATTGATAAAATATCTGGAGGTTTTAAAATATGATGATGATATGTTACTTCAAAAATATTGGAATTTTTAAAAAATATCTAGACTTATGTGCCATCCAATCTTAAGAATGCTTTTATTTTTCCAATTTTTAAAAAGAAAGGGAGTGGTAAGATTGTGGTAATTATTGTGGAATATCATTATTATCCACTATAGCAAAACTATTTCAAGAATTTTGTTGAATAGATTGCTTCCAGTTATAGATGAATGATTACCAGAGATTGAATATAGTTTTAAGGTATCAACAAGCACTATAAATATGATTTTTGTTGCCAGGCAAATGCACGAAGAGTGTAAGGAACAAACGGATGATTTATATCTTGGTTTTATGGATTTAGTCAAAGCATTTGATTCAATTAATAGGATAGGCCTATGGATTGTTTGAAATTTTGTTGATTGTCCACTAAATTTATTCATAATATACAGCTTTTATATGATGGAATAAAAGGAAGTGATATTATTACAGATAAAAAAGTCAAAAGCATCTAACATAAAAAATGGTGTTAAACAAGGACATGGTAATTGCGCCAACATTGTTCACAATTTTTATGACAATGGTCTTGAGAATTGTTTATAGGCAGCTTAAGGGATCAAGATATAACACAAGTTTGATGGTGGAATTTTTAATTTGAATTGGTTAAAAGCAAAAACAAGAACTTCATCTTCTTGGATTCTGGATTTACATCATGCTGATGATTGTTCTATTTTTTCCAGTTCAAAGGATAATTTACAAAATGTTCTAAATGTATCAAATGTAATTTATAAAAATCTTGATGTATTAATTACTGTTCAAAAAATTCAAATTCTCTATCAACCAGTGATGGAAGAAAATTTCATAGTTATTTTCAGCTTGGATGGTTATCAACTTGAGAATGTAAACCAGTTTCAATAGTTTGATAGTTTTATAAGTAGAAAGATGGACTTTGATGTGCAACTGAATTAGTTATATATAAAGCTGTTATTTTACCTAATTTATTGTGTGGATGTGAAACTTGGATATCTTATCAGCACAAAATAAAGGCAGGATGCTCTGTAAAATTTTAAAAATACAATGGGAAAGATATTAAAACTAATTAATACGTTTTTCAGCTTGCAAGATGTTATATTATTGAATTCATTATTGTAAAATCATACCTTCACTGGTTTGGACATGTAAAAAGAAAGGTAGAGACTGTCTACTCTAATAAGGATTATCTCAAAAACTTTCTAGAAAAGTGCAATGTCACTTGTTTCCATTGGGAAAATATAGCAGAGAACAGATAAAAAAAATTTTCTGCTAAGGAAACTAAACAACAACTTCATAAAATATCAAGTAAACGGAAAATTAGAACAGCATGTTCTATATGTGGACATATTTGTGGTTCAATGCTAGATAAAAAAAAATATTTTCAAATAAAATTAATATTTAATATAATATTTTATTAAAAAATATAAAGACCTGAGTTGTATGGAAAGTTATTTAAAATTAAATGCAATTAGAATTAAATATTTAGTTAATTTCATATATAAATATCACTTAAAATTAAATTAATTTTTTTTTGAGGTTTTAATGTATATAAAAATGTTTGTTTGGCATTAATGTGTCTGATATATATAACTTATTATAATACATATATTTATGAATATATAGCATACATTACAGCTCTGAGGAAGACTGCTGAACAGTCGAAACTGTAACATATTTGCAAGTGAAAAATAAATTGTTGTATTATATAAAATGCACAAGAATAATGATATTCATTATTCATATTAGTAATAATTGCTACACTATGGATTGTTATACCAATGTCATGCTTTGCCAGAAAAGCTAAGATATTTGGGCTGGCTACCTAAGCATTCCCAGAAAGATAGCTATCCATTATTCCTTTGCCAAGACTTAACATCTATATTGGAAATGAAATCATGAAACTTTATTATTTAAAACATTAAACTCATTACCAAACCAGGAATTTATCAAACTCATGCAAGCACATAATTAAAGAAAAATAATGAACAAAATTTGCCTTAATAAATCTGCTAATTAAAATATTTATATCATGTATAAATATTTTACCATTTTATATTTTTCATACTGCAAATCTTTATATGTTAAGTAAATTCAGAAAATTGACATATATGATATAAAGACTAACTCAATAATTTGTTTTTTAAAACTTACTTTATTAATTATTATTTTAAAAAATATTTTAATGTTCCAATCCATATGTATGTAGATAAAACATTTCATGAGGGTACTGCATCTCAAAAGAATTATTTTAGGAAATTGTGAAACAATTTTATTATAGTTATTAGACAATGAAAACAATCACAAGGGGGGGGGGATATTATAAACTTCTTGATCTTACCATACATATATAGAATTTTTAGTTTAATCATCATCATCATCATCATCATCAACCATTATCAATCCACTGCAGGATGAAGGTCTCTCCAAGTTTAATCCATCTTCTCCGATCTTTAGCTTCTCTTCTCCACAACACCCCTGCACATTTTCTTATTTCATCCATCCATCTCACATGTGGTCTCTTTCTGGGTCTTTTACAATCTCTTGGAATCCAGTTTAAAATTTCAATTGTCCATCTATTATCATCTCTTCTAGCAATATGTCCAGCCCAACTCCATTTCAATCTTTTAATTTTTTCAATAAGGTCAGTAACACCTGTTTGTTGTCTTACCCATACATTGCGTTTTCGATCTCTTCTTGTTACTCCCAACATACATCTCTCCATACTCCTTTGAGTGGTCTGAAGTCTCTGTATTGCTCTTCTATTAAGTGTCCAAGTCTCAGATCCATAAGTAAGAACTGGTAAAACACATTTGTTAAAAACCATCCTTCTCAAACACATAGGCATATTTCCTTTTAGTATCAAGTTATTTCTACCAAAAGCACTCCAACCAAGTTTAATTCTATGATTAATTTCCTCCATTATGTTTCCATCTGTATTAATAATCTGACCTAGGTATTTGTAACTGTTAACTTCTTCTAATTCTTCAAAATCAATCTTTATTTTCATATTTTGAGCAAATCGATTAAACATTACTTTAGTCTTTTTAACATTTATCTTTAGTCCTACTTTTCTACTTTTATCTACTAACTCCTGCAACATTTCCTGCAGCTCTGAAGCATTATTTGCAAAAACAACTACATCATCTGCGAAATCTAAATGACTTAAATACTCTCCATTTACTTTCACTCCTTTAGTTTCCCATTTTAATCCACAAAATACTTCTTGCAGCACTGCTGTAAAGAGTTTTGGAGATATGGAGTCACCTTGTCTTACACCTTTCTCAATGTTGATTTTTCCAGTATCATTATGTAATCTAATTGTTGCTGTTGCATTTTTATAAATATTCTTTAAAATATGACAATATCCTGGATCTATACCTTGATGATCCAATGCTTTAATCACTGAAGAAATATGTATAGAATCGAATGCCTTTTCATAATCTACAAATCCAAAACATAATGACAACTCATATTCGTTTGTCCTTTCTATGACTTCTCTCAATACCTGGATATGATCTATTGTACTAAAACCACTTTTAAATCCAGCTTGTTCTCTTGGTTGGTGGAAATCCAAAGTTCTCTGTAGACGAGTTGTAATTATCTTGGTAAAAATTTTATATAAAACTGATAAAAGGCTGATTGAATATCTCGAATTTTTGTAAAATGGTACGGAAAAGAGTTGAAAATGATATAAGAAAATATAACTGTGAAATAGCAAGGAAAGCTGTAGAAGAAAATAAAAGTCTCAAAAATGTTAAACAACATTTTGGTATTGGTAGGAAATTTATATCTGCAATAAGAAAAAAAGATGGAATTATTACTAAAAAGAGAGATGACATCATGAAATTGGTAGAAGATTTTTATCAAGAATTATATAATAATAAAGAACAAATACCTCCTATATCTATTACATCTTCCGAATTGCCCAGAATTTTAAATGAAGTGAGACATGCAATTAAGTGTATGAAGAAAGGAAAGGCTCCAGGAAATGATGGAATTATAATTGATATATTAAAAGAAGCAGGTGAAGAAATAGAAACAATTTTAGCAAAGTTATATACCAAATGTCTAAATGATAAAGATGTACCGGAAGATTGGAAGAATGCAGTAATAATATTAATATTTAAAAAAGGTGATAAAGAAGATATTAGTTTAATATGATTACTAATATCATGATTTAAATATAGTAATCACATTTTATGTATTATTATTTATAGCTGTAATACCTATACGCATGTATGGTAATTAATTAAATCTGAAGGATTTGTTTTATCAAAATGACTGAATTTTGTATTCTCCAAGCTAGTTCTGGTTACATAGATGGATATGAAAGAGAACTAATTATATAAGGGCTCTGGCGATACACTTTCCTTAGCTTAATCAAAAACTGATGAATATTACTGTTACACCTTTCATTGATGGCATGGTGCTCTTGTCATATGGTATGACTCTGGTTATTATAAATATATAGCACAAGCAAGAATATTCCATAGATATATAAATATTTTCTAATTAATCATAATAAGGCAGTTAATTAAAGTATCTTCCTTTTGATATTATTCAAATGATAGAAATTAGCATTTTAGTTTGCATTTTAGATAGTCATCATTATCAATACTGGTCCCAATACTAACTAAAAAAAGTTATATCCCATCGCCAACAATTAAATAAAGTTACATATAAAATAGTGAACCAAGCTGTGGCTATTAATATATTCAATAATCAACAATAGATAACCTTATTACCTAAATATCCTAAGTTGTGGGTCTGGTAAGTGAATGAATGTGCTAATTAACTATTTTTAAGCTCCAAAAGCTTGCAAATTTTATCACCACTATTGGTCAATATTTTTACATTTTCTGGTTCAAATTCTTAAATTATCTGCTTCTTGGCTATATTTCAGTATAAGTTTATATATATATTACTTAAATAAATTCTAGTTTGTGTATAATTTCATTTATTTTTTCATTTGTCAATCATATTAGACTGAGAAATCCACCCCTCGCCCACCAATATGTTGCATTAACCCAGAGTTTTTGACAAATTAATATTATAAATAATATAAAAGTCTTTTATTTTTTAAAAATATAAAGTGAGAAAAAAGTTAACAGGCTTTTAAAACACCATATTTTTGTTGGTTACAGAATAATGAGTAAATTTTTTTTTTTTTTTAAAAAAAAAAAAGATTAATAAAAAATACTTGAAAAAAAAAAAAAGCATAAAACAAATCTAAGTCTCAACCTTTAAAAAGTAAAATTATCAATTAGCATCATACTTATTTAAAAAAATAAATAAAGAAGAAAAAATAAGATTAAAATTAATTCATGCATTACAAATATAAAATAGCAGCAAGCATAAAAAAAAAAAAAAAAACGTAAGAAGAAAACGTATAAAATTAATTATAAACGTGCAACTTTTTTTTAATTTACAAAACTATAAATAATATTAATATTTTAAATAACAAATCATAATTACATTTCCAGTTTTACTTCATAAATAATTATTTACTATTAAGATATAGTCCAATAGTTAACATAAAATGTCTATTTTTTCACGTTAACTGAATTATATATATCAACCCTAAGAAAGATATATTAAAACTGTAATAATGAACACGCAGATTTTGTCAGTTAATACACACTGTATATAATTTAATAAATCAAAAGGATATGTAGTTAAATCCATAATAATAAGTAAAATAATTGCTCCTTAACAAAGTTTAAAACATACTAATTCAGTGCAAGACTATTTGACTTATTTTGTCATCATATTAAAATAATTTTTCCATGATAAATATTTCATGGCTTGCTAGCTGCAAAGCTCACTCTAGGGTTTAAATGCTTAATATTTTAAAAGGGCACTTTATAAGTTAATCAGCCTTTAGTTTGGTATTTATAAAAAAAAACAAAACAAAACATTTTTGTACATTAAATGCTACCAACAGATCCTACTGCCAATTGTAGAATGGAATTGTAAATTATGAAATAATATCCTGGAAGCATTGACTGATTGGTTATTAAAGTATGATATAGAAGTTGGTATGAGTTAATTATCAGTGAATTTATTGGTTAGCATGGTTTAAACTTTATTAAGAAATAATTATATTTTAATTTAATGAATATAAAAAAGAAACAATTTAATTATATTGTAATTTTTAGAATCTCATAAAAATTATAATTAAAAAAAATTAGCAAAATATAATGTTATGCTAAATGATATTGTAAAAATAAAAAGACTCCAGATGAGTATCCCCTGAATGATTCTCATTTATTTGGTTTTCAGGTTATTCAAATACAAATTCATTATTGTTTAACTCACTATCAATCATCCAATATTCCAGAGTATTACAAACTTTTCTAATGAATTTGATTACCTCATGATATGATGAAATATACCATTATATCATAATTTATGCATCAGGTCAAAATTCAGGTTTAACTACACATCTACATGTTAACTGCTAGCTTATAATATTGTCAAAAGTATATGCCAACACCATAGTTCAGAAAAATCAACATGTTTTATGTCACTATTTTTCAGTGCTCAGTTTTTTTCCATTAAACTCACAGTCACAACGATTGCTTGAACAATTCTGACATCTACCTTTAAATATAAATCCTTACACCTAACAAAGTTTGCCAGATTTTTCACTGTAACTCTGCCCAGTGTTAATCTGTGATAAACCTTTAGACCACAGGATCCTTTGTTGATGCTGAATGATCTAACCAACTATTTCTACTGCACCATCAATTTTGATGTCAGCTGCTGAATCTGTTATCATGCATATTGGCTCTTCTTGCATACCATTGACAAGTCCATTATATATTGAATCTAATATAAAAAGTTTATTACTATATGCCTGTCTTCATTTATTTGTTAAAAAAAAAAGTGATAATAAAAATTTCATTTACAGCATTGTGTTTAAAAATGATTTCTTTTCATAAGTATATATATCCATTTCTGTGCATTCACACATGAATAATTTAAAATTTTAAATTTCTGGCATGAGCATTTGATAAAAAATATTACTATTGTAATTACACATACTTTCTTTAAACGTTTTTGAAGTTACGAACATGTAAGTACATACAATTATGAAAATGTGAATCGGTGCTGCAATCAAATTCCTACTGGTCTTAGAATGGTTCTCTTGCAGCTTTCTATAGCATTCTTTTAATGGTTTACATAGATTTGAGTTAAAAACTTGAATTAAAATTTTTATTGATTGATATTATTTCCAAAAAAAAAAAAAATTATTAAATGGCAGTAGCATTCAAAAAAAAACATAAAACAAAGATAAGGAGTGAGATTTTGAGTAAAGGAAAATGATTATTACCAGACACAATGTAGTTGCAATTGTATGAGTGCAGATTTTATTTAAAATTTGGAAATGGAAAATCCTCAGTTTTCATACCATTTGCTGATGAAAAGATGTTACATTAGATTTTATTTGAACATTTTTATTTTTGAGCAAAAATTAAGTCAAGTACAAATATATAATATGAAAGAGAAAGTTAAAGAAGAAATATTTTCAAGATCTTAGCTGATTCATTTTTATTCTTCTTTTTTTTTTTGTGGTTATATATTAAATTTATAAATTTCATAGACTATTTTAAGTATTTGAATGCATTTTTTAATGAAATATGCATTATTAATATAAATTTAGTTGCTTATTCTTTCTTTTTTTGTTTACAAAATTAATTTTTCATAGAGGCAAAACTCTCCATACAGTAGCGCCACTCAGTGTAAACAAGAATAATCAATGGATGCAGGAAGGTTGTGCATAAAATTCCTATCTAGTGCCTACTCATCCAATTTCCCCAGACTAGTTTCTAGTTTGTATAAGCCTAAAGAAAGGTAATCATGTGATGTTTGATGGTTTAATACAAAATTAATATTTTAAAGAATAAATTAAAATACGTAAATAATTATGAATAGTTTTTCTGAAAATTATAAGCATGAAATGTTTAAAAAATTGATTGTAACAAGGCTAAATTATTTAAACTGCAAAAAAATGAGTCAAGTAATAATAATCATTTTGTCAGTCTTGAAAGGTAAATATTTGAGTTTGTCTATAATGTGGTGATAGTAACATTAGCCTGATTTTTTTTTTTTGCTCAATGGCAGTTACAGATAAGAATTAAATATTCGTCATACCCTACATTTATACAAGGAAGTAAAGTTCAAAGTTGCTGTAACATCACATGACCGCCTGATTAATTCTACTATTTATTATTAGAATTATAAATTGCAAAACAATTAAACAACTAATTTATAGAAGAAAAAAAAAGCCTTTTATTATCTGCAATATATCTAGCAGATTTTTCTCTATTTTAGATGTACACATAAAGATTAATAGTAATTTAGTTTAAAATGTCTATTACTAACACAAACATAATAATAATATAAACATCAAGGATGAAAATAATTGAAGCCTTTTTAAAAAACAAACAAACAAAAACAAACTAAATTTATAAACAAATTTTATTATTTTTTCATTAAATTAGCATCAAATAAAGATATTAATAAAACATAAAGATTTCTTTCAATTACTAAGTCAATCAAATGTTTTGTAATAAACTACATAAGCAAAACTCTCCATACAGTAGTGCCACCCTATGCCAAACAGAGTAATGAATGGATGCTAGAAGGCTTGTGCATAAAATCCATATCTAGTTTTCAACAATTATGTGCTAGTATAGACATGGTGATCATGTGAAACTACATAAGCCTGAGCTTCCCAATAACTTTATACAAATTTCATTAAAATAAAATGAAGACTTTTGTCAAAAACTAATTTTTAACATAATCAAATATAAAATCCTAGATTAACAATTAGAAGGGACAACAATATATCTATTGATAATGGAGCTTGTGTGATTTAGTGCAGTGGTAAAGAGTCACACTCAAGAACTAAAAATCCGTGGATCACATGATCTCCTGAGCAACAAATCATTCATAAAGGTTTAATATTATTGTGTGACTGCAATATCTGTTTCCTAATATAAATATGCAGAACATAAATTTATGTAGTTTTATCATAGAAAGCAAGTTCACTTGATTCCCCAAAGTATTTTGTAAGCCAAAAATCTTGTATAAAAACAGGCAATCACAATGACTTCCTAAGGCTAAAATTAATTTATTATAAATACAAAATATATAACAAATGTTAAAAATCCAATTTAAAAAGCAAAGCTTAAAATTGAAAAAAAAAAAAAGAAGCAATAATTAATAAATAAACATTTTACTAAGAATATTAATAATAAAAAAAATACAAACCTGTGTTCAAATATAGTTTATAGTAAAAATATTTCAGCAGCAGTGATTTTTTTTTCCAATTTATTTTTGATGAATTTTATATTCTGATATCATTTTTCTTTGTTTTTGTAATCATCTAATCAATAAAACATTAAATCTTTTTTGCAGTGTTATTAAAAAAAAACTTTTTTTTAAAATCAAAAGTTCATTAATATATATATATTTTACATAAATGAAGTGTTAACTAAATAAATCTACAAATTGCTTGCTACAGTTTTAAAAACATATGTGATTACCTTGGCACTTCTCTGAGGAGTGCCAAAGCATGAAACTATGGTCAGGGGTTGGGGGGGGGGGGTTTCTTCACAGAGATATTTTAAATGCTGGCTCTGGCTAAGCATTTATCATAAAGCTTGTTGAGGAATTGGCAATCCTCATTGTTTATAACTTACAAGCTTAAGAGAATAGGGTCATGTGATCTATGACTTTTATTTTGACTATTTATATGTGATTAAATCTCTTTTTTTTAACAATATTATTTACATTTAAGATGACTATTTTTGCCTGGTGAGAATTAAACTTTTTACAGGTATAAAAATAATAGTCATTACTTAAATAAAACCTATTTTTTAGATAATGTATACATATTAAAATTTATTTGTAATATATTTTATGGTCACAATTTGATTTTACTTATGCACTGAATGAAATTGATATTTTTTATCCTTTTTTTTTGCTGACATTTTATTATATTTGCAATAAAATCCTCCATTATCTTGGATATGTTAGAAATCCTGCTACGGATAAATTAATAATAGTACTGGCTAAAAATTAAGGTATTGATATTTCAAACTTATTTTTAGTATTGTTTGATCATATAATATTGATCATTAATTGCAAAATTCATAAAATACCTTAGCCAAAATGGTTTAGATTTATGATTATCTGCATTTGTGCCTTGGGCAGAATTAGCTTTGACAAGAATATTAAACAAAAATTAATTGAGTAAATATATTGAAACAGTATGATTTAGCCATCATACAGTTTCACCTACTATATAACATAGTAGTCTTCATTTTCTAAATTCAAACCCTAGAGGTGCACGTATATAACTGTATACTAAATAATTTAATATATAGTAGCATATATTTAAAAGTATATGTGTGTAATTGTATATGCACACACATCTACTATTTTTAATGGTTGTATATGCATTTTGTAATATTATATAAATGTTTTATTTGCGAGAAATTGTATCTTCGCAAATCTGATTGATATTAATTATGTAATAATGTATATGCCTTTAAAATTTATATAAAGATTTGGTTGTGATTTTAAGTTATTAAATTTGGTTTAAGCTGTGGACATTGTATATATATGAGAACATACTTATGTATATATGCGAAGGTAACTGTAATGTAATCAGTTTGCTAAACATTACAAGTTTTCTAAATTATTTCCAAACTGTCTTTGAAGTTATTCAATTTACTAAATTGCTAGTATTCACATATAGTAATTAAATTCAGAGGTAATTTTCTTAAGTATGTGCTAAATGTTGGCCGCTTGAATCTCTTTGGAAAAAAAAAAGAAATTCACTTTAAAAAAAAAAAAGAAATTCAAGGTTTATGGCTATCTCAATTATTTCACACTAAGCTGAGAAACGAACTTTATGAATCTTATGAAATAAAGTTAGAATCATTAACAGTGTCCGCCCACAATAAATCCAGCCAGTTCTTTTGTAGTTGATAAAATTAATGACTTCTTAAGTTTTAAAGTTTAAAAATAAAGATTGGGAATATATTAATGGCTTGTGAGAGAGAGGGGGTAGAGAGAAATATAAAAACCTCAGTTTAAAGTGAAATTGATTCCTTTTTGCTTTACTCTCATGTTAACTTGTATCCCGGCAGTGTGTCCAGTTTTATTATGGAGATCAGTGGCTAGAGACCATCATTGCTGCCTCCTTGGCAATAGAACTGTTTATGGAGATGGAGGACTCAAACCCCAGCCTACCTGAAAGAATAGCCCATAAAAAGAACAGCTGATGAACCAGCCCATGCGTGTGTGTAATCCTGTCAAGCTGCAAGCCTTCATAGTTGAACCACCGGTAATAAATTCTCAACCAAGCTAACCTAATGCTATAGCAATTCTAATCTTTCCTAAAGCTAGCTGTAAAATATAAGTAATGTGCACAAACTCTTAAACTTAAATCTCATAAATTAATTAAACTGTGTTATATAAGTGCATTCCAATTGTATAATTTTAAAATAACTTTAAAAGCTAAATTGTAAATCTTGCCTAATTTCAATTTCTATTAAATCTTTTAAATTCAACTTGTAAAAAGATAATGACTGTCTTATTATTTTATCTATTATCGTCTATACTTATGCCTATAGATATATATTTTATTACAATGCATTTATTAATTTGTGCTATGTCTTCACAGTGGAGATTACTAATTATTATAAACATAAAGAAACACTTTTGTTCTCAAGGAAATTAATTCATGCTGCTTTTGGCATACTTTTAAATCTCTGGTCTGAAACCTACTTTTATATATATTAGTTAAGCTGCTATGTTTTAGCTTAATATTTCATCCAGGTTTGCTTATTAAAGGTCTGTTTCGATCAATATGCGAGAGCGATATTTTAAAGTATATTGTCAGTAATTAGCCAAGTTTAAGCCCTAAATATGCTTTAGCCCTCCTTAGTTTATTTTCATAGACTATGTAGGTTAATTGGTAAACTAGATCATTTTAATAAATTCCTTTTTAGCACAGTTTAAGTATGCTAATTTACAAACTGGCATATGATAGTTTCACAGAATGAGACTATAGATTTCGTGCTTTATTAACATTAATAATTAATATTTAGAAAGCGTTGCGACTGGGCTTTTATGAAGCACTTCGATGCATTACACCTTGCTATTATATGCTTATTAAATAGGATTTGGTTTTAAGGGCCATTCTATTATTCCTAGTTCGGACAGCTCTCTCTTGAATGGGCTACTGGTTTTAAGGGCCATCCCCATTACTTTTTTCAGAACTGGAACACTGGTATCCAGCATCGTATGTTAAGGCTGTTCGATCATCCAAACTAAATGTTCACATATAGCAAACATCCGGTACCTGAGAACCGAGTAATCATTACTGAATCTCATGAGTAAAGGCACATTCAAGCCGCACAATGTAATTTGTGTAATGCCGTAGTCTCGGAAGTTATGCTACAAAGTGCCAGTTCACCAGCTGTTATATTAATTGTTCAGCATTGATCTAAACCTAAGATCTACTTTATATAATAATATCTGCATAAAGAGTGCAATGAATGCTCATTACAAAATAATAAAATTAGGTACACATTATATAAAGTTGACACTCTCTTAAAATTTAACCCTTAGCAAACCCAGTAGGAATGGCAGAGTATAATTTAGGCATCATTATAGATGTAGAAAACATTATTAATTTATAAAATGTTATAATAAAAGGATTATGACCAAGTGCAATAAATCTTGAGAACTTGAAGTTCATTTGTTCACCATCCCATCTGCGAGTGGAATATCCAGTACATTTAATGGTTGTTGTTTGTGTTTTTGACAAGATTAAATAATTTTAAACATATTAACGTCTGTGGTCTTATTCACTTTTGTATTGAATCACTTTCCATAATTATTAATATATGCATTATATAACAGCCATAAGTTGTGTGTGTGTTTAGTTAAGCTGTCAAGTGTTTAGTTAATTATTCTAGACTCTCTCGTTCCATCCTTTGCTACTGTCGGCACAGGAATTAAGAGATTATGAGTGTGACTTCATATATGTCATTCATAGGGTAGTTAGTCAGGGAGTGTTGGTAAAGGAGCTGAGGTGCGGTCGGATTTGAGGTCTCAAACCCTCATGTAGATCAGCCTTGGTATAGTTTACCAAAATTCTCGATTTTGTTGCGTGAATGTACAAATATGACTGTTACAATATTTTAGTTAATGTATACCTTTTGAAATTTATTTTTAATGGACTTTGTTAATATATGTGGTCATAGTTTGTTTTATATTATGTATTGTAATGACTGAAAATTGTATCTTTTTTTTGTCATTTAAGATGGAAATTACAATGTCCACAAATTATAGTACAGACTATTTTACAAGGATATTGAATGAAAATTAATCCCTATCCTGTATATTTTTTTCTTGGCATAAAAAGCCATCATTTTCTTTTACTAGAAGATATTGCTTTGATGAAATCACTATCCTATAAAGTGATACAGTTTTAAAATATATATATATTTATTACAATTTTTATAGTGAACAGATGATTGTTAATCAAAATAGTGGTATAATTTCAATATTTACTGTTATAGTAATTCTCCAAACGGAAGGAAAACAAAATATGTTAAAAGTTTTTGAAATTAATTTAAAAAAAAAAATAATATTAATTGTTTGAATGTTCTTTAAATTTTATATTGAAAGTTTACGATTTATAAAATTTAAAAACTATCACACTATTCTGTAGAGTACTTTTATTGATTAATAAACTGAAAATCAATTAATATTTCACTTACTATGCTAAAATGTTTTTCAATTCTATTCAACAATATTTAATTTTTATGTCAGTATATAGCTACTCTAAAATTAAAAACTAAAATAAGAAAATGAAAAAAGTAATCTTCATAATCCAGTCTTTGACTATCAGTGAGTATTATCTTCTCCTTAACTGTTTCTTTTTAGAAATAAATAGACAGGAGTTATTTCCTATCTTAGGAGCTTTTAACAGTTATTATCTATAACAAGTTGGCGAATTATGACTCACAGGACAAAGGTGCCTCTTTGATCCCAATTTCATGACTCTTTTTATCATGATAAACACACATTTTGTAAATAAATATTTTGATAACTCTAGGAGAGCAAAAATGTGCATTACAATGTTGTGTTAAATTCAGCCTTATTGTAGAATAGTAATTATTGTATAGGATGAATATTTAAACATTAGAAATTTGTGAATAAATCAAACTGTAGTTTTTTGTTTTTAAGAGAATTTTTATTTTATTACTACTATACAAATCTTATTTTGTTTTATTACTAAAATGAATGTTCAAATATATTCATAGCCATACAGAAACTCATATTTTCCACCTTTTTCCTTGTTGCTGTTTAATAAAGGGAGAGGTATGGGAATATAAACAAAATGACTCTTCATGTTAAAAAGTTTTCTGACCCCTAATCTATAACTTATAGCCAAATGTTAATAGGGCAGACTTAAGTGAGAAATATTGTAGAGAATAACATTCACAAACACACAAATACATAAGTTTTATAAAAAGCTATTGTAATAAGATTTAACACAAAAACAGTTATATAATTTACTTAAAAGAGTTTTTTTTTTCTTTTTACAAACTTTTTAAACTTAAATGATATAAAATTAAAGGCTAAATATGATTCTTTTCCATTTTATTAAACCAGAGACAGATAGAGTCTTTTAAATTCTCAATTCATACTTTTCAAAGCTTGTTATATTATTGTAAAAATTACTAGTCATTCGACCAATTTTATATGTTCCATCATCAAGGTATCTGCAATTTATAAAAAATGAAAATGCATTGAAAATAGTCATATAAAAATGATCAAAATGTTGGTAATTTATGTAATTTTTTTTTCTTTTTTTTTATAAATTCAATAAAATAAAAACAACTTTGAAAAGAACATGGATTAAGAAGTATTGATTTAAAAAAAAAAAACTGGACCATATTTGGAATAAAAATTATATGGTCGGATTCTTCGAGTTTTAAATTTTAGTTTTTATGTATACACCCCCCCCCTCATGTTATAAAAGATATAGTAGAGGCAATTTCTAAAGGCTTAATTCAAAGAAGTACATTAGCAGTAATGTGATATTTATATAAATCAGTGGTAATCTTTCATTATTATGATAACTTAATTTGATTAAAAACCAATAAATCTTGCATATATTCATTAAAAAATGTTTAATGCATAAAAATGATTTTAAAATGTCATGAGTTTCCATTATTTCCTCTTATTTTTAGGTCTTGTTTTGTATCTTATTGTTTATCATGCAGTTTTTAGAGATTTTTTTTAATAATGCAATTCTATTTGATAAAATATAATTTTCAAAACATTATCATATATCATATCTTATGTAAATTTTAAAAATTATACTATTTTCTAATTCTATTTCTTCTGCTAGGATCCCTTAATATATATAAGTGCATGTGGGTACACATTAAGAATGAATACTTTCTTAATGTTAATATCTATTGAAAATTTTCCTCAAAAAAAAATAAAATCTACTTTTATCTATTTATGCAAAATTTGATATATAATAATGTTTTAAAAAGTATATGTTATCAACTAGAATCACATTTATCAATTTTCTGTAGTCACATTATTTAAACAATGTTCAAAATGCTTGATAAAGTAAAATCCAAAAATAATAGAAAAATGTGGAAAGTACATTTTAAGTAAAGTTTTTTAAATAAATTATATAAAAGATTTACTTGCTTTTAATTTAAGTTATTACCTTCTCTATACATAAATGTGTATGCACAGATCTATATTACATAATATATTTCTTTTTAGGCAATGGACATTTTTTTTTTTACTTTTACAAACTAGATTATAATGCAATCATTTTTGAAAAAAAAAAAAAACCAACAACAACATTCTAATAATTATGATCTTATAATTAAATATCTAAAATGTTATTTTAAGCATTCATTGATTTTTTTTACTCTCTCAACAATTTAATCCGGATAAATAATTGCAACTAGGTGTATGAAAAAAATGTGGGAATATACTAACACAGATCTTATAAATATGACTACGATTTAACTGATATGTAAATTGTAAGCAGTTATTAACAACTACAAAAATGCAAATGAAACATTTAGATTAAAAATCAATAAAACAAATATCATAAAAATAATAATGATGAAAAATAATGAAAACTTAAAATTGATTATTCAGCCAGTCAAAAAAAACAAACACAACATCACTCTTCTGAAATATATAAAAGTGAATATAGTAATGATGTGCAAAGAGAAATTTCATTATTACAAATCATAGTTTTAGCTTTTAATTATACTGGTTATTAATAAATTATGAACACAAAAGGTTTTGATATGAATCATTCACATTATTTTTCATATTCATATATATATATAATTAAATTCTTTAACCAGGGCAGCTAATGAATCAGGGTAATCAAAAAAAAAAAAAAGAGGTTATCCCAGGGGATACTACATAAGCAACAATACATATTCTCTTCACTAATACAATAAAAATAATTATTTAAAATTATGTTGTACTTTCTTTACACAAACAAAAATAGTCAGATTTGTTAAAATTTAAAATTATGGCCATATGTACTTGTTTTGCAAATGAATAATAATTAGAGCAGCTGATGATTCTTAATAAACAATGAAATACATTAATCTTATATGCATCTTTTATTAAGTAATAATTGCTGATAAGAGATATTATTTATACTATTGAAATTGCAATATATACATATATAAATTACAATTAAAATTTATGTACATAAATCACTTAGATTTTAGCATTAATATACCATCTAACATAAAATAACAAACCTGTTACAGATCTTGAATACTTGACAGCAATGTTAGAATAGCTGCCCATGCTTTATATATAAGAAGCGTAAAGTGAATCTGTTCATTTTCAAAAAGTAATATGAACACAAAATATACTGTGCAAGATAGAGCCAACAATGATCTTTTTTGTAACTAGAATATATGCAATTAAATGATGTGAAGATTTTAGTACACTCTATCAGATCATTAAAATCAATACATCAAAATGAATAAATGAGAATCAATATAAAAGTTTTGATGCATTACAATCATAAATCAATTTATGTGAACATGTGCTAACACACTTTAAATGAAAAATTAAGATAAATTTAAATTTAAACTTGGATTAGTTTAATTTTCTTTCCATCTTATTGATAAATTGTAACTAAAAATATACCAAATAACAGAAATTGAAGTGAAGATCAGTTGGCTCAAATCATTAAAAAAAATATAAGAATGTATAAAAATGAAATTTCAGTAAGCAAAAAATGTTTCACATTTAATATTTTGAAAATTGACAAAAAGCAAAAACTGCTAACTGCTTAAAATAAAAAAAATAGACAAAATTTCAGTCTGCTTCGACATGGGTGGGTATACTTTTTCAGGGTAAGTGCTACTTGCAATTTTTTCAAAGCATCAGGAATACCTTTCAAGTTATTCTTTTTTTTTCTTCTGGAAGTGACACACTTTGCGTGGCATATATAGAACACACATATTTTGCATTCTTCATTGTGGAAAAAACAACAACTGTTCTTCCCATTCTGTATTAAAATTCTACATTTTTCTTTTCTTTGCAATTGTTTCTGGTATTAATTACATCACTTTTAAAATAAGATAAAATACTAAATTTTCATGATAAAGTAGTTAAATCTGAGCACCTGTTACAACAAAAAAAACACAGTTATTGGCTTTGCTACTAACTAATAATGTTCAAAACTTTTTGGTTGTGTTGTGTATTGAATGTATTTGAGCAGATGAATTTGTAATCTATGTAAGAATTCTCAAGATCTTAGAATATAATTGTGCCAACTGAAGCATTCATCGGTAAATGCACAACTGCACATGGCCACTTTGATTATGAAGAGCAAATTCTCATTTATAATAGCCA
The DNA here is from genome assembly GCA_028023455.1 of Epiperipatus broadwayi. Lineage (NCBI taxonomy): Eukaryota > Metazoa > Onychophora > Udeonychophora > Euonychophora > Peripatidae > Epiperipatus > Epiperipatus broadwayi. The sequence continues at coordinate 11,011,265 of JAQFVV010006201.1, forward strand.
TATGTGTGTGAAAAATGTATTTAGATATATATTGTACAGCTATTGAGCAGTACTACATGTTTTGTAAGACTTGTACAGAAAATATAGTTAGTTTAAAGATTTAAAAAAGAAATTTGAAAGAAATAAAAATACTGCAGAATCAGTTATCAATAAATGATTTGAATAAATTTTGCTAAAAGAAATAAATAAAAGTTTTAAGAAATAGAAATATAAATTAGAAAAAGTTTTAAGAAAGAGAAGAATAATTTATAAAGTTTGAAGAATTTTTTTTTTTAGAAAGGCAGATCATTGCCAAAAGATAAAACACCACATCATCTTATTATAATAAAGTTTTGCTAATTAAAGAGCGAGTAGAGGGGGGAGATATTTAACTAAGTAAAAGGTTAAAAAAAATAAGAGTTCTCTCTCCTTTCACAAACTTAAAACTAAAGTACAAAAAGTGTGTATGTAAAAATAAAAATAGAATTAAAATGTGAAAGAAAAGCATGTAAAATTTAAATCCATTTAAAGATTGCTAGGCCCATAAACAGAAGAAAGAGAATAATAACTATAATTTGCAGTAAATGTAAACAATTGAAATAATTCCAAGCCAATATCTTAACCAAAGGCCAGATTAATCTGTGCAAATATGCAGATTAAAACACAATGGGAATTTAATTAATAAAAATTATAAATTAATTAAACTAGATCAGAGTGATAAGTAGAAACAATAAAGAGGAATCATATAAAAGGACTGAAAATCCATTCATTATTCTTGATTAGTCTTCAGCTTCATCTATAGCAAGCATTAAGATTAAGATTGTACTCATACTGCTGCTACAGAAGAAGTCCAGAGAAGAGAAGATGGGAAAAGCTACTAGCATCACAAGCATGCAAGTAGATGTTTTCATATTTATCAAAGAACCATTTACATCATGCACTGCCAGACAGACTTCAGAGTATGCGGCTAGTCTCCAATCACAGTCTACCAGAATATCAAAAATCCTCCATCTAGAAATCATGTACACATAATAATCTGAACAGTCAAGGAATGTCTATTTCAGAAATGTAGAAAGTCAGCCAGGAGCCAAAACCATTAGTCCAAAAATCCAACTGGTTGGTGACCAATACAAAAGAGGAAGGAGAAGAGTCATATTCCCAGAAGTATAAAGTGCAAAAATCCTAGGTAATTATGAAATTTCCTTATTCCCATTTATGAACTGATCATGTTCAAATAAGAGACTTTGAGAGACATAGCAATCTTTAAGTGCCTCCCATAATTATCATATAAAATAAACCCTAATATGTACATGCCTATTCAATCTTATCTAATATATATTTTAATTATTTCAAGGTGTGTGTGTATGCAGATCTATAATGTTTTAATTGTATTATTTTTTATTATCATGTATTTTACCAAAAGTGTGTTTAAACAAATTTATAATTTTCCCTATTGTAATATTCTCTAATATTATGTTTTTTTTAATTACAAGTGTTTTAAAATAAATTGTTTGTCTGTTGGTTATTGTTTGGAAGGTTCTCCTTAATAATTATGCCATTAATAAACAATCTTTAGTTAAGTGTAACCATTAAGCGGTCTAGTATAATTTCTCTTCATACAAATAAATAAGAGCTAGTTAGGGATTAATCAAGCGCTCAATTGTTTATCTGTTGTCCAGGCATGCTAATTATATCTTATGATCAGTTGGTGCTGAGGTTTTACCTCAAAACAAATAAAAATGCTTTGGATGACAAGGGTTTGGATTTAGCAGCCGAGAAGTCCTATAGCCAGGAAATGTGACCGCAGGTTATACTTTGTATAGCCTCAATCTGGTTATAGGTACCCTTGGTCTTATCTACCTTCTGTATTAGACTTCTCCACTTGAAGGGCTGGTGTGCTACGATAATAAAAGTGCAGCCGGAGAAATCGAGATTTATTAACATTTTTTTAAATTTATATAATCAGAGCAATCTTCTCACACATGGTTCAATATATAGCTATCTAAATCCAGAGTAATGTAATATCAATTACCATTACATTTTTTTAATTTAGGTGATCACTCATAAATTTCATAGCAGTCTACCAGTGGGACAAGATAAATATCTTGCCTACCCCTGTTTTAGGACAATGGTTATTCTCATAACATTGTTCTAACAATATAAAATCTATAGAGGAAAAGTCTGACTTACAATTATTAAATTATCATATTGGGACTTGAGATGCTTTAATAAACCAGATTTGATAACAAAACAGTTAATTGAAGCTTTGTAAAGTTGGAAACATGAGCATCCTCTCCCCATAAACATAAGTTAAAACACATAATTTGGAATAGTGTATTATATTGCTTACAATAATAATAATGATATGAACATTTTTCGCCAATCATTGTTAAATAATTAACAACAAAAAAGATAATAAACAAGTAACATGTATGAGTTCAGGAATTCTTTCATGTAATTCTAAAGTAATGTAATTTAATTTGACAAAAATCAGTCCCTTCTATATTAGTGTAAGAATATTCCAGAAAAGAGCTCCATGATTCAGTATAATAATAAAGTTATAATATTAAGGTATAAGCACAGACTTTCACATGACCCACCACTCTCCACTCCATCTAATAATACTGATACACTTAAACACATATATGTTGAAAAGATAAATAATCACCAATATACGTATTTCATGCTAAACCATCAATCATCAGTTGGTCCAGATTATCATCTCTACACATATATACTATAAGTGCTCAGATATATATTTAAGATAGACAATCCTCATACTTTAATGGACAGGCTTCAATCTACTCCACACTTCAACTCTTCAACCGTCCATCCAATTGAAAATCTGATGATGGAATGCTCAAAGGCCACCCTGAGGCCGAGATTCTTGTCACACCCATGTTGACCTAAGGTCAATCTGAACCCCACATGTACAGGACATAATCCATTAAATACATATGCAAGGATGGGCAGACATCTCTATAATGTAATAACTGAAAGACAGGTTTATTTATACCTGTGTCTATATATATGTAATATTAGGGTATAAGCACAGACTTATATATATAGACACAGGTATAAATAAGCCTGTCTTTCAGTTATTACATTATAGAGATGTCTGCCCATCCTTGCATATGTATTTAATGGATTATGTCCTGTATATGTGGGGTTCAGATTGACCTTAGGTTAACATGGGTGTGACAAGAATCTCGGCCTCAGGGTGGCCTTTGAGCATTCCATCATCAGATTTTCAATTGGATGGACGGTTGAAGAGTTGAAGTGTGGAGTAGATTGAAGCCTGTCCATTAAAGTATGAGGATTGTCTATCTTAAATATATATCTGAGCACTTATAGTATATATGTGTAGAGATGATAATCTGGACCAACTGATAATTGCTGGTTTAGCATGAAATACATATATTGGTGATTATTTATCTTTTCAACATATATGTGTTTAAGTGTATCAGTATTATTAGATGGAGTGGAGAGTGGTGGGTCATGTGAAAGTCTGTGCTTATACCCTAATATTACATATATATAGACACAGGTATAAATAAGCCTGTCTTTCAGTTATTAATAATAAAGTTGCAGAATCTAAAGCTCAAAGTCCATAAATCAAGATTCTGCTTCATCTCTTCCAGTATCTGGACTTCACTTGAACTTCTAAGCAATAATAAATCATTTGCCTTTCCTTAGTAGCAGAATAAATAGAACTACATTGAAAAATAGTGGAGAAAAACTTTAAATGTTTTGTTTCAAATTTTATTTATTTTTAGTAACATCCCCCCATTTTACTTGTATATTTGTCATATTAATAATAATAATAATAAAACATTTATAGTAGAAAATAACGTTTCGAATTGTTTAATGTTCTGATAAATGCAGAAAATATAGTTTTAATAATTTATGTAATACATTGCTACAACGGGTCGTGTGAAGTTTAAGACCTAATATGATAGGTTGAGTACAACAGTTCCACTCAAATGACTGAACAGATTCCCTTCAACCAGGGAAATAATATATAAACTCTTTAGCTTAAAGTCTACAAGCGCATAAAGCAACACACATATTTGAGATTTAATATATAGCATTTTTAAATTACCTTTTTAACAGTACTTTCATTTCATTTGAATTAAAGGCAACTACTTTTCGATACAACTTTTTTTCTTTTTTTTTAAAAAAAAAAGATGTGATAGTAATTTCATAATTAAAGTGTACATATGTAAGTATACCAGATTATTGATTTTAATAATTATATCCAATTTTCTTCTTCCTCATTTGAGCATACCACAATTCCCAAACTTAGTTATTTTAGTCAGTCTATTTGTCTTAGAGATTGGTGAGCAGTTTGTTACTTAGGAAACAACTGCTGCTGTTAATTTCTCACTGTCATCTTTGGATAAGTCAATACTGCTGCTCGGTAATTTAAAACCTTCTGATGTCATTTTAAATTGAGGTAGAAAATGTTTTAAAATGCTCTGATATTTAGTTGCTATTTTAAATTGTTGCTGAAAAATATATTATTATAATAGCAATAAGATCATTTCGTAAATAATTTGTAGTTGATATTTTACTATATATATGAATAAATGATGTTATCATTTTCACATTTTTCTCCACATTCTTTCTATCTTCATCATCTTCTTATCCTCTTTATAAACAACCTTACTATCAATAGCGCTATCGTTTATTATTACATTTTATCAATATCATTAATATTATAGTATTATCATACCAAATATTTAAGTTTATTTTTTCACATAAGATTTCTCAGCAAAAGATGCTTTGTTCATACTAGTAATAGTTTGCCATTTCTTTTGACCATTCCTTTACAAAAGCGAGGCAAAGCTAACTACTTACATTCTTCTTTCAAAAAATTGGCCAACTTCAAATTTAAAAATTACTGCTTCAATTAAATAGTTTTAACTAATTTGTTACTAGTAATAGTTTGCCATTTCTTTTGACCATTCCTTTACAAAAGCTAGGCAAAGTTAACTACTTACATTCTTCTTTCAAAAAATTGGCCAACTTCAAATTTAAAAATTACTGCTTCAATTAAATAGTTTTAACTAATTTGTTTAAAACTGAAATCCTTAAAGGCTAATATTATGTTCCTCTGAAGTCCATGTCCTGTGTGATTACCTAACTGGCATAAAGTTAGCTCTGATTACTATTAGCTAGTGATAATTCAAATATTAAATAATACTGGATATCTGGGTAGCAAGAGTACTTTACATTCCACTTTGAATACAGAACAACAAAATTATTTTTGAGATGAAATATGAAGTTATCTTTGATGATAAACTCTTTTCAAGTGTCTGATTTCAGTACCCTATATAAAACAGTTTTCATTCCTTGTCTACCGATATTCCTTTATCTTCCACAGACATTTTCTTGTAGTTTTCAGAATTTTGCTGCTTTTAAATATACACACTATATAAAAACTTCTGATTTATAATTTCCTTAAAAAATGACTTTTTCTAGTCATAAAAATTTCTTCCAACATAAATTTTCAGTATCTCTATGCCATTTAGTGTAAGCTTTGGTAAGTAATTATAGGAGATGATAATGCTTATTAAATTCCTGCTCTGTGATATCAAATATGCCCAGACTAGTTTCAAATTTATGGCTTTCATTAATGAGGAGCTTTAGATCTCCATTTACCTTTCTGTTATAATATCAAACTATCACTCTAAACTAAAAAAAACCATATAAATGTTATCAATCTAAGTCAACTTTGTTGCATAACTATATGGTCCTAAACCAGTTCAGTTTCTATATATCATAGTGCTCTTAGTTTTTAAATAACTATGGACTTTTCTATCCTGTGGCTATGAGTTTAGCTTACATATTGCTGCTATAATAGCAATATGTTAGCTAAGTCATGTGACGGAGCCAAGTGACATTTTAATGGTTTATACCAATCCTAGCCTCTGGATAGAGATTTCTATACTTTCCAAAAAACTAAAAGTACGATAATATATACAACTGAATTGGCTTCAGATCTATATGACTATACAAGCAAGTTGACTAAAATTGAAAACCATTTATATGTTTTGAGTTTGAGCTGATAGTTTGATAGTATAACAGAGATATAAATGATAGTTGCTAGATGAGGGTGCATTAGATCCTAAAAGTCCAAGTGCCCTGGTCCAAGATTCAAAGCTCCTTACTGTTAAAAGCCAGAAGCTTAAAGATGGCTTGGGGATATTGGATAGAATAGCACAGGATAGGTACTATCATCATGCATCTATTATTAGCTATTAAAGCTTTACAATAAATGGCAAAAACTTAAAATTATGCTGCTAAAACAGCAATATGTAAGCTAAAGTCATGAGTTGGAGTCAGGTGACATATTATTGGTTCATATTCTTTCAAACTTATTTCCATTTCCTGCAAATTCATATTTATTTAAAAGAAAACCCTTTTTTCCTTCCCATTTTTCTAGTTCTTGGAGTATCTGTGTGATACTAAGCTACATTACAAAGAGACCATTTAGCAAGCCTCTTTTATAATTTTAACATTAAAAAAAACCACTTTAATTTTATTAGATCAGGCATTATAATTTCCATTTTGCTGACAAACGCATTCACTAGTGAAACAGTAAGGTCTGCTTTGCAGATCTTCGTTTCACCTTTTCTCACCTATTTCCTACCCTCATACCTTAGTTTGAACCCCAATCTATCATAGTGTGTCTGCAATGTGCTTATATACCGAAAATCCCGCCCAATTTTAAACCACAAGTACAACGCTCGTGTTATATATAAGTATAACTCATTCCCAAATAAATAAATAAAATGTTAGGAATTATGTATATGTTCACATAATTTAGATTTATTTAAAAGTAGGTTATATAAGTTGTAATTGCGCACACACTATGATATGCATTTTAAAACTTATGTCAAAATTATAAATTGTTAGTTAAAATCATTTGTTTGAATCTATTTACAAAAGTATATTACAGTCGTAATATATTTTTAATTTAAAATAAAATTGATATTCGTTTAGTAAATAGATTCAAATATTGCAATTTAAAAAAGTAAAATAATTTTCTTTTGAATTTAAAAGTCATGCCAAATATTTCTGTTAAAATAAATGAGGGCTGGTAGAAACAATAGTTTAATTATTTAATGTTATAAAAGCTTATCTAAAATATACAGCAGATGTCCACTTAAGGTTTTCTTTAAATTAGTAAAAGTTATTTTAATTAAATCTAGTTTGTAATTCGAATGTCGACAAGGAAATTAACAATAGAAATTAATTAAAATTTTGTTGAACTCCTTTAGACATTCGGATTGGTTTAATTACAGCTGATAAGTAAGCAAAGTCCGATATATTTTTGTAATGCTCCAGGGCAGTTCTATTGTTTATTTCCACTATAAAAAGGAGGGTTTTCTTTTGTTCTCCATTCTAGTCATTTGCTGATAAAATGTTTCTACCTGAAATTATTCTAGTGTTTTGCTAATGAAATGTTTCAAGTGATTAGCTAATGAAAAGTGTCTAGTGAAAAATATTCTAGTAAAATATTCTTCAAAATATATTTTCCTGAAATTTTAGCTACGTGCCTGCGAACTTAAATTTGAAGCCGAGTTTTCGTCTCCAAATTAATTGACCATGTTTACCACACCTATTGCTAACTGTGACATGACTGAGTAGAACGGCAAGAAGGCTATTTCCCTTTGGGAATGGCCAACTGCTGCTCTAGACCAGTGGTCTTCAACCTTTTCACACCTGCAGCCCGGCAGAAGTTTACAGATACATTTTCGTAAAGATGTAACCTGCTTAGCCTTAGATAAGCATAATTGTTATAACTGACCAAAACAGCACACTAGTTATTGTGTATTGTAATGGTGTTGCTTACCTTCACATGCTGAACACAGAAAACAGTACAATACCAATTGTTCTCATTAATGTGCTTGCATTTCTATGTTTATTATTTCATTGTTAAAACATTCAAGAATAAAATGAATGTTGATAAATATCATAGCTAGTGTAATTACATGGCAATGATTATGATAAATGTCATATCTGTATTTAATGTTAAATATACAAGATGGTTATATATATATATATGGAGGTTGTCTTTTGATAGTAGTAAGGGCAAAATAGAAATCGCATAATTAATCACTGTACAGTCAAAAAAAAAATCGCCGTATTTTAAATCTGAAAAAATAAAACGAAACGTGTAAAAGTCTGAAGTTTTGATGTTATTGTAATTTTTTTTTGTGGTGGTGTGTTGAAAGGATCAAAAAATGTAATTAATAGGAAAAGTTTTTTTAAAAAAATGGTAAAATAGATATCGCGTAATAGAAATAAAGCCAAAAAAAAAAACCCGCAAAGTTATTTTTTGTTTGTTTTTATTTTTAAAAAAAGGTTAACAGAAATTGGTTTTAAAAATAAAAGTTTTAGTATATTAGCAGTATACAAATAAAACCAAAAAATATCGCCTTATATGCCAAAAAAAAGTGGGCATATTTTTAAACAAAAAAAAAAAGAAAACAAAACTTGAAAAAGTCAAAAGTTTTGATCTTGTTTTAACACATAAACAATGCCGACAAGCGACCGTGATTGGCTATCAAAAGACAACTGGAGTTTGTTTACTAAAAAACCTTTTTTTTTTTAAATTTTGAATTTTTTTTAGAAAAATAATAAATTTAATTCTATCTCTCCATAAACATCTGTAATAAATAGAAAAACAAATTAATTTATGTATGATTGATTAGATTTCATTTTTGTTCTGTTTCTTATTTTTTAACAGGGTAAAAATGCGATGAAAAAATAAATAAAAACTGTTTATATTAATTAAAAGTTTAAAACTTATTTTGTTATTACTAACCTTCTTGCCAGTCTAGCGCGACCCGGCAGAAAACTTCTGCGGCCTGGTGGTTGAAGATCACTAAAAGCTATCACATGAGGAACCCTGAAACTGCTGCTGCTGCCAAAAATATGAACAATTCCAGATTTTGCTGCTGAATTGTATAAAGCCTGCCGACCATCAATCTACCTGCAAATGCTTCTCCAGAGGTAACCCCAAATTACCCCAAGAGCTCTTGTGATTCCTAATTAACATGCTATAGCTATTTTAAATTGTTTTTTTTTTTTTTTCACTTGACTTATTATGTACTTCTTTAACGTGTTCAAATATAATCTACAGTTTTGCTCTCTATCCTTGGGTTAATATTTTCTATTTATTAATCTTTTTATTTTATTATGATAATGTGCCAGAATAGTCTATGACCGAGTGAATTATTCCCTTTGTTGAAAGTAAGACGCCGATATTAAGGCATATTTGAAATCTATGAATAATTCCCAATTTTATTATCTCACAAATCACTCGTTCGCGGGCTATTCTAATCTTCTTTAATATATATAATCAAATAGTTTAAAATCTACATTTTATTAATTTTAACCTAATATGAGAGTATGTGCGAGGTCAATGATTTAAATGTATCACAAATGCATGATTGCATAAATAAATCTCTGCTTTCTTTCCAAACCCACAAGCATGCATTTTCCTATTTTAAAATACTGTAATCTACTTTAATTACAAAGTTCGTCATTGGCGTCGAGAATGTGCGGACCCTTTTAAATGAATTTCTGGGAATTTGATTGGGCATTTCTCTCAATCCAAGTAAACCCATTTTGTATGTTTTATATACATTAGTCTAATATTGCTGGTAAATGAATTGGTTGTTGAGACCACTTTGTTTTGCTTTCCAAGGATTTTAAACGGCCAAGTCCATTCCCTTTTTCGCTTCCTGCGGTTCCCAGGCAGAGGATGTACTCAAATGTCACACCTGGGAATTAGACGCAGTCATCACCCAGCCGCTAAGTTTCGGCTGTTCGTGACAACACTTTCCAATGGGTCAGCGGTGAGATGCCCTCCGTAGTCATTCCAAATATTTCACTATTGTTTTATTTATATATTTATTTTACAAAGCATCCATGACTTAAATGTGTCACACCCTCCATCCTTTAATAAATTCATTATTAGCAATACTGACCTCCCATCTGCTCTAATTATAATTATCAAATAAATGCCTTGATCACATCCCCACTTTATTGTTTAGTAAGCTTTTGTCCATGCTATTCTCGAAAGCAATAAATATTATATCACCCGTAATATCAAATATTTTATCAAACTTTTATAATTACTCAAAGCACCTCGCACATGTTCCCATCTCTTTAAGCACATTATCGTAATACTATTAGCCCGAGGGATAGAATATATAATTTTGCTTTAAAACCTTTTTGTAATGTAATGCCAACAATTATTTAACAAGCGTCCTTGTCTCATATAAGCAGACAGTGGCATTATATATATATATATAATTCTATATAAATAAATCTTTGAAATCATTTAAAACTAATTTTGATCTTTTATTTTGTTGATTCCTATCACTGTCTTGGTCTATATATCTATTTTCTACATTTCTTTTGTACATCCATAGACGTTAATTAGCAATCCAAACTTATCTTAGTATAGAGTCTTCTTGTTTCTCCCAGACCACCAGGCACCGGTAAAGGGTTATACTAGTAGTAGCATCAGATGCATTATCACATAGGTGGCGCTGTGAAATTTGGACTTTAGATTCAAATTTAGTATATCTAGAAGGCAACCCCTCCTAGAATGTTCAGTTTTGTGTGTGGGGTCTGAATTATGCAGTGTGTTAGCGAGATAGACAATTCTGACTGTTATACTAGATAGCCAACTATTAGTTAAGGCAAGGGTGGGCAAATAGCGACCCGGGGGCCACATGCAGCCCACTAAGAGGTTTTATGCGGCCCTCCAAGACAATCAGAAAAATCTGACTTGAGCTGAGATTTTCTTTTTGTGTGTGACTGAAGATTCATCTCATATTTTTCACTATGATGGCCACGTCAATACACATGCACAGTGTAGATATGATGTGCAGTGTTTTTCCAGTTGATCTGGTTACTTTCAATTTTGTCTTTGCATTAGCAAATATATACATTTCCAACTTTAGTGAAACCATGAACCCTCAGAAAAAATGTAAAATCGGTGATGAATGTCATGTGTTTAATGAAGAATGGATAAAGAAATATTTCTTTGGTAATACAGGGAATAAAGCAGTATGTTTATTGTATCATGAAAAAAGGTGCGGCCCTCCGCTAACCTTCACTTCCACAGTGTCCCCCAATCCGGCCCTCTGCTAAGCTCTGTGGCCCCCGAGCCAAAACAATTGCCCACCCCTCAGTTAAGGAATTCATTGATTACAAAAGTAACCTTAACCATTTTTGTTTATCATTCAAGAATGGCAGACTTATAAATTTTTTTGAATATAAAAGCATTAAACTGCTCTATAATTGTTAAGCCAACTATTTAAACTTTTAATTTAACTATTTGAAGTAGTTATTTTCATGCAACATAATTTATGAATTCCACTCAATATTTTGTAAAGCTCATTCTTGGTAGTTGCAAGTACCGAACACATTAGGTAATAAACTTCTTTAGCCAAAATGCTAACCCCATCTTCATCAAAACAAATTCATTAAAACAATTTATCTAAAAATGACAAGCAGAACAGGAGATAATAACTTATTTACTTTAACATTTTTTCTTATATTAAATCTTCTACAAAAAACTTAATTAATCTTAAATTTGTTTAAATTTAATTCATAAATGAATTTATTATTTCTTTCTTAGTCTAATCTATATTTTTTTCTTTAAAATATTCAATGAAATAAGCAAATTCATTATATAAATGCTTTTACATATTGTTGTATTCGTTGTGAGAAATAAACAGCGAGTTTACTAGAGACAATTTACTCCAGAAGTTTTCGATTTATTTTAGTTGAAAGTAAAAATAATTATAATGGAAAATAATTATAATTAAAAACAAGTGTGGGATTATTTTTATCAGAGATAAAAATAACTAATTAAAATAAGAACAATAAAACGTATTTGAAAAACACGCGATTAAGTTTTCGGAATGTAGCAGATAAGACTGAACAACAGAACTCAGAGGGATATATAAACTGCTAGAGTAAAACATCGCGCACTTGTTACAGTCTTGTTAACAAACATGGATACGTAAAGCTATTAAGAGCTATTTGCGGCACAACGGTTTTAAGAGTTGCTCAGCCGAGTTTCGATCGGATTGTGTTTTTCTACCCCTCTGGAAAAGCTTAGGGGCGAAGACATTACAAGATTGGTGCAGTCGACAGGATAACCTGGTAATGTCTTTGCCCCTAAGCTTTTCCAGAGGGGTAGAAAAACACTTACAATCCGATTGAAACTTGGCTGAACAATCTTAAAACCGTTGTGCCGCAAATAGCTCTTAATAGCTTTACATATCCACGTCTGTTAACAAGACTGTAACAAGTGCGCGATGTTTTACTCTAGCAGTTTATATAACCCTCTGAGTTCTTTTGTTCAGTCTTATCTGCTACATTCCGAAAACATAATCGCGTGTTTTCCAAATCCGTTTTATTGTTCTTACTTTGATTAGTTATTTTTATCTCTGATAAAAATAATCCCACACTTGTTTTAAATTATAATTATTTTTACTTTCAACTAAAATAAATCGAAAACTTCTGGAGTAAATTGTCTCTAGTAAACTCGCTGTTTATTTCTCACAACGAATACAACACATATAAACTTCTCTTTCTATATATTACTTAATAATATTACACAACACTTCCAGTTTTTAAACCTGAAGGAATCTCCAGATAAACATATCTATTATCATTAATAATCTTAATAACATCATAGTTAAATAAATTATAAAGTTAAAAAATAGTCATAATTCATGGCATTAAGCCATAAGACAAATTTTTAGTTTAAGAACTACAGTAATAACATGAAATTTTTTAAAAAAATATTATTCTGTGGTCCATTGAAGTTTGATCTAAGACTGTGGTTTCATATAGCATAAAAAACTATATTAGAAGCAACAATTCATTTTACTCTTGAGTGGTTTGTTTAGTGGAGCAATCAATGTGCATTATATAAAATGCTATATTAAATCCCAAGACAAGCATTGGTGGTCGAGAGGTCAGCGGGTTCGCTTCCCAGCTGATGCTATGACACATGAGAAAAAAAAAAAGAATAGTTTCTGAGACATATAAGAGAAAGGCTATGTGATACTTGAGAGATGTGAATGGAGGGGGGGAGATAATTTGAAAAAACATGGGCAGAAGTATTGAAAAGAAAAAAGAGAAGGAAAAATCAGAAAATAGAAAACTGAAAGAATTATTTTGACTGGATATATATTAAAGGCCAAAGATTTTTGAAGCCTATGTTTCAAGGATTTATAAAAAAAGTTTTTTTTTTTTTTAGAAAAGAAGGTAACTATGAATAGCAATAGAAAGGGAGGTTTAAAAAAAATTAGAGATGGTGGGTGGTGCATGTCTATTAGTTGAGATTATTTCAGTCACAAAGAAATAAAAACTATTTTATAATCATAATAAAGTGAAAAGAATTTGTAATAAAAGGAAATTCAAAAAGTTTATTTCAATTATATATAAAATTTGACTACAATAAACATTTTTTTTGAAAAAAAAAAAAACCTTATTCCTAAATAACATTTTTTTTTTTTGCCTTTAAATTTTAACTTATAAACTTTTACTAAAAAAAGAAAAGAAGAAGAGTAAACTGAATGAATAAAATAAATATACATGCAGCATCAATACATCAAATAACTAAAACATATTGTAACCTTTGGCTTTGCCAGTAAAGCCAGTCTCCCAGCTATTTAATCTATTTAAGTATATAAAAAAAGAGGAATTTTCAATACTTTTATTGCCAGTTAGCTTTATCAAAGCTTTATAATTAGATGGCAATTAACTCATTTAAATATTTTATTGTACTGATCTAATCTTGTTAATAGTTATGGTAATTTTCAAGTGTATAAACTAGAGATATATTTTTAAGAAATTAGAGTTAAAAACTAGGATTGCTTTCAGATAGTCCTTTCTATCTTAAAGTTTAGTGTTCGAAGTAAACGGTAATAATAATCAGGTCTAAATCTTTGATATTAGATATTAATATTTAATTACTTATAATAGAGCATTTTTATCCAAGTTAACTATTAGTAAGAGTATATTCGTGCAAGCTAATATTATTAAGATTATGTTAGTAAAAATAAAGCTAGATTAGTTGATTTAAAAACAATAAGGAGCTTATAAATATTAAAAGAATTGTTTATTTTCAAGCGAAATAAATTGAGTATATATGTATGTGAATATGCTTGCATTTATTTATTTTAGTTTACAGACGTCATTTAAGTACCTCTAATTTAATTGAAATGTTAAATTGAACGCTAATGAACTTCTAATTTATTTATTTAATATAGTCTAAAATAGTTATAAAAGAGTGATGTAATATTTTTTTCAAAACAATATATTTTATTTTGTATTTTATTTTAGAGTAATACTTTTAGTTTCTTAAATAATTATTTCAGACAGTATGTGTTAATTAAGATGTGTGAAATATATGTAAATGAGTTCTATTCTACATATACAAAATTGACCTTTAAACCCTAAGGTGGAAAGATTAAAGGAAGTGGTAAAAAGATGTTTGAATATTAATCAAAAGAAGTCACATGATTAAAATATAAAAGATCTACACACTCATACATACACACGAAAAAATAACTACTGAATTACTGATCCCCTACTAGAAAAACACGCACACACAAAGGAGAAAGGAACTTGATTATATCTCAACAACAAAATTAATCATAAGTTCAAATGGCTAAAGTATATCAGTTTGATACTGGTAAGCTAAGGGCATTACATATGGCTTGTCCTGTTCATGTAAGAATTCTTTATTATTTTCAATCTCATACTTGCAATGAATTCTATTATAGAGATAACACCCCCAATATCTTAAGAATAAAATTATTGGAAACATATTTTACAATATTTTAAAATGCTTATTTTCATATTTAAAGAAACATTGAAAGAGCAATAAATTCTCAAAGACATTAAAATGCTTTATTTTGATATATTTTGAGATATAGTTTCAATATTCTTTGATAAACATTTTTCTCTTAGATAAATTTAATCTTTTAATAAATGAATTATTAATCCTAGATTGGTGAATTTTCTGTGTTAAATTTTAAAAAATGACATTTTATTGCTCTTATAATTACTCATTTATTACTCTTGCTGATGAAAAAAAAAATCATTCATGTATACTTCAATTCCATGCTTGATAAACTGAACGAGAAAATGTATTTTAAATCTACAAAATAAAGATTTGTCAGCTTATTCTTATATTGTAAAGCAATGGTCTTCAACCCCCGGTCCGCAGAAGTTTTCTGCCCCATGCTAGACTGACAAGAAAGTTTGTAATAACAAAATAATAAGATTTTAAACTTTTAATTAATATAAACAATTTTTATTTTTTATCGCATTTTTACCCGATTAAAAAAACAGAAACAGTACTAAAACAAAATCTAATCAATCATACAAAAATTAATTTGTTTTTCTATTTATCACAGATGTTTATGGGGGGGGGGGGGGTAGAATTAACTTATTTATTATTTTTGTAAAAAAATTCAAAATAAAAAAAAAAGTTTTTTATTATACAGACTCTGGTTGTCTTTTGATAGCCAATCATGGTCACTTGTTGGCGTTGTTTACATGTTAAAACAATAAAATGTAATGTTATCGGGCCGTGATTTTAAAAATACAGTGACTCTTTTAGATCTCTTAAATTTTTTCTACTCCGTCTTTTAATATTTCCTTTTTAGTGGGTTTTTTTTGGCTATACAGCAATTTTTTTTTTGGCTTTAACTTTTATTTTTGAAATCAATTTTTATTACCTTTTTAAAAAAATAAAAACCAAAAAATAACTTGTCTCTAATGTTTACAAAGTATTTCTCAATACACCCCTCCCACCCCAAAATAAAGTAAGATCAAAACTTTTGACTTTTTCAAGTTTCAGTTTTTTTTTGTTTAAAAATACGGCCACTTTTTTTACTTATAAGGCGATATCTTTTCCCTTTATTTGTATACCACTGATATACTAAAACTTTTATTTTTTAAAACCAATTTTTATCACCTTTTTTAAAATAAAAACAAACCAAAAATATGTTTTGTCTCTATCTTTTGTCTGAGTGATGACAAAGTATTTCTCAACCTACTCCCCCCAAAAAAATTAAAATAAGATCTTTTTTGGCATTAATTTTTATTTTTGAAATCAATTTTTATCACCTTTTTAAAAAAAAAAAAAAACCCAAAAAATTTATATCTCTAACTTTTACAAAGTATTTTTCAATCCACCCCCTCCACTCCCAAATTAAAATAAGATCAAAACTTTTGACTTATTCAAGTTTCATTTTCTTTTTTTTTTTTGTTTAAAAATACACTCTTTTTTTGACTTATAAGGTGATATTTTTTTTGGCTTTATTTGTATACAGCTAATATACTAAAACTTTTATTTTTAAAACCAATTTCTGTTACCTTTTTTTAAAAATAAAAACAAACAAAAAAACAACTTTGATCTCTATCTTTTGTCTCAGTGAAAACAAAGTATTTCTCAACCCATTCCCCTCTCCCCCCAAAAAATTAAAATAAGATCAAAACATTCGACTTTTTCAACTTTCGTTGTCTTTTTTTTAAAAGACGGCGACTATACGGTGATTTTTTTGAGGCTTTATTTCTATTGGGCGATGTCTATTTTGCCATTTTAAAAAAAAACTTTTCCTATTAATTATATTTTTTGATTCTTTCAATACACTAGCACAAAAAATTACAATAACATCAAAACTTCAGACTTTTACACATTTCGTTTTATTTTTTCAGATTTAAAATATGGTGACTTTTTTTTGGCTGTATGGTGATTATAATTATGCAATTTCTATTTTGCCCTTACTACTATCAAGACAACCTCCATATATATATATATATAACTTCATCTTATATATTTAACATTAAATATAGATATGACATTTATTATAATCATTATCATGTAATTACACTAGCTGTGATATTTCCCAATATTCAGGTGAATAACATTTTATTCCTGCATGTTTTAACAATGAAATAATAAACATAGAAATGCAAGCACATTAATGAGAATGATAGTTACTGTATTGTTTTCTGTGGCAGTATGACTGCGCAACTCGCGAAAGAGTATTCAGCATGTGAAGGTAAGTAAACACCATTACAATACACAATAACTAGTGTGCTGTTTTGGTTATTTATAACAATTATGCTCATTTAAGGCTAAGCAGGTTACATCTTTAAAAAAAATATCTGTTAACTTCTGCCAGTCTGCGAAATCTTATTCTTATTTTTGCCGGTCCGCAGGTGTGAAAAGGTTGAACACCACGGTTGTAAAAACATTAACTTAATACTTCTAGTGAATTATGATTAAAAGTTAAATGCAATCCACTTTTAATAAAATCTATTTTATCATATATCTTATGATTATTGTTAATGCTGATATATGAAACCCGTATCTCTCTCTCTCTAGAAGAAAACCTGCTTATTTTAAAAGTAATATTTTCTCCCAGATCTATGCTTAAATATATTTTTGAGGATAAGTAAATAAAAAACCAACTTAATGCTATAATATAAATTACTAGTCACTGACTGACTTATGCATTTAAATGTTTTTACAAAACCAAATGGCTATCATTAATGTATTTGTATGTGCTTATGTTTTAAAGAAATTTTAGGTAAAATAATTTTCAATGCTGTGTATCTATTTTAGTTTGCTTTATTGTCAACAAATGAAGACATATTATATGCTTGCAAAACTGTGTTCTGCTGAATGATGAAACCTACAGGATAAAGAACTTTAACACTTTAAAATTTGCTAAACAGGTTATAATTTAGAATTATAATTTTATGTATTTATAATGTATTCTTCACTTGTTTTATGTATTCTTGCTTAACATATTCTACACATTATTTGTTCATAATAATATCCAGAAGTTCATACAGTAATGACTATTTTAGTAATGCTATATAATGATTTTAATAATCTATCATTTTAAAAGTATTGCTTTGTCCCCTGTCATGATTGATTTACCTATTTTAGTGAATACTTATATGTCAACCATTAAAGATATAAATTTTTATTTTATTTATTTCAAACTATATTTTATTAAGTCAGATTTGACAAGATAACTATCTTATTGGTTTTATACATCAGTTAATGATTATTATATTTAATGGGAGATATGGGCATCAGTCTCTCGTGTATTGCTTGCTTTAAGATTATCTTGCTGTTTATATTTCCAAGGTATATAGCCTTATTTCTCTTTTGATGATATTGATTTTTGCTATCACATATATTTTTATAGAGATGGTAGCCTTGTATCTCTTCTTATGGTATTTTTATGTGAATGGTTTGTATTTTCATATTTCAGGTTTGCACAAATGCTTTGTTTAATGCAACCCTTATTGTTTTTAGAATTTGTGATGATCCATTCACACTTTTCTCAAATGTGCAGAAACAAAGGTCCTGGCATATTTATTTACACTCAGAATGTAGGTGCATCTTTTGGGTTCATGCCATCACTAGGTTCATTGCCTAATTCATCTTTCTCTTGAAAATATATTTTATATTGCAACCACATATGGCATACAATATATCTTTATTATTATGGCAATTGATATGGTTATTTTTTGAAGAGTGCCATCTTCTCTTCAATTGCACTTCTGATTATTCTTGGTGTAGATTAGATATGGTTCTGATGTATAAATCTATTCTGCTGTGCTTTACCAGCATTACAGAATATAAAACATATAGATTAGAAGCCTAAATAAGTAAAATACACCATCATCATCCAATATCAAGTCATTTCTGGATTGATAAGACATGAATATTTAAATTTACTCATTGATTGGAAAAATATTATAGTATGATTGTATGCAAATGTGGAACTTCTTGAAATAATGCATAGATTAGTGAAACTTTCATCAAATGGAAAGATAAAGAATTATTGAAATGATGGTTATGTCAGTAAAACTTTATCAGGCAAGAGATTGTAAAACTTGTATAATAATGCATATGTTAATAGAACTTTTATCATTTAGGAAGGTATAAAACTTTTGTAATAATACTACTTATATTAATTTAAACATTATTAGTCAGGAAATAAGAAAGTTCCTGTAACAATACCAGAAATTCCTAAGATTTATATTGGTCAATCAGAATAAACAATGGTTAATTAATATTTAATTCATTAATTTATTATTTGTTCATGTGTTTAAACTGCAAACTTTGAAACTGTATTTCTTCAATATAGTAAAATTACATTGTACTGTATTTAAATAGCACCTTTAAATTTTGTGGATTTCCAACAGTGTTATTGTTGAATTGTCTTATTGTAAATAAATGATATATTTTGTTAAGTCTTGTTAAGAATCTCAATATTACCTTATTCACATATAAATTATCCAGAAATCTAAACGTTATATAATCCATGATGCAATTATATTTTATTCTAATTATTTAGAGTACAATCACATAAATTAAAGATAATAAATCACTTAGTTATAGTACTGTAATTTATTGATGTTAAAAATACATCCAAGGAACAAAATATTTATCCATTTTCTTAAAATTTGACTGATGACTATAATTTAATTGTAATTATTTAAAGAATGTTCTTGTAATAAATGATTATCTGCTTCATTTAAGATTATTAGCTGATTACTATAATCAATTAAAATGATTAAATTGTTTGTCTAAATCTATAAAAAAAAAAATTGATTTAAGTTGTTAATAGAGTATTCTGAGTGGCCATAAAATCCTTAACCAAGTCTTGGTATTCAAAGCTATTCTAGCAGATTATTAAATTATTCTAAATTAAGAGTTTCTTTCTATGCATTTTATTTTAATTAAAATACTTTTCTATTAAAATTTATTGTTGTTATTATTATGGTACAATAGGTAGACATTATGTCCACTAAGATTGAGAAATTTAATACTAAGAATATGTATAATGAACCCTGAGATCTTACTATTATAATTTAATGATGGTAAGAAATTATATTTATGTAAAAGAAACAACTGTGAAAAGAAAAGTAAAGTGGCACAAACAGACAAATAAGATTTAAGAACAAGATTATTTTTTTAGCTAAAATCTCAAACTGCGGAACTGAACATGGCCACAAGATATTGGAATAGTGGTTCTGAGGTGTAAGATTATATATTGGAGAGGTAATAAAAAAAAATTGTGAGAAAGAGATGAAGTACATACTCTTAGTTTAATATGGAAAGCTTCTATAGTTTAAGAATACCACTAATAGAGAACCCTGAGCAGCCTAATATGATATTTATAATTTTGACTAAATGTTGTATTGTCATTTTATAAATATTTTTGCAATTATAGTTATTATCTCACTTTCGTCGGTTATAATATATATAAAATAAAAATAACAGAGTAAAATAAATTTGAAAATAGAAAGGACTCAAGTAACAAGCATTGGTGGCCTTGTGATTAGCATAGCTGCTTTCCAAGCAGCTGGCCTGGGTTCGCTTTCCGGTCAACGCTTTGCCATATGAAAAAAAAAAAAAATAACTAGCTATACACACATACACAATCTTTAATCAAAAAATCAATATTTTTTTTCTTCCTTGAAGTATAAATAAAATACTCTTTATTGTCCTAATTAATAATTTACTTTAACAACAGGAAAAAAAAAACATGATATGGATGTAGGTGGATTCAATTATTCTAGTTTTCACGGCTTTTTTGGATTTCTCGGATTTTAACAAAATATCTTTCATCGCGTCACTAATTCTAGATAAAATTTAAATAAACATTAATATTGCTGTATAAATTTTAAAATCTTATAATAATATACGTTTCTATATTTATATGAAAACAATTTTTTAATAGAGCAGTAATCAAAACAATATTTTGTTAAATTTTGTCCAGATAACAAAAGTTTTTATTGCTAGATTATGATGTACACCTGGGTCTCGTTTTACGCGATAGATAGGTTCCTCAGAAAACACGCGCAAACTAAATCATGCAATAATAGACGTACTTTACATTGAAAGGGGGGGGGTGCGGTCTGTGATTTTTCAAAATTTGCGTAAAAGCAAAGCACCAACGTAAAATGACTTTAAAATTCACACAAAAAAAAAAAAAAAAAATAAGGAAATAAAATATGACTAATAAAAAATTTCAAATTTGAAAAAAATTGATACAAGACAAACTTTTTTTAACTATAATATTTAATTTTATTCAAAATAATATATTTTTATGCATAATTTATAGTACAGTAATTTACATTTTTTATACACGTTTTAATTATTATCGCCATTTGCCGAAAAACATGTTCGTTTGCAAACTGGTAAAAAATCAATTTTTCACAAGAGGAAATACAACTAGCACCAACTTCACACTCATGTTGTGTCAATGGTTTTCTGGTGACAACATAATTAGTAATTAATCTTTGAGATGATGATTTTATTAATTGTTTATGAAACTAACAACTAAAAATTAAATTCTTATTTTTGTCTTTAATTTTTTAATTTTCAATTCCGTTTAAAAATCAAATTTCACATCACATTAATTTCAAGTCGCCGTAATTTTTAAATTGTTAATTACAATTAAAAATCAGATTTTAATTTTTAATTGTCAAATTTAATTGTGCCCACTGCTATTACTCACCTTTTAAAAATAAACTTGTGGAACTAAATGATTAATAATTGATTATGTTCTTTTTTAAAAAGCAAAAACAAAATGCGATTTAAAATGCAAAATTAACA
The DNA here is from genome assembly GCA_028023455.1 of Epiperipatus broadwayi. Taxonomy (NCBI): domain Eukaryota; kingdom Metazoa; phylum Onychophora; class Udeonychophora; order Euonychophora; family Peripatidae; genus Epiperipatus; species Epiperipatus broadwayi. The sequence continues at coordinate 11,032,953 of JAQFVV010006201.1, forward strand.
CGCACAATGTTTGAACAAATTTACATTATAATCTTGTAAAATTTAATGTGTGTATATATAAAATGTGGAAATCATGATTTTAATTTCATTATTGCATAAAATCTTACTATTATAAAGCACTGAAAATATTGAAATTACTAAGATGAAACTCGAATTCCAATAATATGCTATTACTTTCAATATAACGTTAGTGCGCAAAATTTATTATTTAAAGTAATAGCACATTATCGGAGTTCGACTTCCAGTGAAACATGAATCACGTTAACTTCAAAATCGTGTTAAATAAGTCCGCGTAAAAAGAGACCCTTATGTATATGAAAAATGGAAATTTAAACTACTCTGTAGCAATATAGCTCTGTTAGGCTGTATTTAATATAAAGTTATTTTGAATTGTTTAGATCTGTTTAAATCAGTACAAAAAAATTTTCCATCTATTTTTTCATATTATACATCCATCGATCACTTTAATTGCTATTTATTTCAAAACAATGGTTTTTTAAAAAATAAACTAACACAATCTGTAAATATAGAATAAACACATTTTGGCTTCAGAAACAAATTGAATGGAATTGTGATTACTAATAAAAATAAGATTGCAAAAATAAATATAATTTAGAATACTTTTTATTAAAAGCATTTCTCTTTTTGTATTCTGACACTATCTACTGTAAGTTTGAATCAGTCATAACTACCAATTGGCAACAATAATTTAATCTACATCCTCAGATCAAATTTCTGACATTTATTTTTGTCAATAAGGACTTAGGATTCAAAGTTGATACCAATGCATTAATGCATATATTACCAATTTTCAATTCCTTTTTATTATCAAGCTTTTAGCTAGAAATTAAAAAAAAACAAGCTAAAATATTTGCATACTGTATAAACCTGATATATTTCAGTGGCCTCAGTTCTACTCTATCTGAATGTTATTTTGTCCTGACTAAGAATACTAATACTAACACATCATTGGAATTGTTTTAAGCATACAAAATATCTCTTCACTTACTAGCCAAATAATTTTTTTAAAAAATTTTGAATAGAGTGACTGCCTATAAAATATTATTAATGTATACAAGGTATAAATATTGTATTTCTCTACCGATATATATGAGATTCTGATCTTTCTGATTTTGGTCATTGATTGGTTGTGCCATTTGTAAATGAATAAAAATAATGACAATGGGAAATAAAAACTTTAATATAATCTGAATCAAAAAATGGTCCCACACTGGGAGCAATTTGTAATGGAATAAAAATAATGACAATGGGAAATGAAGTCAAACATCATTTATATAAAAATAAAATTATAGGTCATACTGTATCCTTAATCATAGCCTAATTATTGATCACTTTTTGTAACAGAATAAAAATATGAACCAAGGAAGAACAATTCCAATTTATTACAGTCTGTGAATTGTAGCATCATTTGTAACAAAATTAACTTAATAAACTAACCAAAAACAAATACGAATCAATGAATAACAATCTAATACTTAATTCAATAAAACAGTGATAATAATCTTTGTTGTAGCTTCATGAATTCAAATAGCATTTAGAATGAGAAAACAAGCAAAATCATTATTTCAAACTACCCTAAAATATGAGCATTATTTGCAGTAAATTAAAGATAAAGCAATAAAATCAAATATCATTGTCAAGCGTTGTTAGCCGAGAGGTCAGCGCAGCGTCTTGCAAGCAAGTAGTTGGTTGCAGACGGTTGTGGGTTCGCCTCCGGGCAGATGCTATGACATATGGGGAAAAAAATCAAATCAAATATCATTATCTTATAAAGAATGATATAATAAATACTGAATGAATAGATTAATTATTCTTCATTATTTTAATTTTCTGCGTAATGCAAATATTACTATGATTGACTTTAAAAAATAATTTATAATTTCAAGTTTCAAAGTGTCTTACTAAAAAAATTATTTTTACTACATTGTAGAAAATAAGTAGATATATATATATAAAAGATTTCAAAGAGGTACTGAATAATTGGCAGAATATGAAATGTTTGGGAATCCTTGATCTATCTTACATACAAGTAATATTATTATTTTTATAAAATTAAGTTGAAGGTTTGCTATCAAGAATTTGCAAATTACAATTAATAATTTGAAAGAAGATAGAGAATATATTTTTAAGAAAAAAAAATGTTTGCAAATATATACCATTTTAAAATAAAATAGTTATGGGTGGGGAAATAAAATAAAGACAAGTTGATATCAATTACAGAAAATAAGTATAATAGTATTAAAATATCTTTGAGTGCAATTTCAAAGACTTAATATTTTTTTTCATATGCCACAGCATCGGCCGGGACACGAACCCACAACCGTCTGCAACCAACTACTTGCATGCAAGGCGACTGCGATGACCTCTTGGCTAACAACGTTTGACAAGACTTAATATTTAAATTAGATTTCACCAAACTTGGTTTGCTCAAGACAGAAAAATATAAATAATATCTGAAATACATTTTAATAGAACCTATTTTATTAAGAAATCCCATAAATAGTAATAATTTCAAACTTAATGATTATTAGTTCTTAATATAAAGCAGTAATGTTATTTAAATATAGGTATACCATAAAAATAAATATTCTAATAACTTAAATTAACATACAGGGAAACAACAAAAATATTTTTTAATAGGAGTGGACTGACTCTTTTGATTGTTTGTTGTGAAACATGTCTTTAAATTCTAAAATAAAAACAAAGGTTAGAAATTTCACAGAGATATAACAAGAGATGGAATAACATCAGCAAAGAGCCTCTTAGAGCAGTGTTCTTCAACCCTTGGTCCACGGCCCGCGGAACTTTTCTGCAGGTCCGCGTGCTAGACGGGCAGTAAAAAGTTTGTAATAATTAATAATAAGAGTTTAAACTTTTAATTAATATAGCCAATTTTTATTTATTTTTTCATCTCATTTTTACCCAATTAAAAAAAAAAGAAAACAGAACGAAAAACAAAATCTAATCAATCATTCATAAATTAATTTGTTTTTCTAGTTATCACAGATGTTTTGGAGGGGGGGGGGTAGAATTAATTTTTTTATTACTTTTCTAAAAAAATTTAAAAAAAAGTTTTTTATTATATAAACTCCATATATATATAAAACTTTATCTTATATATTTAACATTGTTGTTTTGATCAGTTATAACAATTATACTTATCTTTAAGAAAATTTATCTATCCTTATTTTTGCTGGTCCGCAGAACCTTATCCTTATTTTTACCGGTCACAGGTGTGAAAAGGTTGAAGACCATTGTCTTAGAGCAGGGGTGGGCAAATAGCGGCCTGGGAGCCACATGTGGCCCACTAAGAGGTTTTATGCAGCCCTCCAAGACAATCAGAAAAATCTGACTTGAGCTGAGATTTCCTTTTTGTGTGTGACTGAAGATTCATCTCATATTTTTCACTATGATGGCCACGTCAATACACATCCGCAGTGTAGATATGATGTGCAGTGTTTTTCCAGTTGATCTGGTTACTTTCAATTTTGTCTTTGCATTAGCAAATATATACATTTCCAACTTTAGTGAAACCATGAACCCTCAGAAAAAATGTAAAATCGGTGATGAATGTCATGTGTTTAATGAAGAATGGTTAAAGAAATATTTCTTTGGTAATACAGGGAATAAAGCAGTATGTTTATTGTGTCATGAAAAAAGGTGTGGCCCTCCGCTAACCTTCACTTCCACAAAGTGGCCCCCAATGCGGCTCTCTGCCAAGCTCTATGGCCCCCCCGAGCCAAAACAATTGCCCACCCCTGTCTTAGAGAATGGACAATGAAATTTGTTGGATATTATTTTTTTAAAAAAAGCTAGTGACAGATCTTTATGAAAAAATATTGGAGAGATCTTAATTCTGGGGTTTTAGTAGTAAAAAAAAAAAATGAATGGGATGATATAAATTTAAAATAATCTAACAAAAAGCAAAGGTTTTATTATCTTGTACTAGAAAATATAACTGCAAATAAATCATAAAAAAACAAAACAAATAAAATCCAATATCGTTAAGATTGGCAATGTTAATTTTTTTTCTAAAGTTTCAAAAATATCTCAACATAGTAATTAAAAACAAACAAACAAATGGGATTATTTAATAATGACTTTTTTTTTTTTTTTTAAAGTGATTAAAAAGTGCATAAGATCTAAAGTATATGAAAGGATTAAAAAATGGATTTAAGAACTGCTGACAGCAGTAAGAATATGTCAAGCAAAAAAATCTTTCTAATTAAAAAAAAATGTACAGATAAAAAATCTAATGTAATAAAGGAACTTCTGAATTAATTAAAAATATAACCTTGGATCAGCTTACAAAACTTTAAAATAAAAAAAATAGAACTAATACTTTAATTAAATATATATATAAAATGAATTTGATAAATTAATATTTCTTGTTATATATATATATCAGTTAATAATTTATTTATTTTTCATCATGTGTCATAGCATCGGCTGGGAAGCGAACCCGCTACAACTGCTTGTAAAGGGCTGAGCTGACCTCTGGACCACCAACGATTGACAGATTCTTCTTTTTTGAAAAAGATAATTAATCATTTGCAAATATATTTCAATCTATCATCCAATATAATTCAACATAATATTTATTTTTTTCTTAATGAGTACATTAAAAAATTATTGGTATATACAGATAATTTTGATATAGGAGGAAAAAAAATATCTGACATACATAAAGTTTATAATCTTTTTTATTCATTAGAAGCAAATTTTACTTCTTTATCATATCATCCAAAAGTGAATAAGAAATAATAATTCAACTTTTGATAAAAACAAAAAAGGAAAGAAGAGAGGTGAAAAAAATCAAGTTAATGATTTAAAAAAAAAAAAAAACAATTACAAAACTATTAATTGCATGACATTCATTATCTTAAAAAGTAACAAAATATTTTTCTCATGTGTGTTTTATAAAAATTTATTCTATGCAGTAAAGCTCTATAAATCTATTATTCAAAAAAGTATTTTAATCTGTCATGTTCAAAAAAGTATTTTAATCTGTCATGGTAACGGAGATTTACAATTTTTTTTTTCAAATTATACCACATCTGTTAAATGTATTTATTACAAAAGACAAAAAATGGCTATATTGTATTTATATATTGTAACTAAAAGGAATCACAGCAGCTCAAATTGGTTATATTACAAAGTTACATAGTCAAAAAAAAAAATGTATAAATTGTCATGGGTGTGCGTGGAATATATATAAATAACATATGCATCATTTAAGTACACAGGTTCTGGTAATTAAAGGAAAAAAAATGGTTGATAGATTTTTTTTTATATAATATTATTAAAATTTTTTATAAAGGAGTTGTACTATCTGCAATTGAAAACAATATGATTATAACTCATATTATGTAAAGGTAAAAAAAAAAAATAGTTTTGATGCATGCAAAAATTTGAATTGCTGTAGTTTAGAAATATGAAGTATTTTGTGATCCTTTCAGATTTGCTACTAGATGGGGTTTTAAATAAATAATTCATCAATCCAAACATCTGGAGTGATGTAATCAGATCCAGAAACTAATTCTAAACTTTTCTAAAACCAACCATTGCCTGCTTTAATCATGCCATGAGAAAGGGTGCTGTAAGTAACAAGATCTACTGTATACTCTATTAAATGTCATCAATGCCCAAGAAGGACAACTATCATCCTGAACAAATTAATTAAGACTTATTCATAAATATAGTAAAAGAACCATATTTGCAGAACACCACAAACTTTTCAAATTTTACATTTGGTAAGATCTTTTAGATTTAAAAGATCTTTAATAATTATTATTTTTATTATATGTACTATTTTGTATTATATTTATTAATAATTGCAAATAAGCAGCAAGTTTATATATCTATTGTTAATAAATTGTCAATTTATTTTCATTATTAATCAATTTAGTTTGTGATTGCTTATCAAATTCACTCCAAACATTATGCTATTATCATTATGTTGTTAATATCCATCACCCCGAGAAATCATGCAAGCCACTAGGAAACATGCAGGGATAATGGTTATAGTTTATAAATGATAATGATCAGTTGTTACTAAGTTTTCCAAAGTAAGCTTTCTATTTAGAAAGTTTGGCACATAAAAGTTTCAATTTTTTATTTACTGAAACTAGAAAAAGATTAAAATACTTTTGGAGTAATGGTAATTAGATTAACCATCAGAGCTAGGTTATAAGTCATCATCATCATCATTATAAGATGTTTAGTTAATTTTATTGTATGAATTTGAATTTATCTATTCGAATGTGTATTAATCATAATATAAATATTTACTTTTGCTCACAAAATTTCCGTTATAATATATATACTTGTTTTATGTTATTATTTATAAATTAAGATAAATGCTGGAGAAGAGGAACAAATCTGACCTATGTAAAAACAAACTTACATAAACATAACTGCATCAACTATCTGTATACAAATAATGCATACAGATCATTATTAATCCTGCATTGCATCTTAACATTACAAATATTGTTCTAAGTAATCTATTTGTATGCATTACAGCTCTCATATTCTTTAATTATGTAGTTAGTTAGCTGGTTAAAACAAATACAAAAGCAATCACCCTTTATTAATTAACAGTAATAAGTTTTCATACTGTCATTAATCTGCAATTTTATGAAAATTTACCATTTACCCAGCATTATTTTATAAGAGTTGGTTTTAATGACTCAGAAAAGATTAAATTCCATGCTTTGCCATGTATTTCATTGCTAGAGTGTAATTTTATAATCCATTTCAATGGAAGTGTTGAATCCATGGTAGCATTTTTAATACTGCTACTTAGTTACCATGAGTTATAGTATATGCATTTAAGCTTTTGTTTACTGATGTATTTAGAGTTTAATCTAATTGATAATGTTGTTGCTATGCTGTTTCATAGTCACAGTAAATGCACTCAATGACCTTCATTAATGATGACTGTTCTAAAGATATTCCTACTCATATTTGCAACAACAATCCTCCATCAAAAAATGGATTCTGACCCTTTCATTGTAACTGGTTTATTTTATTAGCTGCTTTGTTTCTACATTGATAACCAAATTGAATGAAGGGTAATATAGCACTATACTGATAGAGAAAGCATTAAAAACAATAGTAATAATATGGAAATTTTTTTTGAAAATCATGTAACATTCAAATACTCAAATGATAGTTAAAGTTATTTTGAATAAACTTTTTTTAAAAAAACAACAAAAAAACAACAACTTTATTTAACTAAGAGTGAATAGAATTTTTAGTAAGTAATCTACCATTGGGTTGAACTGCATAATCAAGTTTAAAAGATGATGAATGAATTAGAGCAAGTCTTGACCGGCTGCTAAAAGATAAAAAAAACAGCACCTATATATGTAAAATATAAAGACGCTTATGGTCTAAAACTGAGATCATAAATGTGCCAGGACATTTATAAAAAAGTGTAGGGAAGGAATGGAAAGAGATCAGCCTTACTTATAATTACATAATAGAAAGATTTGCATATTTCCTGAAAAACGAGTAATTTCATATTTTCAAATATATATTATTTCATTCTTTTTGTAAACGCAAAAAAATTATTTAATCGACATATAAAATATAATTAGCTTTATATTTTGATTATAAAACAACATGGCAAAATTATGAAACAGTTACTAATTTCAGCTAACATTTAAAACAATATGTTTCATTAATAATTAAAAGATTGAAAATTGACTTTCAAAGGTCAGAAACAAGACAGAAAAAGGAAATATTTCCCATCATTCAATTGTCTTCTAATAAAAAATTAGGGTGGGGGGGTAAATATTAGCATACATTGCAATAAAGCTTTGATGACTAAAATAATATTCAGTTTCAATTCACAACGATGAATTTTAAATGCTGAACTATCACTCAATCTTTACTGAAAAATACAGGAAATGCAATAATGGAAAACAGGATACCCGTCAAATATTATTTAACGAGGCTTGAAGTTTAGAAACAAATTAATGTTCTTTAAAAAAAAAAAAGAAACAATGAAGACAAATGATTTCGTGGAAAAACGGAACATAATGTTTGATAAGCATAACTATTATTATTTTAAAAAATAATTACAGATTATCAATTATATATATATGTTATTTTATCAATAATTTATTGAACATTTTTATCTTTCATATACTTCAATTTCAGTGCCATTAATATATTTTATTGTAACTATATATGCACTTATATATTTATTGATTTTCTAGATTTTATTTCTTTCTTTTTTACTCATGTGTTATAGCATCAACCGGGATAACTGCTTGTAAAGCAGCTGTCGCTGACCTCTCGATACTAGATTTTATTTATTTCTTATATAGGTTTTTGACCATTTAATAAGTCGTCTTGAGTTTTTTTGTATATACAGTTATCATTAATTAAGTTCGAGTGTTTTAATAACAGAGCAAAAAAATACACACACAGAGAGAAACAATAAAATATACTGTATGTAAATAAACACAAATACTTAAAGACACTAACAAAATACTATATATACAGTATAACACTTATTAACAACTGAATGATTTATAGTTGGGAAGGTCTGACATTCAAGATCAGAAATAACAAAGTTGAGCTCTAATTTAGAGATTTTAGTTCTTAAATCCGTCACTCTACTACTGAAATAAACAATATTCACAGAGTTATGAACAATTGACCATAGTTTTTTCAACATATAATAAATAACAAAATTATTAAAATTAAAAAAAAAAAACCCTCATATAACACTATACTTAGATTGCTATAAGTATCTTGTGTACTTTACAACGTTGCCACATAATGCTAAGAAATATAACAAAAGAGGGACAGAGGTTATTCACAATATTATCAAAACCTTAACTTTTATTCACAAATATTAATAACAGATCACAATTTTTAAGAGTTTCAAGTACAAACTAGGAAGTTTTCAACAAAATAACAGCTGACTAAAATAAACTCCCAATATTTTTCTTTCTACGCAATGTCTAAGGAGTCAGCAAAAATTTTGTCAAACAGAATGTGAAAAAAATTGCCATGTATGTTAATATAATAAAATTTTCTCTGGGGCAAGGGGGGGGGGTTGATATGCAAAATTTGCTACAATTCTCTGTGCCATTTGTGTATATAAATTACACTAAATGTGCTAATGAAGATTGGTTAGTATACTGATTTTAAATTTCAAATCCGGTTAAGAATTTGTTATTTGTGTACTTCTCCCATCTCTTGCCTGTTTTTAACTGATGACCTACTATTGGTTTTCTAAATATTCTACTTTTGATGAAGAATAATCTTTAAAAATAAGTTTAAGACAAACAATTTAATTGATTAAAACATAAAAAAAAAAAAATCAGAGGGGTATTATATTCTTTTACATAATAAAAAAATCATACTTTTAATCATTTTGATCATACATCCAGTCTTCAGAATCAGTTTAAATTAGTTTTATAAACTATTCTCAGTACAATATAATAAACAATTGAATAGGAAAATATATAAATTTTTTTAATGTTTATTTTAAACTTTCAGATTGCAATTTATAAAAAATTTCAGTATCCGGTAATTATTTGAAAATAATTCTTAGATAAATATTGTAGTGTTTAATTATTATTTTTTCTGTATATAAATTACACAAAAGGTTTCCAATGTGTAATTACATTTATATAAACAATATTGTGTTAATCTCTAATTCCATTTTTATATACAGTATCTTCAGCTCAAAACCTGAATTTAATTATTCAAAATTCAAATACTAAATATTTAATATGAAATACTTTATTTACCCACAGTAGTAAATACATTATAATTGAATAAATGACTTTATAATATACATCTAATTAACAAAGTAAGGCAAAAATCAACCCAATATTCAGATTTGATTGAAACCAATAAGAAGATATCTAATACTCTATTAAGTACTGCAAGAAAAATAGCTGGTATAAAAATACAGCAATTTACCAGTAAATTTCCTACTGAGATAGAATATATATCTATAAAAGAAATATGAAAATTTTTTTAAATGATCCTTTGAGAACAAATGAATATTCAGAATTTTGTAAAATGATGCAAAACAAAATAATAATGATATAAGAAAATATAAATGTGAATTGGCAAGGAAAGCTATAGAACAGACAATATCTTGGTTTGGTATTGAAAGAACAATTATTTCTGCAATAACAAGAAATGATAGAATTATTATTAAAATGAGAGATAAAATATGTGAAAGAATTGTATAATGAATTATATAGTAATGAAGAACATGAAAACAGAGTATATCTCCAATAGTTATTACATCTGAATGGCCTAGCATTTTAAATAAAAAAATGAGAAACACAATTAAATGTATAAAGAAGGGAAAATCTTAAAGAAATAATGCAATTATTAATAGTTCAAAAGAAGCAGGTGAAGAAATAGACAAAATATTAGAAAATTATGTACCAAATATCTAAATAATAAAGAGATACTAGACTATTTAGAGAATACATTAAATCTTTACCAACATAATTACAACTCAACCAAAAAAAAAAAAAAAAACAGATTTAAGAATGGTTTTAGCACAGTGGACCATATCTAAATACCGAGAGAAGTTATAGAAAGATCCAATAAATATGCGTTGCTATTATGATTTGGATTTGTAAAATATGAAAAAGGCATTTGATTGTATAAAAATTTCTATAGTGATTAAAGCATTAGACTATCAAGATGTAGATACAGAAAATACAACAGCAATAATTAAATTACATGGTGACATTAAAAATATTATTATTGAGAAAGGTATATAGTAAGATGATATTATATCTCCAAAACGTTTTACTACAGTTTTATAAAAAAATATTTGGTGTATTAAAATGGGAAGTAAAAGTAAACAGACCATATTTAAATTTATTTTGCAGACAATTCAGGGAATGTTGCAAGAGATTTCAGATAAAAGTAAGAAAAAATAAATATATATGCTTAAAAAACTAGAAGAAACTAAAAATTGGTAATTTTGAAATTAGAAGATAACAATTACAAATATATTAGTAAGAATATTAACACAGATGGGAACATAATGGATGAAATTAATCATAAAATTAAATATGAATGAAATGCTTTTGTTAGAAATAATTTAATATTAAAAGGAAATATGCCTCTGTATTTAAATGGTTTTTAAATAGATATGTTTCACCAGTCCTTACTTATGGATCTGAGACTTGAATGCTTAACAAAAGATCAATATAGAGACTTCAAACCACTCAATGAAGTATGAAAGGATGTATGTTAGGAATAACAAAGAGATTTCAAAAATGAAATATATAGGTGAGAAAATAAACAGGTATTAATAATATCATTGAAAAAATTAAGAGAATGAAATGAAAACTGGACATACTGGTAGAAGATGTAATAATAAATGGTAGTTAATGCTTTAAATTGGATGCCAAGAGATTGTAAAAGAACTAGAGACTGCATGTGAAATGGATGGATGAAATAAAGAAGTTTGCTAGTGTGGCATGGAAAAAGAAATTAGAGAACGAAATATCTGGATTAAATTTAGAAAGACCTAAATTCTGCAATGGATTGATAATAGTTGAAAACAAAGATAAAAAATAAATATTAATAACAAGCAAATTATTAAAAAAATCATGTACAATATTTCTCCCATATCTGTGGCTCAATAAAATATTTTATAAAGTACATAAGAAATTAAAAATAATATGTATATTTTTAAATTTTCTAAATTTTAATTTTTTTTTTTGTTCGCAATGCATATGACATGTAGATACACTTACATATGTATGTTGTAAATGATTTCAACACATGTAAATATATACATATAGCTCTATATACATATATATTAAAATGCACATTATAACATGGTTTGCTATTACCTGTCAATATTCATTGATATTAACTTAAATCAAATGTCATGCACATGTGAGATATCTGTATTACAGATATTTGATCACAACAACAATAAAAAAATGTAGACCTGCTAGAGGGAGCCAGGGTCTCCAGTTTACTCTGTTACTGGCTCCCGTTTTAGTTACCTAAATTATATTTTAGAGAATTTTTTTCCCTCTAAAATGTTTCCAATTGACGAGAATAATCTTTCAGCTTCCTTTGTACACAAGAATTATGGCACCATCAGACAACAAGTAAGCGTGATTAAAGTTTTTCTTTGGAGCATGGTTAAAAATAACAGCCATGTAAATTCCTAGAGATTTCTATTGAAAAACTTAATTTTCAGGGAATATTTTGATTCAAGGCAGCTTTGCTGACTGGGTGAGAGTGTCTAATTGTTGGGAGGACCCCTGAGGGCCTGAATCCTAGTTTTTATATGGGGCAGAGCTGGGAAAAAGGTGCTCTGGGGATCGTTACCAGAATTGGATAGCTCATTTATTTGTTAGCAATAGTAGCGTTATTCATTTAGACTTTAATGCTTGCTTTTTAAACCTGAGATTTTACTTTTAAAGAAAGAATTTTTCCACAATAGTAAATTGTTTCTCATTGTACCTCATCATTTATTTCAAGTGTTGCTTTATCTTTTATCCATGCATTTAATGCTGGATCACTGACTATGTCTTTTAAAACATTTTTACCAGATTTGAATGGCTCATTCATTTGTTAAAAATGACAACGTTATTCATTGCAGTTTTGTGCTTGCATTTTAGACCTGAGATTTGACTTGTGAAAAAGATTCTTTTCTACTATAGTGAATTGTTTTAGACTGTATCTGAACATTTGATTTCAAGTGTTGCTTAATTATTCAACCTTACATTCTATATTAAACGTTTTTTTCTATCTTGAATGCTGAACTGTACAAATCGATAATTTTAACATTTGACTATATGGATTAGTGCTTCTGGTTTTCATAGGTTATCAGGGTGCTGAAACATGATGGACACTATTCAATATGCAATTTTAATGGATACATTACTCTATGTACATCTTTGATTGCTCTATAGATCTAGAATTATATTGTGGTATAACACATAATGCAAGCATCTGGTTACTACATATACATTAAAGTTCTTGATTTTGGAAAGTAATGATGAATTTTTTGTGCAAGGCATTGGAAATCCTGGAGATTTGCACTGTGATTTTAAATTTAGCAATTATTATGACATTGGATTGTTAACAGTTGCACCTCATCATATGGATTGTGCTTCTTGTTTTACCATTTGATTTTTACCAATAGTTAAGGACCTCATGGATTAAGGCTTCTAGTTTTTTATAAGTTGTCTGGAAGCTGAAACATGATGGACAACACTAAAGTTCCCAAAGAATTCAACTGTGATTTGAACATTGGATTTGGGGCTACTGTGTCACTCTTCTTTGTGGTCTTGAGGACTGAGTCTGTTGCTTGGAGAGCTCCCAGGGCTTGCTTCCTGGTCTTGGAGGGGGGCTGGGATGTAGGTGTATTGGGTTCTAGTATGGGCTTCAGATGAGAGAGTCTGGAACTTTGGAAGATTCCTGGGGCCTGAACTCTGGTTCTTATGGGGGGCTGGGATGTGAAGTGCTATGGGGATTAGTACGGGTTTCATCTTTCTCATCTTCAGGGCAGTGGAGATGATGTGATGCATTGTGGTTTTAGTCTCTTTGTTCTCTATATGATTCATAGGTTGGTTATTAGACTATGTGATAATCTGTAGATGGCATATGATATAAACATGTGAGATTTACATTTTTGATTAGTGCTGCAGCATTGCTTGTCTTGGCTGTGAAGATGAGAGAATCTCATGCTTGGGTGACTCAGGCCAGAGAGTTCTACTATGGTTTAAACTTCAAATCGGGGCTGCTGTATCACTCATCTCTGCCATCTGGATGGCAGGTTCTGGTGCTTGGAAGGTCTCACAAGCCTGGGTTTTGGAGGGGATCTGGATGCTGTGGGGATTAGTAAGAGCATTGGATGAGAGAGTCTGAGCTTTGGAAATACCCCAAGGCCTGGTTCCTAGTCCTTAGGAGGGGGGCTGGGACATGGGTGCTGCAGGGATTAGTACGGGTTTTCACTTTCTCATCTGGATGGTGGGGATGATGTGATTCTTGGTAGCTGTGATCTACCTAGTTGCCATTAAGGCCAGAGGTTACTTAGTAAACTATGAGAGAAGCTATGAATGGCAAGATATATGTATATACAATTCAAGGTTTTTCTGTTCACTCAGTAAATCAAGTTCTGCATTGTAAACCATAGTTTGAATCTTGTATATCACTACATATAACATGTAAATTCAAAGATTAATAAAAAACAATAAAAAATGATAATACTAATAAAATACAATGGGGTATGCAAGTACAAATATAACTGCTTCCAGAATCTTATTTATTATAGCATCTTTTTATTGCACCATATAATTAAATAAATATATTTAGGGGTAATCCATTCCAAGTTTACATCTCAAAGTAAAATTACAATCTAACACAACCATTTGGAAAAAAATATATAATACAAAATCAGAAATATGACAAATAAAATTAAAAAGCATAATTAAACTTTGTTTAGTGAAAACTATAAATGAAATTTCCATAGTAAAAAATATAACAAATGTTAAGCATATTTTTGAAAAGCATAAACAATTTTGTTACATTTTTATTTACCACTGTTAAACTCATTTCACTCACAACTTTGACACCATGCACCTCAGATAAATACAGTAATGATATATATCTATAAAGATATTACACATGGGAAAGAGAAAGGTGAATAACTCCATGAGTGTGTATGTTGAAACAGTAAGGTCTGCTTTGCAGATCTTCGTTTCACCTTTTCTCACCTATTTCCTACCTCATACCTTATTTGAACCCCAATCTATCGTAGTGTATCTGCAATATGCTTATGTACCGAAAATCCCGCCTAATTTTAAACCATGAGTACAATGCTCGTATTATATATATAAGTCATTCCCAAATAAATAAAAGATTATAGATTATGTATATGTTCACATAATTTTGATTTATTAAAAAGTAAGTTATATAAGTCGTAATTGTGCACACACTATGATATGCATTTTAAAACATATCAAAATTATAAATTGTTAAAGTTATTTTGTTTGAATCTATTTACAAATATATTACCGTCGTAATATATTTTGATTTAAAATAAAATTCATTTAGTAAATATTCGTTTAGTAAATAGATTCAAATATTGCAATTTAAAAAGTAAAATCATTTTCTTTAATTTAATAAAAGTTATTCCAAATATTTCTGTTAAAATAAATGATGGACAATAGTTTAATTAGTTAATATTATATAAGTTTATCTAAAAACAGCAGATGTCCACTTAAGGTTTTCTTTAATTAGTAAAAGTAATTTTTAATTAAATCTAGTTTGTAATCCGAATGTCGACGGGGAAATTAACAAAAGAAATTAATTAATGTTGAATTCCTTTAAACAATTGGATAGATTTAATTACAGCTGATAAGTCCGATATATTTTTGTAATGCTCCAGGGCAGTTCTATTGTTAACGTCTACTATAAAAAGAAGGGTTTTCTTTTGTTCTCCAGAGTTTGTCTTCTAATGTTTCTAAGAGAAATCATTCTGAGTTCTATTCTAATAATTTGCTAACCTTGACATGACAGAGTAGAGTGCAAGAAGGCTATTTCTCTCAGAAATGGTCATATGCTGCTGTAGACCATCGGAAGTTATCACATAGGGAACCCCGGAACTGCTGCTGATGCTGCCAAAATATGAGCATTTCCAGATTTTGCTGTTAAATTATATAAAAACCTGCCGACCATCAATCTACCTAAATGCTTCTCCAGAGATAACCCTAAATTAACCCAAGAGCTCTTGTGATAACTAACATGCTATAGCTATTTAAAATTGTTTTCCTTATATTTCACATAACTTCATTATGTATTTCTTTAACGTGTTAATATAATATAATCAACAGTTTTGCTCTATCCTTAGGTTAATATTTTCTATTTATAAAGCTTTCTTTTATTTTATTATGATAATGTGTCAGAATCGTCTTTGACCGAGTGAACTATTCCCTTTATTGAAAGTAAGACACCGCTATTAAAGCATATTTTAAATTTATAATTTTCCAATTTTATTATCTTGCAAATCACTCGTTCGAGGGCGATTCTATTCTTTAATATATAATATAATCACATAGTTTAAAATCTACATGTTATTGATTTTAATCTAATATGAGAGTATGTGCGAGGTCAATGATTAAATGTGTCCCCTAATGCATGATTGCGTATATAAATCTATACTTACTTTTCAAACCCGCAAGCATGCATTTTCCTATTTTAATTACCGTGTTCTACTTTAATTATAAAGTTCATCATTGACGTCGAGAATGTGCGGACCCTTTTAAATGAATTTCGGGGAATTTGATTGTGCATTTCTCTTAATCCGAGTAAAACTCATTCAGTATGCTTTTATATATACTAGTCTCGTATTGCTGGTAAATGAATTGATTGTTGAGACCGCTTTGTTTTATTTTTCCAAGGATTCTTTACACGGCAAAGTCCGTTCTTTTCATATATTGCAAGTTTCCAGGCAGAGTGTGTTCCAAATGACACACCTGGGAATTAAACGCAATTGTCACACAGTCGCTAAGTTTCGGCTGTTCATAAAATACTTTCCTACAGGTTAGCGGCGAGATGCCCTCCATAATTATTCCGGATCTTCAATATTGTTTTATTTTATATTTATTTTACATCCGTGACTTAAACGTGTCACACCCTCCAACTTTAATAAATTCATTATCAGCAATACTGACCCCCAATGCAACTCTATTATTATTATTCTCAAATAAATGCTTTGATCACATTCCCACTTTGTTGCTTAGTAAACTTTTGTCTGTGCTATTCTCGAAATCAATAAATATTTTAGAACACTTAATTTCAAATATTTTCTTAAACTTGTATAATTGCTCAAAGCACCTCGCACATGTTCCTATCTCGTCAAGCACATTATCGTAATGCTATTAGCCCGAGGAATAGAATATACCACTTTGTTTTAAAACCTTTTTGTCATTTATTGAAATATAATGCCCACAATTATTTAATATGCGTCCCTGTCTCATATAAGCAGACAGTGGCGTTATATATATATTTTATGAATAAATTTTGTGAAATTATTTAAAACTAAATTTGATCTCTTATTTTATTTGATTCGTATCACTGTCTCGGTCTATATATATATTTTCTGCATTTCTTTTGTAAATCCATAGATGTTAATTAGCCACTCAAACTTCTTTTAGTAATAGAGTCTTTTGTTTCTCCCTGACCACCAGGCACCGGTCAAAGGTCATACTAGTAGTGGCATCAGATGTTGTCACGTAGATGGCGCTGTGAAATTTGGGTTTTAGATTCAAACTTAGTATATCTAGAATGCAACCCCTCCTAGAATGATCAGTTTCGTGTCTGGGGTTTGAATTCTTCAGTGTGTTAGCAAGATAGACGATTCTGACTGTTACAATGTTTAGAATTAAAAAATCAGATATATTAATCTTTAACTGAGGTTTAAAGTGTATATCTGTGCTAAAGATAATTTCTAGTTTAGAAAATGATTAGTAATAATAATTATTGTATTTATCTGAGGTGGATGGTGTCAAAGTTGTGAGTGGAGTGAGTTTGATAATGGTAAATAAAAATGTAACAATTTACTATAGATAAATAATCTTCATGTAATGGAGATATATATATAAGAAATAGTGATCTGGGCCAACTGATGAGTGCTGATTAAGCACAAAATGCATCTTGGGGGTAATTCCTCTTTTATTGTATCTTTATTTATATGAATTTAAAAAGAATGAGGAAGTATGGAGGCTGTTTAATATATCTTCTTTGATGTTTAAATTAGTTTTCTCTGTTTTGCCAACACATGGTAATAATAATTAAACAAAAGAATGATTTTTAAAACAATGTTTTTATTGCTAATAAGATGACTAAATTAAAATGTTAAAAGAAAATGTTAAAAGAATTTTACAATCAATAACAAAAATAATGATTACCGCTCTAATCAAAGTAGAAAGTCTCAAACATGTTACACATATCTATCAGCAATCAATAGTATTTCCCTGTGTTCATTGTAACATTATTTGTTATAGCATAACTCATTATACTATATTGCTAAGCCACCTTACAGTAATTCAAAATCTCCAAAAGGAAATCAATCATTAACTTCAAAAATAAATATTACAATTCTTTATTCCATATGTATAATTATAATATGCTTTTAATATCTAATATACTATGTTATTCTTCTCCTTCACTTTCTTTGCATATCTTCATATAATCATATATATTACTTATAATACTTCATTCATATATACTTTAATGCAAGTAATTTTCTTAACCTTCTTTATTTTCTTACAGTTTCGACTGTCCAGCAGTCTTCGTCAGAGCTACAAGATTTGAATAATACAAATACATAATTATCATTTCAGATATATATGTATAAATCATATATAAATCAAATATATATATATATATCTCCATCATTTTACATACATATATATACAATACACACATATATATCAAAATATACACATATACTTTCTTCATATATATACACATATAAATCTATATGACCCCTAGACATACCTCTTTTAAACATACATCTTTATACAGATATACATACACCTATAGACATATATACAATCCTCATATATCTTTACTAATACACATCTATATGTATATTCTACCTACACATATATAAAATACAAAACATATCCAATTCACCGTTTTTTAATTTTTTTTTTATCTTTTTAAAAATGGAATTGTTTAAAAAGATAAAAATTTTTTTTTTAAAAACGGTGAATTGGATATGTTTTGTATTTTATATATGTGTAGGTAGAATATACATATAGATGTATATTAGTAAAGACATATGAGGATTGTATATATGTCTATAGATGTATGTATATCTGTATATAGATGTATGTTTAAAAGAGGTATGTCTAAGTATTGAATATGCATATGTAAATATAGATGTAGATATAGATTATATATGTGTCTAGGGGTCATATAGATTTATATATGTATATATATGAAGAAAGTATGTGTATATTTTGATATGTATGTGTGTATTTTATATATATGTATGTAAAATGATGGATATATATATATATATATATTTGATTTATATATGATTTATACATATATATCTGAATTGATAATTATGTATTTGTATTATTCAAATCTTGTAGCTCTGACGAAGACTGCTGGACAGTCGAAACTGTAAGAAAATAAAGAAGGTTAAGAAAATTACTTGCATTAAAGTGTATATGAATGAAGTATTATAAGTAATATATATGAATATCTAATATATCTATTAACAAACTACATATTTACATAATCAAAATAACATATTTTTATAAGCAATAATAAAAATTCTAACATTATATAGAATCATTTTTGCCTTCATATTATGCAATCCTTTATATATATAACCACATTTCCATAATAATAATAAAAATACAGCTTTTGAATAGATTCTGAATTAATGATTATTTATTAAATGTTTTTAGTAAATTTTTAATAATTAGTCAAAGAACCACAATAGTGTCGATTAAAATTAATTTTACATGTCCGCAATCCAGTACAGATTATAATTTAAACTATGTCCGCAATCCAGTACAGATTATAATTTAAACTATGGGTATTTAGTCATTGCACAAACTGCACAAGCATAAACTACAAACAAGTTTAACTTTTAGATTACTATTTCTGTTTTAATAACATAAAGACTTATAGATTAACATATTTCATCTTTTCTATCCACGATATTTTAAAAACAAAATTTATTATTTTGATCCTAACATTCTCATTTCCTTTCTTTTACTCCCTCCCCTCCTATTATCGACGGTCGTTTTCAAAACATTCTAGTTTCAATCAATACTAATCCTTAAAAATCGGTTTATAACATAATTTAATTAACGAAAAGTAAAACTTAAAAAAGCAAGTGAGTTCATTATTTTTGAATAGAACTAACTCCTGCTTTCTTCAAAATTACAGAATTAAAACTAATTTTTCTACTATTGCAAATTAGTAAACAAAAATATGCCTTTAACTTAAAAAAAAAAACAAATTTTAATTATTCATTTGACTGTTTTTACTTTTAATATTTTCAAAGTAAAATTATATACAATCTAGTTTTAAATATATAAATTAAGTAATAAACTATTGCTTAAATTACCATAAGCAATTTTTATTCACATTCATAGATACAGCTATCATCATCATTTTCAGTTGATATTCATCCATTTCAGAATGAAATTTATGAGTTTTCCTGATCCATAACTTCTCCACATCAGACTAATAATCTTCTTTATTTCATCCAGTCATTTCACTTGAAGAGTCTTTTATAGTCTCTTGGAATCCAATTTAAAATTTCAACGTTTCACATTCTACATCTCTTTTAGCAATATATCCAGCCCAGTTCTATTTCAGTACTATTAATAAAGTCAATAATATCTATTTGTTCTCTCACCTAAGTATTTCACTTTTGATCCTTTTTGGTACTCCCAATCCATATCTCTCCATTCTTTGTTGAACAGTCAGAAGTTTCTATATTGTTCTCTTAAGTATCAAAGTCTCAGATCCATAAGCAAAAACTAGTAAAACACATTTATTACGACTCTTAATTTTTCAAACACTTAGATATAAAAACAATCTGTCCAAATTTAATTCATGTTATCAATCTATATTTTTCCTATTTAAAAAAAATCCACTGAACATTTTTTTTTGTTTTAGTATTTAATTTTAGTCCTACTTTCTTACATTCATCTGTAATATTTGAATGCAAATGTACTTTTAAAATCAATCAACATTTAGACAATCCCAATATCAATCAACAATCTTAATCTGTTGCCAAGGCAACCTTCTTTTAACAATAAATGCACAATTTTAATGATTACTTATAAATCCATTTAATCTTGAACATTATTACACTTATTATTTAAGTATACTTTATATACTTGGAATTTAGATGTAATTATATGAGATTTGAACACAGATTTTCAAGTTTCCTTTAGCTATCCAATGTCCTCATACAACCACACACGTGAAAAAGACAAATGATTTCCAGTATATGTATCAATTGTAAGAGATAGAATGGATAGCTGAAGGAAGCTTGAAAATCTATGTTCAAATCCCTTATAATTGCATTTATCTGACAACTTTTGGGAACATTTCCTGACGATCTGAAGCATTATTTGGAGAAAAAAAAACAACAATCATATCATTTCCAAAATCTAGCTAATTTAAATAATCTCTATATATTTTTATACCCATAGCTTGCAATTCTAATGTATAAAATACTTTTTGTAAAACTGATATAAATTTTTTTTGGAGATATAGAATCTTCCTGTGATTCATTCTTATCAATATTAATCTTACTGTTTCCATGTAATCTAATCACTGCATTTTGATATTTTTCAGAATATGACAGTATTCTGGGTCAATATCTTGATGATCCAATATTTTAATCATTATGAAAATGCTTATATAATCATATGCCTTTTCATAAATTACATATCCAGAGAACAATGGTAACCCATATTCATTGGTACATTCTGCAATTTCTTTCAACATTGGGATATAAGCCATTATACTAAACCCACTTTTAAATCAAGTCTTTTTTGGTGGGATAATGTGAATTGAAAATTCACTGTAGATGAATCATAATTATCTTGGCAAAGATTTTGTATAGAACAGATAGAAGACTGATATGTCTATAATTTCTAATATGTTTTTTATCTCCATCAATATTACTACTGCATTGTTCCAGTCATCTGAAACATCTTCATCATTTAGACATTTGATATATAGTTTTGCCAACAATTTTTCTTTTCTTCACTTGCTTCTTTAATGATATTAATAATAAATCCATTATTTCTTGGGAGTCTTTTCTCAACTCTTCATTCAAAATGCTTTGTAATTCAAAAAATGTAGTAATTGTAGTGGCTACTTTGTTTTCTTTTCTTTACAACTATGTAATCCTTTATAGTACTTTTCTGCATATTTTATGATGTCATCTCTTTTTTTAGGAATAATTCTATCCTTTTTAAAAATTACTGAAATAGTTGTTCTTTCAATATCAAGAAATTGTTTCATACTTTTTAAACTTTTATTCTCTTCTATAACTTTCTTTGCCAATTCATAATTTATACTTTCTTATATCTTTATTAATTATTTTTCAACAATTTTATAGAACTCTAAATATTCAATTCTCCTTGAGAGATCATTTAAAAATATTTTCACATTCCTTCTTTTCTTTATATATTCTCTTATCTCAGTTGAAAACTTAATGATGAAGTGCTGCTTTTTGAATTAGCTATCCTTGTTATTGTTTTTGGTTTAATATAATTATCTTCTTAATGATTTCAATGAAATATAAACCACCTTCAAAGTCTGTCAATATTTCAAAATGATTATAAAATTCTAATTTGAATTCATTGGATTGCTTCTGAAGATAAAAAATATCAACGATCAATATTGTCTCTTTTAAAAGTTTCCTTTTGCATTAACCACACATCTCACTAATTATTAATCATTTCCAGTATTGAGTCTATTAAGAACATTATATTCTTCAAATACATTTTTTTTTTCTGTTAAAATGTAATCCAATTCACCTGTATCTTCATTTGGATGCTTCCAAATCCATTTAATAAAGTCACTATCTATATGCTCTCTCATTTTGATCACTATAACCAAATTTATTCATATCAGTTTCATTTTTCAATCACTTCCAATTCTAGCATTAATCTTTTATAACAATTGAAAAATGTTATTTGGTCTGACCAAAAGCACTTTGTACATCTATACAAATATCCTCTACTTCTTCATGATTAATAAAAAAATTTTCAGGTATAAATCTGATTTATCTGCATTTGATATTTTCATTAAATTGCAATATTGCTACTCTGTCTGACAAAAAATCAATCTCTATAATGTTCTTCTTGTATTTTTATGATGAATCTCATTGTACTTGTGTCCTCAATATTTCAATCTTTATAGTAAAGTACATGTCCACTTTTCAAATTAATTGCATTTTCACCTTTTCTTTTAACTTCTCTACTGTCCCATTCAATATAAGACAATTCTTACACCTTATGTGATCTTCGTACCATTAAGAGTGATTTCGCATGTGGTGGGTAGCTAAATAAAAACTACGGAATGGCAGACTGGTTTCACAAATCAGGAAATACTAAGCACTCTCTGCCTTTGGATGCCAAGTAGTAATTTGGCTAATGAAATTTACAATCTCTTGGGAATAATGACTATAATTTAAATTTGTCATTAATATCTAAATTAAAAAAAAACAACATTAACATAATAATAACAATCACATAATAATAATAATACTGCAATGATAAGAATATATATATATGGAATGGACATTGGGAATTTACCTTACATGGTTCCCTTAAGGCCTCAAAAAAAATAATAATCAAAAGATCTTGTTTCAGTTAGCAGCAAAATCATTTCTGTATCTTCCCCTTCCCCACATACTCAAATTTATACATATTGTAACTTTATATTTATCCCATAAAAAGTTAAACATAATAAATAGTACTTAAAATTTTTTAAACTCAAGTATAACCTTTTAATAAATAAACTTTACTATTTATAAGCTATATAAAATCTTAACTATGCACTTTAAAGTATTAACAAAATATCTTGGTTAAATATATTTGAATGATAATGGCTAAGAGAATATTAATTAACTGATTTAATAGTTGTTAAAAGTCAAAATTTGTTAAGTTAAGCTTGAATAAAATTTAGTTTAATTTATAATTGAGATTTTATATTTTTTAAATGCCACTTTTCTGTTTAACTTTGACTTGGATTCTTAACTTCTCTAAACTATATTCTTTAATTGCTATGGTGATATTTATTCAATGGCCTAGCTCAATCCACCCCTTGGTCTAACCTTGATATATTATTCAATCTCTAACTTCCCTTAATCTTTTTTACAACATGCCCTCATAAATTTAGAACTTAATTCTAAATAATTTTCAAATTCCAATTTCAAGTTCCAGTAATAAATGATTTAAATGGCTAATTTATAGCAAAATACATGATCCAGTTCGCAACTCAACTGCTATACCCTATAGTGAACTAATACTCCTTCCATAAAAAAGCAACAAAAATAAATTTATTTTAATAAACTTTTTATTTTTAGCAAAATCATTCGTGCTTTTCCTTTAATCTTAGTTTATAGCATTAGCACCTTTCAAACTTATTCAAAATATTATATTTAAAAATAAAGTCTATCCAATTTACATTTCTAAATTTCTGCCTTTATCTAGTTGAGTGCTTACTGTTTATACATATCTGGTTATCTTATATTCTTTTTATATATATATATATCTTAAGCATAAAACTCTAATTCAATTCCGCAAGCATATAACTTTACTGTATTAGAGTTGATATATCAAGAACATTGAGGGAATCCTCTTTAAGTTAAATATTTATTCTAATTTAAATTTCATCTAATATAATGCTATACAAATATCACTGTACTTCAATGTATACACATATAGTGTAATGAATATAAATATTCTATTTATAGTAAAAGAGATTTTTTTTCTCCTAATTGGCCAAATGAGACAAAACTCATTACCATACTATTTTATTAACAAATTTAATTGTATACATTAGTATTAATTGTATGCAAATTGTAAAAAAAAAAAAAAAGATCAACTTATAAATACAACAACTATTCACACTAGCTAATAAAATATTTTCTAACTATACATTGCAATAATTCAAATGTCATTAAAAGGAAATCAGCTATTAATTTGAAATAGAGTATATAAATATTACAATTCTTTTGTCTGAAAATTTGCAAGAGATGGTATTTTAGTAATAATTACACATTGGTCTATTTCCATCATCTAATTCAAATTTTAAACTTTCAAATACATTCAATTGTTACTAATAGCATATAAGTTAGTATATAACACAATATTTTAAATGGAGTTCCTTCATAGAAGATCATAAATATATAAATGGTTTCTCTTTCCAAAATCACATATTTTAAAACATGTTTATTAATATTCATTTGATATTTACATTAACAATGCTTCCAAAAATAACAATTTCAACTATCCAAGAATCTTTTTAAGAGTTGTTACATATACAATATATCAGGGGTCCCCAACCCTATGCCTGCGGGCACCATGGTGCCCGCAGACCATTTTACATGTGCCCACCGCTATCCGAACACGATGAAAAATTATTTATCTGATACAAATAAATTTAATTTTTAAAATTTCTTATAAATTATTGTATTATATTGTAATCAAATGTTAAATTTTATTTTTGAAATAAATATTTTTTTTTTCACATTATGTGTATTATTAACAATATCCAACTATATATTTACATTGAAAAAATAAATGGTGCCCACCACCTGCCACTATTATAGAATGTGCTCTTAAGTGCAAAAAGGTTGGGGACCGCTGCAATATATATATATACCCTATCATATATATATATATATCCTACCATAACAAATTAAATATTGAAACAGTAAGATTCGTATTCGAATCTTAAGTTTCACCTTTTTCTGTCGTCTCTCACTGACCGGTCTATCCCGCCCAAATTTAAACTTTTTGATATCGAATTGTGTGTGTAACAATATTAAAAATGTATAAATATATGTAGAATTCAGCATAAACACGCACACATTTCGATCTCAAATTAAAGGCAATAAATAGGGTTAAAATAATATAATTTAGATTTCTTTTAGTTATATAATTTTGTATAATTTTAATCATTTATTTTGGATTATAAAGTTCGTATTTATTGCTTTCTTTAAATTTCATTTAATAATAATTCTAAAAATATCTGATGTAATATTTAATTAAAAGTTAAAATAATCTTATGTTCCCTTTTTGTCTTTGAAATTTAAAAGCATCGGTCAGTGATAGATAATAGATTAATTAAAGAAAAATTCCCCAAAAATGTAATTAGTAAATGTAAAATGTAAACAATAGAACGGCAGCTTTCTTTAATTAAAAACCAACTAAATGCATTGATTATCCTCAGGGCAGATTAAGTAGAACCTAAAAATATCTTAACAAAAATGTGAGAGATCAAGATAAAAAAAAGAGGCCATCTTAGACTTGCTGGAGACATTCACTAAAACTTTAGCTTTGCTCTCGATCACTGAGAGTCTCCAAAAATAATAAAATAATTTGTTCCTGCCAAGGTATGACCGAGTAAAGCACCTAGATTATTCTCCATCGGGAGATGGCCTGTCGGATGCTGAACTTTCCATTGCCCGTCATAAATTAACCATGAAGATCTGCTGCCTGAAATAAATGAGAAAGCTGCTGCTGCTGTGAAATTAAATGAAATATCTAAATACAAGAAAGACTTGCCACTCGTGAACTTTTTGCTGCTAAACTCATGGAATAAGAAAACTTCTTATAAAACAGGTACCTGTCTGTGTTCAAACTCTAGAGTACTCTAATAATATGCTATAGCTCTTCTTCATACTACTTATCTAAATTATAAAATGTAAAAACTACCATTTGTATAACTAAATTGAATAATTAATTTAATATGTAAATTTCTCTAATAATCTAGCTTACCTCACTCTATCTGGGGTGCGTATTTCTAAAATCTACATTTTATCTATATTTATTATTTAATTATTGCATGCTCACAATTGTCTCTATTTTCAAAGTTTAAATCTATGATCGTTTAAAACAATGAATGCGTGTCAAATTTTCATTAATATTTACTTTCTTTAATAACTTAACTTTCATATAAATCGACACGCATTCAATGCTTCATTTATTGTAATGCAGGGGTCTACAACTTCGCAAATGGCTGGCATATTAGTTGTAATCATTCCCAGTTTAGATATGTTTTGTATATATTAAATCATCATGAATAATTCCAGAAAATTACATTTCTTTGAGAGTCACCAACGTTCTTTAGTAAATGTTGATAATGTCGGGCCGAATTAGAAATCCATTTAAATCTTATCATAATCGTTTATAAGTATACATGTGTTACGTTTTAGAGACGCGATGATCTATTCCGCCGTAAATATTCCGGATTCTTCAGGGTTGAAATTAACCCCCGTCATCCTACACAAGCGGACATAATAAATGCTCCCGTAGGATTTGACCTGTCATGCAGCCAGCTGGCAAATTGCGACACGTACCGCTTGTCCCTGGTTATGCTTATGTGACACCTTACTTCGTCGGGCCGTGGCAGAGACCAGCCCGACAGTTTTATAAACTCATTCGCGGCATTGCAGTTTCAATATACTGCCATTCCATATCGCCTTTCTAAAGCGTACCACGTGTTCCTTTGCTCAATTCTATTATTCTATATATCACTCCGCCTCTGCATTATCTTCGTAATTCACTCTCAAATAAATGTTGCCCTTAGTCATAAAATAAATAGTTTAATTAAATAAATATATGTCCGCCGCTACTCTTAAATCTTACTTTAGACTCTTGCATTGCAAAGGTATAAATTCCCCAAGGCATGCATTAGAAATACTTACTCGAGAATTTTAGGTAGCTAGATTACGCCTTCCAATAAGTGAATTCCCTTTGTAAACATTACAGTATCGGAAATACCGCTACTGAGTTCCCAATATAAAATAATGTGTAAATAAATAAATGTATTCTTTAAAATATAATCATGTTGCAAATCCCGCTACTGAAGCTGTTAGTCCATAAAATATTATTAATGATTGTTTTATTAAAATGTATTAATAAATAATTTTAAACTATACGTCTGCAATTACGTTTCATTTATTCGATACCCATTCTATATAATATTTCCTCGATTATGTAAATATGAATGTTTAATTAATATTAGTTTAATTATTGGCTAACTCGAGAATAAAATCATGAGTCTCTTGCATATCCCTGACCACCGTGCCTAAGGAAATATTTACTAATGTCGCATCAGATGTGTTGTTTCGTGGATTGTATTGTGGAACCGATAAACTATGTTCGAACTCAGTACCACAGGTGGCTTCGCTACTCGATGGTGCTGCTGTTCTGTAGGGTGGTCGAATTCTGCACTATGTTTACGAGTCACACGTTTTCTGACCGTTACAATATACAAAACAAAATTTTTAGACATATTAAAAATGTCTAAAAATTTATTTAAATAATTTAATTCAAATCTTTATGCTAAACTCTTAAATTAAATCTTTATAAAATGCCCATATTATGAATTTAATTGTATTCTTCTTTGAATGTATTATTTATATTGGATTATTATTTTTTTTTAAAAATTAAGTTATTTACATTAGTTTTGTATATGCTATATTGCAACGATTTTTTTTATCACTTCTGTATATATATATATTGTTTATCAATGACAAATCTCTTATAACCTTTAGATTATATTTTCAAACAAAATTTAATATAATATATTGATGTAATATTTCTACATAATGAATTCATTTTTTAAAAAATGTTTAATGTATAACTTTATAACAGTTTTTAAAAAATATTAAATAACTATTACATTTTATACATATCCATAGTTCAAGTAGGATGTTTAAAATTTGTTGAAAAGATTTTGTAAATAATAAAATTAAATAAATTTATATTAAAGTCATTATTTTTATGTTTAAATGTTATTTAATATTTTAAAACTAACTTATGGATTGTAATATTATTCATAATAAATAAATACGCTGCAGAAAGTTTCTCAGAAATTTAATACTAAAAAATAAAGTTATATGTACAAATTATAAATAAATTTAGCTTCTAATTTTATTTACATGTATCAACTCTTGATAAACTATTTGTTTCATTTGCAGCTTTTTAACAAATTCTATTATTAAATGTGAAATTGAAGGTTTAAGTGATTAAAAATTTATAACTATATATTTATATATTCTATAAGAAACTTGCAAAATACTTGCAGATAAATTAACACTAATTGTATATATACCTTCTCTCTATTTTTTTCCCCATTTTTTTTTGTGTCTGTCATTAATCTAAAAGTTACATTTTCAATTGTCTCTGTATTGTATAGCAGTTATTACATTTTTTAAGTTTATACTGTACAATAAATGCAATGTGTTAAATAGAAATTTAAGGATTACATCAGATACTGTTTTCATCTTTCACCACTTATGGAAAAATCAGTTTTAGCACCAAGAATAAACTCTATTTGTATCTCTTTTTAGAATATAAAATTTAACTACAAAGAAGAGACAGTGTGATATGAAGACAAAATTGGACTATAAAAATTAGAACTTTTTATGGCAATATATAAAGGAATATGTTATATTCTCCTATTCTTCTCTTTCACTTTCTTTGCATATCTTCATATAATCATATATATTGCTTCTAACACTTCTTTCTTATACACTTTAATGCAACAAATTTTCTTAACAAGATCTGAATAATATAAATAATATAAATTAAAGCAGAGAAGAAGATAGGGGTAAATAGTATTAAAGAAAAAGATTATTTAGTGATATAGAGATACAAGTTTAAAAAGTAAAATTAAAGATAGTTAAGTAAAATATGTTATATATTAGATAGTTATAAAATAATATTAATAAAGAATAATATTTAAAAGTTTTTAAAAAATAAAAAAAAGTAAAAATAAAATAGTTTCAAAAGGTAAATTTTTTTTTTTTTTTAAAAGGTGTATTGGGTATGTTTTGTATTTTATATATATTATAACGATCGAAATGGAAGTGAAGATCGAATCTAACCGCAAACTACGATATCTGCTCTACAAGGCGCCTTCTAGGCATTTAAACCTAGAAAAATTTATAGAGTAGGCAGATACGCGCTGTTAAGATTCCACTTTATTTAAATATTCAGATCGTTAGCCCAAGTCACTAGCTCAGTGGAGTAGCAGAGATAATAAAATATAAATTTTATATCTTAAATATAAAAGAATAAAAGCCACTGCCAGAAATTAACACATAAAAATATTTACTTACGCACATATAAAATAACATTTAAATTTTGAGGAATAAATTCAACATTTTACATTTTTCTATTAACCTTTAGTTTTACATTTAAGTAAATTACAACCATGAGTTTAATATTTATTTAGTGAGTCGAGGATGAATAGACTACATAGATCTGCATTTGAAAAGAAAATATTCTTCCCTGATTTAACCTTAGGCAACAAATTTCGCAATCAAACCGGCACCAATCCATCAGATACATTTATGTATTCAATGTAGCATGAAAATACGACAACATAAAATACCATACTGTCAGGAATGCAGCACATCTGAACAGCAAGTAGAATTAGAGAAACAACTGTCTCCCTACCAACCAGGAATGCGACATCTGTTGGCGAGTAGAACAATAAACATAAAACTCCATAGGAATGAACTGCGGTCCTTTGCCGTCTTACAAACCCATCCATAGGCAAACAGAAGGTGTGTGGCATATATATATAATCCTGCCCGTAGCGGATCTCATATTACAACTACAATTACACAAATATATCCAATCCATTGAACCAATTCAACTATGAAATAAATAACCTAAGATTACCCTCCCTTAATATAACTTTACAAAAATATATAGCCATTCACACCCGACTTAAATTTAATATTTAAATATGTTCGCACAGATTATTTTTATACAATTTGTTTTATAATGTCGAGTATAGATCGGCTGCCTAGATTCCACAGTCAAAAACATTCCAAATTAAACACAACCGATCAAAATACAAAGTCAATCAATAATGTCAATTGCTGAGGGAATACAGGAGACTCTTTGGTGTTCATCATGAGACACCGCAGTGACATGTTGACTTATTATTTGCAAAAACAACTACATCATCTGCGAAATCTAAATGACTTAAATAATCTCCATTTACTTTCACTCCTTTAGTTTCCCATTTTAATCCACAAAATACTTCTTGCAGCACTGCTGTAAAAAGTTTTGGAGATATGGAGTCACCTTGTCTTACACCTTTCTCAATGTTGACTTTCCCAGTATCATTATGTAATCTAATTGTTGCTGTTGCATTTTTATAAATATTCTTTAAAATATGACAATATCCTGGATCTATACCTTGATGATCCAATGCTTTAATCACTGAAGAAATGTTTATAGAATCAAATGCCTTTTCATAATCTACAAATCCAAAACATAATGACAACTCATATTCATTTGTCCTTTCTATGACTTCTCTCAATACTTGAATATGATCTACTGTACTAAAACCACTTTTAAATCCAGCTTGTTCTCTTGGTTGGTGGAAATCCAAAGTTCTCTGTAGACGAGTTGTAATTATCTTGGTAAAAATTTTATATAAAACTGATAAAAGGCTGATAGGTCTGTAATTTCTAATATCTTCTTTATCACCTTTTTTAAATATTAATATTATTACTGCATTCTTTCAATCATCCGGTACATCTTTATCATTTAGACATTTGGTATATAACTTTGCTAATATTTTTTCTGTTTCTTCACCTGCTTCTTTTAATATATCAATTATAATTCCATCATTACCTGGAGCCTTTCCTTTTTTCATACATTTAATTGCATTTCTCACTTCTTCATTTAAAATTCTGGGCAATTCGGAAGATGTAATAGATATAGGAGGTACTTGTTCTTTATTACTATATAATTCTTGATAAAAATCTTCTACCAATTTCATAATGTCATCCCTCTTTTTAGTAATAATTCCATCTTTTTTCCTTATTGCAGATATAAATTTCCTACCAATACCAAAATGTTGTTTTACATTCTTAAGACTTTTATTTTCTTCTACAGCTTTTCTTGCTAGTTCATAGTTATACTTTCTTATATCATTTTCAACTCTTTTCCGCACCATTTTACAAAATTCGAGATATTCAATTCTTTTTAATGCATCATTCTTGCATATCTTCATATTCCTTCTTTTCTTCATAAGTTCTCTAGTCTCAGTAGAAATTTTATTAGTCAATTGCTGCTTTTTTCTACCAGCTATCTTCAGAAACATTCTAATGAATTTAAATTAGAACTTACAAATCGGTTTCAAGTATTAGTAGATTTTGAACATGATTCAGATTTGAATGAAATTAATATGAAAATAACTGATACACTTTTAAAAACTGCAACAAAATTCACACTTACATATAGATAAGTAAAAATAGTGAAAAAAAAGTATGCAAAATGATCTTTTTTAAATTGAATGTTAAAATTTACATTTTTTTGAAATGGAATTAATATTATTATTATTTTTTTAAAAAAGTATTTTTTAAAAAGTTAAATAAAATATTATCTAATGTTAATAATAAATTTAAAATTAAAATAAAAAAGTAATGAAAAAAATATAAAAGAAAATTCACTTTAGTATAATATACATAAAAGATAAACTGTATTTTTAACACATTATTTACCAAAATATACTTGGGTAAATAATTCCCTGAGTCTTATGTGAATGAGCATATTAAAATAGCAAAAATATAAACATGAAATGATTATTTATAAATAAATAAATTATTCTTATTACATATCAGGTTCAACTGTAAATATATTTGAAAATGTAATTGACAAATGCTTAGCCTATGTTTGGTTAATTTTTTAATGCTAAAATAATGTTAATTTTCTCATTTTATGTGCACATGATCTATAATTAATATTCATTTGCTACTTATAGGTTTGAAGTTAGTGTTAAAAATAAATATAAAAATCAAAAATTTACAAGCTAATTCCTAGAAGGCATGCCTGTTTAGAATGTTAAATTCTTTATTTAGAAGTATTAAGTTACCAGAATATAATTATTTCTGCAATGCTATTGAGGTAAACTGCAACCATTGCAGTATTGAAAGCTTTATATTAATCTACATTAAAATATTACCAAAGCAATGAATATGAAAAATTAAAATTTGGTAATTATTTTGTATAGCTTACAGTAATCCTTTAAAATGACAATCTACTAAAATCAAAGACTTACCTTTTCACTGTCAGTAGTGTTACTGGAACTGAAGGAAGTTAAAGAGCCTCTTTCTTGATGTTCCACACTTCCTTCTTCTAACGAAGTACTATCATCCATATCCCTGAGGAAAAAACAACAGCATATAAGCACTATATATACTTCTAATAATTATTATGTAGCATATATGTATTTATATATATATATATTGTTTTTATTATTAAAGGATAAAATAATATTTTGTGGCATTTAAAAAAAACACTTCGCACATAAAATAAAAAAATAAATCTGCTTTTTAAATAATAAAAAGTCATCATTGTAGGGCAACTATTTCTACAATAGCTTTTATAAAGAAACAGTAGAGAAATCATCATAGGCTTGCTAATTGTCAGATGTGATGTGATGTATTTGGCTTCTCTTTAAACGAAGTCAAGAATATTTCAGCAATTATGCCCAGATAAACCTGTTAGCCACTTTATTTTCCATTACCCACTTAAGTCTTCCTATATTCTGCCCCATCTCATTTCCACAACATAATCTTTGTCAACTCTATGGCTTTTATATCTAAATCCCCCCTATCTCAAACCCAGCATAAAAACTAATAACTCACTTTCTGTATAGTCACTTTGTGCAATAACTTCATTATCTGTACCCTTTCTGCTTTCAAGCATTTACATTCAATCAACAGATGCCTAATATTTTCTATATCTTCCTTACACAATTTGCACACTAAATCACCTATAGTTTTCCATTTACATGTATATTCTCTTGTTGCTAAAGATCTCGTTCGAGCCTTAAACAATAAACTACTTTCCTTACTATTACCATAAATTAACTCGCATCCAATATTCCGTTTACTTCTATATATATTTAAACTCTTCTTACCATCCATACTAGTTCTCCATCTCTCCAACTCCCTATTTTTTATTAATGCTTCTATTCTTTAATCCGATTCCTTACCACTATAACACTCAACAATCCTCCTAACACAATCATCCCTCCTTTTATACAAGTATACTGATATAAATTCTTTATCCAAATCTTTTGCATACCACATTACCTTTCTCACCCATCTTGTTACCTGCCCTTTACTCATAACCGAATCACAAGATGATGATTTGACTGGTTCGCCATCTTTGTTTTATTCTCTAATTAAGAAAAGCTGAGAAAATATCCAATGCCTCTTTAAAAAAAAAAAAAAAAAAAGCTTAGCCTGGATTTGAAACAAAATCAGAAGCATGGCAAATGAATGCACTATCTCTGCATGAAGAACATTAATTAATATATATGATGTAAGTGGTTTTCATAGTTAAAAAATAAAATTAATAACAGGCTTTGGAAAACCATATAAAGATTTTCAATCAGATGGATGAAGTTGATACAAGTGTATGAAAAGATTCTTTGCTCATCATTCTTTTAAGGGCTAAAATATAAAACTGAGATTGTCCAATGTTTTCTAAAATAGTAGTGTGTGAAAAACAATGGAGATTGCCAATTCCTCTACAAGCTTTGTGATAAATGCTTAGCCAGAGTCAGCACTTAAAATATCTCTGTCAGGACCCCCCACCCCCACCCCTGACTATAAGTTTTATGCAATTTTATATTGCTAAGACTACTAATATATGGCATGGATGAAGATCTATCAGCCCCATATAGCTATTTGGGTTGGATAGCTGGGTTTGAAGACATGTAGATGTCTGAAAATTTCAAATTTTCCACTCAATAGATACCTTTTAGGTAAGTGCTTGGCTTTGGATTGGTATTTTTAGATCTAGTGTCTGAACCTACCCTGGCACTTCTCTGAGGAGTGCCAAAGAATGAAATCATGGTCAGGGGTTTTTTCCTGACAGATATATTTTAAGTGCTGGTTCTGGCTAAGCATTTATCACAAAGCTTGTAGAGGAATTGGCAATCCTCATTGTTTATAACTTACAAGCTTAAGAGATAGGGTCATGTGATCTATGATCATTTTGACAATTTATATTTAGTCTCTGCCATAAGTCTTATGCAATTTTATATTGCTAAGACTACTAATATATGGTATGGCTGAAGATCTATCAGTAGATGTCTGAAAATTTCAGATTTTCCACTCATAATTGCTTGGCTTTGGGTTGGTATTTTTAGATCTAGTGTCTGAACCTACCCTAGCACTTCTCTGAAGAGTGCCAAAGCACGAAACCATGGTCAGGGGTTTGGGAGGGGGATTTCCTGACAGAGATATTTTAAGTACTGGCTCTGGCTAAGCAATTGGAAATCCTCATTGTTTATAACTTACGAGCTTAAGAGATAGGGTCATGTAATCTATGACTCTTATTTTGACTATTTAGTAGTGTGTGAACTTTTATAATCTTTTCAATTTTTTTTTTTTTTTTTTTTGGAAATTTTGAACAATCCACCCACACACACAAATGTTGAAACAAATTATAAAGTGCCTTCTACTGTTTTTTAACTTGGTAAATTTATTGCTAGAAGAGAAATAAGACACCTGCTCATTGATTGTAAAATTTTGACACTCTTCCATACTTACATTCACATATACATAGACATAAGGGGATCATTCCAAAATATTATGGAAATAAAACATGAATATCAGATTACTGCATATTTGACATATATCACACACTTTATTTTTTAAATTTTAGAATAGCAAAAAAAAAAAAGGGGGGGGGCATATATGATAAAGCTATGTAATATAAAGATTTTCTTTTAATATTATTCTTTTTTTTTTTTACTAATATAAACAATATTTTTTTTATAAATTTTTACTGAAAAAGTGAGTGCACATTATATGTGTACAAATATGGTATATCTTTTTCAACATTATTTCCCAATTAATCACTAACTGCTTATAAGATAGCTCTCCATTTTCACTAGTTAGGCAATTTGCTCTGCAAGTGTTAATAAGATTCTCACAAAATTTACATAAAAACTAAAATACAAAATTGTGCCTGGGTTTGAACCCTCCATCTCTATTCCCCATGGACCTCCACTTAGCATGCATAGTTTATAGCCTATATCAACCCACTACTGATGGGGCTGGAGTGTTTGAACCTGCCATGGGAAGGGAGATTAAATACTTCACTTATATGGATGACATACTCATCTGTCTGCCACCCAAGAAATATATCACTAAACTAGAGAAGATACTAGATTGGCACTCAAATAAATACAATAAGGACAAATCAACCTCCTGGAGCTTGTTAACTGGGAAGAAAAATCACTTCAAATTTTACAGCGGATCCACAGAAATTCTTAGGCTTTAGTTTCTCAAAACCAAATATTGTTATGAGGAGAGAAATTGAAGAATATCCTTATTAACAGAAATTTGCCAAACAATGACCTCTCTTTATAGGATATATATTTCACTTCATGGTAAGGTAAGACTTTTAAACTTGTTGATATTCCTGAAAATCAACTATTTCCTATCTGGTATCTGCCCCTTCCAAAAATTTATCAAAAAAATAAACTTTCTGCATAAAACTATTCTCAGGCCATAAGGTTGCTCAAAAACTCCAAATGCCCAGAAGATTCAATAGCCTTTCCCTCCATTGTATCAAAACTATGATATTCCAGAAAGACTATAACCTACTGTTTAGCCTTCAAAATAATTTCTCGAATATTTCATATCAAGAAGTAGTCACACCAATGGATAGACCTCCGCCTGCTAATAATAGATGGTGGAATTCTTTATTTGATAATGTATGGAAGGTTGTTGGCCTGAATGAAAATCCAATTATATCAAAAATTAAATACTGGAATGCACATAAAATAATACATGGTGAAAATAACATAAACAAAGGATCTCTCGGGATTAGCAATCAGCAACTCATTTCGAGATCAAAATTCTGGTTCATCGAAGCAAAATTTTAAGTCTTAACCTGGACTCCCTCCCTACAAACTTTTTTTTTGGCACATAGGAGAAATTTAAAGATCATCCTGTGTGCCAGATATGTGGCAGAGAGGAAGAGTCAATCGACCACATTTTTTTTTGGTGTCCCAGTATGTCAAATTACAGATCAATAACTCATAAATGGTACAGCAATACAAATGGAAACTATAAATCAATTAAAGAATATATAAGACAGGATCTATTTATGGACATAAGACTGGCTATTTTCGTGAATTATCCCATGTGGTGTATCAAATGTAAAGTAACAATTGAAAGGATGAGAGACCCACATGATACTAAATTTAAGAATGTCATGCAGAAAATCATGGACTGATTAATTGCCCCAAGCTATATCACAAAAGCAATATGGGAGAAGGTTGGGCCTACATTCCTCCAAATAGATATGTAATTGATGTCATATTTGTAATTGTAACAATTAATATAGCAATAGAATAAAATTTCTTTAAAAAAAACCCTAAAATACAAAAAGGAGGGGGGTTGTAAATGATAGATCATTCATTATTCTCATTCAATAAATTGTTTTATAAGTATTGGAAGTGACAGAGAATGAATCTCAATCGATAATTGAACTGTAGAATATGACAATCTAGCACTGCCTAAAACACACAGAACTATGTAAGCATGAATCAATTATAAAGAGAGAATTACCTATTTGTATTTAAATTTACAAGTTATATCAATCTTTTTTTGTTGTTAATTTTTATTTTGTCCTTGGATTAATTTTTAAAAAACATAAAATGTTTGATGCACGATATGTAATGTTTCATATATGCAATATCTAAATTCTAAAATGTAATAACTCTGAAAACTATTTGCTTTCTTCCTAAATTTCCCTGCTCAACATATCAAAAAAAATAAATTATGTTAATAAATCTAAAATTTCAATTTTTTAAATCTATATATAGTTATATCAGTTTTAATTTTTTCACAGCATCAAAATATTTGTCAGACTTCTCTCAGTATCAAAACTAAAAAGTAAATGTTACAACAAATTAAATTTTCACATGCATGGACATCATACATGCCTTTTTTATATTCACCCTCCCCCCCATTACTGATAAACACAAAAATTTATCTTTGATAAGCTTCCAAGATATTTGTTGATTATAATATTTGTAAGTAATTTAAATGTTTTTTTCATTCCAAAAGAAACACACAAATAATATAATTAAAATAAAAACATATTAAAGTTTTTAAAAAATGTTTTGATTTGATGATAAAAAACAAAGCCAAAAACTTTCATTACTGTAAGAATAACCTTGAGAGGCGGGGGAGGGGGAGTTCCAATATAACTATAACTATTTTTTTTTAAGTGTCATAGCATCGGCCGGGACATGAACCTGCGCAACTGCCTGCAAGTGCAAAGCAGTCGCGCTGACCTCTCGCCCACCAATGCAAGACAACTATTTTAAGCATTAACTTATAACAAAACTGTAATGTGTTGAAAATATATAAATATAATTTTCTCAGCTCAGGATATGGTAACCTGAGTGGGGAGGGGGGTACTTCCAATGTAACAGTAACTATTATAACCTTTGTATAATGATAAGAAAAGTATATAATAGTGGTGATGACTGAACCCAAATGGGTTATAATTCCCAATCATCTTCTTAAAATCAACTCTAGGGACGCAAAATAAACTTTCTCATCCAGAAATAATTTATTTTTATTTAACAAATAATAAAGGTATGCATTCATAACATAGGGCGCCATATTCCCATGTAAAAAAAATTCTTATGGATGGAATACCCTCCTCCCCTTAATCTCTGCTAACTTACTGCGTTTTCTCATTTGTAAAAAAATCTCTAATTTTATATCAACACTGAAATTAGCCTATTGTAAGCGTTTAAAATGAAATTTGAGATATAAAAAAAACATTGACATGAATTTATATAAATATTACTAAAAAACAGTTTATTTACACTATATAGTTAAATCATAAAAACAAAGTAAAATAATTTCAGAATGAAATAAAATTAGTATGCAATCCAGAATTAAATAATAAAATTAGCATTATACACAATAAAAAAATAACCACTAATCATATAAAAGTTAAAACAAATGAATCACAAGAAATATGAACTTATCAAGACTTTTTTTAAACTAAAATTTTAAAAAGAAAATCTGTTATCATGGTAGCTAGCATTAACTTAATTGCATCTTGACTGATCAGTCTGGACACTTATAATGTAATGATTATTGTCAACCATTGACACAATTATTTAAATATTTAGATGGTAGATAATGATGAGGCACACTTCTCTAGAAGGCACAGACAATCTAAAAATTATCCAGATATTATAATATTTAAAAGTCAGGTTCCAGATAGTTGATGATTTATCACAGGAGATGGCTACATGCTCATAATTTAAGATGATGTACTTTTAGGTCACATTAACATCACAAATCCCATATTTTCTTCACAATTAATAGCTACGAATAAGAGCTTTTTTTATATTTGCAATTTATACTTGAAGATGCCTTTCTTTCCAGGACAAATGTTATGAATATAGTAATATAAGAAAGATTTCATAAACATTACATTGAATTTATAAAATTATGGCAAAAGAAAAAAGGCGAATAAATATAAATATGATAATAATTAAGAATAGAAATAAAGGATAAAGTAGATTTTAAAGTTATATAATAGTAAGTTTTATGAATAAAGTGATGTTAATAATTAAGTTGGTAAAATTGTAACAATTTAATAGATATATCTTTGAAATATGATTGTAGTGATATAATGCTTAAATTTTTGTAGATCTGATGAAGACTGCTAGGAACAGTCGAAACTGTAAAATTAATAAATATATTTTGCTTTAAAGTGTAAAAAGAGTGGAATGTGGTTATTATATGATATGTTATATCGAAAGCAAACTAAGCATGAATAAAAGCTAATTTTAAAATAGTTTATCTTTTCTGTATAAATTTCCAGAACATTTACTTTAATATAATAAATAACAAGGTAAAAACAGCTTTTCTTGGAACTAGCCAGAGAAACTAAATTTCCACATGCAGTCCTCTTAAATAACACAGTTCTTTCCACTGATAGCAAATAGACTGAATATATATACATATTATTGCATAACAACCCCACAATAAAGAATGCTTCATATTATCCTCTGATTTAATTTTTCTCTTTCAAAGAATGTAATATATATATATATTGTTTATACTAAACTCAATGTAATTATAAGGGACTTGGAACTCAAACTTTCAAGCTCCCTACATCTAACCAATCTATCTTATACAACTGATACACACAACCAAATATTGTGTATCAGTTGTACAACATAGATTAGGGAACTTGAAAGTTCGAGTTCAAGTCCTTTATAATATTCTTTCAAAGAATGTATAACACTGTTTTCTATTTTAGTTTAATTAATATTGACTAATAGATTTCTAGATTATTTTTTTGTTATCTACAAATATTTTCTAAATTGGACTTTCCTGATAACAAGATCTAAAGTTATTTTATATACATAAATAATTACAGGGTTTAAATTTATTTCAAGGAATTTTTTTTAATAAAAAAAAATACATGGATTTAAAATTATTTAATTGCACTTAATTTTAAAGTTTTATTATTTTTATTTTTTTACTTATTCTTTTAATCCAAATAACACAATCATATACATATATATAAATATCATACATCACATAGATATATGCATACTCTAAAAAAAAAAAAAAAACTATTTAATAGACTCATTCATCTAATGGATTCACCATTACTAGATAAATAATAAACACATCTATGCACATAAATTTTTTTTCCTTTATTTAATAACAATTTTCACTATTTCATTTGATGATTAGCACATTGTCAATTTAATATTATAAATACGAGGATGCATTACACTACAGTTATCATTAAAATATTATGCATAACTGCCACAAATTATTAATAATTAACAAATATTAAAGAATATACTGTACTTTATAAAAATGAACTTACAATTTGCCAAAATCATCAGTTATAACATTTGATTTCCAATATAATATTTCCCTCTGAATATTCAATTTAGAATATATCTCAAATATAATATTGAAGAACCCATGTGTGATGACACAGTATTTTGTATATGAATTATCCAAAACAAAACAAATATATTTTTTATTAACTCTTACTTTGATATTAAATTATTTAAAATTTTTAATAACTGCTCGATATTTTTCAGTTTGCTTTTTTAAAATTATTTTTATTTTAAATATCTTCCCTTCTACAGAAAACTAATATTTAAAATATTTTCGAGATTAATCCTTCAACAGATAGATATATAATATTTGATTTTACCATTTAAATCTTTATATCAGAATTTAAGAAATTGGGCTTGCTTTGTTAAAATAAAGTTTACAAATGAAAAATATTCTAAAAAATCATATTTGAACTTTGCAAATATAGATAAATAAATTACAAAATGAAATAAGTAACAAAATCTATTAATGTTTTCTTACTGGTCTATTAGCTTAATGTTGATTGAATTTTATTTGCTAAACATGAACAAATATTTATAAGTCATCATAAAGGTATGAAATTTTGTTCTACAATTTAAAATTGCATTTATAATTATTAAGACATCACAAAAGTTCTGTACGATAATATTCAACACAACTGTAGTTTTATTTTTATTGTTACTTCAAATTTGAATGTTTTACTTTGTATTTTTTAAAATAAACTTTTTAATTTAAAAAAAAAAATAGTGGAATCATGAAAATATTTCCTTTTCAATAATTACTCTACAAATATTTTAATTATTAAAATAAATTACAAAAAAAAATATTTTTTTTTCATCATCACTAACAACAATAGAAGTGAAGTTTACACATAGTCTTGAAATTGCCCTCTTAAAGAATATACCAATCGGTGCTTTGGGGTGAACCTTCAGCTTCTTCGGAAAAAGTTTTGACCTGTGGAATAATGGCTTCTTAAGATTTTTTTTTTGTGTGTGAACTAATAAAATAATATTATTTTGATTCCACTCCTATTGTAAAATGAACAACAGGCAAAATTGTACTGCAGGTAGCTAGTTATTGAAGATACTATCAGTGCCATCTCCAAACTAAGTACTTTGTATGCATTAATGGGTAAGTTAAAGAGGTTAGCTTTGCATTCAATAGCTCATTTACAAATTTATGTTATAAAATTAAGATCTCTAAAATGTATAATTCTGTGAATAAGAATATAAATTAAATAATATAAATCATTGACCTGTTCTTTATATCTTTTCAATACTAATATTTTTCCATTTCTCTCTTTAGTCACTATTATATTCCTGTGATTTTCTTTTGCCATTGTAACTATTTTATTCTACTATAAATTAGATGAAACCTACTTTCTTTGTAGAACCCTTCATTCCTTTTTCGCCATTCTTTCCTACCTGTTTCACAACTGCAGTGGCAGAATGGTGGACTACAAAG
Organism: Epiperipatus broadwayi; assembly: GCA_028023455.1. Lineage (NCBI taxonomy): Eukaryota > Metazoa > Onychophora > Udeonychophora > Euonychophora > Peripatidae > Epiperipatus > Epiperipatus broadwayi. Next base: position 11,075,131 of record JAQFVV010006201.1, read on the forward strand.
CTCAAAGTCCAAGGATTGTGACTCAGTCTATTACTTCAGTGCTTAAATGTTCTGTGAACTCATGAGCAATAAACCATTTTATTATATGTTTACTGTTGATTAGTATGCCTTCAATAAATAATTCTACCCTTAATTTTATTTATCAGTGCAGAGATAGTATGCAATTAATTATTAAGGATTTTTCAGCCTAGCACATGCACAGTACTGTTTTTTTTATATATCTTAATGATGACTTGTTGAGATATTATAAAAAAAAAAAACAATACAGCACATGCATTAGATGAAAAATTCTTAATTAAATAATTCTATCTTTTACAAAATTCACAAATTTCAATATTTTTTTTATCTACCATTATTTTAATAACATTCCCCCCTTTATTCCATTTGCCTTGTCTGCATTGTTTATATTAATTTAAATATATATATAGTGAAGCTGTACATATATGTATATATATATACTGGCTTCACCATTCACTGTGGACTATCTAAAGACCATAAGTCCAACCATAGTGAATATATATCAAACTAAATAATGATGAATGGATAAATATTTAAATAGCAGGGAGTAAGCTCTAAATTAAAATTGTTTAAAAGGTAATAGGAAAAAAGAAAGTTTAAATTGTTATTTGGTTTTATTAAAATATGTTTTGACAAAATTATAATTTTAGAGCATAAACATAAAAGATTGTACTAAAAGATAAAATGTAAATTCCTAAGATATAAATCCATTAAGGAAGGAATTTAATTTAGAAAATGCATTAAATAAAAAAAAATAATTTAAAATGTAAGATAACAGAAAAAAACTAAACAATAGGCATTGGTTACTACTAATTAGTGGTTGAAATGTAACAGGCAATTAATAATGGTATAAAGAACTTCCTTTTGATCTCTCTCTTACACTTGTTGAAGATTGCCCGCTCTGACAGAAGAAAAAAAACCTAGTTGAAGGAAGCTTTGACTGAACAGATTTTGCTGAGCTCCATCAACCTATCTTCTCCTGTCACACTGAACTTAAAATCCTCGTCCTTTCATCTGATATATATACAAATCCAAAAATATACTGTGCAGTAAAAATGTGTGAGTAGGTCTCTTTGTCTCCACTCTCCTGTCCATCCTTGGGTCAGAGTTGGAACGATGTAGCCAGCAGAGAACTCTAAGAATTGCCTGACTGATGCCTGCTACCTATTAGTGAATAGCTACTACCCAAATGTATTCAAAAGATGAAAACTGAAAAGAAACAGATTTACAATAGACCATCCTCATCTGGCTGCATCACCCCATTATATATCACCACACACCTTTAGTTACCGGTAACAACTGAAACACAGGCTTATTATATACCTGTGTCTATATATGTAATACAGCACAGACTTTCAGATGACCCATCACTCTCCACTCTATCTAATAACACTGATACACTCAAGCACATATATGCTGAAAAGATAAATAATCACCAATATACGTATTTCATGCTAAACCAGCAATCATCAGTTGGTCCAGATTATCAGCTCCCACACATATATACTATAAGTGCTCAAATATATATTAAGATAGACAATCTTCATACTTTAATGGACAGGCTCCAATCTACTACACACTCCAACTCTTCAACCTTCCATCCAATTGAAAATCTGATGATGAAATGCTCGATGGCCACTCTGAGGCCGAGATTCTTGTCACACCCATGTTGACCTAAGGTCAATCTGAACCCCACATGTACAGGACATAATCCATTTAGTACATATGCAAAGATGGGCAGACATCTCTACAATGTAATAACTGAAACACAGGCTTATTATATACCTGTGTCTATATATGTAATACAGGGTATATGAGCACAGACTTTCAGATGACCCATCACTCTCCACTCTATCTAATAACACATACACTCAAGCACATATATGCTGAAAAGATAAATAATCACCAATATACATATTTCATGCTAAACCAGCAATCATCAGTTGGTCCAGATTATCATCTCCCACACATATATACTATAAGTGCTCAAATATATATTAAGATAGACAATCTTCATACTTTAATGGACAGGCTCCAATCTACTACACACTCCCAACTCTTCAACCGTCCATCCAATTGAAAATCTGATGATGGAATGCTCGAAGGCCACCCTGAGCTGTACATGTGGGGTTCAGATTGACCTTAGGTCAACATGGGTGTGACAAGAATCTCGGCCTCAGGGTGGCCTTCGAGCATTCCATCATCAGATTTTCAATTGGATGGACGGTTGAAGAGTTGGAGTGTGTAGTAGATTGGAGCCTGTCCATTAAAGTATGAAGATTGTCTATCTTAATATATATTTGAGCACTTATAGTATATATGTGTGGGAGCTGATAATCTGGACCAACTGATGATTGCTGGTTTAGCATGAAATACGTATATTGGTGATTATTTATCTTTTCAGCATATATGTGCTCGAGTGTATCAGTGTTATTAGATAGAGTGGAGAGTGATGGGTCATCTGAAAGTCTGTGCTCATATACCCTGTATTACCGATAAGTTGAACTTTCACTTATCTTCTTCATTTTTGTTTTAATTGGTAAATTGAATTTACATTATTTAGCTTTTAAAATTGTATATGTATAGCTTTGAATTATATAATCTGATATTTTAATACTTTCATTATGTTATATTTTGTTTTAGTATAATGACATTCTCAAAATTATAGGTTACATGTAAATTATCAACTTAGTCGATCGCCATTGTACTCACTAGAAATCTATATATATTTATTTAATTTCTTTTATCAGTAGAGAAACAAAATGATTTCTTTCTTATATTTTGAAACATATATTTATAACCTACATAGGAGAGGTTGGAGTGGAGAAATAATTAAATTTTTTTATATATTATATTATATATTTATATAGTGTATTATATACGGGGTATTTAAAATTTATAATGAAACTTCTTTGAATAAAAAGGTCTCCCTGTCCATTTCCTTCCTACCATATTTGTTCTATTAATGTATTTTGTTAAAAGAGAACAAATGTAAGAAGTGCATTGTGTTTTTTTTTTTGGAAATAATGCAATGTCTCTTTAATTTATAGTTAGAAACAAAAGACATGCGATTATTTTTGATAAATATTTTGTTTAGTAATTTAAAAGAAAAGATCTAAGTCTGCACCATGTTATACACTTCTTAAGCCAACCTGGGGTTTACTCCTAATATATATATATTAATAGATTGCTTAATAATTCTAAAATTCAAAATTCAAAGTTTAATCAAAATTCTATTATATATAGATTGATATGTGGATGCAGCGTACAATACATTGGTGAATCTAAGTGTACATTTGAGAAAAGAATAAAAGAACATATGCTTTTATATAATAGAATTCAAAAAGAGAATCAATATGGAACAGATGTAAATAAACCTTCATCATCTGTTATATTTGATCATAATAAATCTTGTCAATATGGATTTAAATTTGATTATAAAAATATGAAAATTATTCAAATTGAACGTTGTCATAATAAACGTAAAATAAAAGAGACTATGTTGACTTCAAGAAATCATCAAATGTTAATGAATCGCCAGTCATCAAATGTTAAGATAACAGAATTATGGAAAATCTGAATTGAACTATGGGTATTGTTAAGGGTTGTCTCGTTTTGATTATTCAACGTTATATAGTTGATAAAGACTACAAAGTGTATAGTCGAAAGTACTTCTAAAAGGATATAATTTATATAAATTGTACTGTATTTTGATATATATATTGATTTGTATATTACATATATTGTGAAACGAATACAGATATCAAACTTTATTTATTATATATATGTTTCTGTAGAACATAGAACGTAAATGAATTAAACGTTCATAATAATTGTTATATGCAAAAGAGGGGGGGGACACAGTACATCTGTATATAAATTAAAGTTTGAAATATTTGTTAGCTCTGTGACCAAACTAGCTAAACAACAATCAATTATTAATATGGCCATTTTTCATATATATTAGTTTAAAAAGAGGAAAGTAATAATTATTTTAATAGCGGATATTTTCTCAATCTCGTGAAATTTGAATCATAGTATTTTATATATGTTCATAATCAAGGTTTTGAGTTTAATGGTCATTTGACCATATTTTCTTCATATTGTGCTATTTGGTGATTTGTGGGTATCTTAGCACTTATTTATCGCTCCTGTCATCATTTCTTCATGAGTTAATGCCCCTCCAGGATGGCAATTATTGATAGATTGAATCCCACAATCTTCAAATACATAACTGGACACAAGCAATTATACCCCATTCCTGAACTTGGTTCATGCTACAGCGAACGAGTGCCTTTTCTTTAACTGCAGTTGAAAGACAGTGCTGACCAGCCTGAAGTTAGTCTCAAATGAAGCTATTGTGCATCAATACTCACATTTTGAAATCACAAATTTAATCATCAAAGACCACGATAGTTTATTTTTCATTATATATTTAAAACCTTACTTTTATATGATTGACATATAACTGGGTAAATCTGGAAAATGTCTGTTGGGGGTTTAACTAGTTACCTGTAATTTCAGCCTAGAGCTTTCAAATGAAAGTTATCTCGTTGTTGGCTCAGCGTATTATCATTTTATAAGTACTAATTTAATTGTTTACACCAAATGAAAGTTATCTCGTTGTTGGCTCAGCGTATTATCATTTTATAAGTACTCTACTAATTTAATTGTTTACACAAATTATTGGATCTCACTTATATATATGTATACTGTTGCAAGGGAAATAGTTTGCAGCACTTTTATTTAATCTTCAAATTATTTTACTATGTAAATAATAAACTTTCATTCACTAGTATTATAACCATACTGATTCTCTGTGTCATTATATACATATGTATATAAACCTGATTATCATCTGTTAAAATTCCCCTTTTGGATCTCATCTCTTCCTGCCCACTGGGCATACATTAAAGAATTAATTCTCATGAGGTTTGGAAAGTAAGTTGCTTGGTCGTAATCTGGAGTAGTAGGAGAGGTTCGAACCTCCTCTGCCTATATTTGTAAGTTAGGTTAAAGCAGTTCTACTTTTCTTACTATTAGAATAGCAATAACATTTAAATATATCTTTTATGTATCCAATGAAATAAATATTTTTATTAAATACTTAAATCCAGTAAACAGTTTCAATTGTTCAACAGTCTTCCTCTAGGCTTTTTTCCACTCCATCTTGAAATATATATATAAAAAAGTTACATTCTTTCAGCATTTTAAAAAAATGTTTCTAAATGAAGCAAAAGATAAGATCTTAAGGAAGAATGTTGAATAATGGAAATTGTCAGCTGGATTAGAGAATTTTATTAAAAATATTGCATTATATTGTTTGTAAGAGAATGTTTAAACATTATTGCTATTTACATTTATTAATAATAATCAAATGATCAGTTGCTCAGAAGGATAGGGGACATTTAAATATCAGGTATAACAGGTTCAGCTTTCAATAAGAAATGCAAGATGCCTTTTGGAGAAAGTATAAACAAATTTGCATTTCAGTTTCCAAGGGAAAAAAATACAGTTTATAAAATTTACATGAAAAGCATATTCTATTTCCAAGTTGCTGCAAAAGAAGAACAAAGTTCAATATTTAAAATAAAAATAATGTACTATGCAGATGATAATCAGTACTTAAAAAATGTACACAAATTAATATAAATAATTAAATATAGCAACTCTATTTAATCTACTTTCTTTCTAGGATTTCTAGTAAAGTAAAATTTCTGACATATATATATGGAAAATATTTAGATCAATATTACTAATCGAAAATACAATTTCATCATATGTAAATTCCATGGTAATTAACAGCCTATATGTCTGTTTGTAGAAGATGTAGTTATTATGGAAGATTTACTTACAGCTTTACTTAAATCACCATAATTAACAAAAAATCAAATTCAGTTTAAATAGATAATGAAATATAAAACTGCATTTAAAATGATAAGAATGTTTTAAAAGATTTTGAGTTTTCAGTACCCATATTGGTTTCCATGTAAAGTGTCAAATGCAATTATGAATAATATAAAAAGAGGAGAAAGACATGAAGAAATGTTTACAGAAGTAGAATCAACATACTATTTTCTTAAAAAAAAGAAAAGAATTTGCAATCACAGATTGATTCAGGGAGTTTGGAGCTAAAAATCAATAAAAACATCATATAAGAACAAAAATATAGGGTGGGAAGGGGTATGGTACATTATAATGATTCAAAATTATGAACTGACAGCAAGAGTAAAATATACCTGCACAACAAACATCAAATATATTTTTTCCTTCAATATGAAAAGAACATTTATAGAATCCAAAAAGATATCAATATTTAGATAAAAACGAGGGAGATGAAATGATTATAAATAATAACAAGTACAACTTAAAATGTAAGCAAGACTGCAGATGTTGTAAAAGTAGATGAAAGGCTAATAATAGCTATGTTTAGGTGTCACATAAAAACTATTTTTGTTAAACAAATGCCTACAAAATTTCACTTCTCTACACATTTCATAATGCTTTTAATTCAAATATTTACAACTTCAATTGTATAAAAATCTATTTCATAACAGTTTACTGTGTATCAGTCTTCTTTAGAGCCGCTTTTATTCTTATCTGAATAATAATGATTTACATAACTATTATATAAATACTTTAAACAAGCTTTAGCCTGTGTTCAATGCGCTTTAAAATTCGTAATAATCAAGCATATTACAAATTTTAAAGCACAATGAACACAGATTAAAGCTTGTTTAAAGTATTTACATATGCTTTCTGTGAGCTCAGTAAATTAATTACTATTCTTCAATAACTATTATATGAAAAGAAAAAACAAAAGGAGCCTGAAGAATTCTGCTAGATAATCAAAATTTTCAGACAGCTGATTTGAATGGAACTGATTATGAGAAGTGCAAACAAGAAGTGGAATAATTTAGAGTCTTATTCAATATTAGTGAAGCAAAAAAAGTATGAAAAAGTATTGAACATCTTGAAACTTATTTTCATTATTATAAAACTGACTTGATATAAATAAAAGAAGACAAAGATGAGAAAAAAGGACAGATGTTGATGTAAAAAACTAATCAAAATACTATTAATGTTTCCTATTATATAAAACAAGAAACAGCAGGAGGCAGTAAAAAAGTATGGATGCAAAATCTATAATAATTTGATGATTGGCAAAGAAAAAAACAAAACAAAACAATTTTATAGGTAAATATAAAAAATCTATAAAAAGAATATTCCATTCAGATATAATTTGGTAGAAAAAATAGACAATTTGAGTAAATCTGCATAAATATGGATTATAAGCAACAATTAATGGAACACAATCACAAAAAATGACTATATTCAGAATACATGTAGTTTTCTTCACATTTTTATATAAATAAAAAACGACTTCATTTTTTAATGGGTTCTAATCTTTGTAAAAATATATAAAAAATCTAATTATGTCATTAATTTCTTGGAAAGTTATTCCATATTCAAACAAAAAGGAAAAAAAATTGACTTAGGAAATGATCCAGAAATATTTAACTCTTAAATGCTGAGCTAAAACCAAAAGAGCAAAAAATTATACATGCAACTACTTTTGTTAAATCCAACTTATATATCAAATGCACCCCACCCCCTCATGAAGTGCCAGTGAACACAATTCTCACATCTTGTGATAAATTATAGACTTTATCTTCATTGTCGGAAAGTGTTTTCATACTCCACTTCACATAATAAACATGAAACTGTATGGATATTGATCTCACATAAAGTTTTGATTTCAGTAAGACGTAGGTCCTATTCATGGAAGACTTCACTTATATAAGTAGAAAAAAAAAAAAACCAGTCAGCGAACATATAAATGGCAGAATGGTTTACAGACTTGGCATAATCTAAGTTTTAAGTTAAAACGGTTAATAACTTGTGTATCTAGTTAGTAAACGATTACTTATTTGAGCAACCAAGCACATGACACATAAATAAATAAAAAATTAATATACAGTATTAAGTATAGTTTCCACTCGTATATGAAACGATAAAAATAGTTGCGACTCCATTTATATGCTTCCTTTAGCCAGTGAAACAAAAATCCTTCAATTTTTGATCATCGACTACATATATGCAAATTAACTCTATTTTTACCTATAAAAAACTAACACACACAAAAAAATCATATTTACATTAATCTTATAATGACATTTTAAAAAAAAAAAGGATGTGAAGAAACAAAACTTCAAAATAATAATAATAAACAAAGAAAAAAATAAGCTTCAAGGACTTGCGTTTTTGAATTAATCAATTTTTGATTAGAAATGTTTTCAACAGCAATAATAACAAATACATACCTTACAACGAGTAAGATTTAAACCCAAAGCTTCTGCTAATCATATTCAGTTTCATCGAAATTCAAATTAATAAACATACATACCAACAAATCAGACGCTCTTGATATCCATATGGCTGATAATTTTTTTAAAACATTAAGATAGATATGTATAAAAACAAATAGATATAAATATATTTCTAGTTAACATTAAAAAAAAAACAATTCGAGTTGCTGAAAGAAAGACTTGAGATATGATACAGATTGCTGACAATTTATTAAATAAAAAACTTCCCCAAAAGCTTTATTAAACAGACGTTTCAACTAAGTTTTGTTTTTTTCTTTTTTTAACTTTATTATTTTAACACTTGTAAATTAAAATATCTCAAAATTAAAAAAAATTATTTAAAATTATCATTAGCCTCATAGTGATTACCATTACTATTATTATAATATTAAATATCTTAAGTTTTTTTAATTTCATTAATATTAATTGAGACTACTAAACTGGAAAAAAAATAATCTCAAGCTTGTTTATTGTCTGAAAAAAAAATCTAAGATCCATCCAAGACGTAGATATAATAAATAAATGGGTTAATCACAATGCATTCAACTGACACTATATATATATAATTTCTCAATTTTAAATTGAATCATTAATACTAATAATTTTTATTATTTCTAAGCCAATAAACATCACATGATCACCATTTCCTATGCTTGCTTATAAATGTTATTAAAACAAGCAAAACTTTCTATACCTATTGCCACTCAGTGCAAGCCAGAGTAATCAATGAATGCCAGAAGGCTTGTGCATAAAATCCCCATTTAATGCCTACTAATCCAATATCCCCAGACTAGTTAGTTTCTGGCTTGTGGCCTTCATCAGTGAGGAGTCTGTTTTAATAACAGTTATAAGCAAACATAGGAAATGGTGATCAAGTATATATTGTCTTAAAACCAATCCTGCCTAATAGGATAGTGGTGGTTTGGTTATTAAAGAACCAGTCACCAAAATGAATAGGCACTAATCTGAGTTCAGACCTATATGACTATATAAGCTAATGAGCTTGGTTTGAAATATTACAGTATTTTTAATTTAAGACTCATAGTTTTGTAGTTAAGTAGAGATAAAAGGTGGCTGCTGCAGGGTTGCATTAGATTCTAAGATCTAGATCCAATGCTCTCCAATCCAAGGCTCCTCACTGACAAAGGCCACAAGCCAGAAACTAGTCTGGTGACATTGGATGAGTAGGCACTAGATGGGGATTTTATGTATAAACCTTCTGGGAATCCATTGATTACTGTGGCTTGCAATGAGTGGCAATACTTCTAGAGAGTTTTGCCTGTTTTAATTTTTCCATGAATAATCTACATTATAATTAACATTGATGCTTAATTAAAAAAAATAATAATAATTTTATTTTTTCAACATAATATTTGAAATTTTTTTTGTATAATAATCATGGTTAGTGAATTTAATTTCATTCTCTAATTAAATTTAGTATAAACAGATTGTTAATTGATACTAATCTTAGGAACACAATAAAATCTTTTGTTTTAGATTGGTTTAGAATGCCTTACAATGACATGCTTAGAACTATAAAAAGATTATAAACTATTGCTAAATAATTAAAATTTCTCTTTTCAAAAGTAATTTCAGTATTATCAAAATTATCAAAAAAAACAAAAGTAATTTCAGTAAACAAGGCAACAGTGCACTACAATCAAGGAAAAGATAGGAGTAACACTTACAGATGGCAGGTTTTCAAACCCCCTACCCATTAGCACACTACAATTCTGCACATCAAATACAAGACTATATTCTAAATGTTCATCATGTTTGAAGTTTTAAGCTGTCTTAAATTAATGATTTCTCACATAACATTAAATATGTTTTTGATGTCTGCTTTTTTCTCATTTGTTCCAAAAATAAACGATACTGCAGAAAGTAAAAAAAAAACAAAAACAATATCACTAGCTAATAGACTGAAAAATCACATGACATTGAGTATTTACAGGGAAAGATGTGCATTGAATTGAGAAAAGTGAAATATTCAAATTAAATAATGATACATATAAGACTTAACTAGACACACATTGGTTGAATCTTATTGTGAAGTTTTAAATATACAATATCAATATAGTCCACTAGAGGGAGCCTGGGACTCCAATTTTCACTGTAACAGGCTCCCTGTTTTATTCACCAAAGTCATAGTCCAATTTTGGATTCATAGAAAAAAAGTTTACCAAGATATAAGTGAATACCTGTTTTATTGTTTTTTCACCTTTATAAGAAATTTTAGAACAGTTTTCACTCAAGAATAATTGAGTATCTATCAGTCCAGTTACGCATAGGCAAAAGCTAGGTTAAATAATTCTAGAAATCATTAGAACAACATAAAACTTTGGAAAATAATTTTAAATCAAACCAAATAATTCTAAAAAGAATAAAAACACTAGAAATCTAAATTTCTTGTTAGAATAAACAGAGAAATCATTTGGCCATCAAAGCTCATAGAAAATGTGGAAAATAAAATATTATCAAAGATTGTTTTAAGAATTTCATCATTGCATCAGATATTAGAAATGTGAAAGAAGTTTATATGATTGCAAACCAGTCAGGGAAGACAAAAAATGGCCTAAGGATTATTATAGATACAAAAATTAATCATAAAACTAGGGAGAAAAAAAATCCCAGTGTTAAATTGTTCATAGGAAAAAAGATATGACATCGTGGTGTCGAACCAGAAGTTGCCAAATGTGGCTAACCAGTGCAGATCGGAAAATTATTTGAAATTTTTTAATTCAATCTCAATTTTAGAATTAAACATTATAGATTATGACTTAATCTATCTCCTTGCACAAAAATCAGGTTTTTCTGATGATCAGATCAGAAGTTATTAGCCTACTTCTGGTGGATTGAGGACCTCAAAAATTAAAAAATGAATTCAATCTCAATTTTGGAATTAAACATTATAGATTATGACTTAAGCTATCTCTTTGCACAAAAATCAGGTTTTCCCGATGATCAGAACAGAAGTTATTAGCCCACTTCTGGTGGATTGGGGGCCTCAAAAATTAAAAAAAAAAGTTTTCAAATCAACACAGAATTACAACAAAGTGATTCATGAGCAAAAAAGTAATAATTCAAAGACAAAGTTAGTACAAATGATGTTTTAGACCTAAATAGAGGCATTGAAGCTGCACATTATTCATCCTCTTTCAAGCAATAATTATTGAGAACATTCCAAAGTTTAACAACAAACTTTCAATACAACTGAATCCTTGATTATCAGGCAAGACCTAAAATTTGATCAAAGGAAGCAGAACCCAATTAGTATCAACAAATAAGAATCACTGTGAATCCTGAAGGACTTTATAGTTGGTGGGTTGAACAAGTATTGTGAACATTTGCAAACACAGGAGGCTGATAATGATTAAAAGCAGATTTTCAGTTCCATTGATCTCAGTGTGCAAAATGATATGGACAAATGATTTATTCTCATGGTGTCATGTAAATCTAGCTTGATTTCAAGACTACAATGAATCAAATGTTGTATTGGTGGGCGTGAGTTTGCACTCCCCCTTTTTTCTTCAGGTGTGATGATGGTCATAAGGGGCTTTGTTCATTTGTGGGGGTGGTTGGTGATCATTGTCTAGTCCAGCATACCCGCCAGAAAGTGAAAGTCATTACTTTCACTTGGATGTTGCCCTGAGGAGCTACTACGTTCCCTGATGGATTTTAGTGTTGATTTGCACTCACTATTATTAGGTTCCAAGAGTTAACTTCAAACTTAGAGCATTTGTAAGGCGGTTGGTCTGCTTTGGGCCACCACCAATTTTTGCAACATTGATGGAGTATTAATGTAATAGTTTGCAGGCACGGGTCTGCACTCTTCATTTCTCCCTCAGAGGTGGCTGGGAGGGGTTGCTAGAAATCTGGTCTATGGTACAGGCTTGTTGATAGTTGTTGCCGCTACCTGAAAACCTGCTGGAAGGCTACCTAGGCAAAGTTTCTGCACTGTTTTCCTTTCTGATGGCTGCAGTGCCTCCTTGATGGGTTGTTTTTGGGCAGCGCAGATCTGTGCTCATTATATTTTCCCATGTTGGCCTTCCAATTTTGTGCAGGTAGACCAAATATGGTCCCTGAGTCTTTGTACTGTTAAACTAGGAGACAGACGGTATCCAGAATGGTCTTTGCAAATTGAGGGTTTGTTGTCCTTTGGACTTGGGCCTCATTGCCTGTTGTGGTGGTTGGTGCAATGCTGAACTTGTCCACCATTTCAGCTGAAGCTTGAGTCTTCTTCGGGGCCTGGGGGTGGGATCATTGGGCTGATAACTTCTTGGCAGTTGAGCCATGCAGACCCATGTATAGATACACATTTGGCAAGATTATAGTAACCCTTTTGTGGCTGTAATTGTTGTCTGGAGTGTGTCCTTTTGTAAACAAGATTAATAATTGTTTGGTTTTTTTGTACACTGAATGCTTTGTAATCACATCGGGTAATTACACCCAAAAAACTTTTATGTAATCTTTAACAATAAAGGTTACTTTGAAAGATACAATATCGATACTACAAAAACATGAAGAAGTTTAATGGTCTTAGTGCACTTATTTCTAATTAAATCTAACAAGTACATTTTTAGTGAGGTTTTTTTTTTTTTGTTTTGGAAATTTGATTAAATATAATAATTTTGAAGAGCTAGTAGTACAAGTAGGATGGCATCATTATAATCATAAAAAAAACTGGTCATTTTAAAATAATTTATCCACCACAGAGCCAATTCCTCATAGAGGAACAATGAAGACAGCAGTATTTATCAAGCTCCCCAATTGCTGGGTGTTGAGTGGATTTATTTTATCCTATAATTAAAAATAGCCAGATACATACCAACCAATATTAGATGTAGACCAATTTCCTTAAAGATAAGTCCAAAGTCTTTTGAAAAGAATATCATTTGGATATAAATTTGACCCCGTCATGAGCATAGTAGGAAGGTACACCATAAAGCCCTTTTATTTTACAGTTGTATATGGTAATATGTTACAATATTTGAAAATATAGTAACTATACAATGTATTATATAATAATTGAGCAGTAAATCATGTTACAGTTGGAGGAAAGGAATCATAAATATCAACTATTAAAAAATTAAAAAAAAAATTGAAAAAATTGAAAAAAAAAAAATCATTTTTTAAAAAAATAACTACTTCAAAATATTGCATGTACTTATAATGAAACATGAACTTATAACTTCTGCAAAATTAAATTATTGTTTTTGGTGTATAAAATGACAATTTAATAAAAAGTTTATTGAACTAAAAATAAATTTTGTCAGATTCTTTTTTTAAAATTCTCAATAAATTAATAACATATTGAAATAATTAAGATGATCAATTTAATAATAGTTTACTTATAGATTTCTTTTTAATAAAAGATTAGTACAATAATAACCAATTCATGTTACATAATAGTATATGCTAGAAAATAAACGTTAATAGATGGTTACTAAACAGACAAATTAGAAAAAAAAAGTTTTCAAAATTTTAAAATACAATTTTATCAAACCTTGGCCCCCCCCCTCCGATAATATCAAATACTTGCAATTATAAGTAAAAATTGGCAACCAAGTATATAAGTTGACAAGAGAAAGTAGTTATACAATTATTGTCAGGACCAAATAAAAGATAATAACAAAACTTGAAACCAAATAATAATATTAATAATAATAAATAAATGAATGGTTTATTGTTTGGGAGTTTGTAAAAAGTTTGAGCACTATGGCAGAACTAGGAGGCGATATTATGGATTCTAAGCTCCAGATTCCACTATACCATTACATCAAACCATATGATGCAAAAATAAGAAACCAAATAATAATGAATATTCATTTTGAAATAGCTATAATATTGTAAAAAGAAAATAATAGGTACTATTTCTCATATACTAAAAAAAAAAATAGAAAGAGAAAAAATTCATTTAAAAAAAGGACTAAAAAAAAATTCTTCAATAAAATATGACTAATAAGATAGATAATTTAAGATTAAAAAGCAATTCGTATTATACTGGAAAAAAGTAACAAGTTTTCTCTCTTAGCTATGAAAAGTATGATATTGTTAGGTTAAAATAATCAATAATGTTAATAATTAATGAAGTTTGAAAGAAGAGTCAGATGATGCACTATAATAGTGTAAAATGTTAATAACATATGAACAAAAATAAAAAAAAAAAGGATACTAATGAAAAAAAAAGATGAAAATTTGAAGTATATGTGAAGATAGATATTGTTATACTAAAGATCTACTCTGGCAATAAACTTTGTAGAAAAAATGGAATTGGAATTAATATCACAAAGATTACAATGATTTAAGTAACGAGATACAACTCTCTAAGAGTCAGAATTTATCACACTTCAAGACTGTCTAATAAATATAACAATTATTCAAGACTATGGTCTGACTATATGATAATAAAATAAACTAAAAAAAAATTCTATGATAAGCTGCAGCAAGAAATAAAAAATAGTAAAAATAAAATTCTATTGATTCCTGCTGAATTTTATGCGAAGTTGCTTAAGTATCTAGTGGTCGAGAGGTCAGCGACAGCTGCTTTACAAGCAGTTGTCCCGGGTTAGCGGGTTCACTTCCCGGCTGATGCTATGACCCACGAGAAAAAAAAATGTTTGGATTTATAATAAAAATCTAGTTGTCCATTACTAATATATATTTCCAACAGTCCAAATTTCAATTATATGCTTAAACAACACCAAGAAAAGAAGAGCATAATTAAAATTTTTACAATTCTATATACAAACTGAAAGAGAATTTCAATTAATGCCTCTAAAACCCTGATTGGTATATATTATGAAACAGATGCATTTCCAATAGCAGATGTAAAATTACAGTTGAAATAGTCTCCGTTAAATAAAATTGGCAAACCTGATCAACTATGGTGGAAAAAATAAAATCATTCCAAATAAAAATTAGCATATACAAAAAAAAAAAAAGAAGAAGAAACTACTAGTAATCAAGCACAGTCATAAAAATTGCCAATTTTTATCAGCAGAGGAAAAGAATCAAACAAAGAACAAACTTCTAAATCGGGAAATGGAAAAAACATGATATATCATCAGAAAAAAACAAAATCAGTAATTGTATGTACTTCAACTATCATATTTTATAAATTAAAGCAAATCAAATCAGACTAACATGTGTTATAATGGGCTACTCACAATTAATGAAGATAATTCCTTGAAACCTTTTCGATGAGACTTTTATTGACACAGTTTACAATTCATAATTTGACCAATATATATCTATCTATCTTAATAAATATATAAAAAAAAGCCCATTAATTAAGAAATATTGTAATAAAAAAAAAAATAAACATAACAGTGATTAATTATTATAACAAATCTTTCAATCCGCAGAAGTACTTTCGAATTGAAAGACATATACCTATAATAGTTAACCATTATTATACTTATAATTTTTATATTATTATTATCATCATCATCATCATCATTATTATTATTTAATAAGGCACAAGCAAATATCTGTTTTATTCTTGATAAATATTGATTTATGCTAAATTAAAGAGTATTTAAAAATACTTTAATGGTAAATTAAAGAATATTTAAAAATATTTTAACAGTACAGAAAATTATTGGTTAATATGGGAGATAGAAACACATCAGCAACATCACAGAATGGTCACAATTATCAATGACTGGCATGAGAGACTAAATCATCAAATATAATGATTATAGAATAAATATCTAGTAAATAAGGCCAGAGTCAGCATGAACAAAACCCTAAGATGCATCTCCAACATTATAGAATAATAATAATCATTAATCAACAACAATCAACAAAGAGCAGCAAAAAATCAGCATTCAGCCCTGTGGCTGGATATGAAAGGGGTTCATTACAGTCAAGCTAATTATCTAGCCAATGCCAAACTTAGGGTAGGAATGCAACCCAAAACTCTGGGTGAAACATACTTAAATGCTAATCCATCACTCATAATAATAAAAAAACATTATACTGAGATACAGAAACATGCTGATCATCAATTCTCCAGCCATATATAGTTCTACTATTATAGTGGCGAACTATAAAATTAATTTCCAATAAAAAAATAAACTTAAAGGTGATACATTTGTGCTATCCAGGATTATCATATGGATGTCCAAACACCAACATAACTTCTACATCCATATAACTAATCATTATGCTCTAATCTAACTCAAAAAGCAAGAACTCCATGAACTGTTTGTTACTGAGAGCAAGAGAGAAATAAATATAACAGCTTATTCTAATTTACTTTAAAATAACTTTTCTGGGATTATTTGAAAACAATTCCTCAAACTCTAAGTTGTATTGAAATCAAGTCACACATACTGCCAATTCATGTAAAAGATAGCTACAGAAATAAAGGCATTAATGCTGGAATATTTTTAAGCAATTATTTAATAAATTGACAAATAATTTTAAAAAGACATAATAATGATATTTCAGATTTATACACTCTTATCAAAAGATATAGTTTCATAAAAAAAATTAATTAACCAGTTGATTTTTATTTCTTAAATTAATTAACTTTTGCTTTCATTAAGTTATTTCTTTACATAACAAAAGTTTGAAAATAGCTTTTCAATCAGAGATAAGAGTATTTTAAATTAGCTTATCCCTTTTGTATATAATTTTAAAGGGGTTGGGGGGGATGATATAAAACAAAGAAAGAAAAAAAATATTAAATTTTATAAAATTAAGTTTTTTTTTTTGTTTTTTTTTTAAACTCTTTTTATAATTGTGGAAAAAAAACCCCACAAGAATTAAAAAAACATTTTCAACTAAAAAAAACCATTAACAAAATTATTGAATAATATTAATTGCTACTAAATTTCAAAAACATCTTTGTAAATTAAAATTTAATGTGCACACCAAAAAAAAAAAAAATCCTTTATACTATGGTTTTAATTTCTTTAGAGTCCTTTGCATTTGTAATTTATAGGTTTTTTTCAGCTAGATGTTCTTGAAGGCTTCTTAACTTCAGGTTGATCAGACAGTTATTTCATTTTTTTTCACTTTGCAATAGGATATTTCAGCTAACACATACAGCAAGAATTTATCCATTTATTCTAATCTATAATTGTTCCAGTCACGTTAACACATGAAGTCATTCATGTTCTTGATTGGAGACTGGGTTTTGGCAGATTACTTCAGGAACATTTTTCTTTTGCCTACATTTTCTTCAGTGAAGCAGGTTACATGGAAGATGATGTTTGCATTTAGCTAATTTTCATGGTAAACATTTTTGTAGCTAAACTCATAGTGTGCTCTACACAATTAAAATAAATTTCTACTGTTCTCTTCAAGACCTCACTTAAGATTTCTGCTGATCTCTGCAACAGCTTGGTTAAGACTTCTGCTTCTTTAGCAGCAGCTTATATCTGTTTATCCTGGGCCAGGAATGAATGTTTCTTACCAGCCACTGAGATCAATTGATTGACACTCCCCCTAGTTTTGGAACAAACTTGTTCCCACCAATCACAATCCTGGTTCCTATATGACCACATTAATCACTAATCAACTAGGTCTATTTTTATATATATATAAATATTTAAATATTTCCTTCCTTTTTTATTAATTAAAAAATTCCAATTATAGTTTTTAAATTCTTTTTTATTAGTTGTTTTTTTTTTTTTTTGTGCCAAAAAAAAAAATAAGATAATCAGATTAATTACACTGATTTTGAAAACAATGCTTTTTTTTTTTTGGAGAGATAAAAAGAAAAGAATAAAAAAATAACTCTCATTATTTAAAACAAAATGTTAAATTGTTATTTTTTTCCCTTTCTTTTAAAACTTTATTTATCTCTCTTAAAAGTTAGAGTTAAAATTTAGGAAGTAATTTACTAAAAAGAAGTTTCTTCTCTTACTAAATTTTCAAAATTAAAATTAAAACTAATAATTAATTATAATTAGTGAAGAGAGAGAACAAAAAAAACTTATCTGATTTTATATTTTTCTCTTTTATAAATATTTATAGTACATATTAAAATATTCATACTATTATTAAAAAAATTAATGTTTGAGAATTATTTAAAGAAAATTGTTTAGAATTTTCATATTATTATTTGGCAAGAAAATATTTAAATAAATTAATTACTGTTGTATTGTACATTTATTTTTAATAGAGCAATGTAATTACATGGCTACAATATTTATTGTATAATGAGTCTTAATCTCAATTGTAATATATATTAACATACTGGAAATATTCTATTACATATTTTCATTTATTCGAATCATTGTTGAGTGTTTAAATTGAGAAAACTTTTAGATTTGCCAGTTATTGTAAGTAAATCAATTTGACACATACGTAGATACATTGCACAAATGATTTAAATATTCATTCTTGTTAACCAAAGTGTTTTAGTAAAGTTTCTATATTAATAAATGAGGTACAAAAATAAGCTGCTTTATTCTTGTTTAATACTGTCTTACGTTAGGCTAGAAAATATTATAAAATACTTATTGTACCATGTTATGGGTTTTAATCTTGAATGTTATATATATACATATATAGCATATTAAATGTTACTTCCACAATGAGATAATATAAAGTACATAAATACTATTATTTGTAATAAAATAAATTATAAAAAACTTTTCCAACATCTACATTTAGCTATTAAAAATACAAAAGGCAATGAAAAACTTATTGGTAAGTGATGGCACCATAAAATACTCCAAAACAAAACAAAACAAAAGAACTTCCTTTATGAATTACTAGTCTGAAGACTGGAATTTCAATTGAATTATTGTAAAAAAAGGTGGACCAAAGTGACATAGGTTAATAGTAAAATCTGAAAAAAAAAAAAGATTCAATAGACAGAACAAATGAAAATGAAGCTCTACATGGAGTTGAACAAATTGCTTTTAAATAAGGCAAATAGAATAGATCACACAGCTACCATATGGAAATAGCAATAGAATATTAGTAAAAATAATATTTCTTTATTGATTCTAAGAAGATTTTGAGTTTTGACCAGTTCAAATTATAGAAATATCTCAGAACACCGAGAATAATAAAGCATCTTATTAGAACTTCCATGACTATTAAGCAGCAACAATAAACATTTTCTTTGATATGCTGAACTGGAAGTAGCAGAACCTGATATTAGATTACATAATGAAAAAAAACAACTACTTATAACAAGCAGATGATGCTATATAATTAAATTTTATTTTAAAAGACAAAAATAGAAAGTGAAATAGTTAAGACTGTTTTAAAATATCAAAAAGACAAAACTTATGTCTAATCAGAGTATAAAAAATATTTCAATATACAAAAAATATAAAATAGCGGATAATCATATTTTTCTTAATTTAAAAATTTGCATCAATGGAAAATCCAGAAAAGAAATGAGATGAAGAAACTTGTTTTTGGAAGTTTAACCTAAATAGCCAAAGAAAGATCTATCTGAATAAAGACAAATACAAAAATTATTTCATGCATTAGTCTTCCTAGTGTTAATGTATAGTTGTAAAAGTGGGACTTGGATATATATATATTAAAATCAATCCACTATTATTACTACAGACAATAGCCTCATTGCATTTAAAAGAAATAGAATAAATGATCAAATTATCCCGGGATCATTGGGAATTTGTATTGATTCCATAAAACATAATTATCATTGGAAATCATAACACCTAAATTTATGTCAAGAGTGATGTCCTTTTTTAATGAAGTTTGATTTTTGGGTGCCGAATGAATATTTTCATCAAAGCAATCAACAAATATGATGAAACTGATAAACCAGGACAAAGTCACTTAGCTTTCTCTAAAAAAATAATGAAAAGATTTCAATGGTGTTATATGTGGATTTCCATCATTTAATTAAATTGGTAAATATTTTTTGAAAAATTCAAATTTAATTTATACTTTGCCAAACATATTAGCCTGTAAACAATGCCACATAAGTTACATGGATCACAATATTTTCAGTGATATTATTCTTCTGTCTTTTCCAGATGTTACTGGCCTAATCAGTGAAAGTCTAACATGGGAGTGAACCTAAAATATTTACAATTATGAATATTTTAATTTAAAATTAAGCTGCCAAAAACAATAGTCAATAGAAATTTTATACATTTCTCTGTGAGGATTCATTCTCTGATTGCTCTTACTTTTTTAAGGGCAAAGTCAATTTGAGTGGTAACCAAAAATTATGAATTATCTTGGGTTATTTGCATTTGTCATGTGAGCAGTGATTTTTTTCTTCTGAACTTAAAAATTCATTGCTACACTGCATAGTCTGCTGTATAAGGCATAACTGATTCCCACATATTGCTTCTATCATTTTTTAATGAAATGACCACTCTCACCAATGCATATCCTTCCACATTCATGTAGGATTTCATAAATGCAATGTTTTCCTAGCAATTCTATTTTAAGCTGCGTAGAGATAATTAGGATTTCTCACAATGTGACATGGTTTTGGACAATTGTTTTAATAGTATATTAATTTCAGATTTTTTAACATTCCTATTATACATTATACTACATTTCTTTTGATGTTGTGTATCTGCATTTTTCATACTGATAGCTGATGAATAAGCATATTTCATGATTTGTTTTTAAATGGACTTTTCTTTTGTCAAGTCACTAACTTCTGAATAGTCTTTTGCTTTTTACCTTAGTGTGAGCATACTTCCAATTTTTGTGTTGATATCATGATAGAATGTATATGCAAAATATTTTCCTATTTATAACATTGAGGAATAAGCAGCCTCATTGAAAAACAATTAAAAAAATGTATTATAAAAGAGGAAAAGACATGTATGTCCCAATAAATACAAATTCAACTGGAAAATATACAAAATCGGAAAGACAGGAAACCTAAGAAAAAAAATTAAAAAATCTGCCTCCTTGATAATAGTAAATAACCCCACAAGTTAATCTAGTGTGATAATACATAATGTATAAATTATCTCTTAATCTTATCAATAAAAGGAAATAATGAAGGAATCAAGAGAACTCTTACAGAAATATATTAAATTCATATTGACTATTGTTATTGGTAAAATAACCTAACTGGTTTGAGCACCATCTTAAATTAAAAACTCGTGAATCTAAAAGTCTATCATTCAATTCCCTTTCTCATTTCATTAGTTAGATATCTTCCTAGTCTTAGTTCCTTCAATTATAACTGAACTATTAAGTGCTATGTAGTTAATTTTACTAATACCATATTCCTTCTCTTTAACACCACATAACAGAAAGCAGCATAATAATTGTTTTTCTCAGTATATAAACTAGATCGTAGTCATAATTTGACAAGATATTAATCCAGCATAGCATGTGTTGGATAGTTATGATAAGGGATTTTTTCCCCCTGTGCTGAATATTCCCATTAGTGGCAAAGATTTGCGCAGATTTGGAACTTTTGCCCGTAAATATATTAGTGGAATTTCTTAATGTCAAAAACCACTACTAATGACTCCTTATCAATATGGTGGTATTTGTTTTTGGCTGCTGACAATACTCTTGAGGCCTTGGCTATTGAATGTTAAACTTCATAACATGGATGGTAAATGTAATAGCTCCAATGACATTCTGCATATCTGCTGCTATTATAACATCTATATAACTAGGGTAATGTACCAAGAGTTTATCAGATGTTAAAATGTTCTTTTGCTTTTTGAAAAGCTAGATCATGTTCGTTGGTTCATATCCAGGGTTGTTTCTTTTTCAATAGCTGGTACAATAATGACAACCAATGTGACTTCCTTTTTAGAAAACTTTTAGAAAAGTTTAAAAGTCCTAGTTATTCTTAGCTTATCAGCAATTTTTAAGTCTTTACTTTGTCTGGATTAGAATATCTTCCATATGCATTTGTAACATGTTCAAGAAGTTTTATTTCTTCAGAGGACCAAATACATATAATATTTATTCTAGTTCTCACTTTTTCCAACTTTGAGTAGACTGCATCTACTAGCTTTTATAATTCTGACTTTGTCCTAATAGTAACCAAGATGTCATCCAAATAAGGAATCTTCCGATCCATAGATTTAAAAACAATGTCTAGTCTTTGTCTGGGAAATGTTTGGCGATACTGTGATATCATAAAGCAATTTACTGCAATTGTACAGATCCTTATAAGTAATTAGTGTCATATTTTTTCGGTTACTGGAATCTGATGGAATGCCATCTTTAGGTTTATCTTTGTGAAGTAGCTTTTTGGGATGATGCACTTCGTGTACACTGGGAATAGGATACAAACCTATATTAATGTATTTATTCAATGTGAATCAGTAATCATTGCATAATCTCAAGGTTCCATCTGGCTTCAGTATTGTAACCACTGGATGTGGCCCAAGATCAATCTTCCTTTGGTCCTTTAAAAACTGTATCATCAATCACTTCCTTTATCTTTTCTTTCAAGGCAAATGGCACCATGCAAGGCCAAAGAATAATAGATTGTGTATCCTTAATCAACTCTAGATCCATTAGTCATGCTCTCAGCTCTGCTGATCTACATTTAAACAATCCTGGTTATCTCTTCTACATTAGAGTTTATAATTCATGACAGCAATACAAATTCTTAAAGGTTGAAACCAGTTTCTTCCCAGCAATAGCCTAAAATTTTTATTTACTATTTATAACATGAGGAATTTTGTTTTTGAATTTAATTTTGCTGGTAAGTTTCCATTAACGTTCATAGGAATTTTGTTAGTATTTACAAGTGTAGATCTTTTATTATACTTTTCACTGACTATATCTATTCTCTGTTAGATATCAACACTAAATCTGCTCCACTGCCTACTTTCATCATTACCGCTTGCCATAAATATCCACAAACAGTAATATATGGTCCATTTTATTATCATGCAACTTCTTTACGTTTACAATCTTATTAACTATCTTTTCCTCAGATTTGTAGTCTAATATTTTTTTAATAACAATTCTCTGCTTCTTAAAACAGCAGAATAGTTGGGATACTAAATGTGATCTTTTTGTCCAATTTCTACACATTTTATTTTTATGTTTGCAGTTATTTTGAAAATGTTTGGGTTTATTAAATAATAATAAAAAAACCTTTCTTTTTTTTTTTTCCCTGTCTATTGAAGTTTAAAATATTTTTTCTTGCTTTTGGCACTATAAAACATATTTTTTTTCTAATTGTTATAACATTCTGATGAATTAGTCAGCATAGTTTCTTGTATGGTGCATTTATACACGGCCAGTTTATAATTTAGGTCAGAGATACTCAACAACATTTTTCTAAAATTCTCATCCTTCATGTCATAGAGAAATTGCCCTAATAACATATTAATTTCAGGACGAAACTTGCAGTTGTTAGCTAAATTTCTGAATGCTTATTCATAGTCAATGTATTTCTTATAAGATAGTTGATTTTTATTTTGCAACCTCAGCTGTGATATCCATTTTGATATTCCTGGAATAAAATATCCATTTAACTTCTCAATAACTTCTTTATATTAAAGTTCTTCTGGCCTTTTAGGATAAGTTAGACTATTTACTAGCTGTATAACATCCTGAACCATGAAAACTAAAAGCATAGACACTTTTAGAAGCTCGTCATCTGTTTTGTTTATGATCATGTAATATTGCACGTTCTACATAATTCTTCCACGAAGCAAAGTCATTAATGTTGAGTTCACGAAATGCACTATTTAATACCATCAATCTTTATTTATACATATCCTTCATAAATTTCCAACTGTTGTTGCCATTCTACTTATTGCTTCTTTTCAATTCTGTTGACTGTTGATATGTGCCATTCTGCTATGGCCTGAGAGTATCCAAAATACCAGTCAGGCAGTGATAACATAAATAACAAATGTGCATAGTAATTATATAACACATATTTATCAACAATAAGAATGTAAAAAAAATAATAATTTGCTAGTTCATTAATTCAGCTAGTCTCTAATTTATCTTCAAGTAAAATAGAAATTTTACATGCAAGGAGTAAACCAAATTACACATTTGCATCTCCAATTCAAAAGTCTCTTTAACACAAACATGCATAAATTAATAACCCATGCATATAGGTATTTACAAAGCAAATGTCTTCTAGCAATTCAAAGGGCTTTCATAACTATTTTCACATATAAAGAAAACTCTTTAAAATTCCATTTGAATGCTTACAGAACATACATGATTTATCATTTTCTTAACTATAATCCAGTTTCTAAATTCTCATTGCAGTCATGGTTTGAATTCTATTATTTGCCTTTAGCTGTAAATATTTCTATCTGACAACCAGAACTAGAGATATTAAACTGCATGAAAGTTTATTAATTTCAATTCTTTCCTAACAAATTTTATTCAGTTTAATTTACTGTAATAACAGTATCATTGTAGTCTAGAATAGTTTTAAAGGGAAAGAATTTTAATATTAACATAATCTGTATCAAAAATAAATGATCTTTATTTATATTTATACACACAAACATTCTACACACACACAGATGTATTAAATTTTATTTCTATAACTTCTTTTATAATAAGTATGGTGAAAACTATTATGTAATAAATAGAACATGCTTTTTTTCCTCCAATTCTATGATTATTTTTGAAAATAAACATACTATATGCAATTATATCAATATTCTTACATGGAAAAAAATATTAGGACTATTGAATATAAACTTAACCATTTTTGTGCACAACACTTTTTTTCAAAGCTATTAGATGTTATATACAAAATACAAATTTTATATTTAATTACATATATTCCAAAAGATTCACAAATCTCAACACAATTAGATTTCCTATTTACTACTGAGACTAATAAATGAATCAGCTTATTTTATTTTATAATTCACTGCCAGGTATCTATATTTCTTTAGAGTTGAAAACTTGATCAAATATTTTGTATACGAATGACAGTGTAGGATCTATTTTGGTTATATCATAAGAGCAGTTTGGTTCCTGACATTTAATTATATTTAACAAATATAGATTGTTAACTATTAATCCAAAAATTTCTAATATCCAGACAAAATTATATGGGCATATATGGAGAAACTGTAAGGATAATATAATATTCTATCTAATCATTATTATTAATTCTAATAATGTAGTAGTATTAATAAAATAATATAAATTTACCTGCTAGACCTATTACTGGCAGATTTGCCCAATTTGGCTGGAGATTTGGGCAGATTCAAAGGCAATGCTGTAATAACAATAAAAAAAAAGTTTTTAACTTTTTAAAGAATATAAAAAATATATATTATTAACAAAATAATATATAAATTTATATTTACAATGATAACATTACCACATATTAATAAGCAAAGTTTCTTAAATAATAAATTATAAATCCATATACACATTTTGTGAAATTAGAAAAATTAAAAAGGTAAGTGATTTGAGAAAAAGAGGGACATGTATTTTATACCAAAGGCATAAATATTACAAAAAAAAATTATAAACACATATATACATTTAGGAAAAGTTAAAAAGGCAAATGATTTGAAAAAAAGAAGACATGTATTTCATACCAATGGCATAAATATTATATATATATAAAAAATATGGATGGGGATTCATTATAAATAAAAAATGGGGGAATACATTTTGAAAATTGATGACATAATAGACAGAGTGATAACATTCCAACATATCGAAGATGCCAAATGAAAAATAAATGAGATGTATATACCAAAAGTTCTTGTTTTGAAGAAGTATAGAATTTTTGTATAGATGTATAAAATGTTTAGGATCACATCAAACAATTTAAAATTGTCATGAGATATTTTAGTGCTATAATTGGATACTATTGAAAGATGAAAAAGCTGTAGATAAATTTGGTAGAGTCAAACAGAAAATGGCTATTGATTATTGAGATGCAAAAGAGAGAAGATAACTACTATAAAAGACAGTATTAACAGTTGATATTCTAATCTTCAGAAACATCCAATAAATTTAAATAAGAACTTGCTAATCATTTAAATTATTAGCAGCATTCGAAGATGGTCCAAACTTAACTCAGTTCAATAAAAACTTAACAAATACTTGCTAAAACCAGCATTAAAGACTATGATACAAAAAAACAGCCATTCACCAGAAAATTATCAACGGAAACAAGTCAACATATGAATAAAAGAATGAATATGAAAATATTTAAAAATAATCCATTAAGTATAAAGGAATATCTGGAATTCTGTAAAATGGCAAAAAAAAAAAAAATTAATAAGATATAAGAAAATATAGTTATGAATTGGCAATCAAAGCTATAGAAATGAATAAGTCTCAAAAGTATAAAACGTCTTGGATATTAAAAAAAAGTTGCTTCAGCTATAAGAAGAAAAGGTAGAACAATTACTAAAAAATTAGAAAACATTATAAAATGTGGGCTTTTACAAAAAATTATATGGTTATAAAGAAATCAAAAAAGAATTACTATAATTACAATATCTAAATTGCCAGGCAGTTTAAATGAAGAAATGATATATATATAATTAAATTTACGAAGAAAGAAAATGTTTTACAAAAAAAACTATACTTATCAAAATACACTTTTTGCAATGCTTTAATTCCTATAACAGTTCTAATTGCCTAATAATCTTCAGATCTAAAAGCGATTGCATTATACTTAAACATAAATACATATTTTTTTTTACCAAAATTACATGTCACATGTCTAAATGATAATATTGTTTCCAGATGATTATAAGAATGCAGAAGTGGTACTGATGTCTAAAAAAGATGATAAAAAACATTAAAAAATGTAGAGCCATCAATTCTATGCAAAATGTTTGCAAAATAATTACAACTCGTGTTCAATAAATTTGGGACTCAAACAAAACAAAAGAACAAGCTGGATTTAAAAGTAGTTTAGCACAATGGTTCATATCAAAGTACTGAGAGTAATTCTAGAAAGGGCTAATGATTATGAATCACTATTGTGCTTTGAATTTATAGATTATGAAAAGGCATTTGATTCCACAGTAAAATTTTGACTTCTACATTGAGTTTTATAAGAAAGATTTTGTAGATTAGAATGAGAAGCTAAGAGATGATATGGTTATTTTTTTCAAATAATATTTCAGAGCTTTAAGAAAGAGTGCAAAAATTAGCAGATAAAAGTAAAAAAGCAGTAATAAAAATAAATAATAAATATACTAAAATAATTTTTAATAGATTTGCTCAGAAAAAAAAAATCCAGATTAACAATCATGAATTACAAACATTATTAATGGAAATATGGTGCGAGGTTGAAAAAGGTCTCTTAAAAAATGAATTTTCATAAATTCTTACATCTGGATATACACTTAACAGAAAAGCAATACAGAGACTTCAAACCTCTGAAAAAAGTATGAAAAGATATATAAGGAGAAAAAGAAGAAAAGCAGAAAGTGAAAAACTTATATGAGAGAACAAACAGGTATTGTTGAAAAAATTAAAAGACTGAAATGTAGCTAGACTAGATATAGTGCTAGAATAGATGCTAATAAAAAAATAAAAATTAGAAATAGGATGGCAAGATACTATTTAAAAAAACTTACAAAAAGACAACATTAGATAAATAGATAAGACTATGAATTAACAGAAATGTATTAAACTTAGATAGATCTTTATCTTGGAGTTGATTGTTAATACTTAAAAATGATGATATTTAAAAAGTTAATAGAATTTATGAACAAACAGACCCATAAGATGAGCTTGTTACAATTTATGATATAGTTATAAAAATGAACACTAGTTTAAATTTTGTAAAAAAAATAGCATAACCTATCAATATCAATCATAAACTTCCTTCAGAACAGGAACAAATTTTGCGAGGTAGTCTCCATCCTCATATTAGATCCATAAGTAAAACATTGATAAAATATATTTTGTAAAGCCTTTCAAGCACATAAACATAGTTCTTGTTATATTAAAATATTTCTATTAAAAGTGCATCATTCAAATTTAATTCCACGATTAAATTCCATATTTATTTAGCATATGGATTTTTGTTTTTTTATAAAAACCTCTTAATGATTACTAAAATATTGTAATGGAACCTGTAGAGGTTTCAACACTGAAAATAAAATCACTAATGGATTTATAAAGTCCTTCAATTTTGTCACTGTAACCACCGATCTGACAGATATTGAGTAGTTTATGATTTGTATTGTTCACAACTATACAGTTGGTTGTAAAATTTTCATTCACAAAGCAAATAAATGCAACAACAATAAGTTGTTCTGAATCTATTGATGAGATTCCAAATGCAGATGGCTTTATTGTTAAATCTGGAAAAAATAAATTTGTTTGGAACTTTGTAAGAAATCTATTTTTTTATATCTGCTGTATCCATGGGGAGACAATCTTAGCCATGTAGGTGAAAATGAATAATACACACATAATTCAATTGGTTAGAGCATTACCTTAAAATTCAATAATCAAGAATATAAGGATCCAGGTTCGAATCCTATGCTAGTACTGTCACTGGTCAGGCCAGCAACTCCTGAACAAGAGGTGAGAATGATATCTCTCAAAACGTTGTGCATATAACAATTGAATGTATTTGGAATATTTAAATAAAAGTTAAATTTTTCTAAAGACCTTCAATACACATATTAGATGATTGAAATAGTCCAATATAAAAATACAACTACTTGAATATATATATGTCAGCAAGATTATTTCTGTTTGCTAAGGCATTAATTTAACAATATAACAAAAAAATTATAATACTGACAATAATTTATCCCGTTTAGTTTTAGGAATTGTAATGCATTATATTTAGTGTGTAAAAGTTCAATAATCTCCAATTGGTTTGTTTATTTGTCTAATTAAGATCTATGCAAACTTCTTTTCATTTGAACTTTAATAGTAAGTAATTTACTAAGACTAACTTTGTTCAGCATTATCTTTTCTCCATTTCCAGAAATCTTTTATTTCTTTTGAGAAATGTACAGTTTTACTTTCATCAGCCATTTTCTCCTCAGACTGTGGCTGACTGATTTCGACTGTGTGCTAAAAATCTCAGACTCTTTTTTTTATTTTTATTAGTTATGCTAATTTACATAATTTGCTTTAAAAGTATACATTTTTTCTAGAGTAATCACTCAGGAGAAAAAATAACAGTACTGTCGCTGCAATGATCTAATTAAAACTTTATTTACACACAAATTTAAAATATTTGCACCATCACTACACCTTCCCTCACTATAGAAAGTAATGTGTATATCTAAAGGTTTTCTTTGACTTCATAAGAATAGAAGTATTGCTATTCTCATCAGGATCTGTGTTTACATCATTTAATTTTTCAGATCTAGGTAACTATTCATCTTTAGTGAGTCAATGACAACTTAATCTCATTCAAGAGAGGGAAAATTTCCAAGCTTATTATTTATCAAAAATTATGATTGAGGATTGACTGCTATAGCTTGTATTTATCATGATTGACATGTCGGAGAATCACTGATGTAAATGCTTTATATGTCTTATTGTAATTGCTTTATATGTCTTATTCCATGCAAACCACTTTTGTGTTTAATTACTCATTTGACTTTAGATACTTTGTCAACTATGTGGCCAGGTATCTATTTCTTTTTTAATATGTCTTTTCATTGGCTCTAAATTTATTGAAGTTTGCACTGTGCATATCTTCATTAGAAGTACTTTTTTCTGATTTCTTTTTTACAGGTATTATCAAACAGAAACTCTGCAGGTCTTTTATGGTCTGTCATTAGGAATAAAATATTGATAGAACTTCATTGCTATCAATGCTTCTTCCATATTTGAAACTTACTTTTCTCAAGGCAGATTTCAAATTTTGGAATGCCTTTTACCCAAGTCATTAGAGGCAGGATGGTAGACTGGAGTAAGAACATGATGATTGCCTTTATCTAATAAATAGTTTTCAAAATCTGCAGAAGGAAATCCTGTTCCATTATCTGATACCAGGATCTCAGGATATCCATGAGTGGTAGCACTTGCTGTATGGCTTTTACGGTACATTTAGTAATCATAGTTTTCGCGAGCTTATATTTTGCCCACCTGCTATATGAATCTATGATTTAATATAATGTCCATTCAAAAGTCTTGCATAATCTATATGAATACTCTCCCATGGTTTTTTGACCTCTATCTATGGTTTATAAACTTTCTTTGGTAAATATCAGCCGCAGATTGGCAATCATGGCAGGCTTTTACCATTTCAAATTTTGCTATTTATTTTAGGCCATCACAAGTATGAACATGTGAGCATCTTCATTTGCACAATTTCTGAATGTTCTTTAAGTAACAACTTTAGGACTTGTATCCATCCTTTCATTGGTATGAGTACTCAATCAATCATCAGAATACAGCCATTATAGATTGATAAACTCTGATGATTATTCCAAATCGTCATCTATGAAACTTGGTCAACTTTTTGGCCATCCTTCTCAGATCCAATTCTTTAGCGTACTATATCCAGGGTCTCTATTTGTCCATTCAGCTTATTTAGATTTTCTATAATATTTATTGTGTCTAACATGTTTACTTCTGTAAACTTCCACTGAACTCTGTTTTACACAGGTAATCATGATAATGCATTCCCATGAGTAGTCATTTTTCCCGGCTTGTAAAATAATTCACAGTCATAGACAGCTAATATATTAATCCACTCTAAAAGTCTCTGGCTTGCATATTCAGGTGTTTTTTGTCCTTTCCAAAAATTTCAAGTAAAGAGTGATAATTCATACATACTGTAAAACTACATCTTTACATGCACTGATGGAATTTTCTTCATTGCAAATATTATAGCCAGGGCTTCCTTATCTAATTGACTAATTTTTTCAGTCAATGATAACTTTTTGGAGGAATAAGCGATTGGATATTTCATCTTCACCGTACCGATCTGAGAAGACAGCTCCAACTCAAAAATCTGAAGCATCTGTGATAATCATCACTTCCATATTACTTCTATAATGCGCTAAGAGTTTTTCTGATATTAATAAATCCTTGGCTTTCTGGAATGCATTTTATGCTCTTTATTATATTTCCAGCATTCTCCCATATGTAATATATCATACAATTGTGTTAATATATGTGATTTACTTGCAAAAAACTTTTTTTTTAAAAAGTTGATAAATCTTTTATCTTCTTATGAGTGAGAGCTTTTTTGACAGCTCTCACTTTCTCAGAGTTCAGGTACTTTCCACCCTTATTTCTTACATGTCCCAAAAATTTTTATTTCTGAAGATGCCCAAATGCACTTGCGACATTTAATCTCATTCACACTTCATTTAGCTTTGAGCACAATTCCATTTCTCATTTCTTCAGCTCTTCTCATATATCATTAAGTAGGAAATAACTCCACCTATGTTTTGCAATAATGTGTCTAACATCACTTGAAAAATGTGAGGCCATTATTATCCCACAAAGCAATTTATTGCAATTAAACAAACTGATGTGGGTAAATAATGTAAACAATTCTGCAGTTTATTCTGTGACCAATATCTGGTAAAACACAGACCTTAAATCTATGTTCATGAAGAAAAAGGCTTTCTGTAAAGATGCTAACACTTCATGTACACTTGGCATGCGATAACCACCATTATTTATACATTTACAATAACTCTATAATCTCCATAGAGCCGAATAGTTCCTCACGGTTTAACAATCAGGACCACAGGAGTATCCCATGATGAGTCTATTATCTCTTCAACCTTTGACTTCGGACCATAGTTAACTTTCTATGGTTTATACCCTACAGACTGGTAATTCCACATCTACTTGTCTCAATCTTAATTCAGCTATTTCCTGTTTAAACAGCTGAGGAAACTTTGTTCTAACTTCTGTTTCTAGTTTAACCTTCTTAATTATTTTAAGACAAATTCCTAATGGACGAAACCAGTTTCGAATGAGCTGCGCGCTAATGGCTAATATCTACCTTTACAATAAACTATGGTAAAACTTTTAATTTTTGATTTACTTTCACTGTAAGTTTTCCTCATATTTGTATTGTTTCCATTTATATCCTTGGCCATTATAATTGTTTTATCCAATATTACTCTCTGCTTAGATTTAACATTAATTTTATTCCACTCCTTCAGAGATAGAACCGATAACCCAGCATCCCTGTCAATCTCCGTATTGACTTTTATTTCAGAAATGGTTACATCTAAAGTAATTTGGAAATTGTGGTGGGTCATTTAATAACTTTATCTCTAACTTGCAAGTTCCACCTTCCCTTGATTAAAAGTCCGGAAGTGGCTTGTCTTTTTCATTTTTTTCAGCAAACATGAGCTAAGAGTCCTTTATTGTCACAAATAAGGCATTTTTCCAATTTGAATTTGCACATCCTTTTTGTATGCCCTACAATTCCACAGCAATAACATGTTAATCCATTTCTTATGAATTTTTTAAAGTATCCATTTTAGCTCTGTATATGCTTGTGGTATTTTTTAATTCATTTGCTAACATTTGGTATTCGGTCACATTATCTGTTGCTAGCTCGTATGCTATACATTTTGCGATAGTCATTCTGTATATTATATTCACTTCACTTAATAGTTTTCCTAAGATTGTGGTCCAACATCCCATATAGAAGTTGATCCTGGAGTATGTCCTCTAAATCTGTCGTAAATTTACAGTCTGGCCAATGTACGCAAAACATGATTGTAATCTTGGCAACAATTCTCTCGAGGTGGTTGTTTTCTCATTCAAAAAGTGCAAACAAGCAATTCTCTTTGTTACCGCTGGGTGAAATATGTAGTAAGATTTTCTGTTAATTCATTATATGGTATATCTTCTGAAGTCTTGGGATCACATAACTGCTTCGCAATTTGTAGATCATCACTACCAGCAATAAAAAAGTGTTAAAACTTTAAACTTATCAACTTCAAATTTTACTGATCCACATATAAATATGGTTTTAATTTCTCCTTATATGTAAAAACAAAAAATACTTAATTGTAATTATTAATTAGAGAAAATATAACTTACTATTAAAAATTTTTCGGCTGAACGTTTTCGAGGAACCATGCCTCATACTCATAGCCTTCATGAAAAGTGTAATAAATATATGCAAATGTAAATATTCAAATAAGCTACTGTTACGTAGCCCATTTTTTCGAGATCTCTAAGCATGTGTCCTTTCTGTTAATGGCATGGATGTCTCTATTAATATAGAATGCCTCCTTTATTTTTCTCCTGTAATCATTTGGCTCTGAACATAAAATAATGGGGTTGGCATATATTTATTACACTTTTCATGAAGGCTATGAGTATGAGGCATGGTTCCTCGAAAACGTTCAGCCGAAAAATTTTTAATAGTAAGTTATATTTTCTCTAATTAATAATTACAATTAAGTATTTTTTGATCCACATATAATGACTTTTATGCTCCCCATATATATTCTACAATGAGAAATTGCTGACATCAAATTCACGCAAGCCATTTTTTCTTCATTTTTTTCACACAAACATACAATAGCTTCTTTAGCTTAATTTTCTATGCAAGTTCTTAAAAACTGCCAACTATCCCATTGGGGGCGTGTTCATGAGGAAAAAAATCTGGCAGTGTAGGTGATAATGAATAATATATACATAACTTGGATAGATATCAGCAAGTTTGTGTTTGCTGAGGCATTAATTTAACAATATAACAAATACAGTAAAATTATATTACTGACAATAATTTATCCTGTTTTACTTTTGAGAATTGGTAGGCAATATACTTAGTATGTGAAAATATCTTATTTTACACACAGCTGATAATTATAGAATTCATTAATCTCTAAATGGTTTGTTTATTCATCTAATTAAAATCTATGCAAACTTCTTTCCATTTAAACTTTAATAGTATTTTACTAAAACTAACTTCATTCAGCATTATCTTTTCTCCCTTTCAATAATTTTTTTCCTTTCTTAACATTGACTGACTGCTTTGCCTGCTGGCATTAAGAATCTCAGACTTTTTTTAGTAGCTATGCTAATTTGCATAATTTATTTTAAAAGTCTTTTTTATAATACTTTTTTTTCGAAAATAATCATTCTGGGGAAAAAAATTAACAGAACTGTCAGTGCAATGTATATGATTTAATTAAAACTTTATTTACATACAACTGAAAATATCTGAACTATCAGTACAACACGATAATTTTTTGTTTGTTTGAAGATATTTTTTTATTATGTTTGTATTAATACGTTACTTATTATGATAAGCTATAGTTAACAAATATAAAAAATGCAAATTCTTGCACAGCAAACTACCTTCTCAAAATTTTTCTTTCCCTTAAGATTATGAACATTCCTTCTCTTTTTAACATCTCTACTTTGTCCATCATAATCTCATCCACTACATCTTGATTCTCTAATCTTGAATACAACCTTTCCTGCTTTATTGCTCTTTTTTATTATATACACTACAATATCATCCAATCTATCTTATGTAATTATTGGCCTTGATTGAAATATACTTCCAATCCAGTTTTTCTTTTGCTTACACAGGCGTTGTTTAATAATTAACTCTGATATGTATTATGTAACAAATCCCAGTTTATATACAAAATACAAAAAATTCAAAATTTTAATGTACAAGTCAACACTAATTTTTGCCATCTCATGCTGTGTAAACATCTTTTCTGATATATTGTAAAACTTTTTTTTCCCCCCATTTTTAAAGAAATATTTTTATATTTTGTACCATACTAATGATAAACACTCTTATAAATAAATAAAAATTAAACTAAAAAATATGATTAAAATAAAAGTATTATAGCGTTCCCCTTATGTAAGCAGAAGATAATCTATAACTTTCTCAATAAATAAGCTCTTTAATGTATCCACTACCTATTTTGATAAATTAAAATTTTTATTTTTAATTAGGGATTCGTTCTTAGAAAATAAATAATCTAATGGTTTGTTGCTTAAAAGTTTACATGAACATTGAATCCCAGATGTGATAGAATATTGACTGCAATCCATTAATCTTGAGATCTCAATTCTATTATTGCTCTAAACTAAAAAGAGTGAAAATAATAAAATAGTTTATAATTCAGAGTTCATAAGCAGTTGGAGCAATGGAAGTGACAATTGTGTAACTACAATTCATGGATTTGTGCTCCAAAATTCACCATTGCACTAAATATGCAGTTTATTCAGTCTTTGACTCTGCTTTCCTCAATCAAATTCTTTTAGTCTACTATATATTAAATCAGACCCACCCACCTTTTCTTCCATAATCCTATATTTCTTTCTAATCTCTTCCTCCTAGATTTATTCATTTCACTTAATTCATTATATCATTAAGCCAATAAACATCACACGATCACCATTTCTTATGCTAGCTTATAACTGTTATTAAAACAGGCAAAACTCTCTATACATATTGACACTCAGTGCAAGCCAGAATAATCAATGGATGCAAAAAGGCTTGTGCATCCTCATCTAGTACCTACTCATCCAATATACCCAGACTAGTTTCTGGCTTGTGGCATTCGTCAGTGAGGAGCCTTGAATCTGAGAGCAGTGCACCTAGATATTAGGATCTAATGCAACCCTCCAGCAGCCACCTTTTATCTCTACTTAATTACAACATTATGAGTTTTAAAATTAAAACACTAATATTTTCAATCCAAGCTCATTAGCTTACATAGTCATATAGGTCTGAACTCAGTTGAGTGCCTATACATTTTGGTGTCTTTGGTTCATTAATAACCATATCCACCACTATCCTATTAGGCGGGATTGAAAATATTATAGATATTTTAAAGAAAAAAAAAAAAAACTGCCTTGAATATACTACAGTGGTAAAAAGCTCTTTCATTCAGCTCCTTATAAAGGAATAGTGAAAATGAAACTATTGCTCACTAAGTTGGCCAATGTAGGCTTTGAGCAAATTTTCTAGTCTCACTTTTACCTAAGTTTACCTATGGATCATTAAGTTGAAAGAAGAATATCAAACATGCTCAAAGAATTTTCAAATCTATTTGACTCATTTTTGAATCCAAGTCATGAGTATGATAGATAGATGCAGTAATATTGCATTAAGAGATTATATATATAGTAGCAATGCATTGCCGGCTGTAAGCATCAGACATAAAAATAATAAATAATTGCATTTTTTTATTTATTTCAAACATTCAATAAAAAAGAGTTAAGTTTAATTCCTGTAAGTATTCATGTGGAGTGGCCTGTCATGTACTCGCAAACAAATATTTTATGTGTACAAAAAAAAAAAAAAAAGATTTTGTTAACTTATTATAAGTAATAACCAGAAAGAAAAAAATGGAAGTAAAACAGCTTCAAAACAAACCAAAGTTATTAAAATTATTAATTATGTGATAAACTAAGTAATTTAAATTTCATTTATAGATATAAGGTTTGACTGAAATAAATTCAGATTAGCAAAAAGGTAATATTTTATCTATTTTTATCTGTTTTCCTTTCTTATTTCTAATTATAAACTATCATCATTTATTTTCTTTCCTGTGTTTTCAAAAAACATGCCATTGATAAAATTTGGATAGAGGTGATTAATTTTTTTTTTTGAAAAACATGGCACTGAGATAGATTAAGATAGAGTATAAATGGAAGCCACTAATTTATTTTTCAAAAAATACCCGATAACCTATTAAACAATTATGACAATAGTTTTGATAATCAGATCCATTGGCAAAGGGGGTGAACTGAAAAACTTTCCCATGAAAGCCATCATAGGGAAGCATACCTCATGAATTTACGTGTAACATAAAGGCATAGTGAATAATTTTGTTATTATTTAAATACACGATGGTCACATAGTTTAGTTTTCCCAGAATTACTTGCTAAAAATTTTAATTGTCCATCTCTAGATTGGTATAGCTGCTCCATAAAAGATGAATTAACAATAACTAGCCTTTAAGTGAATGGATGCCTAGCATAAAGAAATCATTTTTATTCCATCCTGTTTCTATTTTATCTAACTGTTCTTCATCCAAAAAAGAAGAAAATCTATGATGTAGTACTACACAATCAAAATAACAACCAATACATGGATTAATCATTTAATTAACTAGTGGAAAAGTATCAGAGCTATTTTCATGGAATAAAACAAGTTCACTTTTTCTGCAGCTGTTTAAATTTTCAATTGTCTAAATTATTACATGGATTAAACTGCTCATTTCCAATCATAGGAGTAATCAGTGAACTAAACTCAAATGATTTTATTGATAAATAGGAAATAAAGAATATTAAGGATTATTATAGTCAAAATGCTTAACATGTTATATATTCTTTTAATGTAACTATATTTTTTAGCAAAAAAGAGAGTAGATTGAATAAGACTCATTATTATTATTATTATTTTGTTTGATTAACAATAATTATTTAACTATGTATTTTAAATTAATCTACTTACTCTAAAATATTATCTGTCTCTTTGCCTAGAAAAAGATGCAGATATATATATTTATATTATTTATTTCCTGAGAAATTTGATATATGTAATTACTATTGTTATTATTATGAATTATTGTTCAGTTATATAGTTCAAATCTTGATCAGGCATATGGAATAATATGTTTCTTTTTTTTTTGCAGTTTGTTTAAATTAATAATAAAATGTAATGTAATTTATCATTACTTAGTAAGAGAATGCAGATCTCATCAAGAATTTTCACCACTTATGTTGAGGAAAATGTGCATTGTTTAAGAGGATGTGGAAATACATTACATGTTGCCATTATGTGGAAAAACTGTTGCTATATATTTTTATCTTTATTTGTTTGCCATTTATGCATAAATGAATTTCCTAAACACGGAGTTATGGGTCAATGCTAATGGAATGTACACTAATAAGTACAAATTCAAACCTAGATTGATAGTGATACTGCTATGGGTATTAAATAGTATTACCAGTTCAAACTAATAAATATTCTACTCATCTCAAATATCAAAAGCTCTATCCATATGATGAACAGAAAATATTACTGTTATGGATCAACATTTTCAGCAATAGGCTTTAAACTGATAATACCCTTCATTATTCTCATCATAAATTATGATTGGGTCTGTAAATATATCAAGTAATCACGTCAACTGTATACTGGGAATCAGTACATTAGATTGTTTAAGTGAGCCCAGATAGACTGTCCTATGTCATTCTGTTATAATGTGTATAAATTCATATTACATTATTACAATTATAATTTTAACTCCCATTTCAGGGTGAATACAAGTCAATTTTTACATTTATTTCACTTGGGAGAAAAAAGATTCGGCAGTTATATTATGCGAAAAAAAGAATAAGAAGTTTTTTTTTTTTAATCTTGGGATAATGAAAACAGCCTTGTAAATTGAAATCAGAGTGTAAATTGAAATCAGATAGTGCTTGGAAAAAAAAGCAACTTATTTATTTTTTAAAACCTTTTTAACCATTTAAAGTTAATCACTTATAAACTTCTACATATCATCACAACATTAATATTTAAAGCGCTGCATTGATCTTTCTTAAAAAAAAAAAGACGGCGCACAAGTAATAAAAATATTTACATGTTACTTTGTGTAAGCATAATAAAAAATAAAGTAATTTTGCCCGTAAATTATTAAAAATTTATTTTCCTAGGTTTTGAGATATTTATTTATTGGTATATAAAATATTTTATTCCCGTTCCAATAAATTATTCTTTATCAGGATGCAGTCCGCCATCTAGTGAGCAAACTTTAATTAAAATGAACAAAAAATTCATTTCTTATTTATTTTTCACTTAAAACACGCTCTATATTTCTATAAATAGGTTACTGCTGCAGAGATTTTTATTAGTTTAGAAAAATAAATAATGCATTTAAAAATAATAATAGGAATGACTCCATCTTCGCAGAATCTATTGTTATTATTACTATACAAATATAATAATTGATACAAACTCACCAGAACTGAAATACGTTTCTTGGATGACTTCCCTTAACTTCTTTACCCAAGTTTGCTTAGTATCTAAAGAAGAAGCCTAAAAAAAAAAAAAATTGAATATAAAATTATTGATAATTATATACATATATAATTAAAAAAATAATAATTAAACTCTCAGTTTATAATTTGTATTATTTTATTATTATTATGATTTTTTAAATTATATTTTATTCAACTGAGAATCAATTCTGAAACTATTGGATATGGCTGTACCTATGGACATCTTTGCTAATCTAACTATTCCGGTTAATCCATATTTTGAATTTTCTGCTATCCATTCATGTAAACTTTATAGTAGTTAAGAAAACGTTACTTAACTATTCTGATAATAATAATTTTATTTTATTTAGCATGACATTTCTTTAGACAACTTAATGATTAATAAAATATCATAAAGAAATCTGCAGTGAATCTAACCAAAAGACAGATTTCTTAGTAGTTCTATAAAAAATTTCAATTCTGCCATTATATCCATAAAGGTGACATGACTCACATTAATATAGATGAATAATAATCATCAAATTCTATTTATAAAGTAAATGAGGTCAATGGCTACGAACTTTCTAGAATCTGTTGGTGGGATTCTTTAACTTTAATAAAGTCTAGGAAGATCATATCAACTTATTTTACAATAAAAAACCCTTTTTTTAAAAAAATATACAATTCTTGAGTTGTTAACTATATCTTGAATAGTGATCAACCCAACAGTTTTTTATAAATTTTCTATGGCATCTTTTCTGATATCTGATAGATAAATTTTGTGGAAAAAAAACAAAACAAGAAACAATTGCAAGGAAGTAGATTTGAGTAAGTCAGTATTACTTCTAATTGTTGTGCATTTACCCACATCACACTTAAGGCAAACCACAATTAATTAATAACTAAAAATAAATTTAGACTAAAAGATTTATTACAAATTATATAACACAAACCTAGAATATATACAAGCTCAATTATAAATAATATATACACATAATAATAATAAATGCTCCCGGAGTTCTTAAACACTTTAAATACAGTCCAATAATTACTGTCCCATTTAATGCATGGACTCCTTTACAACTAGGCTAAATAAATAACGGGTTACCCAAATTAATACCTGAGAGCCCTTTAGGCTTACAAAAAAACAACAAAAATCAGAATGAACTACT
Organism: Epiperipatus broadwayi; assembly: GCA_028023455.1. Classification (NCBI taxonomy): domain Eukaryota; kingdom Metazoa; phylum Onychophora; class Udeonychophora; order Euonychophora; family Peripatidae; genus Epiperipatus; species Epiperipatus broadwayi. The sequence continues at coordinate 11,115,527 of JAQFVV010006201.1, forward strand.
TTAAATCTAGTTGGATTTTGATTCCGAAGCATCTAGGTTTATTTATTCCCTTGCAGATGTTGACTGGTTTACAATGCTACTTGTTGTGCTCAAAACACTTTGCCAACACAAAGTAGGGAAAGAGCAAAAAAGACACTTAACTATTATCTGAGTTTTTATAGTTTTCAGTTTAATTATTCTCTTCTCTGCAATTTCCATTACTTCTACGTTTCATTTAAGATTTTATCTTTACTAATCCGTTCAACTTCTGCCTTTCTATTCTTTTCATTACATTCCTAAAAGTTTTCATTGTCATTAATTAATATTTTTAACTTAAACTTCTGGAATATTCTTATCAATCTTTTTTATCTATAATATTTCTTGCACTTAAAACACTACAATTCCTCCCCTCGCTCGAGAAGTTGCAATTTTTCCTTAAACATAATCCTTTCATCTTTCTGATTTTCTTTTTAGACACACATATCTGTGCGTTTTTTTTATTTCCAGTTCTGCTTGAATTTCTTCACTGTTTTCCTTGATTAACTGGTTATCTTCTGTCTTTCTCCCCATGTTGCTTCTTTCATCACTCCTCCTACATATTCGAAACTTGCCATATTTCCAGCTGCAAATCCTCTGGCTCTCTTTTCCTTATATGGTTCATGTGGCATCTATATTTTAAACCATTAAGTCCACTAAAACATATATCTGATTTGACAATACTTTGTCTATTGTTCCCTTGATCCATTTTTTACATATAACATCTCTCACACATACGGGTTCACCAACTCTAAAAGATTTACTTGGCTTCAGATTTGGAATACAAATCTTTTCAGTACTGCCAATTTAATCCTTAGTTTTCATCACATTAATTCTGCCGGAGATTTTCCTGTTGTTGTTGATGGCATTGAATGTTGATATAGCATAAATGTCTGAAAAGCCTCTTGCATTTCTACGTTACTCATTTTTTTAAAAGTTGTCCTTACTTGCTGTATCGCATTCTCGGCTAATTCATTTGGCTGAGGATGATATGGAAGTGTGCACATGTGATGAATCCCACAGGTACTAAAAAACTTGTAATTCTTCTCCAGTAAAACCCCCTCTATTATCTGATAAACCACTTCCGGAAAACCATGAATCGAGCATACCATCTTTAAACACTTAATTGTTTCTGGGGCACTAGTATCTTTCACAATATGACATTCTATTCATCTTGAGAGTGCATCTGTCATTATCAGCAGCATTTTCCCATTCACTGGTCCTGTGTAATCAATATGAACTCTCTCCCATGTTTTTGTTGCTTTCGGACAGGATGCAAAACATTTAGTTGGTAAAACACTTTCAGAGTGATACGCAACACAATCTTTAATGACATTTTCTTTATCTACATTAATTTGCAGACACCAGCAATAGCTATGTGACAAAGTTTTCGCATGCATTATGCTTGGATGCCCTTCATAGAGAACTTCAAAACTTTATCCCTCCCTGTAGGCAGTGTAACTGCTCTATCCTCCATTACTATACACTCACTACAAACAGATAACTGTTCTCTATTAGCCAAAGCCTCATTGCCACATAACTAGGTCTAGTTTTAGGTCAGCCCTTCTTAATCCAATTAATAAGAATATTGTACCCTTTTTCTTGTCTAGCCCATTTTTGGATTTAATTACTATTTAACATTTGTGAGTTTATGTTGTCAATATAATTAACTTCAAACTCAGCATTGCATGTCTCTTGACTATCTGGAAACCTTGACAAAGCATCTGCATGTGAGATTTCTTTTCCCTCATTTATATTTTAATGAATAGTCATATGCAGCTAAACCATTCCGCCATCATAACATTCACGGATTTAAATGTTTGGGTGCTGCATGACATTTCCAAAAATTCCCAACAAAGGCTTATGATCAGTAATAATTTTAAAACTACATCCGAAAACAAACTGATGATATTTTTTCACTGTGAAAATGATCACAAGAGCTTCTTTATCACTTTGATTATAATTACGCTCAGCTTTTGACAATGTTCTGGATGCATAAGCTACAAGCCACTTGTGTTATTATCTACAGGATAAGCTAACACAGTCCCTACCCCACAGTCTAATGCATCAGTAGTAATTCTAATTTCACACTCACTGTCAAAATGTACCAATAACATATCAGAATGATAAAAGATCTTTCGTTTTTTCAAAAGTTCTGCAATAACTCACGCAATGGTTTTGCCACCATTGCCTTATTCTTTAAAAACAGTTCGAAAAAATTTACTAGCTTTAAAAATGCCTGAAGATGCTTTACATTCTTAGGGTTTTCAGCATTTCTAGCAGCCCTGACTTTGTCCAGCAAAGAACGTTTTCCTTTATCTGAAATACTATGACCCAGAAACTTTAATTTTTGTGTCTTTCATACACACTTTTCCCGGTTTAGCTTAATATCTGCCTGACTTAATTTATTACAAACTTTCAAAATTCTATTTCTTAACAATTCACTAGATGGTGTTATTAAAATGTTGTCATAATAAGGAGTTACGTCTTTTAACCCTTATAACCCTGAATATAACTAGGCCTGAAAAACGTTCTGTGCTGTAGCAATTCCAAAAAGTAAACAATTTCATTTGAACAGCCCAAATGGTGTGGTTAGTATCAATTTTCTTGTTGATTTATCAGTAACTTTAATCTGATGATGAGTGAAATTGAGGTCCAATTTGGCAAAAAAATTTACATTTGACAAACTCACTAAAACTTTTCTAACATTAGGTATGGGAAACACAACTCTATTAAAATATTTATTCACTATCGTCCAATAATCTCTGCCCATTCTGAATTGCCCATCAGGTTTAGTTATCACCACTATGAGTGTGGCTCATTCTGCCTCTTCTATAGCAGTTAACACACCTCTATCCACCAACATTTTTAACTTCTCCTTGACCTTTTTTCTCTATGCAAACGGAATATTCCATAGCTTATAGACAACAGGCTGTGTATTTTCATTTGATTCTAAATCTACTGGGTTTGCCTTTATTAAACCTAATTCACGGTATTTATTCAACATTTCCTGTTCCATGGAAATGTTTTTAAAAATTTATATCTTAATATCTAACTCCTTAAACCACTATCGACCAATTATTGGAGTTATTTGTCCCTTAACAATATATATAAGCAAATAGCATATTTTATTTCTATATGAAATTGGAGCCTCTGCCATTCCAACTAATGCTAGCGAGTTTCCACTTACATCTTTAACTTTTATCTTAGACTTTTTAATTTCCACATTCTTATAACCTTTTGATATTTCCTTTCATTGCCTTTCGGACAGCAATGAAAAACTCAAGCCATTATCAATCTCCATTTCAAGTTCTGTGCTACATATTTTAAGGGTTAGCATATATTGATTTTGCCAGTGCAGAATCAAACTCTTATTAATATTAACTTCATCCTGCTTACCTCCCATCTGTTTGGTTATTTCACTTTTATCTTTAGGCTTGGGTTTTTTGCAAACTGCTGTGAAATGCCCTCTGTTGCCACAATTAAAAGAGCTTTCTCTAAACCATTTACAATTCTTAGTGAAATGACCTGTTTTCCCACAGCAAAAACATTTCCCTAAAGATATTGGTTTGCTACTTGATTTATCATTTCTCTGTGGCCTACTTTTATTCGTTTTATAAATGGAAGTTTTGCCATTCTCATTCGCTTTACTTCTAAAAGTGAGAGCTTGCTCAATAATTAACTCGTACACGATCCCTTTTTTGATTGCTAATTCATACGACAACTCAGTTCCAGTCAATAAGGCTTGTCTTAACATTTCATCTGCCATTCCCCATAGCAATTGGTCCAACAAAACTTGTTCACCAAATTCCCTATACCTACAGTTTTTTACTAACTGCCATAACACTATGTCAAAATCTTTTATTTTTTCACCTTTACTGTCTTCTGTTACGGAGTACCAATCTTGCGATATGCTTAGATGGATGCAGGTTAAAATATTCTGTTAACTTATTAACTATCACATCTTAACTTACTGCCTCTGTTATAGGTCTGTCTAACAACTTATTAATGATTTCAATTAACTTTCTACCTGAAAACACAACAAGGCTACTATCTTTCTACTATTATCACTTATTTCATTAAGGGTGGAAAAAATTTCCAGTTGATTCACATACCACAGCCATTCCACTGCATTCTCTATATCAAATTCAGAGATACTACCTTGACCTATCGATATTTTACTCACTGACCAAAACCATAGATATATATTATTGCTTGACAATTCCAATCCTGATTGTACTTTCCCTGTTTAGGGTTCGAATTTCGACTGCACCATTTTGTTGTGTATTTACCCACATCTTGCATAAGGCAAACCACAATTAATTAATAACTAAATGTAAACGTAGAGTAAAAGATTTATTACAAGTTATACAACACAAAACTAGAATATATAGCTCAACTATAAATAATATTCACATTTAATAATAAATGCCCCTGGAGTTCTTAAATATTCTTTAAATACAGTCTGACAACTACTGTCTCATTTAATGCATGGACTGCTTTACAACTAGACTAAATAAATAACGGTTCCCCAAATTAATACCTAAGAGCCCTTTAAGCTTACAAAAAACAAAATAAGATCAGGATGAACTGCTTTAACGGGTTGCTCAGTTATAGTGTGTCATACACTTGTGACAGCTGATTCATTGAAATTTTTCCTTTTTTAAATTGCACGAAAACTATAAGTATGATATCAACAGAAATCCCAGCATTTGCTGCGGCTTAATTCCATCTTTAAAATGATGTATCACAATTTGAAATCTGATAAAATTTGAATTTTTTATTAATTATTTTTATTAATAGGTGCATTTAATTTTTTTCTTTTCTGGTCAGTTTACTAGTTTACACAAAAACAACAAAGGCAGAAAATCTTTATCGGCCTTATTAGTTAGTAAAATGAATTAAAAATATGCTGATGATTTGCATTTCACAGCCTTCAACATGATATAAATGTAATTGCAGAATATCGGTTGTAAGTATTCAATTTTAATTTTTTAATTATTTAAATAATGTTCAATTTTTTTTTAATTATTTGATAAATGGTACAATTTATTAATGTGTTTGCATTTGTATTGGTGAGTCTGTGTAGTATATAAATTATATAATATTAAATCATTCCTGCTCTTTATTATACAGTATATAAATTTGTATTCAAATATAACAAAAGTGGTTTATGTACAATGTAATTTTGGGACTCTGATCCAAGTTTGAGGCAACTTTATTTTATAGATATAATGATTCTCAAAAGGTTTAATTATTTATTAATGTGTTTATATTTGTATTTGTACTTGCATGTTTGTGTTTGTATAACAAGTAATGATTTACATATATAGAGCAGTGCAATGTAAATTTTAAGACTGATTAACAGATTGATTATCAGATGTACAGAAAGGTTGAAGTTGATAAAGCAATCACAAATATTACCAGGCATAGTACCATGTGAAAATATAAACACCTAAAACCAATAGAGAGATTTCAAATGGTGTGTGTGTGTGTGTAGTGATAGCCACAATGGTTATGTATATATATACTACATGAAATTGTATGCAGGCAAAAAATCAAATTATGATTCTTGCCTATGCCTTGATACTCATGGTGTGGGTCAGTAGTTTTTCCACAACTTGATCAAATTATTTTCAAGTCTATAGCTGGCAAGTGAGTTATATGCAAATAAATTATACCTCTGTGGGACAATAAATATAACAAGATAGCATCACTGGTGTACACAAAAAATATAAAATGAAAAGATGAAACTCAATTTATCAGTGATATAGACAGCAGCCTACAATTTCTAGTTTTAGATAGACAAGAAGCCAATTGTTATGATGACAAATGCATATCCACCTTCTGGAAATTATTTGTTTTGTATCTTTTATTAGGATGAAACTTTTTCTTACAGACATCTTTGAGATGTGTCAATTTTTGGGGTACAAGATAAAAATGAAGAATTCTTATACAACTAGTTTTGGAGATTCTGAAAAATAATTTTGTGAGGAATACAAAGAAATTATCAATGAAGATATAATTTAAATTTAATTAATGATAAATTAGAAATTATGAACAAACAAGTAATAATTATGTCGGATGTTGAAATTTCTTTTGTCCGTTATTTTTTAAATGGTAATCACTATTTGTATTAGTTTTATTGTTTTCCTTAGTTTTTCTAGTTTCTATCAATAGAAAAATTTTTGCTCTAACATTATTAAAATTGAAATTATTGTAAAAATTGTGTCTCAAGTCATTTTTTTAAAAAAATTCAATATGGTGCCTATTAGTTAAATCTAGTCGGATTTTTATATCCTCAGATTCCGAAATATCTGGGTTTATTCCCTCACATAAGTTGACTGATTACCAACAATACTTGTTGCACACAAAACACTTTGTCAACACAAAGTAAGGAAAGACCAAAAAGACCCTTAACTCTACTATCCAGAGTTTTTATAGTTTTCAGTTTAATTGTTCTCTCACCCGCAATTTCCATTACTTAAAATTCCTTTGTGAAGCATTTACTTAATTGTACTTTCTGGATCTACTATTTCGGTTAAGATTTTATCTTTACTAATCCATTCAATATCTGCTTTTCGGTTCTTTTCATTAGGTCTGTCGAAACCTTTTAATTACCTAACTAATCATCTACATGCCTAAAAGTTTTCATTATCATTAATTAATACTTTTAACTTAAACTTCTAGAATATTCTTATCGATATTTTTTATCTATAATATTTCTTGAAGTTTAGTGTGGGCAATTTTTTTTTTCAAATAAAGGTGGGTATTTCTCAATCAAAAACTGTCTGCCAAGTGCTAATATTTGTTGCTTAATAATTGTGGTATTCCTTCTTATTTGTGATTTGCTGACAATACTCTAATTAATCTTCTTTAACATTTTCATTCTACTATGCAGATAATAATACGGGGGGAAAAAATCTGCAACTATTCAAAAGACAATATATCATAACAATATTTAGTAACAGGCAATCAAGATAAAACCATAAAAATTGACAAAGGAAAAAAAAAACAAAGCTTCTGGGAATAAAAAAGGAAACAAAAAAGCTAGCTTTTTTTTAATAAAAGGCTTTTAAAAAATGCCAGAAGAAACAATGCAAAAAAAAAAATAGAGTAATTTTTTTTTATAAAAGACATTCAAAAGACTGTTTTTTGCTCAAATAGAAAAAATGCTAATAAGATATTAACTTCATAAAAAAAAAAAAAAAAATTGTTATAACAAACATTAAAAGATTAGATAAGAAAGCAATAGACATTCAATGTCAGAAGAAATTAATATATTATACACTAGAGAATACTTATTCAATCAATTAACAGTCTTTCATATAAAAATGTATAAAATACTTTACATTGATTTAGCAAAAAGTTAATATAGTATAAGTTTTTCCAATTAAACACAAGTATAGAGATGCACAACAAACAAAAATGTTTGAGATATTCTAAAATAGTATTTCATAAAGTTTTACTTATAAAAGACAGATGAAAAGTCAGAAATTTATCACAACTCACAATATAATATGTATTGCATATTTATGTTTTGTAATATTTTAAGTCAAAGATTTTATTTATAAAGTAATAATATTTATAACGTACTAATCTTCAAATGTGCATATTATAAGAAACTTTTACAGTCAGACTTTCTATTTGCAAATAATATTTAATCGCATGAATATAATCCACTAATTGTATAAAAAAAGGAATCCACTTTCGTCTGATCTCCAAGATCTTATATGAATATTAATACTAAATCATTACATTGGTATGTGTATATTAATCTTCTAGAATGCAATATTTGAGATTATGGCTTTATAAATATTATTATAATCAAGACTATACATTTAATAGCCATTGATTGTTTATATGGATAAGATTGACAAAATTTATATCTCATTCCTGATCTAGGCAATTAGATAGAGATTTTCCTTAGATTGCTCCTAATATAAGTTTGACTCCTAACAAATATCAATGATTGATCTACTATTCTTATAAGACTTTGAAGGCAAGATAAAAGTGGATTATATTAATATAAGATGTTATTTGCAAGTCTATTTAAAAGTTTGAATTGAAAGAATTCTTATATTATCTCAGCACTAAATACCTAATAATCATTGTTTAATGTTGAAAATAATATAACTTATTAAGTATATAACTAAAAAAAATAAATGATCATATTCAATATTTAATATGATTATTGTTGTTGTTACTGTTCAACTATTAAATCATAGTTTACTATACGAAAAGATAGATCTATGAATCATTTAAATTTCTTTATAGACTAATAGTTGAGAAACAGTTCTAAAAGACAAAAAAATCATAAGCATTATTAACTTAATATTATAAAAATAATACAAAAACTTATTACATGGCCAAAAAAAAAAGTAAAAAAAAAGATTTCTATCCCATAATTAAAGAGATACTTGACCATAAGGTCATGCATTAACCATATAATGATGAAAATTACACAAAATGATTGAAAAAAATAAGACATTTTTATTTGAGCTCAAGCTGGAAAAAAGTTGCATGAGTTAAACAATGTAAAGTTTGAAGAATTACTGAAAAAATTTAGAAATTTCAAACAGACTTTTTATTGTTTCATAACTTACAACAACGTATATCATTATAAGGTCTCTGATTTAAAATGTGAAAATCCAAGGATTGCAATTGACAGATCCATATAGAGAATCACACACAGTTTTAAAATCAGAAAAAACAGTATAGTAAATTTGTATATGGATCTTTGTTCAGTTAAACTTGTGATTGGAATCAATTATAAAAAATTTTTTACTTGGGCAATTAAAAATTAGTATGAAAATTGATAGTAATGACTAAAAATGATGATACAACTTTTGTCTGCAAAAATTATTGTGAAACATCTGATTTTAAAAATTAAAGAGAAAAGCAAAACAACAATTAAGTATCATAACTTAATCAATAAATGGTAATATAGAAATAAAATAAAGATAACAATGAAAAAACAGTATCTACCCATGATGTCACATTCTAAAGATTCATGTTAAAAAATTAAAAAAGAAAAAAAAATACTCAGCTGTAATTCAATAAAGATTTTGAATAAAAATATAGATCATATAATCTCATTATTCTCAAAACCAAATACAATTTTAGAATGCAAAAATAAAATAAAAATAGACAGGAAAAATTGTAATTTTGAATTGTAGAGATGGAGAAAATTTATGTATCTATTGTAAATATTAGAAACAATGATACAAAGCTGAATATCCACGAATTACAGAATTATTAGGATATAGTTTACTCACAGTGTAATCAGATTTATTGGGAAAAAAAAATTATATCATTACAGATAGACAATGGAATAAAGTAAAAACAAAAAAACAAAAAAAAAAAACAATTTATTCAGTGATTAATTTCATAAACAACAATACTATAAGAAGTATAAAAGAATTAAATGACATAAATATAGAGAAAACTTGATTGAAACGCTTTTCCAAAAGCTGAAAATAATCTTAATCCTCAATTGAAGTTTTCCAAATTTTATGAAAAATCTATCAATTTTTCTTAAATAATTAATTAATCCTCCAAACATTCATTCATGATTTTGAGTTATTCAATCACTTACTTAAAAGATAAAATCATTATTAATATTGAATGATTTATTCAAATTACTACATAATCAAAAATTAATCAGTTTATTTTGAGAAAATCTGATTTATTTAAAATTTTATTTTTATTCAAAGTTTGTTTTTTAAATAAAATAATGTCATCTCAGATTACAACTGCTGCACACCAGAGTTTCTGTTATAATAAATCTTATTTTTTGATTTTATTTTTCACTCATTTTTTAGTTTACTTTCATATTTCCTTTTTGCTGATGATAGTTTATTTTTTTATCAGAGTTTGATTGAATGTGTGTTTTTTTGTTTTGTTTTTTTACTTTTCATTAATCAAATAAATCAATACATTAAATTAAATATCAGAAATAATGCTACATAATATGTTTTAGTAGAAACAAAAATGTTAAGTTTAATTATCTAGAATGTAAAATGTTTCCATGAATACATATTCACTTATGCTTATAATAATACCTTTAGAACTATTTTGTAGTCACTAATAGGAGCTCTTCCTGTCCATACTGCAAACTTGCACTCATCACCTTCTACATGCTCCGTGATACCAATCTCAGAGGTCTAAAAACAATATTAATAATAACTGAATTAGAAAACTATTTCCAAATATAGCAAAATAATCTGTGCACATTAAATTCTCAGAATAGTGCTATTTAATATACAAATGTTTATTGTAACAAATTAAGGATGTCTTAATTTATCAAACTGTACACTTTCAAAGAACTTTATGATGAAGCAACTTCCCACCATGCCTACATCTTAGATTTGAATATGGGCTGAATTTAAAATGCTTGGAATTTTTCTTTCAGGTAGAATGAGCCATAGCCAATCTAGCTAATCATTCAATATTGTCTTTAAAAGGGTATTTATTTATTCTTAACCAGAAAATAAAACAAGGAAAAAAACCCACTAAAAGCATCACTACCTCGTTTTTGAAAAACTGGTACCTAGTGAGTATTAGTTTCTTCTCTATGATAGCTATTGGAGAACCTTTGTTCTGTAGAAGCCTATTTAAAATATATTTTATCTTTCAAATTTGCAAATCTTTAGAAGTATTAATATAATAAAGACAATATTCAGTATATATGCATAAAAATTTAAATGAAACATTGGTAATTTTTATATTATTATTTTTTTAGCAATAAAAGCAATTGTTAAAATTTAATTTGATTTACAACTAGTTACTTAGTTTCCTTGTTAATCTTTTAATTAAGAGAAATATCTGCTTTTTAAGCATTTTTAAAATGCATAAGTTTTTACATGTTTATTTGGCTCAAGATCTTGACAGTAATTTAAAACAGAAATAATAATATTTTTTTTATTGTCAACTAATATTTTGTGGAAGTTTACAGCAAGATGTTTTAGATATTAAAAAGAAATATTGGAAACCTTTAAAGGTCCATTTTTATCATATACAAATTTGATTATTAAGCTCTTTTTCTAGAACAAATTACTCATCATCAATAGAAAACTTCCCAAATTATTATTATTATTTTTTAAAGAAGGAAGTCATTTCCTTGCATTATCATCTAGGCTATAGAAGATATAATTTAATTCACTGCAATAATAAACAAACTTTCTTCTAAATCATTTTGACTTAAAATCTTAAGTATAAAATGAAGTCAATCAATTCTTAATAAACAAACACACTATCAGATTAAAAGTTTTAGCAAATAGAAATTCTATTTACTCTGATAGCATGATTGTCATTAGAATAGAAAGTAAAACATTATTATTATTTTTTTTTAAGTGTCATATCATTGGCCGGACGCGAACCCGCAACCCGGGCAATTGCCTGCAAGTGCAAGGCAGTCGCGCTGACCTCTTAATAATAAAAAGACAAAGACTAACAAAAAAAAAAAAACCTTTATAATGGTTAAATAGACATTCATTATTACTGCATGATTAATTATAAGAAAATTAAATGAAAAATTGGATATTCCATAAAACTAAAATAATAAAATATTGCACTACAACTAAATATACCCAATAAGCTGGTGGTGCATAATGGTCGTTTACATTCATTTCAATTTGTTAAATTTCGCAGTATCAAATCTAAATGATTGATTTTGCTTAAGAATAATTAGTTTACATGGTGATTTTTGGATGTTTACACAGTCAGCTAAAAAAAATTTCCTTATAAACATTTCCCCTTGGATTGGTCAGAGAGAGAATTCTCAAAATTTCATGAACAAGTTCTTCCTTGAAAAATTAGATATTCATGTAATTTGTGTTCAGTTTGAAATATTATGAAATAAAAAAATAATGAAACTAGTGAAAATCTATTACATTAAAAGCCAATAAAAAGATGATTCAAATTATTTTTTTTTTCTAATGCTATTTAAGAAAATATATATATACAATGGTCAAATATCCAACATAAAAATAATTATTTGTCCACAATGTTATTTTTGATATATACTTAATATAATAATCAATCTAAATAAAACTGAAACAAACAACTAATTATATTTACAATTATTTAATTATTAACCAGATTTCATCTCTTACTGAGACTTTTTCAAGATATAAAGTTTTATACATCACATGATTTATTAACTACATTTACTCCACCTATTAGACATTATTTTACCTTTAACAATATAATTAACTTTACACATATAAATACATAAACAAATGACATAAAAATAATAATAATAATAACAACTTAAACCTATATATATAAATAAATAAATATTCAACTTCCCCTTCCCTCTTATAAACCCTCATCCACAATTCAACCATAGCTTTTTACCATAATTTTTAAATCTTCCAATTATCTAATAATACCCATTTCCCACCTAATCTTGCTGGACCTTTAATTATATTTATACATCTAACCAAATTTTTCTGAATGTATAAAGTTTCATAACAAATCTTTTTTTGGTAATAAATGAAAGTTTGCTAATCTTTCACAAGCATAAACAGTTATTTCCCAGACAGCCAATCAGATTTTTTTTTTTTTTTTAAACAGCTGTCTCTTAAAAACGATCAGGCTTTGACACACGACAGAGATTTTGACGAGAAAAGGTTGATACCAACCTTTTCTCAACTTAACTTTTATATAAGCATCTTGGCCTGAAATCTTGAATATATAAACATATACATTTATCCTTCATTGTGTTATTAATTTAAGATATTACGGCGCGAAATCACACATTTACTACACCGCAATTTTCTAGATGTTAATATAATTTATCAGCAACGTATGTAAATAATATTTGTCTAAATCGCATGTTATTAATAAATTGGTAATATCTTAAATTAATAACACAATGAAAGATAAATGTATATGTTTATATATTCAAGCTTTCAGGCCAAGATGCTTAAGACTGGCTTATATATATAAAAGTTAAGTTCTCGTCAAAATCTTTGTCGTGTGTCAAAGCCTGATCGTTTTTAAGAGACAGCTGTTTAAAAAAAAAAAAAATCTGATTGGCTGTCTGGGAAATAACTGTTTACACATGTGAAAGATTAGCAAACTTTCATTTATTACCAATTTATTAATAACATGCGATTTAGACAAATATTATTTATATCTTTTTTTGATAATTTTTCATGTTTTATAACTAATATTCTATTCATACTACATTTTATGACCAGTATCTAAATAATATATATATGGACCTGACCTAATATCTTTCCTATTAATCGCTCTATCATGCTCCTTCCCTCTATCAGTTATTATTCATTCTGTCTATCCTATATATATATCTTATTACAACTCCCACATTCAATTTTATAAAACATTTCTCCCTTACTATTCATACAAATTATCTTATTTGTATTACATAATCATCTACCCAAAGACTTACTATTTTCCCAAGCTATTCTTATATCATTTGGTAACTTCTCTCTTACCAACTTTTTATACACATCCCTTGAATACCGAATAGACAACAACTTAGAATATTTATAATTACTCTTATCGCACTTATTTCTACTATTTATATTTTGATTTCTAAAAAAAATTTTTTTTAAATATAAAAAATATAAACTTTAAATATATAATCAAGAATGACTTTTGACCATTTAATAAAATAAAGTACTAAAATATTTTAAAAATAAATATGATTATACTTTTACTGGGGTGGCAATAGAATACATCTACAATAAAGTGCTCTTTAGGATACAAAAATATATATGTAATTTTGACTTCTACCCTAAAAGCTACAAGATAAATTGAACAAACAATGTTAAAATTAAATTAAAAGTAACTAGTATTTGCAGAGGTTTGATAAGTTCCTTCATCAGTAATGAAAACTACATCATATTATCTTTATATATTTTTATATCAGACATCGATAAACAACTGACAAACCCAGACTTTTACCTTCTAATTAAAATAGCTAGGTATTCATTTACACACAGCTATTAGATGGAATAACTGGTTTGGCTATTGATAATAAAAAAAATATCCTAAACCTGCTTGAAAATTGGATTTTTTTAAAAACTTTAACAGCTAAATTTGAAATTCAGGTCATAACTTGGCAGGTATACATAAATCCTTACACTAGAATGAAATAAAAAAAGGAAAAATAAATATCACAATTCCTAAATAAGTTATGAAAATAATAAAACCACTAATCTAATGCCATCTGCAGAAAACTTGAATAATCTGGAGTCTCTCTTTAGCTGCTACTTTAGCATCATCTATTGTAAACTTAAGTAATCTTTCTCCAGAACTCAACTTTTGCCATTTGGATTAACTACAAAGCCATAAGTCATCAGCCAACCTTGTCTTTGATGGCTAATAAATATATTGTCTGAGAAATAACATGATAGACAACATTAAGTTTGCTGCATTATTTAAAGTAATCACTGAAAATTGCCAAAAGCCCCTTCCTCCAGTAACATCAGGTTTCTCCATACAAGACTCAATTAGCAACAGAAAGTTAATATTTGTCAGCATCTAAGATACCTCAAAACAAGTATAACATTAAAAAAACCTTAATTTACATTGTATTGAATTTTTAAAACTTTCTCTTATTTACAAATATGAAAATATCTCAATAATACATCTAATATTAGCAAAAAAATATATCAATACCAATCAATCTCATAACAAAAGCAGCTACTGCTAAAATCTTACATTTCCTATTAATTTATTTCAATGAAATCAAGACATTCACAGATATTAGACTCATCATTCCATTGAAATTTCTGGCAAACACTATTACAGAATGCAATTAGATCATCTTTATAGATATCTCATAAAAAGGGCAATAAAAATATTAATTTAGGATAAAAACATACAATAGTTATTGTTGTGTATTGACCCACAACGCGCGAAGGGGTAAACCACAATTAATTAATAAATAAAACTAAATTTAGTACTAAGGATTTATTATAAGCTATAAAAATACAAAACTAGAATATATATACAATAAAATATAATATAAATCTTTATTATATAATAATAACAACTTGTAAATACATCAACATAAAAATTATATATATATAAAAGCCTTTTTCGGTAATTCTAAATTTTTTTACCCTTGTCAATATGATACCTCGTACTAATACTAATACGTATATAGCGACATCTACCAACATTTCCTATAATTCATTAATTTTTATCATTTTATTTATTTCCCCTTATATTACTTTCCATTCTTTATCCATTACCCAATCATTCATTAAATCAACTGACTTTTTGTAAATGTTCATACATGTATTTATATTATATTTTATATAATTTGTTTCATATATTTTCCTTCTATTTATTTCCTTTATATAATTTAATAGTCTTATATTTTTAATACAATCTATTTTATGTCCAAATTTTAAATAATGAACATATAATGCTGATCTATCATCCCTCCTTTCAATAGCACTATTATGTTCTTTTGCCCTTTGTTCTAATTGTTTTGATATTTGTCCATAGTAAACCATTTTACATATCCCGCAAGTAATTTTATATACTGTTCCCTTTATATATTTCATATCATCTTTAATCTTATAATTTCCTATTAATATATCTAAATTTTTACTACTAGACCATCTTATTTTTATATTTTTATCCATATAATTTTTATTTTTAGTTAATATATCATAAATTTTAGGAATATATGCAATTTTAATCCATTTTATATTATTTAATATTTTATTCCCTCTAATATTATTTTTATTATCATATAATATATTCCTAATATTTCTGGATTATATCCATAGCTAGAAGATAATTTAATAAATTGTTCTTTTTGTACTTCAGCAGTTTTTTTATCTGTATTATACCTATCATTTTTAATTTTAAAATTCTTAATTACTGCCATCTTTTGTGTCCATGCTTGTTGTGAATCTCTATAAATTATTTTTCTTATTTTATCTTTTTTAATAAAATAATTCAATATAAGCATGTTATTGTTTATCTTTATTTCTATATCTAAATATTTTATTTTATTATCTATTTCTTTTATTGTAAACTTTATATTATTTTTATTATTATTAAATTCATTATATATACTTTTTATAACTCTTCTATTCCCTATTGCTAAGATATCATCTACATATCGAAAATACTCTTTTATTTCTTTATTTATTATTCTATTCTTGACAATATGTAATTCCATTTCATTTATAAATATTGAAGCCATTAATCCACTTATTGCACATCCCATAACCCATTCCTTATTTATATTCCAATATTCATCTTTATATTTAAAATATAAGCTATTATTTATTAAATTTAATCCCTGTTCCATAATGTCAATTATTTCCATATCCTGTATATACATTTTTAATTTTTGTATAACTATTTTAATACTTTCATCCCTAGGTATACTTGGATACATTTTCTCTATATCCATTACAAAAATATTTTATTGATTATAAGATAAACAACATAAAGGAGTATTATTCCTTAGAATTAAGTAAATATATAAACAAGCTTAATTATAATTAATATATATAGACAAATAAATGAACACGGAGTTCTTAAAGTTTTTAAACACTTTTTCAATAATGTCCGACAATTACTATCTTATTTAATGGATTGACTTTTCCACAACTACGCTAAATAACTATAAGTTCCCCAAGTTAAAATCTAAAAGACATTTAGACTTACATAAAACAAAATAAGATCAGGATGATCTGCTTTAAATACTAGTTGGATTTTATATCTTCACATTCCGAAACATTGAGGTTTATTCCCTCGCAGACATTGACTGGTTATCAACGATACTCGTTGCGAACACAATAGCACTTCACCAACACAAAGAATAAAAAGAACAATTAACTGTACAATCCCAGGTTTTTATAGTCTTCAGTTTAATTGTTCTCTTATCGGAAATTTTTCATTCCTTAAAATTCCTTTGCAAAAGCATTTTAATTAATTTCACTTTCTGGATCTACCATTTTCATAAGATTTTATCTTTACAATAATCAGTTCAAAATTTGCTCTTCAGTTCTTTTCATTCAATCTGTAGAAATCTTTTAATTATGTAACTCTATTCATTTTCTTATATCTATAACTCAATCCTAAAATAGTTTCAATTGTCATTAATTAGTAAATTTAAATTTAACTTTAACTTCTGGAGTATTCTTATTGATCTTTTTTATATTAAAATATTTCTTGAAATTAAAATACTACAGTTATATATCCAATAGATTCAAAAAACTTTTTTCTTTCACAGAGCAGAAATGGAGAAATCTTTTTCACAATGTTCCTATAATAGCAATTTGATAAAATCTATGGATGTTGGTGAACTTAAAATTGTTCCTTGATTATCTTAAATCAGGAAAAAAAAGCAGGAGCAAATAACATTCCACCAGTTTCAAAAAAAAATTAGGATTTAAAGCCAAAGCATGATTGGAACAATTATTTAGTAACATTATTCATGCATTAAGTATTCCAAAAATTTGGCATACAAGCAAAAATATATGTCTTAAAACTAACAAAGCCAGCAAAGATCAAAATAATTTTTGTCCAATATCATCATGAAGTGTTCACTATAAGATTTTTGAAATTTTACTAAAATTTAATCAGTAGATCAAAGTCAGTTTCTTCTAGAGTAGACTGCTTTTAGGTCAAAAAGAAGCTATTGTGAACAACTGATCTATGAGTGTTTTGGAAAAATTATTTTTTAGAAGTTTCTAAAATTTTTAATTGTAGGAAAATCACATTTATTTCTTGACAAAAAGTCTCCAATAGTAGGTACAAGTGTTTACAGAATGGATTATATAATTTACCAGATAAGACATGATTCCTGATAATATTGTTTTGACTTCTCAAAAGAGATCATTTCCTGAATAGAAAAGTCTCTCAATATGACAAAATTGGAAATAATTTTCAAAGACTAATCCAATGAAGACAATATATTCATTTGTTCATTTCAACAATATGGAATCATCTCATAATGTGAATAAACTATTGCAATAATAACCTGAAATATGATCCTACCACATGTTATTTAAAACAGACCTTGGATTGTAGTGTAACTTATTTTCCTCAGTTATCCAAGGTTAGATCAAAATTATTTTCTTGAATAATCTTCTGGAAAAGCTGGATGGCTCTATTTTGTATTGTGATGCAAGTACTTTACAAACAGATTCTTTATCACTAAGCATTTTCCACTAGTAAATATGTAAAACTTTAATAAGTGTTAGTATTAAATGCACACATTATATAATTTGAATATGGTATATTGAAGAATTATATTGCACAATTCTATAAATAATAACAATTTTATTAAATCTCCCCCTGTTTGGACAAAAAGTCATTTCTCAATTAAATACTTAGATCTACCCATTGCTTTCTGTTCTATCACATATTCATTCACTTGATATTAGAAGAGAAATTGATCATAAATAGGACATAAAAACTATTAAGCAGATCTTATTCAAATAACTCAAAAATATTTTCACCACCTAAGACTCAAATCAAGAACCTCTTTTTGGATGTTCAATCAAGAATCTATAATCAAAGAATTTTGGTGTAAAAGTTGAAATTCTTAGATTCCAATTAATTTTTTTCCTGATCAACTAATAAAACTAGCAGAATTTGATCTTCCTAAAACACAAAAGGAGTTTAATCAATAGATTCATGACAACCTGTGATCATTATGCTCACCTGCTACATAAATGGAATTTATCAGCCACTTATCTTTGTAAATATGGACAAATACAAACTATGAAGCATATTTTTATTTTTATATTGGACTATTTCCATCATCTAATATGAATATTGAATGTTTTTTGAAAAATTTAATTTTTATTTAAATATTCCAAATATATTCAGTTGTTAATAATAGCACATCAAACAGGTTAGTATATACACAATGTTTCGAGATGTATTATTCTTCCCTCTTCTTCAGGTGTTGCTGGCCTGATCAGTGACAATACTAGCATGGGATTCGAACCTGGACCCCTTAGATTATTGAGTACTGAATTTAAGGTAATGCTCTAACCAACTGAGCCATTCTTACCTTAAATTCAATACTTAAGAAACTAAGGGTCCAGGTTCAAATCCCATGCTAGTACTGTTCAGGCCAGCAACAAATTCAATACTCAATAATCTAAGGGTCCAGGTTCGAACCCCATGCTAGTACTGTCACTGATCAGGCCAGCAACACCTGAAGAAGAGGGGAAATATAACACCTCTCAAAACATTGTGCATATACTAACCTGTTTGATGTGCTATTACTAACAGCAGTTGAATGTATATATAATAATTAAATAAAAATTAAATTTTTCTAAAGACATTCAATACTCATATTAGATAATGGAAATAGTCCAATATAAAAAAAACAACTAGAACCCCATCATCACAAACCTTCAGGAAAACATTATGAAGCATATTGTTATTGACTGATGGATTAAGGACTACAATGACAGAATTGAAGGATTTAATTAAGCCACTACTAAATCTACTCTTGGTTGAAATCTCTACAGGTTTCTTTATTATATCTTGTTAATAGTTAAGCTATTTAAATCTATATCCTAAATAAATAAATTCCTTAAACTTAGTAAATTTATTCTATTATTATTTATAACTGCACATTACAACAACAACAACAACAATAACAATAACAATAATAATAATAATAATAATAATAATAATAATAATAATAATAATAATAATAATAATAATAATAATAATAATAATAATAATAATAATAATAATCTCTACTTAAATATATTTCAGCAATAAGTCTTAATTGAGTTAAATGCTGTTTGTAGACAAACAGCACTTATAAATCTCAGATTGTTGAATATTTATTGATAATTTCAAATTAAAGTCACTTTAAATTTTATTGGAAAATTATAATTAATAAAAACATTGATAAATGAAAACTTAGACTACTTACCAGCAATTTATTTTTATAAATGTATTTAGCTTTTCCATTACTGTCTTTGACTTCTTTACTAAAGAGTAAATAAATTTCGAATAAAAAGATATGCCGATCTCGACCCTTGCGGATGATCTGTTTGTGATCCCATACTTGGAAGTTGTCTTGTAAAATTACTTCACCCAGTTTATCCATGGGCTCCTAACAATTAAAAATATATACCTATTAGTTTCATGTTTTTTGTTTAGTAATAAATATTAAAAAAAAAAAAAAAATGATAGAGGAGATTAGTACATTTAAACGGATCTTTTTTAAAAAGTACTTACATCACAGCCTTCAAGCATACTAAGGTGCAT
Source organism: Epiperipatus broadwayi (assembly GCA_028023455.1). Classification (NCBI taxonomy): domain Eukaryota; kingdom Metazoa; phylum Onychophora; class Udeonychophora; order Euonychophora; family Peripatidae; genus Epiperipatus; species Epiperipatus broadwayi. The sequence continues at coordinate 11,135,792 of JAQFVV010006201.1, forward strand.
TGCATCATTGGCTTTCTTTGGCACATTAAGCATAACATCTAACCCATCCTAGGATATATACATAAATATAAGCAACTAAACTTATTAATACATAATATATAAATTTATGTTAATTTACAAATGTTATTAGTTTTTTATACCATCAACCAGTTTCTCCACTCAAAAGTAAACTTTTATATATCAATCTCATAAAGCTTCTTAACCCATACATTTAACTCACATTTTATCTTTTTCCAGGCCTCTTACAATCTCATTAAATGCATGTTTGGTCTTCAGTCATCAATCTAGTGTTATCACTTCTAATATGTCTATTTTAGATCTTGGTTCCTTATTTCTTTGAATAATGTCAGTAATACTTGTTTATTCTATCATCTAGATATTTCCATTTCAAATTCAATATGTTAAATCTCATATTTTATAAAAGTTCTTAGTAAAATATTTTAGCTTTTTTTTTAATGATCTCATTTAAGTCTAGATTATATTTGAAGATTGTTAATATTTTAAAATGATTTGCAAATGAACATGTTAATTCAAATTCATAAAGAATATTTTAGAAAGTAAAGATATCAACTATTAATATTGTCATTTTTAATAGTTTTGTCTTTCTAGCTTTTATGTAAAATCTATTAAGCTAATAAACTCAAAACATGTAAATTTTATACTATTCAAAATATAATCAAATTCTTTTCTGCTTTCATTTGTATGTTTCTATATTCATTTCTACTTTGAATTTTTCTCAAAAAAAAAGAAATATGATAATTATTTTTTCAATAAATTGCACAATCTATATCCTTTCTCATTTCCATTTCTATATTCAAATTTATCCACTATCTTTAATTTTCAGTTATTTTAAATTTCAACATTAAAACCTCCATGATATTTCAAAACTATTATCTCAGTGATCTAAAGCTTTACATGCCAATACAAAAATTAGTAATTTTTCTTCACAGTGAGAATTTTTTTCAACTTGAAGTTTATGCATATCTTCCATTTACCAAAGAATTCTAGCTGATATATGAAGACTTTCATAATGTTGTATTTAAATCTTTTTTTTATGATGAATCTTAATCCACTTGTGCATTATGCTAAAGTAAATGCACATCGGCTTTCCGTATCAATTATTTTTTCTTTTTGTTCTAATTTCAAAAATCTGATGATGATCACTTAATTTTAGACAATTTTCATAAGAAGCAAGACATGCAATTAAATTCATGAAAAAGCTCAAGATAATGATAGAATTATAATCATTATTTTAAAAGAAGCAGGTGTAGAATTATAATCACTATCTTAAAAAAATAAGGTGAAGAAATAATTTTTTTTTTGACAAACTTGTATACCAAATATCTAAATGTTAAAGATGTACCAGATGATTAGAAGAATGCAGTATTAATATTTAAAACAGTAATAAAAAAATATTAGAAATTACAGGCCTATCACTATTTTATCAGTTTTATATAAAAAATTTATCAAAATAATTACAACTCATCTACAGCGAACTTTGGATTTTAACCAAACTGGATTTAAAAGTGGTTTAATACAGTGGTTCATATCCAAGTATTCAGAAAAGTTATAGAAAGAATCGATGAATATGAGTTGCCATTATGCTTTGGATTTGTAGATTATAAAAAGACATTTGATTCTATAAATATTTCTCCAGTGATTAAAGCATTGAATCATTAAGATATAGACCTAGGACATTGTCATATTCTGAATATTGATAAAAATGCAAGAAATATAAGGGAGTAAAAAGTAAATGGAGATTATTTAAGTCATCTAGAATAGCGGTCGACAACCTTTTAAATATTGCAGATTACTAACATAATTTTTAAAGGTACTAATTAATATGAACAATGAGTATAATATACATATATATTTATTAATAATTTTAACACATGGGTGCACTATAATCAAATTTGATGCCTAGTCAATTGTACAGAATTCTGTATTCTTATTTTGTTCTTTTTCTATACCTCTGTCTGAGTAGGGGTTAATTAAATGCCTTTGAAATAATGTTTTGCAAGTCACAGGAGTATTTTGTATAAATCAATTAGCAATATAAATGTTCTTGTTCTATTTTACATATAATAAATACAGTTTAAACAAAAATTACTTTTTATTTAAAAATTTATTAAATGAGCTAAGTGAATTTAAATAATATCTGAGAATTTCTTTGGGGACCATTAAAATTACATCGCTGACCGATGATCTAGAATTTATAAACAATGTAGTTGTTTTTGCAAATAATGCTTTATTGTTTTTGCAAATAATGCTTTAAAGTTTCAGGAAATATTGCAAGAGATATCAGATGAAAGTAAGAAAGTATGATTTAAGGTAAATGTTAAAAAGCTAAAGTAATGTTCAATAAATTTTCTCAAAAAAAAAAACAAAACAACTACAAGTATCTTGGTTAGATTATTACTACAAATGAAAACATAATGGATGAAATTAATCATAGAATTAAACTTGGTTGGAGTGCTTTTGGTAGAAATAATTTAATACTAAAAGAAAATATGCCTACACATTTGAAAAAGGTTTTTTAATAAATGTGTTTGACCAGTTCTTATTTACAGATCTAAGACTTTGACTCTTAACAAAGAGCAATACTGAGACATGAGACCACTCAATGAAGTATGGAGAGATAAATGTTAAAAATACCAAGAAAGAGATTGAAAATGAAATATATGGGAGAGAGAACAAACAGATGTTACTGATATCATTGCAAGAATTAAGAGACTGAAGTGGAGTTGAACATATTGGTAAAAGAGATGATAATGGATAGATAGTGGAAATCTTAAACTGGATTCCAAGAGACTAAAAGACCTAGAAAGAGACTACATGCGAGACAGATGGACGAAATAAGGAAGTTGGCTGGGATGATGTGGAGAAGAGAGGCTAGAGATTGGAGAATATGGATTGAACTTGGAGAGATCTTCATTTTACAGTGGATCAATAATGGTTGAAAATGATTTTGATGAATGATCATACAATCTTCATTTAAAAATAATCTGTAGTTGTAGATAGTCAAGTGAAACAGTGTTATTGAATGAAGGCCTCTTAGATTTACAATCTAATGATTTTAGAATTCACTGCTTTCAAATGCTAACTGCTGCCTTGGATAACAACCTTACAGCTTCGACTACCCAATGATCATAATTTATTTTTATCTAGCATTAATAAAAAATAATATATATATATAAACATTTATATACACATATATTCTCCCCTCATAAAAACTCAATTTATGTCTCAGTAAAAAGTGCCAGGAAAAAGAAAGACTATAGTACTTTTTTAGTCTTAAAGTCAGAGGTAAGAGCTGAAAAAATTGCCATGCTAGATAATGCATGTTTATTATAAAAATAGATAGAAAAAACAGGTGCACTAAGATGAATGAAAGAAGTGGATATTAAAAATTTACTATAATTAATTCATTTAAGCATCAGAAAAAAATGAAATGATAAAATTCGTTTTGTGTAATTATGCATATATATACATATACACAATAAATTGAACCTCTGCCATTATTATAAATAATATTAAAATACTATGACAGAGTATACTTGTTAGAAGTGGTGGTCGTGTGATGTTTAATGGTTTATACTTGTTATACTGTCAAAAGCATTTTACAAGCTCTAAAATGCTTGATAGAATTATAATTTGGGAGAAGAAAAGAAATAAATAATTACAGAATTATATTTTATTTTTATTCTCTGTTGCAGTGTGTTAATATTATGTATATGAAATGAACAATATACTATTGATTTCAGTGTCATCCATGTGGTTTCACACATGAGTTTTTTTAAAATTTAAAAAAATATTTAAAACTCTCCTTTCAAAAAAAGGTATTACAAATAACACAATTAGATAAGAGATTAAATAATAAAAAAATCAGACAAATAAAGTGTTATGCAAATTAATCAATTTAAATAAATAAAAAAAAACTGGCTGTTCAAAACAGAAAGCAGTAAAATGAAAAAAAAAAACAAAGAGAAAAAAAGTTTACAGTTAGTTGCATTTTAATGCAGCTGAAGTAAAATAAAAAAAAAAATTCAAATTGTATTATATACATATGTTATATTAACTTTGTAAAAAAACCTTTTTCTTAATTCATGTTGATTGAATGTTGTTTGTAGAAATTGTTAATTTTTTTTTAAACTGATAATAATGGAAGATATAATATTCGTTTCAAATGTAATATATCTATGCATAAATTGTCCAAGTATTATACAATTAGAGTAAATAATTATTAACAGTTTAGGTGCATGCTTTAATTGCATCTGTCAGGGTCATTTGTCCTTAAGCAGCTGTATGTTTGATTGCTGAGTAATAGGTTTTGTGTCGGTGAACATATATACAATTGTTGTTCATTGTCAATTAGTTTAAATATATCCATACTGGTATAGGCACATTTATTCCTATTTTTAATAAAGTAGAAATTGGACTCAAAATGAGCCAATCCTGTAAAAGTTGTAGTTTTATTAAATTGAAATTAGGACTTAAAAAACGATCATTCCTTATATATGCATATATCTATAATAGAAAACTTATGAGTGAGATAAATAATTTATATTTGTAGGTTTATCTAGACATAGAGTTATATCTTAAGTTTATTGAAGTGCAGATTTGCTGTATAGAAAATGTACTCGATTATCTATAACTATATTAATATTATAATGTAATTGAAGATTAAGATTAAACTTAGCAAAGAAATGTTGGATATTTTATAAGAAATTTTTGTTTTCCTGGTTGCATATGAAATAAGACAATAAAATGTAAGAGATTGGAGAAAAGGCTTTGTTAAAAAAAAGTTAAATGTCAACTGATAATTATGTTTTGCAATTAACCTATTGTTATATAAGTGTTAGCCTCTTTAAAAGTAATATTATATGGTTTATATTCATTTATCATGAGTAACTTGTGTTTTTTATGATCTACCTAGTTATTGCAAATAGGGATTGTATGTAGTGGTCATCATTATTTTATCAAATAAAATATGGTTAAAAAACATGTGCGCCGGTTTATTACCTGATGTTTAAAGTCAGGTGGCACCTTATAAATTATATAAATTAAAAAAAAAAGGTAAATCATTGAAATATGCTCAGTCAGACCATTATAATATATATAAATACTTTTTTTAAAATAATTACTAAAAATGAACAATAAAGGAGAACAATATATGCTCTTGAGTAAGTTGTTGGAAAATGGATTTTATAATCTAAGAATTCTATTGAAAAAGAGTACTGATCAAACAACAAAACATATGATCATCATTATTTTTAGTAGTTTGTATTTGTTTTCCATGTTAACAAAAAAAAAATTACATTATATATTCAAGATATATTATTAGGCAATAATCCTATATTATAATGAGTTATTGTTTGATCTATTAAGTCAATAGTCCTCAATAACTTTTGAAATTCCTTGACGTACATAAAAAAATGCTATAGAAATAGAGAAATATTAAAAAAATATTAAAATGAAAATTTTCTAAATACAAAACTGAAGTGGATTTTTGAAAAAGAATTTAAGAGAAATGGGTATACTAGGAAAGTAATTTTTAACCTTCAAATATTGATTGAAATTCATGATAATAAATAGAGAAATAACAATGGGTTTTTGTCAATATAAAAAAGGTATTTGATAACATAAATTGTGGCATATGACAGAAGATTAATATATCATTTATATAAGAACCAACCTGGTATTAATAAAAATGATGAGAACATACACACACAAAAAGTGTAATACAAGATTATGATTTATCGCCTTTGCTTTTCAATATTTATATTGAAGAAACCATGAGAAAATTTAGTAATAATGTAAAGAGAAATTTAAAACTAGATGGCAAACTATTTAGTACAATATACTTTGCAGATGATATAGTTTTAAGAGTGAAGTGTGAATTGGATGTATAATTGATGTTAAATAATTTTGATAATCTGCTAGAAAAAGTATGAAAGATGAAAATTAATATACGAAATATTTTAGAGAGAGAAATTTAAATGAATAAATTGTGAATGGAATTAGAAACATTTAAACATGTCTGGCTTTTAAGTACTTAAAAAGCTTAATAAGATCAGATGGTAAAAGTAGAAGAAATATAAATATTAGAATTGCACAAGTCAAAGGAGCTTTTAACAGAAAATGAAATTATTTAAAAATACCTCATCACAATCAAAAAACATTTCATCAAAAGCTACATCTCAAAGGTGGTCTTAAATAGATTGTCTGTTTAGATATAAAAAAGACAAATTAAGAGCATTTGAGATATGATAGTACTGCATGATGAAGGTTTTATAGATGTCCCAAATGAAAAATAAGGGAGTACTGAGATATTAAAGATAGAAGTATTTTGGAGGGCATTACTCAAAGAAAAAAAGCATGATCGATAACGTGATATAAACATTTGGAATGGTAAAAATTATTCCTGAAAGAATAATGATGCAAGGCCAAGGAGGTAAAAAAGATGAAATACGTGCTTGCATTAAGTGAAAAGCCATCTTATAGCAAAAGCCATCTTATAGCTTGAAAGAAGATCTGGAAAGAAAGTCAAAGAATTATGTTGCCCACAAACCTAAAAATGTAGATGAGAAAGAAAAAAAACTTTAGGGATAAAAAAAAAAAGTACTATCTATATCTTGATAATTTAATGATATATTTTCTAATTAAATATAATATCTGATAATCTTCAAGCCAAGAATTTCATCTTTTTTTTGTTTGCACCATTTAGGAGAAACAAAAAAGTGTTCTGTCTGGATTTCTGACTACAATTTTTTATGTTGTTACATTTTTAATGTTGTTAATATTTTCTAATTCAATAATTCTTTTAATCCAAGATTTATTCTTTTAATATTTTTTTAAAATCAATATAGGCAATAGTTCCAACGGTGTATGATTAACTACTAATATGTTCGTTTTATTCCTTAGAGGCCATTTATAAATGAGTACGACTATTCTAATTCTAAAATAAAAGGGGAAAAAAGGGAGTTTATGCGCAATCCTTTGTTATATTAGTGAGAGAAATGATTGATGGCATGCATAGTAAAAGATTCACAATGACCAAGTCTAGTACCAACTTAAGTAAATGAATACAGTAAGAAAAAAAAATTAAAAAATGGAAGAAAAAAAACTATGATTATGAACTTAGTTATAAATGTTAATAATTATTATTAGCAAATTAAGTTAAAAATGATAACTAATATTCACATTTCATTCAATTATATATATATTATTATTTATATAATTTCAAAATTTATAATTCTGTGAAGATTTATTTATCAACATAAGCACATACACACACAACATTTTGGAATGATAAACAGTACTACTTTTGACTACTTCCCTCATAACCAATATTAAAAGAAATGAAACATATTCTCATAGGAAATAAAATAGATGCTGTGATTTTACGAGCCTTATTGTATGTGTTAGCACATTATCCATTTACTACAGAATCACAAAACGTCTTAATAACACTTCTTACTTTTCCTTTTTAAAGAAGGCAATTTTCATAAACAGATTTTGTAATTCTAAAAAAATACACAAGCGCTAACAATGATATTCATGAAGCTTAAAAAACCACATGATATTTTCTGTTCACATAAAATAAATAAATTTAATTTCAGTTGGCACTGATTAGGATTAAAATAATCAAAGGTACTTCCGACACTAATATTACATACCATTAATCATAATTAAATTTATTACTTATATAATTTAACAAAGAAAAAGAATATTACGATCATATCCACTTTATAAAATATGATAGAATACATAATAGTTAATGCGACTTTTATTTATAACTCTTGTTTAATTTTCTTGAAACAAATTCTGATCCATAATATATTCATTAACAGAGAAACACACTTTTGCATGGCAGTTGGGAATTTCCCACACAAGTCTGAATCCTGTTAACAGCACCATTTTGCTATGTCCTAGGTTTAATTTTAAACCAAGCAGATATCGAATATAATTGACACACATTAAAGGGTTTTGTTTAATTAACATTTATTTATTAACAAGTAATAATGAACAAATGAAGAAAACATGTTAAGGTATAAAATACTTTTTCAGTCCGAATAACAGTAAAATAATGAATACCCATTATGTACTAAGTTTACTTCACCAACGGTTTGTACAATTCTTCCAAAAGTGTTCAGTAATTTTAACACCTTTACACTTTGCAGCTGTCAGCAAAATTCGACAACAAAGCTCTCTCTCTTTATTATTCTTTGACAGTTACAACTATGATTCCATAATGAAGTCTCTTTCATTTTGTATCTCATCTTCCTCAAGTTTATTATTAGCAAAGTCTATTTGGAGCACTCTCTTCTAATTTTTAGAATAATTCAGCACAAAATATGCATGTTTGAGAAAGATAATCGCTGATGAAAACATAAACATACTGACTTAGTACAAATCTAAGCAGACCTTCCAAAAGTATATTATTTAATTATATACTAAGACATACATTAAAACTAAAAATTAGACATAAATTTTTTGTTTCGAAAAAATATATAAGTTCTTACCTTTATTTCTCCCTGACCTTCTTCACAGCATGATAACAGATCCTTGAGCAAAAGCTGATATTTGGTAATCCTTTGGACAGGTTTTATTAAATAAGCTGCTATTGATAAACCAAGTTGATGCTTTTTTTGAATATCCTATAATATATATATATATATAGATAGATAGATAGATAGATAGATAGATAGATAGATAGATAGATAGATAGATAGATAGATAGATAGATAGATAGATTAGATAGATAGATAGAGATAGATAGATAGATAGATAGACAGATAGACAGACAGACAGACAGAGAGACAGACAGACAGACAGACAGATAGATAGATGGATGGATAGATAGATAGATAGATAGATAGATAGATAGATAGATAGATAGATAGATAGATAGAGAGATAGATAGACAGACAGACAGACAGACAGATAGATAGATAGACAGATAGATAGATAGATAGACAGATAGATAGATAGACAGATAAATAGACAGGTAGACAGAGAGACAGACAGACAGACAGACAGACAGACAGACAGATAGATAGATAGATAGATAGATAGATAGATAGATAGATAGATAGATAGATAGATAGATAGATAGATAGATAGATAGATAGATAGATAGATAGATAGATAGATAGATAGAAGTTGGCTATTATATATCTATAAAATTCTAATATTTTATTTTTCCAATACACTTAAAGATTCATTTATAGTAAAAGGAGAATAGAGAAAAAAATATTATTCCAGTACAAGTAAAATGTGATTAATAAAAAAATCCTAATTCCAGGATTTTTTTTATTTGTGAACTTTTTCGATTTCCATATTAGATTTTTTACTCTCATGTTCTAAACCCAAACTCTCCTAAGATAGGAAAATAAACTATCAATCACCTCACAGTAGATATTTACTGAATGTTTATAAATGTGTGTATAAATTAATCTATTATAAAAAATTAAAAGATCACATTTGAAATTTTAATTGGATAATAGATTTTCAATTAATAGTGCAATTAAAACAATTTTGTATTGACCTATATAAAGACATATATATATAAATAAGGTATACTACTACATGCAATGTTAAGAGATGGATAAATCATTAATTCCATTTAGTTAAAATTTTCAACAACAGCAACAACAAAAAGAAATAGATTCAACAGGAAAATGAAATTAATACAAGCCGAAGTGATATATTTGAATTAAAATAATTACAATTTGAAGAAAAAAAAAATCCTATTGTAATGAGAAGTTTGAGAATATAATTGAAATGCATAAAACTTGAATATGTGCCCACTTATTTGTCTATTTATCTAAAGTCTCATTGAAATTGATCTCTCTCTCTCTCTCTTTTTTAAAAAAATATGATTAAAAAAATATATTTTCAGATGAAAATTTAAGTTGAGATAAAATAAATTTCTCAAACATTATATTTAGTTTGTTAAAAAATTAACTTTGCACACTTGTTTTTAAAAACAAATGAACTACCATCTGACATCTATTGGTAACTACAGTTTACATTAGATGCATAGCCATGATGGAAAAAAAAAAGCATATTATAATAAAATGTTAGTAAAAAAAAATCAGTGAGGCTATTGTATTTATTAATTAAATATTCATGGATTCATTTAATCAGGGCTTCATTACAATAATAATAACAAAAAGCAGTTTACATAAAAAAATATGAAAATTTAATTTTCAAGTTTACATTATAACCATTCATTGTGACCAATCACAAACTATCACATTCTACAGCAAATGGATTAGGTTAACTGGAAAAGAAACATGCAATTAAAATCATTGGTAATAATATCATTTAGACATTGTATCTTTGGCATTTTATTAACATCAATTTTCATTGCAAGAAGGAAAATGATAGTAATTTTATTTTTATTGTCATCTTAATCATTTAAATACTAATTTTTAAAAATGTTTTTGGTAAAATTAATAACATCAAATTTTCAAGCCACTTTTTTTTATTGTTCTTTTCTTTTGTTAATATTTTTGGTACTTTCAACTTATCCCCATGTGGCTACAAGAGACACTGCTTCCTGTGTCAACCACAGAAATATTCAGAGTAGAGGGCCAAAAGCAGTGATGCAAGTTCCAGCCACTAGGTAGTGCTGTTCACCATGCGTACACACAGGAACCTTATGTCAAGTAGCTGCCAGCACTACTGCCCACTTCGTGACACTGATAGCCATACGTAAACACATATAGCTTACATCGTCTGCTACCAACAACTACCAGCGATCTAGCCCACTATGTGGCGGTGTTTCACCATGCTACACATGGAAAAACTGCACCGTTTAGAAGTGATATTGATACTCGTTTGCTAGTGTTGTTTTATATGCATGTTCTTAAAAGATCTATAGTGTATAATGTGAAGGTGTGATTAATATACAAACCACAACTATTTAAATCTACTTTCAAAGGTAAAAATGTTACATTGAATTTCACTCTCTGATAAATCTATGTATTTTTAAATTATTTGCTTTTAAAAATTGATCTCTTTTTTTTCTCTAAAAATGTTTTTTTCTTTTTTTAAAAAGGTAATTTTTACGATTTCTTTTTTACTGCAATCTTTCTTTCAAAACTGCCCAGTCTGCCAATCTTTCTTTAAAAAATGCATTGTTTTAAAAGGTGATTGTTTTAAACTTATTATTTTGAAATTTCCTTGTGAGTATATGACATTTTTAGTTATTAAAAAGTTTTAAATACAACTTCAATTAATATTTATGCCTTAAATATTTTTTTACTCGATTTTTACACTGAAGAGAGCTCATGGATATATGACCACACGCTATGCAAACTGCAATTCTCCTACATTTTATTAAGTCTACAAAGAATACAATTTTTATAGGGATTGTATTCTTCAATTTTATGAATCCTATATTTTGTTTGTTATTTCACAAAAATCTGTTTGATGTTTTATTGCTTACACACATATTAATTTTAGTAAATTTATTTTTTACCGAAGATAGTAAAACTTGAATGGTTTATAAATTTATTTAGATCTTATATTACAAATAATACATTTATGTGTATACATAAATTGTATTGTAAACTTCCTTTAAATTTGAACTGAATAGATATTTTAATATATTTAAAGGAGTGTTTGATTTGCTTTCCCTCAAGTAATTTAAAAATATTTATTGTGAAAGAAACTCTTGATAAACAGATCAAAATCTCTATAAACTGCAGCATACGGTTTTTAGTTAAAATATGAACCGAAATATAATTTGTATTAGTTTAATATTATTTGAAAGTATAAAAAAAAAAGTTTTACAAACAATCACCTTTTAAAACAACACATTTATTAAAGAAATATTGGCAGACCGGGCAGTTTTGAAAGAAAGATTGTAGTAAAAAAGAAGTAAAAATTACCTTTTTTTTTTTTTAAAAAAAAAAAAAAAACATTTTTAGAGAAAAAAAAGTGATCGATTTTTAAAAGCAAATTATTTAAATATACATAGATTTATCAGAGAGTGAAATACAATGTAACATTTTTACATTTGAAAGTAGATTTAAATAGTTGTGGTTTGTATATTAATCACACCTTCACATTATATGCTATCGATCTTTTAAGAATGTGCATATAAAACAACACTAGCAAGCGAATATCAATATCACTTCTAAATGGCACAGTTCTTCCATGTGTAGCATGGAGAAACAGCGCCATGTAGTGGGCTAGATCGCTGGTAGCAGACGATGTAAGCTATATGTGTTTATGTATAACTATCAGCACCACCAAGCGGGCAGAAGTGCTGGCAGCTACTTGGCATAAGGTTCCTGTGTGTACACATGGTGAACAGTGCCACTTAGATGCTGGAACTTGCATCACTGCTTTTGGCCCTCTACTCTGAATATTTCTGTGTGGACACATGAAACAGCGCCTCTTGCGGCCACATGGGGCATAAGTTGAAAGTACCATATTTTCATTTATGTTTTAATCAGTATTTGTAATTTTCTTACATTAGCAAATAGATATTCTTTTGTATATGGTGAAATATGATACAATAATCTATTTCTTTATATTTTTAAATTAAAATACACTACCTATATGTATATGCTCTCTATATAAGCAAATTAATTTTTAACCAAAATTTAAACCATACCAATCAATCACACAATATACTAAAATAATAACCAATCAGCTCAAAGTTAATGAGACTTAATTATGCATAAATTTACTAGTTAATGATTTAAACTTGGGCTAAGAATTAATTTGTTCATATATTACTACAACTTTAATGTTAACACATTTTGTTCATACTTTATATATTGCAACAAAGGTGTTTCAGAGATTAGTGAATGTGTAGCTTAAAATAGCTTAGAGAAAGTGATTAATAAAATGTAATTGTCTAAAAAATATTAATTCAACTTTCAAGCGCTTAGATACTGTGTTAAGGAAAGTTTATAATAAATGCATTTTGCATCAAGTTTAGCATTTTTGAGGCCTCATACTCATAGCACTCAAAGGTGAAAGAGTCGTGTATTGGTGGTGAATATTGCTCTGCTCCAATATCATTATTTGTTTTGATTGGTTTGTGTAGAAGAGCTTTTGTGATTTGTCTAATAATCATGTTGCTACTTTATTTAAAAAATATAAATGCTATATATTATGTAAAAGTAGTAATTTTTGATTGGTTTGTGTCAAATAGTTTTTGTGATTTGCCTAATAATCATGTTGATACTTTATTTAAAAAATGTAAGTGCTATATATTATGTAAAAGTCATAATAATGTATTTCAAACAGTTAAATAGCTAAAAGACAATATAACAAATATTATTAGTCAAAAAGAGAAGGAGGCTGTTGTAAAATTCAATAATGTTATACTTAATCTGAAACTAATGCATAAAATAGGTTATGTGTCATTTATTTATAATTCAAAATATTTTGACTCTTAAATCAAAAAAGAGGCTAGATGAATATGGAAACCATTCATGGCTAGATATAGAATACATGTTAATATATTCAATAATTAAAAAATTGTTATTGCATAATTTTGTATTGTGTGCCTGCAAACAATGCTAAATGAAATATTTATAACTGAGTATAGAAAGAGGGGAGGATGTCATTCTTCATGTATAGTAGTCACTTTCTCTATACTAAATAGTTAGAATTGATAATGGTAAAATAGCCAAAATTATAAACTGTATACAATTTTTTTTTTTTGAAAATAGCAAATCATGGGAACAAATAATTTGTTAAAACTGTACTGAATAATTTATTACATGAATTTGTTATAGCCTAATATTATGTGATTTGCAAAAAAATTAAGACCATAAAAAAACACACATGTATATATTATAAATTAACTTTTATAAATTAAAAAAAAAAGGGTAATGAAATTCTATAAATTTTTAATTAGGAAAATACATCAATACACAACTTAATTGGATTAAAATCAGAAATGAAAAACATCTCATGGCATGTGACCATTAAAAAGAAAAAAAACCTAACGTAATAATTTGAAAAACAAGCTATTGATTTATGAGTAAAGGTAAGAAAATTGTGATGTAAGCAGAAGAGCTAGGTATAAAAGGACTAAGAAGTTAATTTACACGATTCACTAGAATTATTTCTAGAGATTTAACTTGATACCACACTATTTACAGTTATATTAAAAGCAAATAATAAGTTAAAATGAACCAACCATCACTTCATCTGATCATAGAAAATATCAGCCTAGCATTGGGAAGAAGTAATTTCCATTAAATTTTTCCAATATCTATTATCAAAAATATTTCCAAGAACAAAATTTTTATGATTCTTAGAGGAAGTAAATATAGAGCAAAAATAATCTAATCAAATGTTCTGTATGTATAAGAAATCTGTAGACTGCCATAATAAGTGACTCCTGACTTGTAATAGAAATTGGAATAACATAACATGATAGAAAGCTGATTGACTATCATACATTAGATTTATAGAGAATAGCAATATGAAAACAAACAATAAAGAATCACTAAAAGACAGCACAGTACTGAATGATATTTTAGATCAACTAAAATGATTGAAAAATAAACCTTAAAAAATATTTAAGGCCTACAAAATAAATGAAATTGAATAATATAGATTTTTTATTAAGCAAAATTTTCTGACAAAAAATATTTTGAGACTGTTTTTATTAAATGCTTTTATTGATTTAGAAAAATTGGTTTGTCTGTTAACTTTTAGTTAGAATAAAAGTTTCAAATCAACATTTAATATATTTAAATTCAATATAATTGCTTAAAAATTATATATAACTAAATTATATCACCCTAATCCATTTGAACTACTTATCTTTTCAGTCCAACAACTAATTTGATAGATATGGAACAGAGAGCAGAAAAGATATAAAAAATATTCAATAACTTTATTAATAATCATTCTTAGAATTTTCATTTGTTTTAAATAATGGTCATGAGAGGGTACTTTAATTTTTTTTCTTTTAATTTAATACTTTTAAAACCATTTTAAATTCTGTATACATATTTAGTATGTGTACATAATTATATATTTAAAATTTTCTATTTTTATTTTAACTTTATGAGCATTTGAACCAAATTATTTCGTCTTTTGGACAATTCACCCTCTAGTGAATTTTTTCATAAGTATTATACGTTAAAATGTGTTTACAATGGTATATTTTATTATAATAATTTTTTCCCTAAAAACTGCATGTTAAAAGGCAGGAAATTAAAAATTCCCACCCTTACAACAGACATAAGCCCTGCCCTGACATGTTCAGCCACTGTCTCTTGCCAAAGCTGTAAAATGTTTGGCATATCATGACATTGCAGTTTCCAATGATGCAAAATAACATGAAACTTAATAGTCAAAGTTATATAACTAACTTAATAGCGCTCCTGTGGCGTCTATCTATACAATGTTAAGTCGAGCATATAATTAGGCTGAGATATGCAGGTTAGCATGTTAACCTAGATTAGGATATACACTGGTGCTAGATAGGCATTTAATATAAAGGGAGAGAAAACTGGTTTATTATAGGTTTACCTATTGAAACAGTAAGATTTGTATTCAAATCTTAGTTTGACCTTAGTTCTGTCATCGCTCCACCTTTCATCCATTATTATTAGTTTACATAGGTCCTGACCTTGAATATTGGACTTTGTTTGTAATACTATAACATGTATGTACAGTTATTTAAAAGCATTATGTGTATACATACACTCCAATATAGTCTATTTTAAAATAATGCACTGCAAGTGATTGTTAAATTGTCATGCATAATTTTGCATAAGGTCATATAATCGTATTATTAATATTTTAATCATATTTATGCCATATTTTTAATTTACAAAATCCAAAATAGTTTTATTTAAATGTAAACGTTTTGTTATCATTTAGGTCAGATTTGTATAATACTTAAATTATAAATCTTAAAAAAGTTCTTTTAATTGTAAATAGAAAGATATTTTAAAAATAGATATGCCCCTGCTAATTAGAGTGCAAATCATAGCGGGAGGGGGAAAAGATTACAGAACTAAAAAAGTATTCTTAAACTTATAATTGTAAATAAAATGTTTGTTAAAAGCATTTCTAATTATGTCATGTAAGGTAAATTAAAAGGTGGTTGGATTGAAATTGAAATTTCAACATGTGCCACTAATGCATCCGTGACCTAAAGGTATACATAGCACAGACCAGAGAGACCGCTTGGATGGATGACACAGTTGTTTGATGGATCCGAGAGATAAAGAAAAAGAGAATAAAAGCAACTGGTTATTAAAAGGAGATCAGAGCTATTAAAGTGAAAAGTATGCTGTTACCATTTATTTCTTATCCAGATCGTAATTTTCATTTAGC
Source organism: Epiperipatus broadwayi (assembly GCA_028023455.1). Classification (NCBI taxonomy): domain Eukaryota; kingdom Metazoa; phylum Onychophora; class Udeonychophora; order Euonychophora; family Peripatidae; genus Epiperipatus; species Epiperipatus broadwayi. Next base: position 11,152,127 of record JAQFVV010006201.1, read on the forward strand.
AATGTGCAAGGAGTAGGCAACTGCTGCGCTTCTCTGGGCTGTGGCTATGGAGATACGGAGCTTCCCATAAAAATGCAATAAACTCGAACTTAGACTGCTGCCTGCTTATTTTCTCCTAAATGTAAATGCTATTCAACATGGAACCTCGGACTCTCTCATCAAGTGTGCACACTTCCACTAGTCAAAGGTAAACGATACCCAAGATTAAAAGACTCTTTTGAACTCTAAAGTTAAATTTTATTCTCTGCTGTACCTTTAATATTTCATATCATAAATCCAACATAATGTAATTTTCCACTAAACTCTAATATCGATTTTGTACATTGTGTAAAAGTAATATTATATTTATAACTCATTAAATCAATCTATTCTTATTCTTCTACTTGGGTATATAAATTTTTGTTTGTTATTAGTTAGATATTATATTTCATGCCTGCCTGATTTGCGAGCCTATGTTTTCTTCCCATTTTTTTTATTAGCAAAAGAGTTGCCACTCTTTTGTGACATTCGATTCACGTAAACCCGTATCTTTTAATAAATACTCAGCTCGGGAATTATAAATTTTAATTCAATATGTATTATGAAGACGAGATCTTCTAATTATTAATATAGTGTATTAGCTACTTGACGATCATTCATTTTAAAGTTAGTTTGTTAAGTCTTTAAATATAAAGCAGTACTGTTTTATAAAAGATGAGGAAAGGAAATAAACAGTAAATTGTTTGCTTAGTCATGTGGGGATTGGAGGTAGATTTTGTATTTTAAAAGCATAGAGTAGATAAATGTGTTTGCATTATATGTGTGAACTGCGCTTGTTTATCGATGCCTTAAATTTAAACTGCAGAAACGAAATAGAGGTACTTTAAATGTTTTAGTTCCCATAATCAAAAAGCATACAAAATGACTCCAATGGTAACTAACCTTGTCATGCATTCGGGATGGAAAGGCTATGAACTCATACTGATGCCACACTTGTGACCACTCCTAAGGGCTCCGAGCCAATGTTTGACCATCCCTCTCGCCTCCAACGTTTCTCAGCAGTCATCCTCCTAGAAAGCCAAATCTTTTTATAGCTCGGCAGCATCCAAACTATTGCAGGTCGCTTTAATAATGATTATGAATGTCTATGCTAGATCTATTTCCACTCCTCCACATCTGCTAATCTATTAATAATTTGTTAGCGCATATTAATATTAAGAAAGTAAGGAATGATTGCTGGGTTGACAGCTGCACTCATCATTATGACCTCATAGCATAATCTCATAACAGTTGCAACTTAAATGTGAGGCATGAGATACCCTGGTAGCATAATAAATTATGTGTATATTAATTAATCATTATCAAATATTTATATATATCTATTTCTATGTTTGCGTGTCTGCTTGATTTAATAATAAAATTTGATGTCTCATTTCATTATCAAACTAGTATTAAGTATATAGCAGTGGCCATTAATATTAAATAATTTAATAAGTCTCTTGTTTACCTGACCACCGGGCCTTGAAAATATTTATTGTTATGGTATAGGCGTTGTCACATGAGTTTTGTTGTGAAATGAAATGACTGTTCAAACATGGTACAGTAGGACCTGAACTAGTCTATTGTGCTGCTCTTCGAACATGGTGGTGGAATTTTGCAACATGTTAAACAGGCATACGAGTTCTTACCATTACATAGTATATTTTTTTAGCCGCTGGCGCCCAACATGGGCGAATACAAAAATACCCTGACAGTAGGCAGAAGTGAAATTTTTTATATATATTGTTTTATAACTGCTAATACTACAAAGTGAAAGATTAGTAGTATACCAGAAATATAGTGGGATGAGATGTCTTAAAAGCGAATTTATAATGTGGTAATTTAAATGAAAAAAAAAATGAAATGAGATATTGAGCAGACAGCGGACATGGAATGGGTATAAAAGGTACGAACGTATATAAAAGAGTGATAGTGAAGCACACTTGGATCTAAAAAAATTATGTATGAGAGCCAGAGGAATAATAGCAGCAGCAAATTGTAATTAATCTATAGGGGTAGCAGCCAGAGTAGGGTAAGATAAGTAGAAAAAATAGTGGGAAGAGCAGATATAGCCATAGTATTGGGGGAGTATATCAATAAGACATTAGATATCAAAACAGCAACAAATAGCAAAAATAATAGCTAGTAATAAGTCATTAAATAGTAATAATCAAAAAATATATAGCAAAGGTAAACCATGGGAATTGGAAAGAGTTTGCAAGGTAGAAACACCACAAGAGCCAAGAGACTTCCAGATAAAGTTCATAGAAGAAATGTTTAGGCTGGAAAAGAGATGAGGGAATCAACAGGAAAGGAAAGAAATGAGGGAATTGTATGAACAAAAAGGAAATTAAGATAGAAAAAAATTATGGAATGCAAGGAATGTATAATTAACAAACAAAAAAGAATAAAACAAGATGGAAGACAAAGTCATGAAAATAGTGAGGGACTTGAGGTAAAAGGGATAGAGGGCCCACTAGGAAAGCAAGAAGAAGATGTCACATCAGTCACCAGATATGACCAAGGATAGAAAGAAAGCAGCCCCAGAACAGGCATGGAAACTCGAGAACGTGAGATTGTGATTGTACAGTGATCTGGCAGAGTTTATACACATCAAAATTTTTCAAGGAGAAATAGGGGAGAACCTTCAAAAGCATCTCGAGAATATCCAAGATTTCCTCCTATCCTACCAGGTAAGGCAGAGTGAGCAAGTTGCCATCACCAGCCATCATCTATGAACACCACAATCAAGCAATCAGAACCCCAAGATGTACAAAAAATTCTCTACCTTATACCAAGGGCCTTATCTCATCCATAGCAAATGCGGACCAAATGTGTACCTACTGAACCATAAGGGCAATATAAAAGGGACCTACAATGCTTGGAGCCTCAAACATTGTGGACACCACCCACACGATCAAGGAATCTAACCAAAACAATTCCATAACGCTTGCCAATATCATCGAAGAAAATGAAAAAGGAAAGAAAAAACAAGCCAGTTTAACTTTATTTTGTTCATCAGCAGTAATGTATATATATAAGAGAGAGGGGATGTAGAAGCTAGTATATTAATCACTGATCCGAGTATATCATTTTACCTAAACCCAGGTTACAAAAAAAAAAAAAAGTATATAGAAAGAGAAAATATATATTCATGAATTCTAGGCATTATTTTTTTGTTTTTTTTCTCTTTATTAAAAAGGGAAGGTTCGTTTATTATTACCTATTCCGAGTAAGGAAATATGAAACAGTAAGATTTGTATTGAAATCTTAGTTTCACCGTAGTTCTGTCATCGCTCCACCTCTCACCCATTATTATTAGTTTACATAGGTCCTGACCTTGAATATTGGACTTTGTGCGTAATACTATAACATGTATGTACAGTTATTTAAAAGCATCATATGTATGCACACACTCCAATATAATCTATTTTAAAAAAACGCACTGCAAATGATTGTTAAATGGTCATGCATAATTTTGCGTAAGGTCGTATAATCGTATTAATATTTTAATCATATTTAAGCCATATTTTTAATTTATAAAATCCAAAATAGTTTTATTTAAATGTAAACGCTTTGTTATTATTTAGGTCTGATTTGTGAAATACTTAAATTATAAATCTAAAAAAAGTTATTTTAATTGTAAACGGAAAGATATTTTGAAAACAGATATTCACCTGCTAATTAGAGTGCAAATCATAGTGGGAGGGGGAAAAGTTTATAGAACTAAAAAAGTATTCTTAAACTTATAATTGTAAATAAAATGTTTGTTAAAAACATTTCTAATTACGTCATGTAAGGTAAATTAAAAGGTGGTCAGATTGAAATTTTAACATGTGCCATTAATGCATCCTTGACCTAAAAAGATATATGGCACATACGAGAAAGACCACTTGGATGGATGACGCAGTTGCTTGATGGATCCGAGAGATAAAAAAAGAGAATAAAAGCAACAACTGGTTATTAAAAATCAGAGCTATTAAAGTGAAAAGTATGCTGTTACTGTTTATTTCTTATCCAGATCCTAATTTTCATTTAGCAATGTGCAAGGAAGGAGTAGGTGACTGCTGCGCTTCTCTGGGCTGTGGCTATGGAGATACGAAGCTTCCCATAAAAATGCAATAAACGCGAACTTAGACTGCTGCCTGCTTATTATCTCCTAAATGTAAATGCTATTCAACCCAGAACCTCGGACTCTCCCATCAAGTGGGCACATTTCCACTAGTCAAAGGTAAACGATACCCCAAGATTAAGACTGTCTTTTGATCTCTAAAGTTAAATTTTATTCTCTGCTGTACCGTTAATATTTCATATCATAAATCCAACATAGGGTAATTTTCCATTAAACTAATATCGATTTTGTACATTGTGTAAAAGGAATATTATATTTATAACTCATTAAATCAATCTATTCTTATTCTTCTACTTGGGTATCTAAATGTTTGTTTGTTGTTAGTTAGATATTATATTTCATGCCAGCCTGATTTCCGAGCCAATGCTTTCTTCCCATTTTTTTTATTGGCAAAAGTTGCCACTCTTTTGTGACGTTAGATTCACGTAAACCCGTATCTTTTAATATTCAGCTCAGAAATTATAATTTTAATTCAATATGTATTATGAAGACAAGATCTTATAATTATTAATATAGTGTATTAGCTACTTGGCGATCATTCATTTTAAAGTTAGTGTTAAGTCTTTAAATATAGAGCAGCATTGTTTTATGAAAGAAGAGGGGGGGCAGTAAACAGTAAATCATTTGCTTAGTCATGTGGAGATTGGAGGTAGATTTTATATTTTAAAAGCATAGAGTAGATAAATGTGTTTGCATTATATTTGTGAACTGCACTTGTTTATCGATGCCTTAAATTTAAACTGCAGAAATTAAAGAGGTACTTTAAATGTTTTAGTTCCCATAATCAAAGAGCATATGAAATGACTCCAATGGTAACTAATCTTGCCACATGGTCGGGGATGGAAAGGCTATGAGCTCATACCGATGCCGCACTTGTGACCACTCCTAAGGGCTCTGACCTGATGTTTAGCTGTCCCTCTTGCCTCCGTTTCTCAGTGGTCATCCTCTTAGAAAGCTGAATCTCTTTATAGCTCGGCAGCATCCAAACTATCGCAGGTCACTTTAACGATTATGAATGTTTATGCTTGATCTATTTCCACTCCTCCACATCTGCTAATCTATTAATAATTTGTTAGCGCATATTAATATTAAGAAAGTAAGGAATGATTGCCGGGTTGACAGCTGCACTCATCATTATGACCTCATAGCATAATCTCATAACAGTTGCAACTTAAATGTGAGGCATGAGATACCCTGGTAGCATAATAAATTATGTGTATATTAATTAATCATTATCAAATATTTATATATATCTATTTCTATGTTTGCATGTCTGCTTGATTTAATAATAAAATTTGATGTCTCATTTCATTATCAAACTAGTATTAGGTATATAGCAGTGGCCCTTAATATTAAATAAATTTAATTAGTCTCTTGTTTACCTGACCACCGGACCTAGAAAATATTTACTATTGTTATGGTATACGCGTTGTCATGTGGGTTTTGTTGTGAAATGAAATGACTATGTTCGAACACGGTACAGTAGGACCTGAACCAGTCTATTGTGCTGCTCTTCAAACATGGTGGTAGAATTTTGCAACATGTTAACAAGGCATACGAGTTCTTACTGTTACACTATTTAATCTATGGCACATATCAAAATATTAATAAAGCTAGAAGGTGCGAAAGGGTCATTCACGGGCTTCAGCCTCAAAGGCGAGCCTACAACCACTCAACTTGCTACAAATAGGAACCTTAGTAGTTGAGGGAGAGGGATAAGCATTAATTATGAATAATCTAGATCCTTGCACCCTAATTCTAAAAGAGTGTGTTTTACGTAAACTAAGTGGATAAGTGTGACCTCCGCCAGCAACTCATCAAGAATCATGCAGCAAGCAGATAATTGTACATTGCGTACTAAATAAGGACACATCCGCAGCTTATATATTGTGCCCTTTTCTATAGGTTGGTAATAGTTCATAACAGTCAATTACTAAAAATTTTAAATTTAGAATATGTTCTTTTAATATGGTAATTGTATTAAGTCAATTATATCTTTAAAGTACAATTTGAAGCTAAAGAGAAGACGTAGTATATAAAATCATTTAAAAATCGTTATGTAAAGCTTTAAATATTGTTGCATATGGTTGTAAAAGCTGGCCATATTAAATAACACAGCTATAAATAATTAAAAGTATATTTAATAAGCTCAATTTTAATAGTCTTAAACGTTTAGATAAATAAATGTTATACAGTATTTAAATTTATAAACTATGTTTAATAATCAAAATTAATATAATATATTTTAAAAATAAACTTTATGATGGTGAAAATTATATCTAGTTCTATATTTTTAAAATTATTCTTCCAAATTTTTTATAATTATTTTATATAATATAATAAGTGTATCAATTTTTTTAAAACTGGGCAGAGAAATAGATTAAAAATCGTCTGTCAAAGTTATTAATCATGTGACTTTTAATGTATACTTTGACGCACACGCTTGTTAGAATTTAATAACAAAGTTTGTGTATTATAGAGTTGGATGTAATGATTATTATCATAGAAGTGAATATTAAAATATTACGTAGTTATTTCTAATGCTTAAATGATGTAATAAAGATGAATACATTCAAAATATAAAAATTAAATATTTTATTTAAATAAAAATAAATAAATTGAATATTAAGAAATGGAATAAGTTATTAAATGTTATTTTAAAAGTTATTTTAAAAGATTAAATAATTTTAATAAAATAATAATTGATTTAAAAGTAATATTTTAAATAATATTTTTTAAATTTTATTACGTCATAATTTCTAATTTTGAAATTCAATTCTACTATAAACTAAAAATATGGAAATTTGTTCTCAAGCTGAAGTAAGAATTAACCAATAGGAATAGGTATTCTTACAGATTATAAATATGAATTGCACGGGGGTATAAGGGAAGATTAATAATGTATTGAAACCGGAGAAAGGTAAATTATAACTATCAAAAAGATAGTATTTTTAAAATTTTTATTTTAGTCAATTTTTTTAGTACTTTCTTATCGTTTTATTTGCAAAAAACTAACTGATAATTTTTTTAAGTATTTTTGGAAAAGAGGGTGTTAAAATATAATAATTTAGAAACTTCGTGGAAATGATTTTCTAATTTTTAAAGTACTTACCAGTTGTATTTTATCTAAAAATTTAACCTAAACTTCGCTATAAAAATGGATATACTACGAAAGAAAATGGATATAAGTTGTAATGCTGAAAAAATGTTTGGAATATTTATTGATACAGCTTTATTAATATTTCACCGAAGAACTGTTTTGGTACATAAAAAACCACAGCTCGAAGATCATACGGGGTCTAATAAAAAAATTGGAGATGTATTATTATTTATAAGCCTATCCAAGATTTATTTTTTAAATAGTAATAAGACAATTGTATATTGCATGAATTATTTTATATAATATTATATCAAAAGGAGTAAAATGTTATATCATTTCTGAAGGTAACATTTTTTATTTATTTATTTTTTAAAGTGATATATAAAAATACCAAACGAAAGTTTAAATGTATTAAGAAGGAAACTTATATAAAAAAGTGAACATATAGTTGAATAAAAGATGGATCCATAAAAATACAAATAGTACTTAAAAGTTTATCGGATAACTAAAGCTAAATTAGATGGAATATGCATGGATACGCTGGCAGAGAAAATACTTAAAAAAAACTTCACGGGATTAATTAATATTATGATTTAATAATTATCGTCCTAAATACTAAAACCAAGAATTATTTTCTATAAATTTTACTAAATGGATTAATAATTATTTTTATTTTAAACTTTAACGCGCTTGGAGAACATTTTTAAAAACTCTAGAGAAAATAATAAACATTTTGGACTTATCAGGAACTATCGTCAATAAAATATGTAATTATAATTTTGATTCCTTTTATTTTGTTAACCTAGTTTAAATCTAAATTTTTTATAAGATTAGGAAAACATAAAAACATTAATTTATTAATATTAAAATTTTATAATATAACAATCTAATAATTTAGCTAAAAATATTTTAATATAAAGTGTATGGGTGTGAATTTTTTTTTTATATCTGCAATGCTCAAATGGATAAAGGAAGCCTACTGAACACGATGACTAGATAAAGGTTATTGGTAATAATAATAACTATTGATAATTTATAATGTATATTTTTTTTGTTTTCTTTAGATCATCCATAAAGTGGAAGAATGAAGTGTAAAAGTTTTTTACTTATATGTACCGCATTTCATACAACATTTTAAAAAAACATTATGAGATAGGATTGATTTGAAAATATGCATACGACGATTTTTTTTTTTATTAGTGATATAATCCAACATAACAAATAATTATGTGATTCTTTTAAAATTTTCATGTTATTGGATATTTAAATATTGTCTAAGTAGATTGTGTATGATTAGACATATAGAATAATGAAGTAAGCAGACTTTTCTTGTGGAACAGCTAGATTGTTTAACTATTAATGAATTTTATTTATTGTTTTGTAAATGCAGATAGTTATTTCTCGATGTAAGATGTGGAAAATCTTGAGAAATAATGTTGAGATAGTGGCTTGCAAGTACTTAGTGAACAGGAAACCAAGATGATGTTTTAAGAAATAGGATGTTATAAGGAATGGAAATAATATTTAGTCTTTATGTGAATATCAGCATAGTTAACAAAGCCCTATGACTGATACACATTTTATTTGGACAGTGTTTATATTTTTTTAAATATTTGATGTTCTAATAAAGCTGAAGAAATAGCTTTAACATCGTCCCTGTACTAGAGGATATTAGGCAGGTAAATGTCATACCTCTTTGCACTGTACCATGATTTTGAGATATGTTAAGAGTAATACTCTAGCTTTCTTCCTTAATCCTACGCATCTGTTTTCGCTATCTTTATTTCATGTAACTGCATCGTTTAGTAAGATATGTTTAAGAGAAATGATAAATAATTTAGAACTTAGGTTATGCTATCGTTTTGTATAAGATTGGTTTATTTCCTTAGAAGGAATAGGACGGTATAACTTAAAATTGAAGATCCAAATTATCCTAAGGAAAGAAAAAATCATAGAATATATTTTGAATTTTATTTCGGAAATGAAATATAAAATTTTTCATAAATAAAGTATCTAAACAAAGATATTTTCTTTAAAGTGATAATAATTTTAAATGTTTTAGTATTATTTTTTTTAAGAGAAAAATAAGTATTGCATATTTTTTTTAAAATACAATAGTACAAAGTAAATTATGTAAACAATATGCATAGTATATATTTTGTTTATTGATTAACAGAAATATATTGATGATTACACTTATATCATACTAAAGTAAGGCTTAAAGAAGAATATATTATGATTAGTAAACATTGTGTGATAAATACTAAAATCTACTACTGAATTTTGGATAATATTTTGTGGAACATCTTTGACTTTGCAAGATGAAATTTTTTTAATATTTTGAGAAATCCATACTCATTATTTTGTTTCTATAGAATGTTTTCCTATGAATTTTTTTTAAAATAAGATAGTTTAATAATATTAAGGATAAAATGTTGTTGCTAATAAAGTAAATAAATATATTTGTAATAAGTTAACCATAATGAGAAACCAAATAGTAACATTTTTTTAAAATTTTGTCCTAAATCTAAATAAAGATATAATTGAAATATAAATTATTTTTTTTATAACCCGGTAGATCAAACTGTAAAGTGAAAAGGTTAAGGATATCCACTGTAAATAAATTGTTTATTTATTTGTTGTTGTTAATAAACTTTGTTAAATTTTGTTATTTCAAAAATTTTGTGTCCGAATTATTTATTTCTCCACATCGCTGCATGAAATCACGATATATGCATAATAATCGAAACAAATATATAATTTTGCACAAAAAGATAAATAGAGAATTATTTAAGAATTTTAAATATTTTATTGGTATTCATTATAATTAGATAATCATAATCTTACATTATTTTATTGGTCATAAATCAGTTATCACAATATTATATTAAATTATATGCTATCAGTTGCCACACATATTTTGTTTGTCAGATTATTAAAATGCTACCACGTATTTATTATATCATTACATGAAGATATAAGATCATATTATATTATTATGGAAATAAAAATATAACGAAAAGAAAAGATATCCAGTAGTAATTAAACAATGAAGAATATTATTATTATTATTTATTATTATTAGTTTAAGTGTAGTAGATTATGACGTAAAATCCCTTCTCATATTTTACTACCGTATTTTTAAATTAACTTAGAATAAACTTTATGAACCTGAGATTATTTTATTGAGCTAGATTATTACAAATAGAAGATTAAGACATAATTATTAGTTTAATCTTAGTGAGTAGAAGTTATTAAAGTCATAAGAATACTATGAGTTTGTTATTTGAAATAGTAATAAAGGGGGGATAGTGTGTGGGATATTGGTTCAATGTAATCTATCTTTTCACCTGTATTTTCACTTCAAGTCTCATGAAAATATTAAATATTTATTTAATTTATTTTTATAAACTGAACCTTATTCGTATTTTAAATTTGAGTTAGTGAAATATTTTAATTTTAATGCTGAATATTTTAGTTGTTAATTATTAACTGAGATAGAACCCGTTTTATTTCATATCATATATTATCTGGAAGTGAGGATACACGAGATGAAGGTTAGAATATATATAATGCGAATACGTAAAATTATATTAGCGTGCCTTAAAAATAGATAGCATCTATTTGCATATCTATACAACCCAGTTCTAAAATTTAGTATTTCAAACATACTATTTAGGTACTAAATTAATTAGAAACTTAACTAAGATTATCACCTACATCTCAACATATAAAATAACAATTCGTGTCAATTGTTAATACAGAGTTTAATATAAATTAATAAAAACAAATAATATTTCCAAGCGCTTTCAACTCTTACGAGTCCTTAACAAGGCAGTATAAACAATTCTATTTTCTCCTAGGTGATGAATCTAACATTTCATTGTATTGGCCAGGAACAACTAATCGGAAAGCTGGTTAATTTTGAATTCATAGCACAAGATGAATTTTGTATAATATATGATTCTTTAATCTTGCGTTTTTTATCATGTGTTTCATTCATTAATATTGTAAAATCCTTTGAAGATGGCCTGTATTATTTTGGTGAACATAAAAAGCTGAATAAACTGTATCATCTTCTCTTGCTCTATTATAAGTATATTTATGTTGTTGAAGGCGATATTTAATATTTATTTTGGTTTCTCCAACATATATTGCACTACAATTTATTTGTGGGCATCTAATAGAGTATACAACATTGCTTTTATCCTCTTTATTTATTATTTCCTTAGAATTATTTATTAACCTATTAAGGTTAGGTGAAGTTCTCCATGCTAATCGAAAATCTTGACTTAAAACTTTTATTATATTTTTATTAATATTGGGAATAAAAGCTAATGACATCCATGGTTTATGATTCATATTTATATGGTCACTATTATGACGTTGTTTGTTTATATTAAACTCTGTATTAACAATTGACACAAATTGTTATTTTATATTATATGCAGAAGTATTATTTAATAAAACATTAAAATATACTTTGAGAATAACTCTGTGGCTAGTTCCTATGAAGTACGAGTTATATATATAAATAGTTAGAATTTATAACTAGAGTTAAGCAAATTACAACTTTAACCAGAGGATGACTGATTATTAAAATATTAATACACAAAATTAATCAGTAAAATAATAACATGATATCAAAACAGCGAGTGAGAAAATAATCAATTCAATTATTTAATATTTATTATAGCGAAGATTTGAAATTATCTTCGCAGATCAATAACCACGGGCTGCTTTGCTAATGAACAGCATTGTTTTATCGGACCAAAGTTCTTTCCTCTTCAGCCAGTGCAGGGGGCAGTGTTATGGCCAACTTTGCCCCATCATTTTAAAGGTGAAAAGAACGTGGATTCAGTTAATAAGTCACTTATATATGAAACTTTTTTTCTGGTCACAAAACTTTTAAGTATTTATATTTTCTTAACTCTGGCCACCTGTTTATTTTTACAAGCTCATCTGTATTTGAAAAATCCATTTATTTATTTTAGAAAAACATTTGATTGTTAAAACTAGTTGAAAAACCAATTACTTTATTTTAGAAAAACATTTTTAATTATGATAACTGATTTAGATTTTGTTTTTCAACTTTTTTCCCCCTTCAGTTTATGATGACAACACTATAAAATTCTGCAAATTGTCATTAAAATTTTAGATTTATAAAATCAAGTTCATTTTAGGACTATTGCGTGACCTAATTTAAAAGTTGTTTATAAGAAAAACTAAGTTGCTTTGATAATTAGTATAAAACTAATTTTATTACCATATATGTAGAATAACAAGTCCGAGAAATTAATTACATACACATGCGATTTCAATAATATAACCATAAAATTGACCAAATAATTTAGACTAAAATACTTCTTAAAATAAAAATCTTTTAAAATAAATACATATCTGTAATATATACATATACTATTAAATTACAGACTCACCGTTTGCATATATATATATATATATATACGCAATTCCGCATATATAGTAATTTATGGTTGTTTAAATGGGTTACTCTGAGAGGGTTTAAACCTGGCATAGAGATAGGTGTAGGAGTAAAATATGTGAAACAGGCAGATGGATATAACTGACTTTCAAGATTTCGTTGATTTTATGAACTGAAAATAATTTTTCTAAAAACAATGATGTGCAAAGTCTTTGTTTTGATTACATCATTTTTTTTTTAATATTTACAGAAACAAAATGTGAACATTTAAATTTTATTTCACTAGTAAACCAGAATATCTATCAAATGAAGTCAAATTTATTATTTTCTGAAAAAAAATAATCATTTTATCATATAGTTTATGTTGATGTATGAGACAAAGAAAAATATCAGAAATGCTGAAATATAAAAGACGCTGCAATTTGGAATGGTTAAAGCAATTGTTTTTTTTAAAAAAATGCAAACAAAAAAACTCATATTATTTGTATTTAAAATAGGGCTTCTCAAATGAGATTTTGCTTTAAAAGTAAAAAATTATCTCGAGATAATAAAGCAAATTTCCCAGGAATTGATCTAATTCTTATTAAGATTTTTTAAACTTTTTTTAAAGATATTGAAAATATTCACACTTGAAACTTAAGTATATGTATTTGCTCTACTTTTCTGGTCATAATAATGAATTTCAGTCAAAATTAGAAAAATGCATACAAGTGCCACTTATACAGAATTTACCATACAAATTAAAATATACTGAATTGTCTATAATTATAATTTACAAACTTTTCACTATAAACGTAGTTATAAAAATAATTTTCCACTCTGAAATTCTTTTTAATATAAACTTATAAACAAAAATGTTGTGCAATGTTATGAAATTTGACTTCACTAAATTCAGACTCAGGGAATCCCCTTACTAGTACTTATTTTTGCTGAATACATGTACTTTATTTTATTATTATGATTATGTCAGATAATTTAGTATAAACAAAAACATAAGTAAACAAAGAAGTGCTTAAGTAATATTTGAAAATTTTATTCTTAAAGACAAATCTTTATAGTTAGAAATTTTTATTAAAGAATAAAGAAAGTTCTTAAGAATGTTTTACATTAAAGATCAGCCTTTATTTTATATAGCGTATGTAAACAATTGTATTACAGTCAAATATCAGCCTTTCACACTAAATGCTTATTTATATATTATTAAGTTTCAGTTGAAATGACGTTTAGTAAATTCTAGATAATTTCACCGACGTCATTCATTCAGACATTATATATAGTAATTTAAAGTGACTGTTCCATCGTCACGCCTTCCTTGCCAGTACTTCAGATTTGCTCATATATAAGCGTTTGAGTCGTAGGAATAAGAGGATTCCTTTTATTCATGTATAAATACTATATCTTGTATTGGTGAGAAAGTATTCATTTATTATTAACACTCGCAAAGTGTATGCACAATTAGTATGAAAGGCTGATATTTGACTGTAATACAATTGTTTACATACACTATATAAAATAAATGCTTATTTAAGAATGTTTTGAAAATGGAATTGTAAGACTAAAATTGAGAATCCAGGAGCTAGATCATATGACATCAACATGATGAAGGAAATAAGTATTTTTGAAGCAAGTACACAAATAAGTTAGAAAAATTATATACTACATTAAAAACTAACCTACTGCCATCAATTGAATCAGAAAGAGATTTTTCTGCAGCTGATCTTTTCATCATGAAAATTCGATCATCTTTAAGATTGTTTTTTAAAAAATTCTTATAAAAATTAATGTTGTCATTTCTTATTACACTTTATTCAAATTAACATAAATTTACTTTTGTTTTGTTTATGTGAATTATTTTGTATTAAAGTTTTTCACATTAAAAATGATCTAAAAAGATCATAGTGAAAAAACTCATAGTGAAATTTTTGCATTGTTTTGAACTGAAAAAAATACTTTATCCACAATACGCACTTAACACATCTCAGGAAATCCTGAAAATAGTATCATTTTTACTCTGGAATCCCAGAATTTGAATTTTATAGGAAATGAGAAATGTAATTTAAAACAATCATGAAAAGTTAAAAAAGAGTTAAATTATTTTCTTTAGACTTTTTTTTTTTTTAAAAAAAAAAAAAAAAACACAACTGTGTTAAAATAAAAATAAATCTATCAATTTAAATAAAAATTTAGTTACTGATTTATTATAATTTATAATTATGTACACATACTAAATATGATATATACATTAAAAGTATAAAATAGATTGATATAACATTAAGAGTATATAATAACTGCAGAAATATCTTATGACTTATATATACTATATGTGTGATAGTGATTTAAAGTAATATATATTAAATCAAGTTCATTAGCAGTATATGCACATGTATTATATACACATACTAAATATGATATATACATAAGTATATATTTTAGACATACAGCAGAAATATCTAATAATAAATACAGATCAACTATAAGTGTTCAATCAATTTAAATTTTGATATAATTTTAAATTTTCACTTATTGTGCCAATACTAAAAACTTAACTAATAGATACTATTTTTTTTTATTAAATGCTTTTATTGTGTATGCACTAAAAAGAAATAAAATAATTGCTTCTTCAACCATGATTGGAGTTTTTAGATTCAATTTGAAATATGGGGGGGGGAATCCAGAAATTAATTAAGTTGATCCCTATTTTTTGTAAAAAGAGATTAATTTAATTAATTTCTGGATCCCCATGCTTTTATTTCAAGATGAATCTAAAAACTCCAATTGTGGTTGAAGAAACAATTATTTTATTTTTCTTTAGTGCACAGTCAATAAAAGTATTTAATATAAATTTTTTTTATCTATTATTCTCATTTTATTTAACAATATAACTATTAATAATTATAAATATTTAATGTAAATCTTGGGAATTTTTTTTTAATAATACAAATTATTGAATTTTAAAATGTATATTTTTCATAAATCTAAATTAATGTCATTCAAATTTTTATAAAGTATTGAAATTGATGGTATTTGTGATTATTACATCTTTTAATGAAAAAGATAGTAAGATAGTATCTCTTAAATATATTGTGAAATTCAAAATTTTAAATTTTATTATAAGTTTGATAAATATACAAGAATCATGATGATTCTGTAAATTGTGTGTGCATTTTATATACATGGCATTGAGATTTTTATGCTGTTTAAATTTTATCATCAATTACTTTGGGATCCAAGTCAGTATCATTTTTAATTCTTATGTCATTTTGTATTATTAAACCATACATATATATAATTGTATGTTTAATAACTATACAAATCCAAAATCAGTCACTCAGCAGAAATCTGAATTTATGATTAAAGACTGTAGAGTAATTATAGAATGAAATTGAAATGATGTCTCTTAATATGCTAAAAGATGGTGCTATCTAGATAATTTCAGAATTATCTCGAAAACAAACTAATTTAAAGTGCATAAATAGTTTCTCTTATGAAATCATTCAAAGAATGCCAATTAACTTGATGATAAATATATACATAATAGTCCAATGTGGGACATAATCATCATCAGTTAATGCTTTACATATTTTGGACAAAAAAAGGTAACGTATTATACATATTTTGTCTTACCTGTTTGTAACTATATATATATATTAAAATATAATTTTTCTGAAGATGTATGTTATTCATAAGTTTTTAAAAATTATTTGAAATCATCAAAATAATATAAAGAATTAAAAAAAATGCAACAACTTATAATCTCTTTTATTAATATTAATATAAAAGTGTTTGGATAATCAAGCAATCTGATAATAAAAAATTATCAAAAAAATTCAATAATACTTACATCAAAAAATGTTCCAGAATGTTGAACTAATACAGAATTAGATTCAGGTTTATTTTTACAATATTTTACATAAATATCAAATTTTTGAGCCTGAAATTATAAATAAATACATATACTGAAATATATGTAAACACATATAAGAATGACAATAATTAAAATTATAAGATTAAATGATTAATATTAGTTGTTAACATTTTTATTCCATTACTTTGATATCAAATTACATAAATGCAAATCATTAGTTAAGTAATTGAAACTAATAATAATAATATACAACACAACTTAACAATTCGATATAATTATACCAAAAAACTTTTATATGGAGTGTACTGACTGTTGCAATCTACATAACATTACTTGATTATTTAATTTACTACAACATGAAATAAAATTTAAAAAAACCAGCACTCTTCACTAGTACCATTTAGTGTAAGCTTGAATAATCAATGATCATCAGAGATGATAATTCAGTGTAATCAGCATCACACTGTTTTTATCATTAACAATGCAACCTTCAAATTCAAAACTGGAATCAATGCATTTATATGCATGGTAAATACTTTTAACTCTGTGTTCCTATCAAGTTGAAAGTTTGAAATTAAAAAATCACCTAAGTTTTGGATCCAAGTCAAACTGCTTCTATAGTATAATCTAACTGTATATATTTGTTAAAATAATAAGAATGTAACTAATAATATCTGACAAAGAAATCAATTGTATTAATTTTAATAGTTTAATCATAAATACTAATTAATAATTTATAGTGTAATCTAACTGTATATATGTTAAAATAATAAGAATGGGTACTAGTTGATTAGCCATTGCACACTGCTTGAAGGTGTTCTACCTATGTAAAAGCACAGTAAAATGCTATTTACTAAGCCTACTATTTAGTAGGCCTACATATATATGCTCTCTAGTAATATTACACCATAAACATATATACCAAAAATGCGAGTTGTTTTTTGCGACCATTGTCTTTCGCAAAATCACTTTTCGATGCCTACAATGTACTTAGCAGTTTCTATGAAAGTCTCGCAATTTAAGATAACTCTGCAAATGTTTATTTTTTAATTTTTTGACTCATTTCAATGTATGTGGTATTAGTTATTTTAAATTTTAACATTGCAAGCAACAATCACAAGAGATGTTGTCACTTGTCAAAATTTGGGAAAGGGTGCGGTTTACAAACATTTTTAGAAGTTGGCTGGCAAAGTCACGTCATTCGCGAGGTTTTATATTCGAGAATTGTAAAATGGCTGGTGGAGGGAGTTTCGTTGTTTACTAAATAAATAAATGGCAAAAGGCGTCATTGAACGAGTTGAAACATTTTTGTGTTATTTGTTTTAATCTTTCGGAGACAAATGTTTTGGCAAAGTTAAAACAAATTTAAAAACATTTTTGTCTTATTTGTTTGTAGTTAATTCAAATATGATCGCAGGCAAGATGTAGGTAAAAAATAAAAAATTAAAAACCCCTTTTTAAAAAAAGGTTATCTTTAGTTAAAATAAATAAAATTAAAAACAGATTGTTTTAAAAAAGGATTACTTTTAGTTAAAAAAAGTAAAATTCAAAACCGATTTTTTAAAAAAGGTTACTTTGAATTAAAAAATAAATAAAATTACACTAGAAAAAGTTATATTGAATGAAGGCAAAAAATAGATTAGTTTTACTTAAAAAAAAAGAAAAATTACGTTAGAAAATTTTATATTGAATCATGCCAGATTTTAAACAAAAAGATTACTTTTATTTAAAAAAGTAAAATTACGCTAGAAAATGTTATATTGAATTGCGCACCTGGAAAAGTTATATTGAATCATTTTTGTCTAGCAACAACGCCATCAAGTGGCATGTGGTGGCTAATTGACTAGTACGAATGTAACTAATAATATGTGACTGAGAAATCAATTGTATTTCTTTTAATAGTTTAATCATAAATATTAATTAATAATTTTCTATAAAATTAATTTATTTTAAATTAATTTTCATATATTCATTTAATCAAAATTCATTTATTAGTGTATACTAAAACTGATAATGAATTTAGATAACCTATGCTGTTAACCACACATTGTTCTTAAATAAGTAACTGCAAGCAAAATAATGAGGTTCTCTTACCCATGTGACAAAACAATGCCCTACATCTTCTGGCATTGTCTCATATTTTTCCAGTTCTTTCAAAAAAATCCTAAATTTAAAAAAATATAATTGTATATCAGCAGAATATTAAAACATTAAAAAAAAATTACAAATTTATAGCATAAAAATTGTTTTAGTGAGCTTTAAATTTAAAAGTAAAATAAAACAAAACAAAATCACCATATGCAAAAATAAAGATATTTAATTTTAATATTATTTTTCAATTTAAATTGCTTTAAAGTTTCTTAGATATTTCTTAATATATATAATAAATCTTATTCTAATAAGTATATATAAGTAGAGAATACTTTTAAATAAGCATATATATTGTATCATCCTGACTTGGACTTTAAATAGGTATTATCATATATATACATTGTAATTTCCCAGAGAGTGACCAAATAATCATAAAGAAAAGGATAGGTCTAAACATGTCTTACTCAATACAAGATCTCTAATGCATTAAATAAACAAATAACTTCAAAATCCTCTCATAAGCTAAGTGATCAATAACTAAATAATTCCACTTATGGACTATGCACACAGTAATTAATACATTATTTTACAGGTTATGGATAGACCAGTGGTTGATTGATAAATCATAGTTACATTCTACAAACAATAATGAATAGTAATTGCAGATTCTTAAATTTTAAATAATTCAGCTGTAAAGAATACTAACTTTGCAATGATAATCTAGAATTATAAAATAATTTAGGTTATTTTAACTAATTACCAGAGATAATAGCAACGAGATTCTTATTTAATTAACAACTTATCAATACTCAATTCTTTTATAAAGAAATACAGGTTTATATAAAGATGGGTTTAACCATAATATTGACTAGTAAAGATAAAATCTTATTTCTTTATAGGTTCTTAAATCACCAGCTCAACAACATCAAATTTTCTTAAAATCTAAAATAATTATCTAACAACAACAACACTAAACTGATGTAGTAAGTAAAAGGACATTTTGTTGTATCAAACATGTCACTAAATATTCTAACAATAAGAGTATCAATAAAATAATATTATATAAATCTGATTGCATATATAATGGATTATATGAATTATATCAATGTGAAAATTTCAAAAATAATATGTATTCTTATATACACTTTAAACACGTTTACTATTTAAATGGATTTTCATTGGTTGTGACATAAGCAAAAGACACAGATATGTAATCAAAAAATAAAATCAATATTACAAAAGCTAAATATATTTTCTTTTAGCTTACAATTTAACAAAAAATATAAACTATAGACTACTACTATTTACAATAAAAATAAAGAAATCTGTATATCAATTAATATTTAGATTATACAAATAAATAAATAAAGAAAGAAAACCCTCTTGCAGCTTGGATTTAATAATCAATGATATACACAAAAGATAATGAGTGCCTTTAAATGGACTAATAATATAGTTGTAGCTAGTAATATAATAAGATATACTGTAACGGTCAGATTCACGCAACAAAATCCAGAATCCAGGCAAATAATACCAAAGCTGATCGGAATGAGATTCCGAATCCAACCAAGCTTCAACTCATTCCTCAGTATTCCATAACTTAACACTTATAAATGACATCTCTGATGTTACATTCGGTCTCAATTTCTTAGCAACTGGCATAACATAAGGAGAAACATGACATTCAGGAGCTGACTAAACATAAGACTAACTAAAAGGGTTAAAATAGACTGATAGCATAATGATGAGAGGTAAATATTTATAATTTAACATCATCATATCACTCATTCATAATATACTAAATAAGATTTAATTGGATTGGAATTAGACAATAAAAAATACATATGAAGCCAGCGTAATTTTAAATATATTTATTAATTAATAAAAACAAAATATAAAGAACACAGCTTCAAATGTGTGGGTGATCGCATGCAGGCACTATAATGAATGAGATTGAATATTATGGCAACCTCATTTTTATATATTAAAATAAACATGGGTGTGTGTGTATGTGTGGCCACTTAGATTATGCCTATAATTGATATGCCAAATCTTATCTTAACACTATATTTTGCTATTTTATAAGTAATCTTACTAGCCCAGATAGATTATTCATTACAGTAATATACAAATGTATATATTTTTATCTAAAATGTGAAATGCGTAAATAAGCTCAAGCTAATGTAGGTTTAACTTAGTAGCCAAGATGTGGCTTCAAACCAATGCTGAATATTTAACTGATAGGATGGAAAAATTGGCTGTTTTAGAACACCAATATGTGCTATAGCACTGGCAAATACTACTAACAAAGCTGCCTTGTGAAATAGAGAAATACAAACTCAATATTTTACTAAACACATAATCATTTGAAAATATAAATACTAAGAGAATACGGGAGTATAATCATGCAAATGACTTTTGTAACACACAACTTGGAACCCCTCAATATTTATGGACAATGACGATTTATTAAAGAGGGCAAAGCAATACTGGATCAATGCTACACATATAGAAGAATCCTATAGTATCTATCACCAACATAAAAAAGGCATAATAAATAATATCTAAGCAAAATGAGAAATCATCAACATAACTGCTACAATAAATACATGATCAAAAGCAGCCACACACAAACTCAGGGTCAATCTAAATAAGACTGCAGTTTGGTCTCTTTATAATGCAAAGCAGTGCACAGGCATGAATGGGGGAAAGCCATATGCTTTCTTGGGATTTCCCTTTTATATGAGTGCAAGTGCAATGAGGGTCAAAATCCAAAATAAACTCAAAGAAGAAACAGAACGAATTACCATTTCACTCTCAAAGGCATATCTTTCTTTATACTCCAAGATCCAGCTATTTAACCAGCTAGCCATAACAAAAATCACCTATTACCCATGATCTCCTTTTCTAAAGGTTTTATTAACAAAATCTCTTCCCTATGTAATAAGCTCTTGTGGCAGCGGAAGACTGTGTCAATATCTGCAAAACAACTTACCACACCACCTATTCACAATGGACTAGGACTTCACAGTATTTATATTTTCCATCTACAGAAGGCCACAAACTTAATAGCATCCACAGTCAAACACTTTCCAATGCTTGAATGCCTACTTCAAATAACTCCAACAGATAGACCACCCCCTGCCTATGACCAACTAGCATCAATGATCAATCATATAAAAAGCACAGCCCCACAGATATCTCTTCAGACAATATACAAGCACTCATACTGGCAAATTTATTCATTAATCCATCCAAATCCAAGCCATGATACCAATCTGACAATGCTGAAAATCAATAATCTACAATTACTCCGTAAGTTTAAAAAATGGTCCCTGGAGCCAAAATATTTTGATTTTTTGCTGAGACTAAACCTACATGCACTGCCCATGACATATTTTCTGAGATATCGGAGACTATACCCTAACATTGATCCTTTTTGTCCCCTGTGTCACAGGGCTGAAGAAACCCAGGAACATCTATTCTATCTTTGTCCGGCACTAGACAGAATTTGATTTATTATGATAGGAGCATATAAACAATCTAACACAACACTTCGAACAATCTTTAATGCATATTGCAAAGGCTCTATTCCATCAGTCCGTGCAGCCACTTTTGTGCTTTATGCATACTGGTGCACTAGATGCACATTCACTTTAGGTAACAACACAAGGCGACATCCATCAATTTTCAATATCAAACTGGCAAAACTACGAGCCAGAGACAATAAAATTGCACATCCAGACATCTACGCAGCAACCTGGTCACTGATAACACAACAATCAAACCTCTAAGATGGCTCCCAATAACCAACAATCTATGCCATCAACCAAATATTTAAAAAAATAAAAAATAAATGTGGCAAGTATCTACAAATAAAAAACAGAATGTCGTCTTTGATTGCATACGATTAATATAGAGGACAGGAACAACAAAATCAGAACTCAAATACTGGAAAGCAAACTAAACCCAGAACTGCAATATACATACAAGTTGAAGTTTTGCAAATTGAACAATGATAACCCAAGACTTTTGAGAACTCTGATTACAGCAAGCAGCGCTCACAAATGTAACGTATACATATGTATTTTTCACTTCCCTTAACAATGTTTAAATATCTTTCCCTCCTAATTTAATTTTTTTTTGTACATCACAGATACAAACTTACTCACTAGCAATGTAAATATATGTATACGAAGTGTCTTATGGCAAATGTAACCCTATGGTCATCAATAAAGTTATTTTCTTTGAAACATCATCATCATCATCATCATCATTAATAATAATAATAATAATAATAATAATAATAATAATAATAATAATAATAATAATAATAATAATAATAATAATAATAATAATAATAATAATAATAATAATAATAATAATAATAATAATAATAATAATAATAATAATAATAATAATAATAATAATAATAATAATAATAATAATAATAATAATAATAATAATAATAATAATAATAATAATAATAATAATAATAATAATAATAATAATAATAATAATAATAATAATAATAATAATAATAATAATAATAATAATAATAATAAAAAAAAAAAAAATAATAATAATAATAATAATAATAATAATAATAATAATAATAATAATAATAATAATAATAATAATAATAATAATAATAAATTATACTCCAATCCAAAGCAAAAATATACAATCTACAGCAATCCTACCCATATGAACATTTATAAAGCATACATAAGTTCCCGCTGTGGTTTCTCAACACAATAAACACAAAAGCATTTTTATACACCACCTTTAAATACATGATTATATGTATTAGATAAACTCGAATAAAAAACAAAATAAAATGAGATTAACGAAATATTAAATGTACATAACATTTCAAACATCATAATAATAAAATATAAAAAACAAAAAAAAATATTAAGTGGTTTTCTCTTCTTCTCCGAATGAAAGTGATTTCCTCCAACTATAAGTTTGATTAATTTAATGATTGTTTATTTTGTTTATCTTGTTTCACTTATTTAAGAGCACATTCTTAAGAATTATTACAAATGATCACATATATTCTCATTAGGAGATTGGAGATTTTTCATAATTATGAGTTATGTTAGATAACATGAAACAGCAGGATGGCAATTTCTTTTGAGATAAAAAAAATCATGTTGATTTTATAACAGAAGGAGCTTTTATGTCATAACTTTGCAAAGATTAAAGTGATTATTTAAATTAAAGAACAAATTGAATATATCTCACAATGAAAACAAATATTAAAGTTGCATCCAAAAAAAAGGGAGTTACATACTTTATATAGGCATACTATAATTATGACAGATAAGTTATAAATGCATAATATAAATGAATTATATTAAATAGGTTGTAAATTTATATATCAGAGCAGGTGCATTAATATAACAAGTTCACTATAAACCAATACATATATCCAAATGTAATTATTTCCATAATAAGGTATTATAAAGTAAAGCATATATTTGAATACAAATATAAAAATAAGCAAGATATAATAAATGTAAATCCAAAATTATATTTTATAATGAACCATAAACACCTTAGTCATAGATTAATCAAATAAAATCAATGTAGTTCATGTTAAAATATAATAAATTTCTAATTTCAGATAACATAGTATAAAAGATCGAGTAAAATTGAAAAAGTTTACAAGTTAATAGGAATAATACCTCTGATTGCATTGTTGAAGTTTCAATTACTGCCTCCATAGAAAATTGCTTGCTTTTTATCCATTTGAAGATGTTTAGAAACATTAAAGTAAAATAGCATAACTTGAAAGGAGTTTGATTGTTGTTCGGATGTCTCCTTTTAACAGCACATTAACTTGGTTGTAGAATTCAGCAAGCAAAATAATAATGTGACCAATTGATAGTGATGATGAAGAAATGAACAATATACTTTTAAAATTGCCCCTTTTGTATTATCAACTTAATACTATTTCAATATTTCTAAATTCAATTTTATCCTTATATTTTTTGAGATATTCTTAAATCCATTTTTTATTGTCACATATTATTATTATTATTATTTGTTCCAGATCAATAATATATAAAATTTATAGATACTTTTCTAGTATATTTAAATGGTAAGTAATAAAACTCAGGTTAATATAGAATTACAACATTTTGGGTAGTATTATTCTTTTCTCTTCAAATATCACTAGCCTGACCAATATCTATCTAATAGACAATGACCTTAAGATTTGTGAATACTAAAATTAAGATCATCAGTTCAATCCTTCTATTGTCACTGGTCAAACCAGCATCAAGTGAAGAAAAGAAGAGAATAGTTCTTTTCGAAATGCTATATTCTATATTGATTTTCTAAATATATTTAGAGAAGTATAAATAAAGTTGGGAATTTTTCTAAAAGCTTTACACAATTCAGCTGGATAATGGGAAGAATCCTACAAGTAAAATGCTATCATCACTAATCTTCAGACAAACATTAAGATTTATAATTAAGTGCAATTCTTTTTAGAATAAATAATAACTTATTTTATCAATAAATCATCATAAACACACAATTATATCCTGATGAATTTGTAGACTGTTACAATAGATTTTTTTAATTTAAATTCCAATTTCCAAGAGAATATATTAGTCTAAGTCATTTTATCTCAATTATCATTTTGGCCCTCAATGATCATTTACTTACTTTTTTTGACTATCCATTTAAAGAGCTCATCATTACTATTAAATTGTTGCTACTATCTTTATTATTACATTATCATATTAAAAGTCAAAATTTACTTTCATTTCTAGAACTCTCATTTTTTATTCCTAATTTATAGATCTATATATTTTTTAAAATCTTTTTACATCAATATGTTTTTTAATATGTTTATATTACCTGTTATGAAAATCATAAATTTCATCTATATTTCCAAATATAATATTTTTTTTTTCGATTAAAGCTGCTGGCGTATCTTGGGGTGGATTGTTCAATTCTTCCAAATAATACTAATAATTAAAATAAATATAAAAAAAATATAAATATATAAGTAAAAGAAAGCTATAAATAACAGACAAAATATGAAAATAACAATAAAAAAATTATTACTTTAATACAACATTCTAAGTCACGGACATATGCTCGTTCAGTTTGCAGTAATTCTGCCATGATAAATCTAAAACAGAAATTAATAAATATGAATATAATAAAAAGAATAACATAAAATAAAAATAATACTTTAGTAGTAATATAAATAAAAATAAATTCAGTAAAAAAAAAAAATGTATGCAATATATCCAAACATCAATCACCTTAAATAGCATTTAACTGAAATGTTGCTGCTTTTATCCACCACCCTCTCCCTGAGAATGAAATATTTGGATGTTTAGTGCATCAATTAAATTACACAATGAATATTATTCCTTCATTTAAAGCATTATTTGTCAATTATTTATTCAAAGATGTACACAGTAAAAGGTTGTTTTATGATTGAAAAAATGTCTGCCTACCATAACAGTAAATCATGTGAGGCAATAAATGATGAGGTTGAGGATAATAATAATAATTCAATTTTATATTAAGTACTACTATGCTCCTGATGAATACCTATTTAAAATTTTTCACTTTAAATTACAAGCGGATTATATCATTATGAGTCACTTTATCTTTAATTAAATTGCCATTTTTGCTCACAATGGTTATTTATTTTTTTGATTATTCTTTAAAGAGTTTTTCAACATTAGAATTAAATTGTTGTTATCATTTTTATTGACATCATCATGTATAGCTTTTTCAATGTGTATTTTTTTTTGTTTTCTGTTGAAAAAAAAAAAAGAATATATATTTTAACATAAATCTGTGTTCTGTGTCATAAAAAAAGATGGATATTATTTGCATGATCATTTAAATGATTCTTGAAAAATCTGGTTTGTGAATTATCATAGAAATATTTTTGGATTTGGTTGTTCTGTGAATAGCTTTATATTATTAGTATTATATGTTATAAAGACAAGAGTTGTTAAAATTATTAATATTTCAACATGGTATGGCTTTCCAATAAAGTAATCTGAACATATTTGTGGAAAATTAAAAACATTTTATCACAATTTATAGATATACTTTTAGAAAGTAAAAAATAATTTTAAAAATAATATTTTTTAAAAAAATGTTCTAGATAATAATAAAAAATATTATCACAAAAAGTTACCACTAAAAAAAAAATTTCTGAAAAAACACAAAGCTATGATAGCATGATGTCTCAATGTATAATAAATAGAGATAATTTTTTTATATATATTAAATGCTTTTATTTACCTTCTAAAAAGCAAAAAATAAATGTTTCTTAAACTACAATTGAGGTTTTTAGATTTAATTTGAAATAAAAGCATGGTGGTTGGTAAATATTTTTTTTAATGTTAATAATGTAATGTGTATATTACATTTCTTTAAAAGAGTCCATTTGTTTTCAAAGGGAGCAAACCAAAAAATTTCTGCAAATTAATGAAACTTAAATTAAAATCACTATATTTCAGTAAAAATAAGCTAGTTTTAACTGAAAATGACAATATCAGCAAATATTTTCACTGTTAATAATCTAATGTGTTACACATCTTTTAAAAAAGTCCATTTGCTTTCAAATAGCGGAAACCAAAAAAATTTGTCAAATTAAAAAAAACTGAAATAGAATTATTTATTAATTTCTGAACCCCCAGGTTTTTATTTCAAGTTAAATCTAAAAATCCCAATTGTGGTTGAAGAAACAATTATTTTTTATTTTTTAATGCATGGTAAATAAAAGCATTTACTATAAAAAAAATTTATGTCTATTTATTTTTATCTTTTTAACCGTTTGACTGCCTGACTCGTCAAAAAACGAGAAGATTTGACGTCACTCTAAATCGACTACTTTTTATCCCACGTATACATATTATACGTCATTCGAAAGAAAATCAAAAGTTCTGTAAGATGGTGCCCTCTTCAGAATTATTTTACAAGTAAAAAATCAATAAAAATGACCATATATGTCAAACAAAACCAAAGCACTGCCTCCTCACCACCTTTTCTTGAATTTTATTGGCTGTCCTACTTCTGTCAAAAAGGGAAATGGCTGCCAAAAAGTAAAAAGTTACTTATTTTTATCTTTTTAACCGTTTGACTGCCTGACTCGTCAAAAAACGAGAAGATTTGACGTCACTCTAAATCGACTACTTTTTATCCCACGTATACATATTATACGTCATTCGAAAGAAAATCAAAAGTTCTGTAAGATGGTGCCCTCTTCAGAATTATTTTACAAGTAAAAAATCAATAAAAATGACCATATATGTCAAACAAAACCAAAGCACCGCCTCCTCACCACCTTTTCTTGAATCTTATTGGCTGTCCAACTTCTGTCAAAAAGGGAAATGGCTGCCAAAAAGTAAAAAGTTACGTTCATTTTGATTTTTATTACGGAAATGATAAACGAATGTTTACAACATTTTAAACAATATTTGAATTGAATTACAAATTATTATTGATAAAATAATATTAAAAATCAAATTATTTTAGAAAAATAGTTAAGATATTACCAAGAATTATTTATTTATTGCTACATATTTATCATAACGTTAAAGTGAAAAAAAAAAGATTGCTGATGCAATCTTTTTTGGTTGGTTGAATAGCGGTTACTTTTATTTCACCGCAATTGAATATTTTTTAAATTATAAATCAAATTTTATTTTTGAAAAGACTTTCGTTTACTTTCGTAATCTGACAATTTAGTAATATACTTTTTACAAACGAAACTTACGTATTTATATTATTAAAAGTGAATCTATTTTAACAATAGATTTTGTTAAAGTTGTGAGTTGGCCAATTAAAAGTTTTGATTTTTAACTCATTCGGCCAATTAAATAATAATCATTGAAAGGGTTAGTATTGGCACATAAAATACAAATGTAAAACTATATTGTACTTTAAATTGACTAGACATTTATAGTTGATATATATATATCACTAGATATTTCTAGTATGCATAATAATATATGCATATAATAAATCATTAAATAATTAAAAATATAAAAATGTTCTTTTAAGCGAAAAGTGTTCGATATTTTTATTTAAAAAAAAAGTTTACCAAACTATATTGTAAGTAAAGTTCACTTAATAAGAAGGATTTTACTTTAAATTGATTTGACACTTACAGTTTATATATATATTACTAGATATTTTTTCATTAGCTTATATGTATACTCCTTACATAAATATTATATTTAGTATGTGTGCAGAATTATATATGAATATAATAAAGCACTAATTAACTTAAAATATGAAGTCATTCTTTTTTTGAAAAGTGTTTGACTTTTTTTTTTAAAAAAAAGTTTAAAAACTATATGGTAAACTGACTTTATTCTAATTTAAAGGAAGCTTATAATTAAAACCAAGAAAATGGCATGCATTACTTAAAACTTATAAAAGTTCAAAGAGCAATTTTTAAATACATCAAAATTTTCCTGCCCATCTAAAGCATTACATTGCCCTATCACTTTGGTAGTGATTTAAAAAAAAAAAATGTACAAAATTTCAACAAACTATATTGAATTTAAATCTATTAAACCTTGATTTTAAAATTTTAGTATAACTTTAAATTGAAATAAAAAAAATCTTATACCACTCTCTAATTTAATATCAAAATTCTTCTGCCAACTAATACAGATCTAAGAAACTAGATCACCTACCTAAAATATTATAGGCCCATATTGCTTTGTCAGTTATTTCTTTCTTATATACCAAATTTGAACCAATTCTATTGAATTTAAATCTATTAAACATCAACTTTAAAATTTAATTCTAACTTAAATGGTAAAATTGATTACAATAGTTTACAAAAAACATAAATAAAAAGATATTTGTAACTTAAATAAAAGCAATTAATAAAAATAATTTAAACATACACATTGTTTATTTATTAAATATAAGTATTAACATTTTAAATAAAAATATATTATTTTTCAATCTCTTTTTCAATTAATACCCAGTAGTGACATTCACTGATGTTACTGTTATCCTGCCTATTTGTCTTTGCTATCATGCAAACAGATAAAGTAGAATAAATATTACAAAATTAATTCAAAAATTTAACTATCTGTAATGATAATAAAACTTTCCAAGATATTTACGCCAGTCAACAATATCATCACAAGCATCTTTGTTAGCACTATGAATAGGATTAATGTCAAACAATTTAGATTTACACTGATTTTTACGAATTTACTTTTTTTTATTTTCTTATGCCAATAATTTTATTAAACATGTTTATCTGATTCAGTTGTAAAGTTTTATGAATATTTAGCTTAAATATATTTTTATTTTCTGCAGTTGTAAATCTATTTCAGCAGTATAGTCTTTCAAATGGTGCATTAATATTATTTTAACTTACGACAATTTTTTTTTTTTTGGTATAGTCCTTAATTTTATTATTAACAGCCAAATTTCTTCAGGTACTTTTGCATTTCTATATCTTTTTCATATGACTTATTTATCATTTTCATAAAATTTATTTCTAAAAGTTACTATTAATATGTACATTTTCCTTAGTACACTTAAGCAATTGCAAAACAATATCTTAATGAAGTTTAAATGTCAATCATTTAACAAACAATGACAATTAGAAATTCTTACTTTTTTTTTTTTTTTTCTGATTATATTTTATGATGAATATTTTCATAAAAATTTAATTTTTGCTTTTGATATTTGACAGAATTTTCATTTAATATATAAAAAAGTTAATTAAATTCAAGGAGGGGGGGGGTAACAACTTCTTAAATGTTTTGTTTGGTGCATGGTTTTAAACACACCATGTAAATGTTTTTGAATTGTAAATATGGAAAAGAATGAAAAAGTTGGATAAAATCTGTAGTATTGAAAAGTTAAATAAAGTAAATGAAAGGATATTATTTACTGATGAAATTATGAATGAAAAAATACAACCGTGTACATACTTAGAAACTCAAAAATTATGGAGAATATTTTGGAAAGTCCATGGAAATAAGTGGAAGAAAATAGTTATGACTATGTGAACAGTAGAGCATTTCTGATTATCTAGAAAAAAAATAGTCATGAATGATTAAAGAGTAAATCAATGGCTTAGAGAATGTTGTGTAATTGATCTCCAAGATATGATTTTTTTGCTATCTAATTAATAATGATAGAGATGAACCTTAAAATCTACAGTAAAAATAAATTCTTCTTACAATCTAATGTAAAATTAAGCATAATATAGCAATGATTAATAAAAGTTATAATTTTTTTGTAAATAATTTTAAAACATGGCATCATTCTTTAAAATTTATTCATCATTTTTTTATATCAATAATCATAAATAAGTTTTTTCTTTTTTGTCATTTATGTTTACAAATCACACATCTTTAGTGTAATGAAACTAAAAAAAATATTAACATTGTATTCATTAAATGTGCTGCCTCATTTTAATCAAATTAAAAATATTTTATTTTGAGAGTTAGAATAAATTATTGTCTTATTTATTTATTATCATGGTTGTGTTATGTTTAATTTGTTATACTAATTTAAATTTTGAGAGACAGATAATACCTTGTATAATACTCTTTTGTAATAAATATTTACCTAAATACTGTCTGTTACTGATTTAAAATTATTCACAGAATTAAAAAATTAAATATATTAATAATATAATAAATTCCCCAATATTTTAAAAATGTATTTCAAAATTTTTAAGGCTAGCATTTCTATCAATAATAATAATCATTAATATTTTAAATTTAATTTAACTTACTCTTTCCTCCGAGCTGATTTTCGCTTTTCTTCATTCAGTTCTTTGGCAACATCTTTAATTTTGGCTTCAAGGGAAGGATCACTATTACGATCTAATGATAAATCCTTATCTTTCATCTCACCCTAAAATATATTCAAAACGATCAATATATGATGTGACTATGTATCAGTAATATCTTCATTTTTTTTTAATTAATAACTTATAAAAATAATAACAATAGTAGTAAAATGTATCAAAAATAAATTAATAACTTTTTGAATGATATAATATGGCAAATAATTTTTAGTAATAAAAATATACATAAGTAGTTCTTATTTTTATATATAATGTACATTTTTACAACTACATATAAATTGTAATAAATATTTAAGTGATAAAAAAATTGTAAAGTAATAGTAATGAAAAATAAAGTATATAAACAATATATTGGTTACATATATATTCAAACTGTTAAACATTTAGAATTACAAAATAATCGATAGTTCATCAATATTGCAGATCACTTTGAGAAATGCTGATCTAATTTACAAAAAAATTCATTACTTTGTATGTGAATTGTTCAACCTGTATCATGCACAGTTTAAGATTTGCAAATATTTTCCATAAAAAGAATATCATTTCAGAAGTATTTTAATTAAATGACATCTATGGCAAAAGAACGGATTACCAAAATAAAAGTTGATATTATTCAAAAAAAAATATTAATCACATCTAACAATTATATTTTTGTACATGCCTTTTTCTTAAGTTGCTCATTTTAACAGGTAATATCTATTTCATACTTTGCTTCTACAGATTAATTTAACACAAGTCTTCTCTAAGTAGAATTATGTATAAGTATTTTTACATAACCATTTATCTTTTTTTTTTTTTTAAATAAGTCTATATTTACTTTAATATCAAAAAAAAGTAAAAAAAAAAAAAAGCCAACCTTATTATTTCAAAGTAAGTTATGTTTTCAAATGTAATGCATATTTGTACACAAAGGACATTCTAAATCTCTCTAAATTAATTTTTGTAAGACCTTGTTCAAAGTGCATCATATTACATTTTAAAGGACAAATGGAATATTTTAATTGCTAAACATATTTCTGTTATTTTAAGTAAACCCTTTTATTATTTAATCCATTGTTAAATTTTTTAAAATTAAAAAACAAATATGTTGTAGTTCAGGGGTCCTCAACCTTTTTGCACTTACGAGCACATTCTATAATATTGGCCAGGTGGCAGTCACCATTTATTTTTTCAATGTAAATTTATAGTTGGATATTGCTAATAATACACATAATGTACAAAAAAATATTTATTTCAAAAATAAAATTTTAACATAAAATTAACATTTATATTTTTATGCTGTAAATGTATAGTATGCCTACAATTTGATTACAATATAATACAATAATTTATAAGAAATTTTAAAAATTAAATTTATTTGTATCAGCTAAATAATTTTTTATCGTGTTCGGATAGCGACGGGCACACGTAAAATGGTCTGCGGGCACCATGGTGCCCACTGGCATAGGTTGGGGACCCCTGTTGTAGTTATTTACTTTAAGTCATTTGTTTTAAACAATAATAAAATAAATAGAAATGTTCTTCAACACTGGTAAGACATTCATCATTACATGACTTGGATACTAAAAGATTTAGCAGAATTCAAATTTTCAATAATATATAGGGTATATGAGCACAGACTTTCACGTGACCCACTGCTCACCACTCTATCCCATATCACTGATACACTTGAACACATATATGTTGAAAAGATAAATAATCACCAATATACAATAAAACATGCTTCAATATTGTTAAAAAAAATATGTTCTTCACTTCTACTTCAAAACCAAGCATATACTATTAGGTGTCAAATTAGTATTAGAATAGAAGATAAATATCCCAGGTAAGCTTCAATGAATTGGGTGTAAAAAAAAATGCAGGTGTCATATGATATGATGTCATCATTTGGACTAAAAATCATACCTAGGAGCAGTAAGTTCATGGTTAACTTTATCTTTAATAATTTTGAAGTAAAAGCTAAACCAAACAAAACACAACAACAAAAAATATGAACAAATGAAATTTTTTTTTTTGTGCAGGATTAAAAAATGCCCCCCCCCCCCCCACAATTACAACTTTATAATACTATTACATTTAATAATAATAAAAATTCTCTGAAACTTTATAAAATTTTGGTCTTAGAAATCATACTTCAAAAATAAAATGATAACCACCATGTGAAAACCAATAAAGAAAAAAGCATTTACAAGATAAAATATATACTGCATATTAGTATTTATATCAAATATTTGGTATGATATTTAAATACAAAGTCTTGGTTATGACAAAATACACTCAAACAAAAAAAACAACAACACAGGAATAAAATTGTAGTTGGAAAATGGCTAGAATGACAATTCAGAACTAACATATTTAAAAAATTTGCATTTACATATAAATGTGTGATTAAATAATATACACACAACATGTGACATTTATACATATGTGAGCACACACACATACTACTTACTTCTACTGATGATTCTGTTTGATATCCCAAAGTCTGCTGGAGTTTGTCTCGATACTGGTCCATACGAGTTGAAAAATCTTTATATCGTTTATCAACAGCTGCGACCCATTGCTTGATCTGATTCGCATGGGCATGACCTTTTTCTACTAAGCTGTCAGCTAATTGGATCAGCAGTTTGACTTTCTCCCGAGTTTCCTATGTATATAAATAAATAACACTTACTATACATATAGAGATTAAATTATGAAAATGTGTGTATATATATTTAAAGAGTAAAAATTATATTCATCCAAATTTAAAATATTTCAAAGATTTAAGTTTTCTTAATTTACTTTACCTTTAATTCTATTTGAAAATTTTGCATACATAAGCTTAATTATACATGAAGGATTCCTGCATGATAACATTCAAACAATTTTCATTCTAATTAATTTATAAAATTAAGTAGTGATGAATTTATAACAACAAATAAAATACATAAAAGCAATCTTTAACGAAAAATATGGGAATATTAAAACAGTTGCCAATTATTTGTGATACAATCCCATAAACAAACTCATTGCTATTATAACATGTGATAACTTGTAAATAACATTTGAAAAAACAAGCAAATAAATTATATTGCTTTTGTAATAAAAATATTTAATGTTTTTTTTTTTTTATTTGAACTCTCTCTTTTTGTTATGATTTGAAAATATAATTTTACTGAACTAAATATTAAAATTACCAAATTAGAAGCCAAAAATTTATCACTAAAATGAATTTAAAAAAAAAAAAGATCTCAAAAGGCTTATTTATTTAAATATTTACTGTTACTATACCTTAAGAAGTATAAATTCAAATAATTAAACACGTTTTCATTATTAAATCAATAATACAAAAAAAGATTAATGAACTTCACTGTTCTATGAAACAAATGTAATTTTTTAAAATGAATAATTGCCCAGTGTAAGTTTGATGCACTTGCAGAATAGTAGACTCTAGAATTCAAGATCCATGGATCATGCCTTGAACTTTTAATGAATTCTTGAGCAATAAACCAATAATTATTAAGTTCAGGTATCTTCTTACAAGCAAAGACACATGAATTAATACTCTTACATTGCTATCCATATGCCTTCAAAAATAATATCAAAGTATCAGCTAAATCATCAAATAGTAGTATTGATAAGCAGCTCAGTGACATCAACATAGTGACTCGTCTACCTATAATTGATCACTTTTTAAAACTATAATTTAAGAGCATCAATTCTCTATAGGTAAGTGAAATTAATTTTTGCCAATATTTTGGCTTTTTTTTGTTGTTGTATCTATCTGATTGTGGAGACACAAATGTATCACCCAAATTTTTATATGTAAAATCCTTAATTTTCTTAAAGGCTTTTTTTACACATACTGCTCATCTACTACTACTATCTAATGATTTAATACTCAAATATAAGTATATTGTCTAAATAATGTAATTAGAAGTAACTTGAACTCAGAATTTTAAGCTCTCTACAACTATGCATTCTATCTTACGTGACTGATACACATGACCACATACATGTGAAAAAAATAAATGATTACCAATATACATATTTCGAGCTGAACCAGCACTTATCAATTGGTTCAGATCACCAATTCCCACAGGTATATGCAATCAATGCTCAGTTTATATTAAGATAGCAAATCGTCAAACTATAATGGACAAGCTTCAATCTTCTCCAGTCTGATGATGGATTACCAAAACCCTTGCTGATGCCATATTATTTTAATTATCTAATGATTTGTGTGCATTTCATAATCAAAATATCACTTTGGTGATAGCCTCAAAAAAAAAAAAAATCAAATATACAGCATATCTATATGCACACACATATATAAACTTGTCTCAGGCTATTTAACTAAATACAATGTCATTCTCATGAAAAATTAACTGTCATATGCAGAATTAGATACAGTTAGTAATCTAGTAATTATCACTTTGTTAGAAGAAGAAAATAATGGCTAGCTTTGTGTTAACTCATAAAATCCTACACATAAATAAATAAAAAAAAATTAAACCTTGTAAAATATGAACCCAAGTAGACATGCAATTAATTCTCACTTTGTTCTGTACAAAACATACTTAATTGTTTTCTGAGCTGCACTGAATTTCTATTTTGAGTATTTTAATTTCCAAAACTTTCTTTCTTTAGACAAAAACTTTAACTGATTGTAAACTACTAGATGTCAGCTTTTAAGAAATCCATAACAGCTACAAGTAGTATATTATACTGCTACCAATATTCAAATGACCTAATTTCATATTATTTGTAAATTATACAAGTGTCCTTGTTGATACCTTCCTAAGTATATATCTATTTTGCAAAAATCAAATTAGTTTGAATTTGGCTCATGCAGTTTAAATTTTATGCCCCTGTTTCAGAAAGAGCAGTATCACATATTACTTGTAGTTTAAATGGCTGTAAAAAAAATTTCTTCTTTCTCAAATGACCTTTTTTTTTTTTGTGACTTTTTAAAATATAAAATTTCTTGTAACTAATGGTTACAACAATAAAAAGTAAATTTATTTCATTATAATAACTGATTATAAGAAAGAAATCAATTGAATCCAGTTAAATAAAAGTAATTTTAATTTATACTTTTTTGTGATTTTATGACTAAATTATTTTAATTTTTTTATATAAACATTTTAATATGTATTATAAAGAATACTACTAATAATAAAAAATCAAATTTGAAATGATATGTACAACAAATATTTATCTAGGAGAGTATGAGATACCCTTTGAAGCATTTACATGACTAAACCACATTGTAGTCATTGTGGGTTAAGAAATACCAATTGCTTATTATGAAAACAATACAAAATGATATAAATGTTCTGCACAAATCTTATTTTTCTATAATCCATGAATAAAATAAATAATCAGATAGTTGAATGGAAGACTAATACATTTAAGCATCAAAAGTGACAAGTGGACTTTCAATTCAATAATCTTTAGATCTGATATCTAAAATTCTACCATTGTGCTAAGCTGCATAGGGTAATTTCTAACTACTGCATATTAAAAAGAACTTCAGTAAATATTTTCTTTAAAAATTAATAGGATTAAACTACCTTATATTTATGACATAGAATAATAATAAACACAGGATTTAAATTAGATTGAAACATGATTTAAATTCCATTTTAATTTGCATGCTTTCATATATATATAATATAGCTAAAATAATGTGTTGTTCAAATTAATTAATTAAAAGGCTAATTATAGACAAAAATTACAATTAAAAAATGAACAGATTATAGTATTTACCCTTGCTGTCCCTTTAAATTCATTGTGTTCTTTTAACAATTTTTCTGTTTCTTCAAGATTTTCTCCAACATTTGTATGGGTTGATAAGTAAAATTCTCCAGTATCATGAATCCATTCTAAAGCCTACATTAATATATACAGAGGAATATAAGTTTATAAAAATTTACTTTCATTTTTTTAAAAAAAGAAAAAAACCTTCCCATAAACTTCTTAAAAACTATAAAACTGCATTAAATAAATAAAAATTAAGTGAAGTCTAAAATGTCAACTCAATAAAAACATTCTCATTTGAAATTAAAAATAATACTTTGACTTATTAATTAAAGCAACAGAAAAAAAAAAGTTCCTAAAATACTATGTAAAATATTTATTCTCAAAATGTTTAATTTTAATCATTCGGTTTAGAGAGAAAAAAATCAACATAACAAATGCCAGGCTGATATTTGATTATTAAATTCTAACATTTTTTTCAAACTTCCTGATCCTAATATCCTTTATAAACTATTATTGTAAAGAATAAAAAGAAAGTAAAGCATAATAGCGATTAAAAGCAAACATTTAAATGAACTAGGAGGAAAGTCTCATTGGCAGAAAACAAAAAATATGGACAATAGAAACAATTATATTGTTATGATTATTACAAATAAATTATTTATTTATGATGTGGTATTAATGTTAAAAGGCAGGAAAAACATAACAGTGCAGTTCATTGGCCAAAATGAAATGTAAATAACTAATTTGTTTACTCTTCTTATTTGGAAGTTATCCACAAATCATAAACTATAAATATTAAACTTTTTCAATTCATCTAATTGTTTAGGGCAATTTAAAACAGAATTTGTACTTTGTCATTGATACAAATAGAAGGCAAGATAAGCTATTCAGTTATACTAATATTTTCTCTTCTCTCTTTTTTTAACTCCTATTGTCATAACGATAGATTAATTATATGATTAACTAAAAAGAAATTTTTTTATGGACAAAATCTGAGTGAAATACTTATATTTTTAAAGATGAATATAAAAATGAACTATTTGGAGAATTTTATAGATTCAAAATAGTTGAAAGATATTTTTAATAATAATTCTGAGTATAGTTATTACAGAATCAACATTGGATCATAATGAAAATAAATCAAAGAATAAAAGAGAATGGATAATTTAATTTAAGCCTTAAAAAAATTCATGGAAATGATAATATACAAAGCCAAACTATTTAATGAAATCAATACTTCAGTGAATGAAAATTAAAAATATTAATTTTTATAAATAAAAAAAAAAACAAGAAAAAAAGAAACAAAAAATCCAAAATAATCAACTTAGCAAGCTTTCCAAAATTATCAATAGCATGTTTATTAAAAAACAAAATAATTTACATAAAAGTGAATTTTTAAGTATCAATATAAAATATCAATCAAAAAAATGAATAAAAGAGAGAATTACTAAAATATACAAAAAGTACTACAACAAAGATACACACCCAAAAAGTAACAAAACCATCTTTATAAAATCTGTGTTTTTGTGTGTGCATCTAAATAATAGCTTTATTTTATAGCTAAAGAGTAGAATGGAAGCAAGACACTGTCATTAATATCAGCATTATATTGACATTTCAATGGTATCCTTCTAGTTATCAATCACATGACCGAGCTCATTTCACGCATCTGTAATATCCTTGAATGATCTCTATTATATGGAAATGGCTGGTGGAATCCAGTTGAAACAATGTGTTAATATTAACAACGAGCAAATGTATACATGGACTAATATAAAATATATATTCACATACAGATGTATGAATTACTACATTTATTATATGCTATATAGAAAATAAGATCAATCACTTTTTACCAATGTCAATTAAGAATATCAAATTATTTCTAACTATAGATATATCTATCTGTCAAAGGAATATTTGAAGTTATGATATTCTTCACAAAATATTTTCAAAAAGCATAAGAAACAAAAAACACACATATTAATTAACTGAGATAATGGAGAAAAGACAAAATAAACTGCATCAAAACAAAGGAACTATCTGCACTTCGCAAATTAAAATATTATTTACATACTTTACGGTTTGTTATGTATTCTAAAAACTGCTACGTAGTAAATCATAGGATTTCGCGTTGTATGTTTATGATTTAGACTCAGTGAGTTATTTGTGAAGATATTTAAAGCTTCAAACTTTCAAATCTAAATACTTACGACTGGCTTAGATATATAGAAAGAAAAGTTGAGATAAGGGTGGCTGCCCTTTTCTCGTAAAATCTTTGTTGTGTGTTTGGATTTGATTAACGTTTAGATGGCTATCATGACATTCTGATTGGCTGTCGTATACATATTTTAACGAGTGCAGTGAGATTCAACAGTATCTCAATTTATTTCAATTTACAACTATCTGTGCTTCGCAAATTAAAATATTATTTACATACTTTACTGTTTGTTATGTATTCTAAAAACAGCTATGTAGTAAATCATAGGATTTCACGTTGTATGTTTATGATTTAGACTCAGTGAATTATTGGTGAAGATATTTAAAGCTTCAAACTTTCAAATCTAAATACTTACGACTGGCTTAGATATATAGAAAAAAAAGTTGAGATAAGGGTGGCTGCCCTTTTCTCGTAAAATCTTTGCGTGTTGGACTTGATTGTTGTTTAGATGGCTATCATGACATTCTGATTAGCTGTCGTATATGTATTTTAACGAGTGCAGTGAGATTCAACAGTATCTCAATTTTCAACTATCTGCTCTTCGCAAATTAAAATATTATTACATTGCATTATAGCTTTACTAAAATAATTTATTTTGTTTATAACCTTTCTTTAATACATGCATAATTTTGGTATTTGTATTGTGTACATTATAAAGTATATATTATTGGATTAATAATTAACATGGTGAAACATAACTTTATTGTAAGACTAACAATATATTTATATAAAAGAATGTTAAATATAAAAATGAAGTTAAAAGATTTGAAATTTTTAAAAATAATTATTACAAGTTTTTAATATAGGAAACTACATTAAAAACAAAAAATTACTTATGCTAAAATAATATTACTTGAAAAATTGACCTGTTTGGCACTTCTTTCAAATAATACAAATTGTTGACATTGGTCTAATTTTTTCTTTTTCATAGTCCAGTATTCCAAAACTTTATTCTCTTGCTTTAGAAGTTGTTCCAAAATTCCTATAAATAAAACATGTATAATTAAGTAAAATTATTTTAAACTAAAAGAGAGGAAAAACTTAATATAAACAACCAACATTGTAGCTCCTTATGTACAAATGCCTCCTCCCCTCAAAGCAAACATTAATATTCATACACTCAAAACAGTGATTTTTTTTTTTTTTAAATATTCCATTAAATCATTTTTGGTTCATGACATTTTGTTTATCCAGTTTTATTACTACTAGTTATATTAAAAAATAAAAAGTGTAATGTTAATAAACAAAACAAACTAACATTCTATTATTAAAATATAAGCTTTAATTTGAATGAAATCCAAATGATAATTGAAACAGAAGGTTCTTGAAATTCATTTTCACAAATATTTTTAATATATCCGCTAACACATTTATATACAGCCCCCCCCCCCAATTCATATATTAGAGCATCCACATTTCAATAGACTATGATTTCAAAAAGTATTCAATAAAAAAAAAATTAAAATTTATATATTTAAATCCAGAAATTTTAAATGCATTAGCTTTTTAGAGTGCAGACATGAATAATTTCTGTCAATCATAATTTCATCTTGCTTACTCGGTCAGTCATGTGATCATTTTTTCTCTGTTTATATTGTACTATCTATTTTACTATTACAAAATTCCATTTTTCATTGTTTTTGATTTTTTTGCCTTATTTGATACTTTAATGTGTACATTATGTAGAGTATATTTGCATCCATGCCTTCAGATATCCATAAAAAAGACAGGAATCAAGTACTTCCATAACTACTTTTTTTATTACAACTACATATAGCAGGGGTATCCAACAAGTCGATCATTATTCACCGGTCGATCGCAAAGCCAATCTAGCAAGAGCTGTCGGGTAACGAGTGAAACAAATTAAGTCAATATTTTCTAGTTTTTTTGTTATTTTTGTTTTTGTTCTAAATTTTTTTTCAATTCTAGATAGGTGAAGTCCAGTAAGTCGTATCATTATTGAAAATAATATTTTTAATCTTGATTTAATGTAGCTAATTTGAATTAATAAATATTGTTAATAATTACTCATGTTGCTTTAATTCCCCGACATGAGTTTTTTGGCCCATTAAATAATTATTTTTTACTAAATAGATATATAAAAATGGTACGTATTTCACACCTTCCTCCACTTAGACTACGCCTATGACAACAAGTCGATCGCAAAACATTTTTAAAATAAAAAGTAGATCTTATGAACACAAAAGTTGGCCATCCCTGACATAGAGTACATGTGAACTATACTAAATCATAATAATTTTGTTGTTAAAAGAATTACCTTAAACCATATTTGTAGAACGATCTCAACTAAAAAGTTTTTTATATATATATATATTAAGAATAGTAAATTCCATGTGAGCAAAATTAGTAACAAAAAAAAACATCAAAAAGATGACAATTTTGTTCTAAAAATGTTTAGGTTGTCTTCTATGATGAGAATTAATAGATTTCCAATTCATTGTGTTAATTCTTTGATATTCTCACTGCCACTTTTTACGTAATTGGATACAAGAATATTCCGAGGTCTGGCATTTGGAATCAAGAAAGTTTTGAGATAAGACCATCTCATCAGATAAAGTAAAAAGAAACTGGCATATTTCTAATCCATCAAGATAGTATGAACTTAAACTGAGGTATAGCACACAATCAAAGCACATCTAAATTACCACAGACTATATAAAGATAATCTTTTTACAAATATTCATGAGAATTTACAAGTCAAACAAATACCATTTTTTTTAAAAAAGGCAAAAACAAATAACTTTTGCGATAAATGATTTCTATTTAAGTATACAAAATTAGGTTTTTAAAACAAATTTTGTGTTTAAATATAAAATCATAGCTGTAAATTGTGTAGAATTAGTTATTTTATGTATCTTGATATTCCTCTATCAACGAAGTATACTAGAAACAAAAACCACAATTAAATAACATTATATTACATAAATATTTAGATAATTTGCAGATAAACATAAATGTAATAAAAATAACTTAAAATTTATCAGCATAAAAGTAATGAGTTTTTAAAATTTGATAATTTTTAAAGATACAATGCACAAGAAGCATTCAAGCATGTTTGCACATACATATAAAGCAGCAGCTATTTTCTAATATTAATACATTGTACAGGCTTAATACCTGCATTTATATATGTAACATATGGGTAATTCGAACTCAGACTTTCACATAACTCATAACTTTCAGTGCCATTTTATATTGCTGACCCAACTGATCACACACATGTTGAAAAGATAAATAATCACCAATAATGTATTTCATGCTAAACCAGCACTCATTAGTTGGTCCAGATTACCATCTCCACACACATATAAAATCAGAACTCAGCTTTATATTTGTGATAGAATCATCAACAATTTAATTGCATTGCAAGTTAAAAAAAATCCAAATGTTATGTTTTACAGCATAAATTTCACTAAAAATGATATCATTAGAGAATGCAAAGATTGAATGCTTGAGACAACAACAACAAAAAAAGGCTGCTCCTATATTGTAATAAACGAATATTATTTAATTTTTTTTATTTAATATTTTTTTTTAAAATCGTAAGTTATTGAAATCAACGGAAATAAAACTGTGAATACTGGGAAAGTGTACGTAGAAAAATTGATACGTTTTACTCAAAAATATTTTTTTCTTTCTAAGACTGATCGATATCTTTCATTTGAATTCTAAAAATAAAACTTTATAGAGATTTAAACAGAACAATGCACATTATATAGTTAAAAAACCAAGCTTCCATATTTCAAATAATTTTCTATATGAAATTTACTAAACTAATTATTTCTATTAAGTAAATCTCTCATGAGAGAAGAGAGATCTCAAAAAATAATTTATATAAAAATGTATATGCAATCATACAAATTTCTAGAGGGTACGTGTGTGTGTAGATACAATAAAATAAATTCATCAATGGCAACATGATTTATATTTATAGAGACATAACAAAGTTTTACACACACATAAACATATAAGATAATTCAGATATTATAATATTATTTAAGCAATCCGAATACTCTCAGATCCAATAAATTGTCTTTTAATTTTGATTGTGTTATTAGTAAATGATATCACATCTAAAGTAAAAAAAAAAGGGGAAATTTTATGTCTTTTATCATATAATATAAATTCTTCTATTTATGAAGATAAACATAATGATACTGCAACAAGTACTTTATTCACAAAATTAATCATTACCATTGAATTGGGACAAATAATTCTCAAACTTAGTATTTAGTTCATAAATGAGAATGGTATATCATTTCAATTAAAAAATAAAATTCAAGTTTTAAAGCCAGTTCATTGGAAAGCAATAAAAGCCAGACCTTGATGAAATAATAATAATAGATAATATTTGATCCTTTTTTAATCAAGTACAGTTTTTTGTAAGTTTAAGTAATCAGTGAGTATTAGATACATTTAAATTATCATTCCCAGACTAGTTTTAGGTTTTGCTTTTATTAATGTGCTTTGTATTCAAAATTTTTAAAAAATATTAATCCAGCATCTACTTTTAATTATATTTTGTTAATAAAATTAAAATCAGTCTAAGGTTTTTGAATCCAAGCCAACCCGTACATATATTTGTACTTTTAGTACTTCATTAAGGGAGTTGGACTCAAAATTTTAGCTGACTTGCATTTCCAATTTTTAGTTTGACTAATAAAATGGAGTTAAAATAGCTGCAAGATGAATAATTGTGCTTAGTGTAAATTTGAAGTCTGAGTCAGGAATCAGTCTAAGGATGAAGTCTTAAATGCATCTGGTGATCACTAATTACTCAAACTTGCAATAAATGTTGGGAAAGAAAGGCTATTATTCTTGTCTTATCTTATTGTGTACGCTGTGTCCCGGCGCTGGCTGAACAACCAGAAAACATGAATATATACTAATTAAACAGACCAACAATTTAAAACATTGCACACTTTTAACAAAATATGACAATGATTATGAAATC
Source organism: Epiperipatus broadwayi (assembly GCA_028023455.1). Classification (NCBI taxonomy): domain Eukaryota; kingdom Metazoa; phylum Onychophora; class Udeonychophora; order Euonychophora; family Peripatidae; genus Epiperipatus; species Epiperipatus broadwayi. The sequence continues at coordinate 11,196,567 of JAQFVV010006201.1, forward strand.
TACATGAATAAATAGATAATAAACCCTGCCTTCACCAATATAAAAATAAGTTCTTGTAACAAAAACCGATTATGATTCAGATCCAAAAGTCTAGAGTTAAATACTAAATAAAGTTCACTGTACCTTTCCCTGATCTTGAGTTCATATCCTCGAAGAGACCCTTAGGGTGTTAATAAAATATATAAGATCGGTGTGATCTGTTTTAGTTCTAATCAGCTAGATTACCTCCAGGGGTCGAGATCCTGGGACAGTCCACCGATGATGGGCCTTGCTGCGGTGAGAAATACTGGGAAAAAACAGTCTACGCAGCAGTAACACAGAAAACACACTATGCTGAGATGTCCAAAGCACAACAGCAGCAAAGACTACACAAGAGAAAAACGACATTGCTAGTTTTCTGTGATTGCTCTTTTATATTCCCCTTGTTCATAGTTACGTTCGTGCTTCTTTTCTGAATATCGTTTGTACACATATTTTTTGGGTGTGGAATTCGGATATAATTTAATCTTCTATTCGATTAATGTATTTTAGTACAAAACACATCCTTTTTATTTGTTTAATTATACTGAACACAGCAGTTACTCTAATTCATTATCAGCATACTAATATTACGATTTTTATCAGACGCATTACTTCCCCTTTTGGAATGTCAGCTATCTTTTAACTAAAAACTTAAACCTTTATCTATACCAATTTTAGAATGCAATATTTAACTTAAATATTACTCTTTATTTCACTTTATATACATTTTAACTCCATATATTTTACTCTATTTTTTAACCACTAAATAAAAACTACTCTATATATATATATAACACACCTCTCCTATTCCAGAGAAAACATGATATTAATTAGATAGCTTTAAATAAAGACTTTTAATTTGAACAGGTTCGGGGTTTGCCATTGAAACAGACACGTCATTTCATGCATATATATTTTGGTGATTTATCCCCCCACCTAAAGTGGTATAAATTAAAATCAAAATGATTTATCAATTTTGAAAAATAAAGAAGGATAGTTGACTGTGACTTTTAAAAAAATCTAACTTCCCAACAAAGACACTATAAAAACCAAAATGTTCAATTTTAAAAAGAAAAATTAATATTTTAAATAGCAATTAAAATAAAGAAAATATCAATCCTTGCCATGAAAAAAATCTATATTTTCAAACCAAAACTAAATAAATCTTTAAACATTAAAAAAAGAACTTGCATTTTAAAAATATTATATTTTTTCAGCTGAATGTTTCATGTTACAAAATAGAAAGCTGTAATTCTTGCTGCGGGCAAAGAAAATCCTTGAATTTGGAAAACAAGACAGATAAAAGATTAATTCCTAATCTGTTCCTGCTCAGAGTAAACTGCCTAATGACTGAGGAGAGTAAGATACACAGTCTTAATGGAAAGCACCATCACCAATCAAATACGGTGGGGTCATGCAAGAGCGATCTGGAGACTTGGTGATAAGAATATAAATAGTAGAATCAGGCAGTCCAAATACGATTAGTATTAGTATTATTAGTGCTATAATAATTATTAAGATGGAAAGTACAAGAATGAGTGGCTAGAGGAAAATAGCTCTCTCTTTAAGCCAGCATCATGAGGTTCCAAGTCGTTCCTGTATGAATATCAATTGAAATTGTACTAACATTTAGCCTCAATAAGCAAACCCCTTTATAATGCAAGAGTGACCAGCAATGGAGAAGAACAACAGATGAAAGTCGAGGTAAGAATTTCATATAATGTTGGAAGACCAGCAATAGAGAAGAACAACGAATGAAAGTCGACATAAGAATTTCATATAATGTTGGAAATACTTAAAAGAAAAATAAAATAAAAATATAATAATAACAATAGTTATATCCATTACTTTTTATAAATTTAATAAATACTGATATGAAAATAAATTCTATAATAAAAATATAATAAATCCTTGTCCAGTGATATTTATGTGTCCAGGACCAGCAATGGAGAAGAACAACGGATGAAAGTCGAGGTAAGAATTTCATATAATGTTGGAAATACTTAAAAGAAAGATAAAATAAAAATATAATAATAACAATAGTTACATCCATTACTTTTATAAATTTAATAAATACTGATATGAAAATAAATTCTATAATAAAAATATAATAAATCCTTGTCCAGTGATATTTATGTGTCCTAAGAATTAATTTTAAGATAAATATTTCCTGGTTTAAATATATGCATGTATACATGATTTCCAAATAAAACAAATAAGTAGTAATTATGACCCACCACCATGCTATCATCACCAAAGAAATGGGGTACCACCATGGAAGATTAGGCAGAGAAGAAATTCAGCATAATAAAAAGATCAAACAGTGATGATGACCTGCGAAGAAGTGCAGGTAGAAACACAAACCACCAGGATGATGTCTGGCAATGCGAAACAACCAAAAATGAACAAAATAGACATATTGCCATACAACACAAAAGAGCATTTCAGAAGAACATATGATCCCCAGTCTCCCAAGCTAAAATGCAGCTATAATCCTAAACAATGAAGCAGAAGTAGCTTATGGAAGAAGTGCATGAAAAGAGCCAGAAGGGATATGTGAATTTGCATTTTTCATGTTGAGGTGGGTGGATGATGAGCAGGACCGCTTGGATGCATTGCGTTCACGATACTCCGAAGTATATGCTTGGCACTATCCAGACCTGGATGTTGAACTCCTAGAGTAGTCTAGCAGTTCTTATTGGCATCAAGACTATGCCAGAATAAGGCTCTAAGACTCAGGGCTGGCGCAGCACTCTATATATTTTCTGGTTCCTACTCTTATCTGGATGATTAGGTAAAAGACAGGTAGTGCTTAAAAATAAGATATTTTCTTACGATGTCATGGGACATTGTGTACTAATAGCTCATGTTTGGCCATCTGCTTATCCTGACATTGGAGGCTACAGTTCATGTATTCACTTTTCCATCTTACCTATTTCACAAGCCTATCTAACGCCAGTAGAGACACAATAATGAGTAATGGCATTTACACTGTGTGGAATGAAATCATACTTCCAGACAAATTCATCCCAAAATTTAGTGGGGGGGGAGGTAATGAAACAGACACATCATTTCATGCGTATATATTTTGGAGATTTGTCATCGTCCCCTGACTAAAGTGATATAAATTAAAATCAAAATGATGTATCAATAAAGGAATGTTGAAAAATATAGATGAATAGTTGACTGTGGTTTTAAAAGAAATCAACTTCTCAACAAAGACGCTATAAAAACCAAAATGTTTAATTTTAAAAAGGAAAATTAATATCTTAAATAGCATAAACATTTAAAAAGAACTTGCATTTTAAAAATATTATATTTTTTTGAGCTGAATGTGTATTACAAAATAGAAAGCTGTAATTCTTGCTGCACGCAAAGAAAGTCATTGAATTTGGAAAACAAGATTAATTTCTAATCTGTTCCCACTCAAACTAAACTGCCAATGACTGAGTATAGTAAGACAGACGATCATAAACGAAAGGACCATCACCAATCAGATACAGTGGAGTCATGCAAGTTCAATCTGGAGACGTGGTGATAAAAACATAAATAGTAAAATCAGGCAGTTAAAATTTGATTAATATTATTAATGCTATAATCATCATTGGAGTAATTGTATTCACTGCTATACAACTCATCCCGGCCCAGAAGCCCAGTATAACCAAGTTTGAAAATGCAATGGCAATCAATAGAGAAGAGACCTGTGGATAAGATAATGAAAATTATTAAGATGGAAAGTACAAGAATGAGTGGCTAGAAGAAAATAGCTCTATCTCTCTCTATGCCGGCATCATGAGTCTCCAAGTCATGCCTGAGTGAATATCAGTTGAAATTGTAATCCATTTAACATCAATAAGCAAACCCTTTAAAATGCAAAAGTGACCACATTACTTTTTATAAATTTAATAAATGCTGATATGAAAATAAATTCTATAATAAAAGTATAATAAATCCCTGTCCATATTAATTTAAGATAAATAGTCCCTCATTTAAATATATACGTGTATACATGATTTCCAAATAAAACAAATAAGTAGTAATATTACCTGGATTGATAAAACAATATATGATTTTATGTTTGAAATTTTAATGAAATTATAAATGCTTACATATAAAATACATCTATACATGAATAAATTAGAAATGTTTATATATATAGTATACATCTATACTTGAAGGAATTATAAATGCTTAGATATAAAATACTTCTATAACTGAATAAATTATAAAGGCTTATATATCATCTACATCTAAACCTGAATGAATTATAAATGCTTGTATGTAAAATATGTCTCTACTTGAATGAATTATAAATGCTTATATATAAAATACATCTATACCGAAATGAAATTATAAATGCTTATATATAAAATATGTCTATACCTGAATAAATTAGAAATGCTTATATGTATAATATACGTCTACATCTGAATAAATTAGAAATGCTTATATGTACAATATATATCTACACTTGGATGAAATGATAAATGCTTATATATATGTATAAAATATGTCCATGCTTATATATATGTATAAAATATGTCCAGACCCGAAGGAATTATAAATGCTTATATATAAAATATATCTATAGCTGAATGAATTATAAATGCTTATATATAAAAGACGACTATACCTGAATAGAATATAAATCCTTCTATGCAAAATATGTCTATACCAAATAAACACGATTCTATTGATGTTTATACATTGTAAATTTAGAGACCTGAATTAAATTGTGATATGTTGATATAAATACGTGACTGGAATCTACCTACATGTATCTGAATCAAGGATAAATGGCCACACCAGATATATATATTATTGGTTGATTAATAAATAATCAATCTAACCTAGGAGTATATAGTCCATACAGGAAAATGGAAACACAAAACAAACTGTTACAAAGATGAACTATGAATAAACTTTGGTTGGATTTGGATTATTATCCTAATATTGTTGTATCTAAAACAACTGTCAAGGACTTATTATCCAAACATTGTTATATAAATAAATATTGTTATCTAAAATTAATCTAGTTGTTCAGTTTCATTTCGTATCATTTGTCATTCATGGCATTTGTCACAAGAATCTCATGCCTCCTGAGTTATGTTCGGAATAACCAGATCTGGGTAAGTAAGGGTGTGATAAGCTGGAACTCTAGTGGTACTGTTTTCCAAACAAATTTTCTAGATGTTTCCAGTCTTTTTAATGCTACATCCTCTGGTGAGCAGGAAATATTGTTGTAGAAGTGGGGTTAGGTAAACATTGGGTAAAGCCAATCTTTATTCCTTCCTACAAATGCTCATCAGGAAATAGTTCAACCAATTTATATAGGTTGACAGGCGGTCCGGTTACACCATTTTGATCTGAGTGTATAGTTTGTTGTTTGATTTGGTTTTGAACTCGATATTGGGTTCCTTTCATTATTTTCTACTATTGCCTCTTTGTCGATTACTTCCTGCAGTTTTCTTTCTGAAGTTTTCCACTCAGCCGGTAATTTCTTGTTTGGAATATCTGGTAACGCTTGTTCTTCAACAACTCGCTAGCGGACATGGTTTTATGTGCCTCCTATACATAGTACCATTTTGTAATTGGATGATTACTACTTGATGTGGACCCAAACATTATCCCCATTTGCAAATATATTTACTTTTTTGTTGCTGTTTTCCTTTTTGGCTAGATTGTGGACCCAAACATTATCCCCATTTGCAAATATATTTACTTTTTTGTTGCTGTTTTCCTTTTTGGCTGGATTAGGCAGTAATAAAGATAAAATTAACACACAAATTTTTTGCCCATCAACAATTCTGCAAGAGACTTTCTGGTAGCTGTTGATGGGGTTAAGTATTGGTACAGCATTGCATTATTTATTACTTGTTATAAATCATGATTGTCCGATTTCGTTAAAAGCTTCTTTATTATTTGAACGGCCTTTTCAGCGAGGCTATTCGCCCGGGTGTTATGGTAGTGTACATATATGTTTTCTGCCATTGCTTTGAAAATAATCTTCAGTTTCTTTTATGAAGAATGCCATCCCATTATCTGATACAAAGATTTCTGGTAACCTGTGACACACAAACACCGCATTTTTTAGGTTTTAACAGTTTTGTTAGCACTTACATCTTTAACAATTCGACACTCTGTCCATATGTTCCCATTTATTGGCCCAGTATGGTCTATATAACTACCAGTTATATTTTTCCCATTTATTAGTCTAGTATGGTCTATTTGCAGCCTTTGCTATTGGCCATGGATTATACTTGTTAGCCCCCATATTCATTTCTGTTTGACATGCCGAACATTTTTTAATATTTTGTTCAATATTTACGGTTATTTGTGGCCACCAGATGTAGCTGTGAGCCAATGCTTTGGCTCGCAAATTCCCAGGTGACCTTCATGCAGTAATTTTAAACCTTGGTGTCTATCTTCTATAGGTATCTTGACCTGATCTCCCATCAAAATATCCCCTTTACAAGAATAATTTACTTCGATTTGCCCAAATCTTGGATCAATGAAATGAGACCTTGAAACTGGCCATCAGTTTATAATCCATCCCATTCAATAATTGATAGCCTTGATCAGAATTTGTCCATCTGGCTACCCTTTCACTATTTAGGACATTTATATAGTTTATTTCAGTCTTTGTAGTTATTTATTCCTGTTTATCAGGTATGCTCGAAAAAGCATCAGTGCGTGCAATTTCTTTTTCCTTTTTATATTCTAATTTCTAATTATATGCTGACATTATATTCTTCCAATGCATCAAATTCAGGTACTAGACAATCGTGACCCAAAATTCTAAGTAGTGGCTTGTGGTCAATAACTATATTAAAATTCCTTCTGAACAGAAACTGATGAAATTTTTCTAACATCAAACATAATTGTTAATGCTTCTTTATCAAGTTTCATGGAATTTTTTTTAGTTTTTGAGAGAGTTCTTGATGTGTGTCAGGGCGTTTACCTTTATGACAAGGATGAACTAGCATTGCCTGCCATTCTGATGCATCAGTAGATGTGTACTTCTAAGCTATTATTATAGTGCACCAAAAACAATAGTCTTGACCATTGCCATGTTTGATCTTTTTTTAGTAGTTCGTATAATGGTTTGGCCACCTGAGCTTTATTTTCTAGAAAAGGCTAGTCCTAAATAAGCCTACAATGCTTGATATTGGTGGGTGTTGTCGCATTTTGTACTGCTTTTACTTTCTCTTGGGATGGTTTCTCCCCCCTGTCTGAAAGTTAATGGGCTAGAAACCTTAATCCTTTGCCATGCATATGCTCTTTTAGACATTTAATTTAACCCCATATTTTTATAAATTGTCCGCACACAGTGAAAAGATCTTTTGTGTAACATTTCTTCTGAAGTGGCTGTGATGAGTATATCATTGTAATAGGATATGACTACTTGTAACCATTGTAACAAGCCATGGATCTTTGCTTGGAAAACATTTGGGGCTGTGGAAATGCCAAAGGATAACCGGTTGTTCTTGAATAGGCCATAAGGATCAATAATGCTAAAGTTTCCCTGATTTTTTCTCTCTTTAATCTGGTGAAATGCAGTATTTAGATCTAACTTTGGAAAATAAGAAGCATTTTGCAGCCTGGCCAGTACTTCCCTTATGTTTGAGATGGAGTAAGCTCTCCTTTTTAAAAAATTGTTTACAGCTATACAGTAATCACCACATAACCCGATTTCTCCATTAGGCTTTGTTATTAAAACCATAAGAGTAGTCCAATCAGATGTGTCAATGGGGATTAACACTCTTTTATCAACCAATGACTTTCGCTTATCCTCAACTTTAATTCTGTGTGCAAACAGAATTTTGGGCAGTTTACAAACAACCAGCCACACATTTTCCAATAATTCTATTTCAACCAGCTTTGTGGCTATTAACCCTAGTTTTTCACTAAAAAGATCCGGATATTTACTATTTCTTGTTCCAGGAAGATTTTCTTTATTATATTAATTTGTATCCCAATTTCATAGAACCAGACCCTCTCTATAATGGGACTAATTTTTCCTTTTACAATATATAAAATAAAATTCCCTTTTTTATCGTTGTATTTAATTGGCACAGTAACCCGGCCTAAAATTTTGAGTGCTTGATCCTTTACATCTCGCGCTCTAATATTTGTTTTCTCTAAAACAATGCCCGCATTAGCTGATGACAAAAATTTCCAATCCATAAGTGACATTATGGAAATTGCTGATCGGCTATCTATTCCATTTCAATTTCCTTCCCACAAATAATTAGTTTCATCATAAGCTGGCATATACTTTGCAGAGTTTTTAATCATGTGGGTTGCCATCAGCTTGCCACCCCTATTGTGAGGCGTAAGTACAGTATTTTTTTATTTTCCCCTTTTCTTCTTGTCTACATACCCGTGCCAAATGCCCTTTTTTGCCATATTTGGAACACTTTTTCTTTCCACTTACATTCTTTTGAAATATGACCTGTTTTTCCTCAACAAAAACAGGTTATTTAGCTGTATTAGGCTGTAGTTCTCTCTTGTTGTTTTAATACTCCCTTTTTTAAGTTCCATCTGATTTTGATCCAACAGCCTGAGCTTGCTCCAAAATTAGCTCAGAAATCATATCCTTTTTAATGGCCATTTCATAAGTGATCTCAGGTTCTATTAATAGTTGTTGTCAGCCTATCCTCAGACATGCCCCACAGCAACTGATCTATTAGATTTTCCTCAATAAATTCACCATAAGCACAATCCTTAGCTACTTCTCTCAGAGTCAGGTTGTATTCTTTTATTTTTTTGCCAACCTCGCTATGTGACTTGAGGGATGAGGGTTAAAATAATCATTTAATTTCTTGATCACCTCATTGTATTTAACCTTCTCCGGTAAAGGCAGTTCAAAATTTTTATTAATAATTTCAATTATTCTTTTCCCTGCAAAACACATAAGTGCCACAATTTTCCTCTTATTACCTTCTATCACATTCAAAGTAAAAAATGTTCAATCTGGGTTATATAGAACAGCCATTCTGACACATTACAATCCTCAAATTCATCTATAGCATTCTGACCTAACGAATTCATAATAACTAATTACTGACACATCAACTAATACAAAAGGAGAAAAAAAAATCTAAAACTTATTTGATGTGTCCCCAACTCTGGCTGAGTGACCACCAAACATTAAGTAAACAGACCAACAAAAAAAACATTCCACACTTTTATTAATGCTAAATAATTTAACAAAATACAACAATGAATATAAAATCTACATGAATAAATAAATCCTGCCTTCACCAATATAAAAATAAGTCAATGTAACAAAATGGATTACGGTTCAGATCCAAAAGTCTACAGTTATATACTAAATCAAGTTTGCTGTACCTTTCTCTGACCTTGAGTTCATACCCTCGAAGAACTCCTTAGAAGGTTTATAAAATATATAAGATCAGTGTGATCTGTTTTCTAATCAGCTGGATTACCTACAAGCACCGAGATTCTGGAATTGCAGTCCACCAATAATAGGCCTTGCTGCAGTGAGAAGTACTTGGAAAAAACAGTCTACCCAGCAGTAACACTGAGAACACACTAAGCTGAGATGTCCAAAGAACAACAGCAGCAAAGACCGCACAAAAAAAAAGATACTGCTAGTTTTCTGATTGCTCCTTTATATTCTCCTCATTCAGTCACGTTTGTGTCTCTTCTTTTCTGGATTATTTTTTTTGCACATATTTTTTGGGTGTGGAATTCAGATTTAACTTGATAAATAACTATTCGATTAATCTATGTTAGTACAAAACACATCCTTTTATTTGTTTAATTTTATTAAATACAATAGTTACTCTAATTCGTTATTAATTTTATTAAACACAATAGTTAGTTACTCTAATTCGTTATCAGCTTTCAATATTAAAATTTGTATCAGCCGCATTCCTTTCCCTTTTGGAGTGTCAGCTATCTTTTAATTAAAAGTTTCGACCTTTATCTATACCAATTTTAGACTGTAATATTTAATTTAAATATTATTCTTTGTTTCATTTTATATACATTTTAACTCTCTACTCTATTTTTTATCCACTAAATAAAAACTACTCTCTATATATAATAGTGTGAACTGGAGAGTTATGAGGAGTTTTACTCAGATAAACATTACTTGCATTTAAATCCTCAGTTATAACACTTAAATCCCAGAATAAAATTTTAATTTTTATTAAGGTATAACTAAAGTTCCAAAACTTAAGAATCTCTTTCTGTCTGATCATTGGATGCTGAATATGTACAGATAGTAATTAAAAAATGCAAAGAGGTTTCTAAATATTACAGATAGTAATTAAAAATGCAAGGAGGTTTCTAAATATTACCTAACAAGTTATAAAAATCTTCTAGAATTAAAAAATGAGTGAAAGATACGAGTGTTATAAGAAAATTTGATGGTGGAAATAAAAATGAGACAGGACATATATTTCACAGAAGAAAATTTTTGTTGAGAAAAATCCATACTAAAGTGGAATATGGATTCAGTTAGATGTTGGATTATATTTTGATTAACAAAAATTACCCGTTTGTTCTCTTACCCATACATATATTGAAATTTTGAGTTCTTTTTGTTATTCCTAACATGCATCTCTCCATACTTCTTTGAATAGTTTGAAGTCTCTGTACTGTTCTTCTAATAAGTGTCCAAGTCTCAGATCCAAAAGTAAGAACTGGTGCTATAGTCCTCCCTTCTCTCAGAAGTGGACTATTCCAGATGCCTCCTTATATGATCGGATTACGCATTGTTTGCCACAGGTTAATAGGCTGATGTATAGATAAAAACATAGCCAATGATTATAACAGGCCAACAAACAACGATGCTTGCAGAATCCGAAGGTTTTCAATAAGTTCAGGGACTGGCTATAAATAGTCAGCCTTTTGTGAGAATCAGAGAAGAACGTCTGATGTCTGTCTAACCTGAAAAAACTCTTTGCATTCTCCCAGGGATGCTCTGCTAACCTGAACAGCAGCAAGTATTTCCATTGATAGTACTAACGCTATTTAGTCTACGCAGCTAGGCAAGTCCCACAGAGACCGGACACTAATAAGATCTCTCTCAGCCTGAGGCAAGCTGTCTTGTACAGCTGGAAGAGCCATAAGCCATCAGGTGTAGCTAGAAGCGGTAGGCAGAACCCAGAGTTTATGTTAAACTACAATATACAACATTGTAAATATTCACTTGTATATATACTGTATATTGTATTGTATATATTTGTAGATATTATAAATATATTAATTGTAATGTTTGTCTTAGTATTATTTCTGTAGGTTGGGTCTGTAATCCAGACCAAACACAACAACTGGTAAAACACATTTATTAAAATCTTCCCTTTCAGACACCTAGCCATATTTCCTTTTAATATTAAGCAACCAAGTTTAAATCTATAATTAATTTAATCTATTATTGTTTCCATCTGTAGTAATAATCTACATAAGGTATTTATAGTTGTTAACTTCTTCTACCTCATCATAATCAAACTTTATTTTCGTTTTTTGAGAAATTCCATTGAACATTACTTTAGTCTTTTTAACATCTACCTTTAGTCTTACTTTCATCTAATAACTCTTAAAACATTTCCTGAACCTCTGAAGCATTATTTGCAAAAATGACTACATCTTTACAAAATCTAAATTTCTTAAAAAATTTCCATTTACTTTTACTTTTTTAGTTTCCCATTTCCAAAAAATATTTCTTGCAGCACTGCTGTAAAAAGTTTCATCCTCTCTTACACCCTTCTCAATGTTAACCTTCCTAGTATAATTATTTAATCTAAATGTTATTGCATTTTTATAAATATTCTTTAGAATAAGGCAATATCCTGAGTCTATATCTTGACGATCCAATGCTTTAATCACTGAAGAAATGCTTATAGAATCAAATGCCTTTTCATAATCTACAATTTCTATGCATAATGGCAACTCACATTTGTTGGTGATTCTATAACTTCTCTCAATACTTGAATATGATCCACTGTACTAAAACCACTTTTAAATCCAGCTTGTTCTGTTGACTGGTTGAAACATAAAGTTCTCTGTAGATGAGTTGTAATTATTTCGGTACAAATTTTGTATAAAAGTAATAAAGAACTGATTGATAGGTCTATAATTTATATTTTCTTTATCACCTTTTTCAAATATTAATATTAATACTATATTCTTCCAATCATCTGATACACCTTATCATTAGACATTTATGTACAATCTGTAATATGAAGTGCTTTGTTTTTTTTGGTTTTTTTTTTTTTCAAAACAAAGCATAAATAACTACATTACATACTTCTATGCATTTCCAATCTCTAGTGGTCATAATATCTACTAAACAATTAACAAAAATAACCAAATATTTTGTGAGATGAGTTTGCAGCCATGACATATAATAGAGTACATGATGACATTCTATAAAATATTTTAAAATGCAATGTATGCTTATATATAAATAATATCTGTACAAAAGTCAATTATTTACTTAATAATAACAAATTCATATTTATAGTTTTAAAAAATTAAAAAAAAAAACATACACTTTATCAAAGTTAGACAAAAATTCTTTGAAAAACATTTTAAACATATGTAACTTAAAATAAGCAAAGTCATTTTTAAAGCCAAATAAATGCTTACCTTAAAAAAACTACTGCTAAACTTATATAGATATATATAGTCAATATATATATATATATTTTGAAATCAATTAGGTTTAACATTCCACAAAGCTTTTAGCATATATATAAAATATGCTTTTTTTTTTTTTTTGTAAATTTTTATAGTGATAAAAAACATAAGAACTGGCATAAAATATAAATAAATAAAATTAAAATAAAAGAACAACTAAAACTGTTAGTATAACAAACATTCTAAAAAAAGAACATTAATTGAAACTGTAAATTAAACTTAGGAGCCCCCTGTTAATAGTAAACAAAAACAAATAAAACAAAATAACAAAATGCAAAAAAAAATAATGAGACAGAACATAATTATACAAAAAGCGAATGGTCGTGCAAATAAAAAACTATTTAAACTATATAAAAAAACAAGCAAACATGAAGCAGTGTAAAGAATACATAGAATGAAGTGAGAGGTGACAGTCAGAAAATTAGTTAGAAAATTGCATTACAAAGAGCTGACTGACACAGAGCTAAATTTTGTGAAATGCCCAAACCTTTGACTTTGTTTTCTGGGCCTCTAAGCTTACTTGTCTCAGCCTGAGAGACAGGCTGCTGGGGCAGGTGCTGATGATGGAAATTGCGGTTAACATATTTCAAAAATGACTCAGCCGTACGGCGAGCCAAAGTACAGGCCTAAAAAAATGATACATTTACAAATATATATATATATGTAAAGCAGATACATATTAATATATACAACTACAATGAGTCATCAAAAAAGTTATGTATGTGTTTTGTTAAATTCCGCCATTCTGTCACTACATTAAATTGTAGTAAAATGCAATACATGATATGTAGAGGTAACTCTGGTGTTATGATAATTAATAGCTTGGGAAATCTTGTATAACATAAAATCAAGTTATGGAAGCAATATGAAAAAGATTGCATTACAAACGTTAACAAAATAGAGGATCCTCATTGATGGAATCATTCAATGTAAACTTGCATATTCATAAGTGAATTGTTAGGAAATACATGATGTTTGCAGGATTATGGCATGTCCAAACTTATAAAAACAAATACACAAAGTAATTTAAAAGTAATATTCAAACTAACAATAACAATAAATAAAGTATTACAATATACATACAGTATATAAATTTTTTAAATAATTGAACAATAAATTGTTTGAATGAAACTCATTTAAAATAATTCCCACAAATTTATAAAAAAAAAAAAATTTAATCATTAATATGCCAATTTCTTTTTGAAAACATACATTTTTCTTTCAATTTTTATTTTGTTCAAATACACTCATTTTTTTTCAATCTACTGAAAGGAAAAATAAAAAGTTATAATTTTTTTTCCTAAATCTAGCCAAATGAAAATTATTCCAATGCAAATTTTATACTTTTTCAACATAAATTGAGTGTACATTATTATTCTGGAAACACTGATAAGTGAGGCTTCACTGTATATCATTTTTTATTGTATTAATTTTTTCCTTTTTATTAAAAATAGTAATAATCTAGCAAATGTTTTTGATTTTAGAAATATAAAATTGATTTTCAGAAGTTTTTTTTTTTGTGTGTGTGTGAGTTTTACAAGATATAATTTAGCATTAAAATTTATTTACAGTTAAAAAAATTATTTCAACATGTTTTTAACTATCTATAAGCATATTTTATTTTAAATATCTGTTATTTAGCCAGAATTTTGTTTTTATTACACTGCATTCAAGATATTCAGTGTTTTACATTCATATTTAAAATTGGGCTTAAGATTTTCAGCTGCCCTTAATCAAAATTTTGATATTTGTGAGCAATAACATATATTGAATCGCCATTGACACATTTGTTTTTTTTTTTGTTTTTTTTTTAAATATATTGTTTTAAAGGCAATTTGTATAATATATATATAAAAGCAAAAAACAAGTGATAATTGATACCTGAGCAAATATTAGTCAAAACAATCTATGAAATAATATAATTAATTGAAATTAAATATATATATTAATAATATTAGCATTATTAATTTCTATGTTTATTTTGACTTCTAATTTAATGTAGTGTTTTTGCGTGTGTGTAAGCATGCTATATAATAGTTACAGTACTTTATATATCATGTTGTACCAAAAAAAGTGCAACATTTATTAACTTATCAATACCATTAACACAAAACACCATTGTAAAAATATTATATGAGTTTCCTCTACAAATAAATATTTCAATTATAAAATATATAACAAATCAAGACAACATAAAAAAAGTTTCATGTATATCATTTATTTCCAAATTTAATAACTTCTTAGTATACTTTATTATTCTTTGGCATTAAGTACCTCCTTTCTGACAATTATTATTTTTGATAAAAAAAAATTTTCAACATTTATATCTGCTCATGAATTCTAACTTTACAATATTTAGCAACAACAATTTAAAAAAATTCAGTACCATTACATTTCTCAATTAGATTATCATGTTTCAAATATTTGCAAATCAAAAACTCTCTGGAGACTAATAATGAATAATATTTCTATAGTATAACTTTCATTATACCACTCACTACAGAAAAATTATAGTAAAAATTACACTACAGGAATAGTATTAGTGAAAATTATACTATAGAAATATTATTCATTATTGGATAATCACTAGTCTAATGAATGACTAATAAAAATTATTAAGATATTATCTGAAGACTATTTTGAAATACAACAATAAAAACAATATGGCTGTTTACACATTGCCCTTTATGATAACAATATATTTTGGATCTTTTGTAATGCTTTTCATAATTTTTTCAGTATATAAATTGCCTAATATAGGACACATTCTTATTTAAAATCCCTCTTTGTTTCATCCAATAACATTCACCCAGCCATTAAAATAGTTGCTTTCTTTTCTATATAAAATAATTTTAAAAAATTCAGTCCATTACATTATATCCAATGCACAGAATATTTCAATGAGATTATCATGTTTTAAATATTTGGAAATCTAAAACTCCGTCACTGAACACATCGTTTCTGTATTACCAAAATTCATTTTTTATTCTGCTACCATTCCCATAAAATGATTTGAAAATAAAATATTTGTATTATCATATGATTTTTTTTACTATACATCTATTCTTTTCTGATCTGTATTTATTATTTTCACTTTACTTTTATATCTGAACATTTCTTTTTCCTGAAATTACATTTTCTGTTCTGTTCTGAATTTACTATTTTCTTTTTATTTCTTAATTAGTTTATATCTGGATATTTTGTATTTTTTTTTTTAATTAAATTTTCTTTTATTATCATTTAAATTTCTCAATTTCCATGTAAAAATTATTTATCACTTTTTTCTTGTCAATCTTTTTTTTTTTCCTTCATCAATTTGTGATAATGTTTGTATATATATATTAGAATATTAGTTATTAAATAAGACATTTATTTTATATAGTGCAATGTTTTTATAAACTGTAATATTAATAAAGCGCATGTGCATTAGCTTGTTAATATTAATATTAGTTATTGTATTTAGATAATAAAATAAATTGCATTAGAAGTATAATACAATTAATAGCAAATTATGGCTGACATTTATAATTAAGCATAATCAAGTATTATTGCAGTGACCTTAAGACTCTCAGAGAAATCTTAATATACTTTGTAAATGACATTTTCTCATGAAAGAATAATTTTTATATAAATTATTAATGTTAATTAAAACTTGAATTAAAATCTTAATACTACTTATATTTATATATTTCACTTTATAAATATGAATATTACTTCTCTTCTAGCAGGAAAAGTTTTTATTATAATTTTTAACACAAATTTAACATCCACAGAAATATCTACAAAGAATGATTAAGTAATAAAACCAATGATGTGTGATGATGCAAGTTTAAGTGTGTTATTAGTTTAATGTAATTTTTGCAAGCTATCATTAAGAAATTTAATGGATTTTCAAGATGATAAACAGCTGTTGCCATAAATGAACTGAAATTTGCTAGTAAATTCCACTTTTTGTATTGTAAAAACCAAATTCTAATTTTTACATTATAATTATTTTATAATAACAAATTACATATGTTGGAAAATTAATAGAACACCAATGTGATACATGTGATTATATTAATCAATCAATTAAGATTGTCATAACCTTTGGTACTCATACTTATGACAATCCATCCCGCTTGATGGTGCTGTTTCCATGCAAAAGCACAGAAATATGCTGTTTATGTGGACAAACTTACAGCCTATAGAGCAGTTGTATTCATATTAGCTGTTGCAAACCTAGATTGTGTTGCACATGGCCCGCTAATGTGCTTCGTGACACTATACAAATAGCGCACACTTCACATATCGCTACCATATAATGTGAGGTTGTGCATTCTAAATAATGATCGTACACCCTAGCTGACGTACTGCTACATAGTAATAACTGTAGCCCATCGCTACCCTTCCCTACACATCTTTGAAGGTTAATTTAATTTCAAAAAGGTAGGTTCCAACACCATTTCAGAAAATTCACTAGAAAAGTCACATTTGCGTGAGAACAGCTATGAGACTACTAAATGGCTGGGGCAGAGTGCTACGCGCTGAAATGCATAAGGTAATTTGAAAATGTAATTATTCCATTCTATTAAATAATGTTTCGTAAAGAACAGCTATAAGACAAATCAAATATCTGAGGTTGCACATCATTTTAGAAATCCTAAGGTTGGTTTGATCTGAGTAGTCGTCAAAAACAGCAGTCAGCCCCCTTGCACATTCCAGAGCTACATGCTGAATATATAATGTAATTAAAAACTGTAATTTAGAAAATAATGTTTTAAAAAAAAAAAAAGTAAATGTATTTTGAAAAAAATTCTATATTTTATATCTAAAAAAAATGTAAATCCCCCCCCAAAAAAAGACCGATGAAAGCATTATTTTTAAAAAAATTAAAATGTAAATCAGCCTGGTAATGTTATATCTATTTGTTTTTGACTAGCAACAGCTCCATCGAGCGAGATGGATTGTCATAAGTATGACTACCTAACCTTTTTATACTGATGAATTTCAATTATTGTTTGATTAAAAATAATAATTTAGTTGTTACTCAGCATTTCACAAGAAGATTTACATAAAATCCAAACACCTAAAGTGACAGAATAGAGTTGTATTCTGTAGACCTAGCACTCTAGAGTCTGCCATTCTACTACTGTTCTAAATTATTCATGACTATTATTTGAAAATAATAAAATTGTAAAAAAAAAAAAAAAAAACAGATTTTAATTATCATTTATATTTTCTTTTCCTGATTTCATATTTTAAATGAATATTTTAACAATTTTTTACTCTTACCTTAAGAAAGGCTTCTTTCTGCTCCTGGTGTTTGTTTATCAGCTGGGAAATCAGTGTAGCTTTATCAATAATGCCAGACTTATCACTGGTGCACCAGTCCTCATCGTGCCGATATTCTCTTTCTAAAGATTCTAACACCGAACACACCTAAAATGACACAAGAATATATTACTATAATAACTATAGAACATCAATAAAAATGATTTTATAACTTTTGTAAAATAATAATCAATAATTAATCAATACAACACCTCTCCCCTTTAAAAATAAATAAATATTATTATGAATAAGAGCATTTAAGTATCTATTATTTTATTGTGAAAATATAAGATATGTTGTACATAATAACCAAATTTTATTTATAAAGGCAGTAAGTTTAAACTTCCTATTGATATTTTATGATGAATAGCATGGCATTAAATTTAGATTAAGATATCTACAATGATGAATATTAAGAGGAAAAAGATAAATGTATTAAGTTACAAAAAAAGATAATGAAATGGATAATAAAGCTAGAACATAATTAACAAAAAAGCTTAATAAGAAAAAAATAATTATTCCGTACATCAATGACATTAAACTTGAAAACACTTCAAAAATATCCCAGATATAAGTGAGGAGAGATAAGAACAATAAATTAAAAAGAGTAAACAAGGGATCACAAATGCAAAGATTAAAAAAAAAAAGAATTGCATTGGTTATGAATTAGCAATAGATATATGAGGAAAAAATACAAAGAAGATAGAACAAAGTTATTATATATAAAGAAAATAATTTAAATGCATATAGCTTAAAGAGATATGGGTAAAATAATTTATTAGATATACAAACATATGATATTAATTACAAAAACAGGAACAATAATTATAAATAATTTATTAAATTATGTTTTTTTTTTCCTTAATAAAATAACAATTGGGTCAACATTCTTCTATTAATTTAAAAAACACAGCAACTGTCAGTATTTGTATGAATATATCAAATATCTTTCAGCAATTAAGATGCATTTTGTAATTTCAGTAAATAAAAATATTAGGATTTTCTGGCAATGTGCAATAAAAAAAAATATTTGAGTGGACATGTAACCTGTGAATGAGTGTTTTTGAAAGGAAAGAGATTAAATACATTACTACTAGTTATATTTATAATGGATATTATCCAGTATTAAGGAACATCAATTATGTTTGAGACAGAAATAAATGTTCTTCCTAGTTGATGCTTTTCTGTTTTAGGATTTTCCTTTTGCCATTACTAAAATTTAAAGAATTAAATTTTATTTTATAGAATTGATAACTATATACTTTTATTAAAGACTATTCTTTTGAAAATGACTTCAGATGACTTAAAGCCTTTCAGTAAGTAATAAATAATTTCATTAACCAGGACTCTTTCTTTAAGGAGCAGTGGATATAATGAACATCATATGCGAATGATGTATTTATTTTATATATAAACAAAATTTAAATCCTGAGTAATATCATAATAAAGTGCTAAAAAATAAATTTTCTTTCAGAAATAATTTTCATCTTTCACTAAAATCAACTACTAAAATCAATTACTATTCGACTAACTGTACTACTGCTATACTCACATATTAGACCAATGATGGGAAAATGCAGTTCTTAGTCAAACTAAGTATGATTCCCATTGAAATCTGATTTTATTTTTATTATTTCTGATTTTTAATTGCCCAAAAATATGATAGAAATTTTTATCAAACGTTTTTATTACTTATTTGATTACAAACTATATCCTGTATAGATAGATGTACATACTATTTTCAAATATATTGACAAACTATACATTAATGACATCTATAGAATCTTATAAAAATTACTACATGTATGTATGAAGTGATTACACATGTATATTTATGATTTGTGCAATTTTGTGATTGCATATTTCAGTAGTAGTTTTCCTATCAGTTAAATGCCCTCTTTCATATACTTGTTTATGATGTGTAATTTTTCAGTGGTATCAGAGCAAGCTTTCTAAAAACATGTATACAGGTTAAGAAAATTATTTTAATTGCCTATAATTAGTGCACTTAGAGTTTCATGTTTTTCTTAAACAATTATATAAAAACTCTTGCAAATAAAACTGGAAAGCATTTGCTTGATTTTGGTTATGTTGTCTATTTTTGGTGATAAATAATAATGAAACAGATATTTAAAAATTATCAAAAAAATATCAATCAAAATAATTGTTTTTATTTTAAGAAGCCCTGTTTCTTCAACAAATGTTGTGCCATTTACAAATCTTTAAAAACAATAATTAATATTTAGACATTATTATTTTAATTAATTATTTATTTATGTATTTTGTTTGAATTTCAAACTTTGGCAATAAACTTACTTAATTTTTTAGCTAACATGATCTCAAAAAATATCAAAAAACAAAAACATGAACAAAAAAATAGAAGCTTTCATAAAGAATGGGTAGAAAATTTTGCTTTTATTGATAATAATGGAAAGTCATGGTGTCTTATTTGTAAAGTTACAATGGCAAACTACAAAGTAATCAATTTACATTATCATTATGAAGTAAATCATCTCCACTTATCAATTCAATATCCACACATTTCAAAATTGCAAACAGAGAAACTTAAGTCAATGCAATCAGATCTCCATAAGCAACAAGGACAATTGTCTCCTTTAGTCATAAAGATGATACAGCCAACAAAACTTGTTTTTGGTAGCTTGGAATATTACTCATGCCAAACATCCATATGGAGGAGGAGAATTTAGTAAAAAAAATTTGGAAAAAGTGGTTAATGTTTTGAATCCAGATAATATCACACTGCATAAATTGATCACATAAATTCCTATGTCACATTGTACAACTGAGTATCATATTAGTGAAATTAATAAGAATCTTGAAAATAGTTTGATGGGTAATTTGAAAAATTGTAACTCTCAAAGAGTCCACAGACATTCAGGATTTTCCATAATTGGCTCTTTTTGTTTGCTATATATCTGCAGATGTGAATGTGAAGGAAGAAATGTTAGATCTACTAGATCTTACAAAAACGACTCTCAGTATTGGTGTCAAAAATGCACTGGATGAGGTAATGAATAGGATTGAATTGCTTCATTATGAACTTGCAAGTGTTGTAATTGACAGAGCCTATGTGATAGGGAAAAAGCTAGACATTATTGTTCTTTTAAACAACAATCCTAATATTCCATGTTTTGTACCTCTTCACTGCATAATTAATCAAATCTCATAGCAAAATAATTAAAATACAAAAATGTGTAGAAGATTGTTTTGAAGGTTATTAATTTAGAACAAATGCCAAAAGACATCATCAATTTAGGAGCTTTTTAGAAGAGTTGAATAATGAAGTTAACTGTTTATACTTTTTCTGCACAGAATGTAATAACTATAATAAGTATGCTTATAAACAACTATAGAGCTTATTATTTTTGTAAATTAAGTATGGCTTAGCACTTTCGAGAAATTATGGCATTCTCATATTCATAGCAAGATGAACTATAACAAAAAGATGTATTGACCAGTCATCTCCTTATGGTCTGTTATAAGATGGCTGTCAACTTACAATGTTTTGAGATTTTGTGGAACTCCTAAATCAAAAGAAAAAAGTACCCAGAATTGGAAAATGAAAGTTGACTTTCTAACTCAATATTTCTTATAGACATTATGGAACATTTGCAAACACTGAATTTGACTTTGTAAGGAAAAGAAAAAATGATTAGTGATTTGTCACAAATTATTTAGTTTTGAAGTTAAACTTTGACTTTTTGTGCATGATCTTAAGACCAAAATATTTAATCATTTTCCTCAAGTAAAAGCAAATATAAATTAATATCAAAGAAGAAAAATTAGACGAATCTAAAAAAAAAAAAAAAATTGGAGGGATTGCAAATGGAATTCAAATATAGGTTTAAAAAGTTTTAAATCTACATTTGCATATTTTATGAACCCATTTATTTGTTATATTACTGAAGATGGATTTCCAATTTCTGAAATAATACTGGTTAAAAAAGTGGCTGGGGAATTGGAGTTATTTGAGATAAAAGAGGATTAGGCATTGAAAATTCATCACAAATCCAGTTCTCTAATTGAATTTTGAAACTCATGTCAGAACCAAAACATCCACACTTAAAGAAAGCTGCTTGCTGTCTAATTTCAATTTTAGATACAATATATTGCTGTGAATTGTTGTACTACACAATGAAGTTTGTGAAGTCAAAATGTTGTTCACAGTTGATCAATCAGCATCTCACTGAATTACTGCAAACAGCTTTAACAAATTATATGCCAAATTTCAAAGATTTGACTAAAAGTCTTTGTTAAATGTTATAGTTCTTGTTGTGGAATTTTTATCATTATATTTTATTTTTATTATTAAAATTTTGAAATAATTATTTTGTATTTTATTTCTTTCTCTTAATTATATTTTCTTATATACTTTATACAGTACTTAAAACTTGAATATGTCATTATATTAATTATTAAATTAAACAAAATTTGACAATATATATCAATTAATTTTTGTATACTTAAATAATATGGAATGGCTTTTTACAATATATGAAAAACCAGCATACAGATCTCATTGACCTTATGTCTGCCCACTCCTGTATTAGACTATAGTTTTAACTAATCAGTTAATTTCATAATAGATGGCTCTGCAATAAGGTGAAGAGAACTTTTCTTAAAAGATACTAAGAATGAGAAGACAAAACTATGTGATGCTTGGCAGAAATTAAAAAAATAAGAGAATCAAAATTGTATTATTTACTATATACATTAAACAAAGAACAATTAAAAATATATCTTTCTCTAATGATCAACAGATAGCAATCTATTATATAAATGATTTTTTTTTGTTGTTGTTTAGAAATATGAAAGAAAACACAGTAAACATGAAAACCTACAGAAATTTGTTCATGGCTTCAACATAAAATTAATTTCATGTTATTAATTTTGTTTTAATACTTCAATATTTTCAAATTTATAAATAAAAATATTAAAGCGAAATTAGAAAAGTAATAAATCTTAATGTGATATAACTTTAAAATTGAAATATTACAATAAATTGTTATGAGGAAAATAATCAATGGCAAACCACTATAAAGAATTACAAGTGCTTTTACTTAATTATAGTACTTTGCTTACTTCCTACCTATTTTAATCTGACATTGAAGAGACGTGATATACATTTCAAAATGAAATATGTTTCTTATGTTCATTAGTACTAAAAATGTGGATTTTTATACTTTTGTATGTGTGTGTGTTAAAAATATATCTATTGATATTATGACAGTGATAAGACTTTACCTGCTCAGCTATTTTATAGAAGTCCATGGCCGCAGATATGAGTTTGTGTCGTTCATCAGCTCTTGTCATTAACTGCTGCCATTTGCTAGTCACACTCTCTGCAATACTATGTACGGTGTCTGGATCATAATGATTAGCTTGAATCAAGGTCTCGGCACGCTGCTGGACTTGCACGGCACTCGAGTGAGTTTTCTAATAAAACAGAAATCAGCTTTATTATTATTTTTAAAAGTTTTATTTAATTATATGATAGCTATATAAAAAAAATAGTAAATTTATAAAAGTACATTTTCAAAAAAAGTGCTCTTCAAAAAAATTCTTCCTCAAAAAACTGATGATTATTAGTGAGTATATGGCTTTTCATGAACTGAGATTTATTATAATAATAATAATTACACACACACACACAAGTTGCTATATCATATACGGTAGTAACAATTGTTGCAAAGGCTAATGTCAAATATTTATTTCTACTTAACGTTATATCTGAACAATTATTGCAACTAAATTATAGTCATTCCTAATTCCATTATTATAATTATTTTAGGGAAAATTATTGTCTATATGTGTATGTATTTTATGCTTGGAATTAACTTTATTTACTCCAACAAATTATGCACTAAGATAATTTCCCTTACTGTTATTTTTCGATTAACATTTAACATACTGACATTTAGTTTACTAAAAATAAATATTGTGATTCAATGCAAAGTAATACTTCTTAGCTAAAGTCATCTATAACAAATATTAGATACTACTAATTTATATACATCATATATTAATAAAATCCTTAACAATTATTATTATCATTTCATATCTTATTTTTCAAAAAATCATTTATTTCCTGCATTATTTTATTCACAACCTTTCTGATTAATTCTCATTCATTCTAAAACGAGAAACATCAACTACATTCTGCAATATCACCACTTTTCTATCTTTATATTCGCTTCAATCTAATAGTGAATACTGAACATTTTCTTACCACATCCACATAAATTGCATGACAAATTTAAACCTTTTCTAAATTTTTTAGCATGTATCTTTGTTTCAAACCATCCTGTTCAACCTTAAACAATAATTCTCTCTCTCTCTGCTATCATAAATATTTTAGCTTTAATAATGATTTTGTTTTAAAACCTTATTACTGTTTTACTGTAACATTTCCCCCTTTCATTTACTATATTTCTATCCCAATCTTTAAGTCAATTAAATGTGGTGTAAAATGGCTTCTCCTTAAATAAATTCACAAATTTCTGTGCATAATCTGTATGCCCAGATATTTGATTAAAAAGTTCAACACTTCATTCTTAAAAAATATTATTAAAACACAAAAATCCACTCAAGACTATCCTTTTTTACCTCTATCAATTTACAATGATAAAATATTTCATCCAGTTATGACACATTCCATTTTTTTCTGCTATCCCATTTTAAAAAATACATATTTCATTAACTCCAATATTCTGCATTCATATTTTCCATATCTGAATAAAGACTTTACTAGTTATTCACACACATGCACATATCTTAATCTTTCCTTCAATTCAAAATGTTAGTACATTGAATTAAAAGATTTATTTTAATTATATGGGCATACTTCAAGTTAAATATACTATTATTTTACATCTACCATTTCCTTTTTCTATTTAATTAGCTTCAATTAAAACCAATTAAAAAATATAATTATTTATCTCCTCTATTTAATTTATTAGTAGATATTTATTTCATGTAATGTAAGAGTACAGTAATATTCATCATTTGAACAACGAACTTATTTCTTCAAGAAGTATGTATGGAATTGAAACAATATATCTGATAACATAGGTTATATTTTGTAGTTACTAAAAAAAAAAAAAAAACTACTTGAATATTATTTTCCTTCATATATGCATTTGATAAACTGCTTATACTTCACAATAGAAAAGACACTGATTTCATATTCTCATAGAACCATGAATAACAATTAAAAAAGAAGTTTTACTTTTATTTTTTGTCTTTGTTCAATTACATGAGACATTATTATAATGTTTTTTAAAAAAATAATTTAGCTGAAAATCCATAAAAACTAACACCACAAACTTTTTTCAT
Organism: Epiperipatus broadwayi; assembly: GCA_028023455.1. NCBI lineage: Eukaryota > Metazoa > Onychophora > Udeonychophora > Euonychophora > Peripatidae > Epiperipatus > Epiperipatus broadwayi. The sequence goes on from JAQFVV010006201.1 coordinate 11,221,932, forward strand.
TACTGAATAAGTAAAACTGACATCAAATAGCTAAATGCAAGGTGAAGCTCTCTCCAATAACTACTTATATGTAAAAGGAAAATCACCAAGTGTGCTCAGTGCAATAAGGTTTTAAAACGTTTTCCATCTTTGTTTTAGTCTCTAGCTAAGAACAGCTAGATATCTCTTCACCAACTAATAATAAAATGCTAAATGGATTAACTATGAGCCAACTATATGGAGGAAAAAAAAAACTAAATAAATCTAGAAATTTTTTTTTTTTTTTTTCAAATTTTACCTGGCTTGGATTCAAATACGGATCATGGTTTTAGCAGGTGGATGCATTATTACCACACTCCAAGAAACCCATTTTGTATATTGAAGATATACACCCAAGTATATATTCATAAATTATTTTTTTAATTCTATGAAACAGTTACATGATGTAAAACTAATCATGTGATAAAAAACAGTTTGATTCACTGTGTCAAGATATTAGGAATGACATATAATAAAGTAATTAAATATTTTAGTAATGAAATGTTTCTAATGGCATATCTATCTACTCAATTGTTCATTTATTATAACTAAAAAATTCATCAGTGTTATAAATATATAACTGACTGAAATAATATTAAGTCTATATATATTATCCATAAAATTTACTAAACAAAAAAAAAAGACCAATATCCACACAATGTGATACATTAAAAATGGCCAACATCCATTAACACAAACATTATTTTTATTCAAATATAATGATCTATTCCATTTAATGTTAATATGAAGTTACTATAAATAAACCTCCATTAAATATATTGTTAATTTAATAATTCAAGCTTTAATATCGAATTGAGCATCACTTAAATAAGTATAATATTGTCATGTTGATAGATTGTTGGCCACTTCTAGGGCACCTTATGAGCAAAGCCGAAATTATACTGTGCGGAGACGAGTAATTTTTTCATAAAAAGATAACATAATCTGTATATGGTGCATGAAAATACAATGCTGCTTCAATCAATTATATATATATTAAATATTAATGAAGGCACGTTTATTACACTTATTCAAAAGTAGAAGGATATTAGAGTAATTCTATTTATACATTTCTGCTATTTATTAATATTTATCATTTACTGATTTAATAGTGAAAGAAATATAAAAATAAAGTCTTATAAAATTATGAATATTAAAATTAAAATGTTGATAAGCAGTTCCGGATTAGAAAATGATTACTTAAATAATAATTAATTATATTTTAGAACACTCCACTATCAGCAGGAAGCTATAAAAGCTCACAGATAAAGGGAATTGGGGTCTTATTACACACTTGCACCGTTGGAGCTGATCATTTCTGACAGAAGATACATAATGGCCTGAGTGTAAGGATGACTGCAGAGAGACCCAATGAACACCACTGAAGGTACCAAAATGGAACTAGGGAGTAACAGGCCATATCGGCTTTATTATAATTTATGTACGCCTCGTGAGGCCATGTATTTCATAAGTAATAATATTGATATGTACAGTTTGTAAATATATTAAGGGTGTTGGTAAATCTTACTATTAGTAATTTGTGGCAATAAAGTCAGTAATTAGTTATAAAACCTTGTTTCTGAATTACATTTAATTCTGTTTGTCAGTCTAACATTACCCTGATTGTAGTTCTTATGGTGGCTGTACATAGCAACTTCCCAATTAAACAAGTAATATGTCTAAATATGCTGAAATGCAGTTAATGATGAAGCTACGAGATAACTCCTAATATTAAGTGGTGGAGCCCTTTTGAGAAGTTAAATTTCTCAAAAGTGCCCAGCCACTTAAAATTACAAGTCTTATCTTAGCATCACCATTAATTGCGTTCCAGTGCATTTACACATATCATTTATTGACTTATAATATTTGAGTCTAAAATGAGATTATATTTTTATTCTTTGTTTAAATGATTATGATTTCAAAATTGGTAATGCCATATTTACAACTAATCTGGATTTGTTATGATTTCCACCCTTAAATGTCAACACTGTCAGAAAGCTGAAGTTATCAACACTGGAAAGCTTTAAGAATAGATGGGTTCACTCTATTCTTTAAAATTTTATGATATACTGAAGATGGTTGTTTTGCACTTATTCACAGCTAGAGTATTTGGTCTACTAAAATTTATATTTCATATATATATGCACATTACACTTTAGGCATAATTCCTAGTTTAACACCCCAAAAATAATTTATTATATATTCGATATATGTATACAGATTTTGACTAGGAAACTATTTTCTTTATTTTTCTTCTGATTTACTTTCTTTTTTAATAAAGATATTTTGTTTTTAATTGTGATTGGAAATTCAAAGACAAAGATATTTTATACTAATCTAATTATTTATTATTATATATTTTAGTAATAAGTAATTATAATTTATAAAAAATACTAAAAAAAATGTGCAATGCAATACTCCTTATTAATTCTTTATTAGGAAGTAAATGGAAGTTAACCAAGCATTTCCTTATTTATTGATCACAAACTATTTGCCTAAAAATTTTATAGAATCAATAAACCATTTTCTAATAGAAAAATTAAGAGGCATGTTTAAATATATCTAAGATATAATGTAAGATTTAATTTACATACTAACATAAGCATGCAAATGAAATAAAACAAATGTTAATTAACACTGCATAATGTTTACGATTCCTTTAATAAGTAAAGAATTTTCTCCCATGATGTAGCCCAAAAATAGAATGCTCATATGCGGTTTGCGCTGGCAGAATTATGATGCAAGATAAATATAATGAATGGTTAGTGAAGCTATAAGTCTGCATAAAGAAAGCAAAATAATTGTGATATAGTGAATATAATAAAAAGCTATAAAAATAAACGAATTAGAAATAAATATTATCCAAGTTATACGTGATAACAAATTCAGCCAAAAAAAATTCAAAGCAAGCATTAAAAAAATAAATAAATAAAAATCTATTAGAAAAGGTCTCAAAACTTTGACAGTGGCAAAAAAAATATTGCTAATGAAGCGTTAGCAAAGCTAAGCAAAGGCTTAAATAAAAAAAATTTAAAAAAGCATTATCACAGCTCAAAATCACACCCCATACCCAAACAATAAAACATATCAGTACAAGATTAAACAAAAGCAATAATACAATATGATAAATAAATTTATGTATCTAATTCTTAAAACACATATTAATTAACTAAAATATTCAATTTAACATTAATTACTATATCTATAAAAATTAAAATAAGTATCACTGATTATTAAATTTGATACAACAGTTTAAATAACTGTATAAAATTAATCAAAATAATATTTAAATATAACTGAAGTGAAGATGCAAAGTAAATTTTTTTTTCTTCCTTACACCCTATGCCACCTACTGCAAGCTTTAATAACTAATTAATACTGACCTGATTTCAGATCTATATGATTATGCAAGCAAATTGGCTTAGATTAAAAGCATTTATATGTTTTCAGTTTAGAATGTTAGCTTGATAATTAAAAAAAAAGAATGAATGATGATTGCTAGGAAGATATATTAGAGTCTAAAGGACCAAGTGCACTGTTCTATGATTCAAAAACTCCCCATTAATTAAAGTCAAAAATTTGAGCTAGTCTGGGGATATCGGTTAGAGCAGCATGATAGGGATTTATTAAGCACTATCATTAAGCATCTATTAGTTACTAAAACCTACACTAATTGGCACAGAGGTGTGAAAAAAAGTTATGTTGCTGAAACAGCAATGAGTAACATGGGTATGTGATATTATAAAATTAATAATAAAACAAAAAAAATTAACGAGTAATCATTACAATTTACATTGCAAACAGAAATAACATGTCCATATTTAAGAAAGTAAATAATTAAAGCCATTCAAAATCAATTTATTCTATTCACAATAGCACCCTAAGTTATATTGCCCGAAACTTCACATCAAATAAATCAACACAGTTAGCATGATATGAATCAGAATCTTTGCAATGAGATCCAAAATGCTTCATGAGATGATATTTAAAGTCTAATTTTGGATGGCTAACAGTATAATTTCTCGCATTATCAAAACCTTGACAGTTTAGGAAAAAAGCAAAAAAAAAAAAAACTGTCCATCCAAATCATGCATAGAATATCTTAAGTTTAAAATTGTTATTGGGAAAAATCCTTAATAGAGATTGAGTTATAAAAGAAATTAAATTTTTATTATAAATACAAAACTAGATCTAATAAATAACAAAGTGAGTTATTATATTTAAGTGCACAAATATAAAATACTTTTTATATATCTCAAAAATAATGGCTTCTGAAGTGGGCTTTGAGCAGCAGTCTCATTGTGTTATTGCTTGAAAACACGGAATGATCGTGAAAATCTACTTTTCGTTTGACATTGAGTGCTAAATAATCAGAGAAGGCTGCTGGAAAACAATTGGATAGATAATATAATGGTCTGGGGAATAAAAACATCTATTAGTATAGCATGTTTTTTGGTATAGAAAGAAAATGAATTATTTCTGATATATATAATACAAATAAAATATCCGTTAATTGAAAACTATTGCAATAACAATAAAAATAATAAATATAATGGTAATTAACTATTATATACAGTTTCAATCTGCAGAAGACCTTTCACTTAATTCCTTAACCCTTTTCAACTGCCATTACATTCAAAAACATAACGGAAGCAAACATCACCAATTCAAATCCCATAAATCCAGAATTTTAACATTAGCTGCTTGTCTATTAATTATTTCATTTTATTTCTATTTATTAAAATAGTCTCCTTAATTTTTATTTTATTATGGTTTCTCTGTTCATGAAGAATCTTAATATTTTCAATATCAAACCTAAATGTCCTTTCATGATGCAAAAATAATAATGATTTAATAACTGCTTTAGTTTTCCTGGATCATGTGATTTTGCAAATAAAGAATGCCATCAAGCGGTGCGCATGGCTAAAGGATTAAAACCATTAGAAATTTCTACATTCTATTATTAAACTTCTGTCTGCATGTCAATTTACACATATGCTCAATAGATAATACTAATCTATTGTAGTGCATTTTAAGTAAAAAAAAGTTTTTTACGCATTCATTGGGGTATAACTGCAATGCATATTTATATGTCATGAACAGTAATCATAAACTTCGGCAGTTATATCATCACTATAAAGACAATCTGCTGCTATTGTAATATAAAAATCATACAATTATTCCACTTCCTTACAGTTCATTATACATCTATACCTTGCTTAATGCTTGTCCTTTATGCAAGGATTCATAATAGCAATCATCAATTTGTACATACTATTTTGATTTACAATTGATTACTTACTCATAAAAAAATAAAAAAAAATTTTTTTGGTAGCCATTTTTAAAAATACCAACTTATTTTGTAAGATTGATATCATAAGATAGTTTTTAATGCTATATAATCTAAAATCAAAATAGCAACTTTCATAGTGAAACTGTACAGTACAGAGTTTATTCATAATACACAACACAATACATAATATCAGTGCTAAATACAATATTTTGATTATAAACTTAAAATACAGTATTTTATTTAATTTTATTCCAGCGTCTTTGCAAAACAATCACTTTTTCATTAATGATATTCAAAGTAATGATTTTCATTGTTAATGATTACAAAATTATATTTTAATGATATACAACAATCAAATACATTAATAACATATTAAATTTTAAAATGTGTACATTAGTTTAAAAACCGTACATTGTATTTATTCACTTTTATGGAATAAAATTTTTACTGTGTATTTATTCACTTTTATGGAATAAAATTTTTACTAACAGTATTTTGCTTATGTAAAAAATAACATTCACCGTATGTAAGATTTAATATGCTTGAAGTATATAGTGAAATTAAATTCATAAAAATTGCATTAATATTTCTTAAGGCTAAGCGCTTTCAGAGCTTTCATCTCCATATTCATAGCCTTCAACCATAATAATTTATGCAAATCTATGCAAGCTCATTTATATTGTCCATCTCTTTGAAATAGAAAAGCATGTATCCTTTCTGTTTATTGTCTTCATATCTCTTGCTATATACCATGCTTCTTTAACCTTCCTTTTGACATCATTTCTTTCAGTGGAAATTATTCTTGCACTTGCAGGTTCAAATTCATGATTAGCCACTTTTTGGTGGTCCACAAACACTGAGCTACCTTTATTTCTGTTTAATACTCTTTTGTATAAGTATTTGTGTTGAGCCACTCTATTGTTTATAGTGGCCCGAGTCTCACCATAGTACACTGCTCCACAGTTTGCCTGAGGGCATGTCATCTTATACACCACATGTGGTGTTGATTGTAGGTCAATTTTGTCCTTAGAAATGTTAATAATTCTATTGGTGTTGGGAGGGGTTCGAAAACCTACTGTGAATTCATTCTGTAATTTTTTGACTAGTTCTCTTGCAATATTAGGTATGTATGGCAGAGATATATGTTGTTTTTGTCCTTCCTTGGTTTGGTTATATTTTCATAAAATGTTTTGATTCTTTTATTGATGGTTACTAAATCATAACCAACCTTCATTAGATCATTAACATACTGGTTGATATTTATTCTTCTTTCCTCTTCATATTTACATAAATGGTAATTCCTGAAAAAAAAGCAGAAAGCCCTGCCAATTTGTGGACTCTTGGAGTTTTAGATTTAGTATGGATGTATCCTCTAATGTTTAATGGTTTGACTTTCATACTGTAATTAAAGCATCTGGGCATTCTCTTTATTATTAAGTCCAAGTAATTAATTGTATTCAACTCATTCTCTTCAGTGCAGTTAAATATCAAGTTGGTATGTGCCTGCAATTCATCCTGAATGGCTGTTATTATTAATTTAGGTGCAGCGATGAAAATGTCATCTACATACCTACAATAAATTATTCCATGTGTCTGTTCTTGGAATTTCGATATAATCTGTTTTTCAAAATAACCAATTACAATACTAGATACAATGCCACTCATGTGCAGTCCCATGGGCCATCCATTATTCATCTTATACATTTGTTTTCAAACGTCGCGAGAATATTCTCATCTAACCATTTCATAAGCTCTTCTTTAATTATTCTAATTGAATCTTTTCTGTTTATTGATCCATAGAGTTCAGATATATCCATGGCTGCTATTTTAAAACTGTCATTAATGGCTGCATCTTTAATTAAATCAACAAACTCAAAAGAAGATTTTATAGTGTATTTGCCAAATCCTATTGTCTATTAACCATGAATTTATTAATTTTGCTGTGTTTGCATAATGTACGCCTCCAAAGACAAGCATTAATCTTAATGGAGTCCCTTGTTTATGCATTTTAGCATTTGCAAACATCGGTGGTTGTGATGTGGCAGATGGATATATTCTATTATATTCGGCTTGATTGATCCCTTTATTTTTATGTTTGCATAGGATCAAAGAGATAAACTTTTCTCTGTTCATTCTATTATTAACTTCAGCTGTTAACTCAAAGCCTAATTTTTGAATTTGTATTCTCATCTTTTCTTTATATTCCTCTTCATCCATTATTACAAAGCGATTGCCTTTGTCCTCTTTAAGACAAATAATTTTATTTTCATTAAAGAACTTTTTTGCATTCTTAACTTTATTGTTCCAGCCATTATTTTCAGTATTCAATTTACTCTCATCGGATAATTTATTAGAGCTGCTTCTATGTCTGCTATTATTTCCATTTTGGGTTGATTCCATCCTCCTCCTACGAATTTTGGTCCAAGATTCAAGATCGATCTAATTTCAGCCGATGGTCTGACATTAGACAAATTAACATGTGTCTTCTATTCCTATATTAGTTAAAACAACATTTTGTTTGTTAGCCAAAAACTTTAATTTATTTACGAATTTCTTCTCTAATCTTTTTTCAATATTATTACATTTATTTACGATCCATTGCGGCTCAGGCATTATTGACGTTATCTTAAACAGACGTTTCTTATTATTATTTAATGCCTTCTTGCAATTGCCAATAATCCAGCTTAATAATTTACGCTGTAAAACACGAGTGACAACATTGACATTATGTATAGATCTATTTACTCTAATTCTACAGCAATTGGGTATAATATTCGCTTGCTTACAATTTTGCAAAAAATAAACACGTTGCTGAAAATTTCTAATTAGCGTGTCTAATTTTAGACAAACTCTTTCGTTATAATGTATATCCATAATATTGTAATTTCAGATTTTTTTCTTCACCATTAATAACTATGTAAGATTTAATATGCTTGACGTATATAGTGAAATTAAATTCATAAAAATTGCATTAATGTAGACCACCAAAAAGCGGCTAATCATGAATTTGAACCTGCAAGTGCTAGAATAATTTCCACTGAAAGAAATGATGTCAAAAGGAAGGTTAAAGAAGCATGGTATATAGCAAGAGATATGAAGGCAATAAACAGGAAGGATACATGCTTTTCTATTTCAAAGAGATGGACAATATAAATGAGCTTGCATAGATTTGCATAAATTATTATGGTTGAAGGCTATGAATATGAGATGAAAGCTCTGAAAGCAATTAGCCTTAAGAAATATTAATGCAATTTTTATGAATTTAATTTCACTATATATGTCAAGCGTATTAAATCTTACATAGTTATTAATGGTGAAGAAAATAATCTGAAATTCATCGTATTGTAATTTAGTTTTCGTAATTGTTGTGAAAAAAAAAAAAATTTTCTAATAATGAACTTTGTATTATCAAAAATTACTAAATCTAAATTAAAAATAATATGGTCTATTTGCTAGAGTTTAAATTATCTCATAATGTTATTGCACACATATAAAAACATAGAACTGAAAAAAAAAAATTTATTCAGCATAAAACTGTTAAAGTAAATGTATTTTCAGTTTAAAAAAACATACAGAATAGCATAAAAATAAACTGGAAAAAATCCATGTGTTTATTTAAACAGTTTGACTGCACTAATGGAAAAGTTTTTTGTCATTTCAAAAAACATGTCTCCCACACTTAATAAAATGCAACATCTTGTGGCAAAAAAAATTCATAGCTAGTGTATGTATTTATATACTGTATAAAGTGATATTTATTAAGAATGCAGTAAATATTGTGAAAAAAAAAAAAGCTTAACATACAGAATACAATATGCAAACATAAAATGATTAGATACATTTTTTTAAAATATGTCAGAAAATTTTTTTTTAAAAGTAGTTTTGATAATGTGCAGTATGCTAATTTTATTACATTTATACTAATGATAAATAACAATTCTTTATGGTCAATTAAATAAGTTAGTAAACAATTTTTTGAAAATTTTAAATAATTTTATGTAAGTTAATAAATATAATATAGTAGTACGAATTAGAAAAAAATAAAACTTCAGTATGGATTTTTTTAAGCGCAATGAGAAACAGTTGTATGAGAAGAACACAAAAAATTGTTAAATGCTAATTTACTTTCACTTTCTGGTCCATTTTGCTGTATTTTTGGACAGCTAAAAGACACATTTTCCCCCCTAACAATTCTGTTTACATTTTCAAATAGAATCATGGCTGCAAATAATATGATCACAAAAAAAATCAAGAAAATCTCAGAGTTTCAAAATAGAAATCTTAAGTTAACTGCAAAGAGAATGAAATCCTATCTGTTCTTCTATGGATTTAGGCATGCTTTGCATCACTGCTATTTTTAAAAACCAAGAGAAATAAAACAAAGAGCTCAAATCATCATAGGTGTATCAAAACTTTTCAAAATCATAAAATCCTGGAATCCCATATAAAAAAATACCCAAGAAGCACTTCAACCATCAGATCCTGAGCCATCAACTGGTGTACTACTCCAAAAAAAAAAAAATATTGTCAAAGGATTTAGAAGATAACAATAGATCTTAGAATAAGTAATTCATCACCAGAAAGAACTTTAAGATAAATGTTTTTTTACATCAATTTAAGTTGCATTATCATACATACATATTTTAAATGCATTCTTGCATAATACACTTAACATAGTTTACATGAGCATATCATGTACATTAAGGGTTTTTTTTTAAAAAAATTACTATATATACTAGATTAAGTTGATTGTTAATGGCTTATAATGTAAGTTTTAGCTGGAGAAATCAGCCAAATTTTTTCGTGTAGAAAACCATTACATTCTTTATGTGATATTCTTGCTTAATGGTGAGTTTTGAAGGACTAAATTACTCTTGCTAAGTGGGATAAAGATGTACTTCATTACACCTTCATAGTACACACATAAATTTTAGCAGGAGTTTTTATACAAGGGTCCATTTTATGCATAATTGTTCCTCATTTGCATAATTGAAATGACTGGCATTTGGGGACTTCTTAATAATAAAGAAGATAATTTGTTAATGTACTTTCTGCACGTATTTATACATTAAATACATTAATATTTATTTACATTCATGTATATATATTATACACATAGACAATCCATCCACTCCCCCTCTAGAAATAATACTCTTATTTACATATGTAATCCTCTAATTTTACATATTTTTTGCCTACATGAGCTTTTCCTGTTTTATTATAATCCCTTCTTGTTGGAGCTCGTTTGATATAACATAATCTTCAGCTGATTGAATAAATTGATCCCTGATTAAATAGTTTGTTATGGCTTGATCTATATCCACAATGGGCTCCTACTCAAGAAAATTTTTATCATTATTTGCTGACTTAATATTAATACTATCTGCATCTGATGACTCCAGTATTATGTCTGGTAGCCATTTATCTTTTAAAATATTGCAATAGAAAGTCTAGCTTATCCAACTTAAAATTTTTTATAATTCACAGGCAATCATTTGGAAAAATTGATAGGAAATTTTAAGGGCATTAACAATTGGACTGATGTCTTCTTAGTAGCTGTGCATGAGATAAAATGCTGAAAGAACATTGCAATTAATAATGCTTCATATCCTTATGACAAGTTTTTTCCAACATGGAGTTTAATTGTTCAACTGCCTTCTCTGTGAGACCATTAGATTCAGGATGATAATGCAGAATAAATACATGGTGTATTTCTTTATCAGCTAGAAAATCCTTAAATTTCTGGGATGTAAAATCAGTCTTGTGGTCCACTACAATAATGTTGGGATAACCGTGTTTAATTTCTTTCAGCACATTAACGGTATTTTCAGAGCATTAGTGTATTTTATATTCATTCCATGACAAATACGAATCTATAACAATATATAACCATTCACTGACCTAGTGTGGTCCAAATGTAGATGATTTCAAAAGCTGAATCAATTTAGGTCAAGATTTCTATTTTTTTCTGGTGGAAGATTAGCGGCTGATTGGCATTATATACATTTCTCCACCGCTTTGGTCTATTTCTTGGCTCAGATTTGGCTATCAAACATATGACCTAGCTAAAGCTTTCATGTGAAGAACTCCTAGATGATCTTGATGAAGTGAGTTGAGCACATGTTTTGATGCAAATAGATCTTTAACTTCCTGAAAAGCAATATCCTGTTCTTCAGACCAGATATGTTTTTTTTTAATAATTTATATTATGGCGATAACACATGAGACCTTCTTTTAAGAAAGCTGTTGAAAAAGATCAATAGGCCTAAAAATGCCTGCAATTATATTCTTAAGTCATTCAGTTTTTTTTATTGCTTTTACTTTAGCTTCCAATTGTACTCTCTTGATAACGCTTATGCAAATTCCGAAATGGAACCAGTTTCTCCTTAGTAATGGACTAAAAATTTTATTGACGATATACAGTGATAAAAATTTAACCTTAGAACTTAATTTCACAGGTAAAGTCATTTTCCCACTCATCTTATACTTTAGCTTCCAATTGTACTCTCTTGATAATTCTTACTTGGATTTCCAAAGGAAGGAATCAATTTTAATTTAATAAAAGAAAAAAAATGATAACGGTTTTATTCCTTGGGAGTTTGCAAAAAGTTCAAGCATCAGAATCGATCTTGGGACATTTTGATCCCAAGTCAGACACTCTATCAATGCACCAAACTGCACAATATAAAATAGTAAAAATTTAACTGTACAATTGAATTTAATAGGTACAGTCGCTTTTCCACACATACCTATTTTATTTTCATTTATATCTGTAGTGATGATATTAGTTTTTGTGAGATGTGTTCTTCTTACATTTATTATTAATTTTCATCCAATCTTTATAAGACAATAATGACAGATCCACTCCACTGTTTTTTTTCTAGAATATATTCATGTCTATTAATATGGTAATTTTGAGCATTACTTACTTTCTTTATAATAATTTTATTTCTTATTCTCATTCTCCAGATTTATAGTTTGGCATTACTTTTGTGTTAACATTCCTATCTTTATTGCAGCAGAGAGCAGCTAAATGTCTTATTTTAGAAATATTGCATTTTTCACTGCTAAATCTGCAGTTTCTCTTTTAAGTGGCCATTTTTTCCAATGCAATAACATGTTAAAACATTTGTTGCATTCTGATCTATCAATGTTTTCTTTACTCCAACTAGGTATTTATCCATTGGTTTAGAGAGTAGAAATTCCAAGTGTTAAATAATAATATAGTTTCTTATGTGATATATTTTCCTGTTGCACATTCATAATTAAGGATCAGTGCATTTAATAATACTTTTCTAAAGTTAACATCTATCATTCCATATAATAGTTACACTAATAAACTATCATTTAGATCAAGGCCATAGTCACAATTCTTTGCTAATGTTGTCAGCACTATATCATATCATATTTTTCAGAGGTGATTGCTTTCTATTCCTCAATCTCAATACTATTACCCATTTAGGTGATTGCAGGTGTCAAATAAACTGACATAAAACTTCTTCAATTGTCTTGGGGTTGCAGAGATGATTTGCTAAGTTCAATACCCTTTCCCATTAATCAAATAAGCATATTTTATTATCCACAATTTTATTTATAAGCACATATTTTTCAATATGATTCACATAACTCTTCCACGAGGCAGAATTATCCAATTGTTGTTGCTCAGTGATGTCATTTTTTGTTCTATCAATCCACATGAAGATTTATATTAACTGAACTAAAATGATTCATATAACTCTTCCATAATGCAGTGTTATCTATATCAAATTCATGAAGGTTGTTACTCAGTGATGTCATTTTTTTTGTCCTATCAATCCACATGACGATTTATATTAACTGAACTATTCTGCTATAAACTTCAGGTCCCGTGTTGACTGCAGCCATTCTGCTATAATCCTACAGTCTTGAACAATACTTGATTTGGGATATTCTATTATATCTAAGATTGTTATTATATTAATACCAATAAAGAAAGCATTGGTAACTTTTTAAATAAATTTAAATACAACTTTGTATTAACTAATTTATTTAATATCAGTAAAAAATAAATAAATCTGGACACAATTTTACACCTGCCAATCCTGTAATTATATGTACAGAATCAAATGATCATAAGAGAAAAATAAAAGAAGCATTCTATATTAATGAAGATATTAATGCTATAAATAGAAAAGACACTTGATTTGATATATCGAAGAAATGGTCCATGTAACACGTGCTACTTTAAATATCTTTGCATATTTTTTATTAGATATTTTTAAGAAAGCTATGATTATGAGGCATGGATCCTCGAAAACGTTCAGCTTATTATTACATTTATTTATAACTTCTCTTTTAAACTTTACTTATAAGTTTTTGTGTTTATTTATATATAATGGGAAGTAAACTATTTTATTTTATTAATATCAGTAACAAAATAGGAAAAGAATAAAGAATAGAAAATTAGAAATCTCTACAGTCTATTAATAAGCTTCTGCATATATGTGTCCGTTTCTATACACAATCAGTGTTTAAATACAATCCATTGCAATGCATCTTAATTGAAGAAAGTTCTTCACACATCCATTTGAATATAACTGCAATATATATCATATCGTCATTATGCAGACAATGCTATTGTAATATGTGAATCATACAATTATTATGCTTCCTCACCAATTTATTATACTTCATTATTCCTTCATGGAACTTCATGGCACACACACACATGTAAAAATTAGTGGGAGTTTTTATACAACAGTCCATTTATGCATAACTGTTCCTCATTTGCATAATCGAGATGAGTGACATATGCAATTTCCTAGACTAGCATAATAATCTTTATTGACATTCTCACATATACATATATATTACACACACAGACAACCCAGTTTCATTAACCAAATTTATTATGTAATTCATTCAATAAATTATCTATTTTCATTACAATTGTAATTTTGGACATATAAAAGTCTGAACATTTATATGTCCAAAATTAATCAAATTTGGAATTGGAATAAATTTTTTAAGAATGAATACATTAAAATTATTTGTAAATTAAATTTGAGAAATTAAGTGATAAAATATTGAATTTATAAATTAAATGTAAGCATCAATTAGGAGGGATTTAACATATTCATCTGAAATTAATTCTGAAGATAGATAACAAAAGGTTTACAGACTGTCAGAAAATGAGATATATTTCAATTCAAACTTTCTAGGAATTCATTGTAAAAGTTTCAGATGAGAAAACTGTTGACAGAAACTGGAAGATAAGCAGTTTACCAAGCTGAGGTAAATGTCATCCACAGTATAAATAATTTCTTATTGCAGATAAAGTTGAAAATATTTCTAAATTATATTATACAACAAAATAGTGAATAAAATATCAAAATTAGGGGTAACTACCACTCTTTTTTGAATTATTTTTCTCACAGCCATGTAACTTTGCAATTACTGTTCTTGTTGTATTTTTGTAAAAACTGTATACAAGTTTGTGTACTTCAGAAAAACTAGAATTTATTTGAGATTGTTTTTAGATCGCGCACTGATAACTGAGGAATTTAATTAAATCATTAACATAATGGCGATCAACAATTCCAATAAATATTTGCTGATTGCAAATATTTCTAGATAAGAGACCTTACCTTATTGAACAATGTAATTAATTGTTGCAGTTATCAAAAATCTATAAAAAGAGTACATAACAACTATGTCAGGCAATTCGAGTGCATCTCCAGTAGAGTTCCTGTTCAATTCCGGTAAGAGAGATCTCGCATCAGTTCTTCGTTTAAAGACCAGCGCTCAGTAGAAATGTAGTTCACGGGTATAGCTGAAAGGGCCCACAGAGATGGAGTCCTAGCCTGAGAAAACTGTCCGGATAGCAGCTGAATAAAGAGTTGAGTTTCCAATGGTTTTCAAGTGAAGTTACTGATAGACTGTTGCAGAGACGGAAGCTGTAAGGAGCTTAAGGTCAGTCGCAGTGCTATACTATGAAGCATTTGGGTGCACCTAAACTGGACTGGGGCCAAGGTGTGTGTAAACCTAGTCCATTGTTAACCGTTTTTGCAGCAACCAGCCTGAATGTACATCGAGGGAATTGAACATTAGGGAACTGTAGAGATAGAGTTGTTGCGGACTATTCACTATTCTGATTACTTAAAAATATTGTGTCTTTTATCGTATATATTCATTTGCTGGCCGCTCAGTCATACTTGCGGACATTACAGTTCTAAAATGCGTTCACGAAAAAATGTCATTGCCTATTAAATGATAAATTTGATAGATAATTACCCTGTTTAAAATATATTGCCTGCCACAAGATATTGAATACCAAAAAAATAATCAAAACTAAAGATGTTTCAAAAACTAGCAGTAAAGAAAAACTTGAGATACAAAATCTTGTTAAAAAAAAAAATCAGCATGAACATATATAAATTTAAGAAATGTCAAAATAAGTACAAAGTCATAAATTATAAAGAATACACATTTTAAACAATCTGAAATTTATTTTTTAAAAAAAATCTAATTCTACTAATATTTTAATTATAAATATTTTTTCTTGTAAAGTTTAATTTAATATTTTTTTTAAAATTGTATTATTTATATTTATGATAATCAATGTGAAATATTAGACACTGAATTAATATTTGAATTCATGTGTTACACACAAAGTCATCCATGTTTTAATTTAACTTAAAAATAATAGCAGATTTTATCATTATCTTTTACTATTATTCATTGGGCTATAACAAATGTGTTTAGCTATTTTACTAACACATACATAGATTTATCTGCAAGGATTATTTTATTATTATATTAATATCTTGCTTTCAGTTATGAAATCAGGGTATACACCAAAGCAAATTTAATAGCATATTTAACCATTCCTATTTGTTAATAGAAATTAATGCAATAAAATGACATATTTATTATGTAGTTATAAAGGAAAAATATAAATGAGAAATATCTTCATAATCTACATTTTGTTTTCATTTATGAAATCAGGGAATAGCAAAACAAATTAATAACGTATACAGTCGTTAGTTAATAATAAATAAAAAAATGTTAATGAGAATAAGACTAACCAAAAAACTAGTCAAGCCAGTGGTAAAAGAGTCTGATTGAAGTTAATTGCTAATCAATTAAATAAATAAAGCTTCTAGTTTGAGAGCGAGAGAATAATATTTTAAGGTGTTTAATATATAATATTTTAAAAAATATTTATAAAAATGCAACAGCACCAATTAGATTACAAAACGATACTAGGAGAATCAACCAGGGTGATTCCATATCTCCAAAACTTTTTACAGCAGTGCTGCAAAAAGTATTTTGTGGAGTAAAATGGGAAGCTAAAGAAGGGAAAGTAAATGGAGATTATTTAAGTCATTTAGATTTTGCAGATGATGTAGTTGTTTTTGCAAATAATGCTTTAGAGCTTCAGGAAATGTTGCAGGAGTTATCAGATGAAAGTACGAAAGTAGGACTAAAGATAAATGTTAAAAAGACTAAAGTAATGTTTAATGGATTTTCTCAAAATATGAAAATAAAGATTGATTACGATGAGTTAGAAGAAGTTAATAGTTACAAATATCTTGGTCAGATTATTAATACAGATGGAAACATAATGAATGAAAGTAATCATAGAATTAAACTTGGTTGGAGTGCTTTTGGTAGAAATAACTTGATACTAAAAGGAAATATACCTATGTGTTTGAAAAGAAGGTTTTTAATAAATGTGTTTTGCCAGTTCTTACTTATGGATCTGAGACTTGGACACTTAATAGAAGAGCAATACAGAGACTTCAGACCATTCAAAAAAGTATGGAAAGATGCATGTTGGGAATAACAAGAAGAGATCGAAAATGCAATGTAAGGGTAAGAGATAAACAGGTGTTACTGACCTCATTGAAAAAATTAAAAGACTGGAGTTGGGCTGAACATATTGCTAGAAGAGATGATAATAGATGGACAATTGAAATCTTAAGCTGGATTCCAAGAGATTGTAAAAGACCCAGAAAGAGATCACGTGTGAAATGGATGGATGAAATAAGAAAGTGTTCAAGGGTGCTGTAGAGAAGAGAAGCTAAAGATCGGAAAAGATGGAATGAACTTGGAGACCTTCCTCCTGCAGTGGATTGATAATGGTTGATGATGATGAATAGATAACTTCCCAAAGAGCAAGCAGAAATAATTGCAAGAAGCAAGTCAATATCAAGTTTATCAGTGAAACAAAGCCAAACTAGCATTGAAATATATATGCCATCAATATAATTTTTAATTACTAATATGACAAAGTTATTCAGAGTGGGTATAACTTATAAAGAGATATGCTAAATTCAAAGCATAGTTAAGATGCTATCAATTATATTGGATACAGAGCCTAATCATGACATACAACCTGTCAACTATCTTGCTTACAAAATAAAACCTGTCCCTGAATTGATAGTCAAAAAGCTGTCAATAAACCAAAATTCAGTAAAACTGTTATATAATTAATGCTGTGAAAAAAATGAAAATCATAAACAATAAAATTCAGCAAAACTATCGATAGAGAATCACAATTGAAAGAAAACCAATATCTGGAAGAACCTCTAAACTTAAAGAGGAAACTTACTATACTTTGAATACTATCAAAAATATAATTTCCAAAATTATAAAAAAAATGATACAATATCAAAAGATGACGTTTAACAATAAAACAATGATAACTGATAAAAATTGTACTTTATAAAACATTCAATAATTATAGTTGATTAAAATATTTAAATATACTATCATTACTTTGAAAACAGAACACTTCATTATTAATTCTTATTTTCCTCTTTTTATAATTTTCTATTCTTTTGCTTTTGTCTTAAAAATATTTTCTTTTTTTCATTATGAATATAATGCATTAATTTATATTTAATTTACAAATGATTTAAGAAAATATGTGAATATATTTTTGAACAAGATATTTTCTTGTTTGTTTTCTCTTATATAGAGTTAAGGGTGATTAAATAAAACTGTAAACTCACCAAAATGTGTATGCTATCTAAGGATGTGACTTTTGTGCTTTAAATTTCATTGTCATTTTTCATATTATTATTTTATTAAAGTGTATCTTAAAATGTAATAATAGTAATATCTATCACTTGCTAGATTCTCAATTTTTGCGTAGTATATACTATATGCTACAAAAAAGAAAATTTAAAGAAGCTACTCTTAAAACGTTGTGTATATACTAACCTGTTTGATGTGCTATTGCTAACAGTTGAATGTATTTGGAATATTTAAATAAAGTTATTTTTTTCTAAAGACATTCAATATGCATATTAGATGATGGAAATAGTCCAATATAAAAATATAACTAGAACAGCTTCACCACAACCTTCAGGAAAACACTAAAAAGGTAATAGTCCATTAATATTCATATGCTGTATATTTTCCTTGGGTGAAAATAGTCTTGTTACACACCAGCAGTTATACAGATATTAATTATTTGTATTTTCAAATCAAATGTCTCTTAACATACAAATAAGCATATCTAATTTCACGTATAGAATAAATCTATTAAAGTTCACAATATCAGTGCTTACTTTGGCATGCACAATTTATGTTATATATTAACCATCTCTGTTTCAGACTTGTCTCTAGCGGTTTGGTTAAGCTTCAGTTAATTACTCTTCACTGATAATAACCTTTTCAATACACAAACAAGTAAATGCTTCTTGCTTGCAACTATTTCATTTCAGATTTAATCATTGCTGGTCAATCTAATAGTCTACTATTGATCATTCTTAATTGTTGATCTGTTATCACTTCAAACCAATATTAACTTTTATTCATTCTAACCATTTTAGCTGTTTCCTCTCTCTTCTTTATTTACTGAGGGATAAATATATATGATTTAATTTATATGCAACTAGCTTTATTTGCATACAAATTCTATTCTAATTTAATCTATAATTTTGGGATAATCTCTCCAGTGAATTTATAGAGTAATTTTCTAATAAAGGAAATATTATTAAATTGAAGAAATCTGTGCATATCTACAAAAATAAATAATCTTTTATTTACATATAGTTTTATAAATTCAGACATTTAAAAAATGTAGTGTTATTTAGTAAAAACATACGAAATAGGAAAAAAAAAAAAGATTGGAGGCTTTTGAGAGTGGATTTGAAAAAAAAAAAATGAAAAAGATTAGTTGAAAAAATTGCCAGTAATTGTGCTGGGTAATAAAAACATTATATATTGAGGTAAGGGTGAATTAGAAAAAAAAAATAGATTGGACAGCCATAGGAATTATAAGATATCTTGGAAATATCTGTGAAGACTAAATGAAAAATGGATTTCTTGAACCTAGAATAATGACCAGAAAGATTTGGATAAAATGATTACTTTGAAGTGCATAATCTGTCTTTTTTGCAAATAATTTAAAATCTTGATTATATATATATATTTTATATGATAAACACAATTGTAGTGTCATGTATAGTAAGCTTGAGCCATCAGTGGTTGAGATAGTAGAGCATATAAATTTCCATTCCTAGATCTGTTTTTGGTTTTTATTTTTATTGATGCCAGTTTAATCTTCTTGTATACAATCAACTAAAAGTCTGAAAAAATTCATGTTTTGAACCTAAATTGGTTTAATTGAAATGTTATATAGATTTAAATTCAATAATTATAACCTTAAGCGATTTTTTTTCAACTGCAGATACCTATTTTCTTTGCCAAGAAATGTGTTTGTCAATGTAATATCATTTGATTCTTTAATGTATACAATATGACATTATCAATGTGAGGTGAAATAAAACAATTTCTCTTTAAATAAAGTCAGAGATTTCTATGCATAGGTTACATGATCAGAAATTTTGTCAGCCAATCACAATAAATTCACCTATATTTTATTTCTTATTATCCAATTATTTTTCTAGTTATCATTCACTTTCTTTTTTCCTTCTAGTTCATTTTAATAAAAGCTGCTTCATCAATTCCATTATCCTGTGTTGGACATTTTATAAAGACCTAAACAAATAAATAAATCATAAAATCTCTAAGTCCTTTACATCCTTTATATTTAAATTTCCCCCACTCTTAAGCAATTTATTCTTATGCTCTTTCAATATTCAACACTTTAAAAATCAATATTTTTCAATCTCCACATAATTACATATACAATCTAAATCCTTATTCCATATCTATTTGTTGTGGTATCTAAAATCTCTGCCCTTATACCAAATAGCAATGGGCTCCTTGTGATTTCATACAATCTGTCATATTGTATATAATTTTTAACTCTTAAATAAATCCAAATTAAAATTTTATTCATATTAGTTTTTGTTAAGTCTACTTCACTTTCTCTAAGTAACTTATCTATCATCAATTTCTATCCCTCCATGGTACCTGTAATATAATCTCTATATATTTCTTATATTTCTAATATAAACATGACCAATTTGTTTATTGCTTTCTCTACATAATTTAATTAAACACTATTTTTATTAACAAGAGCAGTTCTCTGTTCTAGACTATCTACAATAAGTTCAAATAATCAATGATTATCAACTAGTAATGCATTTAAATCCTTATATATATATATTGTTTTTTTTTAATGTTTTACTTCTTTTTTTATTATTAAAAACAAATTCAGGAGAAGGAAAACAATACACGATTTCAATGCAACAATCCCTGTGATAATGAAGGCAACGGCTCTTGAAATTGCATTCCCCTGTTTGGATAACTCAAAAGTTTATGAGAAGCAGTTATTGCTTAATATAATTTTAATTTACAAGCATCATCATCAAAGTAAAAATAATTCTCTGGTCATGGAAAGCAGTTATAGTTTTCAATATTATATTACATATACATACAATGGCTGCAGAAAGGAGTTTGCTATTAACTGAAAGGAGACCCTTTGATTCCTCTTGGAGGCCTTAAAGGAACCGAGTAGGGCAAATTCCTAATGTCCACTCCATACGTTCTTGTCGTTGCAGCTGTTATTACTATATGTTTATTCATATAGTATACGAACATGGATGGGCTGCTCACCAACACGCATTAGCCAGCGTGGTGAGTTTATTGGCTTTTTACCTCTGAGTTTAAGATCAAGAAACACCATGGTCTTTCTTCTCAGTGCCTGATAAGGCAGAATGAATGTTTGTGTAAATGATAAAGATTTTTCCCAATTATACAATTATGACAGACAAAAATAAAGCATGGCCCTTAATCCCAGGAGGCTGTAAAGTCACCAACCAAGGCAGCGGTTGGTGGCCGAAGGCGGAGGGTGCTAAGAATATATCCTGGAGGCGGACCCAGGCTGCCATTTGATGACGACTTTTTATTTACGTACTTACAACTGCAGATCACTTTCAAGTGAAGGAAGATTGCAAGAATTAGAAGAAGAACTCTCTTATATTAAATGGGATATTATTGGACTTTGTGAAGTTAGAAGAAAAGGTGAAGAGACAATTGATTTAAAAAGTGGACATATGCTCTATTATAAAGGCACAAATATTGGAAATACAAGTGGAGTAGGATTCATTATAAATAAAAAGTGGAAGAACAATATTGTGGAGATTGATGGTGTATCAGACAGAGTGGCAAGATTAGTTATACAACTTAATAGCAGATATCAAATGCAGATAATTCAGGTTTATGCCCCAACAAGTTCTCACAGTGATGAAGTAGTAGAAGATTTTTATATGGATGTACAAAAGGCTTTTGATCAGAGTAAACAACATTTTAAAATTGTTATGGGAGATTTTAATGCTAGAATTGGTAAACAAATGAAAGATGAAAGTGTTGTAGGTAATTTTGGTTATGGTAATAGAAATGAGAGAGGACATAGACTTGTGGAGTTTGCAGAGAAGGAAAAACTTTATATTATGAATTCTTTTTTTGAGAAAAATGTTAGAAGGAAATGGACATGGAAGCATCCAAATGAAGGTACAGCAGAATTGGATTATATTTTGACTAACAGGAAATACATATTTCAAGATTGTAATGCTCTTAATAAATTTAACACAGGAAGTGATCATCGATTAGTAAGGGGTAAGATACATGTTAATGTAAAACTAGAGAGACAAAAATTATTAAGAAAAACTATATTTACAGTTGATAGTCCTAATCTTCAGAAACATTCTAATGAATTTAAATTAGAACTTACAAATCGGTTTCAAGTATTAGTAGATTTTGAACATGATTCAGATTTGAATGAAATTAATATGAAAATAACTGATACACTTTTAAAAACTGCAACAAAGATAGCTGGTAGAAAAAAGCAGCAATTGACTAATAAAATTTCTACTAAGACTAGAGAACTTATGAAGAAAAGAAGGAATATGAAGATATGCAAGAATGATGCATTAAAAAGAATTGAATATCTCGAATTTTGTAAAATGGTGCGGAAAAGAGTTGAAAATGATATAAGAAAGTATAACTGTGAACTAGCAAGAAAAGCTGTAGAAGAAAATAAAAGTCTTAAGAATGTAAAACAACATTTTGGTATTGGTAGGAAATTTATATCTGCAATAAGGAAAAAAGATGGAATTATTACTAAAAAGAGGGATGACATTATGAAATTGGTAGAAGATTTTTATCAAGAATTATATAGTAATAAAGAACAAGTACCTCCTATATCTATTACATCTTCCGAATTGCCCAGAATTTTAGATGAAGAAGTGAGAAATGCAATTAAATGTATGAAAAAAGGAAAGGCTCCAGGTAATGATGGAATTATAATTGATATATTAAAAGAAGCAGGTGAAGAAACAGAAAAAATATTAGCAAAGTTATATACCAAATGTCTAAATGATAAAGATGTACCGGATGATTGGAAGAATGCAGTAATAATATTAATATTTAAAAAAGGTGATAAAGAAGATATTAGAAATTACAGACCTATCAGCCTTTTATCAGTTTTATATAAAATTTTTACCAAGATAATTACAACTCGTCTACAGAGAACCTTGGATTTTCACCAACCAAGAGAACAAGCTGGATTTAAAAGTGGTTTTAGTACAGTAGATCATATTCAAGTATTGAGAGAAGTTATAGAAAGGACAAATGAATATGAGTTGTCATTATGTTTTGGATTTGTAGATTATGAAAAGGCATTTGATTCTATAAACATTTCTTCAGTGATTAAAGCATTGGATCATCAAGGTATAGATCCAGGATATTGTCATATTTTAAAGAATATTTATAAAAATGCAACATCAACAATTATATTACATAATGATACTGGGAAAGTCAACATTGAGAAAGGTGTAAGACAAGGTGACTCCATATCTCCAAAACTTTTTACAGCAGTGCTGCAAGAAGTATTTTGTGGATTAAAATGGGAAACTAAAGGAGTGAAAGTAAATGGAGATTATTTAAGTCATTTAGATTTCACAGATGATGTAGTTGTTTTTGCAAATAATGCTTCCGAGCTGCAGGAAATGTTGCAGGAGTTATCAGATGAAAGTAGGAAAGTAGGACTAAAGATAAATGTTAAAAAGACTAAAGTAATGTTTAATCAATTTGCTCAAAATATGAAAATAAAGATTGATTATGATGAATTAGAAGAAGTTAAGAGTTACAAATACCTTGGTCAGATTATTAATACAGATGGAAACATAATAGAGGAAATTAATCATAAAATTAAACTTGGTTGGAGTGCTTTTGGTAGAAATAACTTGATATTAAAAGGAAATATGCCTATGTGTTTGAAAAGAAAGGTTTTTAACAAATGTATTTTACCAGTTCTTACTTATGGATCTGAGACTTGGACACTTAATAGAAGATCAATACAGAGACTTCAGACCACTCAAAGAAGTATGGAGAGATGTATGTTGGGAGTAACAAGAAGAGATCGAAAACGCAATGTATGGGTAAGAGAACAAACAGGTGTTACTGACCTCATTGAAAAAATTAAAAGATTGAAGTGGAGTTGGGCTGGACATATTGCTAGAAGAGATGATAATAGATGGACAATTGAAATTTTAAACTGGATTCCAAGAGATTGTAAAAGACCCAGAAGGAGACCACATGTAAGATGGATGGATGAAATAAGAAAATGTGTAGGGGTGATGTGGAGAAGAGAAGCTAAAGATCGGAGAAGATGGATTAAACTTGGAGAGACCTTCATCCTGCAGTGGATTGATAATGGTTGATAATGATACATACAATTTGAAAAGATTAAAGTAAATTGAAAAGAGATTAACTTTTTTCAATCAAGATTAAAAAAAATTACTTTTAATTTTTTTTTTCCCCCGACTATAAAAAGGTTGTAAAAAAAGATTAGGGAAGTTTTTAAAGTTTATAGAGTAATACAGAGTTACTATGAAGATATAATTGAAGGTGCAGAGTGCAAATCCAGCTGCTGCTACTAGTTCACTACGGTAGTTTGGATTCACATGGTGGCCAGGGCAAGCTTTTTTATGGTTCATTAGCCTGTATATAATGTGTATTAGATGGCATAGAGACTGAAGAGAGCTCAATGCAGGCCAACAGTTAACAGATAATGTCTTTCCTGAAGATGACAATAAGCCAGTCTACTGTTTAGAAGGGACTAGCTAACTCAGAGAGATCATCAGCTTGCTTAAAAATTTATATGTTTATTATTTTTATCTATATATATAAAGTATAACTAATGAATAGTGTTGTATATATTGAGAACAATAGTATTTTAAATAATTCCTTGAAAATGAATTAAAATTTCTAATTACCAAATTTTAACAATAAATGACTTTTATCAGTTAAAAATAAAACAAGGAAAGAAAATAATAAATGACATTTAAAAAAAAAAGAAGATAGAGAGAAAAACTCCAAAGATTTTTTTTTTTTTAATATTAAAAATGAGGCCACAAGAACCTGAATATTAAATGAAAATTTCCAAATGATATTTTTTTTTTTTAAAGAAAAACTTTTTTACCTTTAGAAATAATGAATGATTCATACTATTTTTTTATATATACACATATATGTGTGAATATTATATATATTTTTTCAACATGAAATTAATTGTGGAAAATATAATACTTTTAATAAGTTTATTATTTTGACAAATTAAAATATATAATATAAATCTCAATGTATGCATACATTTCCATGGGCACCCACATATATATATATATATATGAAAATAGTCATTAATTATGTATTTTTAAAATGAATTTCATTTATAAGTTTATGACAATTCAAATATTTTCATACCGGCACTTCTGTGTGCAGATATATATTTTATGTATTAACACATTTATAAATCATGATGTGATAGCTTTTTTTTTTCTATATTAATCAAAACCAGAGGCTTAATTTTTATGTATAGCCATATTCTACTGGCATTAATTTCATTTCAATTTAACAAACCCATTCCTCAAGCAACGGATCCGCATCTGAGAAATCTAGATATTAAATTTGTGTTTGTCACTCTCTACTGAAAAATTTTGCTAACATTTTTTTTTTACAGCTTTAAAATTCATGTATATATTTTTTGTAATAATTTAATTTCAAAAAACTTCAAAAGATGCAGGACAATCAAATAAGTAGGAATTTCAAAGTATCTGAAACCACACATTGATGCCTAGTCATTGGTTATTTTGTGATCTCGAATTTTGTGAGATTACTTAGAGAAAATATTATGATGGTCTAAAACTTGATTTTTTGGAAAGCTTATGACTATTTTTGTAACATAATTGTGTAATAATTACTAGAAATCAAAAACATATTTTAATACGTATTTATTTTTTCCAGAAATGTTTTATTTTTAAATATAAAAATAATACAGTCTTCTGTGTAATGTTACCATACAGATTACAGTCATGGAAAATATAACTGTCTAGAAATGATGTCACTCAACAGATTGTTATAACATTTAGCAATATCATAAAAATTACGGAAAATATTTTAAACTTTTAATGCATAAATTGATAGATTTACTAGATATTAAAAATAATATGTTCAGATTTTTAAACAAACATTAAGCAAAAAAGATTTCATTCATTTTTCAAATTGAATCTGTTCCACCTGAAATTTGAAGATGTGACAGTGCTTTGTTTTGACTAAAATCTAATCTTTAAAATAATTCTGAAAATCAAATGCGATTTTTTAAAATTTATTTAATTTCTAAATAAAAATATCTATCAAATGAGGTCAAATTTATTATATTTTGATAAATAATAATGGTTTAATATTAACGTGAAAGTTTAAATCCAGTGAGAACAAAGAAATCTGTCAGAGTACAGAAAGGTTAATTGTTAGTAAAAAATTATATTTCATTATTTAAATTATTCCAATGAATTTATTTTATCCTAAAATATTATAAATTATTATATGTTGTATTATATTTCTTGATCACAGTAACACTTGTAGAACTTTTGTTCTCTGAGCTTGATTTGTGCACAATGGTATGTTATATAAAAGAGGTTTATATTTAGTGTTATGGACATCCAGATGATGATGATACTGGATGGCACAAAGAGGATATCTTTTAAAGTCCATGCATTACATTTTATTTTAATTATTCATTTAAAATTAAGTTTATACTTGTCTAGTACATTAATGGTAGTAAGTGGCCAGAACATTGATGATGGTCAGTGTGTTTTAGTAATCCTGCATTATTTTTTTTTTAATTGTTCTATTCTTATAAATTAGTACTTAAGTTTGTGCATACAAATTACTGTTCAAAATAATCTTCCCCAAACTGGAAAGAGCTAAATAATTAGCCTAGTCTATAGTGGATCCATTTCAAATACATTCACAAGATTGACTGCTGATTTATGATGATGATTTATTTTGTGTTATGCTGATGAATTTATACTTATAGTTAGTTCTGTGATGATCTTTCATGCTAATTCCTTTTATATTTAATTTTGTTTTGTTTATTTGGTGGTGATGATGTTTTCCCATCTCATAATTCAGCCTTAATGTGGCGTACCATTACAATATACATATACTATATGGTTGAGTTGTGAATTTGGTATAATTTTGAATATATATATATACATATGAAGACACTATATATTACTGTGGAAAACTTTGTAAACATATTTAGCATTATAGAGAGATTAATGGCTAACACAAAATACAATACACTGATACATGTGACAAAATACAATGATATATTTTGGAAGACAAAATACAATGATATATGTGTGAACATGAAAATAATTTTATGTATTCCCATATATCTTTCTTTTTAATGTGAAGAATAAATTATTATTTCTTCTTAACAATGATCATTAAAATGTTTTATTACTAGTATAATGTCTTGTTAGTAATGTAATTTTGATTATCAAAAAGGTTTTCCACCTGCCAATAAGTGTTGAGACCTATCTCCCAGAATTTTAGGCAAAGAGGAAAAACTAACCTCTGCCTGGCTTACCTCGATGGCAAGCTGAAACTGTTGGTGTTGTTTCTTAAGTTGTTCAGCCTCTTGTAAGCTATTCGGGATGGCAAAGGTAGCAGTTAACATGGCCTCACCATTACGTATCCAGCTCAATACCTGCAGAAAAAAAAAGTAATTACGATTAATAAAACAAATAAGCTTATTATTGTTATAAATCATATAACTGTCATAATTTAATTTCAATTCCCACAATAGCTTTTGAATGTTTAATACTATATTTTCAATAAAAACTTTCTATATAATAGTTTCTGCCATTTCTAACTTTATATGTTTGTGTAATTCCAAGAGTAAAACAAATAGTATTTCCATAACTGCAATTTTTATATAAACATGCATGCACAATAAATACTATTAGTTATGGCACGTACCTCAAATCCTTTCTGGTTTAGTAGGTTTTTTTTTTTTTCAAATCTATAACTTAAGAATTTACTTATCTCCTCTCATTATAAACCATTTACATTATAAAGTTATATCAAAAATACTAATATATATATATATTAGTAATATGTTAATTAACCAAGAAACAAGAAAGACAATAAATATATTTTGCTATCTTTGATTGATCACCTCCTTGGTGAAATAACTATTGAAAAAACTTTAATTTCCACATACTCTCACTATTATTTGAGAGCCCAACTGTACTTTAGGCACCAAAACCTTGAAATCCAAAATGAATAACAATTCACTGAAATTTTGACAGTCTACCTATGTGGAAAAATTTTAGTGTAGACTAGAAATGTTTGAAGAACTATAAACGACAAGAATTCTTCTGGATTTTTGCCATGATTATTTTACTTTTACTGTAGCAATTTCTCAACATGGAGGATTGACATACAAAATTTCAGAAAAAAAACCTTAATTTCCATTTTCAATTGCATTTTTTTAAGTATCAAACATAATGATAATAAATAAAAGTTTAATAATTAATTTCTCATCCATTATTTTTTCAATGACATCTACTTTAAAAACTTTTTCAATAATAATTTATTTGTCTAAACATCACATGATCACGATTCTTCATGCTTACACAAGCTGTTTACAGAGGCAAAATTCTCCATATAGCAGTATTACTTAGAGCAAACCAGAATAATCAATGGATGCAGAAAGGCATGCACTGAGTGGTGCTACTTTATGGAGAGTTTTGCCTCTGCGTAAACAGCTTATGTAAGCATAAAGAATGATGTCACATGATATTTAGTGGTTTAATACCAATCCTGCCCAACAAGATTATGGTTATTCTCCTCTTTCACTTTCTTTGCATATCTTTATATTGTAACAGACGGGGTTCGAATACAAGAGATAAGGCAATAGTGCTAATTGAGAGTGTTGATATGGAGCGATTATATGCGAAAAGATATATATGTAAATAGTCATTCGAACCCTGTTACAAGGAGTGCAAAAGTTATGTGTGTATGCATATGTAAATATAGTTGTATGTGCGAGTGTACAATATGCGTATGTATTAATGGTGATGGTTACAATCAATTATATATAGAGCTGTATAAATTGTAATTGATTATTCGTATAGATTTTATCCGTTAAGTTTTTTTTTAAAGTTTTAATAATATTGTCGGTAACACGTGTTTTTCTTTTGTTAATTAATCTCTTGAACATATGACGACAGAAATAGAAATGAATCAATTGCTGTAGGCAGTTTAGTCAATAACTGGCGTCGAGAAGTCTGAAAACTGGTCAGGTGGGTATTTTTGAAGAACAATGGAAGAACTGGTCAGTGGCGTACGGATACACAGAAAATTTTTTACAAAGTTAAAAGTGAAAAGCAAAAGAACTTTTTGTTGTGCTCGAAAGGAGAGATATAGATAAAAAAAAAAAGGGAGACGCGGCTTGAACTACAGATTGTGTGGACGTGTAATTTTTTTTCTTAAGAAGTCATTAATATTTTCCCACCCAAAATGTCGGGGTAATTCTATAGTGCGAGTTTCGTTAATCGGCCCAGTGGACACTTGTCGTGGAACTCACCTGAAGCGGACTTACGAACTGCGTTATTAAAATAAAGAAATTTTGTTTCATCAAGTGTAATGGTGACGAAAGATCTTTGAAAATTGGACCCTGTCATAAAGCGAGTGAATCACCTACTCCACCTCTGGGATAAGCTATTTGATATACCCTATTGGAACTGTTTGCCATCCGTTATATCTACCAGACCAGTATTCTTGGAGAGTTATAAATGCGGACTTGTCTTTGATCGCGTGAACTAAGGTAAATTGACGTGGCACAAAAATATATGTTCAGTGAATGTGTCTTAATAAAGAAACTAGTGTTACCTCAATATTAATTGCTATAATAAGTCTCTTTTAAAATTAAATAAAATAACAACATTAAATAAACAGCTGTGATGTATAATTGCACTATTTTGATGCATGTATGAATTATATATGTGTGTATCAGAATAAATGGGCTGTGCGCTTGAATATTGATATATTTATATGCATGTATAATGGGATTTATTGGTAATGGGTATAGTCGTAGATAGAATAAATTTTATGATAAGATCCGGGTTAGATTAATGGATTTATAACAAATAAACTATCGTACATAATAATAGACATATAAGACTTAGTTAGGTATTGTTTTAGCTTTGTTCTCTAGTTAGACTATCGTCCCCAAACCCTGAGATTGAGCTGGTTCGGTGCGCTACCATAAATAGATATACATACCAGAACCCTTATTTACGTTTTCGATGAGATAATTCTTATCCATGTGTAAGATTGGCGCGTGAGATGGAATCAAACCATGCTCACAAATATCTTCATTCGAAGCTACGGGTTAAAGCCTACAATGGCGGTTTAAAAGATATCGGTGGTGTTATAATGGCGTCCCAACTAACGGGGCTGCGAATGTTAGAGAACGGGCATTAGAAGGGCATCCTAACGTAACGTAAAAGAGCTCACAAACGAGAGTGGATTTTTTTTAAAAAAAAAAAAAAAAAGGGAAAAATAAAAGTGATAGTTTTGTTATAAATCGGAAAGAGTTTGAACACATATTGGAAAGATAGTAGATGGGCATATTTTGCGTGGTGAATGTACGGATGGAAAAGTTCTCGAGTGGTCAAGGGGGAAAATAGCGTTGATGTATGTCTTGTGATATATATATAAAGTCATGGGTTATAAAATAGAGGTTTAAGAATTTATCTATCATTGAGATATTATAAAACAATATCGTTCAATATGATAAGGAGGGACAAAGGTCTATCAGGGGGGTCATGCAGTGGACCACTGGAAGCCGGGGTGACGAACCTGGCACGTTTAACCTTAATAGTGATATATAAAAAAATGAAGCAAAAAAATAAGCAGAAAGTGGAACAGCAGAAGGCGAGTGAGAAGAAACTAAGCTTGATGCAGAAAATTTTAGATAAATTAGAAAGCATAGAACTCCGATTTCAGAAAATGGACGAGAGGTTCGGAATGAGATTCCAGAAGTTAGAACAGAGACTAGGGAAGGAAAGTGAAAGTACTCAAGGGGAGAAGGAATATGAGGGAAATGAGAGTGAAAGTATGGAAAAGACTGAGAAGTCGAACAATAAAGAAGTAGAAGAGAGTTCAGATGTACGAGAGGGGAGCGTGAAACAGAAGCGGAAGGCCGGTGAGGCAGAACTACTTAATGCGCCAGACCTGAGCGCATATGACCATAGCGTGCTGTTGGAACGAGGAAAGAAAGTCCAAGATCAGCAAAGTGCTAAGGTTGGGATAGAAGAACGATCTGATGGCGATGCAACGTACAGAAAAGGAGGCGACAATAGTTACGGACAGAGATGGAAGTACGAACCAGAAGCGCGGCGTCCACCAGACAAACCAAATTACGATCAAGTAAAGGCCTCATACAACGCTCGGTCACTCAAGCCCTTCGCAAACCCAGAGAAGGATAAAGGATAGAAAAGAGTCGTTTAAGAAGCCGTTCAAATACACAGAAGGTATTTGAAGGCTATTGCACCAGGGGGGTATGTAACAGACGGGGTTCGAATACAAGAGATAAGGCAATAGTGCTAATTGAGAGTGTTGATATGGAGCGATTATATGCGAAAAGATATATATGTAAATAGTCATTCGAACCCTGTTACAAGGAGTGCGAAAGTTATGTGTGTATGCATATGTAAATATAGTTGTATGTGCGAGTGTACAATATGCGTATGTATTAACGGTGATGGTTACAATCAATTATATATAGAGCTGTATAAATTGTAATTGATTATTCGTATAGATTTTATCCGTTAAGTTTTTTTTTAAAGTTTTAATAATATTGTCGGTAACACGTGTTTTTCTTTTGTTAATTAATCTCTTGAACATATGACGACAGAAATAGAAATGAATCAATTGCTGTAGGCAGTTTAGTCAATAACTGGCGTCGAGAAGTCTGAAAACTGGTCAGGTGGGTATTTTTGAAGAACAATGGAAGAACTGGTCAGTGGCGTACGGATACACAGAGAAAATTTACAAAGTTAAAAGTGAAAAGCAAAAGAACTTTTTGTTGTGCTCGAAAGAAGAGATATAGATAGAAAAAAAGGGAGACGCGGCTTGAACTGCAGATTGTGTGGACGTGTAATTTTTTTCTTAAGAAGTCATTAATATTTTCCCACCCAAAATGTCGGGGTAATTCTATAGTGCGAGTTTCGTTAATTGGCCCAGTGGACACTTGTCGTGGAACTCACCTGAAGCGGACTTACGAACTGCGTTATTAAAATAAAGAAATTTTGTTTCATCAAGTGTAATGGTGACGAAAGATCTTTGAAAATTGGACCCTGTCATAAAGCGAGTGAATCACCTACTCCACCTCTGGGATAAGCTATTTGATATACCCTATTGGAACTGTTTGCCATCCGTTATATCTACCAGACCAGTATTCTTGGAGAGTTATAAATGCGGACTTGTCTTTGATCGCGTGAACTAAGGTAAATTGACGTGGCACAAAAATATATGTTCAGTGAATGTGTCTTAATAAAGAAACTAGTGTTACCTCAATATTAATTGCTATAATAAGTCTCTTTTAAAATTAAATAAAATAACAACATTAAATAAACAGCTGTGATGTATAATTGCACTATTTTGATGCGTGTATGAATTATATATGTGTGTATCAGAATAAATGGGCTGTGCGTTTGAATATTGATATATTTATATGCGTGTATAAATGGGATTTATTGGTAATGGGTATAGTCGTAGATAGAATAAATTTTATGATAAGATCCGGGTTAGATTAATGGATTTATAACAAATAAACTATCGTACATAATAATAGACATATAAGACTTAGTTAGGTATTGTTTTAGCTTTGTTCTCTAGTTAGACTATCGTCCCCAAACCCTGAGATTGAGCTGGTTCGGTGCGCTACCATAAATAGATATACATACCAGAACCCTTATTTACGTTTTCGATGAGATAATTCTTATCCACGTGTAAGATTGGCATGTGAGATGGAATCAAACCATGCTCACAAATATCTTCATTCGAAGCTACGGGTTAAAACCTACAATGGCGGTTTAAAAGATATCGGTGGTGTTATAATATATATATATTGCTTATAACACTTCTTTGATTGAAGTGTATACGAAAGAAGGGTTATAAGCAATATATATATATAAGATTATGGTTACTGTGGTTACTAAAGAACCAGACACCAAAAAGTATAGATGCTGAACTGAGTTCAGATGACTATATAAGCTAATGAGCTTAAACTGAAAGCATTATTGTGTTTTCATTTTAGACTCAAAGCTATAAAGCTTTGAAGTTAGCTAATAAAATAAAAGACAGCTGGAGGGATTACATCCCAAGATGTCAGTGCTCTCAGATACAAGACTATTCATTGATGAAAACCACAAGCTAGAAATCAGTCTGGGGGTATTGAATGAGTAGGCACTAGCCAGGAATTTTATGCAAAAACCTTCTTAGAATCCATTGATTACTCTGGCTAGCACTGAATAGCATTATTGCATGGAGAATTTTGCCTTTTTCTAATAATTTATTTGGAAATTAATATTTTATCTTCAATTCAGTTACTTTAGAGCACATAGCATGCAAAAACTTTTTTTTTTTAGCAAAAAATAAAGCTGTCAAAACGATAGGTTAGAAACATAAATGTTCATGTCAATTTTAAAATATTAATTTATTTATTATACTGTATTTTATTATTATTTGATATGTGCACATTACAGTGCTATCTAATCAGTTAAAGTTTCGGAATTATAAGAAATTTATATTAACCAGTTTACAAGTAAAAATAAAGAGTAGAATAAAATATTCTTTAAATTGGAAAGTATAGACAAAACTTCTCTCCAAAAATAAATAAACAAAACAAAAACAACACCAATAGGAAATAATGAGGAAACATCTCTGGTGACCATCTTTGTCAAAATTCTGTGCTTGACGATTAGCAAATTTAAAGTATATAGCAGTTATCTACACCCTCCCCCCCCCCCCATACTGTTAACAGTCTTATTCAATTTGGATTTTACAATGTTGAAATTATAAATATTTAAAATGTTACACTATTCCTATTTACATCATTTTAAAATAGTCCAGTACAAAAATATTTTTAAATGATATTTTTAAAAAGAGTTGATAAAATATATAACAAAACTACATACTAATAAATAATTGAATGATTTAATCCAGAGGAGTTCAAATAAAATTCATGCAAGAATTTAGACACAATTCATGAATCATGAACTTGATAATTCATCATTCTATTATTGGAATAACAATAAAAGGGATACAAGCAATATATATCAATTAGTATTATATGATAGCTGGAACAATGTCGGAATGTACCTTTTACTACATAAATGCCTGATTAAAATATATATATATATTCTACTATACAATACATATTAAAATGTTAAATAAAAAAAATAATCGAATGGCTTTATTACTGGGAAGTTCATAAAAAGTTTGAATGCTGGAAACGCCAGAGCTGAAATCAACCTGAGAGCCTTATGCACCAAAATTTGACACTCTATCAATTTACTATATCATGATAATCAGTGGCAACATCTACAATAATAATAATACACAGAAAAATGTGCTCATTACATAGTATGGCTTCTAGATATGTGCTTGTATTTGTATAATGGAGTGGGTGCATACATAATTTGTTATATTATATACATTCACACTCTGTCATGCAAATATATGTACATGCCTAGATACCACATTATGTAAACACATATTCATATATATATTATAGATACATTTATGTTGCTGTTGTCATTAAAACACCCAATGAAGTAAATAAAATAAACATAGAAAGCTGCTAAAGAAATTATACATATATTATTAATAACCTTAAAATAATAACAAAAATATATATATATTTTTATAATATTGCCCAAATATTATTTTAAATATACAATAAAATAAAAAAAAATCTTACTGTTAAGTAACATAGGTTTAATAACAAATAAATCTAGAAAAGTCAGGATCTTACAAGTATTTTAATATATTCACAGATTACTTAAATTCCCCCCTTACTTTCCTAGACTGAAAAAACCGCCGTTCTGCTTTACATTAGAATTTAAAATTTTAAAACATTAAAAATAGCTAAAGAAACTTCATTTGGAAGGAGGTAGACATTATATATGTAAACGTGATGATAACATTTTTCAGCTCCTTTACACATTACTTATACTAGTTCTTATTAAAAAATTCAATTAATCAATAGTAATGCAATACAAACTTTCAAAAAAAACAAAAAACACACACACTTTTAGCTTGCACTCCTTACTTCTTAACCTACAATATATGTGTACATACACACATGTGCCCACATATATAATTATCTCAACACATTTTTATAAAAGTGCATGAATATCACAAATTTTAAATCACTTTTCTGAGAAAAAAGAACTTTTCTGTAAAATAAATATAGATAGGAGGGTTTTTGTAAGTTTATTCTAAAACAAATTATTGAATTATCTAATGCTTAATTAAACTTTTAAAATTAGTATAAATAAAATATTAAGGGCCTTATATAAATACGACTATGTTAAAATTCAAGCCCAGTAAACTTAATTCTCTTTTGCAAAAGGCTTTGAAATTTTTTTTCAGTTAGCCAACTCATACCTAACCTATCTATCCATCCACAATTGGCTAGCTAAATGAATACTGGTTTTTGCATCACTGTTCTATTTGGAGGCTGTGTTATCTTTTTGTATGTACAACTAAAGTATGAAAACTTATAATAAAAATAATAAACCATGTGTATTTTTAAATTAACATCACTTCAGCCATTAGCACCATCCCTATTGTCCATATATTACTTGTTGCACATAATACATGTACTTAAAAAATTTCATTCTACCCATACATTCTTGAAACATGGCACTTCTTGCTGAAATAGAATCATTATTTGGTTCAAATCTTAATCTTCTATTATTTATTCAGTATTTATTAATATCAAATTATTGCAATTTGACATATAGTGTCAAATGTTCTGAAATCACATATTGGTCATTTTCATTTTAGATAAATATATTAATGATTTATTATGAATCATTTTTTATAATTTAGAGATCATTTTATCATTTCTATTCCAGGTATAAACTTTAATTCAGTTAAAAGATCAATGCATGTGTTTATTTATTAAACACAACCTCATAATATTATATATATATAAAATAATATTTTTGGGTACAAACCGTGTATTACTTTGCATTACAATCTGATATTTCGACGGAATGGCATCAAGGTTAACTTGTGAAAGAACAATCGTTAGATCTCAAACAATACGTGACTCAGTGCGAGATGAGAAATGAGATTCAACTTGAAGTAGTTCAGCATTCACAATATGAGGCTTATCAAAATGTTTATTTCCCTCAGTTTTTTTACCTATTAATTTCAAGTTAATATTAGATAAAATGAGAGGTTTCCAAATAGCTGGAATATGTTGTGCTTCGTCAGTCCTATTTAAAGCAATGGTTCTTAAATCATATCTTTCCAAATTAGCAAATATTTTTGTATTGTCAAAATCAGGTTTATGACCAATTTCTAAAAAATGGAAAGTAAAAACAAATCAGTTTTTATTTCCCATTTTTTAGAAATTGATCACAAACCTGATTTTGACAATACAAAAATACTTGGTAATTTGGAAAGATATGATTTAAAAACCATATTAAAGAGACCTACTGGTTTAAATAGGACTGACAAAGCACAAAGTATGCCAGCTATGTGGAAATATCTCATTTTATCTAATATTAACTTGAAATTATAGGTGAAAAAACTGAGGGAAATAAACACTTTAATAAGCCTCATATTGTGAATGCTGAACTACTTCAAGTTGAATCTCACTTCTCATCTCGCACTGAGTCACGTTATTGTTTGAGATCTAATAATTGTTCTTTCAAAGGTTAACCTTGATGCCAGTCAGTCGAAATATCGGATTGTAATGCAAAATAATATACGGTTTGTACCCAAAAATATTATTTTATCTACATCATATAACCGTGAAAACATTAAATATATAAACTTTGTGAGATGTTGACAGAAGACTTGAATATAGAATAGCACTTGTAACTAGGAAGCTATCATTTTATGATTAATATAGATGCTATCAAGTGAAACTCATTTTCCAAATGAAGTGATTTATCTCAATAGATAAATGATTAGAAGTTTTATGAAAAATGATGTTGGATTTGTTGTGAGATCTAACTTGCTTTGATTAGTTATAACATTTATTTATAAATATTGAAAAACAAACAATAATAAAAATTATTTTGGACTGTGTTTGTACTCAATGATTTATTCAGAAAGTTAAGAGAAAGTAAGCTTTTATTTCTCTTTAAATATTGTAACTATACCATTATAAAAAAACTCATTTTTTTTTTTAAAGAAGCTAAACAATATGTTAGCAGGAACAGTGAACTATAGTTTAAAATTATTATAAATAGTGGTCTGTTATTATTTAATTTTATTTAAAAACTATATATGTGATTGATTTGCTACATTATATTTATTGTTAAAATGTTAGATATTCAAGTGAATTTAAAACCTTTCCAAAAAATGAATTCTGACAGTTATGAAGCTCCTATTTTGATAAATGAACCGGTTTTGGAGCAGAAAATATTACACACACACACACACATATCATCTCGAACTATTTTGTAATGTCTTCTGCAAGTTTATTAAATATTTTTCTTTCCTCATAACACTTTTTTTAAAATAAATCTTTTGTAATTTATGACCACTAAATACATATATGGACAACATAGTTTTTTTTTTTTCTACAGTCATATACAGTATAAATTAAAATTAAGGTTTTCATAGGTAACAGATAAAAAAAGATATATATCTCTTCATTCATGTGGAATTAATAATATTGCATAAAGTTTTGACAAGAATGCACATACCATCTTTTGAGTGAGGAATGCTATTAGCAACATTCTGATGAAATCTAAAAACTTAATTTCTCTTGAGGTCAAGGAAATTTATAAAAGCCCTCATGTAGTTTGTGATGTCTCTTATGTAGACAGTCCCGAAAGCGCTTGGCGGTAAAATTTTGATAATTTCATGACAATTTATTAATAGCTTCATTACCTGTGCGCAGAGCATATATATATATTAATTTATTTAAGCGTTAATGAAGTAAAATCTTAACTAATTCATCTATAGTAAATTTGTTATTTTAAGCAGCCAAAAGAATTAAGTGAAATTTAAGCGGTTTAAGTTGAATGGATCACATCCAAGTATTTACAGCAATTACAGAAAGAAACAATGAATATGAGTTGCCATTATGCTGTGAATTTCTACATTATGAAAAAGCATTTCATTCTATAAGCATTTTATGGTGATTAAAGCTTTGAACTATCAAGACATAGTTTCAAGATATTGTCATACTCTGAAAAATATTTTATCAAAACTGAACTACAGTGACTAGATTATATGATGACATTAAGATGATTAACATTGATAAGGATGTATCAAAGAGTGAGTCTCTATTTCCAAAATATTTCAAGGAGATTATTTGAATTTATCTGTAAATAATGCTTTATAGCGTAAGAAAATGTTAAAAAAAAAAAAAGTCAGATGAAAATAAGATAGTAGGATTAAAAATAAATACTGAAAAAGATTAAAATAATGTTCAATAATTTTCTCAGAAAAAGAAGTTAAAGATTGATAATCATAAATTAGAAAAAGTTAACAATTATAAATAAATTGATGAGATTATTAATCCTACAATATGGAGCTGTCGTGAACATGTTGCTAGAAAAATGTTAACAGATGGTTAAATTGGATCACGAGAGATTATAAAAGTCATAGAAAAAGACTAAATGTGAGACGGATGAACAAGATTAGAAAATTTCCCGATATGCTGTGAAAAACAACTAAAAATTGGATTAAGTTTGAAGAGACCTTCCTTCTGTAGTGGATCAATGATGATGAAAATGATGAATGATTAAACAAAACATGCAACAATTCAACATTATTTGATTACTTAATAACTGGAATTTTTAAAAATAATATTAATGATTATTTCAAATGTATTTTATCATTTTAAAAATAAGATAAAAATAGATTATTGTTATTTAATTAAATACAATTGAAACAAGTGCGGTAAAATTGATAATGGCAATTAATAATTAAAATCTATCTATTTGCAATGTATACAAAATATGCATGGATGAATGTGATGAAATTTGTTTGATTAATGCTGAAAATTTAATTTTAATATTCCCAGTGGTTTTATTTATTCTATTTTATTTGCTTCATGTATATTAAGACCCTCAAAATGACTTATATACAGAAGTAGAAACAATGGAAGTTTAAAAATCAAATCTGTTAAAAAAAAAAAAATAATAAATGTTTTTGTTAACAGTACACAGATAAATTATTTTATAATAAATTTGTATAATTATATTTAGAATATTTTGTAAATGCTTTTTTCTAAACCGTCAAATACTTTTTGCCCTTCTCCTCTGCAAAATATATACATACATGTTTAGTCTTCTGGTTATATTATTTTTAGTTATAATTTTAAATATATTTACTTAATACTAAAATTTATGATTTTTCTACATTATCAACTTGGTTGCAAAATAAAGCTATTTCGAATTGATACATGCATTAATAAATAAAAGATTAAATAAAACAATCGACAGAAGCCTACTTTAGATAAAGGTCTTTCCACAGAGCCTTACAGAAAAACAGCAAAGCAGAAAGCAATGCCTACAAACTAGTGGTTACTAAGTAATGTTAGTTTAAGCTGTTTTCATCTTAATTTTATCCCCTCTAACTAAAATAGATTGGATGATTAGCTATGATGATGATAAATTGGCTACTTGAAAAAAAAAAAAACCCTTACCGTGTTGAAAAAATTTCCAGACTTATTCATTCTAGATTTGAATCAAGGTTATCCAGGAAACCATTATTAAATAAGTTAATAACAATGCATTAATAAAAATACAATAGATAATTGGGTAACTAATAAATATTTAGAAGTAAAATACGGACTATAAGATTAATAAAAATGATAATGGTAAACATAAAAAAATATTACTATTAACCAAAAACAAAACTCATACTTGTTTTCCATCATTCTCTAACTGCCGTAACTGAGCACACTGCTCCAACTTGACTCTCTTTAATTCTGCCATATCTTCCAAATCCATTTCACGCTCATGCAAGAACTCCAATAAAACCTGGATCCGGGTCTGGGCATCATACTGACTGTCAGCCATCAACTTCACTCCAGACTGTTCCATTACCTATAAAGCAAAAATAGATTATAATTTTACATATAAAGAAATCATTCTTATATTGAAAGACTGAATATAATAGAATGCTCACTATGATAACCTAAAATACATAAAAAACAAAACAAAAACAATGGCAATAGGTAAGAAAAGAAAATGCAAATTTAAGTATTAAAGTTTTTTAAGTTAGAAAAGTTTCAGTTTTCTAGATGCCATATTATTAGAATCTACTATAGTAAAAGCACATTTTTATTGGATAGGGCACATGAAAACACTCATTAAAAAATATTTACGATGAACTTGAACATAGTTTTCTGGGAAAAAACAAACTTCACTTTCATTAGAAAGATCATCTCAGAACCACTGTAAAAAAATGCTATATTAATTATTCCAATGGGAAAAATATGACTGACAATAGAATACAATGGAAGACTATAATTAGGCACTTAAAAAAAAAATAAACTGGCTGCAATAGAAGTTGAAACCCAAAACTGCAAGATGTTAAATAAATAAAAAATGAACCAGGATATGATATAAACGACCTTTTTTTTTATTCACAGACTAGTTACATAGTCATCATAATAGTCATTGTCAAAACATCTTTCTGTGTCTGTTTTCTTCCAGATATAGAATGGTCAAGCTTATTTACAAGTGCTATTAATAAAAAATAATGTAATCTATTTATATATCTTACTTCTGGTAATTTTTCTTTTTCACCACAATACTTTTTACATTATACATCTTCCAATGAAATAAATTTAATTAGTTTATGTTAATGTTCAGATCTAATCTGATTTAGTAACCAGTTAATCATTTTCTTTACTGTACAGAATATTTTCAAAATTCTTCAATATAAAAACAGTTCAAAATCATCAATACAATCTTTCTTTGTTGGCCAATTTCTACACCTAAATTTATTTTCCAGGATTTTCATTGTAAATCTGCATTATGTTAGTCTAATTTGATTGTTAGTTCTTTGATATGACTGAATGACCCAAATGTTAAACAAGTGTTGATGAATTCTTTCTTTTCACAATCAATTTTAAAGTCAGTCATTATAATTACCATTAACTAACCATAACTGACTTTGTTTTTTAACATTCCTAAAACACACTTTCAGATTTTAATTTTCAGCTATATAAACATATGTGATAATTCTGATGTTTTGAAAAACTTTGATCCACATTTGTCTTCATAGCAATCTATAAACTTGATTAATCCTATTATCAACATTATTTTTGCTTTAATAATGGTGTTAATCTATTTCTCCATATACTGCCTCAAATATATTCTCTAGTTCACAGTCCCAAAACTTTTTTGGAAAAGAGACATATAAACAATTTTCTATTGAACTGAAGACTAGAAAAAATAATAATTTTCTAAAAGGAACCCACCCCCCTCCACTCCACCCCAAAAAGTAAATAAAATCTGGGACTCAAAAGTAAAAAGAATTAAATGACTCATACTCATTTATTAACTCAAAATTTATATTAAACAAATTCAGAAAAATCCACAATATATTAGAAAAGAAAAAAATATAGTATGAAGTTTAGTACTAAAACTTATCCTATTTAGCAGCAAGCCATAACAACAGATCATTGCAAATTATATATGAGATAGATCATTTATTACAGTTGAATGGAGTTCATTAAATGCTCAGCATTCACCATTCCTTTTTCCCCTCCCCAATGTGAACATTGCTGGAAGTTAAATATTTTAAAAATAAATTACAAGGAAAAACTCTTTTTGATAAAAAGTTAATCAACTTTAAAATATATCTTTCAATAACTATGCACAAAAATTCCAAGAATTAATTTCAATATATTGGACTATTTCCACAATCGAATATGTGTATTGAATGTCTTTAGAAAAATTTAACTTTATTTAAATATTCCACATACATTCAACTGTTAGTAATAGCACATCAAACAGATTAGTCTCCTCTCTTCTTCAGGTGTTGCTCGTCTGATCAGTGGCAATACTAGGATAGGTTTGAACATCGACCCTTAGATTCTTGAATATTGAGTTTTAAGGTAACGCTTCTAACCAACTGAGCCATCCTGCCAAAGGCAACAGTCAGTAGAAATTTCATATACTTATCTATGAGATTCATCCTGATTTCTCTACGTTTTCCTAAGAGCAAAGTTAATTAACAGTTTCCATACATTATGTACAGTCATACTAGGTTGGCTTATGGGATTTTTTGCCACTGTCATGTGAGCAGCTCCTTTAAATTTTTCTTCTTTGTATCTTTTCTTCTCTATCCAATATTTTTTTGTACTGAGCCATAAATGGAACAAGTAGTTGGAGTATGATTTCTTTTTTGTTTACAAACGAAATTAACGAAAAGTAATGTATCTTATAAAAATAAAATTAAATACAATATGTTATGTGTATTTTTTCAAGAAATAATATTGCAATTAACAGACTAAAAAAATTAAAAAAATTTAATTAAACAAATAAACTAGAAGAACAAAAATATGAATTTACTTGTACAAATTAATTTTTTTAAAAAAAATAACGATTAAAAATCAACAAGAAAAAAAAAAAGAATTTAATTGCACAAGTTAATTAAACAATAAAAAAAAAAAAAATTAAAATGAATTGTACAAAGTAACTTTTTAAAAAAAAAAAAAAATTAAAAGTTAGGGCAGGACAAGAAATTCCTGTTGGATTAGGGAATAGTATTTTATTTTTCCGATTTCCCATTGCTTTCAAGACAAGGTATATTTTGTTAGTTTGTAGAAATTGACTTTTTTTTAGAGTTATTGTTGATTAAAATTATCCAAAGTTTTTTAAAATTGCCTGCAGTTTCATTTTGATGAAAAAAAACCCACCCAAAATGAATATTTCATATAAACAATGAGGATTGCCAATTCCTCAACAAGCTTTATGATAAATGCTTAGCTAGAGAAAGAATTTAAAATATCTCTGTCAGCCCCCCCCCCCACCTTTGACCATGATTTCATGCTCTAGCACTCCTCAGAGAAGTGCTAGGATATGTTCAGACACTAGATCTATCCTGGCACCTCTCTGAGGAGTAACAGAGCACGAAACCATGGTCAGCGGTTTTTTTTTGGGGGGGGTCCTGACAGATATATTTTAAATGCTTTCTCTAGCTAAGCATTTATCATAAAGCTTGTTGAGGAATTGGCAATCCTCATTGTTTATAACTTACAGGCTTAAGGGTCATGTGATCTGACTCTTTTTTTGACTATGAATATTTCATATGTTTACAAAAAAGTACACCCTGACTCCAATTATCTATTTTTCTTTAAGCTCCTCTATAGATAAGAAAAACCTGTTTGTCGCTTTAACTGCAACCTCTTCAATGCAGTGTTGTTTCAACTGAAACATATATAGAAACTTCTCACTTTCGTTTTATTTTTGTCAAAAAAAGAAATTGATAATTTCCTTTACTTTAATTTTTATTCCTGCAGGAATCTCATAAAAATCTCCATGTATCAATTTTTGAAACTCATCTCCTGTGTAAACATGCAAAAAATTTAGATCATTGACCTCAATGATTATGCCATAGGATTTCAATATTCCACCATAACCTTTTATGTATTTATTTTTAAATATTTTGTACAACTCATTTCATATTTTTTATTCGTTATTTTTTTATATAGCTACATTTCTATTTTTTTTTAATTCTTGTTTATTTGTATCCTTATCTAAAAAAAAACAACTAATATTTCCCTCCTTCTTCTATATTTGTAAAATAAAATTTCTAAAATTTTTAGACATCTGTAATTGTAATAAATTCTGTAAAAAGTCCACATAACATATTTTATTTAATTTTGTTTCAATAAAACACATTTATACATACTCTGACTACACTTGTTCCATTTATTAATTTCATAATTTCAGTAAATGTCCAGGAGTTCCCTATGTATCAATAAATGTCCTTAAGTGCATATTAAATGATTACTGATAAATAGGTACATACAATATAACTCCTAGACCTACTAGA
Source organism: Epiperipatus broadwayi (assembly GCA_028023455.1). Classification (NCBI taxonomy): domain Eukaryota; kingdom Metazoa; phylum Onychophora; class Udeonychophora; order Euonychophora; family Peripatidae; genus Epiperipatus; species Epiperipatus broadwayi. Next base: position 11,266,276 of record JAQFVV010006201.1, read on the forward strand.
GGGAGCCAGGGTCTCCAGTTTACTCTGTTACTGGCTCCCCGTTTTAGTTACCTAAATTATATTTTAGAGAATTTGTTTTCTCTAAAATGTTTCCAATTGACCAGAGTAACCTTTTAGTTTCCTTTGTACACAAGAATTATGGCACCACCAGACAACAAGTAAGCATGATTAAAATTTTTCTTTAGAGCGTGGTTAAAAAAACTGACAGCCATCTAAATTCCTAGAGATTTCTATTGAAAAAACTTAATTTTCAGGGAATATTTTGATTCAAGGCAGTTTTGCTGACTGGGTGAGCGTGTCTGATTGTTGGGAGGAACCCTGAGGACCTGAATCCTAGTTTTTATATGGGGCAGAGCTGGGAAAAAGGTGCTCTGGGAATCATTACCAGAATTGGATAGCTCATTTATTTGTTAGCCATAATAGTGTTATTCATTTAGACTTTAATGCTTGCTTTTTAAACCTGAGATTTTACTTTTAAAGAAAGAATTTTTTCACAATAGTAAATTGTTTCTCATTGTACCTGATCATTTATTTCAAGTGTTGCTTTATCTTTTATCCATGCATTTGATGCTGGATCACTGACTATGTCTTTTAAAACGTTTTTACCAGATTTGGATGGCTTGTGCTTGCATTTTAGACCTGTGATTTGATTTGTGAAAAAGATTCTTTTCTACTATAGTGAATTGTTTTAGACTGTATCTGAACATTTGATTTCAAGTGTTGCTTAATTATTCAACCTTACATTCTATATTAAACGTTTTTTTCTATCTTGAATGCTGAACTGTACAAATTAACAACATTTGACTATATGGATTAGTGCTTCTGGTTTTCATAGGTTATCAGGGTGCTGAAACATGATGGACACTATTCAATATGCAATTTTAATGGATACATTACGCTATGTACATCTTTGATTGCTCTATAGATCTAGTCCTTAAGAGGGGGGGGGACATATAAGTGCTGCAGGGATTAGTATGGGTTTTCACTTTCTCATCTGGATGGCGAGGATGATGTAATTCTTGGTAGCTGTGATCTACCTAGTTGCCATTAAGGCCAGAGGTTACTTAGTAAACTATGAGAGAAGCTATGAATGGCAAGATATATGCATATACAATTCAAGGTTTTTCTATACACTCGTTAAATCAAGTTCTGCATTATAAATCATAGTTTGAATCTTATCACTTCATATAACATGTAAATTCAACAATTAATATTATGTTAATAAATCATATTTTGAGAAAAAATAATAAGAACTCCTTACATATATCTTAGTACTAATTTCCAAACAGTCTAGAATCTATCTAGTGCTGCCAACCACAACACTTCCGAAGACAAAAAAAATCACAATTGTTGTGATTGGCAAGACTATATAGAAGAGCATTTGGAGATTAGTAGTACATGATTAGAAAGTTTCAGTAATTGTTTACATGTAATTCAGGGCAAAAATCAATTTATGCTATCAATATATATATATATATATATAATTAAGACTATATAGAAAAGCATTTGGAGATTAGTAGTACATGATTAGAAAGTTTCAGTAATTGTTTACATGTAATTCAGTGCAAAAATCAATTTATGCTATCAATATATATATAATCATAGATCTTTTTCACCTGACAGAGTTCCTGCCCTCGCTGAAGCACTTCAAAGCTGCTGTTCTGCATGTGGGCGACACTGTCATTGTGAAGCTGCAGTAACTGCTCAGCCTTTAAGATGTCAGTGGCTAGCTCTGTGTGCTGAAGTTCCTCTGCCCACAACTCCAGCTGCGAGGATACCTTGCAAAAATAAATAAATTTTATAAATATATAGGTATCTGTAGAGATCAGTGATACATTCAGTTATATTAAATAGACAATCAAAGATTTAATTATTAATGTTATAATATAATATCTTTTAATGTAAAATCACAAATATCTGAAAATGTGTACACATCGACAAATTATTCATGGTGTCTTGAACATTAAGAAATTGAAAATTCTTTGTAGTTTTAGCTAAATGTGTCGACCATTATCAAAATGAATGCAGAAACATGAAACAACTTATGAACAATTTGTGTTTGAATGACTTACTATTTTCAATCCATCATGGCTAGTGGCAATAATATCTAAAAGTGGTAAAAAAGTCAACTCATGAAATGAATAATAAAAATAAACATCTTGACTATACATTCATTTTCACTTAATGCTAACATTTGAGTTAAAATTGTTTACTACACATACTATTAATTTTAACAACCATGTAAATAAACAATAGCTATTAAATATTTAATGCTGAGAATATATAAGTATATATTTTCAAATGTGTATAAGAATCCTTTACATTCTTTCCAGAATGTCATTTTTAATAAAAATAAACAATATCTTTGTGTATTAATATATTAATTCGATGAAAATAAATATTTTCATTTGGTCCCCATGATCTTATATGAATAGAAGACTAATCATTAATATTTAATAGAGATGAAATGTTATATTAGCAGCAATCTTAGTAAGGCCTCAATCTACCATCTCACAGTTTCAAACAATAATGAAGATAAAAATTCTAAAATTTATTCATATTATACACATTATATATGATGGAATGAGAGGAATTATTATTATTACAATTTGAAAATCTAAAACATTTAAAACAAAACCTGGTATTAAACAAAGATATGCACTTGCTTCAATATTGTTTCCAATTTTTATAACAGTTATCTTTAGAACTGTTAATAGGTGGCTTTAAGAAACAGAATTCAAGATGTGATACAAATTTGATGGTGGAATTTGAATCGATTAAAATAAAAAAAACCATATGTTCTATTTTGAGGATTCTGGATTTATACTATGATGTGATGATTGCATTATTTCTTCTAGTTCAAAAGACAATTTACAGAATATATTTAATGTTTTGAATGCAACATTTAAAGACTTGCTTTAACAATTAAAACTCAAAGTTCTTTATCAATCAATGATAGAAGCAAAATTCTCAACAAGTTTTAGCTTTGATAATTATCAACTTGAGATTATACACCAATTTAAATACTTTGAGAGTTTTTTTAAATAGAAAGAAGAACTTAAATGTTGAAATACAACAGCATCCAAAGTGCTGCTGCTGCTTTTAACAAATTAAAAGATAGGATATTTGACTACATAAAAATAATTGTTCTCATCTTATAGCTAAAGACACCGGCGCCGTTTTCACGCTAAAACTATAAAATTTTAACATTCACTGATTTTAATCATTTTGATGTGTTTTTTTGTAATGCGAAAATAAAAACAAAACAAAATCGTCTTTTTTAAATATTATTTTTTATTACCGTATACAAATTAAATGATAATAATAAATGTAAAATAAAATAAACAAATTACAATTTGATTCTTGTTTTTTATTTTGCTTTATTAGAAAAATCAATTTTCTATCGGATATTTTTTACTGGGGTTACGGCTTTACCACTATTTTTACTTCAAATAGAATGACAACAAAAAGTAAAAGTTGTTAGGGTTAGTTTTAGGGTTAATTTTAGGGTTAGTTTTAGGTTTAGTGTTCTGTTGTTTGTAATGCTAAAATAAAAAATATCAAAATCGTATTTTTGTAAATATTTTTTTTTAGTAAACATCTATAAAATAAATGATAACAATAAACGTAAACTATATTCAACAAAGTATAACCATAGTCAGAGAAAAGAAAGAAAATAAAACTTTTTTAAACACCAACAAAAATGTCTTCTTTACTTATTAACCATGTTTATAATATATGCTTTTTATGAAATTTACAAAAAACTGTGCATAATTGTACTTTTCTTACTGGATATTTTTGTATTACTGCTCTTTTTTACTTCAAAAATATACACATGGTAGAATCTTGTTTGTCTCGTGGAATGTTATGAACAGTACGTTACTTGACGCGTTACCTAATTCCAACTCACTTTACACATATATCTTGTCAACATTTTCCCAATTAAAACTTCAATACAGTACAGTGTAAAAAGTCTGATAATTATTACTTTACAAAATCTGAACATTTCAATACTTTAAAATAAAAAAAAATCCAATGAAAACAACACTTCCATCCAATTCAAATGCGCACATCCTCTCACCAAAGCCGTAACCATTTTAGAAACTGTGCGAATTCAGAAAATGTATTTGCTGTGATGCGACATACATGCTGTACTGTGACACGACATAGCGACCTGCAATCTGTAGCACAACAAAAAAAGTTGTATTATAGAAAACACGGGTTCGAACGTGTCGGCCGCGGAAATGGCATTTTTATGTGTTTTAGCGCGAAAACGGTGCCAGCGAGTGGCGTCTTTAGCTATAAGATGAGAACAAAAATAACTATTGCAACAAAGTTAGTTATTAAAACAGGCAAAACTCTCCATACAGTAATGCCACTCAGTGGAAGCCAGAGTAATCAATGGATGTCAAAAAGCTTGTGGTTTAATAACAAAATTAGTTGTATACAGAACTATTATTTTAATTAATTTATTGAAGACTTGGACACTTTTTCTGGATGTGATACCACAGAATTCACTATTATGAAGTAATTCCTTCATTAGATTTGATATGTAAAATGTATAAGCAATGCAAGACTTCTTGAAAGGGTATTGAATGATAAACTTGAGCATGGTTGTATGGAAAAGATAAACTTTGCCTATGCCATAAAAATTATCCCAAATACATTTTAAAGATATATGATATTGATTACTATCATTGAGAAGATATGGTGGAGAATAGAATATATTAGAGATCATTAGTAAGACACTGTTGTTTTCAGAAAAAAAAGCTTTCTGCTGAAGAAATTAAACACACAGAAAAATGGACCAGCATGTTCTATTTGTGGTTCACAGATTGGATTGTAATAGTTATTACAAAACTCATTTCCATAGCATTCTTTTTTTTATTTTCTTTCCTTGACGTTGAAATGACCATACTCCTGTATAAGTGACGATTATATACATATAATTCTATTAGTTTTAACAATCCTTCAACAAACAATAGCTACTAAATAGGTATCACAGACAATATATAATCATATTTATGAAGTAATAATCTTCAAATATGCATACTATAAAAATCTTTTACAAATCAAATTTTGTAAAGGCAATACAAATATTATTACATTGTAAATGTTATATATATATATGGACAATTTCTATGCTGGAAATTTCTAGATATATTAATAAAAAGCTAATGATATTAAAAATTGTTTGGATTGGTACCTATTTTAAAAGTGCCTATATTTCAACATTGGATTCAGAAAATGCAAAGAAAAAAAGTTTTTGTTTTTTATTGGATTGTATTATTGCATATCAAGACCCTAAAAAAATTGAATGTTTCTCCTTGGAGACTTTAATCCAACATTATTAAAAATAATAATGTTAACTTTGAAAAATCAAATAGTATGTTGGTAATAAATTTTCATACAATGCTGGCATTAATAAATGCAAGACATTCAGACAAAAAAATCATTATTAAAAACCATGAATACATTCAGGATAAAATTAACGGTGTTGTGTGAATTATGTTTTAATTGTGAGTTAGAAAGAAGGTAAAAGAAGTTCATATTATATATGCATTTAAAGAGGAGAAGATCTTAATGAATTCACTTCAATGTTAAACAGAAATATTAAAAAAAAAAGATGTTATTACAAATATATTTGTAAAAAATTTGTTCATTCTTTCAGTGGGAGGGGTGCAGTCCTATCTGGCTTCAAACACAGATCTCAAACATCTTTGCTAACATCAAACCTTCTGCGACTATGTTCAGTACAAAAATAACCTATTGGGAGGCCTTCAACCTATCTAACCCAAATACTCAGAAGGGACACACCTACCTCCCCATAGATATAAACAAATTGTGTAAACTAGCCCGTAGATGGAAATTGGCACCTAAACACAGAGATTTCATTCTCAAAATTAATCTAAGTAGCCTATTCACTACTACATTCCTTAATAAAAGAGGTTTCAACATAGATCCTATTTGCTGCCTCTGTTTTTCTGGCCCGGAGGATATTGACCATATCCTCAACTAAAACACAACTTTCAGAAACACGTTAAAAATAATGGTCCAGATTTAACGTTACTTCAAGAGGTCATAAAAAAAAGCATTTTCGCAGAAATCAGACTTACTACATATATAAACTTTGCCATCTGGTTAACCAGATGCAAAGTAGTTTTTCAAAAGTTACCGTCTAATGAACTTAATAACTGCTTCTTTAACTTAATTAAAAACATTCAAGAAACAGACAAGAGAGAAGCAGATCCATGCATGGCTATACTAACCTGGGAAACCACAACTGGTTTAAATAACACTTGATCAATCACTCCCAAAATAACTAGTAGAGAATAATAACTAAGCGACAATAAAATCTGTCATTCACAACTCAACAAAACAAGGCTTATTAACGCTTGTATTTAAATATAGACAAGATGAATGAGCTACCCACCTCACATCCAACTGATAATGAATTTTATCAACACCTCTTTTGTATTTTGTTGATTTTTCAAATCAGCCTTTCTTTGTATATATCAATCTGTAACCACACCTAGTTATTTTCTGTTCTTTTCTTTGCTCATGGGTCAAATAAAATTTATTTTGAAAGAAAAAAAATGTATTCATTTTTAAAACCGTTGCTATTCATATTAAATTTTAAAGCTGTCCAATTCTAAAATGATTAATTTAATCTTTCTGAAGCAAGGAATTCTTAATGTGTTATAGATTCAAAAATCTGTTCTTGAGTTTACTAAATATAAAAAAAATTGTATTGTTAAAGATAAGATTGAATAAAATTATTTGACATTTTCTGCTTGTTCAAATAATAAAATAAATACAGAGAGCAAATTTAAAGTTAGAAGTTCAACAAGACCTGCCATTATTGTACCTTAACATTTCAATACAGATGTAGTCATTTGATGATTATGATTCTTTCATATTGTTGTTTCTTATATGCAAAAGTAATATATGGATGTGAAAAACAAAATCATAATCTTAAAATACCAATAGATGACACTCTTTTATATGAAGATGGTATTTTTTTTCAACAGGTGAAATAAGTATTTTCATAATCTTCTCAGTAACAATACAAGAATTCAAAGGATTGCATTCAATACTATATTTCAGTTATGAACTCATTTAGATTTTATTAGAAACCAGATAAATATGGTTAAAAAAGCTCTTTGTAATCTTAAAGGTAAAAACTCTGCAGGACTTGATGGAAAACTTGTAAAAAATTTAAATTATAGTGGTTATTTTTTATCTTCAAAACTATTAATTTTTTTTTAGAAATATATAGATTCATACAATGCATAATTTGATTTTTAAAATGCTTCTATTATTCTAATTAACAGCAAAGAAAAGAAATACAAAAGACTGCAGTTTTTAATGTAATAAAGGTAATTTTATAGACTTTGTTGAATAGATTATATATAGTCAGACACAATTTGGTTTGTAAAATCAAAAAAAAAAATACAAACATAGTTTTGTTAAGAGGTAAATACAAGAAAATGAAAGTTGGGATTTATATATGTTTTTATCAATTTTTTGGGCATTGAAAAATTTGATGTCAATATTTGAACATTGCGGCTTCCAAAATTTATTCATAACAATGCAGCCATTACATGATGGGAGGTGACAGCGTATTACTTCTTAGGAAAAAAAATTGGAGGCATCTGAAAGAATATTAAATATTTAAAACAGATGCATAATAGCTCTGCATGTTATTTTCAACTTTTCCACTTTTATAAGAGCAGTATTTGAAACAAGATATATATATATTTGAAGAAATTTTTATTTAAATAAAGCTTACAGTATGCTTTACTATTGTGTTTTTTTAATCAACCCAATATATATATATTGAAACCTCTAAAAGGAATAGTATCGTGTAGTTAAGTACATCGATAGCTCCTATAGTTGGGTGTTCATTTTGTAACCTCTAAATAAAACGAAAAGAAACTAATAATCATAGTCATTCTCTTAAGTTGAGATCTTATCTCTAACCTATATAAATATTTCTAACAAAATTTTAACAAGTTATGATTTTTGAACACCTATCCTTTACATAATATTTGGGTGGGGTTGAGACTCTTACAGTATTATAGAACAGACTAAGCTCAGTGGTCGGTTACATATAAAGAATTAGCTACAGAGATATACTGTTAAGACCAAGAAAGAGCTTAACTCTAATAATATAAATTACTCTAAATAAAGCATATAATTTTGGAAAGAGATAAAACTTCAATCCTTCTCAGATAAATAATTTAGAATCAAGTACATCTCCACCTTCATCTCAATCAAACTCTCTGAGCTATAAATATTTGCACTTTCAAAAGTATTTTCCAATAGACTCTTATGACTAACAAACTCTATTATACCTTTAATATTATCCATTAATATGATCGAACAACAATGGGCCTTTTATGTAATTCAAAATAAAAATCTCAGGGTTTTCATTCTGGTATTTTATCAAATAAAGTAGTGGTATAGTGTTGCAAGGCAAATGAATGACATTCCAGCAAGCTTTAATAACATACATATTCTATGAGTTAAGGCATCTGATTAACAGCCTAATAATAATCATGCAGATTACCAAAGAAAATGCTTATTTTATAGAACAACTATCTAATATAAAAAAAAATCATGTAAATAAATTCAGAATATTTACAGCCTTTTACCTAGAATGGCATTCAACTAATAAAGGGAAAAGGGTACATTTCGTTTCCCTCTCTTATCCTAAACAACACAGATAAAATACTTCATTTACAATGTTTAAATTCTGATAATAGGTTAATAATGTGCAGTCTGAATTATGGATGGGTACATCCATTGCAATACTTAACTGAACAGTTATCAATTTAAAATTTTTAATAAAAAAAAAAAACTATTTATGTCACTGTTTCTTATCAAGTATTTGTGATTTTGGATCTTGAGAATAATAATTATCTGATTTGCAAAATATAAATTTTATTTCATTTGGTGGGTTTGTGGAACCAAAGAGAAAAACTTCACACAGAAAAATACTCAAAACTATATTTTAATACATTTTAAAAATACATTTATTACATTAGACATAACAAAAAATTTATTTACAGCACATTAATTTAATCATAGCTTACACATCATAGCTACTAGATCCTTTACATTTTAACTCTGAGGAGTTACTAATTTAAATTCATTTTATTTCAAAATATTGCTTCTTGGTTTTGAAAATTGCACAATAAACTTATGATTATAAATTATTATGATTTCTGGCTGAATATTTATTTCAAATCACAATTTATTATATTTCATTTAAGGCATTAAACAAACATTAATGAACTTGAAAATACCAATTATATTAGTTGGCTAGATTGCACCATAAGCTAATTAACATTTTTATATATTTTACATCTTAGTGCCTTTATGATATCTTACTACTAAACTCATATAATAAAATTATGAAGATTAACAACTTCAAGATAATTTATTGCTACTTCTAATTTAGCTAGCTAATATGATGATAGTGACTGTCATCATTACATTATAACTACCTCATACTATATTAATTTTAAAACTAAGGATAATTAAAAACATTCACCAGAAGTCGCACATACATTACTAGTTAACTTATTTAAAGTCCACATATTAATATTAAATTTAAAATTTATGAAACTTACAAACCCCTCGGCGAATTTCTCCATATGATGTCTATCAATAGCATTGTGTCTGCATATTCTTATCATGCTATGCGTTAAATTAAGGAATTAAATTATTAAATCTTGTGGATTTACTTGTATACTACTGGCAAAGCACAATAGCACAATATGCATATTATTATGACCAACCAAAGCACTGAAAATTACTATCTCAATAACTAGCTATCATTGCCATAACATTTATAAATACAATACTCTGCACTTTCTGTGGTGGACAATCTAGTATTTTAAATAGCACATGAGGGACAACATCACTGAATAAGCTCCTTAGAGCAAGACAACCTGACTAGAATAATGGTGGCTCCAATGCTTATCTCTCAAGCATAAGTGTATGTGAAGACGCAGTCTTACCACATAAAGAAAGGGAAAACACACCAAAGACAAATGATTCTCTCCATGGAATCTAACTAAATAAGCTATATAAAAATATTTTGGAACACTGTCCTCTCATGGCAAATACATATAATAATAATGGGAGATCCTTTCCATCCCATAAACATCATAAATAGTATACTATCTGATAACTATTTCTCACAATGGCAAGATACGAATTTATCCCTAATGATAAAGATTAATGGCTTGTATCAATATTCAAATCCACACATTAAATAATATCCGAAACCCACAGGAAACTATTAGTCAAAACGACTATAAACACATTAAAATAGCATAGTAAATATTTGCATAAGATAAGAAACACGCATGCAAACAATGAGCATAATAAATATTTATGAAATTAAGTGGACAGATTGATGCAATAAATATTCTTAATTAAATGATTAATGAAATAAATTTGTTTTCAGACAAATTCAAAATCTAATTTTTGCTATGAATATCAAGAAAATTATTAAAACTTCTGATAAACACACCTGTAATGATTATTTGTCCCAAGTTATAAAGAATAGGCAATTTTAAATTTTAAACCCTTTGCCAATATATTTAAAATTACGTGTGTGTAATAAAAATCTCTTGAGACAATTTCAGATGGTAAAGTAAAATACATTGACATGTAAAACAGAGCATAAAATATATAACTATTATATTACCTTTTAAAAAAAAAAAACTACAAATTACAATAATAATGATGATGATGATGATACATTCAGTTCATTAGTAAAGTTTCCTCAACAGTAGGCAGATAATTTATGGCGCGAGGTCCCACTTTGTTAGCTATGTGAATAATATTGACGCATTAGTATTTTTCAAACCAATATATTTATTTATTTATTTTTTTAAGAAACAACAAAGCAGCTACAACTTCACTATGATAGTAGACAAGCACACGAATACGATATACTACGTTAAACATGAACAGATATGGATCCATTATATGATGCAATTTAATATTAACTAACTAGTTTCAATATGACAATTTTGTACAATTATTATTAAATTCTAGTAGTTATCCGCGATTTCATTAAAAAAATATTTTATTAACAGTTTTCCCTCCTTCTGGAGAAGCAGACGACAAATCAACATTTCCGCCATAAATAAATGATATGCCAGTTTTTATTAACAAATTTTTAATTTTCAGAAAACAGTATTCAATTTCTCTATGTTTTTTTTTTTCATTTAGACTTTGTTGTTGGTTTTTTTTCCTTTTAAAGTTAATAATTAAGACCAAACATTTATTTAAATTACTTTAGTTTTGAACAGTCTTAACATTTCTATTATTATTATTTTTAACTTGGTCTTAAATTTACTGCCATTAAAAATTCGCTTTATTAACATTAAATAATTATTTAGAATTTTCCTTATGATTTCAATTAAGATTACCATTTTATTTTGTTGAAAGTTTCCAAAATTATATATTAAGTTAAAAGTGTGAATTAGGCATATTATTATGAAATTTACATGTTTAGTTAAAGAAAGCACAAAAACTTGATACATTAATTTCTTGTTCAGCAAATCATTGATGTGTTTTAAAAACAAAAAGGCAAATAATAAAAGTTACAGTTATTTTTTCTTTCTTCCTATTATGACACTCTGTGATCCAACTCTCCCAATTCACCTCCAGTTCGCTTTTTTTTTTCCAATATTAAAAAAAAAAAACTATCACGTGTCAGTATTCTGTGTTTCAATTTTAAGGTTAACATGAATAAAGTTTTTTTAAAAAAAAAAAAATTAATAATAAACAGAAAATACTAATAATTTATTGATTTAATATATTTTGATTGCTGTTTCTATCAGAAGTTTAGAATATTAAATACTTTATTTGCCAAGTTTTATTATCTATTTTATTTTGAAAAGTTAATAAATAAATTGAATATTTTAATAAATAAAAAATAAAGATCTAAAAAAAAATCAACATCTACACCCATGCATGTACACACATCTAAGAGTGTAAAACTGATCCTATTTAAGGCAAGCTTCTTTTAATAATCCACTTCAACTTTAAATAACACAACAAATTTTCAATACTAAAAATTAAAATGTTCATTAAGCTAGCGTTCTTTCTTCTTTTAACTTTTATAAGAAATTTACATTATAAACATGCACTTTATTAATTAAATATGAATAGAAGTTATATATTTTTTAAATATTTTATTAGATAACTATTTAATTATAAATATATGAGATATTGCTTATTAAGTGAGACCCTTTTATCTACATATTAAATGATATAGTTTTATGTCTCTATTTGTTAGTTTTATTTTATCTTTTATTTTCTTTTTATGGCTAAGTATTATTTACTGCACTGTTAAAAATGCTCCAATAAAAACAGGTGGCATATCACATGGTTACAATATATATATCTTAGTCCTTAGAAAAGTGAAGTGCATGTTTCAAAACGCATCCATAGTGAGAGATGTTGATCTGACTTCTGTACTGATGTATGGTTACAATATGATAGAACTAAGGTGAAAGATGCATTGATAAAAAAACCCACTTTGAATATATATATATATTGACAAAGTATTATTAATATTTTGAACACAACCTACAGAGAAAGTTGTTTAGTAAATATGGATCAGTTTAAATATCTAGATAACTTCTTAGATACCAAGGTAAATGTTGTTATCCAGAAAAAAGCATAATGTCCTGCTGCTCAATTTAATACATTAAAAATATAATATTAGACCATAGGAATACAATAGGGAATTCTTACTCTCGTAAATTTGTGACACAAAAGTAAACCATAAGCTCTCTAATAGTGAGATATAAAGATGTTACAAACTTTCATTGAAGTCTCTATTATATCCTAAAAGTACAATAGCAAGATCATAAGATTAATGAAGGGCACATCTTCATTGAACTAAGCATGTGAAATGTATGAAAAATAAACTTGATTGTTGAAAAAGTAGATTATAGTTATATTATAACGATTACCTCCAAGACACTACACAATATTGATTAATTTCAATGGGAGGTTAGCTGATAATGTAATACAATGGAAACATAAGATTAGGCAAAGTGTTAATGATGATATTCGAAAACAATTATTTGCTACTAAAGTAGTTAAAAAAAAGTGTATTTGATATTTTAACATGTCAAATATACTAATTAAAACATCAGAATATGATATAAGAAGATATATTTGTGATTTGGAATGGCATAATTATTGCAAAACGAATCCTTAACTTTTTGCCTGTTTTTTTTTTTTTCTGTAGTATTTATAAAAAAATAAATACATGGAAAAGATGTTACACCAATTTACTTCAAACACATTGCACTTCCTGCATGTAACTTGACAATTATCTTCTTTTAATAAACTCACAAATGATTATCAATCATTCTTTATCAGGTCAAAAATTATAAAATCATTTTATACTCAGATATATAATTAACTTTTGTTTTACTCAATGTTTTAATTGTTCATTGTGTGAAACAACATTTTTTTTCTCCCCCAAATATATATGTAAAGTGTGAGAATGGTAAATTGTGGTTTAAAATGCATATATTAAATCAAATATTTTCATGAATAAAAAATGATTATTGTTTGTGATGACTTTATAAAAAAATTCACTGTATGAGGTATAAAAAGAGAAAGAAAAATTATGAAAAAGATGTGTTGTGATCACATGAAAATGTTAATTCCACTTTAATTTCATTGTTTCCTACAAACCAGTTTTATTTGGCAACATGATCATGACAAGAAGAGTAATAAAGAAGACCCATGTTTCTTTCAGACATTTGTAAGTATAATCAAAACAGTTTTAAACCATACACACAGAATTTCCCATCAAATAATTCTGTTTGTGCATATATAGAAGAGGCACAGAGAACAGAAAATGAGAAGAATTAAATTAATATAACTTAAAAAATAAAAGAAACAACATAAACAGAAACAAAAATAACAGCTCATTATATTAAATGGTAACATGAAAATGTTTGTGATAATGAAGTTGAACAACAAAGTGATGAGAGATTATCATCTACAGTCTCTTGCAAATGATTATGGCTATTCCAATTCCCAAAAAAAAAAAAAAAAAATAATATCAAAAACACACTAGAGACTAATTTTGTGAAAAGTATATAAATCAACCCAAGAATCAAAAATATGTTTATGTAAAGATATGTTGATTTATTGTTCTGCAATATTTTTTTCTTTTCTAAAAGAATTCAATATTTTGACTTATTCTAGTTTTCTATTGTATTCTACCTTTGATAATAGTACATTCTATAGCAGTGGTATTCAAACATTTTAGCAGTATGACCCCCGCATGGGACATATAGGTAACATGCTGACCCAAAATTTAAAAAAATCAATAATCTAATTCTAATTGCTCAAAAACTAGGACTAGGTAATATTAAAAATTAGGAAGATGTTAATTTATTTTTTATTTCATGTAAAATAAATATAAATGTCAATACAAGTACAATAAACTGAAAATCAACTCTGTAGTGACCAAAATATTAGGTTAAAAAATCGAATAGGATTAATCATTTATAATCATTTTGTAATCAATTAAATTTATTTACAATTTTTTCATCCATCTTGCAACCCCGAGGTAATTTTTTGCGACCCCGTTTGGGATCGTGACCCATAAATTGAATACCACTGCTCTGTAGCATCACAACCAGGAAACAGAAGAACATATTGACTTGTTTTACAATCTCACTATCATATCGTTAGAATTTATTGTTTAATAATAATGCCTATAAAATAAATTGCTTAATAACTTTATTAACAATAGAAAAAAATGATTTTTTCTGTAAAAATATATGAAAAATAACAAGATAAGTAACTAAGATTAACTTAACTGTACAGCCATTTGGTCCTTAGAAGATTTGTTGATATTACCAGCTATATTATTTAAAAACAACAAATAAATTTATAATAATATTAATCTGACTTACTTCCAAGGCATCCCTTTCAAATATTCGCAGCTGCAGACATAGCTCAAGTTTGAGCTTTCGCTGAGCCCACAAGTCCTCCAGCTCCTCTCTTGTACTCTGCAGCTTCTGGAGGATAGTTTCAACTGGTACAACCGAAGTGTTGGGATCATTCACCTCTCCCATACCCCCATTTCTAAATGTAAAAATAAATAAATGTAAATCTAGTTTGTATATCAATTGTATGAATACTAACAATATCATGGCATTTTCATCTGTTTATTCTTATACTTAAAAGATTAATTATTTTGTACCTCTTCAAGAATTATCTCAAAATTGTGTTCATTGATTAAATGGCTCTAGAGGAAGGTGAAGATAACTGTATATACATATTCATGTTAAAATGTCTCTACAGAAATGAACTATGACTAATGAGTTTTATATACTTTACTGTTTAAGAAACAAATTAATTTACACACAAAATATAGTAATATTAATTTTTTCTTAATTTTTATTTGTAATTCAAATTTGCATAATTTGTTTGTCTGCATAACGAAATGGTTTCTTTATTCTTTATAACCTAAAGCTGAATGCACTTTCAGTAAACTTCACCATAATCATAGCTCTCTTAAATGAATTGTTGTTGCTGTTTTACTTATACTATAATGTGTATAAATAAAGCAACAATACAGCTGGGTCTTGTTTTATGTGGATTATTTTAATGCGATTTTAAAGTTATGTGATCCATGTTTCTTAATATCTTTCATATTTCACTATATTTATTAGATATCAAGAAATTTAAAATTATTAATAACTTATTTTGAGTTGAAATACTTTTTTTTCTCAAAAATATAACGCTATATTAGCAGCTAACGTGAATATGGCCTGAAGATGTATTTAGAATCTTAGCTTCTATGTAAATAACATACTTATACTAATGAGTAAATAATAATAATAGATTTATACATATGTATAAAAATATCACAATAAATATTCAAAAATTTTAAACTTTTAAAACGTATTTTGTTAGATATAACAGAAATAAATATTTCTTTAGATTTTTAAAATATATAATAATGAAGATTTTATTGATTTTATAAACTGAAAATAATCTTTCTAATGATAATGTATAACCTTTTTGTTTTGATTGCAATCTCATTTTTTTAATATTGAAACAGAAAACCATTAACACAGCACAAACCTGAAAATGAGGCTAGTTGTACATTACGTCATGAATCTGATTTCTTACCAGCTCACAAATGAACACATATTGTCAAATAACAGTAATGATTAAAATATGTATGAAAAAATGTAAAATTAATTAAATACTGTAGTTAATATAAAAAAAAAGTTTGTCTTTTTCAAATATTTGAAATTTTTTATTAGTCATACTTTATTTGCTTATTTTTTTAATGCGAATTTTAAAGTAATTTTTCCTTGCTGCTTTGCTTTTATGCCAATTTCTGAAAATTACAGAACCTATCCCACATTTTTCAAGGTAAGTTAAGTCTATTTTTGTGCAATTTCTTTTGTGCGCGTTTTCTGAGGAACCTATCTACTGCATAAAATGAGACCCAGGTGTAATTAGTTTATGAGAGCTATGATTATGGTGAACTTCATCGAAAGTGTACGCAGATTTAGATTATAAAAAGAAAGAAATGAGACTTTGTTATGCAGGTGAACAACGTATGCAAATTTGAATGCAATATAATAAATAAATTTAAAAAATGTAAAAAGCTACTATTGCACAATAAAATAAAAAAACAATTTGTTTACCTTAAATACATTAAAAATACCTTATAACTTTCATTTTAATTTCAATATAATTATAATAATATTATTATTCTATTGGAGTATCAACAATTTTAAAGAAAATTAAGTGATATTCTAATTTGAATGCTTTAATTTTACAAAATACACCTGGATCTCATTTTATGTGGATTATTTTAATGCGATTTTGAAGTTATGCAATTCATGTTTCTTCTTAATATCTTTCATATTTCACTATATTTATTAGATATCAAGAAATTTAAATTATTATTAACTTATTTTCACTTGAAATACTTTTTTTTTTTTTTTTCAAAAATATAACGTTATATTAGCAGCTAACGTGAATATGGCCTAAAGCAGTATTTAGATTGTTAGTTTCAATGTAAATAACCTATTTATACTAATGAGTAAATAATAATAATAGATTTATACTTACATATAAAAATATCGCAATAAATATTCAAAAAATTTAAACTTTTAAAATGTATTTTGTTATATATAACAGAAATAAATAATCTTTTAGATTTTTAAAATAAAAAAAATGAAGATTTTATAAACTGAAAATAATCTTTCTAATGATAATGTATAATATTTTGCTTTGATTGCAAACTCATTTTTTTAATACAGAAACAGAAAACCATTAACACAGCATAAGACTGAAAGTGGTGCTAGTTCTACATCACATCACGAATAAAAATAAACTGGCTAACAGGTTTCTCTGGGCATAATTGCTGAGAGATTCTTGACTTCGTTAAGGAAAAGCTACAATACATCACATTGAGTCCGATTTCTTACCAGTTTACAAATGAACGCTAGCGGTAATGATTAAAATATGTATGAAAAATGTAAAATTAAATACTCCTAGTAATAAAAAAAGTAAAAAAAGTTTGTTTTGTATTAATTTTTTTCAAATATTTGAAATTTTTTATTAGTCATACTTTAATTGCTTATTTGTTTAATGCGAATTTTAAAGTAATTTTTCCTTGTTGCTTTGCTTTTATGCGAATTCTGAAAATTACAGCACCTATCCCCCATTTTTCAAGGTAAGTTAAGTCTAATTTTGTGCAATTTTTTTAATGCAGGTTTACTGTGGAACCTATATACCACATAAAACGAGATCCAGGTGTAATTCGAAAATTAAGTTTTAAGATACATTATATTAAAAAGTAGCAGGCAATGATAAGTTCTGCATCATATTTGCCTTTCTTGCTTTCAGATAGACCTTTTAATATACATACTTTAATAAAATTATTATGTATTGTGTGAAGTGATATATAGCATATAACTTTCTTTAAAAAATTTTATTTCAATGATTTCCTACAGAAATATTCCAATTATTTTATAATTAGTTTTAATTTTGCAAAAATTTATAAATAAGTTATGTACAACTCAATACAAACCAGAAGACACTCTTAAAAGACCCTGAATAATGCATTCTGTAATTGTGGGAATTAATTAAATAATTAAAAACAATTAAAAATGTCAGTTGATTTGATACATTTATTTCTAAAATAACTTTATTAAAACAAAAAATATATGTTTACAAATGGTGTACTATAGGCATAAATAATCATTACCTGATAACATCATGGTAAAAAATGACAAAACTTAATAAATTAATATATGATATTTTGATCATCAAGGGTTTTACCTAGAAAGCTGAAAAAGTTTCCATGTTTCCTCATATAAAAATTTTGTAGATAAGATTCTGTCTCTGTCTTTAAGTTTTTTAAGAGTTTGTAAAAAATAAGAATCAATATCTGGAAAAGGCTGCGTAAATTGTTTCTTACATCTGGCCAACCATACAGAGAATGTCAAGAAAATCGACAGTCTGATGGTTGGGATGTCGCCAGAATGCAGGCAGTCCTTAATAGAGATAATCTTGTAGAAGTCCACTTTAGAGTTCTGATAGATAAACATTTTAATATTCCCAAGTCAGGTGCAGGATAGATGATGTGGTCAAACGTTTCATCTTGTCTGCAGCAGTTAGAGCATAATGGATATGATACATTTTATATACTTAAAATGCTTTATTTGCTAAAACCTTTTAACTTGAATCCTGCATCAAAAAGAGAAAGCATTTTCTAAAAACAACTCATGCAGGAAGAGTAATTTATGACTTTTTTTGCATGAACTGTTTACATTTTAATTAATATTTTTCTTTAAGAGAAAGACTCACTTATTAAAAAAAATAAAGAATACAATAGTAAATATTTTTTGATTTTGATAACAATTAATTTGTGATAACAGAAATGTTTGCTTCAGATTCATTCTTTTCTCTTTTTTTTTGTGAAACTTGATAAAAATAAATAAATACCCTTTTTTTAAAGTTCAAGCCAAGATGTCATCGCAACCGCCTTGCAAGCAAGTAGTTGGTTGCAGACGGTTGTGGGTTCGCGTCCCGGCGGATGCTATGACATATGGAAATATATTATTTATTTTGCATTTAGGATTTAAATATAAGTATTTGTTATGTTAATGATTCAAAAGAAAAATAAATATTCAATACACTTATTTTATTTGAAATTGCTTTAAAATATATAATTTTTATGTTCTATTTTAATTTTGAAAGATACAAATTTTATATTTATAATAAAAAATAATCTTTTTAAACAAATATATTAGAAAATGAATAGTCTAAATGGCTTTATTTAATGCTTTATTTCAAAGAGACATTTTGAACCAAAGTATTAGCTTAATGGGCTAGTTGCACAGAGGGTTGTTACTTTTATAAGCAAAAAAAAAAACTAATAATATGACTATAATATGAAACCACCTTCACCATTAATGGAAGGGCTGGTGCCATATTACTATGAGCACCAAGCCTAGAGTTTAGTTTTACTTTTACCATGACTAACCAATCACATCTAAATAAAACAATTCCCTCTAGCTTCATTTAGAATTATCATAAAAATAAAAAAATGTTTTAGATATTTATATCTATATTTTATACAAATCATTGTTTTGAAAAACTGCTATCATAAAAATAATTCTATTACTTCAGAAAATAAAATAAATTAATTTCATTCAGAGATAAAAAAAAAAAAATCAAAAACAAAATATACTCACTAGATGGCAGCAAAATGTAAACTGATTTTAGTCTTTAGAATTTCAAATTAAACATTTGCATTTTTAAAAGGAGTTAACAGTTGTAGACAACAGATGAACTTTTAAAATTATAATTTACATCTTTGATTAAAAAAAAAAAAAGCATTAAACATGAAAATGCTGTTACTTGTGACCTTTCAAAGTTTTGTTGCAACTATGATAAAATTATTTAAACATCTAGCATTTAAAAAATAAAAGAGCTTTTCACATCTTTGGTAATTAATTAAAGATCATTAAAATATTTATATCATTCCTAACTTTAAATAACGTTAAATGTTAAAATTCAACTTACTTTTAAAATTAATTTAATGCATTAATTTGTAATTATGACATAAATTGTCATTTTTTCGGTCATTTTGAAATATTCTCATTATTCAGTTATTTTTGACATTTCCTGTCATCAACCTTTTCAAATCTTTAGTTTTTCTAAGTGAGTATTTATTTGAGTTTCATTCATGACATGTTTATACTTAAAATCAAGTGAGTATTTTTTCCCCAGCCTAATTTAATACAGTGGTCGAGTGATGGACTGTGGAGCACATGGTTCATGGGTCTTGGCATCAACTTGTCAAACTTCTTATAAATTGCAAGGCCTAAACAATTTGATAATTTTTAAAGTATACTTCTACACTTAATCCTAATGCACTGAATCCTATAGCAACAATTGTTCTTTAACCCCATGTTATTATATGAGTAAAAACATAATAATTCATAGTTGCAAATTTATTAAAAAATATCTTACTGTGATAATTATCAAATATTATATACTTTTTACAACTGAACCTGATTTATATATATGAAAAATAAAAAGTTTTATACATTATGATTTCATTTCAGCTGGAACAGGAACAAATATGTACTTCAAATCATATTTATTAGTATAACAATTTTTTGGGTCAGAATTAAGTGGCACATTTCTCAGATAATAATTTTTTAAATAAAATATTTAAGATATTCAACATGCATTCACTAAGTTAAAGTGTATACAATAAACTCAGAACATCAATTAACATGTTACATATATATATATGGCGTTATTTATTTATATAGGCTATGTTTTTAAACTGTAATAATAATTAGAGATCACTCCTCTACACAAAGCTTTATAGATTTAAGCACTTAATGAATATTTTCCTTTAATTATTATTAATGTGTTACATGTAGTTTAATGGGTAAAACAATATTTTTTTTCCAATGGCAAATAATAATAATAATTAACACTTTTTATTTTATTTTAAAGTCACTGCACCAAAATGCAAATTGTTTAAATGAGGTATTAAAGATACAAGATCACAACTCCTTTTACATCACATGATCACTATCTCTTATACTAGCACATAACTGTTATTAAACAAGGTAAAACTCTCCATACAGTAGTGCCACTCTCTGCTAACCAGAGTAATCAATGATGCCAGAAGGCTTGTGCATAAAATCCCTATCCAGTGCCTACTCATCCAATATTCCCAGATTAGTTTCTGGCTTGTGGCCTTCATCAGTGACTTTAACTAAATAGATGTCAGTTCTTCCATGAAACCTAACATAATAATTATAATCATACACACACATATATATATATAATTATAATAAAGTACAGGAAGTGATCATCGATTAGTAAGGGGTAAGATACATGTTAATGTAAAACTAGAGAGACAAAAATTATTAAGAAAAACTATATTTACAGTTGATAGTCCTAATCTTCAGAAACATTCTAATGAATTTAAATTAGAACTTACAAATCGGTTTCAAGTATTAGTAGATTTTGAACTTGATTCAGATTTGAATGAAATTAATATGAAAATAACTGATACACTTTTAAAAACTGCAACAAAGATAGCTGGTAGAAAAAAGCAGCAATTGACTAATAAAATTTCTACTGAGACTAGAGAACTTATGAAGAAAAGAAGGAATATGAAGATATGCAAGAATGATGCATTAAAAAGAATTGAATATCTCGAATTTTGTAAAATGGTGCGGAAAAGAGTTGAAAATGATATAAGAAAGTATAACTGTGAACTAGCAAGAAAAGTTGTAGAAGAAAATAAAAGTCTTAAGAATGTAAAACAACATTTTGGTATTGGTAGGAAATTTATATCTGCAATAAGGAAAAAAGATGGAATTATTACTAAAAAGAGGGATGACATTATGAAATTGGTAGAAGATTTTTATCAAGAATTATATAGTAATAAAGAACCAGTACCTCCTATATCTATTACATCTTCGAATTGTCCAGAATTTTAAATGAAGAAGTGAGAAATGCAATTAAATGTATGAAAAAAAGAAAGGCTCCAGGTAATGATGGAATTATAATTGATATATTAAAAGAAGCAGGTGAAGAAACAGAAAAAATATTAGCAAAGTTATATACCAAATGTCTAAATGATAAAGATGTACCGGATGATTGGAAGAATGCAGTAATAATATTAATATTTAAAAAAGGTGATAAAGAAGATATTAGAAATTACAGACCTATCAGCCTTTTATCAGTTTTATATAAAATTTTTACCAAGATAATTACAACTCGTCTACAGAGAACTTTGGATTTCCACCAACCAAGAGAACAAGCTGGATTTAAAAGTGGTTTTAGTACAATAGATCATATCCAGGTATTGAGAGAAGTCATAGAAAGGACAAATGAATATGAGTTGTCATTATGTTTTGGATTTGTAGATTATGAAAAGGCATTTGATTCTATAAACATTTCTTCAGTGATTAAAGCATTGGATCATCAAGGTATAGATCCAGGATATTGTCATATTTTAAAGAATATTTATAAAAATGCAACAGCAACAATTAGATTACATAATGATACTGGGAAAGTCAACATTGAGAAAGGTGTAAGACAAGGTGACTCCATATCTCCAAAACTTTTTACAGCAGTGCTGCAAGAAGTATTTTGTGGATTAAAATGGGAAACTAAAGGAGTGAAAGTAAATGGAGATTATTTAAGTCATTTAGATTTCGCAGATGATGTAGTTGTTTTTGCAAATAATGCTTCCGAGCTGCAGGAAATGTTGCAGGAGTTATCAGATGAAAGTAGGAAAGTAGGACTAAAGATAAATGTTAAAAAGACTAAAGTAATGTTTAATCGATTTGCTCAAAATATGAAAATAAAGATTGATTATGATGAATTAGAAGAAGTTAAGAGTTACAAATACCTTGGTCAGATTATTAATACAGATGGAAACATAATAGAGGAAATTAATCATAGAATTAAACTTGGTTGGAGTGCTTTTGGTAGAAATAACTTGATATTAAAAGGAAATATGCCTATGTGTTTGAAAAGAAAGGTTTTTAACAAATGTGTTTTACCAGTTCTTACTTATTGATCTGAGACTTGGACACTTAATAGAAGATCAATACAGAGACTTCAGACCACTCAAAGAAGTATGGAGAGATGTATGTTGGGAGTAACAAGAAGAGATCGAAAACGCAATGTATGGGTAAGAGAACAAACAGGTGTTACTGACCTCATTGAAAAAATTAAAAGATTGAAGTGGAGTTGGGCTGGACATATTGCTAGAAGAGATGCTAATAGATGGACAATTGAAATTTTAAACTGGATTCCAAGAGATTGTAAAAGACCCAGAAGGAGACCACATGTAAGATGGATGGATGAAATAAGAAAATGTGTAGGGGTGATGTGGAGAAGAGAAGCTAATGATCGGAGAAGATGGATTAAACTTGGAGAGACCTTCATCCTGCAGTGGATTGATAATGGTTGATAATGATGATAATAAAGTACAAAAATATTTATAGTTATTTCTTAGCCTTCTTCTTCAACTGAAAACCATTTAAATTTAACTTAAGTAAATATCGTCATGTTATATCCAAGATTTATAAATTTTAATGTTTGTACATTGTCTATTAATTTAAAATATTCTATTTTTATTTATCAAATAGTTTCCTATTTTTTCTTTTATTATAAAAGTAAACTTGCCTACTTTTTCATGATCAAAGAAAACAAATGCCATTATTTAATCATTACTTCTTTTATTTTTCATAAATTTATATTAACAGTTGACATTTTTTTTATCGTTTTCTCAAGACACATTTATATATTATACATAAATTTTGATATATAATTTAATTTTTTGTTTCATATGAATATTTTTTTAATTATTTATAAATCTATTAACATTAGCTGGAATACAAAATAAAATATTATATAAATTTTTATATATATTGTAACAATATATTTAACCCTTTGGGTTAGATATATGTTTTAGAGCATTAAGTATTTTTTTAATTATATAAGATTATAATAAGTAAAGTTCTTTGTCTATGCTATCATAAAAAAATCTTAAATTATACGTTTCAAGAGTATGAGTTGAAGTAAGTCAGTTAGCCCAATTAGTTAGCAATATTTAATAAATTATCTTAGATTGTTTACTATTTATTTAAAAAATAAAAATTAATATTTTAAATAAAGAAGATTTAATCTAGAACTTAATATATTTAAATAGATTTAATAGATAATGTTTGTTTTATGCTATCAGAAATGATTAGTTAACTTAGTTAGAATGTTTAGTTGTTGATTTTTTAAAACAAATAATTTTAAAAATAACTGTTATGATTTATTCAATACCAATTTATACAAAAGTATTTAGATATAGAATTTTAAAATAGTAAGTATAACTAACTGAGATTTGTTCTAGTTTTTAAATGATTTTAAATGTCAGTCAATAGTTAATTTATTTTCATTGTATTAAAAATGGTTATATTAATGTACACATGTGTGTGTTTGGGGCATGCATGTGAAATATTGAAAATTAAAACAACCTTTTAAAAGCAATAAGTGTATTTTAAAAAATTGGACACAGTCAATCAATTTTAAAATTAATCTTAAAAAAGCTTTTAAATAATGCAAGAGAATGAGTAAAGAAAAAGTATTTGAATAAAAAAAAATGTTTTAGACTAAAATTATCCGAATTTAAAATACAGAGTTCAAGATCAGATCAATTAAAAGTCAATAATGACTATTAATTTAAATAGATATAATGCAGCATTAATTTTGGTGCATGAGTGGTGAATGTGGAAGATACACATATACTAGTATAAAAATAGACACAATTAAAAATTTAAATACTTCCACTTCTTCACATTTCGTTTCATTTAAATTTTAATTATATTTCAGTTTTGAAGTAAACTGTTTGATTTTTATTTGACTATTTATTTTAAGTCAATGTTAAAGTTTTATTTTTTATCATCCTCATGATAAAGTAAAGAACCAATAAGTTATCCACTCAGTATTTCTCCTAAAAGCATAGATTCAACTGATTTATCAAACAATAATTTTAAAAGATGTTAAAGAAAATTCTAATATTTTCTCAAAGAAGCCAAAGGAAAAATCACATAAGGAAAAAGTATATTATTTCATTGTTTTAACACTAGTTTAAATTCTGAACTTTGCTATAAAACTCTCTGATCATATTTTAACTAACTTTTAATTAGTGATAATTATTAATTATTTGATACTAAAATAATCTACCTATTTATGTCAAGCTCATACATAAAACAATGACTTTATAAAATTATTATATTTATTAAAAAATAAAAAAGTATTGATAATTATTTAAAATTATCTTATAAAAATATAATCAAAGACAAGTGTGTGAAAACTAAATTTTCAATTACCTAAGGAAAAGATTATATTCAGTTTTTTTCATATTAAAACAGTAATCTCAAGTTTACTTATTCATTCACATATTTGAATATTTGGTTTATAAAGTGCTGATATTATGATTATCTTTAAAGAGGAATAAATATTATTTAAGTTTACTGCAGTCAACTTGTAATAATAAAACTTCATAAAGAGCAATATTAAATAAAGAATTATCATTATGTTCATTCCTCCCCTGATTTTATTGCTATTAAAAAATGCATCTTGAAAGAAATTATTTGCCATTAAAATCATTTGCCATCAGCTCCTGTTATTTTACATGTATGAAATTATGGCAAATATTTTCTCCAAAATATTTCCACATATATATGTCTTCTCTACTTAGTACAGGAGTGTGTATATATTCATATATCACTTCAAGATAACAAAAAGATTGAAGAGACAGTATTCCTTATACAAAGGAAATTAACTATTTAATCTCTAAAATATTATTATAGTTATTGTTTATATATATATATAAATTATTATAATCATTAACTTATAAGCATTATATTATGATTATTATTAGTTATTATATTATAAATATGTTTGTATGAACAGTGATCGAAAGGTGAAATTAAGATATACATTAGAAGGTTTTATTTTATATGTTGATTTTATTACTCTGGAGTTTTTTTCCAAATGAGTAGTTAAAATTATAAATGATTATACCCAAAAGTATAATAGCATTTTTTTGTATATTATGAAAAGTATTTCATGAATGAAAGTGTTATAAATATCAGTATGTGTACAAGAATTGTAGATAGTTTATACATAAAATCTCGTCACCATTAGGCAATATTAGGTTTTATTGTATACATATAATCTTAAATCGAGTGAAAGAATTATTTGCCTTTTGTATGTGCATGTGAGATGAACAATAATTCATATGTTTATTATTATTAGCTTCATGCCTTTAATAATCAATAGTATTTTTGAGGCAATTTTAAGTGGATGTTGTATTACTTTTATGCGTATTTATCCACTCCATGAGAGAGTGTGGCTCATTCATTCATAGACACCATCTCCACATATTATCGGATGTTCGATCATATTTTTGCTAGTTTATATTTCTCTTGTCTGCTCTGCCTAGAATTTCAATATTAAAATATATTTTGGTGTGTATCCACAGGCATGTTCAGCCTTATAATTTATTATTAGCTCCACTATAATTTTTTATTTAAAGTATATAGTCAGTGTCGAACATAATTATTTCCTTGCCCCAACATAGGTATTGTTAATATTATAAGTGTTTTTATATTGCATAATATTGATTGCTATTGTATTAATATTTGTTAAGTGTCTCTACACTGATTTTTTAAATACTATTTTGATTAAGTCAAATATATAATATCTCTTAGTAGTCTGGCCAAAGACATAGAGGTATGTTGTTTTACATTATGGGTACTGGAATTGTAAATAAAGATTGTATTTTGTAAATATTGCGTAGTAAATATTACTTATAATAAAAATAATAACCTTAACAGTAATAAACTATTAGAAACAATCCTTAAATCTGCAGAAGTACTTTCGGTTAATTTCTTAAACCTGACACAACTGCCATTAAATTAAAAAAATAACAAAAAAAAAAAAACAAAGCGGAAGCAAACATCATCAATTCAAATCCCATGAATCTCTTATTTTAATGTTAGCAGCTTGTCTATTTATTAAATGCATTTTATTCCTATTTATAAAAATTGCCTTCTTAATTTTTCTTTTACTATGGTTTTTCTTCTCATAAAGAATTTTCACACTTTCAAAATCAAATTTAAATTTATATTTACATGTTTTTTCATGATCAAAAAAAAAACCGAAGGAGAGATTAATTCACCATTATTCTTACTTTTTACACGCTTATATAACAATTCATGCTCCCTCAATCTCTTCTCAATACTGCACCTCGATTCATCTATATGTAACATACAGTCACAAAAAATTTGATATATATGACATTATTTTTATTATAATTACAATTTTATTTTAATTAACAGACATTTTATTTTTATTTATATTAAATATTACTTATATAATAAAATTGTAGAAATGGTTTTCAGAGAAGTAAATATTAATTATTGTAAATAAATATTTTTTATTGTATAGATTATATGTTGTAAATAAAAATTTTATTATTGACTAAATACGATTCTGTTTCATTGCCATTATAATATCATTGCATAAGCACATCTATTTATCAGAAAATCTACTTTAATAAGATTTGCATAAATAATTATTTTTAAGATTGTGTTTCAATGGTCACATAATGTTTATACATTCATTTTGCTTAATAATTATTAAATTATTTTACTTGCATTCTTAAAAGATAAATGTTATATTATTTACCTCATTTCAAATGCACTTGTTATGTAGTGGACAGCATAAAAGATGTCCTTACTCCCTTCTACATTATGCATCAGACAATATAAGATTTTCTGTGTTTTATGGTTAAGAGAAATAAAATAATTATATTTTAATAATTGTAAAGTATTTAAATGTTTTTTTAGGTTATCAATTATACATTATACTTAAATATCTGAGTATTGTGCTATCGTGTAATTTCATTTCTACTTTCTTAAAATACTAAGATTCCAAAATAAACTAAAAAAAAAAGTCAAATGTTCTATGTTTAATAATAATAATCATATTTTCTTAAGAAGTTAAAGTATTACCATTAACATTTTGTTTCAAGTGCATTTTATTTTGAATTTGAAACATGAGATTAAGATATCCTAAACTTGTAAAGGAATCTAGATTTGAGATAAATATGCTTTTTTAAAACCTGAAATTAGATATTTGAAACTTGTAAAAGAACTTATACTTGAGATTAAGATATTTTAAAACATAAGATAACTATATATATATATATTTTTTTTAAGTGTCATAGCATCGGCCGGGACGCAAACCCGCAACCCGGGCAACTGCCTGCAAGTGCAAGGCAGTCACGCTGACCTCTCGATCTTAAAAATTAAGATAAAAATATTTTGAATTATAAAAAAATCTTATATTTTAATAATTATATTTAGCCATGGTTTTATCTACAAGAAGACTCATACTCTAGTGTTTTTCAAAATCCATGTCATAATGTGCCTATGTGATTAATGTCAGATCACTGTTAATAGGCCAGTCACTTTATTATTCTTTGGTTACACAGTGGGTTTTCACTAACCAATGTGGTGGGCTTGATTGTAAGGCTTCTCTTGTGTCTTGCCATCCATTGGTAGGTCATACATATTGGTTACAATATATATTTAAAAATTTAGCTTGAACATTTGGCACATATGGAATATATATATACCCATTTTTTTTATCATCAACTTTTTACTTCTTTACATTTGTTTATTATCCCCAACTTCAATCAACTCTTTTATAAATATTTCATTGTTATGTGATTTATCATTTTCATAATGCTATAATCTCTCATACCAAAAAAAAAAAAAAGATCTATGACTGATCATTTATGCATAACTGATACATTTGATATTCAATGTATATAACCTCTTTTTTGAAGTGGCTTGACTACCAATTTCTAATTTAATAAATCACCATCTTTTGTAACATACAAATTAAGATATTTAATAACTTTATTCTGTTCTTTTTCAATAGTTCATTTCAAACTCAACTTGTTTAATATATCCTCCTCATAAAAATTTATACTATCTTCATGTCCACAAACGAAATCATCAACATATCTTTTATAAAAAAAATTTTCATATGTTATAGCATCGGCCGGGAGGAGAACCTGCAACAACCATCTGCAACCAACTGCTTGCTTGCAAGGATCTCTTGGCTAACATCTTTTATAAATTTTAATCCCTAAAAAATTGCAATTACTAAAAATCTTCTCATATGTAGACAAAGTATAAGGGAATTTTCAATAATTGCAATTTTACCCGTATTAAAATTTATAAAAGATATATTGTTGATGACATTTGTCTTGGGAGTGAGCTGAACAAATTAAATGGTTTGAAATGATAGTTGAAAAAGAAAAAAATAAAGCAACTAAATATATGGATTTGTATACATTACAAGAGATGGTAGTTTACTAAGTTATAAATTGATACTCAAACCTATGCAAGAAAGAAGTTATATACATTATAAATCAAATATACTAATTATGCAAAAGATGGCAACTTTTAGATCTTTTTCATTTTGAAATGAAAAATTTATGTCTTTATGAAAATGATAAGTCATGGAACACTGAAATGCTTACAAAACAGTTGATGGAAGTTGAGTATAATAATAAACAAATTTATTATATTCTATGTCAATTTAGAAA
This sequence comes from Epiperipatus broadwayi, assembly GCA_028023455.1. Classification (NCBI taxonomy): domain Eukaryota; kingdom Metazoa; phylum Onychophora; class Udeonychophora; order Euonychophora; family Peripatidae; genus Epiperipatus; species Epiperipatus broadwayi. The sequence continues at coordinate 11,296,040 of JAQFVV010006201.1, forward strand.
AAGATATACTAATTTAAAGGAGCAGAAAGTTAGCGATAAAAAATGGAATTGATTTCCATATGTTTCAAATATTCAAGTTAATTTTTTAAAAAATATATATAGGAATTTCTATAGAACTTCATTTCGTGTTTCATCTAATATTAAAAAATTCCTAACTAATTAAAAAAATATTACACTTATGAATCAAAAAAGTAATATTGTACATCAAATTTTATTTAAGTGCAAGACTTCATACAAAGGTGAATCAAGGTGTAGTCTTCAGAAAAGATTAAAAGAGCAACAACTATTATATACTAGTATAAGCTATAATATTTAAACAGCATTAAACTGTTGCACATGCGCTTTAGATTTTAAATATAAAATGAATGAATACTAACACTTCAACAACCACATGATAAAGTCTTTGGAAAAGATAGAATGGCCATCTATCTTTTCGAACCCAAACGCTTTTGTATGGGCAAATCTTAAGTGTTTGAAAGTGAAAGTGTGAAGATATTAAATAATCACTTTAAATTACTTTTACATGCTTGAATGAATGACGCTAATGAAATTTATTAGAATTTACAATACGTCATTCTTATTTGAAATTAAATGTATGTAAATAAGTCAATTATTTTATATAGCGCGATGTTTTTTTATAAACTATAATATTTAAACAGCATTAAACTGTTGCACATGTGCTTCACGCTTTCACTTTCAAACACTTAAGATTCGCCCATACAAAAGCGTTTGGGTTCGAAAAGATAGATGGCCATTCTATCTTTTCCAAAGACTTTATCATGTGGTTGTTGAAGTGTTAGTATTCATTCATTTTATATTTAAAATCTAAAGCGCATGTGCAACAGTCTAATGCTGTTTAAATATTATAGTTTATAAAAAAACATCGCGCTATATAAAATAATTGACTTATATACAAGTATAAAAAAAATAAAAGAGATGATTTAATAATGGTACCTGTTTTCTTTTATCATGAAAAACCATGGTGGATTTACTTTCAATTCCATAATAATAAAAAAATAATAATTGAGAAGCAATTTTAATAAAGAGAAATGTGATATCTTTAATTAATAAACAATGTGCAAATATTAAAATTCATGAAATTTGGGATATAACATAATGACATTTAAAAAATTAACTACAAATACTTCTGCAGTTTATTATAGTTATTTATAAAATATATTATCACCATTATAATTTATTATTCTTATTATAATTTTATTACAATTACCATTTTATTTTATTTAAATACATATATATTAATCCCCAAAAAAATAATAATATTGATTATAATAATTATAAATTTCTAACTAAATGAAAAAATATTTGCAAACTGGTTAAACTACAAAAAAATTGTAAAAAAGTATTCATAAAATTTAGCAAAACTTTAAGCTTAATTATTTTCAAATATAAAAGCATCCTGCATACAAACTAAATATATATACATAAAAAAATGAAATTGAAAGCATTGAATGAACATTGCCTTAACATCATTTCAACAATTCTTTCAATTATTTGTAACTTAGTTTTACAGTTATTGTAAGTCTTTTATTATTACAAAATAAAAATATATCTAGAGAATTGGCTAGACAATAGTGACTTAACAGTATATAACCCAAAATATTGGATTTATTTACATGTTCTGTAACACCATTTATTGTCATCAAAGATTTTCTAAAATCCATATAAGTTGACAGTTCTTATTTAATTAAATTCTTTAATAATGCCAAAATAATCACGGATTCTTTTTGGAAAAAAAATGTTAAAACTGCCTACAAATATTTTTCACCAGGAGTATTGATTCCGAGTGTAAAATCATGTGTACATGTTTTGGTTATACTTATCAAAGTTTAAATGTGTGCATATGTTTAGATGTGAATTTATACTTCTAGATTCATTTACTTAATATTAACATTAGCATTGTGCTCATATTTCAACAGTATCTTACAGGTGTAAAGATGCAGACCCCTCCCCCCAAAAAATGTACATATAGATAAATAAGAAATATAAGCTCCAATTTTGGTGTCAATATATAGATATATACAACATTCCCTATGATGCTACAATTACTAAAATATACAAAGTATATGAAAAAAATGTCAAAAAAAGACAATTTTTGATTTAAAAACAAACAAAAATCTTTTAGAGATAAAATTAGAACATAAAAAGAAGTTAGTTATCCCAGATTAATTATAACCCACTTACGACAGGGGCCGAAGTGGCTTAACCTTGTCCAAGGAGTGAGTCTGAGTTTTCGCTAAACTGAGTTCTGTCTGATGGGTCATGGATGGGTCTGGGGGAGCTGCTTGGAGACTTGCCATGTGGGCTGAGAGCTGATTGTCCCGCATGAACTCTTCTCAAATGGACATAGCATCCCCTTGATTGACTAACGTTTGATCTGCGACAATTCATATCCTTTTTTTCCTCTTTTTGTGTTTTTACTTGATGTTTGTACTTGGAATGCATTTGTTATATACCTGTAATACCTAATCTATTGTATAAGGCGATTCTAGGCCACCACCCAGTTTCAGAATATCAATGTAACATTGTAGCCTCTATGGCCCACTGCTGCAGGTGACAGAATGTGGTCCCTGCACAGGTGGATCATACTTTAGTGATTTAATAAAGTTGCTTTGAGAAAAAGAAGTTAGTTATCAATTTAAAAAAAAAACACATTAATGATGACCCAATTCCATAATGAATTAAAAATATATAAACATTTGAAAATAATAATCTTAAGATAGTATGCCAATTTAGATATTCAATAGATAATTAAAATGAGTCTCTCATTAAACGCATTTGCTTTGACTGTTTTAGAATATTTAAAACAATATTCATCATTATCCTACATATAAAACTTTATCTTTTACTACTAAAACAATTTCTTTATAATAGTCACTCACTATAAATAGACAACTATAGATCGATATCTTTGTTATTTTCTTTAGGTACTTAGCCTTCTTTATCTAAAATTTTTGAAGTTTTTATTAAAAAGAGAATTATTACATTTATTTCTAAACTTTGTTCTATATAAGTCAATTTCAATTTTTATCAAATAAATCTATTACTTTGTCTATATCAAAGCATATTACATCTATTTCAGATTCATTGGAACACGGTTATTAAACAATAATTGTTTATCTAAATTTACATAAAGGTTTTGATTTTGATTCAAAAAAAAAAAAAACTTATTAGGAAAATTTATGATATGATTATTAAAGAGACTGCATAAATGATTAGCTATCTTATTTACATCAAATGAAACAATGTGTTAGAATTAATGATGTCTTGAGTGGCTATTCCTTTATTAAATTTTGGTGTGCCACACAAGGATCAGTTATAGATCCATTACTTTTTATTATTTACAATAATGACTAGATGAATTTTCATTTGCATTTAAATATTCCATGTTTTGCAGATGACACAGCATTACTATTATCAACTACAACTTACAATTTACTTCAAAATTTGATAAATGAGAATTTAAATATAATTAGGCATTGGTTTTCTATAATAATTTTGTTAAACAATTATAATTAATTCAAATATATTATTTACAACTATAAAGAATCTAATTTTTAAGAAACATCAAACAATAAACTAATAAAAGTTCAATCTACATTTTATTGGGGATTTCTTCTGGACTCATATCTTAAGTGTCTTTATATTATTTACTATCATTCTATAAATGTAAACAATAATATACATCCATTGATAACAACATTTAAACCAATAAATATCACATGATCATCATTTCTTATGGCAATACGTATAGAGGAGTTTTGCCTGTTCTGATAAAATTTCTGAAAACTATTTACAATATTTTTTTTTTTTTAAACTTTTTATTAGTCTAATTCCTCATTTATTTTCTTATATATTTATTATAATCCAGAGCAGTCAACTTCAAACACAAGTATCCCAAGAACAGTTTATAAAATTATTGGCTAAATTCAGTGAGGTGCAAAAAGTTTTTTTTATTATACATTTATTCATAAGACTCCATTTTACTTTTTTATTAGCTTCTTAAGCATCCTGAAATGATATTTAAGTATTAAGATGGCAGGCTGAGCACAATAGTTCTGTTCAAATTTGTAAGATTGAGATTTTTCATTTGTTTTGCTTTCTCATTTTCTTGATCAAGAATTAATTTCAGTCTCATAACTCTAGCAGCAGCACTCCCTCCATTTATCTAATCGCTAATAATTATGTAGAAGTGGTGCAATAATGATACTATTTAAGCATACCTGATGTTAAAATGATGTTTGTAATTTGAATCTATATACTTTTTGATTATTACAAATACTGATGACCAGAGAAAATTTCAGAATTATTAATGTATTTTCTAGGACTAGGTGTAGATAAAAATGAACCCATTTTCAAGTTAAGTTTTTTGTGATCAACAGGAAACAGACAAATACTTTCAATGTAAGTTTTATAATGATTTTATAAAAATTAAATAATAAACATTAGCAGTAAAATAAATAGTTGTCTATTCATACAAAGAAGGCACTATAATTACTAAGTGAAATTTCTCTAAACCTATTTAGTTTATTGAGAGTTAAAAAGATAATTATGATAATAATATTACCAAATAAAATAATCAATTGAATGACTTAACTATTCAAGAGACAGTAAAAAGCATGAGCACCTATCTGAAGACATTATGCTCCAGAATCTAATACTATGTGATTATAAAAAGCAATAATATTTCTTGCAATTAATTTTGATAACAATAAATAAAAATTAATAAAGAAAGCAATCATACTATTAATTCATTATAAATATATACTTTAAAAAAGAAAGTAAAAGCAAACCCAACCTACCTCAATTCTTCAAGCAGACTTTCACCCTCACTGATAGTATTTATGGAAGCATCAACAGTTGCCTCTCTCTGGTGTGTAAACTGTTCTAAAAGCTGTTCTGCTCCCTCTACTGTATCTGCGACTTCAGAGCTCTGAAGTTCCTGCTTCAGCTCCTCCAACCAAGTTGTTAACTTAGAAAATGAATAAACAAAATTTCAGAAATTAATGTTTTAAAATATAAATGAAAATAATATAAGCAGAATCTTAATATATATTATTTTTTATATATTAAAAAAGTATTACCTATAGATATTTGAAAATAATTGTTTTTCTTAGACCAACGAATATTAAACAAAAATGTTTTGTTTTAAAAAGAACAGAAATCAATATTATTTTTGCTTTGTGTGGTTTGATATAGTAATAGAATGAAAGATTGAAGCTCAAAGTCCATAAATCACACATTAAATCTATTACTTCTAATACTCAACATTCTTTTGAATTCCCAAGAATAATAAACTATTTGATGACGTTTCTTAATATTTTCTTTTTTCTTATTTGATATTATTTATCAGAGAGGAAATAATAACATTTGCAAATATCTAAAACATAAACAAATTCACTACAGAAATGATTATACAGAGTGGAGTATGATCAACAGCTTATAAATTAAATTAAACCAGTATGAAAATAAATTTGAGAATAGATTAAAAAAAAAAACACACACAAGTTGATCATATTTATATAATCTATGGAATATGTTACTAATAAATTTAGAATAGTTAGTAATAGTTAAATGAGATAGAATTATGAAGTAAATAAATGATTAAATGACTAATCCCTAGAGATAAAGTAACAAGTTGAGTTGTGATCAAAAGTAACAGCAACTCTGATCCAAAAACCCATAATTCTTAAGTCCATCACTCTTTCTCTATTCAAAATTATATATATATCAAATAAAAAATTAAATAAATGAATAAAATAATATAATGAAGATTTAAAACTAAACAATTATGATTCTATATTTAGGGAAAAAAAATAATTTTAAATTATTATATCATATGTTTTAACTTGTGTCACAAAATATTCATTAATCTGATTTATCCATTTCTTCCATTCAGACAAATGTGACACTTTAAATATTCATGACTAATAGAATATTATTTTAGCAAGTTAAAAATTTACTTAAATATTTTTATCTGTAATGCACAAACATTTGAGAAAAATAATAACTAACCTATGCATAAATAGTAAATAATAAATACATTTCAGTTGCAGTGATTTTTTTTTTTTTAACTCAATAATTTTTCATTTTAGTCACAAATTTTGAAAGTCTGTGATTAATATCCATTGACTGAGTTGTTTTCCCCCCCCAAAGAAAAAATAGAAAGGTAAAAAATGAAGACTCAAATAAAATTTTTAAAAAATTACATACAGAATTAAAAATGAAATACATAGGAAAAATAAATGAATATCTTACTTCTTTGGCATGAGTATGAAAAGCAACCGCGAGATCTAATAAATTTCGTCTCCGCTCTACTCGAGCTGCAAAAGTGTTGATGTGTTTTTCAAGTTCTCGTGCTACCTGGTAAATCTCTTCAGGATTACATTCTCCTGTTTGGGCCAATTCTTCTGCAGCAGCCAACAGCTTGTCAGCATTGGTGTAGGTGTTCTGCAAAAAAAAAAAAATTATCCATATAAATTTTGTGATATGTGGATTTTTGTATGCTTGTAAATGCATAAATAACTACAAGATGATATTAATCTGAAATCCCTAGTTCCAGGGCTTTATCATATCACAAGAATATATTCACCTTCTAATTATAAGCCCAAACTCTACTAATAATGAAAAATTTTCCTATCACTAATTTTAAACACACACACATATATATATATTGTAACCACCCAGATTAGAGCTGTATGTTATAGTATATATAAATATAAAAGAAATTTATTGATCTTATTTAATTTCATTTGACTTGATTTATGAATAATGAAGATGTTGAATTATAAATATTAACTAGATAACTATGGCAACCTAATATTTGAAAATAATATTATTATTTATTATTAAAAAATATCAAATTATAAATTGGTTATGATCAATTTTAGGGAAAATTATAAATAAGTGAATAAATAAATAAATACTGGAAAAATAATGAAGTGAATCATAAAATGAGCCACTTGAAAAAAAATCATCATTTTAATTATTACGTGTTTTGTTACTACATTCACCATAACCACTAACTTATTACAAAATTAAATATTTGATTCTTCATATATGTTGTTTTATTTATTAGTTTAGTGTGATATATATTTTTAAAAATATGTATTAAAAATATATATTCATAAGAAGGTATAGAAAATGTCATGTGAATTCTTTGTTTTTGGTTGAAAATGAAATATTGAAATTGTAAAACAAAAAAAAATATTTTTTTTTTATTGTATCCAATATTTTTTTTAAAAAAAAATCTTCATTTTTATTTATTAAATGGAGGCTAATTTTATTAGGCTGAATTGAGTTACCATTGAGTTCAATTAAACAGTTGCATTAGTTAAAAGAAATGCTATATTTGAAAAGGTGAATAACTAACTATTTTATAGAATATGAACTTGAATGGTAAAAGTGATTTGGAGTTTTTGTTGATGGAGATGCATCCATGATTGGCAGAATTTCAGGATTTATAAAAGAACTAAAAAAATGTTTATTCAAATGCAATTCATGTTCACTGTTTTAACCATATTCTAGTATTTTGATATTTTAAAAAATTGCTTAGTTAAGTGTTATCAAAAATTTCCCCAATAATTAATTATAATACCAAATACAAGATACGTTTGTAATTTATGTCAAAAGATGGATTCCACTTAAGAAGCTCTTACATTACACAGAAATAAGATGGCTATGCAGTAGTAAAATTCTAAAATAAGTTTTAATATTAAAAAATTAATTATAAATTTTTCTTCTCAGTAAAAGTCCTACATTAGAATCTCATTTCTCTGATCAAAATTGGATTTGTTTACTTTCTTAGCTGGTAATTTTTTTGAAAAAGTAAATGAACTGAATCTTTCCCTGAAGGAAAAGTAACAATATATTAAGCCTAAACACAAAACTGCAAGTATTTCAAAATAAACTTTTTGCATGGTTAAAAAGTTTTAGGCATTATAATACTACAGAAATATTTACTTCTTCTCCATGAATTTCTTGAGGAAAATAACATTTTATTATCAGTAGAAATAATTAACCACCTTACAAATTCAATGATTTTTTTTTTTCAAATATTTTCCTAACTTCAACAAAAGTAAAGAATGTGACTGAATAAGAACACTATCTATACAATTTAGCAACCTCCTGTAATCATCTCATCAACTAATTGATTTGAGAACAGGTTCAATCTTGAATCAGAATTTTGTAATAAAGATTTGTCAGAATACTAAAAACAATATAATTCATGAGCAAGCACAGTCTTAAATATTCTGATTTTGTTTGCATTCATATATCATTGTGAAGCTGTATTTTCATCATTACTATTCATTAAAAAATATATACATTTTGTTTATTAAACAAAGATTAGAAAAAAATTAAATAATTGCTATGACAAATATTTCACCCAATATTGATTTTTGTATGTAGCAATATTTAGTTACATCCTCCACATTAAATTGTTTTAATGAGTTTTTATTTTTCATATTTCATGATTTTTTTAATGTTTGTAATTCTTTAAAGTATTTTGTATTATAATGAAAATATAAATAAGAAAATTGGTAAATAAACTAAATATAAATGCAGTAAAATTGTATAATAACAGCGTATGGCTCTATTAAGAATTTTTTCTATTGGGGCTGCGTATGTTTTAGATATTTCAGAGTAACTTTTACTTCAACGAGAGTGAGAAGGGCAGCTGTAGATAGATGAAAGAGAAAATTTGTCCTAAAATTCAAATATCCTGTAGATTGATTGGTCAGTTTATTTTATGTAATAAGGCAATTTAACAATTAATGTTTCAAGCCCTAGTCTAAAATTTCATTTATTTGTTTCCCAATGTAAAATATTTTTAGTTTGAATAGCAACTTTTATAAGTATAATTCTGTAGCAATTAATATGATATTAAATAAATAAATAAATACTCATATAGTCAATTATTTGAAAAGTCAAGTTACATTTGAGCAGCAAAATGATGGTCAATGTCAAATTTTATTTTAATTGAACCAGAAAAAAAAAAAAAACTTTTTTTTCTTTTAATTTTCTTCATCTGGGAATCAATAATGGACATTTTAGCTTTTGTGACATAAATTTCACCATTGGACTAAACAAAACTAGGCATAATGGTACAGAATATTTCTCTCTCTCCTATATCTACAAACTCATCATTTATTATTTCATTTACTCTTGAATTTGAAAAAAGTATTAAGTAGAAAATAAAAAATTAGAAATATGTCAATATGACATATTTCATATGCATGCTCTTTTATAAGAGTAACATCATGAATTATTTCCCATCATTGACTTAAGACACTGTCACTTATCTGATTGCTCTCTTTTTCTTTAAATTTATTATCGTATTAACTTTTTCAAAACTGCTCTATTATAATAAATTAAAGACAACATCCATTTAAAACACTAATAACATCTTAATGCATTTTCGAAGTTGAACATCTTTATCAAAGGCAAGCATTATATTGATTGTTGTTTCGAATATAATAGTTATCTTTGGCGATACAAAATTGCATTAAGATTGTATTAAATATTTTCACCTTTGTCCACATATATAATATTAATATTACCATTACTATATTCCACTGCCAGGTATAACAGTTATTAATAACTGCATTATTTTATTATTTGTTAGTTATTTGTGTTGACGTCCAAAGGTGTACAAAATTAAATAGAATTGTATATGTGTATGTGTGCATTTGCATGTTAAAAACATGTGTCATAATCCATTGATTAAAGTACCTATAAAAAGGTTTAAAACGACTACTAGCAACAGGTATGCATTATGTAAAAAAATGGTGCAGAATGTCACATTATCTAATCACGTTTTTCCATTTATAGCCTAATATAAATACTTTTTTAGAAGAAAAAACAATTAAGTATGAAATCATGCCTTCAAGAGCATTCTTCATCATCATCATCACCAACCATTATCAATACACTGCAGGATGAAGGTCTCTCCAAGTTCAATCCATCTTTTCCTATCTTTAGCTTCTCTTCTCCACATCACCCCTGCACACTTTCTTATTTCATCCATCCATCTCACATGTGGTCTCTTTCTGGGTCTTTTACAATCTATTGGAATCCAGTTTAAAATTTCAACTGTCCATCTATTATCATCTCTTCTAGCAATATGTCCAGCCCAACTCCACTTCAGTCTTTTAATTTTTTCAATGAAGTCAGTAACACCTGTTTGTTCTCTTACCCATACATTGCGTTTTTGATCTCTTCTTGTTACTCCCAACATGCATCTCTCCATACTTCTTTGAGTGGTCTGAAGTCTCTGCATTGCTCTTCTATTAAGTGTCCAAGTCTCAGATCCATAAGTAAAAACTGGCAAAACACATTTATTAAAAACTTTCCCTTTCAAACACATAGGCATATTTCCTTTCAATATCAAGTTATTTCTACCAAAAGCACTCCAACCAAGTTTAATTCTATGATTAATTTCATCCATTATGCTTCCATTTGTATTAATAATCTGATCAAGGTATTTGTAACTGTTAACTTCTTCTAACTCATCATAATCAATCTTTATTTTCATATTTTGAGAAAATATATTAAACATTACTTTAGTCTTTTTAACATTTATCTTTAATACTACTTCTCTACTTTCATCTGATAACTCCTGCAACATTTCCTGTAACTCTAAAGCATTATTTGCAAAAACAACTACATCATCTGAAAAATCTAAATGACTTAAATAATCTCCATTTAGTTTCACTCCTTTAACTTCCCATTTTAATCCACAAAATACTTCTTGCAGCACTGCTGTAAAAAGTTTTAGAGATATGGAGTCACCCTGTCTTACACCCTTTTCAATGTTGATTTTCCTACTATCATTATGTAATTTAATTGTTGCTGTTGCATTTTTATAAATATTTTTTAAAATATTACAATATCCTGGATCTATAACTTGATGATCCAATGCTTTAATCACTGAAGAAATGTTTATAGAATCAAATGCCTTTTCATAATCTACAAATCCAAAACATAAAGGCAACTCATATTCATTTGTCCTTTCTATAACTTCTCTCAATACCTGGATTATGATCTACTATACTAAAACCACTTTTAAATCCAGCTTGTTCTCTTGGTTGGTAAAAATCCAGTGTTTTCTGTAGAGAGTTGTAATTATCTTAGTAAAAATTTTGTATGAAACTGATAAAAGACTGATAGGTCTGTAATTTCTAATATCTTCTTTACTACCTTTTTTAAATATTAATATTAATACTGCATTCTTCCAATCATCTGGTACATCTTTATCATTTAGACATTTGATATATAACTTTGCTAAAAAAAATTCTATTTCTTCACCTGCTTTTAATATATCAATTATAATTCCATCATTACCTGGAGCCTTCTCTTTCTTTATAAATTTAATTGCATGTCTCACTTCCTCAATCAAAATTGTGGCCAATTCGGAAGATATAATAGGTGTAGGAGGCACTTGTTCTTTATGACTATATAATTCTTGATAGAAGTCTTATACACATTTCATGATGTCATTTCTCTTTTTAGGAATAATGCCATCTTTTTTTCTTATTGCAGATATAAATTTCCTACCAATACCAAAATGTTGTTTTACACTCTTTAGACTTTTATTCTCTTCTACAGCTTTCCTTGCTAGCTCACAATTATACTTTCTTATATCATTTTCAACTCTTTTCTGCACCATTTTACAAAATTTGAGATATTCAATCTTTTTTAATGCATCATTGTTGTGTATCCTCATATTCCTTCTTTTCTTCATAAATTCTCTAGTCTCAGTAAAAAATTTATTGGTCAATTGCTGCTTTTTCTACCAGCTATCTTTGTTGCAGTTTTTAAAAGTGTATCAGTTATTTTCCTGTTAATGTCATTCAAATCTGAATCATGTTCAAAATCTACAAATGCTTGAAACCGATTTGTAAGTTCTAATTTAAATTCATTAGAATGTTTCTGAAGATTAGGAATATCAACTGTAAATATTGTTTTTCTTAATAACTTTTGTCTCTCTACTTTTGCATTAACATGTATCTTACTTCTACTAATTGATGATCACTTCCTGGGTTAAATTTATTAACAACATTACAATCTTAAAATATGTATTTTCTGTTAGACAAAATATAATCAAATTCTGCTGTACTTTCATTTGGATGCTTCCATATCCATTTCCTGTTAACATTGTCTCAAAAAAGGAATTCATAATATAAAGTTTTTCTTTTTCTGCAAACTCCACAAGTCTATGTCCTCTCTCATTTCTATTACCATAACCAAAATTACCTACAGCATTTTCATCTTTCATTTGTTTACCAATTCTAGCATTAAAGTCTCCCATAACAATTTTAAAATGTTGTTTACTCTAATCAAAAGCCTTTTGTACATCCATATAAAAATCTTCTACTACTTCATCGCTATGAAAACTTATTGGGGCATAAACCTGAATTATCTACATTTGGTATCTGCTATTAAGTTGTAAAACTAATCTTGCCACTCTGTCTGATACACCATCAATCTCCACAATGTTATTCTTCCATTTTTTATTTATAATGAGTCCTACTCCACTTGTATTTCCAATATTTGTGCCTTTATAATAGAGTATATGTCCACTTGTTAAATCAATTGTTTCTTCACCTTTTCTTCTAACTTCACAAAGTCCAATAATGTCCCATTTAATATAAGACAGTTCTTCTTCTAACTCTTGCAATCTTCCTTCACTTGAAAGTGATCTGCAGTTGTAAGTACCTAAATAAAGTCATCATCAAATGGCAGCCTGAGTCTGCAATGAGAGGATTCTTATCACCCTCCGCCTTCAGCCACCAATCGCTGCCTTGGTTGGTGACTTTACAGCCTCCTGGGAATAAGGGCCATGATTTATTTTTGTCTGTCATAATTGTATATATTGGAAATATTCTTAAACTCGGAGGTAAAAAGCCAATAAACTCACCATGCTGGCTAATGCGTGTTGGTGAGCACTCCATAATGAATAATCACCTAGTAATAACAGCAGCAACAACAAGAATGTATGGAGTGGACATTAGGAATTTGCCCTGCTCAGTTCCTTTAATGCCTCCAAGAGGAATCAAAGGGTTTCCTTTTGGTTAATAGCAAACTCCTTTCTGCAGCCTCAAAAGCATTAATATGAGCTAAATTTGAAATCAGTGAAAATAACAACTTATAAAAAAAAAAATGCAATATAAAATAGGCTGCTGAAAAACATTAATTGGTATGTCATAATAACTCTATCAAATTATGAAATATAAATTTCTGAAAACTTAGAAAACATTGTTCATTTTAATGATTTAACATGCTTTGTTCTGGAAGAAAACATTCACACAAAAAAAAAAAAACTTATGAAATTAGATTTATAATGTTTAAACTGACTTAAATTTTATGTGATTTGTAAATAAGCTAATGTGTGGTTTGAGTTAATTTATTAAATTTTTGACATAATTCTTAGCAAATATTAAATTCATAAATAAATAAAAAGATAGGAAGTTGAACAATAATATAAATATTAATTATATAAATAATTATTATACTAACATGTTAAAAAAATCAAATTCCAGCTATCATAGAGCTTTAAAATAATTGAAATCTGAAATTTTATTTGAAATTCTGGATAATAGCTAACATTAAGAAATGAGATATTCCCACTAACTTTATACTGACAAGCTATTTATAAATGAACTTCTAAAAATAGTATTCTCTTACTTTAAATATATATATATTAATAATATACTGTCAATAATACTATGTTGTTATATTTGTAAATATATAAACTAAATTAATAAAAACTATTATAGTATTTGTGATAATAAAGTCATTCTCAGTAGCAACAATACTTATTTAGAGTGACTTTAACAATGAATGCACTACTATAGAGATTCAGATTAAATATCTATGCTGCATTAAACTTAATGTATTAAAATATATATATAGTACTAATTCGACAATAAACATCATATCACCAACACAAACTCTCTTGTGTATCTGTAAACTTTAAATAAATATTAAATTTAAATATTTAATAATAATAATAATAATAATAATAATAATAATAATAATAATAATAATAATAATAATAATAATAATAATAATAATAATAATAATAATAATAATAATAATAATAATAATAATAATAATAATAATAATAATAATAATAATAATAATAATAATAATAATAATAATAATAATAATAATAATAATAATAATAATAATAATAATAATAATAATAATAATAATAATAATAATAATAATAATAATAATAATAATAATAATAATAATAATAATAATAATAATAATAATAAAATAAAATAAAAAAAAAAAAAAATAATAATAATAATAATAAATGCCATTTAATATTTATTTTAAAACATTTACAGTAACTATATGGTTGATCACTTTGAGTGATATATTTGATGAGTGGAACTAAAATATTGAACGTAGATCCACAAAGCTTTAGCTCTCATATCCATCATTCTATCAATATATTAAATTATGGAAGGCAATATGCTCTATGTATTCTCTGTTCATCTTTATTATTATTTCAAGAATTTTGATAAACTTTGCTTCAGACAATGTAATTCAAAAAACAAATATATACAAAGTATCAAGAGAAAAGCTTTATTTAATCATAATAGCATGGTCTGCTTAACATGCTTTCAAGTAAAGCTATAAACATAGCACTGCATGTAAGAGGGACTTGTAATGTTGATAAGAATATAGCTTCTTATAGTCAGTACTACATTTACAACTATTCAAAAACATGCTAAGCAGACCACATTATTATGATTAAATAAAGCTCTTCTCTAGATACTTTGCCCATATTTCTTTTTTGTATTATTATAAACAGCTATTAATTATTACCTAATCCTCTTCACTGTCTCAATAAAATGCTTATCATTTTATTTAGCAATCTGTTTAATTTTCCCTTCATTTCTGATAGGGTATTTTAAAATTTTACATTTTTTTTTCCTCTTGCAATAAGGTAAATTATAGTAAATACATTTTTAAAAAATAAAATAAAATTATCAGATGCAATTTTCTAGGAAAAATTCTACAAATCGTTATGTGGAGGATTACATAATTAAGAAAATCAAAATTGAAACAGGATGCTAATATCGATATCGGTCATTAATTTACAGATATTTATATTGAAATGTTTTGTTGAAAAAACTTTATTTTAAAATGTGTCTGTATATTCAAATTTTCTTTTAAAAACTTAAATATATTATAAATCACTCTAAATTCATAGTTTGGAAATAATAAAAAAGGGTCCTCATGCATTTTGTCTGAATTAAAAGAGATGTGAGTATTGCAACAATGCAATGGCAAAAATAGGATAAAAAAAACCACCATTAAAGCATTATACATATATATGACAAACAAACAAACAAACAAAAAAAAAAAAAAAACTAAGCATACAGGGATTAGTATTACATTTAAGAAATTAAATGCCCTCTGATTCCCTATCTCTTTTCTTTTTTTTTTTTAAAAAAGAAAAAAAGCTTTTAATCAATATGTAGTACTTATTTTAACTTACAACTGTAAAATTTGGACTCAATTTGAAGCAAAGATTGTGAGTACTGAAAAGTAAAAGATGTATAAAATTATAAGAACAACTTCTTGGGATTGAGGATGGATTAATGCTCAAATAGGATTTATAGAATTATTGTAAACAAAAAAATAAAAGTAATTTAAAAAATAAATAACATATATGAAGATGAAGAGTAGGAGATAAGATCAAAAGGCTTTTCAGGATTATTAAAAAAAAAGCTTCATAGCAGTCTTCTACCAAAAAATATGGGGAGATATTAGAAATGCAATGGATTTTTTTAGTGGTCAATAATAACAAGATAGAGCTATATATATACAGTAATTTTTACACATCCGTGATCTCCATATATGTATGTATTACATGAGAAACAAAAATAATTAGCAATTAATAAAAATAATTTAATTTTTTAGTTCACAGTATATATAGTCCTGCATAAATTAGAGCAGTGATAAAATGACTGACTCTGAACCTTGAAGTCTAAAGGTAATAGCCGAGTTATGTCACTTCCGGTGCTTGAATTTACTTATGCCCGTACACTAAACCACTCGTTATTTTTTTATAGTGTATATTCCGTCTGTACAAACACATAATTCATTAGTACCTGCGAATTTTGGAATCCGCAATTTGCATCTAGGAACCAAATATCGCCATAAAAGTGGACTACAGATAAATCAATATATACATGTACTGGTTCATATAAATGTGCGGATTTCAGATAATATAAATATTCCTTGAAATCATTCTATTCATAGGGAGGGAGGGCTTGATTTTTAAACTGCAATTGTAATGGTTTTATCTTTTTTCTTTTTTAAAAAAAGTCATTTTTACATTTAAATAAGAAAATGACCTTTTTAAAAATATTTTTTAATAAATAAAAAAAAAAAAGCAAATAAAATCAACTGTGTGAAGATTTAAAAGTGCCAAAATACAAGTAAGTGCAAAACTAGATTCAAAAAATCACGTTTAAAAACGAAAAGTATATTTTGACAGAATGGAATTTTACAAGATCTGCTATCAAAACTTTTATTTTTTAATTTGCACTTTATTTCTTAGAAAGGGAGGATGGAGAGGAGATTGCAAAATATTTTATAAATTAAAATTACATTGAAAAAAAAAAACATTTTTGCTTTTGAGAAATACATGTATGTATGTATAGATGCACATAAGAAAAACAAATCCTGAAAAAAAAATGTAATGACAACTTACGAATCCATAGCATATATACAGCTTGTTTTTTAAAGTATATAGATATTTCACCTTTCATCCTTTACTGTTTGTCTGAAATTCTGTAATAGTTTTTGTTAAAGAATCTAAGTCTTAGATCTTTAAAACATTAATACATTAAACACCTTCCTTTACATGCACACATGCAAATTTCATTTTAATAGTAATTTATTTCTATTGAAAACAGTTCTATCCATGTTGTATTCTATAGTCTGCTATAAAACAAATTAATAATTGAACCAATGTGTTCAATTTCTACTAATTCATGATTACCAAGCTTTATACTATCTTTTTTGTTTATTTGAAAAATCACTGACATTACTTTAGTCCTTTAGCATTAATCTTTACACTTCCTCTTTTTTTTTTCATCAGATAACACTTGCAAAATTCACTTCAGTTACTGATGCATTAAATGTGAAAAAATGATATAACCTGTGAAATCTAAATGTATTAAATATTAGTCAATTCCATTTATTTCTTAAGCTTCACGTTTCAATTCACAAAATACTATAAAATTGTAATAAAATATTTTGGAAAAATGAAATCACCTTGATTTACACTCAAGTTAATGTAAATATCTTAGTACCATCACATAATCTCATTATATGTTGCATTTCACTACATATTATTCAGAATTTGGTTCTAAACTGGTTCCAAGTCATAATGAATAAAGTTTTAATCATGGCTATATGCTCATAAAGACAAATGTTTTTTTTTTTGTCATCTACAAATCCTATACAAAATGGGACTCCTTTTATAATTTTTGTTAATATTCGAGTGAAATATGACCGATTATTTTATAATAATGATAACAAATATCATATAAATAACTAATCAAACTATTATATCTATAATCCATATATACTTTTTAAACTTTCTTAATTATGAATATTACTATTGCATTCGTCAAATCATCTAGTTTATATCATTATGATCAAACTTTTGTGCATATAACTTAGGTGATAATTTCTATATATTCTTTCTTGCTTTTTTTAAATATTAATAGAACCCATCATTTTCTGCATTTTTTTTTCATTCCTCATAAAATTTACTGTATTTTATGCTCAATTAATATTATATTATTCTTAAATAATCTATGCTATTTTCCTGATCTTTATTATTATATAGCTCTTCAAATAATTTTTTCATACATTTCATGACATGGTGTCTGTCTTTGCAAACTATGTTTTCCTATTGTTAAAACAACTTTTATACCAATACCAAGATGATATTAATTATCTTTTACATTTTTACTCTCTTTTAAAGCTTCCTATCATTTCAGTTATATTTATTGGTTAACATTATTTTTTTTTTTGTTAAACATTTAACAGGATTCCATATATATATATTTCAGAGCAGATAATTTTAAATTAATCTTTTTCTCTCTATATATATAAAAAATGTTTGTTGCTTTTAGTTTTTATTTGTATGACAATTGTTGTTAAGAATTAATTATCTTATTTAAACAGACAAGTATTATTCACTTCAAATGTCTTTTAATATTTTAAAACAATGTAATAAGTTGTAGATTGCCTTCATTTGATTAATTTAGATGGCAAAAGATATAAACTGTTATTAATGACATTCCTAAAAGTATTTGTCTATTCAAACTTGGATATCATATTTCACTAGACAATGATTACTTCAAAAATCAAATTTTTAAGTAACATAATAAATAGAATCTCTTTATATTCATTCATTCTTTTATTTTATCTCTAACCAAGATTTTTTTCTGAAATATATCTTTCAAATATTTTTCAATTCTTGCATGTAAAATTTGTCATGGCAATTTTGAATGTTATTTGGCTCATTTAAAGACTTCTATAAATCTACAATATATTCATTTCCAGCCACATGCCTGAAAAATTCAAATTTACAAATTCAAAAACCATCTTGTCTTGCAATGCCCTCCCTGAATCTTGTAGATTTTGAAAAAGTGTAGCACATGTTTGATAACAGTTCTTTTAATTTTTATAAATTTCAAAATTAATTCAAATGATTACATAAGATAAATTTAATTATAACAGCAATTCTTCCAAGCCTAAAAGAATCCATTGAGTGTTTTCCTGTCTATTAGAAAATAAGATGAGCTAAGTTCTAATATATATATATAAATAAAATGACCGTTAATTAAAAACTTGTAATAACAATAAAAATAATAAATATAATGGTAATTAACTATTATATACAGTCTTTCAATCTGCAGAAGTACTTTCAGTTAATTCCTTCACCCTCCTCAACTGTTGGTTAAATTTTTTTAGAAAAAAACATAACTGAAGCCAAACATCATCAATTCAAATCCTGTGAATCCAAAATTTTACTGTTAGCAGCTTGTCTATTAATTAAATTCCTTTTATTTCTATTTATTAAAATTGTCTCCTTAATTTTTCTTTTATCATGGTCTCTCTCTTCATGAAGAAAATATAAATTTAATATAAATATAAATGGAAGTATAAATTTAAGTTTGATGTTGAAAGTATTAAGATTCTTCGTGAAATGAAAAAACCATAATAAAAGAAAAATTAAAGGGGGCAATTTTAATAAATAGAAATAAAAGGAATTTAATTAATAGACAAGCTGCTAATATTAAAATTCAAGATTCATGGGATTTGAGTTGATGATATTTGGGTTCAGTGTTTTTTTTTTTTTTGTGTAATTTAATGGCAGTTGGGAGGGTTATGGAATTAACCAAAAGTACTTCTACAGATTGAAAGACTGTTTATAATAGTTAATTACCATTATATTTATTATTTATATATATATATATAATGTAACCCTCATGTCTGAGTTTACAGGCATTGCTTTTATGCTAATATTTTAATATTTTTCTTTATTACATATAACAAAATATTAAAAGATATGGATATTGAATAAATTTTAAAGTGGTTTTAAAATGTTAAAAATAAGTATAAAGATAAAATGTGTTATTTATTATTTTATCCTTATAAAATAAACCTTTTTTGTTTATTAAAAAAAAAAAAGATTGCTATGGGAAGCAGCAGAAGCTTTTTAAATGATCTGCTTTCGAAGAAACAGTGGGAAGAATTATAACACTTTGCTATCATGTTTTATACTGTAAAAAAGTCAATAAAATTTTGTAAGGATTTTAAAGTTAATATCATGCATTTTATGGAGCAGAAAACCCTCCAGGATGCTTTCCCTGATCTTACCAGGATTGTAGCTGAGTATGGAGCTGTAGACAAAGAAATGCTTTGAAATTTAACCTTGATTTTTCCAATCTATTCATCACTATTGAATGCTGAAGAAATATATGATATTTACTGGCAAAAAAAATGGAAAGCTAGTCATCTAAAGTGATTATCTCACAAAAATGTACTTCTATAAATTATTGAATCTATCTATTTTAAATGCTCAGAAGAAAATTACAATGGCAATTCTCCTTAAAACTGCCACAAAATGAACCAAAGGAAACTAAAACATTATATTGCCAGCAGACATTAAAATTTAATGATTAATGGCCATATTCCCACATATACAGATATAAAGTATATATGGGAGCTCACAAAGACATTAAAGTAAATTAACTGAATTTTCTATAGCCATCCTCAAAGAGTTATTATAAATTACAAATATTTTTTTCTCTCTCAAGCGTCATCTGTCATATAATTTTAATTGTAAATACATCTTTTTATTATCATATAATTCTATTTTTTAATTAATGTTATTTTTCATCTCTAATTGGAATCAAGCTGATTATTTATTTCATTAATGTAATATATTATTAGGTGGAGGGAGATAACAATCAGGAAATATAAGTTGATTTGTATGGAAACTTGTTTTTGTGCACATTCAATTTGACCATTGCTTGTGACTAATATCGACTTATCAATTAAAAATAAATTGTATGCAGTAACTCCACCATGTACATGGTCACCTGTTAGTTATCTTTAAATTTCCCTAGAAAAAAATTAATTTGCAAATATTGTGTTTCGTTTCATTTTACTGTTAACTGAATTATAACCAATTGTTAAAAGGGAATTTAGTTTTAATATATATATGTATTATCATTAAAATTCAGAAAAATACAAATTAGTCATTGAACTGTTGAGAAATATAATAATTTATTTTGTTATAAATAAAAATAAATCAATAAACTCATAAATGTATTAGACAAAAATAGTGATAGAAATAAATTGGTGGAGATAATAGTAATGTGCTAATAAATAAAATAACGTATTAAAATAACATGCAGTTCTAGAAAAATTGCATGATAGAAAGATGGGGAGTATTCTAGTTATTAAATGAATAAAAGAAATATTCGTTTTTATAGACTTTTTTTTTTTAATTTTTTTTATAGAAAAATGAGTAGCTAAATTATAAATTTGTATATATGATTACCTGAGCTAAAGTAAAAATGAAATCACAAGAAAGTAAAAATGACAGTGAGTTTAAAAACATGATCATGAACATACTCACAGAAATGAAAAGCCAAATGAAAAAAAACAAAACACATAATTGAATAGAAAGTTTGAAAAACAAAGTGAAGATTGTAAAATACAAAATAAAGAAATTAAAGAGAGCATGGAATACATGTTTAAACAAAATAAAGAAACTAAAGAGAACATGGAAGGCATGTTTAAACAAAATATAGAAACTAAAGAGAACATGAAAAGCATATTGACAGAAATAAAAAGTAAAATGGAAGAACAAAATGAAGGACTTAAAAAAGTCAAATTGAGAATTAGACAAAATAAAACAAAAAATAGATAGAGCAATTAAATGTACAAAATAGATAGATTTGAAAATCGTTTTGTAGAGTTAGAAAGTAAAATTGTGAAGTAAGTCTTGAAGTTCAACTGAATAAAGAAAATCAGGATAAGAAATTTGAATAAATTGCACAGGAAAGCAGAAGAAATAATAACAGAAAATAAGCGAGGGTTGACTCAGGCAAAGATGAAAATCAATTACTTAACTAAGAACAATTGAAAATATTCAAATTGAAGGTAAAAATCAAATTAAAATGCAAAAAAAAATAATAGAGAGGTTAGTGAAAATAGAGCTAGATATTTAAAAAAAAAGAAAATTTTATTTAAGGTAGGCTTGGCTATAGAAAAATTAAGCATTGCAAGTAAAAAGAGTCAGCCAGATATTAGAAGGGATGCATGTACAGATGATGATACACATATATATAATTCCAATCTCAGTATTGTCAATCAATTTTTAAAAATTAGGGTTTTTTAAGCATATGCAGGGGAGGCACACACAGAGTATATTAACAGTTTAGAAAGATATTTAAGTTTAAATAAGTTGAATGAAGAGACTAAAATCACAGTTGCTTGTAGCCATCTCCAAAGCACATCTCAAGCATGGTGGGAGTCGCTGTTTGACAAACCTGCAAATTTTCACTAGTTTAAACAGGCTCTGGTAAATTCCTACTGGAATGTGAATTTTCAGAAAGGAATCAAACACCGTATTGTCCAAAGGAAATACAGATCTGAAGAGCAATCATTTCATTTTTTCGATAG
This sequence comes from Epiperipatus broadwayi, assembly GCA_028023455.1. Classification (NCBI taxonomy): domain Eukaryota; kingdom Metazoa; phylum Onychophora; class Udeonychophora; order Euonychophora; family Peripatidae; genus Epiperipatus; species Epiperipatus broadwayi. The sequence continues at coordinate 11,318,300 of JAQFVV010006201.1, forward strand.
AAAGTAGCCTAATTGAGAACATTGACTGCTGATTCATTATCTGAAAGCCAGATTGTACACATAATTAGGCATAGTTTCCCTAATCACATTGAGCAGATGCCTAATAGACACTGATCAAAAAATAGGAAAACAGGTAGCTGAATCACTCAGTGCATTTAATAGCAGCAAACTTGCAAATGATGGTAACCAAGAGCAGGGATTTAAATCCCAACACAGAGAGCCATTTTTAAAATGGGATCTGAACCCCAGATAAATGCCATTAGGAATAAAACTAAACCATGGTATGAAGACCAAAAGATCAACCTTCATGGATTATGTGAAAAAGAAGATCAACAGTTAGTGTCACTATTCCCAATAAGAAATTTGATCAACCCGGAAGTGGGAATAATATTAATAATGGGAAATATTACTATCAGTCTAGTCATAAACCATGATCTCCTAATAAGAAAAATAAATCATACTGCTGATATGGCTATTAAAAAAATAAATATAACAATAGATTGGAAAATGAGGACAAAGTATTTAGAGAGAGGGAAAATTTAATCCTTCTATGAATAAGGATGACCTCTAAGTGAATGACTCTGGACTTGTGGATAGGTATTTGATAGAGAATGAACAAATAATTTTTATAGTACACATTACAAAAGTAGATTCCCTTGAGCATAAAAAAAATGACTAATTTTTAAAAAAAAATGAATTGTATTGTTCAAATGCTAAAACAATAGTTTAAAAAATCATGGGAAATGAACTTGTTATAATAATGATGTTCCATTAATATTGAAAGTTGTAAAAAAAAAATATAAAAATAGAAGTACTGCCTTTATACTCTAAATATTGATAGAAATTTCAGAATTATTTGTATCATATTTAAATGCAAATTTCATACACTACTTTCCAATAATGTCACTAAATGAATAGTTAAAGAAAACATCAGAACTTAGAATATCATTCTACTCTTTGCATTGTTGATTTAAGTATATAAAGAAAAAGATTAAATAGTTTGAAACCAAAATTAATTTTGAGTTTGTTGATGTTTAATCATGTTCCTTTCTGTAATGCTGATGAATGGAAAGTGTTTCATTTGTTTTGAAATTGTCATGTTTTATTAATACTTCAGAGTTTTTATCTCAGCATTGTTCCCAACCATATTATTTTTATCTTTGTCAGCCTCCAAGTCTCAAAAGTGAGCTAGGCATGGTCTTATATTTGTCAGCCTCTAAGTTTCATAGTAAAGCAAGGCTTCATTTAAATGCATTCTTCATTATATGGTATGTATTTGTGCTAGAGATAGCTCTTTTGTATTCATATTGCATGATACACTCACTGTAAGTGGAAGATCTTTGTTCATCTCAACATTGCAGGCAGATGATCAGGTCCAACGACAATTTTAATTGAATTAATGAAAACAATTTTTTTTATATATGAATACCAATGTACTGGATTTGTAAGGATGACATTATTTATGTTCATACCAGCTTGTTAGACCATTTCCAAAGAAGTATAGGTAAGTGTGACCTTATTGTAAAATTAAAAGACATTGCCTTTCTGTGTAGAAATAAAATCAAGCAATATTTATGGCTAAATCAATTCTATTTTATTCCTAAATGGAAAAGGGGCAAATATAACCTCATGTTTGAGTTTACAGGCATTGCTTTTATGCTAATATTTTTCTTTATTATGTATAACAAAAATATTAAAAGATATGGATATAGAATAAACTTTAAAAGGATTTTAAAATGTTAAAAATAAGTGTAAAGATAAAATGTGTTATTATTTTTTTTTTTTAAAGTAAAAGATTTTGTTTAAAAAAAAAAAACAAAAAAAAAACATTACTATGAAAAACAACAGAAGCTTTTTAAATCATCTGCTTTCCAAGAAATGGTAGGAAGAATTGTAACACTTCACTGTCATGTTTTTTACTGTAAAAAAGTCAATAAAATTTTGTAAGGATTTTTTAAAGTTAATATCATGCATTTTATGGTGTAGAAAACCCTCCAGGATGCTTTCCTTGATCTTAATCAATAAAATTTTGTAAGTATTTTTTAAAGTTAATATCATGCATTTTATGGAGTAGAAAACCCTCCAGGATGCTTTCCTTGATCTTATCAGAATGGTAGATGAGTATGGAACTGTAAACAAAAAAATGCTTTGAAATTTAACCTTAATTCTGCTCATCTATTCATCACTATTGAATGCTGAAGAAATATATATTTACTTACTAAAAAAAGAAAAGCTATCCCTTAGAAATGTATAAATTAATTTGCAAATCTACTTAATTTAAATGCTCAGAAGAAAATTGCAATGGAAATTCTCCTAGAAAAACTGCCATGGAATGAACCAAAGGAAGCTAAAATATTAGCTATATTCCCACACATGTGAATACAAAATATATAAGTGAATTCACAAAGACACTAAATTGAACTTTTTATAGCCAGTGTCAATGAGTTATTGTAAGTTACAAAGATTTTTTCCTTCTCATGTGTGATCACCATATAACTTTCTTAAAATGCATCTTTTTATTATCATATAATTCTATATTTTAGTTAAAGTTATTGTTGTTGATAATAATTGTGTTGTTTTTCATTTCTAATCCGAACCAAAGCTGATTATTTATTTCATTAATATAATAAATTATTAGGTAGAGGAAGTTAACAATCAGGACATATAAATTGATTTGTATGGAAACTTGTTTTTATGCATGTTCAATTTGACTATTGCTTGTGACTAGTATTTACTTGTCAAGGAAAAATAAATTGTATGCAGTAACTCCACCATCAACATGGTCACCCATTAGTTATCTTTAAATTTCTCTAGACAAAAATTAATTTGCAAATATTGTGTTTCTTTTCATTCTATTGTTAACTGAATTATTGCCAATTGTTAAAAGGGCAGTTACAATTACACACACAGACATATAAATCTTACATTTCAGTAAAAAAAAAATCTCAAAACAGGAAAAAAGATAAATAAAAATATTAGAATCAATTTATGCTTTTTGGCTTGTAAAAACCATATTTACAGAAATGATATATTGAGTAAAGATCAAAGATGCATTGTATTTGGAGATGGAGAAAATGAACAAAAAATATTCCTGATAGATACGTTGTACCAGAAATGTGAGTTTATAAAAAGACTTTAGCTATGAATCCACTGAAAGAATGACACCAAGCCACATAAAATAGTTTAATTATTTAATATTACTTAGGCATTATATTTTTTGCCTATTATAAGCAATAATTTTTATCATGCATAAAAAATGAAGGATGGAAAATTTTATTTTATTTTTTGAAAGTTATCCAATGATGACATTCAAATACACACATACTTAGAAATGTCCTTTCTCTTTCTTTAATTTATTATTCCAAGTGCTTTTCATAAATTAAATTATATCATAGATAAGTACATGCTGCATATATATGTCTAAAATATGTGTCTATAAGTATAATTATTGATATAGTATATCCGATAGGCTATGCTATCATTTTTGAAATTCCAGTGTTTGCATAAAAGCTTAATAACAAATTGTATGAAAATGGGAGTCTATTGTATATACATATAAATCCTCCAATTTTTCATTAGAATAAAAAATTAGCAAATCACAAATTCAAATTCACTAGATTTGGTACCTTTCAGTGGAATGACTACATATGTTTATTATCCTGTCAATATATTATTAATCTATATAGTTATTTTGAAAAATAAAAATAAACTCATACATTTTACAATTAAAACCATTAAATATGAGTATAAAATATCATTTACAAATTATTTGCTTAATTTTAAATCACAATATCATAATTTCTTTTAGAGATGTCCAAGCCAAAAAAAAAAAAGCATTATCACAAACATAAAAAGGTACAGTGTCAAAAAAACAAAAAAGAAATTTCATTCAACATACAATTACAAATAAATTTTGGCTTATACTATAGTTGTCATAATTATAGCTAAAATATTCAGACAACTAATTTTAAATAAAATTGCAATCAAATTAAAGTTATTATCATTAATCTAAAATATTTTCAGTATTAAAAAAGGGATGGGGGGGGGGGATGATTTATGTAATAAATAATCTACTTTATATGATAAAAAATTACTAAATCTAAGTTAAAAAATAATATTTACTTGCAAGATTTTAAACCATAATTTCGTAATTTGTTTCAGACATGTGCAAGACAATGGCAATGTTATAATAAACATAAACAATTATAGTAATGAATAAAATATAAATTTCATTCAGCATAAAACTAAATACAATTTTTATTTGTATATTATCAATAATTAATTTCAAATTGTGTGCTGTGATGTATTACCTAAAATATTCAGTTGAGCAATTTTAAATTAAAACTTTATGAACACTAACTGCAGTCAAATCAAAACAGCTTATTATTGTAAACTTGTTTCCAATTAAAAAAAAAAAAAAAAGAGGGAGATAATTTCATGCATTTAATAAAAATATTTATATGATAAAAATGCAATACAAATAAAGTAAAAAAATTTCATGTATTTGATTTTATATTTAAATGACCACTATTTCTACCATTACAATGTATTGGATCAATAAAAAAAAAAAACTATGAGATCATTTCCAGAAAATAGCTATATGTGACATCTCATGCCATTTAAAAAGACCATAGATAACATATCTGTATATAAAATGCTGTTTGTTTAGATTTACATACTACAAACTGTAAAAAAAAAAAATCAATTTATTATAACATGCAAACACAGAATGCTTTAGATACATATTTTTCTTTTTCAATATTTCAGAATTTTTATTTTTTTCAAAGCTAATTATGTGATTAGGTTGTGGTAATGAGCAGTTCTATAAATTGGCTACCCTTACACTGTAGATAAATAACATGTCTTTATCGTCATAACAGTATAGTTAATGAGATATTATTATAGGATTGATTTTTTAATTTTAAACAATTGTATGTAAAAAATCTAAAACTATGAATTAAAAAAAAAAAAAAGAAACTTCAATGTGGATTCCCCCCCCCCCCCCAGAATTTTGTGAAGAAGGCAAAACATTGTAAACCGAGAGTTTACTCTCATTTTCTCAGTCCATTATTCTGTACATCTGAATAGTGAAACCAAACATTTTTTTCCTAGTTATATTGAATTTTTTTAATCAACTTTATAGCTACGTATGTTTTCAATTCGAATCATAGCAATAACTAATACTGCCAAACACCACATCACTTCTTCAATCTATGAATCAAACAATCAGTGTGACCATCAAGATGTACTAACTTCAATACTTAATACAGCATTTTGTCAACACTTTGGATAAAGATGCTGATAAGAAAATTTTGATGACAACATTGAACAGTTTTTGCAATCACATATGACAGAATTAATAAATAAAAAATTAATGCAACTGGATGAAAAAAAAGTAGACAATCAAGAAAAGAAAATCAACAAGCCTGCAGAGAAGAGAATCTGGGCATCAAAAAATTAAAAAAACTGATTTTATATTAAGAGTCATGAACAGCATTTTCTATAAATGTGATCCTGAAATATTTCACCAAATCTAAAAATGCCTTAAATCAAAATATATGTTATACAAAAAGAAAATCAAAGAAGCAAGTCAACTATCCAGTCTATAGATTCTCAGCTATCAACACCTGGTATCTCTTAACAAAAAAAAAAATTATCAAAGGATTTAAAATATGACTGATCCTTAGAATAAGCAACTGATGATTCAGAAAACTGGATGATGATGAGTGCTGAATGGATGGATTATGAAAAAATAACTTTTAAATTTAAAGAACAATTTTAAGACTAAGTGTTTTTTTCTTCTTTTTGTTATAGATTTAAGTTTTATTATCTTATATATATGTTGTTTTTAAGTGCATACCTGAATAATAAACACATAGCAGAGTTTATACATTCATATATTGTACATTAGGCTTTTTTTTTTTTTAATTACTATTTATAATAGGTAGTTTGTTAATACATTTATAGCTTAATTTTTATCCACAGGAAGAAACTAAATTTTTCCCATAAAAAAGCCATTATAATTCCCTTGTGTTTTATAAGATTCTTGAAGATAAATTTTGGAGAAGCAGCTGTCCTCCCTAAGCAGGGTAAAGGGATATACATACAACTATATATTTAATTCTAATTAAATAATTTTGCATTTTATTTCTTTCTAACAAGCATTGTAAAATAATTTGTTAGATATAAAATTCATTTGTTTATTTACTTAAAGTCAAATGTTTGTAAAGTTCAGTTATATTTAAATAGTTGCATAGTGGGATAATTTCATTTTATTGTTATTCATTCAGAGAGTGGCAGTAATAATAAAAACAAAAGTTGGACAATTCTTAAATTACATCTTGTGATTTAACAAAATGTAAATGGAATTTATATATATTGCTTGCTAAATATTAAATGAACTTTAAATTAATATTAAAAATTATTGGAAGAAAATATTAATATTTTATTTAATGCAAAATTTCTATAATACATTAACTTTAATTGACTTCTCCCTTAATTTTTAATGTTTTCCTCAGGAGTGTGAAAAGGCACCTACAGCAATTATTAATAAGAACAAAAATTAATGGAACCATACATTATGATAACATATAATAAAAAGAAATTCAATTTTTTATACATAAATTCTTTGGTATAATATTAAAAGTACAAAAGACTTTCCTTACTTGAAATTTATATGCAATAATGTTTATTACTATTAATAATTATAACATATTATTTGACAATATATATATATATACATCAAAATGTATTTTTTTTTCCTATTGGTCTCCATAAATTTGAGTAAAACTTTTATCATAAATTTGTACAATTATCTAAACATGATAATGAATATAAAAACAATAGAGGCCCATATAGTAATAATGACTTTAAAAGATAAAAATTGTGACTAAAATAAAAAGCTCTGCATATAAAATAATGAATATTTATGGAAGCATGATAATTTGCTGTAGTAAGTAAATATTTGTATAATGAATTAGGTAAACTAAAATTATTCCATCTTAAAAAAAAAAAACAAAACAACACTTTTAATATGAAGAGTTATATTTAAAACAGTTTATTTAGAATAAATGAATTAGTAACAAAATTCTAAGCCAATAAACATCACATGATCACCATTTCATATGTATAGATAGTTTTGCCTATTTTAGTATCAAAACTGGTATTGATATAGTAAATGTATTACACAACAATTTCAGTTTTAGATACTAAGATGAGCAACAAAAACTGTACTAAAAATACTAATCGATAAATTTCTCATTTTTAAACCCCAAAAAATTTAAACTAATATGAACATGTAGTGGAAAATGTATTTCTTCTATTTTTTTTAAAAAAAAAACTATACAAAAATCTTATAAAATTTTATTGCATATTTTTATAATAATAACAAAGTACTAAATATAAAAAGCTGAATAATATGGCACAAAAATTTAATATATTGACAATGTTTTACACAATAATAAAATTTCACATAATTTACTATTATTGGCTATTAATAAGATATATGAACACCCCTAAGAAACACTAGAAAGAGATCTAGATTACTATTTCTGTCACTGGATTGACACAAATGTGTTTTCGAAAAGCTTACATTTTCATTTTGCACAATATAGGGGAAAAACATTTTTTTAACTCTTTTAAAGAGATATGACAGCAAAAATTTAATCAAACAGCACTTCATTATAAAACTCACACTTTTAAAGTACAATTAATTAAACTTTATTACTCACAGTCAATATAATAAAAAAACACACACACTATTTTGAAAGTTTGTAAATGAAATACATAAATTTAAGCTTTTTGTAAATCACATATACATATTCAATGTTATAAATAAATACATTAAAAATAATTACAATAAATTTGATATATTAAATATAATGAATAATATAAAGTTTAAATTTTCATTAGATAGAAGGAACCACCTTTGCATTATGTATGATTCTCATACAATAAAGATAAAATATGTAGAATAATTTGCTTTAAGTTGTTGATGAATTTGCATGATACTCATCCATTATTTTTTATTATATTTGATAGCATCTGTATTCTATGAATATTCATAGATTTCAAAATCTCACTTAAAGTATCAATTTCTGATGCAAGCTATAAAACTAGTTTACAGAAATTTAATACAGAAGAAAAGTTAAAGAAGATTATCAACAATAATATAAATAAATATTAATTTTTAAAATGATTATTTTCGAGGTTTCTTGGCTCCATGACTAAACTAGAACTGGCATAGAACAGTAAAATTTATATCTCTGATCTATGTTATTCATATCACCATATAAAAATGTTTTAAGAATTCTTTGGCCACAGAAAACACACTGATAAAATCTTGGTAAAATTTAGACTGCTTATATATTTACAATTCAATTATAAATTTTGTAATATTTATCCATAAATATAAACGTTTATATATCATATGAGTATTTAAAATTAATAAACGTGCTGAGAATAATTATAAAAAAATGATATACTAATATAATGTATAATATGCTAAATGTAATAAACAGGATACTAAAGTTTAAATTTGCATTAGACAGTGCTAATACATATATTTTATATAATAAATATGAATTACATAAAAAGATTTGCAAAGAGGGATGATTATCTATTTTAACATTTGAAAATACAGACCTCAGTATTGATTAGAGAACTCGGACATTTTTAGATACAATACAAAAATTAGGTAGATATATATTGGTTGGTCAATTATGAGTAACAAATGAGGACATTTAAAAGGACATAAAATGAATCTTTTTTTTTAATAAAGGAAAATTAAAAGCAAATCAAAAATGTTTGAAAAGTTACAATATATATATAAATGAAACAGATTGATATAAATAGTAATTAATTGTTAGGTAAACAGGCAACAAATACATTAGACAAAAAAAAAAATACGATATGCTAAGTTAATTGACAATTTATTTCTGATATATTTATACTGTATAAAGAAATGAGATAAATAAATAGGACTATATTTTAAGTAGATAACTATAAAAATTAAAAAAAAAAAGGATAAATATTTTAGTTAAAATAAAAAGTTATAGAAAATAAATCAATACAAAAAACAGTTTAAAGTAACTTGATATATATATTATAATGGTATAAAATGAACAAGAGGAAGAGACTCTTCAAAAACCCAAATTGAGGATTCCAACATATATAACTGAATATAAATGAGACAAGAGAAATAGAGATGCAATTTATATGCCCTAGTTCTAAATGCCAAATTTATACTGATATAAAATTAAGAACATGAGGATGTTAATTCTTATGAATACCCTAAATCTTTGAACAAGCTAAATCTAAAATAATACAAAACAAGGAAAGATTTAATTAATCTTTCATCATAATAAAATACTATCGCGGTTATAATCTATAATAGAATAAGTTGATCATATCAACTGTTTACTTTATATTCCCTGTAAATTATAAAGTTAATATTTAAAATAAATTGTATAATATAAACATGTATTGAAATCAATATACTAGTTAAAATTAACAATGGTGTACTATTTAAATGAATCAAATTTGTAGTAGAATAAAATGAGCAAAGATTAAGCAGGCTTTATTGATCAAATAATCCAAAATCTATGTAACAATATAATAGTTTTGTTACTGTAGTACATCCATATTATATTCAAGAATATATGAAGAAATTAATTTTAATAATTATATACAATTTTATTGCAAGAATTTATTAATAACTTTTCTACCAATGAATGTTCATGAAATTAACTTTTAATCATTACTGGATTCTATTATATTAATAAAATTTATATTACTTTGTTAAATAGATCTAGTATATTTCTATTTATAATAAGACTATAAATTATAATTGCTATATCACATATTTATTAACTTAAATGAGACTCATAATTCGGATTTAATGAATAATAATAATAATAATAATAATTTATTTACAAAATGAACAATAGAAAATAAAAAATATGTTATACTAATTTTTTTGAACTATCAAATGGTACTTAGACATAAACATTCTTTCTGAACCAGAAGAAAATGTCCATTCATCTATTCATTTCAAATAGACAATATATAAAATTATTGATAAACAGAGCAAAACTCTCCATACAGTATTGCCACCTGTGCTAAACAGAGTAATCAATGAACGCCAGAAGGCTTGTGCATAAAATCCCTATCTAATGCCTACTCATCCAATATCCCCAGACTAGTTTCTGGCTTGTGGCCTTCGTCAGTGAGGAGCTTTGGATCTGAGAGCACTGCATCTAGATCTTAGGATCTAATGCAACCCTCTAGCAACCACCTTTTATCTCTACTTAACTACAAAACTATGAGAATAAAATTGAAAACATAAAAAATATTTTCAATCTAAACTCAATAGCTTATATAGTCATATGGGTCTGAACTCAGTTCTGCAACCATACATTTTGGTGTCTTGCTCTTTTACAACCATAGCAACCACTATCCTATTAGGCAGGATTGGTGTTAAACCATTAAGCATCACATGATCACATTTCCTATACTAGCACATTAATTGTTGATAAACAGAGCAAAACTCTCCATACAGTATTCTGTTTAGCACAGGTGGCAATACTGTATGGAGAGTTTTGCTCTGTTTATCAACAATTAATGTGCTAGTATAGGAAATGTGATCATGTGATGCTTAATGATATAAAATTATATGGAAGAAAAATACTAACTTGTTATAATTTGTGTACTGAACATTCACCAAACAAACCCAAACAAGTTATTAAACAAAATCTATTACGATTATTATATATAAATTTTAGAACTATTAAGATTTTCTTTTTGGTTGAGTACACATTCAAATATTCACCCATGCATAAGTACATTTATTTTTATATAACGCTATGCATACAATTGTATACATTCAAAGATCAGCCTTTCAAGCTAATTGTGCATGCGTCTTCTGCGAGTGTTAAATAATAAATGAATACTTCACTCTACAATACAAGATATAGTATTTATGCAGGAATAAAGGAATTCAACAGTACTTCAGATTTGCTCATATAAAAGAATTTGAGTTGTAGGAATAAGAGGATTCCTTTATTCCTGCATAAATACTATATCTTGTACAGTAGAGTGAAGTATTCATTTATTATTTAACACTCGCAGAAGACGCATGCACAATTAGCTTGAAAGGCTGATCTTTGAATGTATATAAGTACATTATAAATATAACCATACAATCTGTGTAAATAGGGTTTAATATTAGTCAACAAGAGTTCTACTGCTCTTTAAGTTCCCAAATCCATCTAGAGAATCCAATAATTTGAAGCATAATAATTTAATAAAAGAAGAGTGTGTTTCTTTAGAATATTTGATGTTTATTTATTAAATTGATTATTAATAATTCCTGGTAAGATATTAATGCGTATTATTCCTTTAAAATGATGACTATCACATTTGAAGTTATTATTATATATGTATATCTTTGTCAATTATTGGTTTGTTGGCACACAAATATAAATACAGATGCATGTAAGTATTAATTTCCATGGTTAAACTTTATTACATTCCTAACTATTAATTATTCTCATTTGTTAAAAAAAGTTATCATTTTATTCTTGGCACATTAATAATTCAGGAGCACTTGACATATAGACACATATATAAATGTACACTGTCAACGCTTCACTAACATTTTATAACTTTTAATTAACCCAAACAGACACATTATATAAACATTAATCTTTTCTTCAGTACTCTTTTAAAAATAAAATAATTATTCCATTAGTTGATTATTATTATTTTTAAATTCTTGGCAAATTACTACTTCTTTATTGGTACTCATACATACATATATCACTTTAATTTTCAATAAGCATTTTTTAAAAAAAAAAAATTCAGAATGCTTTCAGATAATAAATTCCATTTTAGTTGTTACTTCAAAATGAGCTTTCAAAAGATCTACATTTTTTTGTCAGGCGTTGGTGGTCGAGACAGCTGCCTTACAAGTAGTGGTCCCGGGTTAGTGGGTTCACTTCCCGGCCGAAACTACGACACATAGAAAAAAAAAGATCTACATTTTGTCCTGGGCTTAAACATCAAACTTTTTCTGTTTAGTTAATCATACAATACATTTTTAAAATATATACATTTCTTTTTTTTTTATAGACAAAATATTTATGTTTAACACATTGTATTAATTGAACTATTACAGACAGATCATATATAGAAAAAACCAATAAGAGAGTGTCAACTTAGAATCACAGGCTTATTTATATTCTTTTTTTATTTTATGTATTAATGCGATCATCAATTTAGATACCATTACTATTAATACACTTCCAATTTACCCGTTTAGTTTTATCAAGCAATTAGCGAGATCATTTGAACACAAGCTGGCATCTCCGACAATATGCCTTCCTTTTAGATTTTAATTAAAACAATAAACAAAATGATAATAATAACTTTTAAATTTAGTATTTTAAAAATAAAAACAAATTTGTTTATTTTCAAAATAATCATTACAATAATATATTTTTTAAAATTTTATCGTAGAAAATAATACATTTTTACTTTCAAATGCCTTTATTTGTGTCTCAAGACGATTCAAGAGGCATAAGTTTTACAATGCAATCAACAAGAATCATTACAAAGAAATTTAGGGAGTGACAGTGCGTGTCAAGCGCATCCGCACCCATACACTTGATTCAATGCATAAGATTTTGAACATTCAAGTATAAATGTATGGAAAGGTGAGTGGGATATTAATAGTTCCAGAAGTGCAGTGACACAAAATTCACCTGCCCTTCCAGACTTACACACATAAACCCAACTTCTTATGCTGAAATTATTGTTCACAAAACTGTCCAATTATACACGTCCATTTCTCCATTAGTTATTTGGAGACAAAAATGTTGTTATATTAACAGCAATGTTACACTTTCAGAACACTTCTATTTGTGTCTCATTATTATTTGGGGCCATAGCTTGAAAGAAACAAGGCAACCGCTTCAGTTGCAGTGGGAATATTGTCCTTGGATTGTCTAATTGTACAAGTCTATTTCACCATTTTAGCATTTCCAGTACTGTTATAAATGAGAAGGTGTTTGGATTGTCCAATTGTATAAGTCTATTTCACCATTAAAGCTCTCCCAGTTCTGTTATAAATGGCTTTATAGGTATATATGTTTATGTCTTGGTTTGCATGGCATACCACTTGTACAGCAGTCACTTTCCCTTCTATCTATGCCTAATCTTTTATTAAATTTGTTCAGGCTTAACTACCTTCATTTCCTAGGATTTATCATCGTGATATTTAGTGCTCTTTGCCCTGTTATAATTTCTAATTACTAATATATCAATTTATTTATTATGTAAGGTAAGCACTACACTAGGCAAGGCATGGCCCTAGTTTGATCTGGTTCCAAGTCTGATCGGTTAGCCATGGCTGGCATGTCCTCTTGTCATGGTCCTTGGCGTCATTTAACAATTTGAAGTATAATACCTCAATATTGTAATCAATACCCTTTTCAAAAGTTACCTTATTTCGTGCCAACCAGATGACAAAGTTAACATAAGTTGCCAATCTAACACCGCCAAAGGAGCCCTTTTTCTGTGGTCTTTTGCAATGTCAGGTAGCGTAGTTTATTCCAGGTCTCACATTCCTGAAGAATGTGGGAAATTGTTTCATCGGTTTTCTTGCACAGAGGGCATATCGGATCCATTTTATACCTCCGCTGGTGGAGGAATGCAGCCGTTGGTAGGGCCTCAAGGTTAACTTTAATTATAAAGTCTACTAATTTTGCCTCCAGCTTCCAGAACTTTGTTAACCCTGCAAGCCGTTTGATCCCTAGCTGAAGTCTGGTCTTAGTGATGGGACTGCTACCATTGATTAGAGCATGGGTGTCCCAATAGGAAAGCTTGCCATTGAAAAGGGAATTGGACATTGTTACATTTTTAGTCACGAGTGTGACCTGTTGCTGTAACCAAATGTTACCCTTTCTTGGGGGGGGGGAGGTCAGTGGGTTCAACCTCATTTATTGGTAGGGGGCTTTCCATTTTTGGATTATCCAGAAATAGTTTGTTAAAATATTGAGGGCTTTCTGGATTAAGAAGGTGTTGATTGAATGGAGTCAGAGTCCATTTTGTGATTTAGGCTTTTGAAGGGAGTTGAGGCCAATTACTGCTGTTCTCACGCCCCAGAAAAGCCTCCTACATTGAGTCTCCACCTTTTTTATAAAGGTCTTAGTAGGGGAAAAACCGGCCAGAAAATAAGTGATTTTGGGTAGCACAGCTGCATTTAATAGTGCGACCTTCCCCAACAAGGAGAGTGGGACCTTGGTTAGGGATGTCACTGTGTTCTTAACCTTTGTGAGAATATTTTTCTCCAGCTCCCTTCTCATGACCCTAGAAGGGGAGGCCAGGCTAAAGCTGAGAAACTTCTGGGGGGGTGGTGCTCGGAATCTCCCCTGGATCTGTTTTCCAGTTCTGATCGACCACATGGCCGATTTTGCCTCATTAACTCTTAGACCTGATTCGGAACCAAATTGATCCAAGAGCTCCTCCAGCCTACCAACCTCATCCTGTGACAAGAGAAACACAGTCACATCATCCATGTAAGATACGTGGCAGACCCTCTCTCTCAGCAAAGGGATGGCAATTTCCTCAATGGATGCCTCAATGCGTAACAGCAATGGGTTGAGGTAAGCTGTGAAGAGGAGAGCACTCAGTGGAGAGCCCTTTGGTATTGAAACAGGGCTGAAATCCTGGAGCCACTCGGCCATCCAGTGAGAGAAAGATTTCTCTATTCTGTAGAAGATTCTCGATCATTTGGAGATATGCCTGGGGCACTGGAGTTTCTCCAGTATACTGAGTAACACATTGATATGCACACAGTCAAAAGCACCGGCAAAGTCGAGTTGGACCACAACTGGCCAGACCATTTTATTCCTGCGTACATGATCCACTACGAGGTGAAACCGACTGATGGCTTCTGCAGTCGAGCTCCCCTTCTTTGCAAATTGGAAGGCTGACAGTTTATCAATAATGATCTTCTGTATGTCTTCTTTGATGAGATTTTCGATTGTTTATATCAGTAGTGGAATCATGGAAATAGGTCAGATTCCCCAGCTCACATGGCCCCTGGGGTTTTTGAGGAGGGGGACCATTGCGATGGGGTAAATCCCACTAATTTCCTGACTGCCATCAGCCAGTATATCCACCATCTTCTTAACAATCGGTATTGTGAATGAGCTCAGGTGGAGCAGAAGGAATTTTGGGATTCCATGCAGCCCAGGATGTGTGCCATCAGGAAAGGCTCTAAGCATTGCCAGGATTCTGGCCTCAGTTATTTTGTGTGGTGTATTTGCCATGGAAAATTTTCTCCTAATTCTGTTAACACCATTGGGATTAAATTTTTTAATGTAATGCTGTCTGATCCTGAGCAGCACGGATGCACCAACATATTTGTTGCCATCTATCTCAATTGAACCTGGTGCCCTGGATTTGCTGTTGGTTCCAAGGGCCCACTTGAGATAACCCTGGGTCCAGCAATGTTGGTGTTCAATGAATTGCTGAGCTCTTTTAATAGAGAGGTATTCGGCAACCTCCCTCTGTATAAGACGTATTTAATTTTCAGTTCAATTATTTGGGGAACATTATGAGCCTCATATGGCATATGTTGTATTCATATATGCAATATGGTCCAATTCACTAATTAAGCGTACAGGGCCCCTGGACTTCTGAGTGGATATATTAATGCTGTCAGCAAGGGATTTAGTGAAGAGCCTCCAGCCTCTTATTGCAGGTAGGGACAACAACTTAATTCTATTGAAGGCAATGTATGACTCAGGTACTAATTTAGTGGTTATGTTCAATTTAGTTAGCATGCGGGTCGTTCTTTCTAGGGAGTTTGTAGGTTGATCATCATTGAGTGCCAATATTTTGACAAGCACAGCATGATGATCCGAGAAGGCAACAGGGCATAACTTTGCCTCCATTCCCAGGATCAAAGTTGGGATACATATATCAGGTCAATCAATGAATGGGCTGACTTAGTATAAAAGGAATAATCACCTTCATGGAAAAACCGTTTACCACTCATAAGAGGCTGGCTAAGATGGCCTGTATATTTGGCCTGGAATTGGTCATATTTGTGATTATAATCACCAAGTATTAAGGTTGGGAAAGGGCTGGTTCTCAAGGTGCTATTGATTGAGTTTATAACACTAAATACAGTTTCAGGGTCCTTTGGAAGGTACAAATTTACTATGTTAAATGAGTGGCCTTTATCTTGTACTATTGGAATTAGACAATTTAAATTGATCATCAAAATTTTGAAGAAGGAGATGGATGATTTTTTATTTATGATTATAGCTACTCCGCCTGATGGAGTATTAGAAAAGGAGTAGTGTAGGTAACCCATAGTCTGTAGTAGATAAATGATTTTGTTATCAGATCGAAGGTATAATTTAGTTTCGCATAAGCATAGTATGTCTGGGTTGTGCTGTTTGAACTAATGTATCAGGGCATATGGCCTGTTATAACAAATATTACCTTTAAAAATATTTGCAATTTTTAAAATTTTATACAATAATCCTGTATTTACAAAATAACCAAAAATACACATATATTATCAGTACACACACATGTAAGAAATGACATTAGTCATTTAGTTATTAAAACTAATTGCTATTAAAATGTAGATAAACCTAATGTTTTAACTCTTAAAACAAAATACAAGTCTTCAATTCTATGAATAACTTTCAAAAAAGAATGCTAAATCTACCATATATATATATTTAATTAAAGATAATAAAAAAATAAGAGAAAAACCAAAATCGCGAACTACTTTCATTAAAAAAGATCAAAATAAAAACAAATTGCGAATTGCTAGTCAGTATCTCGGTGTGTTCACAATAATTTAAACTAGATAGAATATCATTTAACAATTTTAAAATAATCACCAATCCATACAATCAATGATGTATAAAAATTAACGTTTTTTTTTTAATTATATATATATATGACAATCACAATTCAAGTCTAACTAAGATGGAACAATATATATATATATATATATCAATGCATCTTTCACCTTAGCTCTATTATATCACAGACATCCATCAGCAAAGAATTCAAACCAACCTCTCACACACACACTTCACTTTTCAAGCACATAAGGCATACATAATGTATGTTATAATTTAATTTAATGTATACATTTTAGATATGCTTAAACTTAACTTCTATATTAGACATATTTCAATTATCTATTCCATCACATATTCCTGAAACAAAAATAGTGCTTAATGGGATTAGGTGAAGAAGTAACAAATATGTTAGGGGTTTTTGCAATTAAAAAATTGATTTGACACTTTATTTCTTATATATTTATATAAATAATAAAATAAATAAGTAAAGATTGTATTAGACGGGGTATGAGCACAGACTTTCACATGATCCATCACTCTCCACACTATCTCATAACACTGATACACCCGAACACACATATGTCGAAAAGATAAATAATCACCAATATACGTATTTCATGCTAAACCAGCAATCATCAGTTGGTCCTATAAGCCGATGATTATAAAAGATGGGGTGGAGGTAAATATGTTGATGAAAAAAAAAGTGTAGAAAGTGAAAGAATACAAAAAATTGTTTGGAATTACATATATATATAATGTGAAACGTAGTATGAATAGCATTAGTGAGAGAACTTATTGTTATTTATACTAAGATCTTTAATAGATTAGTGAAGAAGGCAAAAGGAAAATAAGATTTTGAAGTAAAGATATAGTTTATTTAAAGAGGAAGGGGGAATACTGAGTATTTGTTCTTGGACTGCAGAATCTTGGGAAAAGATCCGGGATAAAATGTGTAAAGATAGTGGGAAAAGTGAAAGATAAGAAGAAAAACAAGGTAGTAATTTGGTGATTTTTTTTTTGCTTAGGACTTTACAATAAAATTGGGAATCTAAGAAGAGGATAGTGGAATTAAGAAAACAGCTTTTATTAAAATAGAAGTAGGACAAAAATGAGATGTCTTAGAACTAGAAAATGATTTGGTAATAAGGAATAAGATGTGTTATTGTGATATATATAATTGTTCTATAGAGAAGAGGGTGATGCGGACATATTTGTGTTTCAAAGATTTATATTTACAATCATTGGAAAACTCATTTCTAGTATAATAATAGTACTAGTAGTATTATCATTATTGTATTTTTATCTTTGTTTTCTTTTTGGAGTTGTAAAATCTGTATTCATTTATAAGTGGTTATTCATGAATAAACAATCCTATATTTAAAATCCCTATTTTCTCTGTGACAGATCTGACTGATGAATGTTTCTCCACAAGGCTGTCATGTGTCAAATTCACAACCAGTCTGCCATTAATATATTATAAAAATTGTCCGAAACTGTCACATATCAAATATAATAGGTATATATTTTAAATTTTAATTTAGTTTTATTAATACCTTGCCGGGTACATTTCTGAACTGCACCAAACAGGCTGGGTTTTTCAATAATGAATTTCTCACATTTATATAATATTAAAATCTTTTGTCTAATTTACATTAAATCTTAAAAAAAAAAAAATTGTTAAAGCAATCAATTCAAAAAAAAACTTATTACAAAAACAATGGCCTTATTAAAAAAAACTATTATGTTTGTTTATAATATTGTCATTCCACTATTAATAACCATAATTTTTATATAAAACAGTTGTCCATAATTATTAAAAATCTTTAAAAAAATTTATTAAAGGAATCAATTAAAAAAAAAGAAAAGATGGCCTTTCCAAGGGAGTGTACATCTAGTATTTAATCATAATTTGCATAAGCCAAAACCCAAAAATAAATCAACAGTGACTGCTTTTACTGGGAAGC
Organism: Epiperipatus broadwayi; assembly: GCA_028023455.1. Classification (NCBI taxonomy): domain Eukaryota; kingdom Metazoa; phylum Onychophora; class Udeonychophora; order Euonychophora; family Peripatidae; genus Epiperipatus; species Epiperipatus broadwayi. Next base: position 11,337,156 of record JAQFVV010006201.1, read on the forward strand.
AATATATATATAATTTTGATGCGTATTGTCATAACTACTATAACAAAATATTTTCGCATGCAAAGTTTTCGATTTAGGTTTGAATTATAACAAAATATTCCTAGCAAATTATGCATATGATGCGCTGCCTTAAGGCGTTAGTGTAATCTTTGATTTTATTTATTTATTTATGTTTCTTTCATGCTTGCATTAATTTGCCTATCATAATTTTCTTATGCAGCTCTTGAGACTATGTTATTGATCTAATACAACTTTTGATTTTTCTATATATGGTTTGCATACCACATTTATATGTATACTTTATGCTATCACTGATTTCTCTTGTATCTACTCTAAGGTGTAAATAAAGTTTTAATTTTGAAAGTATAACAAAATATGTGAAAAGTTGCTTGGAAATTTATTATTTTTGAATAAACTTTAACTTTGTATATATAATTTTCTTTACAAGATGATTACAATATCACAATGTCTATTTAAAACAAAATATTAACATGCAGTATAACAAATAAAAAAAAAAAAAGAGAATTATGAAATTGTTTAAAGAACAGTATCTAATTAAAAGCACACTATGCAGTAAAATATTACTTATAAGTGAAAACAAAAATGTTATATTTAAAATCTATTTAAAAAATATTTCTGAAAAAATAAATTTTAATAACTTAACATAAAATCAGTTATTTTATATTGTATGTATGTTCTCATGTCCCACACATATATATTATTTAATTGAGAGAAAATTTATATATATATATATAGATTTATGTGTACATATATTATATGTATAATATATAGTTGATAAATTAATAAGTAGTGAATGAATATAATGTTGTAAGAAATGATATTTTAATATGTTATTTTTCTTATTAAATAATTAATATATTCAGTTATTTAGTTTTATTTCTGTAAAATAAAACATTCAGAAAGTGTAAAATAAGGCAATCAGATTAGTAGATTAAGAGATTGGGATTTGAAAATGTACACATGCAAAAGAGTGTGAAAGAATAAGAACATCTGTATAAACACAAAAACGCTTTTACACCTATTTGTAATGGCTATAGATTGCCAGCTTTGTTGTATTGTTTTTATCTGTATCTAAGTTTTTTTTTTTTAAGAGAGAGAGGTGCTTTGAGGAAATAAAGGTGATTATTAATTTTCTTGTAAAATCGCGATAGTACATCAATCAACAATAAATAATTTTAGAATTAAAGAAACAAGCAAGTCAATTGATTCATGTTTATCTTAACAGTATCTGCAATAACTTTCTTTTTTTTTTTTATGGAGCAAAGACAAGCAGTCTGAAAATTCAAACTCAGGACATTTATAAGAAGTGAAAGTGATCGGGTAACTATGAACTTTCTTTAACATTTTATTCGTACTTATTAAAGGTAAACCTTAATTTACTGGTCAAAGCAATTTTTCTTTTGATACAGAAACATTAAAGACTTGTTTATCTATAGTTATTTGCAATATCACACAACATAGCACAAACATAGTTTAAATCTTTAAACTTAAATTTTTCATTACTTTTTTTTATTATTTTTTTTATATTATATATTGTAATGTTGAAATGTTTTTTTTTTTTAATTGTTCTTCAGTTGTTAATGATAATGAGCAACCTATAAATATATGCATTTATAATGTTTTTTTTTATTTTATCTTGTTGCATATTAAAATTAATATCATGTATTTTATTTTATTTTGCTAAAAGGTTGCAAAAATATTTTTATATATGTAATTTGTGGGTATACATTTTAAACATAAATGTTAACATTACCGAATGTGTGCATGGGTAACTGCTTATACAAACATGTCAAGGAATAGGTTATATATAAATAGTTTAAATATGAGAAATTATAAAGCAAGGCTTACATATGAATGGAAGTAAAATAAAACACACAGGATACATATGAAATTTATTTTATGATATAATAAGTTAGGAAAGACTTAAGTAAGCATTCCATAAAATGTATTTTTTAAGCCAGCTTATTTTAAAATATCCAGAAATGACAAACCTATATATTAAGTTTATTTGCTTGTGCTTATATAAATTTTTATATTAAATTTTGTATTGAATTAATGTAATAATAAGCCATTTATTTAATTATTGATTTGATTTTAAAGAAAGAAAGAAAGAAAGAAAGAAAGAAAGAAAGAGTAATAGTATTAATAAAATATAATTATATATATATCTTAATTGGTTTTCCGAGTTCTTATTAAAAAAAATATTGCTGTGTTTTTCTTGTCTTGATTCTATCATTTTAATTCATCATCATTGCTCGCAGTTATTAATTATTATCATTCGTAAATATTGAGCAATCACTTGCAAATATTAAGCGCTCGCAAAAGGTTAAGTAAACTAGAATGTTAATTTATCTTTGGGTATTTAAGGATTATGCTTGATAATAACCAAGTTTTAATAATTATAGGTGTATAAAGAAAGCTAAAATTATATATTGTGTCCATGAGTTTTGATCATCCTTATCAAAGATGGATATCGTGTTATTGGTTAAAATGTTTCAAATAATGCTATATAAGAGTTATGATCGCCATCATCATCATTAATATATGTAGTAAATAAAGATTTATAGAAAGTTGAATCTTATGCAAAGAGATTCATGATGATCATTCATCATCACTAGTATTATTAAATCCTAATCTTAACTATAAAAGTATTTTAGTAAATAACTATAAACTTATAAGAATGCTAGTGAATGTAATATTTAAATCCCCGTCTGAAATAGGATAATTTTTAATAGATGCCTATAGGTTTATAAAGATAAATTTATTGTTGTGAGTTTATTAATAAGCTATGGCTGGTATCATCACTATCACTATTATTATCATTATTATTATCATTCATTCATCATTATTATCATCATCATTATCACCTTTATATTGTGATAATTTAGTTAAATGGCCATCAATATTAATAATGGTTTTCACGATGCTTGTTTAGAAGCCATTAATAAGATGATACTTATCTGTTCATCAATATACATAAAATGAGCTAGCAATGTCTATAAGAATCTTTGATCTATAATATAAATTTTGGTAATATTGGGATCTTGTAATTTTATCGATATAGATAAAATGTAAGAATGTCATTTTTCCATTAGTCATCCAAGTCATGTGTGATAAAAATGTACCGAATGAGTTTGAACTCGGTACACTCTAAACAGATATTTATCTAGATTTAAAACAATCTAGTGGCGCTCATGGGAAAACACATATACTTAGCTAAACTGAATAAAGAGTGATATAATCCCTTTCCAACTTCCTAATATTAACTTTATATAATATATATTTTATAAGTTGTCATGAATAGTACCAGTGTGTGCATGTGACTATGAATGGTCTTATATGGTTGGAAAGAAGAATAGGAAGGATTCTTTGTTAAAAGAACCTAGTATGGGAGATAAGCATAAGGCACTCCAGGAATCTCAAAGTGGGTGATTTTATTCAGTTGCTATATTTAATATTCTTTTATTTGATGACAATGGCCAGTATGTTTTATTGTTCAAATAACATCCCCAATATTTAGATATTATTAAATCTTTAATGATGATAGTTTTAATTGTCATTGTTATTATTTTATATGGAGAAATGAGATAACTTATGTATTTCATTACTAATGTGACAGAATTAATGTTTGGGATAGTTGCAATCGGGCTATAATGTTATATTTGGTTATTGAATTATGGCAACTATCATTTCATCACTCATCTATTTATCTATACTGTGACAATGTTTACTTGCTGTTACAAATAACAGATTAGATAAACATACATGTTAATAATGGATCATTTTCTATCAATTTATTATTTAATTCTGTTACAAATGTCCTTCTTTCCGATACAAATGATTTCATTACCGTTACAATATATAAATAAAAATTGTGAAGAAAGGATCCCTAAACTACAGTAATAAAAGGATATAGCAGCAATGAGAATAAAATAGAAAATATTAAATATCAAATAAAATATTCAGAAAATAAAATTTTGATTTATTTAAAAATGGAAAGAAAAAACTGAAGTGGAAAAAAATAGCAGTATGTCATCAAAAGCAGAATTTTAAAAATAACACAATTTATTTTTAACTGAACTCTGCCTTTTAAAAAAAGTGTTTTAAAAAAATAAATTAACATTATTCTAAATAAAAATGTTCAAGTATTCTCTTTAATGTTGGAGTGAACAACTTTATCATTACATTGGAACATTTCACATTTTGACAAATCTCTCTCTCTATTGAAGTTTTAATTTAAAGTATAATAAAATAGATATGAAACAGAAGTTTTACTAAAAGTAAATTTTAATAATGTGTGAAGTTTAACTTTTTTTTTCCTTTGATCTTCTAAAGATAATAAAACTTTCTAGGACACAACTTTCATTATAAAAGAAAATAATAGGTCAATGGCTTTATAGCTCCGCCATTGATTTTAACCATGAAGGGCAATACATACTATGATGTGTGTATGTATTAATCATGTAATAAAATGCATATCAGAATGAGTGATTTTAATCATAAATCTATGATTGTGTGACAACTGTTAGTTTATATCGGAGGAATGTAATCTGTGGATTGCAATCCATCAGGTGTTTGAGTAAAAACTGTTTTGGATAAGGATAAGTTGTTTTTTTTTTTAGAAATAATTTTTAAAAATCACTTGACAATAAATTGTTTTGTATGTATCATCATTTTTTTGTAATTATAAGATTTGTTTCAAAATTTTCATTTGAAATCATATATGCTTAATACTAAAATATTAAAAAATATAAATTTGTATATTAATTAAAACTTGGAATGGTCGAGTGGTCAGCACAGCTGCCTTACAAGCAGTTGTCCTTGGTTTGCGGGTTCACTTCCCGGCCGATGCTTTGACACATGCGCAGTAATGAAAGTGAGAATGCTTGAATCGTCTAAAATTGCTAATGTAGAAGACGAAGCAGCGCTCACAGTCGGATAAAAAGTTTTCCACAGGAAGTGCTAAACTATACAAGTTAACCAAATCATACGGAGGACGTAATAGAAATTATCATTATTACTACTGTTATTATGTTGGTGAAGTTAAAGCATATATATTCTAAACGTTTACTCTTGAGAATTTTTTTATTCATGTTAATAAATAATATTGTATACATGTCTCAGTAAACTGTTGGGAGTGCAATATTTTTAAGCAATTCTCCTAAATCTAGGAAAATACTTTTTTTTTTGGAATTGAATTAAATTTTTAAAAATAGATAAAAATCATATGAAAATATGAATTGTTTTTGTATGTATTATAATTTTTTTGTAATTATACGATTTGTTACAAAAATTTCGTTTAATACTAAAATACTGTATTAAGAAATATAAATTTGTATATTAATTAAAACTATTTGTTTTATTATGAATATCCAATTTATGTATTAATTAAAACTATTTGTTTTAGTATGAATATCCTTACATATTTATATTTTAGATAGGGTGAAAACAAATAAAACAGTGTCAAATTTTTATCAGAAGAAGGAGGTCGTAAGTATTAAAAGGGGATTGCAAGTGTAAAAGTGCTGCTCACCATTTGTTTATATAAATGTATGTGCATTCTGTATTTAAATACAGTCTAAAGAATTGATTACAGAGGGCGTGGCGCACGAAACTAAGAAGACTCTCACATCAGCTCAAGAAGAAGTTCAAAGTATTGTAAGAAAAATTTTAAAAGATTTCATTTCGATTATTCTAGGCCCCAAGATTAAGTTACAATCTTGTAGCAGAGCGTTTTTTAGTTTTTAATTTGTTTATTAAGTGTCCAAAATTAATTAAGTGCTACGGAGAAGGTTTTATAACCTTCCCAAGATGGATGCTGACTGTCAAAGTCAGAATAAGCAAGCATTCAGCAGTATTAAATTTAATGACATATTGAGAAGTGATCAAGTAATTCTGGAAGTATTTAAACAATCTAAATCAATTAAAAATAGTTCAGAAAGATGTTTAGAGGTGAAAGAACTAAAGGAAGTTCAGAAAAAATGAAATTTGAGGGAAATAAAAAACTGTTTTAAAGAAAAATTCAAACGGTACCAAAAATACGGTAGATATTGGGCTAAAGATCAAGTCTGTTATACCTGATGCAACGTTAATTTTTTTACAAAAATTAAAAGATATCAAAGAAACAGATTTGAAGTTAGCTCCTCACCTAATAGTAAATTCCACATGGAATCTTATTAATATTGGACATTAAGTAATTTAATGGTTTATAAATGTATTGCCAAATTTAATGTTATTTTATAATTTTTTCTTTATTGTAAACATAGTTGAATAAACCTGTTTTTGATACTAAAGATCAATGAAAACATTGAGATACAGCAAATTAAAGTTGATACAATGAAACATAAGCTAAATAAATATTAATGATACTGCCACGTTTCATGGAAATTTATCAGAAAATAAAGTTGTGGGCGGGTCCATCACAAAACTACTAAAATCTAAAACGATAATTAAAAATCACGGGAATTTTGTCACAAGAGAGAGCGCTGTGCCCCAAATTCATGATATAGAAGCAGAACTGGAACGAAACAAAGACGAATATCACCAAAGAGACTCTACATTGACTAATACAAGAATAAATACTGAAGGACAAACTAAAAACCTCAGGAAAAGTACACAAAGTAATTATCTAGACAAAACCATGACAATTAAAAGCCAAAGCTTGGAAAAAAATAGGGGAAAAGCTACAGAAGCCCAGAAGTATCCAGTTGAACCTGCTGGTGAGAGCAATAATGCAGAACTAACACTTCCAATGTTTGCAGAAAAGTTAAAAAAGGATATTAAGACTTCCAAATGGCAAGGTTTCAAAACCCCATATGCCAATGGCTTTCAAATGGAGCAGGGAGTTATGGGCCTTGAGACAAAGCTAGAGCTAGTGGTCAGAGGTCATGAAAACAATCTGAACAATGCAAAGTATGGGAAAACTAGTCAAGTTGGCATCTCCCATGAGAATAAATTTGAGAATGGCTTAATATATCATAATGGTGACTCAAGTACAAACAACTCTAATCAGGATAAAAATAATTTAATTCCAGAAGACTTTCAATCAGTCAATGATGAATTTAATAATAGAATTCCTCAGAAATTGTTTAATTCCTTTCTTAGCTTCCGGAATCAGTATACTTTAACATTGAGCACAACGAATAAAAAATGTGAACTTTTCATATTTCCAAAAAATGAGCTATTTGTCTTAATCAAGGACTTAAATATCATTGATTCAATAAGAAGGGTCTACTATCACCCTAACAAAAAATATGTCACACTAGAATTTGAGAACCCTTTAGCCAAAGAAAGATTCAAAAGATCTCAAATGTTTCTAGATGGAAAATATTTAGTGAAAATTGAACTGGAAAGACCAAGATTGATAACAAGTATGGTGCGGAATTGTCATGTGGCATTTGGAAAAGATGAATTGCAGGGACTATTAGTACAGTTTGGCTCTTTTGAATGGTTCACTTTCCTAATGAAAAGAAGAGCAGGGATTCAACTGCCATCCAATAACGCAATATTTACAATGAGGCTGACTAAAGGTATCACTCCACTGGATATACCATCTATTTTTGAGCAGAATAAAAGCCCAATATACATAGTAATTCAAGGAATTCAACCACAGTGTTATGGATGTGGAGACACTGGCCATTTAATTAGGGCCTGTCCAAAAAGAGTATGCACAGAAAGTGGGGAAAGCTATAGTGGATTCCACAAATGTACAATAACATCAAGCAATCCTTCACTTATATATCAACAATTAGAACTAAAATCATAAGAATCTCATTTAAAAGATAACGTGAAAGCAAATAAGGTACATTATAAGGAAAATCAAGAAACCTTGCACAGTAGATTTGAAGATGGGACAAATGCGGGTGAAGCTGGAGATACAGCCAAAGAGATAAAGAAACCATCAGCACAGGCAGAACTGACCAACTCTGAATCAATACAATCTGAAGAATCTGAAGGCATATTAGAAGAAATAGGTCAATTAAAAGAAGCTAACATGTTCAGTGATACAGAACTAAGTGAGAATGGTTCAACTCAAATGGGTAAAATGACACAAGGTGCAAGTTTCAAGAGGAAAAATAAGAATGGCTCTGGCTCGCAAACTGATGGGCATAGTGTTGTGAGCTCAAACATCGAGCTATGTGGTGAGCAAGAAAAGAAAAGTGAGGGTCTCTCAAGGAGAAAGAGAAAAAGGAAAAGAAGACAGAAGAAGTTTGCTCAACAGGAGTCAGGGGATGAGATGGAAACTGAATCAGGTCAGATAGTCAATGACTCAGAGGTAATGGAATGTGATATTTTAGCTCAACCCATGATCTTCAAATGTATTGTTGAATCTAAAGAGGCATGTCTTTTTTGGAAGGGGCATGTATGTAGCAACCGCGAAGTAGGGCAGATAATTTCAGAAGAGGCAGATAATCCAGAGGAAAAAATCAATAACATAGAAGAGCAATGAATGATGAGGTTTGTAGTGACAGGTCTGGAAGCAGGCAAGGTGAAGTAGTGCAGGGTATCGTAGAAAAGTCTGATAATCCAGTCGAAGAACTTGATAATGTAGAAGAGCAATGGAGCGATGAGGCTCATAGTGACAGTTCTGGAAGCGAGGAAGTAGATGGCTATCCAAAGGAAATGCAGCAACAAATTAGTACTAGTCCTGTGTGTACTGATGAAACAGAAGAAATCACAGATGATGAAGAAATAAGCTCACAAGAGGAAAATTTTGAAGAAAACTCCGAACAGGAAAGCAATAGAAATTCAGACACGGATTAAAGTATGAATTCCATAAATGCGGTTTATACAAAGACATGGCAACATAGAAGAAGTTTTAAGGATCTGTGAATTAAAAAACTTGGCAATTCAAAGACTCTTATGAATCAATGGAGAAGACTAGGATGATTGACTGTAGTATGATCTAAAGATTCCTTTTAAACAAATGTATTTACATTATGTAATGGGTGATCAGTCACCTGCATTTTTTTTCCTTAATAAAAAAAAAAAAGAATTGATTGGGTTATGTTTGATCTCTTAGAATCTTAAAATTGGGCCAACATAAAAATAGTCTTGATTGCCATTTTTATACACTACACTAAAATAAATTTATTTACATAGATTTAAAAATAAAAAATATCTAGATAAATATCAATAAATTAATAGACCTCATTGAAATAAATGCTATTTTTCAATTTTGACTTTTTTTAAACTCCAAATGCACTAATTTGAACATTTCTTAGTAGAAAATAGCAAATAAATATTCACTAGTAAACTTTATATGTTAAATTTCATCAAATCTTACTAAACATAAACAAATAAAAGTATAATAACCAGCAAATGTCAATACTTTTTTTTTTCATATGTCATAGCATCGGCTAGGATGCGAACCCACAACCGTCTGCAACCAACTATTTGCTTGCAAGGTGGTTGCGATGACCTCTCGGCATACAACGCTTGATAAATGTCAATACTTAATCTCAATATTTCTAAAAATATTAGAATTGTCTTCCTAATATTCCATCAACCTGATCATAGCCCTATTAGTTTAACAAAATGGAGAGTAACAAACTAGAGATTGGAAGTATAATTTGACATCTTTAGTGTTCATGTACGACTTATTTTCTAATAAAATAACCAGTAGATTTTTTTGTTTTTTAGTGGTTTTGAATAACCAATGATACTGATATTGAAGTCATAATTCAAATTTGTGCACACATACACAAATCACAAATAAATATTACAAAAGCTATGAAAATATATATATATACTATTTTTTTAACAAAAAAAAGGGGGGGGATTGCATTATTTATAAAAAATTACTTTTGAATGCCAAAAATTTATAACAATTAAATAAAAAAATCAAAAAAATAATTTGAACAATATCAACATTGTTACCATTACAACAATTATTGGCATTCGTTGCATTGTGGATAACTCAAACCATAGATAACATCAAATTCTACATCAATGATTCTTATTTAACCTTTCCAAAACAATGGAACATTTATGATTATAAGAATTTATTCCATGATGGTGCTCGTACAGATGGAATACATATAATAATTATAAATTCAAATTTTATGAATTTCCATTAATATTTTTTTCAAATTACATTTTGGATGACGAATAAGTAGATATGGAAATGAAGAAGAACCATTTTGTCTTCAATCATTTCCTTCTACTTTTTTCTCTTAGCTTTTTTCATCAGCACAGTTTCCTCTCAACACCTTCCAAATTCCTATACAAACTCAAATCAGTAATAGTTTTTTTTTTTTTTTTCAGATTCTTTTCTGTACTGCAGTAGACTTAGTTTCATAGATATTTTTAAATTACTAACCAATTCTATAACTTCCTATTAGAATTATGTGCAACAATGTTTTTTAAGTTTAGTTTTAACTTAATTGATTTTTGTCCTTGCTGTATCCTACTAAATAACTGACAAAGGCAGAATTGAGATGGTAAGCTAAAAGTTTAATTTAAATACGTACAATTATATTTACACACACATATATAGCCTATTTAAGGTGTATTAAAATAATAAAAGGTCCTGGTGACCTGCACATAATAACCCTAGTCCTGCTTTTGGACTTATAGAGGCAGGAGTCTCTGACTTACAGTAATACCAGAACATATAGACCATGTTCTGGGGGTTTATATACCTTGCAAGATTTTTGGAGTCTTTACATACCTTACCGTATATGGCGTTTTCACATACATAGTATTTTTTTACATTTCTCATATACGGTGCTTTATACAGTTTTCTGACCTTATAAGGTCAGCTGTGCAGCTATATGACCTAACAATATTGCTATTTAATGATCATCACTTTGCTACATTTTTTGATTAAAGTTATTTATGTTTACACGTGATCGTTATACATTCTTATTCTACACAATCATCATATATAATTATTGTACAAAGTTATTTTTATTCTACATAATCATTATACATTTATTGTACAACAGACATATATATATACCTTGCTTGATCTTGAACACTGAAATCCCATTTTTCTTAGAATTATCATGAACATTGCACACACTTTTATTTTTTTATTATTTGCAAATATTCCTATAGCAACAAGTAAATCTAAAATTAAATACATTCCTTAATCTCTGATCAAATTCTCTTGTTGACAAATAAATTTATTAATGACATTTTACTAAGTTAATTATAATAATTTTCCCTCTCATCATTTTTCCATTTTCCTTTACATTACTGTCTTTAATCGTTTATGTTAAATTTGAGCTTGGCCAGGAGCAGTTCATGCTATGACAAAGGAGTTAGGACTTATGCAACTGCATTTCCATTCTTTGTGTGCACAGCAAACCTATTCCAATATCTTTTTCTTCATTGCTTGTTTATAAGTGGCCGTACAATATATAAACATGTAAAAATATTCTTCACATATATAAACTAAGACAAATAAATATAACCATGAATGACAAGAATGTTTAATTTAATATATATATACATAATGTGATTTTTTAATATATAATTTATTTTTGATTAATTTATCATTTATTTTAAAAAAAGTGTTTTAAAATACTCATTAGATGTCTAAATTCTGAAGGAAAAAAATAGGTTGTGGTATCACAATCTAATTTTGCTATCTTGATACACCTATTATTTTTAGGTGTGTTGTTTAGGTTGGACAAACATTGTTTAGATATACAAATCTTAACTTTAATTACAAAACTAGTTTATATATATATATATGTAAGAAGATACGCTAATGTGACAAAATAATATAAATCGTTTTTATGAATTACTATAATGTCCAAATTTTGGAGATTAATCCCAATAATCTTTATTAAGACTTTACTCATATTTGTAATAATATTTATTAAAAGAATTTAATACTACTTCCATAATTAATACTATATACATATTATCTCTATAAATCAATTAACAGTATTAGTCGAATTGAATAAAACTATAAATAATTTCAGTTTATATAAATGCAGAATCGTAAATTTGGAATGAATTTGAATACCAAATGTATATGTAAAAGTAAAGATGAAACTTTTTTGCATTTGTTCGAAGAGTGTAGTGGTTTTCGACAATTAAGAAATTGTGTTTTTGACTCACCAATATGATAAATAAATATATTCAGAGTTTTGAACCTCACAATGCTATGATTATAGCACATGCGCTGAAAACAATGTGGGCTGTACGATGTTCATTGATTTTTGATAACAAAAAATATAATTGGATAAAAAAAACTAGAAAATGATTGTGATAAATATCATTATCAATGTATAAAATATCTGCTAAAAAAACTAATTGAAAAAATATGGGGTGGATTATTCCCTACTGTATGTAAAATATGGAAAAGTGTTTATTAGTAAAAAAAAATATTTTATAGTTAAATTGTAAAAAAAAAAAAAAGTTTTTTGTAAAAAAAAAAAAAGTTTTTTGTTAATATGTAAATATTTGTTTTTTATTGTTTGTTTTCTATTAATAAAGTTAATTTACTTAAAAAAATAAACTCTCCATGCCATCTCATATTGCTGACTCATCTGATCATACACATGTTGAAAAGATAAATAAGTTTGAAGCCTGTCCATTAAAGTATGAAGATTGGCTATCTTAATATAAAGCGGAGTACTGATTGCCTATATATATATATGAGGATAGTAATCTGGACCAACTGATGATTGCTGGCTTAGCATGGAATACGTATATTGGTGATTATTTATCTTTCTAACATGTGTATGATCAGATAGGTCAGCAATGTGAGATGGCATGGAAAGTTGAGGGCTATGTGAAAGTCTGAGTTCGAATCCCCTATATTACATTATATATGTGCAGGTGTGCGTAAGCCTGTACAGTGTATTAATTTAAAAATAAATAAATGCATAAACAAAACTATTTACATATAAACAAGTGTAAAGGTGATGTAACGCATAGCTACTATATTTTCCAGTTGAGTCATAGTCAAGATCAATAAGCAGTACTTAATTATCAATATAACTTGGACAACAAAAGAAGTTAATGGTAATACTTTGATTAATAATTGCAATTAAAAATTAATTTATTAGTTTCCGAATTATAAGATAACAGACAAAAAGATCCTTTATATATAAAATGTGCATACAAGTGCATATAAAAATATATTTGAAAATATTATATACAGTAAAGTTACATTATTTATTGTAATCAATATAAACAACTTCAATTACAGACTATCCAAAAAATTGAAAAACGAAAACAAATGTAAATAAACAACAACAAAAAAAACCAACATCATTAAAACATAAATTTAACAAATTTTACTATATAATAGCAACTATTTTATCTTCCTGAAATGCCAGACATGATTATGTTTAAAAAATATTGGTTGGTCAGCTTACAATAAAAGCATATACATTTTATTTTTCGATTTAATATTGTTTTCAAATTAATGTATAGAATTTTGTGTAATAAAACATTTTCTAAGCATAATGCTAAAAGTTCTATGAAATTTAAGAAAATTTGTATAAATCACTTTTCTTAAGTAAAAAAAAAATTGTTTTAATAATGACAGAAAAAACAATTGTTAAGTGTTAAAGTTTGAAAGATTTAACTAAGAATCTGAAATGGGAAATGGCAAGTAGGGATAACTAAAGAGATTCGAAAGAGAGGCCATAATTTGTTGGATGAAATTGTTATTACATTTCTATAGAATAAAATTAGTATCCAGAATGTGTTTATTTGCAATGAAATTTTGATATTTTGCTGTTTATTTTATTTTAAAAAATGATATAGTACAGTATGTTTATTATTATTATTTTTACTTTTTGAGTAAATGTGAATAAACGAAGAAACACATAGTTAATATGTATAAATCCTCAATTTATTATTATAACTACATTATTTTTTAAATTGTTAATATTATAATCTTAGTTTATATATGCATACAATATATGTGTGTGTTATACATATGTGTATGTTGAAAAATACTGTTTATGTGCAGTTATAATCATAGCATATCAAAATATTAGCTATTATATGTGATATCATAAATAAGCTATAATTATTTCCTAATAATAACAAATCACTAAAACTCAGCTGAAATAGTATAAGATAAAAACAGCTATTCACTTGTCTATCATTAATGTAAGGTAGAACAATCAGTGATTACCAAATGCATGTAAAATGCTTATCTGTAGTATTTGAAACCTATCTTCAGACAAGTTTCAGAATTTTGCCTTTACCAATAAGTTCTAAACCTCAAAGTTGGAAGAAATGCACATGTGCATCCAACTACTTATGAAGTACATTGATAAAATGAAAACTTTTAACAGATTTGAACTTCCATTTCCATTCCTTCCAATTTTGAATTTTGAGCAATATTCATAAAAATAAAAGCCAGAAACAAGTCTGAGGACATTTTAAAGATAAGGATTATAAATGTATAACTTTTGTATATGTAAGATACCGATATTTTGTTAATACTCATAATTTTTTTCAAAATTATGTATATAAATATGTATATAACAACTTTATGGCACAGTTTGTTAGTACAACTGCTTGTCATACCTATAGCCTGTTTTTGAACTTAAGATGAAAAGGCATTAAAACATGTTAACATTCTCATCAGATTTACATGTTATTTCCAGAAAACCAGCATTTAGACAATGGAATTAGTCATCCAACAGGAATAAAAAAAAAAACAAATAATTCATCATCATCATGGAGTAATTATCCCCAGAATGGTGATTAATAACATTCATTTTTTATGCAAAAAAATTTTTTTGAATAGAGCTTTATCCTATAATGGGCTATCCAAATATACTTTCATATATATTGGAAAGTCTGCTGCAGCATAAGTTTCTACAAGAAAGAAACCTTTTTTGAACTACATTAAACATTTTAGAATGATTTCTATAAGAAATGGTATTGGCTGACATAGCACATATGTGCATGAGATTTCAGAGCTGTGTACTTTGATTAGAGTACCAGACATCATTTGTCATGTTTTATAAAGCTTAATTATCAATTTAGTTTGCTTATCTGTTTATTTGCACCAATAGCAATCAAAATATTATATGTAATTTTCCTAATTACTCTACTGTATTGAAAATAAGAGGGGTTAAATGTTATTGATCATATGTAAAAAAAAAAAAAAAAAACAGACTAGAACTAAAGAAGAATTGACCTTTTTAACTTTTTTATTATTATTATTATTAATTCATCTTTTTTTTTAATTCTATGGAAAGTGCAAAAATATTAACGTCTTTGGAAAGAGACAAAAAAAAAAAGAATGCTACTATTGGGGGGGGGGTTTCCATAAATAGTCAATCAATATACTCAATATGGGTTAATTGATGATTATTTTCCATTTTTACTTTTTAATGCAAAAAAAATACTAAAGAAAACACTGCATAAATTTTAATATAAATATATTGTAACGTGGACCCCTCTATACTACCATGAGCAGGCCACACTTGGTCACAACTATAATTAGCTTATTAGCCCAATCATGCACTATAATGAATAAACTGATGAACATTATCAGTTTAAAGCCATTGCTGATAATGTTAATTCCACACAGTAATATTTCCTGCCATCATATGAATATAAACCATAATATCTAAGGTAAGTAGAATATTTATTAGTTTTGCCAACTATATTACTAAAGATCCAAAACAGTGCACTAGCAACTACATTAAACTTATACCATTCCTATTAGCTATGGATCACAGCTTTGGGGCTCATAAAACCCAACCCTTGATGAGGCAGCATCTGCATCATTATATAACAATAATATTACACTAACATTTCTTTTCTTTTAAATACACATACAAAAATTAATAATATATTTTAATATCCAGATGCCATATCAAGGTTGAAATTATGTATGTGAAGAAAAAAAAAAAGATAATGCACTTGTATAAAGAAAATTACAAAATATAAATAGACATCTTACTCTAAAGTAAATACACACATATATTTAAATATAATATATATTACATAATACATATATAATGTAAAGAAATAAATTACTATTGGTTAATAATTTATTTACATCTATAAATATAGTGACAAAATAAATAATTCTTAGTTTGAGTTCTAGTTTATCATTCTTTTGACTTTTGTCTTTATCCATTATATATTTGTCAGAAAAATGTAGTTATAAAAAAAAATATGACACTTGGATCCAGCTACGATAATCCTTCAAATAATTTTTTTCTTACTTCTCATTAGTTCATGGAGTTTTACAATGTATTTCTCATCTGTTCACATAATTTTGATGGACATATATTATTTTTCATGGAGTTTGAAATGAATTCTTCATTCAGTAATTACTCTTATGCATTTTATAATCACACAAATTTACTCATGTATTTTTTTAATAAAAATTGTGAAATTTTGCCAAAAACAAAATGGGTCATGACATTTTTTAATGATCAGTCTGTGTTTTGTTCATCATTCTCAGTAAATTTTTCTCTCTTGTTAAGACACACTTAAGTATTAATGTATGATAGAGCTGAAGCAGAGCAATATATATTTTGCTTCATGCTAGGCATCATTTTCTTTCATGGAGCACCAAGTAGCCATGAACAAACTACAAAAGTTCTCTCAATAAGTCATTTGTTTAATATTTATCTTATATATACATACAACGTAGAGATCCATTATATATTTTAAATATTATTTCATACACTCTCTTATTTTCTAATCTTCAAAGTGTATATCTGTGTTTTGGTGGTTTTCACAAAATATAGACTGATTGACTGAACTAAATTTTTTTACTGACAGCCTTTTATAAATCATCAACTTCACATGGTCACCATTTGTTGTGCTTTAAAACAGGCAAAACTCTCTACACGTATTGCCACTCAGTGCAAACCAGAGTAATCAATGGATGCCAGAAGGCTTGTGCATAAAATCCCCATCTAGTGCCTACTTATCCAATATCTCCAGACTAGTTTCTGGCATGTGGCCTTCGTCAGTGAGGAGCCTTGGATCTTAGAGCACTGCACCTAGATCTCCATCTAGAGCCTACTCATCCAATATCCCCGGACTAGTTTCTGGCTTGTGGCCTTCATCATTGAGGCATTGACTAAGGCCACAAGCCAAAACTAGTTTGGGGGTATTGGATGAGAAGGCACTAGATGGGGATTTTATGCACAAGCCTTCTGGCATCCATTGATTACTCTGGCTTGCACTGAGTGGTGATCCGTATAGAGAGTTTTGCCTATTTTACTAAGGTTATCAACATAATTACTTCAATTCAATTCTCCATAAAATGCTTGCTTAATTAGATACTTACCTTAAGATGATTGTCAAGATCTGTCTTTTGATAAACATAGGAAGGACAATGTCATGATAACTAATCATGAATGGAAATTGAGAAAGGGAAAAGAAAAAACTATTATCATTAGTGTTATTTGTAATTAAACATATTTATCTTGCAATTCAATTTCTATTGCAGATTTGATAACTTTAAAAAATTGTTTCTCTTCCCCTCTCTTTATCCAAAGCTAATTTTTACAATCAGTGAATAAGATTTTTTTATTAATAGTAAAAAAATATTTGTTTGAGAAAAAATGCAATGAAACTTACACACACTTGAATAAAATGTTTATTTATTGGGGTGTTTAGAATTGAAATGCTAATCATTATTAATGTTATATTCTGCATAAACACTTTATTTACAGAGGATTTTAGAATTAAAATGCAATCGATTATTAGCTTACATATTTGACATTTACATTTAATGCATGATATAGCTACACATACGTAGCTACAATATATATAAGCAAAAGATTTTGCTGCCAAGATATTCATAAGAAGTTTGAGTACTAGAAGTGATAGAGGTGCAAGCATTGCATGAATTTTAATAAACACTCAATAAATTGTAATTGAGTCCTGTAAAATTAAGATCTAGAGAAAATAATTAGTAATACATGAATCAAACCTAAGAAACAAAAATTAAAATAGATTGTAGAAAATAGAGGATTTTAAGATTTATACAACTGGAATCAAAATTTTATCTATTCATAAAATTGAAAAACCACCAATAACTCAACTCAAAAGTGATTCATTATTAAAAACATTTAAAAGAAGCAACTACACAATTATATTAGATATCACGGACTTAAACATTCTAAACTGACTATTTTAAATATATATATGTATATATATATATATATTGTAGCTATAACATATCCAATGTGGCCCAGATTAATTATACTTCGAAGCTGCAGAGAGAAAAAAATGTGTTAAATAAAAACTATTGTGAACCTACTAATAAATATACAAACTGGCATTTGCGTGTGTGCATATATGTGCGTGTCTCTTGGGTAAACTGTCTAGAAATTAAAATAAAAGTTATTTTATTCATATGGTTATATTTTATAAATTTATTTTGTGATATATGAGAAATATAATGGTGAATTACATTGTAAAGGAAGAAAGGAAAAATGCTTTTGATAAGGGAAAGAATTTTGAATTGCATAGTGTCTAAAAATCAAAAGTTTGCCTTTCATGAAAATTGCGAAATGTGTTATACCCAAACACAGTTATTTAAACTCAAGTTTAATATATGCAAGATATATGGACACACATTTATATTTTCTGTAGACACACAGATTGATGAAATACAACAGGAATTGGAGCAAGCATTGACCCTGTCATGGTCCTTGGAGAAAGAAGACAATAATAGAGGAATAAAGTTTTTGGACTTATATATACAAAGACAGGGCCACATACTAAACTACAGATTGATGCTTAAGCCTTAAATACAAAAGCCATCGACCCTAGATTAATAACTCCAATATCACATAAAAATGGAGATTAAAAGGTTTTTTACACAGAAATCATACACTATACAAGTTTGAATACGACAAAAAGAACAACATTGAACATCACACTAATGATCAAAGAAATAAAGAATATAATCATAATAAAATCATAAATACTATAAAGAGATTCTATAACAAGTTAAGAAACCCTCACCCCAAGCAACAAGTGAAATCTAAAAAATGGATATGCCTACCTTAAAATCCAAAGATTGCACATAAATTAAAAAATTATATGCAAAGATAAATTTAATATAAGCTTTTAAACCCCTCCATCATTTAACCAATAAAACAATAACTCTAAAAATACTTTAGCAAACAAATCAGCTCATCAAGTTTTCTATAAAATTACGTGCAGCCAATCAGCTTCCAATGCTGCATTTTATGAAGAGTCAAGGGCCAACCTTTCAATTAGACTTGCCCAACACTGATATTTATACATTAGAGCCACCAGAGACAAATAATTTGTGTCAATATTTATAGAACTTGAGCAGAAGACTGGCCATAGATTCAAGCTAATAAAATCAGAGTGTATACAGAGAGAGAGGGGATAGAAAGCAGAAGATCAAAGATGCTTCTGCAATAGCTAGTGATGGTTTCTCTATTAACAAAAAAAAACAAGCATATCTATGTTAAAGAAATGAGCTATTTGAATATTCAAATTTAAATTAAACTTGAATATGTGAACAGTTAATTAAACATTGATTAAACACTGCTATAAATTTTTTTAATCATACTACTATATGCCATGAAGCATCATCATTGTCAACCATTATCAATTCAGTGCAGGATGACAATTTCTCCAAGTTCAATCCATTTTCTCCAATCTCTAGCCTCTCTTCTCATATTACCCTTGCACACTTTCATATTTATCCATCCATAACACATGTGGTCTCTTTTTGGATCTTTTACAATCACTTGGAATCCAATTTAAGATTTCAATTTTCTTCTATCACCATTTCTTCTAGCAATATGTCCAGCCCAACTCCACTTTAGTCTTTTAATTCTTTCAATGATGTCAGTAACACCTGTTTCTTCTCTTACTCATATATTGCATTCTTGATCTCTTATTGTTACTCCTAACATGCATCTCACTATACAACTTTGAGTGGTCTGAAGTCTGTGTTGCTCTTCTATCAAGTGTACAAGTCTCAGATCTATAAGTAAGAAATGGTATAACACATTTATTACAAACTCTTTTCAAACACATAGGCATATTTCATTTTAGTATTAAGTTATTTCTACCAAAAGCACTCCAAGTTTAATTCTATGATTAATTTCATCCATTACATTTCCATTTTTAATAATAATCTGCCCAAGATATTTGTAATTGTTAACTTCTTCTAACTCATCATAATCAATCTTTATTTTCAAGTTTTGAAAAAATCCATTGAACATTATTTTAGTCTTTTTTTAACATTTAGCTTTAGTCCTATTTTATTACTTTCACCTGATAACTCTTGCAACACATCGAGAAGCTCTAAAGCATTATTTGTAAAAACAACTACATCATCTGCAAAATCTAAATGACACTATAATTTCCATTTACTTTTATTCCTTTAGCTTCTTATTATAATCCACAAAATACTTCTTGGAGCAGTGCTGTAAAAAGTTTTGGAGATATGGAGTCACCCTGTCTTATATCCTTCTCAATGTTAACCTTCCTAATAATATTGTGTAATCTAATTGTGTCTGTTGCATTTTTATAAATATTCCTTCAGAATATGACAAAATTATGCTTTAATCACCGAAGAAATAATTATAGAATCAAATGCCTTTTCATAATCTACAAATCCAAAGCATATAGGCAAACAATATTCATTGGTTCTTTCTACATCTTCTCTCAATACTTGGATATGATCTACTGTACTAAAACCACTTTTAAATCCAGCTTGTTCTCTTGGTTGGTTGAAATCCAATGTTCTCTGTAGACAAGCTATTTCTTAGTAAAACATTTGTATAGAACTGATAAAAGCCTAATAAGTCAATAATTTCTAATATCTTCTTTATCACCTTTTTTAAATATTAATACTGCATTCATCCGATACCTGATACATCTTTATCATTTAAACATTTGGTATATAACTTTGCCAATTTTTTTTTCTATTTCTTCATCTGCTTTTTTTAATATATTGATTATAATTCTATCATTATCTAGAGCTTTTCCTTTCTTCATAAATTTAATTGCATGTCTCTGGGCAATTCAGAAGATATAATAGATAATTCTTGATAGAACTCTTCTACTCATTTCATGATATCATCTCTCTTTTTAGTAGTAGTTCCATCTAGTTTTCTTGTTGCAGATATAATTTTCCTACCCATACCAAAATGTTATTTTACTCACTTTTTATTCTCTTCTACAGTCTTCCTTGCTAGTTCACAATTATTATACTTTCTTATAACATTATCTCCTCATTTTTCTACTATTTTACAAAATTCGAGATATTTAATCATTTTTAATGAATCACTTTTATATATTTTCATATTTGTTCTTTTTTTCTTCCAAAATTCTCTAGTCTCAGTAGAAATTTGATGGGTCAATTGCTGCTTTTTTCTACCAGATATCTTTGTTGCAGAAATTTTCTTATTAATTTCATTCAAATCGGAAACATATTCAAAATCTACTAATACTTGAAACCTATTTGTAAGTTCTAATCTAAATTCATTAGAATGTTTCTGAAAATTAGAAATATCAACTGTAAATATTATTTTTCTTAAACATTTTTTGTCTCTCTAGTTTTGCAATTAACATGTATCTTGCATATTACTAATCAATGATCACTTCCTGTGTTGAATTTATTAAGAACATTACAATCTTGAAATATATATATTTTCTGTTAATCAAAATATAATTCACTTCTGTTGCACCTTCATTTGAATGTTTCCGTGTTCATTTACTTTTAACATTTTTCTCAAAAAGAAAAAAGAATTCATAATATAAAGTTTTTCTTTTTCTGCAAACTCCACAAGTCTATGTCCTCTCTCATTTTTATTACCATAACCAAATTTACCTCTAGTATTAAAGTCTCCTATAACAATTTTAAAATGTTGTTTAGTCTGACAATCTTTTGTACATCCATATAAAAATCTTCTATTACTTCATCACTATGAGAACTTGTTGGGGCATAAACCTAAATTATTTGCATTTGGTATCTGCTATTAAGTTGAATAACTAATCTTGCCACTCTGTCCGATACATCCTCTATCTCCACACTGTTGCTCTGCCACTTTTTGTTAATAATGAATCCTACTCCATTTGTACTTCCAATATTTGTGTATTTATAGTAGAGTACATGTCCACTTTTTAAATCAATTGTCTCTATCTTTTCTTTTAACTTCACAAAGTCCAATAATGTCCCATTAAATATAAGACAGTTCTTCCAATTCTTGCAATCTTCCTTCACTTAAAAGTGATCTGCAGTCCAAGTATCTAAATAAAAAATCATCATCAAATGGCAGCTTGGTCTGCAAACAAGGGATTCTTTGCACTTTCCGCCTTCAGCCACCAACCACTGCCTTGCTGGTGAATTTACAGCCTTCTGGAAATAAGAACGATGATTTATTTTTGTCTGTCATGACTGAATATATCAGGAAAAAATTTTCATTCACACATTCATTCTGCCTTATCAGACAAATGAGAAGACGATGGTGTTTTTTGATCTTAAACTCAGAGATAAAAAGCCAATAAACTCGGAGATAAAAAGCCAATAAACTCACCATGCTGGCAAATGCATGTGAGTGCTCATCCATGTTCATATACAATAGGAATATAATATAGTAAATATATTGGAAGCATGCATAGTTTAAAAATGTTTCTTTGGTATGTTCATTAACAACCAAGTATCACTTATTTATGTATAAAGTCATGACATAATGTACATAAAATTTGTATTCACAATATGTTTTGAAGAGAGTAAGAAGTGTATTGATGCTAAAGTCATAGTTTTCCTAGCTGGTGATGCATGTTGTTTGAGCAACATCAAATAAGTAAAATAGGTCTGAAACCAGAAACTACATATTCTAATTTCTAATTCTAAGAGTCCAGCATTTTAATCCATAGTGAAGCAATGTCACAGTGATCCATGCTGAAGAGAGAAACAACTGCAGATTAAAATTTCTTTCTCCAACATAATTTGGACAGTCATATTTTACTGTCTGTTTTTAAAAGTATTTTTCAATACTCTGGTCCTAACATCTAATATGATGACTTTATCTAGTAGATGTTCTACAATGTGCAGCTAAGCAAAAAAAACTGCACCGGCCAAAATGATCAGAAAATGCAGTTGAATCCAGAAACCAATACTGAAGTTTGCAAAACTAGTTAGTGCAATGCCTCTATAATGTTGTGAAGGACGAAATGGACAGTGCTGTACAAATTATCCTTAATCTACTGATATTGTACCTCATACAACATCACCAGTGATGCTGTATTTACTTTTTCTAACATCACCAGTATTCAAGGAGAATAATTACCATCATCAGAGGGATTAAGGCAACAGTAAAATATTAAAAGAATATTTACAAAAACCATGGTTTGTGATTGTTTCAGTATTTAATGTGGTAAGATCTTATCATTATAAATACTATATGGCCTTAAAATATCTTTTACTAATATGATACTTAAATTTTGTGTATGTGTTAATAGTTGCTAGTATATAAGCAACAGTTTTATTTATTCATTATTAATAAATTGTTAATTTTTTTTATTAATCCATTTAGTTTGTATTTATAAATCAATCCAATTGTATGTTTTTACACACATATGCTAGTTAATATCCATAGCCCTGAGAAATCATGCAATTCACTGCAGGATATGCATGGATGGTGGTAATAATTGATGATTGTTCTTTTAAAAATTTTCCACAAGTAAACATTCTTTTTAAAAGGTTTGGTGCCTTTGAGTTTCATTTTTAATGAAACTGAAAAACAAATAAAATATTTTAGGAGTACTTGTACTTTTAAATTGCAAATCATCATCATCACAGTGGTTAATATTATTATATAATTGAATCATTTTTTTAATTAACTACTCAACTTTCAGATTTATTTGCATCAAAAAATAGGACACACATTAAATAAATCATTATATAAGCGTGTGTGGGTATATATATATATGTTGTATATCATTATATACCTTTAATTGTATATATCCAGGTTCAAACCCATTACAGAAGAAATTTCACCGTTATAATACATAATTATAAAATTAACATAATTATACAATTAACGCTCTTTTCCATGTTTTCAAATTAGATTTCAGAATATTATATAATGGTAAAAATAAATAATGTATACACATTCTAAAAGACATGAATGATAATTGTAAAAAAATAAATGTTTCATTATTTGTCATTTATTTAAAATTATGTTTATTTATAGAAAATGATTATTTAAGAGTTCTAACGATTTCGGTTGTTTAAACTTATTCTGTCAAATGGGCGTGATATATTTTAAGGTTATCAAATATTTCTAAATATATTTTTGCTTTAAAAAAGGTGAAAAAACAACAACAAACAAACAAATAAGAAAAAGATATTTTATAAATTTATATTTCTTTAAACAAAAATGTGATTCACAATAACAGTATTTAAAATAGATTTTGTTCATATTCGTACTATTTATCAATTGATCAACTATTGAATATCATAATTAGCATTGTTGGTCGAGAGGTCGGCTGATGCTATGACACATGAGAAAATATATATATATATATTTACGATCTATCGAATAATCTGCCATATGTATATACACATTTATATATATACACTACAATAGTTATAATCAACATGTTTCTTGAGAATTCTCACAATTTTAAAATAAATGATCAAACAAAATTCTCACAAAAATCAAGATCACCAATTGATCAACTATTGAATATCATAATTAATATTTACCATCTGTCGAATAATCTGCTATATGTATATAGACATTTATAAATATATACACATTACAATAGTTATAATCAACATGTTTCTTGAGAATTACCACAATTTTATAATAAATGATCAAACAAAATTCTCACAAATATCAAGATCACCTGCTACAACTTGCCAGATAAATTATTATTAACTATACAATAGCACGTAATTGGTTATTACTTACTTTTTCCTTAAATTCAAATCAATAATAAATCGTAATTCATTAAGGATGTTTGTTATATATATATAATGTAATACATGTAGTAAAACAATCTCTTTAATAAATAGCTTACTGTAAGACAAATCCCCAGCAGTCCCTCATAGAGGAAAAGTGAAGAAAATAATATTTATCAGCTTGGCCAATAAATCCAGTCGGTAGGCATTTGAGTGGTTTTCCATTCTAGTTTTATCCTCTAGCTAAGAATAATTAGATACTCATTTAATAAACAAACTACAAGAGAAAAAAATCTTAAGCCTATTGAAAAAAAATTAATTTGGCCATTCAACATTTTGATTCATCTAGAATAAAAACTTTTGTTAATGATAGCCAAATATTAAGCCATTTTTCTCAAAATTCAACTATCAAATAAGTTGAAGTTTTTTGTTGTTTTTTTTAAATCAGACTAACATATAAATTTATTCTGTGTAACTTTTATTTAAAAGTCATACTTTTTCATAATAATGCTCTTAAAATTATTGCATAAAAAAAAAAACTTTGTATGCCAATGGAAAATTTAGAAATTTAGTTTTTATAAATATAACTGACATCTACAATGAACTAAAATGTTATTTTATTTATAATCCTTTAATCCTGAAAAATTCAAATAAGAACCATATTAGAAGATGGGTTCCCTTTCTTAAAAAAAAAACAAAAAAACAGATAAGTAACACCTGCTGAAGCTGTTTTATTTCTTCAATTTGCCTTATATAATTTTAATGACACTTAAAAATTTAAATGCAATTATTTTTTGTCTTTACGAATAATGAGACTTTGAAGTTTTTCATTAGACCACATGCAAACCAATAAACTATCACATGACTTCAGTTTACATATTGCTCTTTTACTAGTGGATTTTTTCACCTTCTCTATGCCACTTATTGTAAGCTTTAGGAATTAATGCACTTTCCTTCCAGCTGCTACTATTTACTTCTATATTATATTAGCAAGCTATCAGACCAAACTGAAAAACATATAAATGTTTTCAATCTAAGTCAACTTGCTTCTATAGTATATAGATCTGATTCCAGCTCAGTTTCTATACATTACAGTATGCTTAATCTTTTATCAATTATAGTTTGATGGTATAACACAAGGAAAATGATAGTAGATGAAAGGAAGGTGCATTATTCCCTAAGGATCCAGTTAGACTATTTTAAGATCCAAGCCATAAGCTTGAAACTGATCTGGGTATTCTGAAATAGGGAAAGACAAGAAGAAGATTTGTTAAGTGTCATTTTCATCTGTTATTGCTTAATAAAGCTTACAGTAAGTGATATAGAGAAGATGAAAAAGTATATGACTAATACACATCTCTCTGTTTTCATCATATAAACAAGGCGTGTTTACCTAATTCTATAGATAAAATATATTTTATATCTTGGAACAAACTTAAAATGTAATTAAAGATTTATAGATCTTATTATAAAATGTGTTTTAAATACAAAAGCTGAAAACAATAACTGACTGATAAATTAACTATAATGTAGAATGTGAAATTATATTTTAACAAAGAAAATAAATGCTATAGCAAATGATAAATAAGTTTCCATAATATGAGAAAAACAAAAAATAAACATTGCCTTGATTCTAATACACATCACACTTTCAAATTTTTGTATATTGCTAAACATGGTAAAGAGAGGAGTGCCCGTGTTACCTCATTTCTTTCATTCTAATAAAAATTTACATTAACTGTCAACATCTGCAGAAATTAAACATCAACACATGCACAAATAAAAAAATGTTCACTCTTTTTCTGGCTTTATTTAATAAAAATTGAGTTATTATTAATTAATTATTTATTCATCAAAATAAATATTCAAAATTAAACTAAATGAATATTAAAATTATTTCCTAATTCAAATATATATATTTTATTGTGAAGAAATTCCACATTTAAAACTAAACAGTTTATAAATCAATGATTAGATTACATAAACATTTAAAAAAAAAAAAAATGGAATGTTTTTCTGCAGATAAAATTAAGATTTTTCATGATTTGTTGTTAGAGGATTCAGTGTATTTTATGTGTAATGATGTGTTTTATAAGATTAGAGAGAGTTGGGTTATTGGTTGTCATTTCTCCATTGATGTGCCCTGTCTATTGATTACTTGGAGTGTAGTGTTATTAATCAGTTTTCATGTTCTTTAAAATTATTTGTTAGGTATGTTGATGATTGTTTGTTTTTCAGAAAGAAAAATTAGAGGATTTTTATGTGGATTAAATGCTTTTGATTCTAGTATTAATTTTACTATTGAAGGTGGTAGTTTTTATTTTGTAAAATCCAAGTTTTTGGATTTAAATGTTGAGAAGGTTAATGATGTTTTATTTTATAGTCATTTTATAAAACCTAAGAATTTAAGAAATATGATTAGGCCTGATAGTTATACACATAAAAAAATGTCTTTGTTGAATTTTTGTTGTAGGAATAGAAGACTTAATAATTTTATGATAATGCTGATATTTAAAGAGGTCAATTTGCTGCTGATTATGATTATAATCATGATTTTATTAGAAATGTTGTATTTAATAATAATGTTTATAATCGTGATTTTAATGGTATGAATTTTATTGCTAAGTATAATGAGTACATGTCTTTACCATTTAAGTCTTCAATATATAATTTGGTT
The DNA here is from genome assembly GCA_028023455.1 of Epiperipatus broadwayi. Lineage (NCBI taxonomy): Eukaryota > Metazoa > Onychophora > Udeonychophora > Euonychophora > Peripatidae > Epiperipatus > Epiperipatus broadwayi. The sequence continues at coordinate 11,364,722 of JAQFVV010006201.1, forward strand.
TATAAGAATAGTCATTTGTTAGGAAGAATGAAGGTTGCATGGAAGAAAGGTTCTCATCTGAATTCGTTGCTTAATGGTTCAAAGCAGCCTATTGATAGTAGGTCTATTCCTGGTATTGTTTATGAGATTCCATGTAGTTTAAGTTTTATGTAGGCCAGAGTAAATTTAGCCTTAATGAAAGGATTAATGTTAATATAAGTAGAGTTAAACATAGGTATCTTAACTCAGCTTTATATATTCATGAATTGAATACAGGCCATAGAATATTGTTTAACAATGCATCAGTTATTTTTTATGAAAAGAATGAATTTAAAAGAAGAATAAAGGAGACTTTGATGATAAAACTTCTTGAATCTGAGGCTATCAATCGTATGAAGACATCTTTTGATATTAGGTGGTATTTGAAATGAACTGTGGGAAGTTTTATTTGTTTATATATATATATGTTTGTTCCGTTAGTTTGATTTTCACTTGAGAATATCTATTTGTAGTAGATGAAACCATGGTTGTATAAGGATTTTGGTAAAAATTTTGGATTTTATCTAGTATTGTATTGTTTTATGGTTTTGCATTTTATTTATTACTAGTATAGTGTTAGGCAGTTTTGGTTTTCTTTTAAGGTTTATATTTTGTATTACAAAAATATTTTTCTTCAAAATCATTCATAAATATAGAAATTAAGAATCTACTCAAACTATTTCCCATACTCAAACCTTTACATTGCTTGTAATATATATATCGTATAATTGATCATTCCATTTTTATTATTATCTTTAATGTACATCTCCATAATTATTTCAAATGCTTTAGATGGCTCTATATTTATATACATCTACATATATCAAGTTTAATAAAACATATATTCTTATAATTATTTCTCTCTAAAATTAAATTCAAAACCTTAACAAATTACTCACATTATCTTTTTTTATTTCCCAATATTTTTTAAAAATTTTATTATATAATCATTTCAATATATTTTCATAATATGAATCTACACTACTAATAGTAGGTCTTAATGGTATATCTGTTTTATGTATCTTTGGTACTCCATATATTGTGGCACCTTTAAAGTCCATTCTTTTCAACCTGAATACATCCACCTTATATAGTTTTTTTTTTTCATACATGTTAGTTATGACTCTATTAGTTTTTTTTTTTTTCTATTCATTCTTTCTAATTCTTTCAAAAGAATCATCTTCCAATAATTTTTTCATTTTACCATTATATTCATTCTTCATCATAATTACCATACTAGATGTCTTATCTCCTTTCAAAAATAATATATCCTTATATTTATATTTAATTTCATTAATAATTTCCTTTTCATATTTATATTCATTATTATATTTCATTTTATATTCCAATTTTTCCATCCTATATGTAAACTCTTTCAATATCATATCATACTTCTGATCATTTTTATTATCATTATTCATATTAATAATATTATGCTTAATTGCTTTAATTTTATCAATTAATAATTTATTTTTTGCTTCAATTTCAAAAATCTTTTTAACATTATTATTTATTTTCGATCTTCTCTTTTTCAAATATTACACCAGTTTAATTAATTATAAAATTATTTTTATTATAATTATTATTACTTTTAATTCTATTAATACTATTTTTATTATTATTTTCCTTCTTAAATAAATACATTTTTTGTTTAGCATAAATTAATTGTCTCAATTTTTTATTACGTCTTATCCTTATTATAACTTTATATTTTTTTTATTTCATACATATAACAATTTCTTAACATGCTTTCCTTTTTTAAATTTATTCATGTTCTTAATTTTTCATATATAATAAGGAAGAGGAATAATAAGAAAGATATACAGAATATAATATATAGTAGTTATAATGTTTCAAGAAGTACATTTTTTGAGATTAAAAAGATTATGAAGAACAAATAATAAATATAAGGGGGAATGTAGATTAGTTCTTAAACCTGTATACAAAAAGAAATTTAATTTAGAAAATTTAATTAATAAAACAGAATATCAAGAAATGGAAAAAATGAATGGAATTTATATTATAGAATGTTTGAATTATAAGAGTGAGGAAAAAAATATATCATATATTGGTACAATAAAAAATAGATTAAAAACTAGATTTAAACAACATTTAAATGATAAAAATTCCAAGGCATGTATTCATTATAAAGAATTTGGACATAAAAATTTTGATATTAGAATGTTGGAAAAGGTTAAAAACTATAGAGAAAGGATAGTAAAAAAATATTTTTATATAAAAAGATATAAACCTGTTTTAAATAGAACTAATAGTGTTAGATAGGAATATAAAATAAAATGTAATTAATATGGAGGGTTTAAATAGTATTTAAGTAAATTGTTAAAGGATAGAGAAATAATTTGCATTAGTTTTTTAATAGATATAAAAGTATAGATAGGAATTGTAGACAATTGATATGGAAGTTAGATAAAATAGTTAAAGGAGGAATAAATTTGTAATTAGAGGTGGATTAAATGGATTTAAATAGTATTTTGTTTATTGGTGTTTTAGATAGTTTCTAATATTTTTTTGAAAATGTATACTTAATATGTAAAAAGGAAGTTTTATAATAAAGGGAGAAGAGGGAGGAAGATGTAAGTAAAATATAATAATGTAGAGTTAATGTTTTATTATTATGAATTTGAAGTGTTAATGTTTAATATATGAAAGAGATTTGTATTTAGAGTATTATGTAGAGATATGTATTTTTTTTTTTATTATAGGCCCTTGGAAATGATTGTAATGGTGAAAAAAAAAAACCAGTTGAAACATTGAAAATGTATAATATGTGATTTTATATATATATGTTCATATAGTTAATATATGGAAATAAAGTTTTTGAAAAGAAGTTAGAAGAAGTTTGTGATGTTATTTATAATGTTGGAGAACATATATATTTTAAAGAAAAAAGTGATCGTTTAATTTGTTATTGTAATATATATTGAGGATACATATATAATATATTATCCTTGATTCCATTATTCGGAAATCTTATGATGATATACTGTTTATAAACAAGAATTCATAAACTGACTATGAATCTCAAAAGACTCTTTTAAAATTGTAGTTATTATTCGGCTTTGAATATTCAAATTATTTCCTATTTTCAAATGGATGATGGAGAAGATAATATGATTAGAATTCTAGAGTCAGATGGAACACATCAGTATGATATCTGTTAAAAAAAATTTAAAAAACTTCCATACAAATTGCTAAATATTTTTTAAAAATATAGACACTAATTCATCACCATCATTTTCAACCATTATTGATCCCCTGCAGGATGAAGGTCTCTCCAAGTTCAATCCATCTTTTCCGATCTCAAGCCCTCTTTTCCATATCACTCCAGCACACTTTCTTATTTCATCCATCCATCTCACAGGTGCTCTCCTTGTAGGTGTTTTACAATCTTTTAGAATCCAGTTTAAGATTTAAACTGTCCATCTAATATTATCTCTTCTAACAATATGTCCAGCCCAACTCCACTTTAGTCACTTAATTATTTTTACATATATTTAAAGTTTTTGTTGTATCATACACATTTGTAAAGAATAGTTTTATTATTTTTATGTGATGTGTAGCAGTACATAGTATGATCATGATTACTTTTATAGTTCAATCTTCTCTTGACACCAAACAGTTCCAATAAAGTGAAATTCAGCTGCCATTCAAATGAATCAAGTTAATCAGAATTTTGCAAGACCTCCACCCAGAAGTTCATTGTAGTCTTATTTTTAAGATTTAAAATGATGGACAATTATTGCATAATCATACACAGTTTAAACTCAGTTTATTTTTTAAAAATTTATATTATTTAATTAAAAAATCATTGCAATAAGAAAACGCCATAATCTGGACTTTTTTTCTTTTATTAGCATTTCAATGAAATGCAACAAACCAGGCAGTTCTCAAAATGTAACAGAAGTACCCAGTTTTTATTGCTTGCCACAATCAGATCAGTTATCAATACATCTGATAATGAGAATAATAAAATTGAAGATAAAAAAAATTATATTCCTAGAATAATAAACAACCAGAGTACTTCAAACAAAAGTATGAATACCTCTTAATTGCAAGTAATAAAAATGATAGAAAAGCAAACAAATATTTGAAAATTATCAGAATCAATTTTCTCAGTTTCATGTTTGTATTCTTAAACATTTCATTATTACACAACAGATAATTAAAATCAATGATAGGTCATCATCATTATTTTCAACCATTATCGATCTATTGCAGGATGGTCTCTCCAAGTTCAATCCATCTTCTCTAATCTCTCTTCTCCATACCACTCCAGAACCCTTCTGTATATCATTCATCTACCTCATATATTTTACATTGTCTTGGATTTATTTTTTATCAATAAGTTATCAATAACAGTCAATAAAAAATAAACAAAAAAACCTTCAAACTTAAATATAAATAATGATAGATATACATATTTAAATAGAAACTGCTTCTTTTTAACAGTTCCTGCTTTTTAATCTAGCATTTATTAAGATGACCATCATTTCTATTATAAATTTCATATGAAATAAGAAAACAGCAGTGCTTTTCTTGTTGTTTTCCTAGCAGGTTTTAGTATTTAAAATTCTTATTAATAAAAATTTTAACACATTATTTCTGGTTTATTTTTACTATTATATAAATGCAATATTAGAGAGTGTTTTAAATGTATTGTTTGTCAAACAATTTTTGATCATTATTATTCCTTTTTTCTTTCTTACATTCTCTCCTTATATATATATCAATACAAGATGTGTCAAATAACTTTACAATAACATTATTTTACAAACAACTATATTTAGTTTGTAAAGACAATCATATTCCATTCAATTAAACTATAACAAATAATAATAATAATATTATAGTACAACAACTAAGTTAAAAAAAATTTTTAGTAAACTAAATTTTGGTCCATTCAGCATAAATAATAAGGCATTTAATACTTTTAACAGTTTGTCGTTAATATGTTTGAGTGAAAACACATTGTATTAACTTTTAAATACTTCTCCATAGTTTTTTTAACTATAGATTCATTATCATTATAAAATATTTTTCTACACATACTATAAATCATTTTATATTGTTATTGCATATATGTTAATAATTTCCCAAGATTTAAATTATAATAACCATACAAATAAACAGTAATGACAGGTATTTTATTTAGAAGTACTTTGGATACTTGGACTACAATCATTAGCAAGTGAACTCATTCCAATGAGAAACAGAAGTCATTTGATATATACAGTACCAGAAAAATCACATGACCTCTACACAATATTTTTCATCACCTCAGTTGAGAATTATTATAATACAAATAATGAAATATATTGCAGTATATACATTATGTCAAACATTTTTTTTTTTGGTATGCCAGTCTTTACAGTTCTAAAGAAAATAATATGATGAAATTATAGATCAAGCAACCATTGATAACATGCATGATTCTTGATTCTTTTCAGAACTATCCAATTACTAATCTTTCTATGTACAAATAGTTTCTTGTCTAACTATTTGTGCAGATGCAACTTGAAAATCAAATTTAATATAGCATTAAATCTATATATATATTTCCCTTGACCAATATTTTTTGATATTGTTTAAACCTATATACTAGCAATCAAAAGACGCTGTGTAGTATATACCCATAATCAAAAAATAAAATAAAACTAATTGATAAACAATAAACTTTAAAAACAATTTATTTAATCCAAGTTTTATAACAAAACTTTTTACTTATTATATTTATTATACAATTTATCATTATTATGTTATTAAAAGTAAACATTTTAAATAATAGAAATATGTATTTTTATGCATGGTCACGAAATTCCAAAAAGTAATTACTATATGAAAAGTATAGACTTTGGAAAATAATTTATTTAGCCAAAGAAAATACAATTTTTTTATATTAAATGCTTATTAGAAATATGACAATATTAATCTGTACATAAATAAATTAATTAAAAAAGAAATAAACCGTTTTACATATAAATGATACCATTATTATTATTATATCGATCAAGGCATTTAATATTCAAATTATCCTGTAAATATGCCTTCATAAATATATCCCCAGATGGGGCATTTTGAAAAATATATATGAAAAAGAAAAGCTGCTTTTGCTTTTATATTAAAATATCAGCCTTTTTTTTTCTTTTCTTATTTAAAAATGAATTAATAACAATATGAAAATAGAACCAAAAGTTTTTCTAAAACAAAAATGAGGTTAGAATAAGTCACATACAATTATTCTCAGAATTGGATTAGTAATCAAATTACATTTGATACCAAATTAAATAATTGGATAGTGAACTTCCTGGTTAATCAAATTCACACTAAGGAAATTCAAATATGACAATTTCATAGTCACTTATATCATATATATACACAGCTATATAAAAAGTTGAGCTTAAGAAGGGGAAAGGCTGATGAGAAAAATAAAAATGATTGGTTAAGGTTAAAAAAAGGCTGAGTTGTGGAACAGTTTAAATCTCTAAACTACACAATTTCTAATGTATCTGTTATCCAGCATTTTCAATTACTATTCATCCACCAAAATTGGAAAAGATAAATATCTTTATGCTGTTCTTCCATAAAATAATAATCAGAAAATAATAAATTGTTTACAACAGCTATATAAATATCAAATTATACATTCATTACTTGAAACATGGGCATAGAATAAATGCTACAAAAAGTATTAAATGTTTAAATTACATCAAAGAGCCAAAAAGAAGATAAATATATGAAACATACTATATTAAAAATAATTTAAATAATTGTATAAATATTTTCTATAAATTTGGTTAATAATTGGCTAATTAAAAATGAATGAAAAATTATATAAATTGACAACTATAAATTGTAAAAAAAAATGCATGTAATTTATTCTATTTATTGTACTGTTATGATATAGTCAATTATTTTCTAATTACTGGATTTATATATGCAGGTTTTGATTTATTTATTTTTTAATGATAGTTCGTTAACGTAATAGATTATTAACATTTGAAAAGGGCACCAAATCAGGTGCTGAAAAAGACTTTTTATGTATATTAAAAAAATTTGATATTTATATAGCTGATGTAAAGAAATTATTTTCTCATTACTATTCAACCACCATAGAGTGGTAACCTCTCTCATTTTAAATCAGTTTTTCTGCTCCATCGTTTCTTCACATCAATATACTAATCTTCTTTACATCACCCATTCACACCACATTTTGTCTTTTTACAATCCCTTGTGACTCAATTTAAGATTTCAGTTGTCCATCTATTGCAATTTCTTCTAATAATCCATTCAATCGAATTTTATCTCAGCCTCATAATTCTTATAATAAATAAATGAATCTAAATATGCATAAAAATGCTCATTAATATTATAAGTGAAAAATGTATCTACATACATGCTTAATGATTATCTGAATCATGAACATTTATATGCAACTTAACGAAAATGTAGTGCCAAAAGTAACTGCAAAACACCAATAGATATGAGTTATTGATAGTTCATAAATTTGACTCCAATTTAATAAGACAAAAAGAATCATTTAATCTATTTTTAACATTTTTTATACAAAATAATTTTCAAAACAATTGTACAAAAATCTGGAGAAGATTACCAAAAATAGTGAAGTTATCAATAACACTCAGTGAAAAATAAAAAAAAAGTTTCAAACTTAAATAAATTTTCTTATATAAAATGATCACAATTTTTTCAAAAAATAGACCCAAAAATTGTGCAGAATTAGCAAAAAAAAAAAAAAAAATCCTACAATCTAAAGAAATCAAATGAAGTCAAAATCACTTACAATTATTTTATTATTAAACCAGATGATTTTTTTTAAAAAAGGTGTAATCATATAAAACAAATGTGGAAAATCTCAAGAGGTCAATGCATTATACCAATCATGCCTGACCTTGGATTTTTCTTTCAGTTAACTAACTAATCCATACTCAATTCAGCTAGTCAACCTATATTGATTGGCAAATTAGCATGTAGATAGTTTTATCTAGAGGGTAAACAATAATGAAAAACCGCACAACCCTTCATCACCCAACAATTAATGATTTTAATAAGTAACATCTGCTCCCAGTATTCTTCTACATGGGAATATTAAAGTCTTTGTCCTGCTGTTGGCTATTTTAGACTTACCTTTTATCAAGACAATAACCCTGGCATGATTTAGGGAAATTACAATTTTCTTCTTATAATTTGCCTTATATTTGGGTCTCTACTTGAAAAGAAAACTGATTGGACAAGCGCAAAATTACTTTCATTAATAAATCTATCAAGGAAGTATGTTCAGATTGCATGGATGAATACTGCCATAGTTCTAAACAAAATAAACACATAGTCAATTCCAATTAATTATCCTAATAATTATCAATAAATGGATATCTAGCTAAAAAGAAAGAAAAAATCACTCAAACCCCCCCCCCCCAACCCCTGCAATGGGTAAATCTGATAAATATTGCCTTCTTTGTAGTTTCTTTAAGGGGTAAGGATATCTAGAAGACATTTTGATCTGACAGTGGATTATTTAAAGGCTGTTTAATCTTACCTTTACATATAAGACAAAAAAGATAGTGAAACTATTGCTTTTTAGACAAAAAAATTGTATAATTTTCTATAAAACATTATGAATTGTTTTAAATTTGTATTAATGTTTATTATAAAATATAAATAAAATAGAAAAAATAATTTATCAGGATAAGTTTAAATTCAATCAAAAGTATATATTTGTCAATAGTTATATTGATAAAAAGGTAATAAATGCAGTTATACGTATATCTATCTTTATCATAAAGTTGATCACATGAAATAATTATAAAAAATGCTTTATTATTTTATGACCAAAGCACACATTGATTTGTTCCTGAATTATTGAATATGACTCTGAAATGGATTTCGCTGGCAATAAACCAGGCTATGAACCATCCATTGTATTGAGGTGAAGTATTTATACCAGATATCTATTATTAAAACAAAATATGATTAAATTAAAAAGACAATTGTTCTGGAGAGAAAAAAACACATCAATAATAATAAAAATTACAAAATTTATTTAAAAATTGCTTTAATCTTACAATTTGTATCAGATTCCAATTATTCATGCATCTTAATCTAGAACTCATTTTTTATAATGTATTAAAAAAATGTAACTAGCCAATGATTTGTACCTTTATATTTTTTTATATTTCATCAATGAAATATACAGGCAATGGACAAATTACCAAGAACAGCCATAATATCTTTAATTAATGTTGGTCATCATTAGCATAAAAAAACTAACTTCAATTAATATTTGAGCAGAGACTAAAAGAATATTGGAATATTCATTGAAACCATAGACTTTCAAAAATGTTTAAAGCAGAAGAGTAGGGAAGTCATGAAAGATATGTAATATCACTCCAAGTAATTTAAAGTGATATTTGAGTGCATACACAGTGTAAGTTATGTGGATGGATGTTTACAATTTAAAATAAACCCATCTCATAAAATATTTAAATAGTTGTGTAAATTCTCTGACATTGCTGACCAAATCACGACAGTTCCAAGTTCACAACTAAAAAAAACAACCTGATTAATAAATTTCTATAGATCACCTGACATAGACTCTTATAAAGATTGAAAAATACAAACAATGATTTCTCTATACCATATAAAAATGCTTTCTGGTCATGCAATGTTCAATTCATCCGATCATGGTTCCACTACACAATTACATTCACATTTTAAACGGCAAATCTCCCACTAACTGTCCTAATCACAATAGATTAAAGTTACCTATAAATGATATATATTCTAACCTTGCTCTCGTGCATCTTCACTTCCAGATAATATATGATATAAAATAAAAACGGATTCTATCTCAGTTAATAATTAATAACTAAAATATTCAGCATTAAAATTAAAATATTTCACTGGCTCAAATGTAAAATACGAATATGGTTCAATTTATAAAAATAAATTAAATAAATATTTAATATTTTCATGAGACTTGAAGTGAAAATACAGGTGACAAGATAGATTACATTGAACCAATATCCTACAGGATACTACCACAATGGCATAAGAACACTATCCCCCCTTATTACTATTTCAAATAACAAACTCATAGTATTCTTATGACTTTAATAACTTCTACTCACTAAGATTAAACTAATAATTAAATCTTAATCTTCTATTTAATAATCTAGCTCAATAAAATAATCTCAGGTTCATAAAGTTTATTCTAAGTTAATAAAAATGCGGTAGTAAAATATGAGAAGAGATTTTATGTCATAATCTACTACACTGAAACTAATAATAATAAATAACAGTAATAATATTCTTCATTGTTTAACTAATTCTGTATATCTTTTCTTTTTACTATAATTTTATTACCATAATAAAATAATTTTATATAATCTTTTACCTTCATGTAATAATATAATAAATACGTGGTAGCATTTGATAATCTCATAAACAAAATGTGTGTGGCAACTGATAGCATATAATTTAATATAATATTGTGATAACTGATTTATGACCAATAAAATAATGTAAGATTATGATTATTTAATTATAATGAATACCAATAAAATATTTAAAATTCTTAAAATAATTCTCTATTTATCTTTTTGTGCAAAATTATATATTTGTTTCGATTATTATGCATATATCATGTTTTCATGCAGCGATGTGGAGAAATAAATAACTCGGACACAAAATTTTTGAAAATAACAAAATTTAACAAAGTTTATTACTAACAACAAATAAATAAACAATTTATTTACACTATTTACAGTGGATATCCTTAACTTTTTTTACTTTACAGTTTGATCTACCTGGTTATAAAAAAAAATAATTTATATTTCAATTATATCTTTATTTAGATTTAGAACAAAATTTAAAAAAATGTTACTATTTGGTTTCTCATTATGGTTAACTTATTACAAATATATTTATCTACTTTATTAGCAACAGCATTTTATCCTTAATATTATTAAACTATCTTATTTTAAAAATTCATACTTAGAAAAACATTCTATAGAAAACAAAATTTTATAATGAGTATGGATTTCTCAAGATATTTAAAAAAAATTTCGTCTTGCAAAGTCAAAGATGTTACACAAAATATTATCCAAAATTCAGTACTAGATTTTAGTATTTATAACACAATGTTTACTAATCATAATATATTCTTCCTTAAGCCTTACTTTAGTATGATATAAGTGTAATCATAAATATATTTCTGTTAATCAATAAACAAAAAATATACTATGCATATTGTTTACATAATTTACTTTGTACTATTGTATTTTAAAAATATGCAATACTTATTTTCTCTTAAAAAAAAATAATACTAAAGCATTTAAAATTATTATCACTTTAAAGAAAATATCTTTGTTTAGATACTTTATTTTAAAAAAGTTTATATTTCATTTCCGAAATAAAATTCAAAATATATTCTATGATTCTTTTCTTTCCTTAAGATACTTTGGATCTTCAATTTTAAGTTATAATATTCTGCTCCTTATAAGCAAATAAACTAATCTTATACAAAAATGATAGCATAACCTTAGTTCTAAATTATTTATCATTTCTTTTAAAATATCTTACTAAACGATGCAGTTACATGAAATAAAGATAGCGAAAACAGAGACATAGGATTAAGGAAGAAAGCTAGAGTATTACTCTTAACATATCTCAAAATCATGGCACAGTGCGAAGAGGTATGACATTTACTTGCCTATTATCCTCTAGTACAGGGACGATGTTAAAGCTATTTCTTCAGCTTTATTAGAACATCAAGTATTTAAAGAAATATAAACACTGTCCAAATAAAATGTGTATCAGTCATAGGGCTTTGTTAACTATGCTGATATTCACATAAAGACTAAATATTATTTCCATTCCTTATAACATCCTATTTCTTAAAACATCATCTTGGTTTCCTGTTCACTAAGTACTTCCAAGCCACTATCTCAACATTATTTCTCAAGATTTTCCACATCTTACATCGATAAATAACTATCTGCATTTACAAAACAATAAATAAAATTCATTAATAGTTAAACAATCTAGCTGTTCCACAAGAAAAGTCTGCTTACTTCATTATTCTATATGTCTAATCATATACAATCTACTTAGACAATATTTGAATATCCAATAACATGAAAATTTTAAAAGAATCACATAACTATTTGTTATATTGGATTATATCACTAATAAAAAAAAAAAATAATAATAAAAATTGTCGTATGCATATTTTCAAATCAATCCTATCTCATAATGTTTTTTAAAATGTTGTATGAAATGCGATACATATAAGTAAAAAAACTTTTACACTTCATTCTTCCAATTTATGGATGATCTAAAGAAAACAAAAAAAAATATACATTATAAATTATCAATAGTTACTATTATTACCAATAGCCTTTATCTAGTCATCGTGTTCAGTAGGCTTCCTTTATCCACTTGAGCATTGCAGATATAAAAAAAAATTCACACCCATACACTTTATATTAAAATATTTTTAGCTAAATTATTAGATTGTTATATTATAAAATTTTGATATTAATAAATTAATGTTTTTATGTTTTTCCTAATCTTATATAAAATTTTAGATTTAAACTAGGTTAACAAAATAAAAGGAATCAAAACTATAATTACATATTTTCTTGACGATAGTTCTTGATAAGTCCAAAATGTTTATTATTTTCTCTAGAGTTTTAAAAAATGTTCTCCTCCAAGCGCATTAAAGTTTAAAATAAAAATAATTATTAATCCATTTAGTGAAATTTATAGAAAATAATCCTTGGTTTTAGTATTTAGGACGATAATTATTAAATCATAATATTAATTAATCCCGTGAAGCTTCTTTTAAGTATTTTCTCTGCCGGCGTATCCATGCATATTCCATCTAATTTAGCTTTAGTTATCCGATAAACTTTTAAGTACTATTTGTATTTTTATGGATCCATCTTTTATTCAACTATATGTTCACTTTTTTTATATAAGTTTCCTTCTTAATACATTTAAACTTTCGTTTGGTATTTTTATATATCACTTTAAAAAATAAAAAAAAAAATGTTACCTTCAGAAAGGATATAACATTTTACTCCTTTGAATATCATATTATATAAAATGATTCATGAGATATAATTGTCTTATTACTATTTAAAAATAAATCCTGGATAAACATATAAATAATACATTTCAATACATTTTTTACACTCCGTATAATGTCCGAGCTGTCTTTTTTTTATGTACCAAAACAGTTCTCCGGTGAAATATTACTAAAGCTGTATCAATAAATATTTCAAATATTTTTTCAGCATTACAACTTATTTATATCCATTTTATTTTGTAATATATCCATCCTTTATTGCGAAGCTTAAATTAAATTTCTAGATAAAATACGACTGGTAAGTACTTTAAAAATTAGAAAATCATTTCCACGAAGTTTCTAAATTATTATATTTTAACACCCTCTTTTGCAAAAATACTTTTAAAAATTATCAATTAGTTTTTTGCAAATAAAACGATAAGAAAGTACCAAAAAAATTGACTAAAATAAAAATTTTAAAAATACTATCTTTTTGATAGTTATAATTTACCTTTCTCCGGTTTCAATACATTAATAATCTCCCCTGATAACTTAGTTACGACGATATTTATAGTCTGTAAGAATACCTTATCCTATTTGTTAATTCTTACTATAGCTTGAGAACAAATTTACATATTTTTAATTTCAAGTAGAATTGAATTTCAAAATTAGAAATTATGACGTAATAAAATTTAAAAATATTATTTAAAATTCCACTTTTACTTCAATTATTATTTTATTAAAACTATTTAAACATTTAAAATAACTTTTAAAACAATTTTAATAACTTATTCCATTTATCTATTTTTATTTAAATAAAATATTTAATTTTTTTATTAACTGTATTCATCTTTATTACATCATTTAAGCATGTTATACGATAGTTAACTTAATGTTTAATACTATTTACTTTTATGATAGGCAATAATTCTATCCAATTCTATAATATAACTTTTAAAATATTTTAAACTTTGTTATTATTTCAAACAAGCGTGTGTGTGAACGTATGTAATATACAAGTCACATGATCAATAACTTTGACAGACGATTTTCAATCTATTTCTCTGCCTAGACTAATAAAATTGATACACTTATTATATTATATAATTATAAAATTTGGAAGAACAATTTAGAAAATATAGAATTAAATACAATTCTCACCATCATAAAGTTTATTTTTAAAATATACTATATTAATTTTGACTATTAAATATGATTATAAATTTAAACACTGTATTTATTAACTTATCAGTTTTAAACTATTAAAATCGAATTTATTAAATATACTTTTACTTTTTATAGCTGTGTTATTTAATATGGCCAGCTTTTACAACCATATGAAACAATATTTTAAGCTTTATTTAACTATTTTTTAAATAATTCTCTATAATTTTATACATTACGTATTTTCTTTAGCTTCAAATTATACTTTATAACATAATTGACAAACTATAATTAATAAATCAAAAGAACATATTCTAAAATTTAAAATTTTTAGTAATTGACTGTTACAAACTACTACTGACCTATAGAAAAGGGCACAGTAACCTCCTCCTTCCAATAAAAATTTTAAATTAAACATCTATCTTAATATTTACTCTATCTATTGATACTTAATATCTTTATCATTTGCTATAACCAAATTCTATCTTGTACTACTGAAATATAAAAGAATATACTGTTTTTAATACAAACTTATAAAATATTTGGACACTACACTCAGAATCTCTACAAGAAATACTAAAAAAAAAAAAATTTCTTTTCTACACTTTCGTTATCCTTTTGAATAATTAATTAGGTTATGAGATTTTAAAGTTTTATATTTGTTCTGTAAAAAAAATAAGGATATAATATATTTTTTTAAATATACGTCTTATCTAGGAATTATTTGTCTTAATCATTAGGTATTTTCTTTTCTAAATTTAAACTTTAATTCTCTCTCGACTTCCTTAAGTCTCACCCTAACTTTTCCTATCTTCTTTCCTTTATTAAGATCATTCTTAAGAAAATCTGTCATAAATTTCTCGTGCTTTAGACATTTAAGTCTTACTTTTATCTTGCTTATATCTCTATTCTGATTAAATTTTTCTCCTATAAATTCACTATTAGATATCAAGTTTCTAATTCCTTTAAACAATATTTCTTTAGAAATATCAAATTGTAAACAAATATTTCTATCATTAACACTACATTTAGATATCACATCTTGCATTTTATTTTTAAATTTATTACTACTTTTATCAATAATTTTTGGTAACTCATGTTCCAACAACTTTAAATACATTTGTTCTAAAGAGTTTGACTTTATCCCTGTAAATTTACCAAATATTTTGTCATCACTATAATACTTTTTAAAACTCTTCAGTTGATCTATAGTTCTTTCACCAACTACTCTTTCATAGGATTTACTCACTCCTATCATTTCATTAGTCAATTTAAAATATTCTTTAGGATTTTTCAATATTTTTCTGTATATTTCATTCCTACTATCAACTATTTCAATAGACTTTTTATTAATCTCCTTTTCTTCCTAAATCATTTCATTATCTATAATAGTTTTTTCAACAAATAACTTGGTTTCTTTACTAGCGAATTTAATGTAAGACTCATCTTTTTTAAATTCGTCATCTGCTATCTTAACAAATGATACATCATTATATCTATCTTTATCTCCTAATTTAACAGAATCTCTGTTTTCTGCTATCAAATTACTACATAAGTTAACATCTTTATTAACTATCTCAATGAATTGTGAATTTTCCTTATTTACCATCTCTACAATTTCTTTGTCATCTACCACATTTTCACTAACTAAATTAATAGATTCTTGATTCTTTTCCAAATCTGTATTAATTATTTCAACAAATTTACTACTTATTTCATGAGATACTTTCTTACTTAGTATCTTTCCTTCAAAGTTTTGTATCCCTAAATCTTTTAATTTTCCCATTACTTCTTTTTGAACTTCCTCTTTGATACTTATTTTAGTCTGAACTACCTCTTCCTTAATAATTCTAATTTCTTCATTAATATGATTTATATTACTGTTTACTTCATAGATTTCACTCTTTACACTTAAATTATAACTCTCTATTTTCTGATCTAACATACTATTATTTAGTTGACATCGGACAATAGATTCTTCTATTTGAGTTTTAAAATTTTTTACTGCTCTTTCTGAAAATTCAGAAAATTTTCTCTTCAATAATTTTTGATTTCTGTCTTCTATTTGCATTATTTCTTCCTTTAAAGAATCAATAGCCTTTTCATTGTTATCAAATTTTAAATCCAAATTATTAAATTTATCATGTACTTCCACTTTAAAATCTTCTACTGTTTTACAGGTTTCATTAAGTTATTGATTCATACTTTCTACACAAGTTCTGATTTCATTACTATTTTTGTCCACATTTTCACTAAGAGATTCTAATCTTATATTTGTTTTATTTAGGTTTTCATTAAGAAACTCAATATTTTTACTCATATTTTCATTAAGAGCTTTTGTATCCTCTCTAAGAGATTCAAACTTTATATTACTATCTTCTCTATTTTTACTCATATTTTCATTAAGAACATTAAACTTTATATTACTATCTTCTCTAATTTTATTCATATTTTCATTAATCTCTTCTCTATTTTTTCTATTATCTTCTTTCATCTCCTTCATCATCAATAACATTTGAGATATTTGGGAGTTCTCTACCTCCTTTTTAGATACTATTATCTTTTCTTCCACTGTTTTAATTTCTATAACTTCTTCCTCTTCTTCTTTCATTTTACTATCTATAATTGGGACACTATCTACAACTGTTTCCATTTCAATTAAGTTTTCTATTTCTCGTTTCTCCTCACAACTTTCATCGACAATAAACTCAGATATTTCACTCTCTAAATTATTATCTTGATTATTCATTTTTTTACAAATATGCTTTTTCAAAACTCAATATTTAAAAATATATTACTATTAATTTTTCATAAAATAGTTCCTTACCAGTTTCTTTTATCCCCATCTAACCATCACCCACAATAAACTATAGATAATACTTTTTTTATATCCTTATACAAACTAACTCTAATTAATTACAGTAACCATAACGATTAAAATTATGTGTCACAACATTATTTTCCCACATGCATGATTCACAGGTATTTTGCACATAATAAAATATTTTCAAAATATATCGTTAATATTTCAATAATTGACATGGTCATAATATGTAATAAAATAATCGTAAGCCACATATGCATATTTTAAAACTTATTTGCTAATTGTTTTACAACAATATAATACTATTTTTAAGCAATCAAATCATCTACCACATAAAATTGCAATATTTTTAGTAACGAGCACTTAGTTCACTATAATAATCAAATCCTAAATAATTATTGCTATAATAAAATATTAAATCATCTATCTTCTGTGAGATATACTATCAATAATCTCTAAAGTTACGCGAACAAATTCAAATACTAACTATTGTAATAGACAGGGTATGAGCACAGACTTTCACATGACCCACCACTCTCCACCTATCTCATAATACTGATACACCTGAACACACATATGTCGAAAAGATAAATAATCACCAATATACGTATTTCATGCTAAACCAGCAATCATCAGTTGGTCCAGATTACCATCTCTACACATATATGCTACAAGTGCTCAGATATATATTAAGATAGCAAATCCTCCTACTTTAATGGACAGGCTTCAATGTACTCCACACTCCAACTCTTCAACTGTCCATCTAATTGAAAATCTGATGATGGAACTACTTTCCTAATATACCTCATAGCCTAAATGTTTGGGTACTACAATCTGAACTATCGATTGTAGTCCCAACTACATATCGTGCGGTCACGTTGGAAGAGCAAAATCTAACCGAGACTTCCCCATGTCATGTAAGCCCATTATACTCTCCCATTTTAAACACTCAGGCCCAACACATTGCTGGCGCCAAAATCTAACCTGTACTATGTGTAGCTCCACTACACATCATGCCAACCACGTTGGGGGCCATAATCTAACCTGTATCTCGTGCATACTCACTTCAGAATAGTATATGATATGAAATAAAAATGGGTTCTATCTCAGTTAATAATTAATAACTAAAATATTCAGCATTAAAATTAAAATATTTCACTGGCTCAAATGTAAAATACGAATATGGTTCAATTTATAAAAATAAATTAAATAAATATTTAATATTTTCATGAGACTTGAAGTGAAAATACAGGTGACAAGATAGATTACATTGAACCAATATCCTACAGGATACTACCACAATGGCATAAGAACACTATCCCCCCTTATTACTATTTCAAATAACAAACTCATAGTATTCTTATGACTTTAATAACTTCTACTCACTAAGATTAAACTAATAATTAAATCTTAATCTTCTATTTAATAATCTAGCTCAATAAAATAATCTCAGGTTCATAAAGTTTATTCTAAGTTAATAAAAATGCGGTAGTAAAATATGAGAAGGGATTTTATGTCATAATCTACTACACTGAAACTAATAATAATAATAAATAACAGTAATAATATTCTTCATTGTTTAACTAATTCTGTATATCTTTTCTTTTTACTATAATTTTATTACCATAATAAAATAATAAAATAATTTTATATAATCTTTTACCTTCATGTAATAATATAATAAATACGTGGTAGCATTTGATAATCTCATAAACAAAATATGTGTGGCAACTGATAGCATATAATTTAATATAATATTGTGATAACTGATTTATGACCAATAAAATAATGAAAGATTATGATTATTTAATTATAATGAATACCAATAAAATATTTAAAATTCTTAAAATAATTCTCTATTTATCTTTTTGTGCAAAATTATATATTTGTTTCGATTATTATGCATATATCATGTTTTCATGCAGCGATGTGGAGAAATAAATAACTCGAACACAAAATTTTTGAAAATAACAAAATTTAACAAAGTTTATTACTAACAACAAATAAATAAACAATTTATTTACACTATTTACAGTGGATATCCTTAACTTTTTTTACTTTACAGTTTGATCTACCGGGTTATAAAAAAAATAATTTATATTTCAATTATATCTTTATTTTAGATTTAGGACAAAATTTAAAAAAAAATGTTACTATTTGGTTTCTCATTATGGTTAACTTATTACAAATATATTTATCTACTTTATTAGCATCAGCATTTTATCCTAAATATTATTAAACTATCTTATTTTAAAAATTCATACTTAGAAAAACATTCTATAGAAAACAAAATTTTATAATGAGTATAGATTTCTCAAGATATTTAAAAAAAATTTCATCTTGCAAAGTCAGAGATGTTACACAAAATATTATCCAAAATTCAGTACTAGATTTTAGTATTTATCACACAATGTTTACTAATCATAATATATTCTTCCTTAAGCCTTACTTTAGTATGATATAAGTGTAATCATAAATATATTTCTGTTAATCAATAAACAAAAAATATACTATGCATATTGTTTACATAATTTACTTTGTACTATTGTATTTTAAAAATATGCAATATTTATTTTCTCTTAAAAAAAAATAATACTAAAGCATTTAAAATTATTATCACTTTAAAGAAAATATCTTTGTTTAGATACTTTATTTTAAAAAAGTTTATATTTCATTTCCGAAATAAAATTCAAAATATATTCTATGATTCTTTTCTTTCCTTAAGATACTTTGGATCTTCAATTTTAAGTTATAATATTCTGCTCCTTATAAGCAAATAAACTAATCTTATACAAAAAACGATAGCATAACCTTAGTTCTAAATTATTTATCATTTCTTTTAAAATATCTTACTAAACGATGCAGTTACATTAAATAAAGATAGCGAAAACAGAGGCATAGGATTAAGGAAGAAAGCTAGAGTATTACTCTTAACATATCTCAAAATAATGGCACAGTGCGAAGAGGTATGACATTTACTTGCCTATTATCCTCTAGTACAGGGACGATGTTAAAGCTATTTCTTCAGCTTTATTAGAACATCAAGTATTTAAAGAAATATAAACACTGTCCAAATAAAATGTGTATCAGTCATAGGGCTTTGTTAACTATGCTGATATTCACATAAAGACTAAATATTATTTCCATTCCTTATAACATCCTATTTCTTAAAACATCATCTTGGTTTCCTGTTCACTAAGTACTTCCAAGCCACTATCTCAACATTATTTCTCAAGATTTTCCACATCTTACATCGATAAATAACTATCTGCATTTACAAAACAATAAATAAAATTCATTAATAGTTAAACAATCTAGCTGTTCCACAAGAAAAGTCTGCTTACTTCATTATTCTATATGTCTAATCATATACAATCTACTTAGACAATATTTGAATATCCAATAACATGAAAATTTTAAAAGAATCACATAACTATTTGTTATATTGGATTATATCACTAATAAAAAAAAAAATAATAATAAAAATTGTCGTATGCATATTTTCAAATCAATCCTATCTCATAATGTTTTTTAAAATGTATGAAATGCGGTACATATAAGTAAAAAAATTTTGCACTTCATTCTTCCAATTTATGGATGATCTAAAGAAAACAAAAAAAAATATACATTATAAATTATCAATAGTTATTATTATTACCAATAACCTTTATCTAGTCATCGTGTTCAGTAGGCTTCCTTTATCCACTTGAGCATTGCAGATATAAAAAAAAATTCACACCCATACACCTTATATTAAAATATTTTTACCTAAATTATTAGATTGTTATATTATAAAATTTTGATATTAATAAATTAATGTTTTTATGTTTTTCCTAATCTTATATAAAATTTTAGATTTAAACTAGGTTAACAAAATAAAAGAAATCAAAACTATAATTACATATTTTCTTGACGATAGTTCCTGATAAGTCCAAAATGTTTATTATTTTCTCTAGAGTTTTAAAAAATGTTCTCCTCCAAGCGCGTTAAAGTTTAAAATAAAAATAATTATTAATCCATTTAGTGAAATTTATAGAAAATAATCCTTGGTTTTAGTATTTAGGACGATAATTATTAAATCATAATATTAATTAATCCCGTGAAGCTTCTTTTAAGTATTTTCTCTGCTGGCGTATCCATGCATATTCCATCTAATTTAGCTTTAGTTATCCGATAAACTTTTAAGTACTATTTGTATTTTTATGGATCCATCTTTTATTCAACTATATGTTTACTTTTTTTATATAAGTTTCCTTCTTAATACATTTAAACTTTCGTTTGGTATTTTTATATATCACTTTAAAAAATTTAAAAAAAATGTTACCTTCAGAAAGGATATAACATTTTACTCCTTTGAATATCATATTATATAAAATGATTCATGAGATATAATTGTCTTATTACTATTTAAAAATAAATCCTGGATAAACTTATAAATAATACGTTTCAATACATTTTTTACACTCCATATAATGTCCGAGCTGTCTTTTTTTTATGTACCAAAACAGTTCTCCGGTGAAATATTACTAAAGCTGTATCAATAAATATTTCAAATATTTTTTCAGCATTACAACTTATTTATATCCATTTTATTTTGTAGTATATCCATCCTTTATTGCGAAGCTTAAATTAAATTTCTAGATAAAATACGACTGGTAAGTACTTTAAAAATTAGAAAATCATTTCCACGAAGTTTCTAAATTATTATATTTTAACACCCTCTTTTGCAATAATACTTTTAAAAATTATCAATTAGTTTTTTGCAAATAAAACGATAAGAAAGTACCAAAAAAATTGACTAAAATAAAAATTTTAAAAATACTATCTTTTTGATAGTTATAATTTACCTTTCTCCGGTTTCAATACATTATTAATCTCCCCTGATAACTTAGTTACGACGATATTTATAGTCTGTAAGAATACCTTATCCTATTGGTTAATTCTTAATTTAGCTGGAGAACAAATTTACATATTTTTAATTTCAAGTAGAATTGAATTTCAAAATTAGAAATTATGACGTAATAAAATTTAAAAATATTATTTAAAATTCCACTTTTACTTCAATTATTATTTTATTAAAACTATTTAAACATTTAAAATAACTTTTAAAACAATTTTAATAACTTATTCCATTTATCTATTTTTATTTAAATAAAATATTTAATTTTTTTATTAACTGTATTCATCTTTATTACATCATTTAAGCATGTTATACGATAGTTAACTTAATGTTTAATACTATTTACTTTTATGATAGGCAATAATTCTATCCAATTCTATAATATAACTTTTAAAATATTTTAAACTTTGTTATTATTTCAAACAAGCGTGTGTGTGAACGTATGTAATATACAAGTCACATGATCAATAACTTTGACAGACGATTTTCAATCTATTTCTCTGCCTAGACTAATAAAATTGATACACTTATTGTATTATATAATTATAAAATTTGGAAGAACAATTTAGAAAATATAGAATTAAATACAATTCTCACCATCAGAAAGTTTATTTTTAAAATATACTATATTAATTTTGACTATTAAATATGATTATAAATTTAAACACTGTATTTATTAACTTATCAGTTTTAAACTATTAAAATCGAATTTATTAAATATACTTTTACTTTTTATAGCTGTGTTATTTAATATGGCCAGCTTTTACAACCATATGAAACAATATTTTAAGCTTTATTTAACTATTTTTTAAATAATTCTCTATAATTTTATACATTACGTATTTTCTTTAGCTTCAAATTATACTTTATAACATAATTGACAAACTATAATTAATAAATCAAAAGAACATATTCTAAAATTTAAAATTTTTAGTAATTGACTGTTATAAACTACTACTGACCTATAGAAAAGGGCACAATATATATGAGTGTATTTGTAAACTCATTGTTATTTGTTGTGGTTATTGTTGTTTTTCTATCTTTTTTTTTTCCTTCTGATGTTAGAATAGTCATTTTATGAATGAATACTAATGATGATAAAAGTTTTTAATATCTATCAGCCTCCTTTAATTAAAAAGTACTAATTTCTTTCAACAAATGGTTCTAGGAGGATTAATTCGCTCCAATTTTGATAGAAATGGTTATAATCTCAAGACAAGACAAATTAAGCAGTTTTGGGCACCTAATAAAGCTTCAGTTATACATAAGGATCAGATAATTTTTTTAAAAGTTACTTTTGAGCATGTTACGTGTCAAAAATATAGAGCTAATAAGATATTTACTCCTGTTATTTTATCCAATAGCTGTTTATAAATGAATTACCCACTTAGACCTTATTATAAATAAGGCATATAAGAGTACGATTTCGAAAAAAATTACAAAAGTACCACAGAATGGGTGGGCCCGTGGGGGAATACTATTATAAACTATAAAAAAAATTCAGAATTATTTTCTTAATATAGTGAAACACGCACATCTCCCATACATAAACTCTAAAATAAAAAAACCTTTAATTTTTTCATTCATTTTTTTAACCACAGAAATTTACTTACTGTGTATTGTGTTTAATTTTAACAAACATTTCATAACAAAAATATAAATATAAAATAAAAATTATTATTAGCACTCATCCATAATAGAGCTAATTATTTTAGAACCCCGACAAATTCTTACTTATAGGATTGAGATGAATTAATTATATAAAATCAAGTAAACAAAATATTACTGAACACGGAATCTCACTTCGACAAATATTACATAAACAATTCAAAATATAATAAACTGCTGTCATTGGCTGAAATTTTGCTGCTTGATATTCAAAACAACTTTTTTAAACACGTCCGCACGCAGTTGCACAAATTATTATTAAAAGCACAACTTACCCCAAAACTCTTAAGAAATTATACAGGTAGTTAAACAAAAAAATATTTAAATACAACAAAAAGAACAGTCATCTCAGCTCCTCAAAAAAAAAAAAAATCACAGTAATGGAATGGGACTGACTAATTTGGTATTCTTAAGGCATGCTCTTTAGTGTATTCCCTTAAGCTATTATTGAGTATGTGCATAGAAGCCAGTCCGATTTAAACAACAATGAAATAGAATGTCTGAATTTAATTTAAACAAAATTAATACACGTAATAAATCTTCCTGATTTTAATATAAATTTACATATTTGAGTGAACATATATGCAGATATATATATGAACTGAGTACGTTTTATGCTTCTGCTTCAAATGTTTCACATATTAAAGTAATTTCAATCTTTACAGTCTCTGAATCACTAGATATATATTTAAATAATGCAATAATCATATTACTGAATTTCTTATGTAGATATAGGAATTCATGCAGCTTCATATTCAGCTAATCTATAATCCCTAGCCCAAGACTATCCTACAGATTTTAAGAAAGCTGATAAAACAATGAGCTCGAGACTTAAAAACAGGTTCGTGAATAAAAATCAACTTGAAATTTCTGATCAAATATCACCTGATATCCATGTGTAACCTATCTTTTAAGTTTTTATTTCTCCAGTTTTTAAAAAAAGACCTTCTAAAATCTCTTTCAACATTCAATTCCCAGTTTATATAAATAATCCTTTATTATCATTTTTGATGATAATAGATATTCACAATATTTTTTTAAATATTTATTTCAACAAACTACACTCTCAAAGCACTACGAACCGCTAAGGGCTCTGGAATCAAGAAATGTTCTTGTATATGCAAATAAAAGTACGATTTTGTTTTAATACCTATATGCTCTTACATTTTGCTTTTAATCATTCTCTCCTACTTCATAATTGATTACAATTACTTAAATTACATCTTTTATTTGATAACTTTACAATAATAATGTTCAAATTAAATTAGATAGTGCCAATATATATATATTTAATAAACTAAAACAACTTTACGCTGCTTAAAATTATCACATTGAAAAAATGAAATAAAGATAGATAAGTTATGATTATTTAAACCACATAGTATCCGTTAAAGCAAACATAATGTAAAAAATAAAACTTATTCATTTAATGCATATTCAAATCTCCTATAATAATTTAAAAAGTATAAACCTAACAACTTCTCTTGCAAAACATGGAATTTAAATTTTAAAATAAATGGAAAGATTGAAATAAGTAATAAAATATTAAAAAATTCTAACTCTAATAATAAATATTTAAAAAACCAAAGAACAAATACAACAAACTGAAAAAATAGCAAGAAAACTGAATGGTGAGGACAATTTTCACACTACATATATATATAAACAAACTATAAAGACAATAAAAAAGTCTAATTTGACAGATTAGTGAAATTAAAAAAAACATGTTACATCATTTTGGTGAAAGGTGGGGCAGAATTAAAAATCAGATTTATAGAACTTTTTTTTCGTCACTAAATTATTAAAAATTAATATGATGACTATAAATAATTTGTTTATAAGCCTTACTTTCAATAATTTTTATATTCTCTTATTACTTGTTAGCATTATTTCTCTACCTCAATTGTCATGATTGATACTTTTATCCCCTTGACTAAAAAATTAACAATTTTATAATCCTCCCTACTTTATCTGCATCATTTGGTTCCAAGGCATGACATAGATAATAGTGAAGCATATTATATGTATTGCAACATATATATATATGTGTGTTCATATAATGTATATACTTTGTTTAACTATACAGTCTGTGTTTGCGTTACAAACGAAAACATTAAAGTTTTTTTTTTTAATCAAATTTTTTATATGTTGCATATTTATATATTAAATTCATTGATAAGTCAACTATGAATACAATCATCAACAACAACTTTTAAAATAATAAATATAAATGAGCAAGCATATTTATCTATACTATATATTATATACACATATGTCATAATCAAGAAATCCCTTCAAACTTGGTTGTCCAGCGTCCTAGACTTTAAACACACATAGCTACGGAAAGTTCTTTCATTACAGTACATTAATAATAATTTCTCCACTCATAAATGTGCCTGATCAAATAAACAATATCTTTTCATTTATTAACCGTTTTACAATTACAAAACTAAACTTGTTATTCTCATTCTTCTCCAAATCAATATCCAAAGCCTTTAATTTTTTCTGGTTCATTTTCAAATTATCCGTCTATCTGCTTATTATAAAGCTACAATCCCCAAGAAGAATATCTAATAAGTTGTCTTTCTTAATTCTAATTTTAATAAGTGATAAACAATCACTTGCCGTTTTATTAAAAGCTAATTTAAATTGTAATTCTTAATCTTATATCTTTACTACCATAAATTCCTGGAAATTTAAAAGGATAAACCTGTTCAAAATCTTTCAGCAACTATCACTCATAATTTTTTGTACTTAATTGTATCTATTTTCATTGCAAACTTTTTAAAACTTTAAGCAAACTATTTGATACTTTTAACTTCATTCTTACAAATACTACTTACATCATCAACAATATCTATCCATTCCCTAATGCTAACTTCCATATCAAAACAAGACTCAATTTAATTTTTTTTCTTAATAAATATTAAATAAAACGTAAATTAGACAAATTCTTTCTCTTGCATCACTCTTAAATATACTTATTGATTATAAAAAAGGACAATTTAATCACATAAATATCCTTTTGATTAATGAGCAAAATTAGTAAATAGTTAGTTTTATTTTCAATATATATCATTAAAACATCAATAAGATTAAATAATTTATTTTATCAAATGCCATTTCAATACCAATGAAGCAGCCATTAACTTCGTTTTCTCTTCATATGCAATTCTCAACAATAACCATCAATGGAATTTCTTCTCTAGTTCCATTACCCCCCCCCAATGTCCGATAAATATATCTGCAGTATATCACTAATACTTTTGCTACATATAACTCTAGAAAATTATAATAGTTGAAAAAAAAAATCTATTGGACATTCTTATCAGTAAGTTGTTTTTTTATTAAAATTATTTTGTAAATATAATTTTCTATTAATTATAATAACCGCATAAATAAATAGTGATTATTAAGTATATAATGATTACATAATATAAGATTCGTGCAGAAATAAACTTCAAATTCGCAGACTATCTCAGAAAAGTCTGATAATCCAGTAGAAGAACTTGATAATGTAGAAGAGCAATGGAGTGATGAGGCTTATATTGACAGTTCCATAAGCGAGGAAGTAGGTGGCTGTCCAAAGAAAATGCAACAACAAATTAGTACTAGTCCTGTGTGTACTGATGAAATAAAAGAAATCACAGATGATGAAGAAATAAGCTCACAAGTGGAAAATTTTGAAGAAGATTCGGAACAGGAAAGCAATGGAAATTCAGAAACAGTTTAAAGCATGAATTCCATAGATGTGGTTTATACAAAGATATGGCAACATGGATGAAGTTCTAAGGATCTGTGAATTAAAGGACTTGGCAATTCAAAGATTCATGAATCAATGGAGAAGACTATGGTTATTGACTGTGGTATGATTTCAAGATTTCTTTAAACAAATGTATTTGCATCATGTAGCGGGTGATCAGTCACCTGCATTTTTTTTTTCTTAATAAAAAAAAAAAATTGCAGACTATAAGGATAATTCACAAGTCCGGCTTAGTCAGCCCAATATGCTAAATTATCTGACCTCTACCCTCTAAAAAAAACTCACTGCTATTTATTACTTGTTTTACTATTTCTTATTTAAATACATGGATATTTTACTTAATGATCTGCTTAATAAAATATTAATTTGAGAACTAAATAGATCAAAAAATATATTCATTTATTTAAAAAAAGAAAAATGTTATCAATCACTATATCTATTAGGGCAAAAAAAATTATGAAAGAAAATCTTAATTTTACAAAATCAAATTTAAATTAATCAAAATAAAGAGAGCATATATACATTTTACATCTAGAGTAATAAAATATTATATACTACTA
Organism: Epiperipatus broadwayi; assembly: GCA_028023455.1. Taxonomy (NCBI): domain Eukaryota; kingdom Metazoa; phylum Onychophora; class Udeonychophora; order Euonychophora; family Peripatidae; genus Epiperipatus; species Epiperipatus broadwayi. The sequence goes on from JAQFVV010006201.1 coordinate 11,392,724, forward strand.
CAATGTGATTTCTGTAGAAATGAAGTGACTATGATATGAAATGGATCATGCAACGAAGTTTTAAAAGTTGTAGTAAAATTAAGGTCCAAGACAAATAATAATGCAATCAATACCACTGAAGTTTCAGGAGTCTTATTTACAGCCAATAGATTTTCATACAAACAGATATGGTCATTTAAGCTGCAGATCTTACTGTAAAATCCATTTGATAGTATATTCATTAATTGGTATAATAAATTATTTATAATGGTTTTAATATATGTACTGCAATCACTGAACAATAAGATTTTTTTTAATCATATAAAGACCTAGTAAAATGAGAACGGAAGTGAAGAAATAATAATAATAATAATAATAATAATAATAATAATAATAATGTAATTTAGTTATAACATTAAATTCAGAAAATATAAAATTTGTTAAATCATTGACATAACTTTATCTAAAGTCTTTTGAAGACAGCAAAACAATAACTAAAATTTTTTATGATTACATCAAGGTAATATTAATTCAACAAGAATGCTATCAACAAATCTATGATAGTGGCAATAATTTGTTAAAGCAAAAAAAAAGATGAATAACTGACTTGGATGATATAAATAACTACATTATTATACAAACTTATTATGAATTCCTAATCACTTAATGCAACATTTCTTCACAACAAAAATTGAATTTATATAAATAATTTTATAACGATTAAGGGGCAGAATCAGATCCACAAATAGTCAAACAAGATCAAAAAAAACAAAGCAACTGCACTTACAATGATCACTGAAAGTAAATCATTTTATAACTAGAATTGAACTTATTAAGTTAATAAATAAACTACATTTAAAATTTTTTAAATGTTTAAAATGAAAAAATACAAAAAATAAACAAGAAAGATAATCACATTTATTCATATAGAAGCTGTAATTATCAATATATATATATATTGTAATATTGTTAACAATGGCCAACTATGGCCATGTCAGATATTACAAGCTTCTTAAATTAAACATGCATTTAATTAATGGGGAAATGGTACATTTAATTCTCATGTTTTTTTCTTTAATAATAATGGCTATTTGATTTATTTAAACATTTCTTTTCATTAAATGACATAAGAATTCTCAATTTGTTTGTAAAAATAATAATGTGAATAGCATTACAATATAGTATAAATAATTGCAACAAAGAGAAAAGTATAGAGTACTCATTTTTGTTCTCTTTTCAATAATTTGATCTATCAGTTTTACCTTTGAAAAAAATAAGTTAAATATATTTTTTCTCTTCAGTAATTTATCGATTAATATTAATTTTTAAAAGAGAAATGGATAAATTTTGTTTGGTAGATTTTTTAAAAGAAAAGAAGAAAAAAGGTTTTAACATTTCTGTTAATTTTTTTTTCTTTTCCCTTTACCTCTCTCCAAAAAAAAAAAAGGCAATATTGTCCAAATCAATGTGTAATTAAAAGATTGATATTGTTTTTCTTTTGGCATAATGAAAAAATATAGGAATTTCAGAAATTTTGATTTTTTTTTTAATATATAAAATTGGGAAATAACCTTTTGTAAAAATAGACCCAATAAATCAGGATTTAATTTTGTCAGGTTGGAGATGTGATTGGATGAATACAGGATTATTCCAAAAAAATATGAGGGTCAGTTAAAGCAATACACCTTAGTGTCATGTGAAAAATAGTCATTCTTAACTCCACTGATGCAGAAGCCAGTAGCAGTTAGTCATGATAAAACTGTTGAAAAAATTAGTAACAGCAGTTATTTTTGTCTCAACTATTAAACAAAACAATGGCAGTTAGTTTTGATCAAGCTATTAAAGAAATCAGTAGCAGCAGTCTTCATTCAACTATTGGAGAATAAAAATTTTCAGCTGTTAAGAGCTCAATGAGAAATAATTTCAGTAATCTGAAATAGCATCCATCTCAGTACAAGTTAAAAAATTTTTAAATGGATTTGATGAAAAGTATGTGATAAGTTTTAGTTAGAAACAGTGAGCATCATTACCATGTAAACTGTTCAATAAAAAAAGGTAACAGAAGAATATCCCTGAAGTAGCCTGCAACAAGCCTGGTTTTCATCCAATGATATAATTGTCACTTACTGTATATTAGCCTGACTTAGAAAATTATTAGATTGAAAAAAAAAAAGATTAAATTGTGACCTCCAACTTGCATCTTAATACATTAAAAAAATTAAAAAATTCAGTCTGTATAAAACCTGAAAATATGGATAAATTTAACTGTGTTCACTTGCCTGGAAAATGTTTTAATGAATAAGCTTATAAGAAGAAAGCTATCTTGAAGAACCTAAAAATTAAAATTACCAAAAAGGGACTAAAAAACAAAACAATGATAATTTAAGGTATTATAATGTGCACACTATATCTACATTTGTATGAAAAAAAATTTAAATAATAAATAATAGTAATGAATAATATTACTAATATTTTTGAGACATTTTTTTTTTCACTCCAAAACTTAATTGTATAGAACCATTTCATTTTATGAGAAAGGAGAAAGGGTTTAAGCTAATTTAATTTTTTTTATCTTTGAAATGTGATTTTGCAATTTTAATCATTCAAGGGGGGGGGGATGTTTGAAGTTAGTTTTTTAATTGAATTAGTAAGAGCAAATAACAAGTTAATATTAATATATAAAATTATATTTTGTTGATAAAAATGTATTTAAGTTTGAAGTATCATATTATCACATTTTTGTTAGTTTTAATTATTTATTAGTTAATTTATTAAATAACTGTTAAAAATAATTTTTAATGTCTTTATTCCTCTACCCATCTACTGTATGAATTGGCACTGTGTGATTTGATTTGAAAATAGCATAGTGTTTTAGGATTTGTAAATTATCTCAATGACTATTTTTATTAAAATACAATAAGCATATACATGAGCAAGAATGATTATTTAGATTGATGTAAAGGTTTATTTGTGCTTGGATTTACAGATAGTTCTTTGGATGGCACAAAGATATCATCTTTAAAGTTCACTCACTGCATTTTTTTTAAAAAAAATTAGTTTATAGTTAACCTGTATACTAATGGCCAGAGCATTAATGATAATTATCATATATCAGGATTTCAGCATTTTATAGATACTTTAGCAGTTAAGTATGTGCATCTAGATGATTGTTGTGTATATCATGTCCTAAGCTTGGCATTTTCAATTAAATCTTTTTAGATCCATTCACAAAGATATGACTGTTGATTGTTTATGTTTGGTAATATGTAATTTATACCTTTTTTAGAATACATGATACTTTTGTAACTTATAATTATTATTGCAATAACATATTTTTGTTCCAGTACTGATCACATGCTCCTTATATTTATTCCTTTTATGTTTATTGTTATATTTGCTTATTGTTTTTGATTATTCTTTGGGAATGATGATTTCCATCTCCCCAATGATAGCCCCCCCCCATTTACTCCACACTTTTACAATATATATATAAAGTATTTACAAATATTAGCTGATCGGTTATTTAAAAAAAAACAAGTAATTAATAATATCCATCTGTTTTATGCAATTGTAAAAGGATGTAGTCACAAAAGCCAAAGTGAATATTAGTGACACTGAGAAAAACGATGTGTACAACATAACACTTGAGTGCATATAATCTAAGAATCTAACCACAAAATTTTGTCTTAATTTTTTTTTTAAAAAAAAAAAAAAGATGTATGTTAAACAATTACAAGGAATCAGAAAAGCATTAAAATAAATGTATATAAAAAGAAAAATCTAAACACAGAGGATTAAAATTACAGTTGCATGATATATAAAATAAATTCTGATTATTTACTTCAATAGTTGTAGAAAAAAAAAAAATAACAAAAAAAAAATACACGTTTATAATATTAATTGAAATCTAAACTGACATTCCTTACAAACAAAACTTCGTTTTATATGATAAACATTCTATATGCATGTATATTCAATATTTATTAAATAACAACAATCTTCATGCTTTCATTTCTTTTGCAGATGATACTGTAATTATTGCAGTACAACTTGAAGTAACATCGTTTTTCTTCTATGTTCTGATTATTTTACAATATTGAATTCTTGAGAGAATATATGTATGCATGTATTTTATATAGACATATATATATATATATATTAAATATATACTTACATTATGTAAAAACATTGTAATAGTACTCATAATTTAAAAATTTATCCATATATGTATACTCACACATATTTAAATCATAATGTCTACTTACATTCCCATATGCATATTATTTATTTATAAAAATTATGACATCAGCATGAAAATCTGAAACAGTCATAGTTTGTGATCTAGATGAAAAATGTTATAACTTAAATGTGTGTACATATGTACAAAATAATAATAATGAGCATGAACATGTGCATATTATATATGGATATATTTGTAAATGTAGATGATTACTGATATTAATGATAATTATTTTCTAGTTTGCAAAAATGTGATTCTTACATAAAATTAAAATTTAATAAATTATTGCATTTTACAATAAGGCTCTCGGAATTACTCTTTGAAAATATATTTTCTACTTGCTTAAGTTTCTTGACTTGTCAATATTTTCATAGAATCGCTGCACAATAAGATATATTAAATTTTGCTTATGGATTTTACATATAATTAAAATTCCAATACCCATTAATTTTAAACCTGTTAGAACATTGATTCTTTGCATTTTATAAATGAGCAATGAACTGTCTCTTTTTTTTCTTTTCATGTCATAGCATAGGCCGGGACACGAACCCACACCCGTCTGCAACCAACTACTTGCTTGCAAGGCGAGTGCGATGTCCTCTCGGCTAACAATGCTCGACAAACTGTGTCTCTTTGACTGTCTTTTCTTGGCAATCCCCTCTAAAAAATATTTTGATCCTTTCCAGCCTAAAGGCATGCCCCATTTACATATCTCAGAAATTCATGGAAGTGACTGTGATGCTTGATTTAGCACTTTTATAAAAATGTTTATCCTGTGTAATTTTAGAGCTTCAATAAGCTTTGGTCTCACCAATGCAATCATTAAAAACAGTCAATTTCAAACCATTTGATAGAATATAGAGCATTTGAATAGCCTAATATTGGTAAGCCATTTTTAGTATTGTTGACTATGCCCAAAGTATTTTCACACATCTTTTTATATGTCACATATATATTGTAATATTACAATATCACTGTAAATTGGCTATTATATTTAAAAAAATTGTAAAAAATTTATTGGCTTTAATTTTTATAATTAATCATTATCATAGTTTAATAGTCACTCAAACTAATGTTTATGAGAAATATATACTTTTATAAAGCATTTTTGAATGGCCTTCCAACAATTTTTTTTTTTTTTGATAGACTTCTATACTGTATAAATAAAATATGTATGCTCATATTTCATCCTTATTCTTACTAAGAAATAAAGTTATGAAAGAAGTGCTCCCACACATAAAACAAATAAATCAAAACTAGAATTATAAAATAGAATTATAAATCCAACACTAAAACACTGAAAATTTTTAATAAAGGATAGAACAAACAGTTCTTACATTTTGGGTAGTGTGTGGAAGCTTACATGTTTAAATTTTTTTTATTTAGCAAAAAGTGATTTAGTTTGTTAGAATATTTATTTAATGACATTCATTAAAAGTTAAAGATTTAATTAAATAAATATCTGAAAACATCTTAAGATTTGATTTATTTATTTTAAATAAATGCTGAAGAATTATTTCAAAACATGGAAATAAGTGAGGTTATTGAAAAAGGCTGACATTATTTTCTCTTTTTTTCATCATTTTTGAAAAATCTTAACTCTAATATTTTGCCTGGCAATAGCTATGACTTTTTCCAATATTTCATGAACAAATGAAGAAACGTTAATGCACGGAGAAAATTCTGTAATCCAGACATCATGTAATAACTGTAATAAAAGCTGATGTTTGGAAAATACAGTCTCCACAAATTCTTATTGCAGTCAGGATCTAAACAGGTTCAAATTTTTAAACAGCCATTTTGTTTGCCATTTACATGACAGGCTAGATTAACTAGTCTCATTATTTGCCTTTATTAGGAAAATGACTTCTCATCTTTCTAGGAAAAAGTGAACAACAATGGATAAATGAAAAACTATCATCAATTAATTCTTTATTTCAAGAAATCTCATTTATTACAGTCAACTGTTAGTGGGGAAAATGGACAAATTGGGTTATGGAATGATATCACACTATTTCAACAATAAATCGCTGGATTTCTTTAATTAAAAGTAATGGCAAATAGTTGATATATTTTGGAAAATTATATTTATTAATTTCAAATAAGTTGCTTATGTTTATTTTTCAAATTACTACAAAAATAATTATTTTCTTCATTACAAGAAAGGATGAATATTTGTCTCAATGTTATGAATTCTCTCATCTTTAAATGTGTAAGGAAAAACTTTAAACAATAATTTTTACAACTGAAAAATATCTCTTATAAACTTGTTGCTTAGAGAAATGAATTGTGATTAAAAAGTAATGAAAATCGCTTCTTTGTGGATGATAAACTATTTGCTTTATGGGATGTATGAACAGAATTACTGGCATAGTGGATTAAACATCTATAAATGAATAGATTAATTATATATCTGAAATTAAAAAAGTAAAGAATGCTAATTTTTTAGCTAAAATTATAGCGTCTGTTCAAATGAATTAAATTGCTGAGAGGAATAAACTGCGAATTTGTATCCAGTGCTTACAGAATTGCATTAAGGCAGTGGCTCTCAACTTTCCTAATGCTGTGACCGTTTAATACAGTTCTTTATGTTGTGGTGACCCTCAACCTTAAAATTATTTTTGTTGTTACATCATGAATGTTTTCCAATGGTCTTAGGCGACCCCTGTGAAAGGGTTGTTCGACCCTCAAAGGGGTCATGATCCACAGGTTGAAAACCGCTGCATTAAGGATTATCAATACTAAATATTTAAATAACATTCAATGGATAATACATTATGAAGCTAAATATTTAAATGCCACTCCTGAATTATGGATTATCAAAGCAAATATGAATATGATAAACATCCAAACCATAAGCAATCTTAAAACAAATTAATGTGTTAAATGTAACTTACCTTGAATCAACAAGTATAATAAATAGAATTTATTAATCTTTATGCTGTATCCAGAAAGTATTATATTAGAAAGTAAAATTATTTGTGCTTTACCTCACCAGAGACACTTATTTTAAATGCTTATTATTTTCCAAGGATCCTGACATATTTTGCAAGTAACAATATTACATTGGGAATATTTTATATCATCATAATCATTGGCCGATTATTTAAGGCATTTTTATAAAATTGTTTTTCTTAGTTAGTTAATATTATAGTTGTTATTAATGTAATAAAGTTTTCACAGATGTTACTATGCTCAGGTACAGATAATATTTTCATTTAATATTATCATTGTTGATATTGAATGGGATTAAATGTGATTTACCTTAGGTTTAAGTTGTATAAATGTAAGTAATTATTAAACATATATAAAACAGTGCCATATTGTAAATATTATATGTTTCATAAGTTCAACCTCAAAGTTAAAATGAAGTTAATCATCCTTACATAGATGAGTAAATCTATAAGGAATACTTTATGCACCACTCTTGCATGTTAATATTAATTTGTCACTGTTATATATGTAACATGGCATCATAATGATCAAATTATATTTTGTTAGTACAGCAGCACATCTAACGTTTAAGCCTGCAATTGAATCTAGTAAAAGATTTTGAGACAACTAAATAAGCCCAATGTAGTAAGTGTCATCTAGGTATGCTAAGTAATGATTTGACTTGCTTCTCTTGAAAGAGTAAAAAATTTCTCCAACATTATTAAGTGAGATGATTGATTATCCTCCAGTACTTAAATTGAGGATTATTTTAAAATAATAAACAACCTATTCTTATTTAATGTTATTGACTTCACAACACTGTCTGATAACACTTTTCAATATCTCAAGTTCAAATTAGATTTAGGAAACAAATAATATTTTACATAAATTTCTTATTGTTATTATTTGTTTTTATTATTTATTCTATATTGTGTAATAAAGCAATTGTTAATTTTTTTTAATATTTCTTTTTTGTTATTATTAAAGAAACATTGTCACTGAATATTCATGATCTACAAAAAGGTCATGTTTGAGATATTAGCTTTCAAGTAAAATCTATCTAGATTAAATACATCATTATTGTATTAATGCTAACTAAAATATAAAAGTATTGAAGTAAGATGATGGTCATAAAGTCCCTTTTACATTGTCATATCTTAAAATGCATAAACACACTTTATATCCATGCATTTATTTTCTTATTTATATAATTGTGAGATAAATCATCAATCAATTTTATATTAAAATTGCTATCATTTTAAAACATAGATTGAGTTACTCTTCATTAGTTCTTATAATAAGAGACAATATATTTGCAAAGACTTTTATTAATAAAATAAAATAGAACTAAGAATACACATATATTATTGAATAACCCCGAAAAATTTATTTATTATTTTATTGAAGGTTAATCTATTATCAAAGTAGACTTATATGCATAATAAGTTCAAGACAAGTGAGGAATAGTAGACACACTTCTTTTTCTGTCTCAACTGAGATCCCAGCCATATCAATCACATTCTCCATATTATTGCCACCGAGATCGTTACTGGTCTCATATTTTTTGGTTTCAAATTTGCACATCTCAAGTGAATTTGCATGTTCTTATAGTTTCAATACCTTTACAATTCCACAAATCTTTACTAATATAAAGGAGCACAAAAATAACTATTTTCTATGATTAATGATGGATTTCATCGAAAATTACTTCCACAAAACTGTTAAAATGGTTGTCCATGGCTAATGGGGTAATGATGTTCAAGATAATGATAATTAATTTATTCATTTCATTTTATCGTTCATTTTAGCAACAAAGTCAAAGATAAAAATACTCTTACAAAAATATCAGTCTCTTTAATATACCAAATAGTTAAACAGAAGACTGTTAATTCAAAAACAGGTTTAGAAAAAGAATGATTTTTTATAAGAAATAGATAAAAACATAATATTCATCATTATTTCCAGATATTATAACAACATGAACAATGGGTGAGTTACGAGTCTACTATCTGTAGAATAATCAGCAGTATTCTTCTAGCACATACTGAAAAAGATAAAGTTTAGTTCATAAAGAAATTATCAATCACAATATGATTTATAAAAGATTTGTGGGTGAAGCTTATTATGCTGATTCTTACTGATATAAAGTCAAAATCAAATCTTAAATAGTATATATTCAGAAACAAAGCATTATAAAATGTTATTAAAACCATTAAATCTTCATGATTAAATTAACCATAAATTCTATGCTCCAGAAGAGAATAAGTTATGATAATGCCTTTGAACATTTTTATATAGATACAATAATCTGCATAAGTATAAACACAGTAAGAAAAGAAATATTAAAATTTATGAATAACTTTGCTATATGAAAATGCATTGAAATGTTTAACAGGTGTTATATCAAATAAACAATATAGACACAATTAATGCCTACAGGGCATTACTGCCATATGTACCAAATATTAATAAAATAATCAAAAAGATAGCCAAAATGATATTTGAATCAGTTACAAAATTTCTTTAACCCTGAACAGTTTATTCAAAGATACTACTTTATATTTATCAGATTGCTCAAATGTTGAAAATGTTTTAAAAATGACTTCTTTTACATCAGTGAAACTAAAACAGATTTAGGCTGTAAATCACTCAGCATAAATGTCTATATAAAAGGGCTACATAAGATCTGAAAGAGACTTCCATATTAGATAAAGATGGAGAAAGCCTTTAGATCAGAAAAGATCAAAGTAATTTATGAGAGAGAAATAATAAGAAGAGAAAGGTGAAAAGAACATGATTGATTATATATGTATGAAGTGTAATAAATCATATTGAAATTAGAATATATTGCAATTTGTATATTAATTACACAGGTTATTTTGCAATAACTGTGATGTTATAACATTTAAATGAAACTAAAATGAAATATATCTTCAAAAATTAATAGAGAAAATCTCAATGTAAAATGCTCTAATGTATTAGATTTTATTGCATAATAAAATATACTTATATACTTAATATGCATATTAAAAAAGATTCATCTTGTGCATATTAATTAATTTTATTCTCTGTCTATTTGATAGGGATTAACATTTTTGCAGATAAAATATTTTGTGATAAACAAATTCAACTTTAATATGAGTATTTATCATTTATATACTTCTTTTTTCCTCATCTTATAAATTCACTTTTACTGTTCAATTCTACATTATATTAATTTATTTTTGAATGAATAGTTTGTCTATTATTCTCTTATATACATTATAGTGGTCCAATGGAGAATGGAGACTTAATGTACCTACACTACAGGGCGCCACTAGGCATTTGAACCTAGAAAAATTATAAAGTAGGCAGATACATAAGTTTAAAAAATTTTTTATTTTTATTTTATATATTTTGATTCTGACCATTAGCCCAATGTCACTAGCTCAGTGGAGACGCAGAGATAAAAAAATAATAGAAGTCACTGCCAGTAATAACACACAACAACATTTATTTAAACATATATAAGATTTAACATTATTTTAGTATAACTTTTACTTTATCATTTAATTTACATTTTAACTTGGTTTTTAGAATTTAATTTACGTTTTAGCTCTTATAAGTTTGCACAGATGAGTTTAATAAAAGTTTGTTTTATAATGTTGAGTATAGATTGGCTACATAGATTACACGGTCAAAAACATTTCAAAATAAACATAAACAATCAAAATATAAAGTCATCCATGGAATTGAAGAGGGAAATTTACAAGAAACCCAACGGCATTCATCATAAGATGCTGCATTGACACCAATAACTTAAAAGATATCCGAATAAATACATTTTAGATACTTACCGTAAGGTATCATTATTTACCGAATGTCTATATATTTTGATCAAATATGAAAACCAAAAACCATAATTAACCGTAAACGAATCTATGCAAGCGTCTATACCCAATTTAGATTTAATGCATTTAAATAATTTTTACAATATTAATAAATAAAAATAAAAATGGAAATGATTTAAAAAAAAATACATTCAATAAAATAATAAATAATTTAGTCAGATAGAAAATTCTTCTATTTAGAATATTGAAAAGTTTAGCATTTAGAGTTCTTTTTGTTTAGAAATGTTCATTAATTATATATTTCTTACGTTTAGAAAAGTTCATCTTTAAATCGTTGCCATTTGGGTTCCAGTGTTAATTGTCCTGACGTCCTGGGGAGACCGGTATGCTGTTGTGGTTTTATTGATTCATCCGGAGGTCTTTTACTTTAGCAGGTCCTCAATGTAGAAATGATTGGTCATTTCTCTTTCCCTTTTAGCAGAACTGAAGGGATTGAAGAGTGCGTCTTTTCAATACTTTCTCCTTCAACTCCGCACTAACACATATTGTCACATCTCTTCTCTCCCAGCTCTTTCTTCACTCACTAAAAATTTATTTCCAAACTTTTTCTTTTATATGTAACTTTTGGATCCAATGGACATTACATCATTGATGATGATAATCCTTCCATTGAGGTCCGATTCCTCGATGGATTTCTTTCATTGGCCATTCTGTTCCTGTTGTTTTTCCTCTCCTATCTGACCTTTGCTTATGCATTTTGAAATGCCCAAGGGTTGGTTTACTTTTACTAATTAAAATTAATCATTTCCATTTTATACAATAGAATTAATTAAATTATTTTGTAAACTTAAAGATATATTTTTATCTCTAAATCTTTTTAAGTTTTTGCTTTTAAAATACTTTTTCTATTTTTAATAAAGTTTTATTTTAATAATTTTTTTCACCTGTGCAATTTTATATATATACGAGTTTAAGATAAAATTAATTTTCAATTTTTATGTCTTAAAAAAAAAAAGTTTTTAAATGCGAACTTTTTATTTTAATTTCATGTTTAATAAAAAAAATAATGTAATGGCGTATGTGCCCGTTAAAATATATATATATATTACATCTGTATTTATTGTGAAGTCATTAATTTATTATTTTATTTCCACTTATTATACAAAATATAGATATATAAAATAATATTTTTTAAAGAATAATAGATTGTAAAATGATTGAACTGTAGGAGTAAAATAAAATAACGATTCAATAAAATTTCCAAAAATACAGAAGTAACACAAACAATAGAAATGAAGATTACTTTTACTTAATTAATATAGAACACAAAAAAAAAAAAAATGCTATAAATAAATAAATAGAAATGAGCAATAAGAGAAAAAGAAATTTAAAAGAGAAAAGGAAATATATAAATACACATGCTTACATCAAAAATTGAATCTCTTTAACACAAAATAATATATTACATGGAAAGTCTTCAATTCTCAAAAACCAGAAAAGGAATAAAATTATTTAGCATAGATGACAAGAAACTGTTAACATAAAATTAATTAATATAAAGATTTATGTAGATTCTTAAAATTTAAAATATTAATTGATCATAAACAAAATTGATAATAAACAACTTAAAAATAAATATAATTTATTTCAAACATCAAAACCAGTTTTACTCCTTATAGGAACTTTAACAAGATGACTCCTTTTAATAATCATATAATAAACTATATGATAGGACCTCCATCCAGTGGCCATCATTCAAATGAGAATATATTACAAACATTAACAGTAATATATATATATTAATTAATAAATAAATGCAAGCTTTTTACTATAGAATTTTTCAATGCACAAATCAAATCTGCAAAAAATATTTTAATTACACATTAATTTTTTCCAATCATCTAATAATGACCACTTTCCACCTAACTTTACTGGCTTTTAACCATGATTATATAATTGTTTGTATTTTTCTGAATATATAAAGTTTCATAATATTTTTTTAACTTTTTAATACATTTTATTACTTGACTATTTTTCTCACAATTCATTCTATGACCAGCATCTAAAAATCAATATATGACCATGTTTTTATAACTTTTCTTTTAATTGTCCCATCATGTTTAGTATCTCTTTCAATTGCAGTCTTTCCTGACTGACCTATATATCATATAGATGGTTACAATTAATTTTATAAATTATTCCTTTTATTTTTAATATTATCAATTCTTTTAGCATTACATATCCATTCCCGTAAAGATTCATTTTTCCATCCTGTAATTTTTCTTTGATCAATATCATATATTCATCTATAGAATATGATATTGAAACCCATTTCTTATTTTTATGCACATGCTTTATATTATTTCTTGTATTATTTGTATCCTTACTATTTACTATTTTTTTCAAAATCTTTTCTTTTATAACCTATTACTATATAACTATTCTCAACTTCTAATGTTTGTCTAAATGTTTCTACTGTATTTAAAGTTAGTATATCATTTTGTAAGTTAAAACTTTTCAGAGTTGCTATTTTCTGAGATCATGAATAGTATGAATTTGGATCAATTATCCCTCTTTTTTTCTTTAACTTTAATATGCTGCTTTATGACTATTTCTACATTAATCTCTTTAAAAAAAAAAATCTAAATATTTTAATCCCTTTTCTTTTCCACTGGAAATGTAATATTGTATTTATTATTATTCAATTTCTTAAATTCACTAATATTTCCACTATTGATCATTACAAATAATATTTTACAATGTCTTTATTTTTCATATATTTATCAATTGCATTTTCTTTTACATAATCAATCACAATTGATGGCATAACCCTATTAATGGAATAAACCTAACTTTCGTTATACTCTGAAGTTTCTCTCTATATTTTAAAATGCAAACATCACTTACCAATGATAACACTTCTTTAATAATTATAATCAATAAATAAAATCATATACAACAGCTATATACATATTATAAATTATACATAAAAAGTATTTTTTTGTCGTATGGTTTAGTGTGTTTTCAAATGTTAATAATCTATTTTAACGTTAACCAATTATTGCATATATAACGCAATCTAGTGTTCTAAAATGGAAATAAAATAATAATAACAAATTTAAATATCAGTAAAACAGAAGATACCTATTATATACAGATCAAATTTAACTTCAAAGAATTGACTATATAACATAATAATATACAAAATAAATTATACATATATTATACAACTTTAAATATATTATCTTATATAATTTTCCATTCATTTCCAATTAATTAACTGTTAACTAAATTTATTGAAGTTTTGTAAATATTCTTACAATTATCAAGTTATTTTTAATGTTATTTGTCTCATATATTTGTCTTCTCTTTGGTTCTTTAAGATAATTTAAAGGTTTAATATTTTTGTAACATTTATTTTATGTCCATATGTAAAGTAAACAATGTATAAAGCAGATTTATCATCTTTTCTATTAATTGCATTATGTTCTTTGTCTCTTACCTCTAACTGTTTCCCTGTATGACCATAATAAATCTTATTCAAAAACCAGAGTTAATTTTACATACAATTCCTTTATTGTATTTTATATCATCCCTTCAATAATATATAACCATTTATCTGAAATTTTATTTGCTTTAATTTTATCTAATTATTTTAATACTATCTTCCCTGAGTACACTCTAATAGAGTTTTTCAATATCAATGAAGCATTTACTCCATTTCGATTTAATTTTGCAGTACACCTTTTATCTAATTATTTTAATACTATCTTCCCTGAGTACAATCTAATACAGTTTTTCAATATCAATGAAGCATTTACTCCATTTCGATTTAATTTTGCAGTACACCTGGGTCTCATTTTATGTGGTAGATAGGTTCCTCAGAAAATGCACCCAAAATAAATCGCACAAAAATAGACTTGACTTACCTTGAAAAAAGGAGGATATGTCCTGTAATTTTCAAAAATAGCATAAAAGCAAAGCAACAACATAAAATTATTTTAAAATTCGCATTAAAAAAAAGGAAATAAAATATGACTAAAAAAAATTTCAAATTTGGAAAAAAATGATACAATACAAACTTTTTTTAAGCCAATGAACATCACATGACCACCACACCACCTCTTAAACTTTTTTTATTAACAACAATATTTAATTTTCTTCAAAACAATATATTTTTATGTGTAATTTACAGTATTTTACATTTTTTCATATATGTACAGTATTTTAATCATTATCGTTATTTGACGATATGCAGGTTCATTTGTGAAATGGTAAGACATCAGATTCGTCGCAAGAGGAAATACAACTAATGCCAACTTCATTTTTTAAATTGCTGTTATAGTGGACTCATCCAAACTAAAATGTTTTCCAATCGCTGTTGACGTTCCTATTTCACTAAGTGAACTAAAATTAAAATTTTTGTTTCCAGAGAAATTCATTTTCTTTGGTGTTTTTTCCTCTCCATTAGGGTAAAATAAAAGTTTAAAATAAAAATAAGAACTTATGATAATAAAAAGGCACGTATTCACCACTATTGGGCAAAGCTTAATTACAACAATTAAAAATTAAATTCTTATTTTTGTATTTAATTTTAATTTTCAATTCCATTTAAAAATCAAATTTCATTGTTTCACATCACATTGATTTCAGATCACATTACGTAATTTTTAAATTGTTAATTACAATTGAAAATCAGATTTTAATTTTTAATTGTCAAATTTAATTGTGCCCACTGCTGTTATTCACATTTTAAAAATAAACTTGGGACACTAAATCATTAATTGATTACATACTCTTTTTTAAAAAAGCAAAAATAGAATGTGATTTAAAATGCAAAAACAACAACATGAATAGTATACGTTTGAACTGATGTGTGTATATAAAATGGAGAAATCCTGATTTTAATGAATTATGAACTTCTTTATTGCATAAAATCTATTACAGTACTATTATAAAGTGCTGAAAATATTGAAATTATTAGATGGAAGTCGAGCTCTGATAATGCACTATTAGTTTAAATATGACATGTGAATGCGCAATATTTATATTTAAAGTAATAGTGAATTATCAGAGCTCAACTTCTGATCTAATAATTTTTATTGCATAAAAGAAAACTGCATACAAAGATATTAAGAAGAAACACTGAATCGCATAACTTCAAAATCACATTTTAAAAATCCACATAAAACGAGACCCTAGTGTACTTAATTTATAAATGTACTTAACCTCCACAACGCCAAATATTCTTTTTAAAACGTGAATAAATATATTTTAAAAGACAAATAATCTCCCAGATGAATTTCATAATAAACCAGTCTTCATCAGTTAGTCCAGGTCACCATCTCTCACAATAATCTCCCATTTAAGAAGATTCTCAAATAAAGATAATTTTGAGTTTCATGCACTATTATGAGAAAAATTTAGTCACTATCAGAACTTGAGATTTGTCTTGGAATAAATAAGCAAATAAATTGAAAAAATTAAACAGCAAAAAATAAAATAAAATTAAAGAGTTTCCTGGCATAATGCCTAATACTTCCATCTACCAAATCCATGATCTGATTTCGAATGCAGTTGAATTTTTTGAACACTTGACAATTTATCAATATAAATCCAATAATACTAACACACTTTTCTGGGCATTTAACACAATGCACGTACTATATTTTATTAAAATTATATTTAATCAAAAAAGTAAGTCATAAATAATGTGACATTACTTTTATAAGCTTGTACTTACAAAAATGTAATACAGAGACCATACCAATAGCTCAAACAAGCTCTTAATTGATAAGTGTGGTATGAGAAAATATTTAAAATCTCTATCCAGAACCTTCCCATCTCTAGACCAACTGGTTTCAAATTTATGGCTCACGTCAGTGGAGAGCTAGAATATTCGGACACAATCTAAAATATCAAAACCCAGCACTTATTTCATATGTAATATTTAAGTAGAAACTCTGAAATTTTCGGACATAAAAGTCTTTAAATCCAGCTATCTAACTTAAATAGCTATATGGGACTGAACTAAATTCAGATCTACCATATTTTAATAGCCTCTGCATAGCCAAAGCCTTAAAGGTAAAATTATAATAATCAAAAAAGCAAATCATAAATAATTTGACATTACTTTTATAAGCTATACAGCTATTTAAGTTTGATAGCTGGATTTAAAGACATTTTTATGTCCGAAAATTTCAGAGTTTCTACTTAAATATTACTTAAGAAATAAGTGCTGGGTATTGAATTGATATTTTAGATCTAGTGTCCGAATATTCTAGCTCTCCACTGACGTGAGCCATAAGCTCGAAATGAGTTGGTCTGGAGATGGGAAGGTTCTGGATAGAGATTTTAAATATTTTCTCATACTGCACTTATCAATTAAGAGCTGGTTTGAGCTATTGGTATGCTCTCTGTAAAATTAAATTTCTAAAATAATTGACAGTTTAGACTATCCAACAGACTTTTTCAGAGCTCTTTTTGGTTATAAATAAAATGCAGCTATCCAATTGTTAGTCAATAAGTAAATACCCAGTTATTATAAACTATGGGTTAAAAGACAAAAAGGACAAACGAAAAAAGAATTACACCCACAATTGAGTTGTAATTAATTTACTGAATATTGTCTGGGGTGATTTCCAGACTTGCTTTTTTTTGCTTAGTAAAATCTATTTATGGTTGGCTTAATCTTTTTTTTTCTCACATACAATTTTTAAACATGAATTTATATTAAAAACTACATATATGTGCAGCATACATACATTTCCCTATCAATACAGCTTTCTATTTATCTTTGTAATGATATACTGATATATGATCTAGTGAATAATCATGCCTAACAGTAAATATCTTATGGTTATAAAGGATTTCAGGTAGGTTAATGAAATTATTTCCTGGCATTTTGTCCAAATTACTAGTTTCATATATATATATAGTGACTTAATTATGTAATTACTTCACTAAATCTAAAACATATAAAGGCATTTTCTTCACAATTTCCTTCAAGTTTTTATGTTTAGAGAATTATATTTTTAAACACATTATTTAGTCAATAAATATATAAAATATAAAATAATAAATTTGTAAATCATCAATATAAATAAAATAGAATTGGAGTTGACTAGCCTCTATCTAGTTTTGAAATAACTAAAGAAATTCAGTTCCATTGAAAATATAAAATTTTTATAAGTTATGTAACATATATTCAGTATTAATTCTATTTTATTTCAATATGATAACTCCTATATTTTATGTAGTATCAAAGCAGTCATTCTGAGACATTGTAATAAAAACTGCATGCACACAATATATTTATGTATATCTAGATTTCCTGCCCAAAGGCATATGAAAGAGCTACCTATTTAACACACCGTTATACTTTACTATCTAAAAACTATACCATAAATTACAAAATCTATTAACACCTTTTTAAATCTAAAATTAAATCAAATTGTTACTTCTGCAGTGTATAAATACACACTACAAACAATTCCTGATAGAAGTTTGAAATTATCAGTCAATCATTCATAATGCAAAAATATATTAATTTTTAAAAAAATTATAAATCAAAAATAATAACAGTATGATTCCAAATTATTACTAATAAAAGTCATGATTTTTTAAAATCTAATATTTATTTTAATTTATCACTCATGAGATAAATTAAAAAATTTACTACTATTAAATTAATATTAATAACTTTTCTATTAAATAGCTGTGTGTGTGGTGTGTGTAAAGTGCAGAATTAAAATATACAAAATTAATAGAAAATAGAATGACAATGAATAACCAATAAGAACTGCTCTAACAAGACTATATCCAGCTGCTAGATATTACTTCCAGCATTAACAAAATGTCTGCTACCTTCTAGATTAATGTTGATTCACAAAATGGTTAGAGAATTTTCAATATAAGTAGTCTTTTCCATTTCTTCTCTGTTCTTTTTCTCATTTTCTCTTCTATGAGTGGTTAGTTTATCAAACCAAATAACATTCAAGCACTGAGATATCAATCTGAACTTTGAACCAGGAATCTTTAGCAATGTACTAAAGTTTAGTACAGAACCCGGTCATCATAATTTTCTCATGTTGTCATCTCTCTGCACCAACTGGGAAAATAGGATGTGTGTTTGTCCAATCATATTTCTTCCCATCTTTTAATTAAAAACACAGTAAAAATTTCAATCTTTTCTTTCTTGCTTGCTTCCCCCCTCCCCCGCTTTTTTTTTTTTTTTTTGAAATGCCAAAAAGCAAAATTTACTATAACATGATGTTTAAGCAAAAATAATTATTTCTACCATAAAATGATTGATTTTGGTGAGGTATTACGATTGTTGTCAATGGTGTTATTGGAAAATTTGAATCATATATGAAGGATATCCCTTATTTTCAGAAATATTTATTGTAAGCTTGAAACTATGTGATATATATATAATTAAGCATAGGAAAATATGATTGTGGGTGTATCTAAATATGCAGACAGAACAATAGTAGGACAATATTTTTTAAATTATTCTCATGTTTCTTGATTCTTAATGAGATGACATCATTCTTAATGTCCCTCAAGAACTAAAACCTGAAATAAACTGTGAATTTTAATTCATTACAGGAATCATTTATCTTTAAATTTTACATAAAATATTCATGAAGTTTAAAGTGAAAAATAATTTTAAATTAAAAATGTATTTTCCCTTTTGTAGAATATTTAAGAGTATAAAATTTATGAATAACTTACCTACTTATTCCTCTTAAACAATTAGACTATTATATTAACTACAAGTATTAAATGTTACTTTACTCTATACTATAAATAATAAAATTATAAATTCATATACGAATGTAACATCCCAATTCAATCTGCCATACAGTTATTTTCCCAGCATGCTTATTTCTACACCTCCCACACTGTTACATGTTCTGTATGACCAAGCCTGATGGCCATCAATGTTGGCACCCCACTAACTGATTAATGACAGTCCAATACAAATAAATGAATTCTCCTTACTGTTATCCCTCTCTTTCTTTGATTATTTTTTTTAAGTTGAATGGAGAAAGAATATGTAGCAAACAAACCTTACATTTCAAGCAGGATAACGTTTGTGTTAACGTACCTATAATTAATATACATACAACGCATATATTATTTTTCTATTATATATAATGATCAAGAATGCATATAAATGACCTTGATGAAAATCATTTAAAATAAACAAAGATGGTAACTAAGATTTCATACATCTAACAAACAAATTTGATTAGTGTATATAGCATAAAATTTTTGAGTATTGCAAAATCTAAGTTACTTATAAATAATTTTTAAAAAAATATTAGAAATAAATGTTATGCATATTTAAATATATATAAACAAAAAACTATTTTAAAAAAATCTGTGCAAAATGCGAAGATTAATAGCTGGAGGCTGTAACAAAAAAAAAAACAACAACAAATAAATGCAAGACTGATTTACATTTCTATAGATGGTTTCGATTTTAAAAATACAAGTTCAAACATATTTTAAATTAAGTATTCAAAAATAACAAATAATATTTTTTTGTAAAACAATATTTTTTTTTAGAAATATTAAAATTATAATCTAGTATTAGACAAAACAACCTTTAAGCATTCTGTGAAGAACAAAATAGTTTCCAATAAGCGCCCCCCTATCCATCAGAGATATAGTATTCACCAGATACTCAAATCATCATCAGAGGATACTATGAATACTTTCTTTTTTCATTTCTAGTTAAGACTAGCTACTTATCCACTTATTGGCTAGTAATAGACGTTTGGCTATAGGCTGGCTATATATATTATCATATGATCAATTCATTTTTGACAAAAAAAAAATGCAAATTTATTCAATTTCAGATATGAACTCGGACTATGCAGCATATCATGTGAAAGTAATAATACTAACCATGAAGTTTTCCTTATATGTGTGGTTGGGTAATTAATCTTGAATTTTGAAAAGCAGTTATAATAGTCATGAGGTAAAAATGGCATTTCACAATTTATTTTTATTAATAAAAGCACATTATTTCATGATATATTCATAAATGAAAATTTTTAAAAATGTATGATTTATAATAGGCTAAATAGGCTAGACTGTAAATTAATGAACCAAATTACCTATTGGGGGGGGGGGGAGGTAATAATTACAATTTTCTTAATTTAAACAAAACAAGAGGATGAGTAGTCAAATTTGCTGGCTTATTGTACTTTTTTTTTTAACTTTCATAATAAAAGTTGATTTTCAGTGTTATCCAAATAAAGATATGTTAATAGCATAGAATAAAATGGATATCTAATGATAAAGAATAGGTTAGATATTAAAAATTAAAGAAAATATGTTGACCGCAACTGTTGTTTTGGTTGCAGTTTGTTTGAATCTACTAACAACAAAAATATGAATAAAGTTTTTACATCAATTTTTCAATATTAGAATTCTATGGTGTGTGATACTAAAATAAAGATTCATAGATTATACATAACATTTCTTCTTTATAAAATAAACACAAATGATAATGTACTATGTAAAGTTATATTAGATATCTTAAGTGAGAAAAGACACATTATTATTTCTTTAATTTAGAGATTGAACAAGATAATAATAATAAAAGGTTCATGCCCCTCTTGAAAGGTGGCATCACTCTCTGTATTTCAAAGGTGTTTATTTGTGAATTTATCTCTCTTTACAGACACCAAAAGAATCAAAACATAAAAAATTATATGATAATGAAACAAGTTACTAAATATTACATTTCTTTTGCAAATGTAGCATAATAGGTCATGCTAAACTCTATAAAGATGTATCATTCCTAGATCCCATTGATTAACTGTTGTGCGGGGAAAAATATATATTTATTAATATATGTAAATTCTAATAATTTCAGTAACTTCATATATAAACTAAGACATTTAAATATGTAAGCTGAAAATATATAATTTAGTCATGGGAGCTATCAATAATATATATAGTATAATAACAATTCATAAGTCAGACATGTAAATTATAGACAGCTATGTGAATAAGAATAATATATGTATAATAAAAAAATATTTCACATTTCTATTACTTCTAAACTAAAAAATAATAAAGATTTTTCTATAATAGTGCATTAGTCTGATTTTGGAAAGCATAAATTAATTATTTTTAATATATAGAGCTTTGTTCTAATTTTGTAATATTGATGTTTTATTATCAGTGATACATAAAAAGGTAAAACCTATGCATCCCCTCTTCAAAACACTTTGGAGAAAATAAAACTATTGCTAACATTATGTAGAGTTGTTTTCTGATCCAATCTCTACTGCAAACTCATTAATTTTCTTGACAAATGTTCCTATTATTATAACTGATTCCAAAATGGAAAGTAAAATACTTTTGTTTTAAAATCTGTTTTTCATTTATTAATTATCATAACATGAGAAAATAGTTTTATATTAATATTGATATGATTTGAGAATAGTGTTATAAATTTTAAAATAATCATTGTTTTATGTGTTATTTTACATTTAAAATGTACATATATATCTATCTAAAAAAGTGTTTAAGGATAATAATGTAATAATATATTTTCAGTAAGCAATAAAACCTTAAAAATATTAGTAATCTATAATGTTTATATGTGACTTTCATCCTTGTTTGACTTTTAAGCATCCAATTTATTTACTTAATAATTAGATAACATATATATATATATGACTTTTCAGTTTTTCAAATATAAAATGTAATTGTATTATATTAAAAGATAAAAAAAAAAGTTAAGTATTTATATTATATATGCAAATTAAAATTAATATATATGGTAAATAATTTTATAGGAAGTCATTTCTGTTAATTGATATTGAAAAGGAAAAACAGAGATGGGAAAGGCAAAATTCAAGATTTAGTATTGTATATAAACATAAAAAACTATTACATTATGACAGAAGTAATGAAATTAAATATAAATTTCAACCCTATGAATGTGAAATAATAAAAATTTTCATGTTTATAAATCAGTGCTATGAGAATAAAAGTGAAAAAACAAACAAACACATGTAACCTTAGGAAATAGATTGTTGTAAGCTTTGATCCACTAACTTTTGATGATTTCTTATCTGAAAGTAACTGTTAGTTATAGACTCTTTTTTAATGTTACATTTGATGATATCCAAGTGAAAAAGAAAACCTGATATTTCAATTTAAAAAATAAAATTATTCTTGATCATTTTAAATATTTACTTATGTGTTTAATTTTATATTATTTGTATATGTTCACTAGCAGAATTCCATGATGAATGACAATTGTTGAAAATAAAAAAATCAATCCGTAATTAATCCTTTGTAAGTTGTTATTCTTTTCTTTGTTTAAAATATAGACATAATATTATTTGGAAACTCATTGGTGTATTTCCTTAACTGCAAATCTGCATATAATAAATAGAATAGTTGAATGAATATCCAATACTCAATATTAAATACAATAAATAAATAAAAATCTGATAAATCTATGAAAATAAAATAGACAGAGGAAATAAATATTCAATATTAAAAATAAAGATAATAAGAAAAAGATGAATGAACATTTAGGCTAAATATTTGTAACAGAATAAGAAAATAAAGATAATGTAAATAAGGCATGACATTATGATCATATATAATCTAACTTGCAAATATTCATAATTTGTTACTGATGAGGGTGAGTGTCATGTAAGCTAAATATTTATTGTACAATCAGGTGGATACCACTGATCAATCCAGTTATAGTGATCTTGTGGATTGTAGTATGTGCATAAACAAGATATGAATGCTTTAAAACTTAATATTAGGATATTAAAATAGAAATAACACAAGAAGTAGATGTAACAAACCCAAATACAATACCCAGTAATGATAGATTTTGCATTAGCTCACAAAATAAAATAGAAAACCAAATAAATTTAGAGATCAAGGATACTATGGCAAATGATAACAGTAAGAATTTTTTTATATAAAATATTAATTATGATAACTATAATTAATAAACTAAATAAAATAATGATAACAAATACAGTAAATTAATAAATATACACTACTTATCTATTTTCCATAATAATTTTACAATTTTAACAATACTTTATGTATTTTAAATAAAGTGATGGACTATTATGAACTAGAATTCCATAACCTTTTATTAATATTTATTTTTATATGATATTCTAAATAATCTTGTATGTGTCATTTACAATTTAAATTATGTCTTTTATTGGATATTATATTTGTGAAACATAACAGAAATATATCACATTAACTCTCCCATATAATAAAGATTATATATATATATATATGCTTTCCTTTAAATTATACATCTTTGAAGTATAACAAAAGTTAATGCATATAATCCGGTTTACTAATTAAATATTTTCATATGTTTGTTCAATAATAAGAATAAATCATTTATCTAAAAATCACCTTTATAATATGTTTAAATATGCATTTTAAACATTAATATTTTTTTATTATTTATATTAACTAAATGTAAGGGTTATTAAAATTACTTTACAAAGAATGCATTGGGAAAATGTTTTCTTATAGATAAAAAACAATAATAATACCTTTTTATATTTGCCTTGGATAATGCGATACTCAATAAAATTGTTAATTGTTCATCTGTACTTATTGCTCATCTTCAGGCCCACAGTAATTCCCCAAGGCTGATAAAATAATAATTGAATGGATTTATACAGTAGCACCACTCAGTGCAAGCAAGAATAATCAATGGATGTAGGAATGTTTGTGCATAAAATCTCTATCTAGTGCCTACTCATCCAATATCCCCAGACTAGTTTCTAGGTTATGGCTTTCATCAGTGAGAAGCCTTGGATCTGAAAGCACTACATCTAGATTTTAGGATCTAATGCAGCTAACTATAAAGTTTAAATCCAAAATGAAACACAATAAGGTTTTCAAGCTAAGCTCATTAGTTTATATAGTTGCATAGATCTGAACTCAATTCAGCATCCATACTTTTGGTGTCTTTGGTTCTTTAATACCCACAGCCACCATAATCCTAATGGGCATGATTGGTATTAAACCATCAAACATCACATGATCACCATTCCTTATGCGTACACAAGTTGTTTTTCATAGAGGCAAAACTCCATGTAGTAGCGCCACTTAGTGCAAGCCAGACTAATCGCTGTTGTGTGATGAGTTTTGCCTCTATAAAAAAACAGCTTGTGTAAGCATAAAGAATGAAAATCATGTGATGTTAGAAAGTTTAATATTAATCTTATCCCATAGGATTATGGCAGCTGTGGTTTTTAAAGAACCAAAGACACCAAAAAGTATGGATGCTGAATTGAATTCAGATCTATGCAACTATACAAAGTAATGAGCTTAACTTGAAAACATTATTGTGTTTTCATTTTGGATTAAATTTTATAGTTAGCTAAAAAAGTAAAAGGTAGCTGCTGGAGAGTTCATTAGATCCTACGATCTAGATGCAGTGCTCTCAGATCCAAGGTTACTCACTGATGAAAGCCACAAGCTAGAAACTAGTCTGGGATATTGGATGAATATGCATTAGCTGGGGATTTTATGCATAAACCTTCCTGCATCCATTGATTTCTCTGGCTTGCACTGAATGGCACTATTGTATGGAGAGTTTTGCCTCTGTGAAAAACAGCTTGTGTAAGCATAAAAAAGAATGATGATCATGTGAAAATTAGCTTTAAATGTCCAATTTTGTTTTGTTAAAACTATATTTTTTACTTTCTTGTTGATCAGAATTGTTATATATTACTATATCCATTAATTTGAAATGAGAAATATATCACAATACTTATTCCAGGTTAAATTTTCAATTTTGAGAAAGATATTTATGTTGTACCATTCCATTATTTCAAAACTTCTGGATGAATTAAGTTTTATTAGCTTGAGCAATATATAAAAAAATAAAAATATATGCAATTCCAACCCTCCTCATTAAAAATAATAGCATTACCACCTGGTGTTTATGGCTTATCTCACTCAAGCTTATACAAATGGCTCTATAATAGAGTGATATGCATGCTCTACACAGATGAATTTTAAGATCATCAATCATCTATTTAAAAAAGCATAAAAGATATGTCAACAACTAAAACTTGAAATAAGTAAATCACATTACTGCACTGATTGGTAAACACCCTGGATATCCTACAGCAAAATACAGACTGATTCAAAAGCTAAAAGCTCCTGGATCTAAGCTTAATCCATCACCTTTAGTGCTCAAATATCACAACCAGGAAACTAACATTTTCCATGTTTTACCCCTCCATGACAGACTCAAGAATTAAAGGTTCTTGGATCTAGACTCAACTTGTCACTACTGTCAATATTGTAATTTTGATTGTAATCTTATAGAATAAAAATAATAACCAGAATATCAGTTACAACAGCAATATTATAGTATCTCTATGAGTAGTATAAAAAAAACTTTCCAATAAGAGAATTATGAATGAAATCAACATAAATATATTTTATTTCATAAATATGTCTTCAATAAAACGGTAATAAAAGTTATATAATAATCTTAATGAAATATTGTGGAAGAAAACTACACATATTTCATATGTGTACAACAAATGGCTATATTATCAATTATTAATAACCTTAATATATATGTATAATGTTAAAATTAATTCAGAGATAGCAGGGATTTATAAGTCTTGTAGCAATAAAAAAATATTCGAATATGTCAATGCTCTGGAGAGTCATGTGATTTTCAAGCATGAGGCTATGAGTTGAGCTTCATGCCAGAAAGCCCTTTAACATTATTACTGCAGTTAGTTATTCACAGGTTAAAAACTATTTAAAACGATAAAATTCATATAATACATTAAATTATTTACATTACTTACTGAATAATTTATCCTGCACCTACATCAGTGGCTAAAAGAAGTTTATAATTTTTTATACATTAATTTGGTCAGGTAATAATAAAAAGGGCACATTCCGGATATCAAATTAATTTCAATGCTTTTAATAAAAAAAAAAAAAATACTTCCGACAAATATATGGGAGTGCATAGAGCTAATCCTTTTAAAAGTTACATATTTCAATTCTTAATAGTAACAAACAACTTTCAATTTTACTTTAAAAGTCTATTTGTAAAGCTAATTACAGCTCTCGTTATACAAGGAAGTTTTAGAATCAACTGCATTGTTTAAAATCTATTACTCCTAAAATACTAAATCAAACTAAAAATTTATAAACTAGATTAGCTGTAACCTACTTGGCAGAATATTCTTTTAAAAAGAAAGTTCAGAAACTGGCAGGTAAATTGTTTTCCAGGGTGGATAGTAATCTAGTCCACTGCCAGTAGGAAAGAA
Organism: Epiperipatus broadwayi; assembly: GCA_028023455.1. Lineage (NCBI taxonomy): Eukaryota > Metazoa > Onychophora > Udeonychophora > Euonychophora > Peripatidae > Epiperipatus > Epiperipatus broadwayi. The sequence goes on from JAQFVV010006201.1 coordinate 11,420,047, forward strand.
GATAACTTTCAATTTAAGTGATGTGGAATAATTCTATTATCTCGCGAAATGCTAAAAACATGGTTTCTAATAATTTCAGTATTATTATAGACAACAGTAAGAATATATATAAAAACACATCAATTTACAACAGTAAATGAGGCCGCTGAACAATGCTCAGAAAGCTAATCAATGATTGAAACAAAATTACTTCCTGAGGCAATAATGAGAAAAGAGAAAGTGGGGAAGATAATCTGAGTACGAATTAGCTTTCAAAAATATTTAAAAATCAATTTCACAGTCAATTTAAAACAATTATGAAAATAACTACAAATAAAATAATGTGTAGTTTAAATATAAAATATAATGGGCAAAAATGTATATATAAAATGGCGAAAATGAGGGGAAAGGAGGGCGGGGTGTGCTTTTATCTATAACTGTTTCAGCGAACGAATATATGTGCTCCATGCTTGATCCCATATACCTATATACAAAGACAATTGCATAATTCAATAAGTATTACTGATGCATACTGTAAACTAAATATCTGCAGAGAGATTATAATAAAAAATTTACGTAGAAATTGTAATAATCTTCATTATAAATGATAACAAAAAATCTGCCTTGGGCAGAATAACCTAATTGATTAAAGAGTTATCTTAAATTCAGCATTCATGAATCATTGATTCAATCCCCACGATAGACTGTCAGTGGTCAGACCAGAAACATATGAAGTAGAGAAAGAGAAAATAATTTCTTTCAAATGCATTCTTTATTAATCTGTACATTATTATTAATAGTTAAATGTATTTGGAAAGGTTTTTATTAAGTTTGAATTATTTTTTTTTTAAAAAAAAAAAAAACATTAAATAGCCCAACTTATAACAGATATTGAAAAATTCTAGAAATTTCATCACATGGTGAAAAACATACATTCAAACAAAGTTTATAAAAAGAACATATTCAAATATTTTAGCACAAACTAAATGATTTCCCTTTTAGAGTGATAAATTTAAAATTATTATTACAAAAATATTTTTTTGATTCCTTTTTACATGCAAATTATAAATCAGAAGAACCTTCTAGAATTAATGACTAAGTCAGCCTATGATACTTTGCACTTTGGGCTTCAAGGCCAAAAAATTTTTATAGATTAAAAGCAGCTTTAGGTCTTTTTTCCCATTCAGAAAACTGGCTTTAGGCTTAAAGCCAGTTAAGCTAACCCTAATAAACATATAAATATTAAACTAAAAGTAAAAAAGATGACTGATGGATGGGTGGATTATAATATATATACATAGGTCTGTAACAGCCATTTTATTCCTTACCCAATATTATGTAAATAAGAGTAGCTCTCAGCTATAAGGTCAAATTTAGCTTTAGAGTATATAAGGATGTGAAGGTTGATTCCTTATGCATAAGTATATTGATTCTTTGAAACTCAGGTCTTCATTGGTAGAGGGTAGACATTAAAACAACTTTTGACTTGGTATCAGTTAATATTCTCATACAAACTTTGGAAAATACTAATATATCTAATTCTTATTCTACATGTACTTAACTCAAGTCAATTAATACTCCAAGAAAGACCACCAATGAATGCTTACTTATTTCAACTTTCATAAACCAATTCCCCCATATCATACAAAAACATCTTCCAAACATCTATATTCCTATATTAAGTTGTACTACAACCTGCATAGCCTAAATGGACAAAATTACAGTCTTCCTTACAACAACAACAAAAAAAATTGAGATATTAGTAAAAATTATAAAAGAATTTACTAACTCGCATAAACTTGAATTCAATCTAGACAAATAATGTGCATGACTATGTAACAGTCATATTTGAACATTCATGCAACAAAATCCAGAGTTTTGGTAAATTATACCAAGGCTGATCTAGATGAGGGTTTGAGACCAAATCCGACCGCATCTCAGCTCCTTCACCAACACTCCTTGATTTACTACCCTACGAATGACATACATGAAGTCACACTCGCCATCTCTTAATTCCTGTGTTGGCAATAGCAAAGGGTGAAGCGAAAGACTCGAGAATAATTAAATAAATGCTGGATAGCTTAACTAAACACACACACACACAACTTATGACTGATTATCTAATGCATATATTAATAATTATGGGTGATGGTGATTTAATATAAACAAAGTGAATAATACTACAGATGTTAATATGTTTTAAAATTATTTAATATTGACAAAACACAAACAACAACAATTAAATGTACTGCATATTCCACCCGCAGGTGGGATGGTGAATATACAAACTACATGTTCTGCAATCAAATACACTTAACCATCATCATTTTATTACAGTGTTTATAAATTAATAATTATTTCTATGTCTACACTGATACCTAAATTATGCTCTGCCGTTCCTACTAGGTTTGCCAAGGGTTAAATTTTAAGAGAGTGTCAACTTTATACAATGTGTACTTAAATTTATAATTACGTGATGAGCAGTCAATGCGCTCTTATGTAGATACTATTAGATAAACTAGATCTGAGGTTCAGATCAATACTGAACAATTAATATAACAGCAGGTGAATTGGCGCTTTGTAGCATAACTTCTGAGACTACGGCACTACACAAATTACATCAGAGATGCGGTTTGAATGTGCCTTTACTCATGAGATTCAGTAACATTTACTCAGTTCTCAAGTACCGATTGCTTGCTATATGTGAACATTTAGTTCGGATAATCGAATAGCCTTAATATACGATGCTGGATTCCAGTGTTCCAGTTCTGAAGAAGGTAATGGGAATGACCCTTAAAATCATTATCCCATTCAAGAGAGAGGGCTGTCCGAACTAGGGATGATAAGATAGTCCTTAAAACCTAATCTTATCTTATTAAGTATATGATAGCAAGGCGTAATGCACTGTAGTGCTTCATAAAAGCCCATTCACAACGCTTTCTAAATATTAATTATTACAGTTAGTAAAACGCAAAATCTATAGTTTCTTCTGCAAAACTACCCTATGCCAGTTAGTTAAATAAGCACTGAAACTGTGCTAAAGAGGACTTTATTAAAATGATCTAGTTTACCAATTAACTACATATTCTATGAAATAAATTAATGGGGTCTAAAGCATATCTGGGACTAAAACTTGTCTAACTACTGAATATGCCTTAAATTATCACTCCCTCATATTTAACTAAACAGACCTTTTAATAAGCAACATATATGCAATATTAAGCTAAACATAGCAGCTCAACTAATACATCAAAGTATGTTTCAGAATGGAGATTGATAAACATGCCAAACAGTATAAGTTAATTTATTTAAGAACAAAAGCGTCTCTTTGTTTATGATAATTAGTAATCTCTGCTCCGAAGGCATAGCACAAATTAATAAATGCATTATAATAAAATATATATATATATGCCTAGGCACAAGTATAGACATAAATAGAGGAAATAATAAAACAACAATCATCTTTTTATAAGTTGAATTTAAAAGATTTAAGAGAAATTGAGATCAGGCAAGATAAAGTATTTTAAAATTATACAGATTGAAATACACTTATCTAATACAGTTTAATTAATTTAAAAGAAAATACACTTTTAACATAGTTTAATTAATTTATGAGATTTGAGTTTAAGGGTTTGTGCACATTACTTATATTATATAGCTAACTTTAGGAAAGATTTAGAATTGCTATAGCATTAGGTTTAGCTTGGTTGAGAAGTTGTTACTGGTTGTTTACTCTGAAGGCTTGCAGCTTGACAGTATGAAACACACACGCATGGGTTGGTTATCTAGGCTGGTTCCTCATCTGTTCTTTCTTGCAGGTAGGCTGTGGTTTGGGTCCTCGGTCTCCATAAATGGTTCTAGCCACCATGGAGGCAGCAATAGCGTTTTTCTAGCCACTTATCTCCATAATAAAAATGGGGCAAACTGCCTGGGTATAAGGTGACATGAGAGTAAAGCAAAAATGGATGCTGTTCCTTTCAAACTGGAGTTTTTATATTTCTTTACCCCCCCCTCTCACAAGCCATTCATATCTTTTTTAAAACTTAAGAAGTCACTAATTTCATCAACTTCAAACGAATTGGCTGGATTGATTTCAAACTTGGTAATTGTTCCCTTTTATTTCATAAGATTCAAGTTCAGCTGGATTTTATTGCATGCTTAATCGTTCTAATTTTTATTTTATAAGAATCATAAAATCTGGATTTATTGCAGGCGGTATTTTATAAGATAAGATTTACAAAGTTCATTTCTCAGCTTAGTGTGAAGCATAGTGAGATAGCCATAAAACTTTGAAGTTCTTTTTTTTTTTTTAAACAGTAAATTTCTTTTTTTTTTCAAGAGATTTAAGCTGCAAACATTTTAACATACACCTGAGAAAATTACACCTGCCTTTAATTACTATAAGTGAATAAGAATAATTTACTAATTGGATAACTTCAAAGACAGTTTGAAACTAATTTAGAAAACTTGCATATATACATAGGTATGTTCTCAGACATATATAATGTCCACAGCTTAAACAAATTTAATAACTTAAAATCATAAACAAATATTTATATGAAATTATAAAGGTGTGTACATTATACATAATAATATCAATCAGATGCGAATATAAACATTTATCTAATATTACAAAATGTGTATACCATCATTTAAAATAGCAGATGTGTGTGCATATCCAATTACACACATATACATGTAAATATACACTTCTATATTTTAAACTACCTAGTATACTCTTATATACATGTACCTCTAGGGTTTGAATTAGGGAAATGAAGACTACTATTTTATATAGTAGGTGAAACTGTATGATGACCAAATCATACTGTTTCAATACATATACATAGGTAAAACACAAATACATTTCTTGGCTTATCAGCTACACATTTAGGTTTTCATTTCTACACAAGCAAAATGGCAAATACACGAAAAATCGTTGCAATCAACAGCACTCGTAATATCATCACTTTCAAAAGCATACCTCACTGTATTCTAAGGTAATTCTCATGGACACACTTATCATTACAAAGATCACTTACTACTTACCTATCATTCCAAATGTTTATTCGCTGTGTAGAAAGATCTTATGGGGGAAAAAAATAGTTTCAATTTTACTCAGAAAATCACATTTTCATACTACTCAAAGTGGATTAGGATTACATTCAATTTATATATATATATAGAATCCAAAAATCTATTCATCTTATGTCAGCCATGACAAAATTATTTCCACGTTCAGAGACAATACTCAAGATAACACAAACAGATAAACTTCCTCCATACACAAAACATGTTCAAACAATTCTAGCACTAATTAATCTAATGACAAATATTAAGATAACTTTCCCACAAGAGAAATGACAATATTGGACATGCTTTTCTTTATCCAAATATAAATAAAGATATTGACTCTTCAATATTTTGGCCTTAATAATAGACAATTGACAGAAGATTTAAGTACTGGACTCTTTAGCCAAAATATTTAGTTTTAATGCTCAAAATATATATGTAGTCTGTGCCTACATTATATTTTTTAGATATAAAAAAAATCTTGTCAATTTTATCACAAAGAAAAAGCACAAAAATATCTTATTTTTAAGTATAGTAGCCTACAAGATGCTCAACCATACATTACAAATATACTTTGGATACAATTCACACAACCAAATTCATATTTTGTTCTATGATGCTTACTTCTTTACAGTAATACAAGAAGACACCCAACCATTTAAAAATAAATAAACATAATTAAACAGAGACAAAAAAAATACTCCTCTAGATATATTTGCAGTTACATGGTCATTTACATGTCAGGGTTTTAACCTATGAGATGTACTAATTACAATTTTTTTTGTCTATTATATATTTACTACAATATCATATAGTAATAATAAATAGTGTTTTTTTATATATAATTCTAACAGTAACATAAATATGCCAAGTTCTATACATTTTTTTTTTGTCTATTATATATTTACTACAATATCATATAGTAATAATAAATAGTGGGTTTTTTTATAATTCTAACAGTAACATAAATATGTCAAGTTCTATATATTATTTTTTTCATTTCTATTATGATATACTAAGGTTTTATCAGTAAAGTTGTTTTTGAAACATACATTAAATAAATAAATGAAAGAAAAAATATATGTAAATTTAAAATTAATTTCATATAATAATAGTCAAATCATAATAAATACTTCTGCAGATTAAACGTCATTAATTATTTAAATAATTTGTTATACCTAAGCCAGCTCCTACACTTACTATATTATTGTAAAAATAATACACAAGCAAAATTTTAAAGTTAACAAAAGAATTTATTGCTCTGAATATATATATAAATAACTGTTAGTAGTTCAATTAACGGCTTAGCTAGTTGTATGTTATTAATAAACGTATAGAGAATTTTCTTGTATTCTCCATCAGTTCTACTGCTTGTACAATTTTTAGATTAATTCATGTGCCCTCTGTTTATTATAGTATATTTATAGATATATTAAACAACCTCCATACTTCCCCATTCTTTTTAAATTCATATAAATAAAGATACAATAAAAGACAAATGACCCCCAAGATGCATTTCGTGCTGAACCAGCACTCATCAGTTGGCCCAGGTCACTATCTCCCATATATATCTCTATTATGTGAAGAGTATTTATCTGTAGTAAATTGTTACATTTTTATTTATCATTGTCAAATTTACTCCACTCACATCTTTGACACCATCCACCAGATCTGAGGTGGATGGTGTCAAAGATGTGAGTCGAGTGAATTTGACAATGGTAAATAAAAATGTAACAATTTATTATGTATTGAACTATATCTTTGTGATTGATTTCACTGCATTTTTCTCTATTAGCTTTCACTACAATGCTCTCTTCTGCATATTTAACTGATTATGCATTTCCAATGTTCATCACAGTACTACTCATATAACTCTGCACTGTTACCATCTGTTTCAGTTAAGATTAGTCTTTATTTTTATATCTAATATGCATATATCTACTTTTATTCTATATTTGCATAATTTTATGAATTTTAATTTTTTTCTAGAGTGGAATTTAAATCTCACTTGTCTTTGATTAAAGTCATCCACAGACACTTTATTTTTTTTTTTATGTACACATGTGATATTAAGTTTTTAATCAAATACAAGAATTCCTCCCATTTACTGCAAAAATAAAGTTTAAAGTTCAATAAGGTTTTCTAAGCACTCTAGCTTTTCTGGAGGAGTCTCACATAGTGGTTCACAATTTTCTTCAGCAGCTATATTCTGTGAATCTAAACTTGAAGACTTTTGTTTTACATTTATTTCAGTATTCATAGAAAAATATGTTTTAACATCACTATTTTCTCTTAAATCATTCACAAGCAGTAGCAGAACTTTTAGTTTTTTTCTATTATACCTAATGGCTCACAAAAATAAAATTTTAAATAATTAATATGCCTTTTTACTTCTCTACCATTTTCTGTTCTAATTATACATATTTGTGTAGACAGTATTTTGGTTGCAATTGCCAGTATTCATTTCCTTCTTAATATGTTTCATACCTAGAGAGTTTGTTCTATTTTATATTTGACATTTTCTGACTTTGTCTCCTCTCTAGTTTTGACCATTGTTAATACAGAAATGCAGCATTTTATTAATAATTCTGCCAGAATTTTCTTAAATACCAAGCTATGTTTAAAGTGTTGATGTTGCTAGCCCTTCATAATTATCAACATATTCCATTTTACTCAACATACATTTTTAACTGCTGAATGGCTCTTTTCTACTAATCCTTTTGATTGGGAATAATAAGATGGTGTTAACACAGGCTGTATCTCCTTCTTAGTAAAAAACTCCAACTGTACTGAACAAAATCCTGCACTGCTGTCTGTAACTATTAGTTCAGAGTACCCCAGTGTTACAGAGTTCTTTTAATAGTTTTATTATATTATCTACAATGGTACTTTTGAGCATTCTGTATTCCATCCATTTGGAGTATGAATCAACAATGACAAGATATATATATATATATATATATATATATATATATGGAATGGTGCTGTATGATCTAGATAGATTTTTGATATGGTTACATAGCTTCCGAACATGGTTGTAACATCTTTGCAGGTAAACTCATTATTTCTCAAAAGTGTAGCACATCTTTACAACTTTCTCAATATCCTTATTCATGTCAGGCCTTCAGACACATGATCGAGCCAGTTCCTTCCTATAAACTATTCCATAGTGTCCTTTGTGTAGCAGATATAGAATGTGTTTTCTCCCCTCAGTTGGAATTAAAATTTGGTCAATCATAAGAATACATTCTTTACACACAAATTATAAAAACATTCCAGATTTTCAATTCTATATAGTTTGATCACACTTTTGGCCAGCTTTTTTTGATCCATCCTGTATCACTTTTCATCCATTCTGCTGTGACTTTATAATTTAGTTTATTTACATTTGAATTAAACAGTGGTGAAAATTTGTTCTAAACTTTAAATTTCAGTTTAGCTCTCTTGATATGTTCAATAAATTCCCAGATGTTGGAACTAGTTACATCCTATTACAGGGCTGATATTCTTAGCTACAACATATAACAATTACATTTTTTACCTGACTCTCTACTTTTATTGGCACAATTACCATTCTTTTAAAATCAAGAGTTCCCATTTACATTCATCACAAGCAAGTACATCTTTTTTGAATTTTGTCATTCTATTTCCTATTTACAACTGTCCAATCCTTTAAAGCAACAAAATATTTAGTCACAGATTTTGACATCTAATACATTATCCATATCCTCACTTTCTATTACTTTTTTTACATTCGCTGAAATCTTAAATGCTCCTCGCCTTGATTTACTATTGGCTTGTAAATCCATATTAGCTATTCTTTATTTGTACTTACAAACTTTTAACATATGAATGACCTAACAGACAGCAATTTTTACATCTGTCTTTTATAAATTTACACACTTTCTTTATATATTATTTTTCTTATAGCAGTAGCAAATGTAGACATCTTTAGTATAATTATTTGTCATTTGCATCTTCATTTATTAACTGATGTAATTGATTATTAATAACACCTGACACATTTTAAAATTCTTTTGAATGGTGCAGCATAAGTTCATGAGCTATGCCTTTTTCTATAGTGGTGATGTAATTTAGTGCAGAATCACTTAATAATATTTGTCCAAAGTTTTCATCTCGCATACTTCATATAAGCTGTCTAATAATGTCCTCCAGTCCACCCTTGAAATCATAGTTCTTTTGTTAGTTCCAAAAGCATTATATGTTCTCCATAAAATGACTGCATTTTATTTTGGAAATATAATTAAGTTATATATTTCGAAGTTGTCAATTTGAAATATAAAGTTAATTTCTGTATTAGCTCTTTGTGGGGGTTACCTTCCTATACTTTCAGATCATGCAGACGATTAGCTATTTGAAGCACATTCTTTCCTGACATCGACATAAAAGCAAATTTCGACTTATTATCAGCAATATTGTTTATAATCATGAACTTTTCAACAAGAGCTATTATTTTCCATTGTGCTGAATTATTTACAACAAATGGCGTGATAATATTGTTCTCCATTGCCATTTTGTGTGTCCACATTCCAAAATAAATTTTAACTATGCCTTCTGCATACAGTTCCAGAACTATCACCTGCAGATACTGAGGTGTACAGGGGACACTTTTATCTAAGCCAACTATATACTTATTAAATTATTTTAGAAATGATACATGAGAAAAATTTTTCAACTTAATGAAAGTTTTTATTTCTCTGAATATATATATAATATCAAATAATATAATAATAAAAAAAAAAAAATTCATTGGAATATAACTACAAAATTTTAAAAATGCCTATATAAAATTGAAAATTAATATCCTTTGCTATAACTAGCTTACGGCGTATTCCACCATCTTAAGTAGCAATACTTAAGATGGCGGAATACGCTGTAAGCTGGCTATAGCAAAGGATATTAATCTTCAATTTTATATAGGCATTTTTAAAATTTTGTAGTTTTATTCTAGTGGATTTTATATATATAACGATTAATTAGTGGCTTAGCTAGTTGACATTATTAATAAACTTAGATAAAGAGTTTTCGTATATTCTACCACAGTTGTTCTGCTGTTACAATTCTCAGAATTAGTCTACACATGCACTGTTCATTGTAGTATTGAATTAAATCTTTGTGTTTTGTTTCATGACACTTATATCTGCTTTGTAAATTCCCTCTTCCACATATTTAATTAATTATGTATTTCCAAGTGTCCATAATGATACTGCTCACACAACACTGAGCTGAGAACCATTCTGTTTCAATTAAGATTAGTCTTTATTTCATATCTAATTTGCATAATTTTATGAACATTATTTTTTTTCAAAATCTCATTTATCTTTGACTAAACTAATCCACACATATTCAGGCACTTTATTTTATTATATAAACATTTGTTTAATTGTAATTGAATACAGATTAAAAATCTTTCTATAATATTTCATTCATAATAAACAAAAGTATATTTCTATAAGATAATTTTACAGAAACTTTACATGGTGTTACACCTGTTTAAATATAGGTTGTTGGTGAATTAACTTTAGCAATATCAAATATTTTGCCTAGTTCCTCTGACACTAATCTATAAACAAATACTGGAATTATTTCATTCATAGTAGACAAAAATATATTTTTATAAGATAATTTTACAGAAATTTTACTTAGTGATAAAATTACTAATTAAATTATCGTCAATTTAAATATATATTGTTGAAGAATTCTGACAAATACAAAACTTCAGCAATATCCAATATCTTTCTACACACAGATATAAAATAATTTGCAGATAAGCAGATTTTGTCACATCAAAGTATGTCCAATAAGTGAATACTTGAGTTCAATAAATATTTGATCATCAGTTATAAAATAACATCATTCTTAAGTAGCAATTTATACTACACTGTACATAAATATTTAAAAAGAAAAACCACCTTTAAAAAAGCACAGCATGTTTTTCTTAAACTCTAAACAGAAATTAAAATTTGTGAGAATTCCAAATATTACATTTAATAGAAAACATAAGCTTAATTGCTTTTCTTAAACTCTAAACAGAAATTAAAATTTGTGAGAATTCCAAATATTACATTTAATAGAAAACATAAGCTTATTTCTCGGAATATATATATATATATCAAATAATATAAGTATAATAATAATAAAAAATCCACTGGAATATAACTATAAAATTTTAAAAATGCCTATATAAAATTGAAAATGAATATCCTTTGCGATATAGCCAGCTTACAGCGTATTCCACCATCTTAAGTAGCAATACTTTGGTGGAATACACTGCAAGCTGGCTATAGCAAAGGATATTAATCTTCAATTTTATATAGGCATTTTTAAAATTTTATAGTTTTATACAATGTGTTATTATTTTTCTTTTTTAAAACTTATAAGTAATAATTAAAAATTTTATTACTGACCAAAGTGATACTATTGCAATAAGAAATAGTAAAATTATTCTAATTTGTGTTAAAAATAGATTAAGAAATTTGCCACATCATTATAAATAATTGAATGGTTAGTTGTTTGGAGGGTCATGAGACAATCTCAGAAATGTTAAGTTGAGTCTTGACTTACTAATCTTTAGTTCTTGAGTTGATCATTCTACCATAGCACTAAACCATATGAAAAATTTCATTATTAATGCTACATAATAGTCTTAAATCAAGTTATATCTTCTTTATTCAAAATATAAGTCTAATTAACCTTTCAATTAAAAGTAATGAATTTTAAAAACGAATTTAAAAAGCAGCATCTTTAATTAAAATTTTTGAAATTTATTATAACCAAATCTATGAAAATTTAGAAAAATTTACTCCTAAATAGGATGGATTATTGATATATACATTTTATTTGGTTTAGGTTTATATAAATTTGATATTTTGACATATTTATATAATTAATGAACATTATGTTCAATTGTTTTTTTGTCATAGAACCTCATAAACAAATCCTGCTACTTAAAAACATTCTTTTGAATTAAAGCAAGCTTTCAGATGTGGAGCTGTAATATTCACTATATTTTCTTTCATGCATTCATGGTATATCACATACAATAGTTCATTTGTTGATAAACTTTGAAAAGAATAGGTAATGTATTATTTATTGAATAGCAATTGTGCTATATTTATCAACAAGCAAATATATATAATACGGATGCTTTTCTGTATGTATAGTATACATATATAGATTAAGATTATAGTATAAACAAAATTTAAAAAATATATAGTCATTAATAATAAATTGAGGGGACAATTTATATAAACTTTACTGAGTGTGTGTTATCTCATTCATTCACTGAAAAAATAAGAATAAAAAAAAAAAATAACTTACTATAACATATTTTATTTTTTAAATAAAATAAATATCAAAATGTTTGACTTTCATTGCAATTCAATATGAAATGAATGATATTCTTTTATGAAAATATAATAATAGTCTTCTTATGAAGAAAAGGTGGTATCTCTAATTATTTTAATGTTTTCAAGCCAGCACCAACTTTAAATATGATCTAAAATTTTGTGAAGCTTTTAACTTTGCATTTAGAAGACATGTTATTACATGAAATGTTGCGCATCAAATTCAGAAATAATAATAACAGAAGGATAAAATGTACGTGATTTCTGGTGTATTTCAAAAGTTATTTTTAAATTTAAAATATTTTCTTAAATGTGATTGTGTACAGCACTCAGAGATGGAAAAATAGCAGTTCTGCATATTGTATGTAACATATATTAAATTTATGACAAAGTTTTTTTTTAAGATGTGATATGTTGGACTATTTCCATCATTTAAGAGTGAATGTTGAATATACAAAAAATACTAAACTTTATTTAAACTTTCCAAATACAAGCAACTTGTTAGTAGTAACATACAAATAGACAATACAGGTTTGGAAAGTTTAAATAAAGTTAAAAATTTTCTGTACATTCAACATTCACTCATAAATGATGGAAATAGTCCAACATATCACATCTTATAATATACCATCATTACAAACCTTCAGATAAATACAAAGTTTTTTTTGTTTGTTTATTTACATATTAGTTTGTTTGCTCAAATATATATATTTTTGGCTAGAGTTTAATCAAATAGTGAATATTGTTACAGCACAGTTTGCAATTTTTCTGTATATACAATCATACATTATGCAGTAGTAAGGTTCAAGAAACACAGTTCAAACTCTGCCATTTCTCAAACTCAAACTTTTATGAACTCATGAGCAATCAATTATTTTGCCATTCGAAATTTAGAGATAGAACCCAAATGTCAAAGTCTAAAGATTGTAGCACCCATCTTTGTTATTTCCAGTATTTAAACTTCTTATGAACCAATAATAATAAACCATTTGAATTGCTAAGTTTGATTTAATGGAGGATTCAGTGGTGAATTTGGAGTTTAAAGACCAAAATCATGGTTTCAACTCTGTCATGTTCAAACCTCTTATGAATTCCCAAGCAATAAATCATTTGATTATTAATAAGTTCATTTAAATTAAATATAAAAGAAGTATATGCTACATTTCTATAATTTAGTACATATTTAACTGATCTATTTAGTTGAAAATATATTTTGTCTAATAACAAGATATGATAAAATTTCATTCACTCAAATCTATATGTTTGATCAAATAGGATGCAAACAACCATTATCATGTAATTAAGTCTACACTTAGACACTACCAATATTCATAGTGATATCATATAAAACCTTGTTTTATAATAATTCTAGACTATCCGTACGCAGAGATATGTATATTAAAAAATAATGTTTATTAATAAAATTTATAAATTTCATACAGACAGTAAATTGATATTATTTTATCCACAAATAGAGCAATCTAGAAAATTTGCCTATCAAAACAAAATAAATATTAAATTATGTTAATTAACAAAACTATTAAAAGATGAACTGAGTCAGTTGCAGGTGCAGCATGTGAGTTGAAAACAACTGTCAATTTAATAATAATGAAGGTTCTCACAAAGAGAAAAAAGCAAAGCTAACTTAAAGCCATACTTATATTTCTGAGTGCATTAAGAGTGAATATTGCCAGTAAAGATAGATGATAGACTTTAAATGATACAGACTTAGCTTGTTAATAGTATTATATACAAAATAACTAAGAGCCAAAAATTTTATTATTAATTCCAATTCAAAAGTGAAGAAATAAAAATTATTTCTTTTATTATTTTATTTATTATTTACATTATTATTATTGTTAACTTTCATTAGCATTGATAATAAACTTGTTGAGTTTTAAAAAGTTGGTCATGTGTAAATTATTTCTAATTTGAAACTGACTTTGCTGGTAGTAGTAAGGAAACTCCCATGTACACAACAGAGTAATGCAGTCAACAATTGAAAATGTTTTTGTGTGAATAGGGATAGTAGAATAATGCAATTAATCCACGTGTTAAGAAAAAAGAAATATACAAGTATAATGATAGCAGTACGACACATAGTTTTTAGGAGTTCGATTTAAATAACGCAACAGAATGGAACATATACATCCAGCAAGTGGATTTAGGTACAAAGGTAAGATGGCGACACTTATATTTTCAAAGTCTCTATCTTGTACTTTTGGTTTGAGAATATCCTTCATATTCAACAAAACATTGGGGCACTAAAACATTACAGCTCACAGGTATAGGATGTAATTTCTTTCCAATTAAAATTACATAAACTGCACTAGAAAATTTTATATATGTATTAATAAAAGTGAAGATGATAAATTCAAAGTTTCCATCTTTCTGTTTTTTGACAGGAGCGATGTTCTGCAGATAAAAAAACAATTATGTAATCTAAAGTTCCCAGAGCATATATCGTATAAATAGTTCGAGAAAATTCTAAATGTACATTTTTAACTGATGGTGTTTAAACGGGTGGCCTGTTTATACCTTAGAATGATGAAGTAATACCCTTCTGAACATTACCACAATTACAGTTTGGCAATGAAAACATTAACTAAACTAAACAGATTTACAGTTGACCTAGATAATATGATGTTAAACCAATCAATTGCTTTATGGGATGTCAGACCACAACCTTAGAAAACATTTGTTACGCCAAATGGAATCTATATATAAAATGGTAACTGCAAAATGCATAGCACATAAGACAGAAGCAAAAAATGCATTAAATTTCTAAGCTATAATGAGTGAATTAAAAAAACTTAACATGTGTAAATAAAACCCAAATGGTTAATGCACCTAAAAATGACTTGACATGTTATTGTAGTGAAGCAAAAAAACACAAAAACAGTTGAGCTAGTTTAAAATCGAAAAGGTCCACATATGTGACATCAATGGACATCTAGCTATGTCTGAAAAAAGAAAGATAATAATGTAAAAAGCCTAATCACACCTGGACTTTACATCAAGTGGAGGTGGAGCTTGGAAAAATATTGATATAAAAATGTTGAATGATACAGATAACAGCCAGATTACACTTGACATGCCCATCTGTGATAATAAAATTAATGTGGAAATTGACAGTAGTGTAGGATCATCTGAGAATGAAATAAAATTAATGCAAAAAGCAAGAATAAAGGGAAGTTGGAAAAGACAGATGTATTATCCACAGATATCAACAGCAATAAGATAAATATATGCAGAAAAGTATTAGTCCCAATTTACTATAAAAAGAAATTTAAGCTTGTAAGGTCGAAACTGGTTCCGACCATTACTCATATGTTTAAAAAAAAAATTTAAATATTCAACTGGAAGTGGAGGATAGAATTGTTCTCTCACCTATTTAAAGAAGGAATAACAGAACTAAAGGCTTGGCCAATGGATGTAGAATTACTGAAGGTTGTGCAACCTCCCATGATCAAACCACGAAAGACACCATATGCATTAAAGCCAAAAGCAGACTAAAGCTGATATGGCTGAAAGGGGGTGTTGTTAGCTGTGGAAGACTCATTGTGGACTATTCCGATCATTATGATTGTGAAACCTGATGGGACTATTCATCTTTCCAGAGGCTAATGAATTACACTAAATAAATATATAAACAAAGGTGTGAATCCATTGCCAAGAGTGCATGAAATATGGCATCACCAGAAGACAGCATTATTCACAAAAATTAATACTTAAAGTCTGGTTTCCATCAGATACCGATATCAGAAAAAAATGTGGTACTGTTAACTATAAATACCCACATCAGATTGTTTAGATATAACTAGCTTCCATAGGGGATTACAGTGGGCTCCAAACATAACTTCCAGAATCTAATGGATGCTTTATTCCAAGGTATAAAAGGAGTCATCCCTATCTAGACAACAACTTTATTACTACCCAAACTGAAGATGAATTAGAAATATATGTGATGGAAAAATGTGCTTAAAATTAAGTAATGTTAATTCTAAGCTGAATGCTGCAAAATTCATCTGAGCAACTTCTGAGACTTCATTTCTGGATTATGTAATAAGCAAGCATGGTAAACACCCAAACCCAGAAAAGATTAGAGTGGTAAAAGAAGTGGCAACTTTAAAAAACCTTACGAATTTACAATTCTTTTTGGGATTGCTCAACTTTAGTGAAAGCCTTCCCCAAGAAAAATTACACACAATAATGCCATTATATATTACAAAAAGGATAATGTTGGACATAGACAGAAGTACATAAAGTAGCTTTTCAAAAAACTAGCTCTTCAAAAAACAAATGATTTGTCAAATGTCAAATAAGGTCCTAATACATTGCTGTAAGTGACTTGAAAGTGATTATTTCCACAGACACTTCAGAAGTTAGAGTTGGAACTATCATCTCCCATCATTGTTATGGAAGAGAATACCTGATAAAATATCCCATCAGAATTTAATGTTAGCTGAAACAATAAAAAAATCTTGACTATTATTTTTGCACTCAAGAAATTTCACCAATATGGATATGGATGAAAATTTATTTTGTACACAAACTATTGTCCATTACTCTGAATTTTTTGGCAAAAATAGAAAACTCTGGAAAATGTAAACCCGGGATTAGTAAGATATATAAATATCTTAGTAGCATATGACTATGACTTAATCTTCAAACCTGATAAAGAGATTAGACATGCAGATGTCTTATCAGTTTACCAGTGAGAAATCAAACTCTTGCGGAAGTTTACAGAAGTAAACTTATTGAATGTGGTAAATTTAGAAAATCTGAGTAGTGCCAAAGTTGCAGAATGAATAGAAACTGTGGATTTAATGGAGTAAATAACTGGATTCATTTTGGAAGATTAAACAGCCAGCCAAGCTATATTCCTGAGTCTATTTGGAATGCTCACCAGAGTTTATCTTTGTGCAATAGATATAGCCTGAGGACTGACAGAATACAAATACCACCTGAAGGTCAAAAGCAGGAGTTCAAATTGTTACACCTTGTATGAATGAAGACGCTGGCATGAGCACATGTTTGAGGGCCAAATTAAGATGACAAGATGTCGCAATTTTGGGGGATTTGTCCCTATTTTTGATTAGATGTCTCAGTGTCCCTGAAATGTCATTTCAGGGCCATTGTATGTCCTGATTTTCAAGTACTCCTAATTATTATTTGTCTTACATAAATAATTCATTTCAAAAATGATAATTTCTTGAACCTCTCTGTCCATTTCAGTCTCTACAGTAATATTATAATAACTTCAGACAAATTCAAACACCAAAACAAAGATCACTAATATGTTATATGAGCAGATTGTCAAGCTAGATGCATTCTCACATCCAACCTTTCCTTGGAGCGTGCGCAGTTGGATTTTTGTAGGCTAAAATTTGAACGGCGCTTGCACCTACTTTGATTGACAGTATAGTTTTACTAGTTCTTTGTTGATATTAATTTTCTGTAGTGATAAAATTAAAAGGAATATTAATAACTCTAAACAACATGCCAAAAAAGAAGTGCACTTACAACGATGAATGTACACAGGAATGGAATTTTATTAAAAAAAGGACGCAATGCTGTAAAAATGATTTGGCCTGATTTTTGATTGAACCAGTCTGGTCACCCTAGGCCAAAACCGAATGAAAAAATTGAAAAGATGATAAAAACCTGTAATGACTGCCATTTACAGTGAATTTAGCAAAAAAAAATAAAAACTTACAAATCATGGATGGAGCCTAAAAATCTATGTCAATCCATGCATATATAGACTTTAACAATTCTATGCAAGAATGCTTGTTTTTATCATAGTGGATTCAAATTCTCATTGGGTTGAGTAAAGATTTCACCATCAAAGCTCTCCAACAAGTTTTTACTACTCATGGCTATCCTGATACCCTTGTATCCAACAATGGAACAGAATTTCTGCCATTTTTGAAAAATATTAAGCAGACAAAGGGATACAACACATCTTAACTCCACCTTGTCATTCAGCATCCAGTGCAATTGCTGTAAAGATAATACAATGCTTAAAGTCTACCTTAGAGAAAAACATTTTACTCTGAGTTTGTCTAACAATAAAAAATGCAAACAGAGTTATTGTTACAGAGAGTATGTGTTTAACTAAAGTATTTTGTAAGAGAAAAACTCTAATGCAAATTTAGGAAGATTTATAATGAAATGATAGTGTATGGGCCAGCGATTTGATATTAAAGATACTGATTCCTGGTATCATCATGGAAATTATATCTGAGGTTATCAGAATAACTAAGCTTGAAAATGAATTGCATGACAGAGACATATAAACCAACTACAAATCTGGTGTGAAGTATTGAATGAAATTGATGGCAATCTAAATTGGAAGCTAGGATAAGTGAAGAGTGTGAGAATACCTCCTCAATTGTGGGTAGAAGTGTCCATTGAGGAGGATGTTGAAGTCATTAACAGATCAAGTGAGAAGGTTTCAGATTTCTTAGATGACAATTATCACCAATTCAAGCAGAGCTAAATACAAATGATGTTGGAAGAAGACTCATATCTGTATATAAGCATCAGAGAACCTCTGAAGACCGGATAAGTTTAAAGACTATTTTCTAGAGTGAAGAGGCATCTGGGGTGTCTGTATGCACACCTATGTATATTGTATAATAAAATTTATTAACGAAATTTTAAATTTCATGCAGACAGTATTGTTATTATTTTAAATGCAAATGGAGCACTCTGTAAAATTTGCCTATCAACAGAAAATGAATATTAAATTATGTTAATTAGCAAAATTATTAAAAGATAAAACTGAGTCTGTTGCACTATGTGAGTTGAAAAAAAATATTGAGTTAATAACAAAGAAGGTCATCATAAAGAAGAAAGGCTAAGTTGAAGCGATACTTGTATTTCTGAATTCTGAGTGAATATTGCCAATAAAGAAAATGGATAGACTTTAAGTGATACTGACATTGTCTGTTAATGGTATTATATACAAAATAATTATGAACTATGAATACTTATTATAGAAGCTAATGTATATGACTTGCAGAAACTTTAGTCCACAAAATATATATTTCCCATGTTCTTGCATACAAACTTATCATTAATTCCAGTCTCAAAAGTTTCGGGGCTAGCAATTATTATTTATATTACTATTTTATTTATCATTTACATTATTATTATTGTTAATATTAGTCAGCATTAACAACAAACTTACTGAGTTTTAAAAAGTTGGTTCTTGGGAAGCTGAAACTGTTAGTAATAGTAAGAATATTATGTGATAACAAAAAATTCAAAAATAAATTAAAATGTAAAACATTAATCTAAACTCTCATCTTATTATAATAATAATTAGATAAACTAACATATGAAATTATTTTTCACCAAGTATGAAATAAGTAAAAAGCTATTTCTTTCTCATAATATGTAATCCCTTTGTATTTGTACTAAATAAAATTAAAGGCACTTACTTGGGCAACATTTTCAAAATGTTCATGGTTTTTCTGCAGAACACGAGCTCTCTGCAGGTTTTTGCCTACACCCGTGTTCTTACGGAGAAAAACTTCACCATGATTTTCCAGCCAATCTAACACCTAAAAATAAATAAGTACTTCATAAGATTATATTGTATATACATATAACAACAGTTTTAAATTGGATTTCTGTAATTAACTAAGAATAGCTAGACATCTATCTATTAACCAATACTGAAATATTAGTTGATTACATACAAATGGTTATCAGAAAAGAATAGTTCTATATCTGTGACTAGAACTAGGAAAAAAAATTATAGTCTTTGTCTTCATACATTTGCTTACAGTTAACATTTTTTGTAAAAATGTTTTTAGAGTTCAACAACTTCTCTTTATATAATATTTGACTAATGTTATAAAACACAGAAGTACAATCCACAGAACATGACTTAAAAGTTGTATAATTGCTTCTATGTAGGAAACTTAAAGGAATTTTTTTTAGATCCAACTTCTTTCATAGTTATTTAAAATTATTATAATTACTGGAACAGCAAGATTAAATTAAATAAAATATATTTATTAAAATCCTAATTGTTTTATGTAGTTGAAAAGTACACATATTGAACTGTCAACATTTATCTGCTAATTAGTTATAACTACAAAAAATGAAAGAAATCTTAATTTATACATAGTAATAACCCATCATAACTTGAAAACAGTCTGTATCTATTTTATTAACTTCATTTTATAAAGTTGATATCGAAGTCACAGATTTATATTATTTAACTATTTATATAGTTAAAACTATTCTTAAAATAAATTCAGTAAGCATATACAACAATATATTAAAGTTTTTAAAAATTGCTATCACTTTTTGAAAATAAATTTTTTAATAAATTGCTTATCTATGCATTGAACCTAAGACACTCATTATTACAAGCAATTGACCAATTAAATAATTGAGCATATAAATAAATTGTTTTACTTGTGAATTAACCCATTTACAATGAGCGTACTATAGAAGTAACCATGTAATTAGCATCCATAAGTGCATAGCAGTAAGACTATATTATATTACAAGCATATTTTTTGCTTTGGGAGTGAGAATGTAGACATTCATCTACTCAATCCAGATTAAGCTATCACATTTATTTTCTAACTAACACTAAATGGACACATATTTATTGACCAATATTGGAAGTCTAGCTTGATTATCTATGAGATGATTTCATAAAGCAAAATCCTGTGCCTAAACTTTAAACCAAAATCATGTCAGATAAGGTCTGCTAACCATTAATTACTTCTATAAAACTTTTCCAATTTACTGTAATAAACAAGAAAGATAATAATGAAAAATATACATAATATATTTATTCACTAATAAAATCATTTTGTTAATTAAAAAGAAAATGTTAAAGTAAAAATTAATTGTAAAGTAAAAAATAATAAAGAAAAGAAAATGCAAATGTCTAACAAAAACAATATATAATAATAATGTTAGACAATAAAAAATGTTAAGCAAATCTAATGAAATTAATATTTAAAAAATAATTATGATGAAAAAATTAACAAATTAAAAAAAATAATAAATTGAAAAACTGATCACAGAGTTCAAGAAAAAATCATTATATAATTTTAAAAAAACCATATGATTTCAAGCTCCTGCCTCTTCCCAAATTAGAAAAAACACCAATTATCTTAGTAGATTTAAAATAAATCCAAATGATATCAAGTTAATATGTAGAGTTAGGTCAGGTGAAAACTACTGAAATAGAAATATGTTAATTGACAGATCTCAAAATGCAAATAGAAAATTATAGATATACATTTTTTGGTGCATATCATCTAAATTTAGATCAATATAATACTTCTGTTAATACAATTTATAAAATACAATACAACAATTCGTTAATTGCTAAAACAGAGAATCATTAATATAAATAACTATTGCAAAGCACTTTCAACTCCTACGAGTCCTTATTAATTTGGCAGTAAAAAACTATTTTATCCTAAGCGATAAATTCAATATTTAATTCCATTGGCCAGGCACAACTAATCAGAAAACTGCTTAATTTTGAATTCATAGCATGGAATGAATTTTATATAAGATATGATTCTTTAATCTTGCGTTTTATTAATATTGCAAAATCCTTTGGACTACATATATGGCCTAAGGATTCATAGGAGTTGAAAGCACTTGGCAATAGTTATTTTATTTATATTAATGATTCTGTTTTAGCAATTGACGAATTGCTATATTGTATTTTCTAAATTTAAATCAGAAATAATAAGTAAAATGTGTGGGTATTGATTAGAAAGATTGTTGTTAGTTATTGTATATTAGTAGTTTTCCCCAAAAAATTCATACATTAGGATTTTACCAATTAGATTTCAGTTTTGTTGAATACCTATAATTAGCATATCAATAAAAACTAAAGGAGCTTTCAAAAATTTTCAGCATAAAATCCACATAAAACTAATCTGATCTTAGCAGAGATCACAAGGCTTTCTAACAGCATATAGTATATCTAATAGAACAGGATGAATCAGGTGACATCTTTGTTTACAATATCTCTGGTCAAACATATTAAATCTTATTATAATTGCTGCTCAACCAAGATGAACCAAGATCCCTATGAATTATCTATTACTACATCACTAAACTTATTAGAGCAGTGATCCTCGATCCTTGGTCCACAGACCAGAACTGGTCTGCATAAGTTTTTTGCTGGTCCACGCTAGACTGGCAGAAAAGTTTGTAATAACAAAATAATAAGATTTTAAACTTTTAATTAATATAAATAATTTTTATAAATTTTTTCATCGCAATTGCTTAAATAAAATTAATTATAAATCAAAATTTTATTTAAATTATTAGATAATACTATAATTACTAAATAATAATCAAAGGAATTTATCTGAAAATGCAATCTTTAAAAGGCAAAGCGTCAATCTCATGATAATTGCACCACTTCTTACACGTCAATTTTTATATCTAGTAGGCATTTCTGTATTGCATCAGCTCATTTATTGGTCACATATAGTAAAAAATTTTATTGCATTTGTATCATCTTTTTATTTTGTGCATGACATTTCTTTTTTAAATTGTAAACTTCACAAAATGGAGACAGATCATTGATGATGATTTTCCTTCATCGATAACGTAAATCTATTATCTTTTTTTTTTTTTTTAGCAAAATGACATCTTTATAATGATTGTTTTATTTTTTTAATCTCATTTTTACCCAGTTAAAAAAAAAAAAAACAGAACAAAAACAAAATTTAATCAATCATACATAAATTAATTTGTTTTTCTAGTTATCACAGATGTTTATGGGGGGGGGGGAGTAGAATTACATTTTTTATAATTTTTCTAAAAAAAATTCAAAATTAAAAAAAAAAAAAGTTTTTATTATACAAACTCCATATATATAACTTCATCTTGTATATTTAACATTAAATACAGATATTGCATTTATCATAATCAATGTCATGTAATTACACTAGCTGTGATATTTCCCAACATTCAGATGAATAACATTTTATTTTTGCATGTTTTAACAATGAAATAATAAACGTAGCAATGCAGGCACATTAATGAGAACATACCGTTTTCTGTAGCAGTATGACTGCACAACTCGAGAAAGAGTGTTAGCATGTGAAGGTAAGCAACACCATTACAATATACAGTAACTAGTGTGTTGTTTTAGTCAGTTATACCAATTATGCTCATCTAAGGCTAAGCAGTTTAAATCTTTAAGAAAATTTATCTGTAGACTCCTACCGGTCCGCGAAATTTTGTTCTTATTTTTGCCGGTTCGCAGGTGTGAAAAGGTTGAAGACCACTGGTAGAATATTTATTTGGATTTGTGTGTTTTCAAATAAACCAAAATGGCAGTCCATAAGTTTGAAAATCTACAGTTCCCCTCCCCCCCCAATGTTTACAAAAAAAAAAATACCTGCTAGGAAACATATTTAATAATTACATTTTAGTTTTTTATTATTGTTATTTTAAAAAAAGAAATCATTGTGGAAAAATTAATTACAATATTTATAGTTTTTTTTTTTTTGGGGGGGGGGGTTAACTTATTAACAGAACACTTTATTCATATAGGTGGTGTGCAATCATATAGTGAAATGCTAATGCACAATTTTCAGGAAGGCAGGATCCTATACTTTTGGAAATAGTCCACTGCATCATGTTCTGTGACAGGAAGGCCTCAAATTGTTATCATTATGACAATTTACCCAAAAAAAAACTGCTGACAAAAAGAAACACGCTGAATTGAATCAAAGTAAGCCAATGTTAAGAGTTATCTCATCACTTCCTACATTATAATAAAAGTAAAAAAAAAAATTGAAATAAAGCTTCTAAATGAAATTTATCGGAATTTATTGTTTTGTTTTTTTTTTAATTTAATTGTTTCATTAATTTTGTTCTAATTAACAACTATTGCATCTTCTGTACATTCGAGATGGTACATTTATCAAAATTTCAGGATGCCATCTTGGTTTACTTGAAAACTCACAAGTACCATTTTTTTTTTATAAATAAGCTGTCATTTTTAATTCGCCTAGGAAAAAACAACAGCAGCAACAGTATTATTGTTGTTGTTGTTGTTCAATCATTATTTGCAATTGATAGTCATTATTCTTTTTGACTTTTACATGATTGTCTGCAAGTAGTTTATCAATTGCTTTTAGTACAAATTCTGCTTACTTAAGTACATTATACATATGTATGTGTTTGTGTAAATGATTCAACCAGATTGACAATGATTGAGTTAAAAAGCTTTGTCAATTATTTTTTTTATTAAGCTGTTGAATTACAGTTTTTAAACAAGTTTACAGCTATATGTCATAAACTGATAAAATATCTAAAGGATATTATACAGTAAAACAATCCAATTTCCTAGAAACTCCGATTGTTTTTTAAAGTTTTCTTTTATTAGGTAAAAGAAATTAGTACATACAAAATTTACATATCGAATGGCAATTTTATTTTTATGATGTCCAAACTAATGACCATAAAAGTTTAATACCATAAAATAATTCAAACAAAGTTATCTAATTTTTCAGCAGCCCAAATATGAAGTAAGCTCAAAAACAAATTTCTATAACCTATCATTAACTATATGCAAATATTTTGACTATTAGCACAATGGTATACACCAAATTAAATTAACCTTGTTTTATGTGATGTGAAATAAATAATTATTTTTTGAACACAATCAAAATTCTCTGCTATATACAAGAGTGACATCTATTTACATTTCTAAACAAACATAAGAATAGATTAATCAATAGACAACCAATAAATGCTATCAACGCCCCAGATTCTTCCATTTAATTTTAAATAATATGGCATTGTTTAGGGAGAAATAGTTATAAGATACAAATTCTATAATCCAGTAGTGTTAATAGTCTTATTTTGCTGTAATGTCATATTAAATGATTAGTAAATAATTTTAAGAGTCCACTAAAGTTTCTAATTGACACCTAGATAAGAACATAAAAAAAAAAACAATTTTAGTCTATGTAATAAAAAGCCAATTGTTGTATAAAACTACTATAGCAACAAAGTAACAACACCAAATTACTCATTCACCTCCCTTAAATTTTTCATGTACTAGACACCCAAGCAAAGAAAAACTTTAAAAAAATACAGTAATGAAATGAAAATAGCTGTTTTCCTTGTTCTACTTGTCTTTCTTAATACCTGATTACCCACTTCCCTTTTCACAATCACTATTATAAAAAAGATTTTAATGATCAAGCCTATGTAACAAATATTGATATCTACCATCATTATCATCATCATATTATCTTATTTAAAAATTTGTAAGGTTCATCACAATAAGATTTAAACCAGAGCCCAAAAATTTCATTTTTTAAGCTATTCAAATATAAGATGCGTTACTTATAATTAATGGCTCATTCTTTCATTTCAAATATATATAGTTACAAACATTAAAAAATTTCCAATGGCTTCAATATGTGCACAGTATTTAAAATAATTATGTCTATTCATATGCAAATTAACCAAAACAAATGCATTAAATCAGACATATACTACTCTAAGTGTAGCAACTCATGTCAATAGATGATATCGCAACTATCAAACTTCAGTGCTTCAAAAATAAACCCATTTAAAAAAAAAAAATTACAATGTGTTTAAAAATAAAACATATACACATATAAAATAATAAAAAATAAATCAAAACAGCCAGTTGATTATATATTATCAGTGCATATATAAATATATACTACACAGTTTTAGATTCAAATAAAACAATATTCCTTGGTAGTTGTCATAAGATTCAAAACTTTCAAATTTATATTTTAAAAGACAATAATGATAAGAAATACTATCTGATTCATATATATCAACATCATTTTCAACTATTATTGAGTCAGTGCAGGATGAAGGTCTTTTCCAAGTTTAATCCATCTTCTCTGATTTCTAGCCTCTCTTCTCCACGTCACCCCAGCATAATTCCTTATTTTATCCATACATCTCACATGTAGTCTTCTTCAAGATCTTTTACAATCTTTTGATATCCAGTTTAAGAATCCAACCGTTTACCTATTATCGTCTTCTCTAGCAATATGTCCAGTCCAACTCCCTTTCAGCCTCTTTAATTTTTTCAATATGTCAGCAACATCTGTTTGCTTTCTCATATATTTCATTTTAAATTTCTTCTCCTGTTACTCTTAAAATGCATCTCTCCATACTTTGTTGAGTGGTCTGAAGTCTCAATATTGTTCTTCTGTTAAGTGCCCAAGTCTCAGATCCATATGTAAAGATTGATAAAACACATTTATTAAAAACTTTTCTTTTCCAACATACAGGCATACTTCCCTTTTAATATTGAATTATTTCTACCAAAAGCAATCCAACCAAGTTTAACTCCTTGATTAATTTCATCCATTATGTTTCAATCTATGGTAACAATCTGATCAAGATATTTATAGTTGTTAACTTCTTCTAACTCATCATTATCAATCTTCCATTTTTTTCTTTTAAGAAAATGCATTGAACATTACTTTAATCTTTTTAATATTTACCTTTAATCCTACTTTCTTACGTTCATCTGATAACTCTTCCAATATTTCCTGAAGCTCTAAAGCAGTGGTCTTCAACCTTTTCACACCTGCGGACCGGTAAAAATAAGGATAAGGTTTCGTGGACCGGCAAAAATAAGGATAAGGTTTCATGGACCAGCAGAAGTCTATAGATAAATTTTCTTAAAGATGTAAACAGCTTAGCCTTAGATGAAGTTATATATATATGGAGTTTGTATAATAAAAAACTTTTTTTTTTTAATTTTGAATTTTTTTAGAAAAGTAATAAAAAATTTAATTCTATCCCCTTCCCCCCATAAACATCTGTGATAACTAGAAAAACAAATTAATTTATGTATGATTGATTAGATTTTGTTCTGTTCTTTTTTTTTTAATCAGGTAAAAGTGCGATGAAAAAATAAATAAAAATTGTTTATATTAATTAAAAGTTTAAAATCTTATTATTTTGTTATTAAAAACTTTCTTGCCAGTCTAGCACGGACCAGCAAAAAACTTCTAAGGCCCAGCGCCGGGCCGCGGACCGGTGGTTGAAGACCACTGCTCTAAAGTATTATTTGAAAAAACCACTACATACATCATCTGCAAAATCTAGTTGACTTAAATAATCTCCATTTACTTTTACACTCTTAGCTTCCCGTTTTAATCCACAAAATATTTCTTGCAAAACTGCTGTAAAATGTTTTGGATATATGAAGTCATCCTGTCTACATCCTTTTCAATATTAGTCTCCCTAGTATCACTATGTAATTTAATTGTTGCTGTTACATTTTTGTAAATATTCTTAAAAAAATGACAATACCCTGATTCTATATCTTGATGATCAAATGCTTTAATCATTGAAGAAATGCTCATGGAATCAAATGCCTTTTCATAATCTAGAAATCTAAAGCATAATGGCAATTCATATTCATTGGTTTTTCCTATAACTTCTTTTAATACTTGCATATAATAGTCTGTACTAAAACTATTTTTAAATTCACCTTGTTCTTTTGGTTGGTTGAAATCCAAAGTTCACTCACTGTAGATGAGTTGCTATCTTGGTATAAATCTTATGTAGAACTGATAAAAGACTGATAAGTCTGTAATTTCTAATAGCTTCTTTATCAACTTTTTTAAATATTAATACAGCATCCTTCCAATCACCTACTACATCTTTATCATTTAGACATTTGATATACAACTTTGACAATTACTTTTATAATTCTTTTTCCTTCTTCATAAATTGTATTGCTTGTCTCACTTCTTCAATTAAAATTCTGGGTAATTTAGAAGACCTAGTAGTTGAAGGAGATACTTTTCGTTATTCTTTATTGCTACATAATTCTTGCAAAAATTCTTCTACGTATTTCATAATGCCATTTTTCTTTTTAGTAATAGTTCTTTTTTATTATTGCAGAAATAAGTTTCCTACTAATATCAAGATGCTGTTTTACACTTTTTAAGACTTATTTTCTTCTATACAGATTTTCCTTATTCATCCACAATTACACTTTGTTATATTATTATCAACTCTTTTTCACACCATTTACAAAATGTGAGATATTCAATGCTTCTTAATGTGTCATTTTTATATATCCCTTCTTTTCTTCATAAATTATGTTGTCTCAGCAGAAATTTTACTGGCCAATTGCTGCTTTTTTATACAAGCTATCTTTGTTGCAATTTTTTAAAAGTGTATTAGAAACATGTTCAAAATTTGTTAATGTTTAAATTCATTGAAATGTTTCCAAAGATTAGGAATATCATCTGTGAAGATTGTTTTTCCTTAATAATTTTGTCTCTCTAATTTTGCATTAACCTGTATCTTACATCTCACTAATCTATGATCATTTCCTGTCTTGAATGATTAAGAACATTACAATCTTGAAATACATATTTTCTGTTAGTTAAAATATAATCAAATTCTACTGTATCTTTATTTGGATGTTTCCATATCCATTTTTGTCAAGGGAAAAATTCATAATACATAGTGGTTGTTTTTCTGCAAACTCTATAAGTCAATATCCTCTCTTATTACTAGCACCATAACCAAATTTACCTATAGCACTTTTATCATTCAATTGTTTACCAATTCTAGCATTAAAGATTCCCATAACAATTTTAAAATGTTGTTTTGTCTGATCAAAAGTCTTTTTTACATCCACATAAATCACAATGAGAACTTGTTGAAGCATAAACTGGAATTATCTGCATTTGGTATCTGCTATTAATTTAAATAACTAATCACGCCACTCTGACCAGTACACTATCAATCTCCATAGTGTTGTTCTACCCTACTCTACTTTGTACTTCCAATGTTTATGCTTTGTAATACAGTATTTGTCCACTTTTTAAATCAATTGTCTCTTACCTATTTCTTTTACTTTTGCAAAATCCAATAATGTCCCTTTTAATATTACAGTTCATCTTATAATTGTTGTAATCTTCCTTCAATTGAACATGATCCACAAGATCATCATCAAACGGCAGACTGTCTGCAATCAGGAGATTCTTAGAATTCTTCTCCTTCAACATTTGCCTTGGCTGCTGATTTTACAGCCTCCTGGGAATAAGAGTCACAATTTATTATTGCCTGTCACATTGTAAATATCTGTTATAAAAAAAAAACATTCACACACACACACATTCACTCTGCCTTCAAGAAAACTCAAATGATATTTCAGTTAAGAGCTATCGGGCAACTGAGAGGAAAGACCAAGGTGTGTGTCTTGATCTTAAACTCAGAGGTAAAAAGCCAATAAGCTTATCATGCTAGCTGATGCATATTGGTGAGTAGCCCATCCACATTCATATATTATATGAATAATCATATAGTAATAACAACTGCAATCACAAGAACTTATGGACTGGATATGAAAAATTTATCTGCTCAATTTCTTTAAGGCCTCCAAGAAGAATCAAAGATAAAGTTAACAGCAAACTCCTTTCTGCAGCCAATATAATCCATATGTAAAGATCTATTTATCTAGAAGTATTTATTTTTTATATTGTTTTTTGGTTATATTGAGTTTTGTTTTCTTTTAGTGGTCCTCATTTTGTTAGAATTATTTTATTCATAAGATTTCAATTGATTGTCAAAAATAATTTTTGTATTTACATTTAAATTATTTAAGTATATCTTTAAAATGCATATTCCTCTATAGTGATCTTAAGATTTAAAAGAATATAAATATAGTGAATGACTGAAAATATAATCGTAAGATCAAATTTTTCTAAAGACCATGGGACATTTGGCACTGAGTACAACAATATCATTCATTCAACTAACTGAGATTTTTTTTATTTTTATATAACTTTCCTCACTTGGAAATCAATCTAGAACTTTAGCCCTACCAATAAATTAAAACACACAGCACATGATTACAAGTCTTACTAAAAATAAAAAAAAAATTAGGTGTCTGATCTGAAAAAAAATGTTGTCATGAAGAATGTTTTCCGATTAGTGAACAATATAAAATTTAAAATGTAAATGCTATTCCTGTAATGCAGTATAATATGAACAGATTACAATGTACAAATGCTAATATACAAAAACTAATAATAACACTACATTTCAATAAAAAGAAAAAAGAGAAAAGATGGCATAACTGAAACTTGACAATGCGAATAGTAGCAGGCATTGCTAAATTAGAACGAAAAATTTAATTGAGAAGAAAAAAAATTATTGGATTTGATATGCATGTTGATTTGATATGTATGTTAATTAAAGAATGGAAATGTTGCACAACACACAGTCCTATTGTCTCAATTAGTAGAGAGAGATGACCAATAGTATAAATGAGAATGTCTTGGCTAAAATGAAGAAAGTCAGATAAAAGCATGACGGAGAATAATTTGTTGTATAGCAATATTAAACAATGCAAAAATTAAATGCTCATCGATTTCAGATTTTATATATATTTTACAAAATAATGACAATTTTCTAAAACAATATACACATAGTTATGATCTAATCATGTCAAACAACTTTTAAGTCTTAATATAATCACTAAAGGGCAGTAAGAAAAAAGATTTTTAAAATATATAGAACCACATCTTACCGAACTTTAATTACTGAATAAGTAAACATTAAAAAAAAATTAAGCATTTAATATAGTATATTTTTTAAAAATAATCAATATTCCTAGCAATGAAAATTATTTTTTATATAAGCATTATTATTATTTTACAATTTTTAAATGAATCACAATATTATTTATGTGAATTTTTTAATTTAAAAATTACTCAACAATAATTCAAATGAACTAAAAAATATTATTCATTCTTAATTCTATCAACCAGGTAAAAAAATTTCGCAACCATCATCAACCATTATCAATACACTTTGAAGGTATCTCCAAGTTTAATCCATCTTCTCCAATCTTTAGCTTCTCTTCTCCACATCACCCTTGCACCCTTTCTTATTTCATCCATCCATCTCACATGTGGTTTCTTTCCGGGTCTTTTATAATGACTTGGAATCCAGTTTAAAATTTCAATTGTCCATCTATTATCATCTCTTCTAGCAATATGTCCAGCCCAACTCCAATCTTTTAATTTTTTCAATGAGGTCAGTAACACCTGTTTGTTCTCTTATCCACACATTGCATTTTCGATCTCTTCTTGTTAGTCCCAACATACATATCTCCATACTTCTTTGAGTGGTCTGAAGTCTCTGTATTGCTCTTCTATTAAGAGTCCAAGTCTCAGATCCATAAGTAAGAACTGGTAAAACACATTTGTTAAAAACCTACCTTTTCAAACACATAGGCATATTTCCTTTTAGTATCAAGTTATTTCTACCAAAAGTACTCCAACCAAGTTTAATTCTATAATTAATTTTCTCCATTATGTTTTCATTATCAGTATTAATAATCTGACCAAGGCATTTGTAACTGTTAACTTCTTCTAATTCATCATAATCAATCTTTATTTTCATATTTTGAGCAAATCGATTAAACATTATTTTAGTCTTTTTAACATTTATCTTTAGTCGTACTTTCATCTGATAACTCCTGCAACATTTCCTGCAGCTCTGAAGCATTATTCACAAAAACAACTACATCATCTGCAAAATCTAAATAACTTAAATAATCTGCATTTACTTTCCACTCCTTTAGTTTCCCATTTTAATCCACAAAATATTTCTCGTAGCACTGCTGTAAAAAGTTTTGGAGATATAGAGTCACCTTGTCTTACACCTTTCTCAATGTTGACTTTCCCAGAATCATTATGTAATCTAATTGTTGCTGTTGCATTTTTATAAATATTCTTTAAAATATGTCAATATCCTGGATCTATACCTTGATGATCCAATGTGTTAATCACTGAGGAAATGTTTATAAAATCAAATGCCTTTTCATAATCTATAAATCCAAAGCATAATGGCAACTCATATTCATTTATCCTTTCTATAACTTCTCTCAATACCTGGATATGATCTACTGTACTAAAACCACTTTTAAATCTAGCTTGTTCTCTTGGTTGGTGAAAATCCAATGTTCTCTGCAGTAAAAATTTTATATTATCAAAAGAATACCTTAAAAGATTTTTTAAATAGAACGAATATTAATCATCAGAATAATAATATTGTGGCTTCTCATAAATATTTATTCTCCAATAAAATATATTATTAAATGCACAAATTATGCAATTATATGCAGATATAAGTCATATAATAGTATTAATTTATTCAAAGTCACTGACAGATTTCACCACTTCAATATTGTTGAGCATGTGAGTATACACAAATAAATGAAAGTAAAAAAATAGTATTTATTAAAACGTATATTATATGTGTAAAATTAAATGTGCATGTATGTGGAAGGCATACACATCAATTATAAAGTAATTAAATAGTATTAATTAAAAGAAGTAAATCCTACACAATCTAAGCTAAATGAAGAAAGCCACTGCAATTATCGAATATTAGTTCCTGATCTGTTTGATGTTAGTGAAAACTGACAACTAAAAATATACAAATAGAATGTAAATGGCTTTATCTGATCCCAAGAATTGGTTAAGGGAAATCGAAATGTGGGTCACCACATGGGCAGCTGATGGCCAATCAAAATAGGCAATGGACTTTCATCCAGTTGTGCTGGTAGAAGAACCAGGGGAAAAGAGTACTCTTGAGGTGAAGCTCCAAGTATGCAGATGTGCCATCTGATGAATGCCGCAGACACTCCCCTCCTTTATCTATAGCATTGCAGGGAAGTTTACCTCTAAACATCCCAAAGTAAATTCAGGAACTTGTTACAGGTTGTATAGATCATGAGTAATATTTTGTAAGCCTTCGGGCCCATATAATTGTGTTATGTAAAGTATTTATATTTATATAAAGTGTGTAATTTAGAACATATAAGAATAATACTATTCATTTATAACCCTCAAGTCTCACCCTATGTTAATTAAACTCATTACTTCTAACTACTATCAATGTCTGTTCCATTTTATTCAGAGAATTAAGCAATCCAGAGGACAACAATTTGCCTCGGGAACACAGCAATTGGCACAGTCAAAATTTCTAAGACAAACCCACAGCAAGTTGTGCAAATGTCAGTCGATAACAATTAGCACAGTGACAGCCCTAGTCGAATTTTAGTGTGAACAACTTATGAAAAAGCACAATTATTGAATTCACTGAAATACAACAAACAAGCAATAGCAGAATTTGACAGCAGAGAAGCAAGTGAGTGGGCTCTATACATCCATCAAATCAATTATAAACAGAGGGGTAGAGGATAAATGTAAAACAGCGACATTAGGTTTCACAAGACAAGGGGGCATTCGAATACTAATTAGGCTGTGAACCCCAAACTCGTGATGAGTTAATATTCAATCAGGACAAAGATTATTTGTCCAACTGCTTTTAATTCTCGTCCATCTAGGCATATTGCCAGACTCCATTTTAAAAATTGCTGACAAGCCAAAAACAAAAAAATCAAAATTATGATATTGCCCTTCACAAACTGCAAAAAACTGCATATATGACTCATACATAAAAGAAGCTCTCCTCAAATAACATCCATCTAGGCATATTGCCAGACTCCATTTTAAAAATTGCCGACAAGCCAAAAACAAAAAAATCAAAATTATGATATTGCCCTTCGCAAACTCGCAAAAAACTGCATATATGACTCATACATAAAAGAAACACTCCTCAAACAATTATTATCTGGAATAAATAGTAATAATCTTAGACATAACTAATTGGCCGATAAAGAGATTAATTATAATGAAGCTATCAAATATGATATAACTCATGAATTGGTCTTAGAATAAGTTGCTGATATAAAAATAGGAGACAACAATCAAACAGAAATGTATAAAGTTGACAAACACGAGAAAAGGGTAGCTGAACAAAAAAGAATTAACAATAGAAATAAAAAGTCAAATAAGGTATTTATATTGTGGAAACAGGATCACATTGTTAGTGAGTGCTTCTATAAAGATGAACACTGTAAACCCTGCAATAAAGTAGGGCACCTGGAAAAAATGTGCAAAAACCAAGAAATTTGACCATGAAAAGTGAATTAAATAGCCACAAGGGTACGAACAAAAAATTTAAGCAAGAGAAAATTGCTGTAATTAATAAAATGTCAACTGACCAATCACATATATTTATAATTACCATAAAAATTTATGGAAAACCTCTATCGATGAAAATTGGTAGTGGTACCGGAGTGTCATTGGTTTCCATAAATAATTGGAAATCTATCATGGCTGATATAAAACAGCCACCCAACTTGATGAATACCTAACTCAAAGCTCTGGATGTCAATGGCAATGTTATAAAAATCAAAGGAATAACTCAGGCCCCAATTTCCACCAACAAAGGGCAAATAGTAAAATTGCCATTGTATATAGTGCATCCCCTATAAACCCCCTCATTGCCCATGATTGGTTTAATCAACTAAGAATAAAAATCTCTATGATCAGAAATATCAACATAGAAAGACACACTAAAGACCATTTCTCTAGACTTTTTGATGGGGATGCAGGGATAATTAAAACCAAATCGGTCTTTAGAAATCTCACCAGAGGCAGAGCATATAATTTTTAAACCTTGGAAAGTCCCTTTCACTCAGAAAGAAAATATAGCGAAACAAATAAATGAACTAGTTGAGAATGGCATACTCGAACTGACAGAGGAAGCAGGGTGGTTTACTCCACTAGTGATAATAACAAAACCTAATGGCCAGATACGCATGTGCGGAGATTACCACATGTCCATCAATAAATCAATAAATAAACATGCATACTCCATCTTAAACTCCTAGGAAATTATCGTATCATTACAAAATTCTAAATATTTTGCAAAATTAGACCTGAATGCAGCCTTCCACCAAATCCTGGTTACTAATAAAGCTGCCGAAATTCTAACCCTCACTATGCTGTATGCCGTAGAGTTATTCAGGTGCAAACAACTACCATTTGGCATAGCCTTGGCACCCAGTATATTCCAGTCCAAAATTGATATGCTACTTAGCAGACTTGAAGATATCCCTTATTTTGATGACATATTAATCACTGCAATTTCAGAAAATGAATTGAGTAGTCACCTTATAAAGGTGCACCAAAAAGTTGAGAACTTGGCAAAATTAAATCCAGAAACATGTATATAGAAGGCCAAGAAAATAAAATTACTGGTTTACAATATCTCAAGCTCAGGTACAAGCCCCTGCCCCAAAAAAATCAAAGTAGGTATCCAAAATTAGAAGGCCAAACAATGTAAATCAGCTTCAGTCTTTTTGGGGCCCTGTGAATTATTTTGAGAACTTCCTAGATAGCAAAGTGCACGTAGCCAGGTTGTTATTATGATTTATTTTAAAAATTTCAAAAAAATGGAAATGGGACAAGAACAAGTATTTTGGCATAGCAAAGTCCTTCTCACATTCAAATAAACTTCTGGTCCATTATGACAGCGATCTAGAATTAACCCTAATAATTGACACATTGGAATTTGGCATGAGGGGGGGGGATTAATTAGTCACCCAGCCCATTGCATGCCTTGCATCTTGTCCAAGGAGAAAAAAATTAGTCAGCTGGACAAGGAAGTGCTCACCATAGTGTTTGGAAATTCGTAAATTCCACCAATACCTGTATGGACACCAATTTAAAATGCTAATCGATCATAAACCGCTGTTACTGAACACTAAACTAATTCCTGAACACCCCAAGTCCTCATATGCTGAGATGGGTTAACATACTCGCAGTCAATGACTACAGCCTTGAATATAAAATTGGCAAAAAAATTGGTCATGCTGGTACGCTATCGCAAATGCCAGAGTAAGTAGAGAAAAGATAAAAATGATGTAGAAATTAATTACATTGGCACACTTAAGGGCCAGACTCTTAATAGCTTACAAGTAGTGGCGATTAATGAAGATGTTGGATACAAATGGATTCCGAAAAAAATTAGAAACAATTGGCCAAAACAATGGGCATCCTTCCTGCACATAAAGCTCGGAAACAGTTGTCCATCTGTAAAGGGTGCAGATTTAAAGGCAATCAAGTCCTAATACCAGTAAATGGCAGATCGCAAATACTTAGATTTATTACATGAAGATCATCTAGGCATCATTTGGACAAAAGCTTTGACACATAGTTATGTCTGGTAGTTGAAAATTAATAGTGACAACGAAATGTTTATAAAAAAATATACAAGCTCTCAGTCATATGCAAATGCAGCTCCAGCCAAATTAGAGCCCTGGAAAGAAGCCGAGAAATCATGACAGAGAATACACATTGATTACTGTGGTCCAATCCAGGGACAATTGTTTCTGGTAGCTACTGATGCCTACTCAGGATGGTCAGACTATAAATCAGTCAAAAACATGAGCTCGAACAAAATAATCAACAAACTGTAGAGATTTTTTCATATCATGGCCTTCCAGAAACCCTAGTATCTGACAATGATGCGGGATTTGCGTCAGAAAAATTTGTGCACATATGCACAAATGGGAAATAAAGCACATATTCACTCCACCATACCACCCTAATCAAATGGACTGGCTGAGAGGATGTGTGTAAAGCTGAAAAGTTGGCCATCAACAAAATGGGAAAAATAAAGGACTGCAAGAAGCAGTTTTCAATGTGCTTTCATATCAACATTCTATCATCATCATCAACCATTATCAATCCACTGCAGAATAAAGGTCTCTCCAAGTTCAATTCATCTCCGATCTTTAGCTTCTCTTCTCCATATCACCCCTGCACACTTTCTCATCTCATCTCATCCATCCATCCATCTCACATGTGGTCTCTTTCTGGGTCTTTTACAATCTCTTGAAATTCAGTTTAAGACTTCAATTGTCCATCTATTATCATCTCTTCTAGCAATATGTCCTGCTCATATATTATCATCTCTTCTAGCAATATGTCCTGCCCAACTCCAATCAATTTGTTTCAATGATGTCAGTAACACCTGTTTGTTCTCACCCATACATTGCATTTTCCATCTTGTTACTCCCAGCATACATCTCTTCATACTTCTTTGAGTGGTCTGAAGTCTCTGTATTGCTCTTCTATTAAGTGTCCAAGTCTCGGATCCATAAGTAAGAAGTGGCAAAACACATTTGTTAAAAACCTTCCTTTTCAAACACATAGGCATATTTCCTTTTAGTATCAAGTTATTTCTACCAAAAGCACTCCAACCAAGTTTAATTCTATAATTAATTTCATCCATTATGTTTCCATCTGTATTAATAATCTGACCAAGGTATTTGTAACTGTTAACTTCTTCTAATTCATCATAATCAATCTTTATTTTCATATGGTGAGCAAATCGATTAAACATTATTTTAGTCTTTTTAACATTTACCTTTAGTCCTACTTTCATCTGATAACTCCTGCAACATTTGCTGCTGCTCTGAAGCATTATTTGCAAAACAACTACATCATCTGCAAAATCTAAATGACTTAAATAATCTCCATTTACTTTCACTCCTTTAGTTTTCAATTTTAATCCACAAAATACTTCTTGCAGCACTGCTATAAAATGTTTTGGAGATATGGAGTTGCAGTTCTGCTGTAAAAAGTTTTGGAGATATGGAGTCACCTTGTCTTACACCCATCTCAATGTTGATTTTCCCAATATCATTGTAATATAATTGTTGCTGTTGTATTTTTATAAATATTCTTTAAAATATGACAATATCCTGGATCTATACCTTGATGATCAAATGCTTTAATCATTTAAAAAATATTTATAGAATCAAATGCCTTTTCATAACCTACAAATCCAAAACATAATGGCAACTCATATTCATTTGTCCTTTCTATAAGTTCTCTCAATACCTGGATATGATCTACTATACTAAAACCATTTTTAAATCCAGCTTGTTCTCTTGGTTGTTGGAAATCCAATGTTCTCTGTAGACGAGTTGTAATTATTTTGGTAAAAATTTTGCATAAATCTGATAAAAGGCTAGGTCTGTAATTTCTAATATCTTCTTTATCACCTTTTTTAAATATTAATATTATTACTGCATTCTTCCAATCATCTGGTACATCTTTATCATTTAGATATTTGGTATATAACTTTGCTAAAAAAAATTCTATTTCTTCACCTGCTTCTTTTAATATATCAATTGTAATTCCATTATTACCTATAGCCTTTCCTTTCTTTATACATTTAATTCAACATTCTATGTCTACAGCTAAATCAGGAAAATCAACCACAAAGAAATATCTAGGTCGTAGATTGCAAACTATGCTTGTTAAAATTATACCATCTGAAGATTATGAAGCACCTAGTCGTAAATTACAAATTTGTACTGAGAGAATGTGTATAGGTCAGAAATAACGTTTAACAGATTTTGTACAAAAGCTAAAATTGTATGTGCCATTTAAACAAGCAAGTGGTGATCGTCAGAATGTTACATAAACACATCAACCAGTTGTGGAAGGATAGAAGTATAGAAAAAATGCTGCACCCATTTCTGAAAAATGATAACAGTAATGCATGACAATATGAAATTAGAAATGAAATCACTCCCACTGTGGACGAGTTACTTGATACACAGGAATAAGAAAAGGCTACAAATATTGAAACAAACTCCTCTCAAGGTGAAAAGAGGAAAAAAAAAATCCTCCCCACCACCTTAGTGATTATGTTTTTTGTTTAAAGAACAGAAAAAAGTAAAATGTGTGAATCTCTGTATTTGGAGCAATTATGTTTATATATTTATATACATACATAAATGAAAGTAAAAATAAATAATAGTATTTATTAAGTATATTATATGTGTAAAATTAAATGTATGTGGAAGGCATACACATTAATTATTAAGTACTATAGATTAATTAAATAGTATTAATTAAAAGGAGTAAATCTTATACCAAAGATTAGCTATACTGATAATCAGTAATAGCGAAGAGATAAATCTAAGCTAAGTAAAGAAAGCACTGCAACTATGGAATATTCATTCCTGATTAGTTTCAATGATAGTGAAAACTGAAGGCTAAAAAATATGTAAATGGCTTTATCTGACCCCAAGAATTGGATAAGGGAACTCGAGATATGGGTCACCATGTGGGCAGCTAATAGCCAATCAAAAAAGACAATGAACTACACCCAGATGTGGAGGTAGAAGAACCCAGAGAAAAAGAATACTCTTGAGGTGAAGCTCCAGATACGCAGATATGCCCTCTGAAAGGTGCCGCAGATACCTTTCTCCTTCACCTATAGCTTCGCAGAGAAGTTTACTAATGTAAACTCAGGGATTCGTTATAAACTGTATAGATCTTCAGTATTATTTTGTAATCCTTCAGGCCCATATAATTGTGTTATGTAGAGTATTCATATAAAGTGTGTAATTTACTACAAATAAGAAAAATACTATTCATTTATAACCCTCAAGTCTAACCCTATGTTAATTAAATTCATTCCTTCTAACTATTCCATTTTATTCAGAGTATTCCTTTATTATTAATTTAAGCAAACCAGAGGGTAACAGTTTGCCTATGGACACAGCAAATATCATATTTTAAAAAAGTAAATTTAATTTTGTATACAACATACATGGAGTTATAAATACATACCACAAATCATATACAATTTTTCCCTTTTTTCAAAAATTTTAAAAAGTTTACATAGCAGTAGTTCCATTTATCATTCTAGTGACTAATATATTTAATTTTAACATTACTATATCGAATGTGTCTATATATAAAGAGGCATGTAGCATACATTTCCACAGTTTGATAAGCGAGAAAAACCAATTTCTATAATTCTAGGATATATATATAGAAATTAGGATTTCCTCCTTTATTACACTGTGAAAATGTTTACTACTAAACACTATAGTTATCAGAAATAAAAATTTGACTTCTTTTATTTACCTGTTTAACGTCTTCTTGAAAGAGCCTTAATGCTAAACGTTGATGAAGTTTGACTTTCTTAGCATGCCAGCGCTGCTCCAGCTGCCGATGGTGAGCGAGTATCTCGTGAATCATGTCCAGAACATGAGTAGCACCCTCGGTATAATCTGCAGCAGCTGTCAATCCACTGGTTGTATTTGGACTAACTGGCTTCTGCATGCTGTCCAGCAGTGACTTGCCTTCACTGACCACCTTAATGTACGAAAAATAAGAATTAATGTTCAGATAAAAAGTACAAGCACATAGGTAGAAAAAAGACCATGGCATAAACAATTTTATTCAGGTGAGCTTATTATTTCTGTGCCTGTAAGTTGACTTTATTTAACAACAAAAATAAATAAATAAATAAGCATGCATTATTGAAGGAGACAAATAATATTTATGCCTTCGCATCTTCATTGCCAAAATAGATCTCTTTGTAAATAAAATATCACATAATTTTTTTAGTCTACTTTATTTACTAGGATATAAGTGAAAGAAAAAAAACTATAAGCACAATGTTTATTCCTTAGTATAGCATGCTTCATTACTACAGTAACATTTTCATTACCTCAAAAACTATGTAATAATAATAATAAAAAAATAGTGTAAATAACAATATAGTATTTATATATAAAGTATAGACAAAGTAAGTGGACTACCTTTATAATCATGTGGTGGAAATATGTATTGATGTATATACATATATTTTTTACAGAATATTTATCACAAATATAATCTGTGAGAAAAAAAAAAAGGATCTTCTAAGTTCAAAACATAATAAATTGATGGCCCCCTATTAGGTGAAGGATGGGTGTCCAATTGCTTAACTGTTGTGTATTCATAATATATCCTTACCGAAAGAAATGACTGCAACCATAAAAATGTGAGAACTAGCCTGTGATGATCTTGATCTGAAATGAATGAACCCAAACATCAATGAACCCACCACCAGCCCATTCCATAAAATAATACACACAAAACTAGTGGCCATCATGTGCTTCACATGCAAAATATCTATGGCTGTACTAGCAATTTGACATCAATATTTTCTAGCATAATCATTACAACCCAGCAAAATTATTGATGTCACAATCATATAAACTGAATGGATATACCATATAGTCAAGTGAATCTTGGTTTATACTTTTCCCAACTTATTTTTTCACAAATCTTTTACGGATAATATTTATCAACTATTCTGGTTTATTCTACAATAAAAAACATGATAGTGGACTTATTATTACTAAGAGTATCGCAACATGTTATTCTTTCTGACCAATCAATATTTTGCATGGATGTATCATAGTTGAAGATTATCAGAATATTTGGAAAACTAAAGTCCTGTAACCATGTAAAGTACTGTCCAGACATCACTGTCAAGATGGAGTCACTGATCTCATAGCCACACCAATGAAGTGAATATGTTTTCAGATATAATTGTTGAAATGAGTGTTACCATTATCACAGTCCACAAAGCAGTTTCCAGACATCACTGTCAAGATGGAAGTCACTGCTCTAATAGCCAAACCCATGAAGTGAATGTTTTTAGATATAGTTGTTGAAATGAGTGTTACCATTATCACGGTCCACAGAGACACAGATTCATCTGAGGAACATAAGAATGGTCACATATTTCCATTGGCCTCCATAATTACTTGAATTAAACATAAGAATGGTCACATATTTCCACTGGCCTCCATAATAACTTGAATTAAATACTACTGAATATTTCCAGATTACCCATGGGACATATCTTTTGTCTATCCTGATTTGTTGGCTGTGGCAGACTCTGGAATTCAAGATCTCCGAATCACAGCCCAGATACATTACTTCTGGTATTCAAACTCCTTATAAACTAATGAGCAATAAACTATTTTGTATATTCTCTATCAATAGCCCTCAGATAATTTGAAGTTTTTCTAAACGAAGAATATTTAATATTCCTCTAAACATTGATCAAATAAATAATATACATATCTCCCATAAAGCATTAGAAATTTTTGGACAAATAGTAGTACAACATTGTATTAATAAAGGTATTGCAAATGTTTCCCAATCCTTGTACAAAATTTGTAGGTGATTGTATATGTAAGATATATTACACTTACCAGCCAAGTCATATCAAACTAAACAACATAAATAAATTAAATATGAGTTGACTATACTCATTAATAAAATATATACCTATATGTGAACAAAACTAAACATTAATCTATGAGGAGACAGTCTTTATTGCAAATAATTTTTATCAATGAGGAGACAGTCTGAATGCAAATAACTTAATCAGTGTATCAAACAATTCTATATATGTATTACTTGAAATAATTTTAAATCGGTAGTTGTAACTTACGCCACATGTGAGCACTGGGTGATGCTGCATTTATAGTACATTTACATAAAATATTTTAAAATTTGGGCCATGATAATTTCTTGTAAATTTGTCTAGAGTGAATAATAAAATAATTATGTAAGTGTTGTGTGGCAACTATTTTCCATAATAAATCTTTATTATATTACAATCATGTATACAGATATATCTGCACACTTGTTATTTATAATACTATATACATTTCATTTAATCCCCTCACTCTAGGAAAAATTAGTTTTTATTTACAAAAAATAATCTTGCAATCTTTTAGATTTTTTTTTGCATTCTCAAACAAGTCTAGATAGTAATAATTCTTTTCTCTCCTCCTGCTCAGTAGCTTTCTCTTCTTTCTGTGAAAAATGTTTTCAAGGAAATATATTCTACTTCTGGCAAAGAATTTAATTCATTTTCCTCCCCAGTTACTCATTATATAAACTTAAGTTCAGCAATGCTTGTATTGTATCTGTACTTCCTTTTTTCATTGAAGCAATGCTTGTATTGTATCTGTACTTCCTTTTTTCATTGAAGTAGTATCGCTTAACTTTAAATTAGCACTCTTTGTCTTTCCAATTGGTAGCTTGCTCTTCTCATATTGTCTTGAACCAACACTGATTATCATTCCCAGAAACCATTTTTATTTTATCACGTGTATGCAGACAGCATCATTAATTTTATAGCTTTCCTCATCCAAATACATTTGCTTTGATACCCTTATATTAGGCATTAGAACAGACAGATGGGATTGGCATTTTCAACGCAATAACATTTCAGCCTCTGTCTTTCTAGTCAATAAACAAAACAAACATGAACCTAGTTCCATTATCTGAAACAACAAATTGATGGTAGTCATAATATATTGAAAAAATTTATTTAAGACTTTTACTGTATTTTCCACACTAGCCCTATTGACACTTTTACATTCTGTCCACTTCGAGTAAGTATCTATCAGTATCAAAATATATTTCCATTTAATGGGCCAGGATGGCCCAAATGGGAGTCTTTCTCAAAGCTTACTGGCTTTAATCGAAGGCTTTAGTTTTTTCGGGGACATCATATCAGTAGACTGATACTCTTTACATTTAACAGTCTGCACAATCTTACTATTCAAACTCTTGTTGCTGGTGCTGTTTTTTCTACCTGCACAGACTCATGCCAGTTAAGTGCAATACCATTGTAAATCATCTGTATTTTCTTTTTACTTGAATTCCAAGCAGACAAAACCAACTTCTGTCTAGAATGGGAGTAAGGAATTACTTCACTGTATACAATGCCAGCAATTTTATTTTAGCCTATAGCTTGACTGGTATCATTATTTTACCTCTTATATCAATCCTTTTATTTACATTTGTGACTATAACCTCCACTTTTTCCTCAGTGATGGTTTCTCACCCTATTTACTAATTTTGACCAGTCTTTGTGTAAAATTTAAGACAACCCCATATCACTATCAATTTTCAT
Source organism: Epiperipatus broadwayi (assembly GCA_028023455.1). NCBI lineage: Eukaryota > Metazoa > Onychophora > Udeonychophora > Euonychophora > Peripatidae > Epiperipatus > Epiperipatus broadwayi. Next base: position 11,464,179 of record JAQFVV010006201.1, read on the forward strand.
ATTGTTTTCTGTTTGAAAATTTGGATATTTAAACAAATATGATGATTATCTACATAGTTTATTGCTTTTACTTTGGTTTTACTCTTAACTCTTCCTCCCCATAATTTAAAACCTGCAAATAACTTCCTTTTCCATTCCTCGTATGTGATAAACATGTTGTAAATGTTCGATGTTTCCCACGTATGTGGCATTTCCCAATTTTGTATTTGTAGGCATTCTTTAAGTGGGTCTTCACACCGCAGTAGCATATAAAAGCCCTTGTGGAACTTCAATGACTCATGGACTGTGGTCTGAACATCACTTTTGTTTATTGCCATTTTATGTATTGCTACATTTATCCACTGCCTCTTTATATGTCAAGGCTACTTCATAAAGGAGAACTTGATATAATTTCTTGTTAGTCATCCATTATAGCTACTTCACCCAATTCAACACTAAATACATATTGTTTTGTTGATTCCCATAGTGCTTTATGATATTGCTGATACTTCTCATTCAGTGCTCATCTATTTCTAAAACATAGTCCAACATCCATTTACATGTTGCCATTTCAAAGTATGTACTTTGATTTTTCTTTAAGCTCTGGGTATGCTACCTTTTATGGAGGCTTCGATTCACAAAATCTTTTTTGCTATTTGTAGAACATCTATGCCTGGCATCCACATCAGTGATGCTAACTTCAAATTGTCATCTTCTAATTAATGAGTATATATTTCCCTATTGCTCCATTGCAACAAATACCTTAACATTGTTGGGGTTTGCTATTATTGGACTTTGTGTAATTTATACATAAATGTCACATTTCTTCCAATACACATGTGACAAAGTTTGTTACCCCCAGCAAGCTACTACTAATTACAATTCCTCTGTCATTCGCACAGGGTTTTCTATCAACAGTAGCAACCTATTGTAAACTTCAGGCCCCTTGTTGATTGGAGAAAATCTGCTACTGTTTAGCAAGGTTTTTGTTCTAGGTGATGTGAATCGGCTCTGTACCTCAGTGGTATATAAATATGGGCTGGGTTGCATTAAAATAGACAAACAAAACAAATAAAATAAATGTCATTTTATTATACTCATAGACAATATATATAAAGATGAACTAAACTAAAGACTAATCTTTGAAAAGACAGTCTCTAATGCAAACATCTTTATTAGTGTGTATATGCATTACTTAAAATAATTATTAAATCTCCATCTAAATAAACAGAACTTATACACACTACACTGTACTCCGTCTGCACATAAATAGAGCGTTTGCACACTATACTTTACTTTGTCTGCTGACACATTTAAATGTGAGTTCTATATATCATCGTCAACAGTATTCTGTCCCATTTCCACTCCATTCTCTCATCGCCCAGTTCTTCAATTCCACATAACTCTTGCCATCACTTATATCATCCAATAATGTCAATCTTTATTGTCCTTTCTTCTTGCTTTCACTCAACATTCCCTCCAAAACATCTTTCATTAAACTATACATTCTTAATATATGTTGAATCTAGTTACCGTTTCTAATTTCCTCAATCAATCTTCTTTTTTCATTAACTCTTTTTTTAAAGCTTCTTCATTTGTTATTTCATTCACCCAAATGATTTTTTCCATTTTTCTCCATTTCCACATCTCAAAGGCTTCCAATCTGCTGCTCCTAATTTTATTACTCACTGTCCACATTTCACAATTATACCATGCATAGCATCTAATTAACTGTTTTCTTAATTCTCTTCAAATGTCCTCGTAATATTTCTTTCTCTTAATAAATGCCTCCTTTGCCAGCGTTATCCTTTTTTCAACTTAATCTTCACTTCTTCAACTCTTATTCAACCAACTACCCAAACATCTAAATCCCTTTGCCTGTTGAATTACCCAAATATCTAAATCCTTTTCCCTGTTGAACTATGTTCTCATGAATTCCAATTTGCAGTCTTTTTACATTTCTCTCTATCCATAAATTTTAAATTAATCTTCATTCCATATTCCATGCAGCTTTCCTCAAAATTTATTCAACATATTCTGAAGACATTTTTCATCCTCACCTATAAGAACCATATCATATGCAAATCTTATAAATTTTTATTATTCTACTTCCAAAATTTACTTGTCCACAATGCTTTCCCATCCAACATCCCCCAAACTAGTTTCAATCTTACGGCTTTTATAGGATTTTGGAACAGCATCCTTCCAGGAGTCAACATTTATCTCATTTTACTATCAAATTATAAGCTCAAATTAAAAAATATATTAATGTTTTCAATCTGAGCCAAATTACTTGCTTAGTCATGTAGTTTTAATTTGAGCTAACAGAGTAAAATGAAGGTAAATGATGGCTGCTAGAAGAAAAGTGAAATACACTCTAAAGATCCAGGTGCACTCTTCAAAAACTTATTAAGCATTATCATCTGGCATCTATTAGTTACTGAAGCTTGCAGTACATGGCATAATTGTGGTGAAGTAAAAAGTGTATGCTGCTGTCAGAACAACAATATGTAAACCAGAATCACATGGTAGGATATGAGATTTTAGAATTCCTACAATCAACATAATCCTTTTCAACCAGAATCCCTTTCAATGAGTGAAGGTTTTGCTAACATTAATTCAATTTTTGTTTGTATAAATCCATGCTTTTCATCACTCCATCAAACTTCTTTACGTCATCCATCCATCTCACACCACAAATCCATCTCACACACTTTTTTATATCTATTATAATCTTTTGAGATCCAGTTTATGATTTCAAGATTTCAATCTCTTAACTATTGCAATGATATTAATATCCTATGTTCTTTCAACTATGCATTTCGTTTTGACTTCTTAATGTTACTATTTAAAAAATCTCTTAAGCACATACTGAATAATATATATCGTTCTTATTAATTAAGAGTTCAAATCTCAGATCCATATATAATAATTGGTATGACACATTAAAAAAATACTTTTCAAACATATTTTCATAATCCTTTTAAAATTATATTTTTTCTATCAAAAGAATTGCACCCCAGTTTAATTCTATGATAAATTTCATCTATTTTTCATCTGTATTACAAATAATTGCAATTGCTAAATTCTAATTTATTATCATTAATCTTTACTGTCAACTTTTCTGAAGAACAATATTATTTTAGTCTTTTCAGCATTTATCTTTCCGTTTATTTTTTTTGCTGGTGTAACATTTCCTAAAGCTCTGAAGGATTAACTAAAAAAAAAACACAGTTACATCATGTGAAAAATCTAGATAACATAAATATTTTCATTTAATTTTTATTCTCTTAACTTCTTATTTTAATCACCAAATAATTCTCATAAAACTGCTGCAAAATGTAATATGAAAACACTGAGTCAAACATTTTATCAATATTAATAATCTTAATATCATTGAGTAATTTAAGTACTGCTATTGCATTGTGGTATTTTTTAGAATTCATTAAATATTCTGGGTATTGATATTCCATAATTTCAATCCTTGCTAAAATACAGAATTAAATGCTTTTTTGCAATCTACAAAACCATTACAAAAAAACAACTCATATTGAACAATGTTGAATGTAATATGAAGAATAAACACTTTTAAATTCAGCTTTTCAGAGGAGGAGGGTAATAAAAAAATCATCTCTAATTGAGTAGTAATGATTTTAGCAAAGCTCTTGCATAGAATTGATAAAAGAATGATACATCTGTAATTTCGAATATGCTATTTTTCTACTTTCTTAAATATAAATATCATTATTGCATTCTTTTAATTCATAGTTTTATCATGTAAATAATAATTATGGATAAATAATGAAGAATATATATATATATCACATTATAAATATAATTTAATTATTGAATTATTTATAATAAATGCACCCATTCATTTTAATAATATAAAGAGCTCACAAAAGTTTATAATATATCTCTGAAATTAAAATAATAGAATAAATTGTTTTAAAAATGTAGCAAACAATTACAGTTTCTTAATAATAGTTATAATTTATTTATATTTTACTGCTTCATAACTGCTAGCTATCTCTTAAATAAGAATTTAACATAGATATATAATATCCAATACATATATTACTTGATTCTTTCATCTTACCACAATATAAATAGAAGAATTTTCTTTTTTTAAAATACTCCAGCACTATATAATATAAGTTAGTGTAATCAAGAGGCTAGTTCATTTTAATTCTGAATGCTAGGCCAGTTTCTAATTTTAATACTTATCAACCCACCCACCCCCATCAAAAAAGTGACACTAAGATGACAACAAACTTAGAACATTTCTATCATTTGTATAATATTCTATAAATAAATATTTCAAAAAAAATGTAATTGTTTAAAATTGTCTAAATTAATCAAAAAGAAGGAATAATACACCTTGCACAAAAATTATTTTAGAAATAATATCAATCATAATATTCAACAAAAATAATAATACATATTTTTTAATTTTTTTAATTCACTTTATTTAAAATAGTATCACCCCCCTCCCATGTAGATAATATTCTTTAAATATACGGGATTTGAACACAGACTGTCAAGCACCTCCACATTATCTTATACCATTGATACACATGATCACACAATATAGAAAAGATAAATAATCATCACTATAATTATTTCATGCTGAATCAGCACTCATCAGTTGGTCCAGATCATCATCTCCCACACATATATATAATCAGTGCTTAGTTTATATTAAGATAGCAAATCTTCATACTTTAATGGATAGGCTTCAATCTACTCCAACCTCTAACTCTTCAGCCATCCATAGCATTGAAAATCTGATGACAGAATATATATATATATATGTGGGAGATAATGATCTGGACCAACTGATGAGTGCTGGTTCAGCACGAAATGCATATATTGATGACTGTTTATCTTTTCTACATGGGTGTGGTCATGTGTGATAGTGGTATAAGATAGTGTGGCAGGTGCATGAAAGTCTGTCTTCAAATCCTCTATAGTTACAATTAAGCTCCAGGTTTACGAAGAATGCTTGTATTTCAAATATTATAATATTCTTTAAATGAGAATTTTTTTTTTTTAAATAAATTATATAATAATATAGGGGATATGAGCACAGACTTTCAGATGACCCATCACTCTCCACTCTATCTAATATCACTGATACACTCAAGCACATATATGCTGAAAAGATAAATAATCACCAATATACGTATTTCATGCTAAACCAGCAATCATCAGTTGGTCCAGATTATCATCTCCCACACATACATACTATAAGTGCTCAGATATATATTAAGATAGACGATCTTCCTACTTTAATGGACAGACTCCAATCTACTACACCCTCCAACTCTTCAACCATCCATCCAATTGAAAACCTGATGATGGAATGCTCAAAGGCCACCCTGAGGCCGAGATTCTTGTCACACCCATGTTGACCTAAAGTCAATCTGAACCCCACATGTACAGGACATAATCCATTTAATACATGTGCAAGGATGGGCAGACATCTCTATAATGTAATAACTGAAAACACAGGTATATAATAAGCCTGTTTTCAGTTAAATAAATTATAGGAAATACTTTTTTAAGAAGCTGTTACTGTACTGAAATTATTTTGATGTTTTTTAAAAGAAATCAAAATTATGAATTAGGCATTTGTTGGATTAAACAAAAAAAAAAAAGCAAAACAAGACCCTTATACCATTAATTAAGTCTATTAATTTATAAATACTTTCTGAAAAGGATCTTTCCCTTTAATTTTGTTTCTTAATATAAATGTATATTATTTTACTCACTGTGTGTTTATTTATTTATTTATTTTTTGGTGTATGGATATTGAAAATTAATTAAATAAAAAAAAACTTTAGCAAAAAAATTATAATTCATTGTTAAAATGCCGTAATTTGGTATTTTTGAAAATTTAAAGGCTTTTTCCAAATGGTCAATTAATGGTATTATATTTGTAAGCTTATATAATAAGTCAATTTTCATTAAAAATAATTATTTTCCCATGTTTAACTAAAATAGAAATTAATTTTAATCTACTTCACCAATAGTTTTTTCAAAAATAAACTTAAGGCAACTTCTTTTATTTTTAAATAGGATCCAATAATATCAATTATAAAATGAAATGTAGCATATATATATAAGTATCCTGAATTAAACATAATATACAACACTGTTATATTTAAAAAAAAATTGTCATGATTTTATAGATAAATAAACCTTTAAAAATAATCATGTGATAATTATCATAATTTTGGAGTTATTATAGATACATTCAAATACAAAGTAATAATTTGTGATGTATTGTATTTTATTTTTAAAAAAGCAATACCATAAATAATTTGCAGCATTAAACTTAAAATCTAATTATAAAAATATTCATAAATCTAAAGATGTTTATTTTGATAAATTACAACAATGTTTTATCTATCTGCATATTTTAAAAACATAGGTTTAGGTGAAGAACAAATTATATTTTCATGTGTGCATAAATTATATATGTGTGTGTATTTAAATTATTGTGTATATTTTAAAAATCACATTTTTTATAGTAATGTTATTATTAAAATGATATAAATATGTAATAATCTTTTTGTTAAACAAACATTGTTATTATTTTATTTTAAAATATTTTTCTTCTTTTAAAATTTAAAAGAAAATATTTAATTTGCAATGCTGGTTTTTACTTGAAAGAATTCTAGTAAAGTGTTTGTCAAGCATTGGTGGTCGAGAGATCAGCAACAGCTGCTTTATAGGCAGTTGTCCCGGGTTAGCGGGTTCGCTTCCCGGCTGATGCTATGACACATGAGAAAAAAAAATTCTAGTAAAGTGAATAATAATTGCTCAATAATTTGAAAGAACAAATTTAAGCTACATAGTAGTTACTGTATCTAGATTGAAAATCTAAATATTATGTCAGTAAATAAATATAAATTGCCTGTGATTTAACTTAGGAGACACCCTCTTTTTCTACATATATATATTTGATCACTTCAGTTAATATTGCATTTTCACAGTAAATATTTAAATATATATATATTTTTAAAAATGTTTAACATAAATAACATAATGGAAAGCTAAACAGGAAATTGATGTTTACTTCAAGACAAGTTTAGTTTTTGAGAGATACCTAAAATAACAACTATAATGGAATTTATTTTAGGAGTGTACTAGAAGAAAAGTTATAAAAATGCTAATAAAATTTTAATCATGTGAATTAAAATATGTGTGTATCTATGTATGCGCCAAGAAACCAATAATTTGCCAATAATAATAATAATTTTTCAAATGCAATAATCATGAATTTGATAATCATTTTGAAAAAAGAATAAAATAATACTTATTACTCAACATTAATTACAATTCAATTTCTTATTATAAACCATTAAGAATTATTTGTTAAATAAACTTTGAATTTTCTCCATGTGAACTTGATAAAAGTAACTTAAAAACTATGGAACTCTTTATGTAAAATATTGATTGGTGTCCAAGCAGAATGTATATTTATTTATGATTATTACTAATATTATTGCTATTGTTTTAAAAGATCCTTTAATATACACTTGTGTAAATGAACAAATAGATATATAATTAACCAAAACAAAAATTTAATAACTAACTCTAAATTCATATTTAAAAAATTATAATAAATTTTATTAAGAATTTGTTTTGTTTGTTTATAAATGATTAATAGGCAAACTGGGATCAATTAGCATTTTCATTTTATATGTTTTATATTTGTGTACTGTCTATTGCAGACAATAGAGAAATAACTATTTTCTTTGTGTTTTAAAAATGTGTAATGTCTTAGCACTAACTTACAATTCAAATGAATATAATATTTTATAATGCATTGATTTAAAATATTAAAACATATTAATTAATTGTCTTATTATATATTTGTAAATAAAATTATTGTTTATTATTAAATTTGAGTCAATCATATTATTTTACTTAATAGATACATAAAATAATAATAATAATTTAAGATATTGATGCAATTAGATATTTAAAGGTTAATCAGTAAAAAACATATATATATATATTACTACTTTATTAAAATTCTGTAATTATTAAAAGTGAAAGTAATGTTTTCAAAGATATCAATCAGTATATTCGACATAAAAGCTAGTTAATAAATTATTTATAAAATTTTATATAATCACCAAGCTTGAATAATTGTAGTCATTCTTTAATAGTAATGTAAATTTTAGCACATAATACTTACTGAAAAGGTTTTTAATGGGGAAAAAAACCCAATATACACTATACTCACGCTCTCCTCAACAGTACTTCAGATTTGCTCATATAAAAGAATTTGAGTCATAGGAATAAGAGGATCCTTTTTATTCCTGCATAAATACTATATCTTGGATTGAAGAGGAAAGTATTAATTTATTTAACACTCTCAAAAGGCGCATACTCAATTAGCTTGAAAGGCTGATATTTGAATGTAATATATTTAATATTACAATTTTGGCATCCTATCATGTTGATGTTTATTTAATATATATATATATTATTAGTCATTCTGACCCCTCATGTACAGGAGAATAATCCATTTATACATACATATGCAAGGGATGGGCAGACCTTTTATGCACTATTTATTTAAATTAATACATTATACAGGCTTAAACCTGCATTTATATATGTAATATATGCAAGATTTAAACTCAGATTTTCACACGACTCACTACTCTCAGTGCCATCTCATATTGCTAACCCATCTGATCACACACATGTTGAAAAGATAAATAATCACCAGTATATGTATTTCATGCTAAACCAGCAATCATCAGTTGGTCTGGATTACTATCCTCGTACATATATACAATCAGTGCTCAGCTTTATATTAAGATAGCCAATCTTCATACTTTAATGGACAGGCTTCAAACTATTCCAACTCACAACTTTTCAGCCTTCCATTTCATTTAAAATCTGATGATGGAACGTTCAAAGCCCTTGTTAGAGCAAAGGGGTAGGATGACAACCTTGGCACTAACAAGAGCTTTGAACGTTCCATCATCAGATTTTCAATGAAATAAAAGGCTGAAAAGTTGTGAGTTGGAATAGTTTGAAGCCTGTCCATTAAAGTATGGAGACTGGCTATCTTAATATAAAGCTGACCACTGATTGTATATATGTGTGAGGATAGTAATCTAGACTAACTGATGATTGTTGGTTTAGCATGAAATACATATATTGGGGATTATTTATTTTTTCAACATGTGTGTGATCAAGTGGGTCAGCAATATGAGATGGCACTGAGAGTAGTGGGTCGTGTGAAAGTCTGAATTCGAATCCCGCATATATTACACATATAAATGCAGGTTTAAACCTGTACAATGTATTAATTTAAATAAATAATGCGTAAAAGGTTCTGTCCATCCGTCGCATACGTATGTATATATATTACTAATAAATTTTAACTTTATCCAATATAGATTTTGAACTGCTTCCTTAATAAAGCTTTATCTTGTCTCATTTTATTCCAGTACAGATTTCGTCTTACTCAATTTATATAGTTTTGTTAATTTTAGCTAGCCCATTTATATCCTTACAATATATATATATAGAACATTTAATGACTTTAAAAAAAAGTAAAAGATTTAATTTGATTTTTTAGTTGCAATAATTGTAATTAAATTAATTATAAATAGTTTACAAAAACATTCTTTCAAACATGTTAAAAAAAGAGGGAGAGCTACGTGTTAAGATAACACGTTTTATAATTATTCTTGACAAAGTGTTATTTTAAAAAAAATCCGTTTAAGGGATCTTCTACTTTCAAAATAAAATTCAATAACAAAATCATGAAATAAAATATAGAATATATTTAGAAAAATATATATAAATATTTAATAATATTGAAAAAAATAAAGAATTCTGATTTTATTTTTTAGTTTAAAAATATCCAAGATCATTCCTACAGAAGATTGTGAAATAAAAACAATAATATTACAGCTTTCAAATTAGTTTCAGCTATAAACAATAAAGTATTTTATAAACTGATTTCTATCATTAATTTTATGAAATGTAAACAACAAGCAAATGCAGTTTACTAATCAAATAAATTTATAGGTTTTTATATATATATATATAAACATTCTCTGATGATTTAATCAAAATGTTTAAGAAGATAATTATAAACTTAAGCTTTTCATGCATGCTGCAATTTTCCAAGTCTTGGGACACATACAAAAATGCAAAAATAGCAGCAAAAATTAAAAACAGTAACACAAATTAATAAAACAAGATAAATTACAACTGACAATTTTATAATTACTAAAGTTAACTTTTCTATGATCCACCCCATAATAGAGATCAGAGTGACCTAATGTCAACAAGGATATAATAATATTGTCATCAGCGTTCTATCATCAGATTTTCAATATGGATGGCAGAATAGTTGGAGGATGGAGAAGAATGAAGATTATCCATTAAAGTTGATGATTTTCTATCTTAATATAAACTGAGGACTGATTATATGTGTGTGAGAGATGACGATCTGGATTAATTAATGAGTGATGGTTCAGCATGAAGTATGTATTTTGGAGATTATTTATCTTTTTCGTACATATGTGGTATGTGTAATGTTTGTATAAGATATAGAGAGTTTGAAAGTCTGAGTTCTAATCCCTTCTTATTACCTTAGATATAACATTGTAAGTACTACCAAAAAATATACACAGATGACACATTGTCTTTGCCATTACTTATGTATTTTTTTTTTGACATTAATTAGTTGTAATCTAACTATGACATTATATATTCTAGTTTAGTTATTAATCAAAAATGGTACTTAATCAGGGAAGAAAAAGATTTCTAAAGTGCATATTATCCTGCAACAGACTTTGGCAATTAATTTATATTACTTGATAATGGCAAACACAGTAAGTTTTTTTTTTGTTGTTTTCTTTTTGAGAAAGATTTTTTTTTCTCCCACACAATGTAAACTATTACTTTTTTATAAGCACAAGGATGTTTATAAGCAACTCTTTGAAATATATTTATTTTCAAAAGTATAGTAAACTTTTTTGAAATTATGTAAAATTAATTTTTTTTTATATTTCCAAAGGTTTTTTTTTTCTATTTCTAAAAATATTTATAATAATATATATATAATGATCAATGAATTTTACTACCACAGTGCCAGATATTTTTGTCACATTAAATTATTCACATTTATCATTAAATGTAGTAAGTTCATATATTTAGATTAAAAAAGCAATTGTTCAATCCTAAATCATGCTATAATATAAATATTTTTTTTTAAAAATCATACAATAACTTTATATATATATATTTAATTACTATACAGTCTTGCAAACAACTCAAAATAATTCAGATTCCCCAATTTACACAATTATCTTTTAATGGATTTAAATATATTTCTGTACTTGTGCCTAGTGAAGATGATAATTATATACAGGGATAAAAATGTAAGCAAAATATTTTGAGATCTAAGATATGAAGAAAACTAAAAATGTAATTTTTAAAAAAAAAATTTTTTTTTTTTTAAAATATTAGATATTAATGTGTAATTTGAAATGCAATATTTTTTTTTCACAAGAAAATTGTATAAATATTTATCTTTTATAACATATTAAATTATTATTTATTCTTTTTAGATGTATATATATTATTTTTAATTATATATATAAAACACATATGGGCAACCTCCGGCCCTTTACGACTTTTAATCCGGCCCCCCACCAATCTATTTCAGCCATGTTTGATTCCGATTGTCAAATTTTTGAATAGAGTCTAGGGAGAGTTACGTTTGATTTTATTTTTTGTGCAATTAAATAATTATGTTGTTTAATAAATTTATATTTTGTATCTTTATTTAAATCTTTTAATGATTAAAATTTAAAAACTAAAATTATTAATATTTTAAAAAAGTGAAAATAAATGTGAAAACGAAGTTCTTAGCGATAACAAAAAAGCACGTCTTTTTTTTTTTTTTCTAACGTATTGAAAAAGTTAGTATTGAGTTGGCATTTTTCTGCCAGCTCATATTCATACATATATACGCATATATATATATATTATTAAAATCGCATATATATTATTTTAGTAATAAAACTTATATTTTTATATTAAAAATAAATAAAAAAAACTTTTTTTAAAGGGAATTTTAAAAGTTTTGAAATCAATTAAATCGAGATTAAAAAAAAAAAAAAAGTGGGAAAAACAAACATAAAATCTTGCAAGTTTTTTTTATTTTTATAAAAGTTTGTCTTTTGTTTTATTTCTAATTCTTAGAAATTCTTAAAGATAGAAGGAGAAAGAAAGTACAGTATAGATTTTTTCTGCAATTAGCTCCATTATAGAAACTTTGATAGTGGAGGTATTTTTTTGCTATCTATTACGCTCATCAGTTTGGAATGTTTCCTCAGGATTATAAATAACATTGAAAAAAAAAAAAATTATAAATTACAGGATTATTTTTTGTTTGAGATTAATTGGAATTTTGCTGAAGTTAGTGACTGGTCAAACCAAGACAAGCATTGGATGAAATACTTCTCCCACAGGACCATCACTGATCGATAAGAGTAGCTATAATTTGTTACTGAGTGAACTTTGATTCCATTTTGCGTAATAGAAATAGATACAGTATATACTATTAAGGGTCTTAAATGTTTCAACAATAGAGTGGTGTGGGATTATTGCAGGGAATTTTATTATATTATGTTAAATTAGTTAAAACAAAGGGAGATGGGTTTAAACTCATATATGCTTTAAATATGTTTTTTATATGCTTTTTATTGTAATTCATGTGTGAATCAGATTAGATTTTTCATAATAATGTTAAGTGCTCGATCTTGAAAGATCCATGAAAAGAATATTAGTTAAATAATTTATACTGTATTTAAAAAAAAAAAGAAGATAATGTTTGCATGTAATTTAAGCTTGTATTTGTTCTTTATATATATAAAAAAGATTCGAGTGAGTTGGGAATGCTATAGGAAAAGAGAATATGTGTTTTTTTTTAAATTAAAAGTGAATATAATAAAATTATTAAATGCCATATTTGAGTGTCCCTATTTAATCTGGTTTAGTAATTTAATTTAGAGTACATTTGGCTGAAATAAATTCGCGTAAGATTGATTACTTTTTAAAAGATATATTTGATGATTGCCTTATTTGAGTAATCTTTGAAAATTTACTGACCAAGTTAAAATGTGGCACAAAATGAAATATTAGAAATTTATAACATTAAAAAAATGATACATTCACAATTATCATCAATGAAACAAAAATAAAGGTTAATAAATTATTTACTGTTATTAAAAAAAATATTCTCTATTTTTGCAAAAGCAATTTTTGTAAAGCCAGCAATGGCGATTTCTGCCTTTTCATATATTTCCTATGAGCAATCTTTTTTAAAAGAAAATATTTTCAAAGACAATTCCCTACTAGTGATGTACTTTTTAGTTTAATAATAAATGTTTTACAAAAATATTATGTCATAATCATTAACAATTACTGAAAATCAATTTTTTTTTGTCTTATTTAGCTCCTTTCAGGGATTAATATTTTGAATAGTTAAGCTGACATCATATGACACTGCAAAACACATCTTGTTTTCTCTCATCAAGATCTCTTTCTCATTTTGACTAGCAGTGTGTGAACATGTTACAATGTGTCATTTTGATAGTTGCATTGGGGTTGTGCCTTGTTCAGTGCTTGTATTTATATTGTGTTCTATCTCGAGTGTAAAAATCTTTTTATTTTATTTTTAATATTTACATTGGGTTTGTGCCTTGTTAAGTGCCTACATTTATATTGTTTTCTGTTCAGTATCTGCAGTGTTAAAAACAGCTTTGTTTGACCGTTCTGAATATATAGCTTTGAAATTTAGAACAATGTTAGGGATTAACCAAAAAAAGAAAAGAAAAGTAGATACAGAGAATCATCAATTTCAAGACAGCTGGACAGACAAGTACTATTTTATTCTGAATAAAGGTTTGCCTATATGTTTTCTGTGCAATGAATCCATGTCATTCAATAAAGAATACACTTGAAGAGACACTTTACTTCAAAACATGCGGATCACCAAAAAATTGATGGACAACTACAAAAAGATGAAATAGAGAAATTGAAGAACTTGGATACCCAGCAGAAAATGTTCACCAAGTAATAAATGCAGCATAGAAGCATTGTGAAAGCCAGCTTTGTGTTAAATTTGCTAAACATTCTAAATCATTTAGTGAAGGAGAATTTATCAAAGAATGTCTGTTGAATGTTGCAAGTATAATATGCCCTGAAAATAAAAAAGATTTTGAAAATATTAGTTTTTCAAGATGTACTGTTGTCCGGTGGATAGAAATCATGGTTGATGATATCCAAAAAAGTTTAAAAGAGAAAATTGCTAGATTCAAAGCATGTTCAATTGCTTTGGATGACAGCACTGATGCCTCTGATACAGCACAACTAGCAATATTTATTCAGGGAGTTGTTGTGGATTTAATATCACAGAAGAATTTTACTTTGGTTCTAAAACAGACAATTACTGGTGAAAATATATTTGAAGAAGTCAAAACAGTCTTCAAGATATTTGGGTTTAAAGGGAGTTCACTATCTGGCATATGCACTGATGGAGCCCCTGCAATGGTTGGTGCATAGAAGGGATTTATTGGAATAGTTCATCAAAAAGTAATAGAATTACAGATCCATCTGAAAAATTCAACAAATTTTCATTGCATTATCCACTAACAAAATCTGTGTGCAAAATCAATTAAATTTAGAAATGTTATGGAAGTTGTAGTAGCCAGTATTAACTTTATTAAGTCACATGTACTTAATTATTGCAATTTAAGGAATATTTGGCAGACTTATATTCAGATTATGAAAATGTGTCTTATTGTGAAGTGAGGTGGTTGAGTAAAGGTAAAAGGTTAAAATGATTTATGATCTGAGACAAGACAGCAGATTTTATGGTCATAAAAGGAAAAACAATTAACCAAGTAAGAGATGATGAGTGGGTGTTTGATTTAGCATTCATTGTAGATGTCACTGGATACCTAAATGAAAATCTTAAATTGCAAAAACCAGGACAATTGATTCATGAACTGTATGAACATGTCAGTGCTTTTTGTAATAAACTAAAATTATTGGAAAGTCAGATAAGAACTAAAAATTGTTACCATTTTCCTATTCTAGCAACTCATAAAAGTATCCCTTATATATATGATGGAAATGAACTGAAGGCATTAATAGAGCAATTTGATACAAGGTTCACTGACTTCCAAAATAAAGACTCCATATTCATTATATTTTCTCATCAGATGGATACTGATATAAATAATGTGCCAGAAAATTTACAGACGGAACTTATTGAGGTTCAAGCAGATTTAGTGCTAAAATTACAGTTTAACAACATTGCTTTGATGGATTTTTATAAACATTTGGTGGAAGAAAACTATAGAAATGTAGTGCCTTTTCAAAAAAAATTTTGTCTTTTTGGCAGCACATATATGTGTGAACAGTTTTTTCTAAAATGAAATTTAATAAATCAAAAATTCGGAGAATAATAACAGACAAAAACCTTGAAAATTCTATGTGATTGTTCTTAAGCAGTATTCCCATCAACATTGATAGGCTCATTGTTGAAGTACAAGTCTAATCCTCACATTAAATTGTTACATCACTATTATAAAATTTATGTAGCCCTTTATCATTCACTATTATATTGTACTATTTAATTATTTGGTCCGGCCCTTGACTTGAAGACGGAAAGATAATTTGGCCCCTGAACTAGGAAAGGTTGCCCATGCCTGATATAAAATGTAAAAAAAAAAAAGTATAATAATACATACTAAATCAATTACTTTATTAAAACACCATATTTGTTTAAAATGTTGCACAATTTCATGACAATGTAAAAAATAAACATTAACAGAGTTAATAATTAAAAAAAAATAATCCCCTCTTTTTTTGTTTGTAAATTAGCTAAATAAAAAATGAGTTTATCTTTTCTTTTGCTTTTAAAACAATAAATATTGTAAAATTAAACAAGTGACTACTTCTTCCACTTTTTTTTGGAAGTGAATTTATAGAATAAAATGCTTATTCCTTTTCTTTTTTATTTTTCTGACTAATAATATTGATGAACAAACAAAATAATTAATATTAAATTAGAAAATTTAAAAAACTTTGCTTAAGATAGTAACAACTATTTTCTTGTAAAAGTTTGCAATTGTTGCCACCAAACAGCTGCATTATAAAACTAATTGTTTTTTTTATTAATTTATAATTAATTTTATTTATTATTATTATTTGAAGAATGAATAAATGAAACAGCATATATTGAAAAAATGAATATACAGGGATGGTTATATATCCAATAAAGTCTATGTACTTTCACTTTCCACTACATTGTAAAAAAAAAAAAAAATCAGACTCCAAAGCTTGCCTTTCTCAATATATAAAAATTAACAAAATTATTAAGAACCAATACTTTAATATTTTTATTTATATTAGCATGTCAAACATGTAAAAAAAACCAATATCTTATGTTTTGTCTTTATCTTAAATATAGAGAAAAAAAATCGTATTATGCATTCAGATAATGTTATCTAATAGAAAATTCAATTTCTGTTATAATAATAAAAAACAACTTTAAATCTCATTATTTAATATTTTTTTTAAAGCATTTTTAAAATGAGAAAAAAATACATAAAAAACAATGGGGAATTTCAATAAATCAGACAATTTATAAAAAAGTGATCTAATTCTTACAAATAATTTACATTATACAAATTATCTTAATAAATTATTTAAACTTTTTCTTCATGAAAAAAATTATTTTAGTGCAAGCAATATATACATGAATCTGTGCATAATTGTCCAAATGCAGTTACTAATGTATATGTGTACTTTCAAAATATAATTCATCACTGTTATTATTAAAGAAGCATTAAAATCAAATTATTACATAATCAAATATTTATTTTGTTAAAAAAAAAAAATCCTCACTTTAAATATATACTTTCTTAGATGAGTCTTTAATTAAAAATGAAATGTCTAAACATTTTCATAAATGGAGAGCAATGAAATATGAATGATAAGTACCTTCACATGTCATTACTCTTTCAAAAAAAAATTCTTAGCATAAAATTTACATATGTTAGAATTTACATTTTATGAATAAATTTAAATTAATAACTTTCAAAATGTTTATACTTTTTATTTTAATAATAATAATATTTTCTCAGCTTTACTGTTTTTATGGTATGTTATTTTTATGAAATATTATATTCTTCCTTTCACATTACATCTTGTTTATGCATTAATAAAATTGTACATAATTAAATAAATCCACTTTTCTTTCCTCACTATACTTTATATTCAATCAATCTAATAGTTTTAATTGTGCAGCGGTCTTCTTCAGAGCTAATATATACATACACAAACAAAATAGTTTATCATATAAACAACCCAATCCAAACATTCTATCCCATTAAAAATTGAATCTTTTTTTAAATATTTTATTATATATATTGAACTGGGTGCTTTATCCACTTCAAAAGGAGCATCAGAAAATTCAAAATTAGAAAGTACATTCTAAAAATTTTAAAAGAAAATTGAATTTAGATATTGAGTACTTTATTATTTATTAAGAGTATGTGCAATAACACATGTACTCAATTAAAGAAGAAAATTGTAAAATGATTTTTAATTTAAAATAAGTTTGATTGTGATCAGTTTATTTTTATTTTGTTGATTGTAATTTATTTTAAAAGCTTAGACTTTTTTTATAATTAATTTTGAATAGATAAGAGCCCAGGTGAGATTTTGTGTTTTTTTTTCCATTAAGATTAAGCGGGAGATAGAGAGCAATCCTGGTCAAAACTTTTTTATTAAAGTTTAGCCAGGAGATAACAATTCACATAAATAGCTCCGGGTTTTTGGCTGGACTATTATTATTATTCTTACTGATTCTTATTAGGATTGCTGTTCTAACCTTTATATTAGCTAATTCCTCAATACAGATCGCCAAAATTGGAATTTTTGCTGACCGCCGATAGTATTTGCTGCTGGCTGTGTTCCAAAAAATTTCTTAGCTATTTTCTAATAGAAGTAAATACCTAAAACATTGGAAATAGCGACCATCCATCCAGAATGTAGAAAATACTCATCGTAAAAAACCTTAATAATATGCAGTGCTAAATCAACCAAAGCTGAACCCTGGAGCTCCACAATTGTGCCTTCAAAATCATGACCTAAAAGCCTAGTCTAGAACTGATCCCAAATATTGCCTTCAGACTTCCAAATAGATAAATTAAAATCAAGTGTCATAAAAATCGTATATAAGCATGAACGTTGCATATCCCAATGGAAGAAATCCACTGAATATAATATTATACCTTGAAGGTAAACACATTTTCATATCATAACCAGGACTTAAATCTTTTGTTTAAATCTCTATATTAAAGTCTCAGCTTAATCTAAAAAGAAACCTGCACATATAGAAAGATGTATAATCATTTAATTATCATTAATTATTTTATTGTATGTTTTATTTACTATATGTATTGTAGTCTTAGTTTTAAGATTTCATATTTTAAATTTATTTGTCTTAAGAGTATATAGCGAGTTTATATTTTAGACTTCGTGTTAATATTTTATATTATTAACCATTGATAAATACTTGGACAGATATTATTTTCCTTTTAACTCATATGTCCCTTATTCTTTCATGGTAATTAATTTAGACAATTTTGGTTTGCATTTCATGCAGACCACTAATCTTTTGGCTAGTGATTTATCGAATGTATTGTTCTGTTTTTCTTAAACAGCAGAGATTTGGGTTTTTCTATATTTCACACTACAAAATACTGTATTTTTTTTTTCTTCTGTGAGAATCAACTCTAGGGGTTTAAGTATGATCTCTTATAAATGTTTGCAGGCAAATGATAATCTTATTATGTGCAGATGTTCTGCCAGGTTATAGGAAAAGATCACTCTGCGCTGTTCATTGAATTTCATACAAGATGTTCTTTTTTTTTTGTTTTTAAATCTCTAACTAAAGGAAACTGGAATTATAAAAAGAAAGACCTTATAAATCCCTTTTAATTCCTAGGTGAGAAAATGAACTTATCTGCCAGGATGTTTAATGTTATAATACTCTAGTACACTCTCTGATAAATGAGGTGGAAGAATTTAGATCAAACTTTCATATTTTGTTTGACAAATATTTTAGATTTAATAAATTTAAAAATTATTTATAATCATTTTTGGATAGCTTTATCTATGTGTCCTTTCCTCAATTATCTAAATAATGTTAAAGATCTCTTTCTCTCCCCAGGTCTAGCTGGTAGCATTGATCATCATTGTTAACTTTTCGATCACTGTAAATTAAATTTTCTATGTGATGTGATGCACTGTGACTTCTTATACAGAGTCAAGAATCTCTCAGCAATTATGCCCAGAGAAACCTGTTTACCTTCCCTTTCCATTCCCCACCTTAAGTTTTCCCATATCCTGCACCATCCCATTTACACAACATAATCTTTGTCAACTCCATGGCTTTTATATAAATCCCCCTTATCTTTTCCCAAAATCCAGCGTAAAAATCAATAACCCAATTTCTGCATAATCTTCCATAACTTTATTATTTGTATATCCTATCTACTTTCAGGCATTTACATTCAATTAACAGATGTCTAATATTATCTATGCCTTCCTTACACAACTTGCAGACTAAATCACCCACATTTTTTCCATTTATGTGTATAATCCCCTGCTGCTAAAGATCCTGTTTGAGCCTTAAACAGTAAACTACTTTCCTTGCTATTATCATAAATTAACTCACACCCAATATTCCGTTTACTGATATACATAAATTTAAACTCATTTTACTCTCCATACCAGTTCTCCATCTCTCCAACTCCCTATTCTTTATTAATGCATCCATTCTTCTATCCCATTCCTTATCACTATAACTCTCAACAATTCTTCTAACACAATCATCCCACCTTTTGTACAAATATATTGATATAAAATCTTTAACCAAATCTGCATACCGCATTACCTTTCTCGCCCATCTTGTTACCTGCCCAATATTCATAACCTAATTAAATACTATTTTGGCTATTCTTTTATTATCCATAAACTGCAATCTACCGAATATTTTCATTTTGCTTTTTGATCCCTCATATAAAAACTTGACCATCCCATTTCTCCTTGAATTGCCTCCTTTGCCATCCACACATCTACATCTAATCCATGTCTTCCTACTTCTCTTTATACTTTTTCGAAGTAATCAAATACTCCTTTACTAACATATAATATCTCAGAACCATATTTTTACCTTGCAACTGCTACTCCCTTCAATACAATTCTAGCTACATCATATTTATATTAAAACACTGTTAATTTCTTTATCAATCCCTTTCTTTTCTTTGCTTCATTTATCTTTTTTCTCCCCCATTCATCCAAGCAGTTTCTCTGATTACTTAATACAATTCTCAAATAGTTATATCTATTCACCACACTTAACTTTATATCCCCCAATAAAAATTAATTGTTGTCTCTTTTCCCGAGTATAATCATATTTTTGATTTTTCTTCACTAAATTTAATCCCCATCTTTTCACTCACACTTGCACATGTTCACAGCATAACTTCCATATATTCTCTTCTTTCTGCACACAAAAAGACATCATCTGCAAATCAAAGACCTGATAATATATATACTTCCTTGCCACCTGTTAATGGCATGTCTATCCCTCTTCCTAATCTTTTTACTGCTCTCTCCATTTCTCTCAAATACAACAAAAACAAAATAGGTGACATAAGGCATCCTTGCCTTAGTCCCACCCCATTTTAAACTTTAACTGATTCTCTAATTGATACGTATAATGATAATTTTTATATAATTTCTTAATAATATCCACTAAAGCTCCATCCATTCCCAAATTTAATGAATTTACCCATAATTTATTTCTATTTACTCTATCATACGCCTTCTCTATATCTATAAAAACCATATATAACTGTCCATCTGTATACCTACTCATATCATCCTATACACCTATCTGATCAAAAACCTCCTTGCATTTCTCCCACTATATTATTTGCTTCCATCTATTTTGGAACCCTTCCAGCCACCATATATGAAAAAACTTTATCTAAAACTGATATTACTGCTATCAGTATATAATTGTTTAACTTTCTATCCAGCCTTACCCCTTTCTTTAAATAGTAGCCTTACTCTTGTATTATTCCAACTACCTAGAAAACCTCTCTTCTATGCCATTTTATTAAAACACAATAATAATTTTACTTTTAATCTACACCCTAAATTCATTACCATCTCTGCTGCCCATCCATCTAAACCACTTGCTTTTCCATTTTTCAATTTCTTCCCTTCCTCATTCAGTTCATTTTCTGTAAACCTAATATTCCCATTACTACATGCTTTCATGCTTGCTATCAGTCTGTCCTTTGCATCTAACATATTTTCTATATCCATTACATACTACTTTAATATTATCTCAAACTCTTTTCTAGAGCTACTCTCTATTCCATCATCATCTAGTAATACTATCTCCCCCTGACATTCCTTCTTTTAATGTATTTCCAAAACTTTTTACTCACATCTCTTCTACTTTTATTAATATCCTCCAACAATTTACTATTCAATTTCATTCTCTCTATATAATTAACTATTTTAGCCAACTTCTTTTTTTTAAAATACTTTTCCCATTTAACATTAACATCTTTTTCAATTTCTTTGTTCTTAATAGTACACTTATATTCTCTGCATGCTTTTTCCTCTCTTTTGCACTTTTACTAACTCTCACTTTTTTATTACTTTTATTCTGAATATTACCACTTTCTCTATTGTACCACACCGGTCCTTATATTCATCCCCAACCAACTCTTCTATGGTATCTTCAACTTTTTATTTTATATTCTACTAACTTACTCTTATCATTCACTCTCCATCTCCATCTTTCACTACCGTTTCTACTTTTATTTTTATTTTCCATCACATTACTAACCATTTCTATTATAAAGAAATTTATGATCTCTATTACATACTCTCTCTTCATTTCCAAACACCTTGATTTTCCATACTTTATCCATTCCCTCTTTCTCTACTAATAACTAATACATAATCTATTGTGTGGAATATATTATTTCTAGACCATGTGTATTGTCCCTTATAAATATTTGATAAATTTCCAATGCTCAAATTCATTCACTGACAAAAATTCTTCAAAAGTTGTCCATTCTTATTACCTATATCATCAATTTCTTCAATATGCCAATTCATATCTCCTATAATCATTATTCTCTTCCCCTTTACTTTGAAACTGTATATTCTTAACTAGGCATTCATATATGCTACTGTTCCACACCATTTTGAATGACTATCTCCAGTAGTTATATACACTACAGCCACCATCCAGTTCTTGTCTTCCTAACCTTATCTCAAACCACAAATTTTCTTGACGTTTAACAATATTTAAATATTTTTTTGACATAACTCCTATACGACCACCCTTTTTTTTTTCCATTTATACCCTGCCACACCAAGTCTTCCAGAATAGTTTGTTCTTCTTCTCTTATATGTGTCTCCACTACTGTCAATACCTCAAGCTCTTTATTTTTAATTGCTTTGTTTAATTCCAGACCCTTTTCTAGTCTCTTACCACCTTGCATATTCAAATACCTAATTTTAACAATTTCTTCTTTCCTAAGTACTCTTTTATAAATTCTTTTGACTCTTTTTTCTCCATTACTTTACAAATAACTTTCTTACCATTAATTTTAGAGACCTATTCCCTCTCCGCATCCACATTTATATCTAAATCAGCTACTCTTAGTTTATTTCTTACATCCCATCCATTCTTCTTCTTTCTGATGATAACACTGCAATTTAAAACTCCATCCCCCTTCAAGTTTCCTGAACTATATTCTTTATAAATCAGACTCCCTAAAACTTCACTTCCCTGTTTTCCTAAGTACAATCCATCTTTACTATATAACTCCCTCTTCCCAATAAAAAAATCCCACACATCCACAAACATAACATCATTTCTCTCACACAGTTTTTTTAATCTCTCATTTATAGAACATGCCCTATCTAACATAGGTTGATAGTAGTCTAGCTGTGCCCTCAGTGATCAAAAGAAGATCAAAGTAACAGCTATAATATATTGTAAGCTTTCTGACAGGCTATATATATAACTGGATAAAATATAAAGATAAAAGTTAAGACATGGTTACAATTAAATTTTAATAAAAGTGTAGCTAATTTTAATATTTAAAAATAAAGTATTAACTATATAGTTGAAATTTTTAAAAATTTACTGTGTAAAACTAAAAGGAAATAGACAAAAAGAAACCAGAAAGATATGATATATTTAACTTTTGATAAAAATATAGTTTATTTTGTTTGTTTGTTTTTTTCCTCAAGTGTCATAGAATCAGCCGGGAAGCGAACACGCATAACCGGGACAACGGCTTGTATTTTGTTTTTTCCTAATAGAAAAGAAATATAAAAAAAAATTAAAGAAATGAAAATTGTGTTTCTCTTTAAAATAAAAAATATTTAGATAAACATTTTAGTTTAATTCAAAATAAATCAATGAATTTGTGAAATAATCTTCAATAGATTAAATTCTTTGGTCCTGGATTTCCATTTTAAAATGTCTGATCCATTCCAAAACAATTTTTATTGATTTGTTTTATTAAGTTTTTTTATTGTTGTTAATAAATTAATTGTTATTGTTAAAAAGTCTCATTTCTCATCTGTCAGACAGTCAGACAAGTATTTGAATTATATTTAAAATTTAGAATAAGTTATGATATAACTACTCTGAAAGACTATTATATTAACACATACATATATATAGGGTTAATGATTGGAAAAAATGACTGGGGTTCACTTTAAGACTAATTCTTGATATGATCATCAGTCTGGCTATAATCAAATATGTTTAAATTTTAAGGTTATGGTTATTTGCTGGATGTTGAATAAATAACCATTTCCTAGAATCATGAAGATAAAATATAATCATCACTGGATGTAATTCCATTACAATGTATTAGATATATCCCTCAAATCAATATTACATTTGTGTCATAAAAAGTCCAAGACAGTAAGTCTTTATTATTTTCTACATATTTTTTTATTTTTTCTTATATTATATTAATATTATCAAAAAAATAAAAATTATAAAAAATAAACTTAACTTACACAACTAATAATCTTTTATCATTTATTTATTAATTTTCTATTATTAATCTAAATATTAATGCATAAACTTTAAATTTAATTTTAATATTTATTATTAAACTTATTATTAGCTAGTGTTTTCCTGAAGGTTTGTGATGATAGTGTTCTAGTTATATTTTTATATTGGACTATTTCCAATCATCTAATATTAACATTCAACTGTTAGTAATAGCACATGAAACATGTTAGTATATGCACAATATTTCAAGAGATATTATTCTTCCCTCTTCTTCAAGTGTGAAGGCTTGATCAGTGGCAGTATTAGCATGGGATTTGAACCTGGACCCTTAAGATTCTTGAGTATTGAATTTTAAGGTAGTGCTCTATCTAACTGACCCATCCTGCCAAAGGGAACACTCAGTAGAAATTTCATCTACTTATATATGAGGTTCCTCCTGATTTCTCCTGTTTTCCTAAGAGCAAAGTTGATTAGTGGTTTCCATACATTATGTATAGTCATGCTAGATTAGCTTATGGGATTTTTTGTCATTGTCACGTGAGCAGCTTCTTTAAATTTTCTTCTTTATACCTTTTCTTCCCTATCCAATATGTGAAAGAACATATATTGTTGAGACCAGTTGCACCATTGTAAAGCACTTGCAAGAACCCAAACTGATGATTAGAAAAGAGCAAACATGGGTCTAAGTTAGCTGACCATGTATGTGCCAATGAACATATGTTTGATTGGGAAAATACAAAAATATTGAATAGACAAGAAAAGGTACAAAGAAGAAAATTTAAAGAAGCTGCTCACATGACAATGGCAAATAATCCCATAAACCAACTTAGTGTGACTATACATAATGCATGAAAACCACTAATCCACTTTGTTCTTAAGAAAAAAGTGGAGAAATCAGGAGGAACCTCATAGATAAGTATATAAAATTTTCTATTGACTGTTGCCTTTGGCAGGATGGCTCAGTTGATTAGAGCGTTACCTTAAAATTCAATACTCAAGAATCTAAAAGTCCAGGTTCAAATCCCATAAAAGTACTGGTACTGGTCATGCTAACAACACCTGAAAAAGAGGGGAAAATAATACCTCTCAAAATGTTGTACATATACTAACGTGTTTGATGTGCTATTACTAACAGTTGAATGTATTTGAAATATTTAAATAAAAGTTAAATTTTTCTAAAGACATTCAATACTCATGTTAGATGATGGAAATAGTCCAATATAAAAATACAATTATTATTAGCTAATTTGATAAATAATTTTTATTATAACATAATTTATAAATATTTTTTATTTAAATTCTTGTCTAACTAATATTAACATTCATCATATGCAGTTTTTCAATTGCCACAAATTTGAATTATAAATAGCTTCTTTTATATTGTATAGTAGTTCCTTCATTTTATTTTTTTAATAATTTATTTTACATTTCTGCCAATTTTATTGTTTAAAATGATCTTAATCCTATATGTATCAAAAGTTTTTAAACCAAAATCTATATTTAATATAGGTTTAATACTATTTATGAGGATAGCTTCTTTGACTTTTCTTTCTCATTTTGTTATCTGAGTGTTGAATCATTTTAATATTATCCCTATCAAATATATGCCCAGTTTATATTAAATGCATGTAAACAAGTGATTGTTAAACACAAATAAAATCAATAAAAACTGAAAAATGTAATAAACTTTAAAGTAACAAATAAAAAATAAAAAATATAATTAATACTATAGGGGAACAATATGTAAAAAAATATAATGAAAATCCAAATAATAGTAAAAATAAAGTGTAGGGAATCAAATGTAAAAAAAGGCCACATTAATAACATTAAAACTAATTATGTTGGAAAAAAAAAAAAAATCAAAAAAGCTATCATTACAAATAGCATTAAACCTATATAAAAAATGGATTAAAAATTGTCTTAATATAAATAGGATTGAGATCATTTCAATTCAAATATTTGTCAACATTTTCTAGAAGCTATAGAAAAAAATAAAATTGTTGTCATATTATGATTAAAAAAAGAAGAGAATTGTATTTCAATTTCATTTTAAAAAATATAAATATAATGGATTATATAATTTACCAAATAAGCTTAATGGTTTCAATACATTTTATTTAGAAATAAACAATTCTGCGGAATTGGAAAAAAAACAATAAATAATGCAAAAGTATAAATTATCAATTTAACAGAAGGGTGGAAATAACAGAAGAATTTTGAATAAATATATTATCAATTTTAACCATTGTATAAGCAATTATTACTGAATTTCCATGTCTTATGATTCCTAAAGCAATTTATTGCTTTACTAACTATGGCATAGCTTTTCATATTCCTTTTAACCATATCAGACTTATTCTGCAAGACAAAGACTATATTAGCAAATCAGACTGTTAAAATATTGGATAATAATATGAAAGCGGTAAATTAACAGATTATACTTAAAACAGTAAAGAAATATTCCAATAACATATTTATAGAAATGTACATAATTGTAATTACATTTCATAAGTGATTTGAAATTTTTTTTAGAAAAGCATCTGTTTGAAGTCTGTGTATACATTATTAAAACATTATAATATATGCACAATTTGCTATCAATAATAGAAAATAATACTGTGATAGAGATTTGAAATTTATGGTGTAAAAAATTGTATTAAAAAAAATGAAAATGGCCAAAAGAAAAAGCTACTATTCTGCCAAATAAAAGAATAACTTTATCTTATTCTCATTCATATTCAATGTCTACAAAAGTAAAAAAAAAAAGATATTAGAAAATTTTAAGATGGAATATATGTTTTTAAGAATTAACACAGAAGAAAATAAAAGTTAAAATATTAAATTAAATCACTCTTGAGTGATTTAATCAAGATGAATAAGTAAAATCTGCAGAACAATATATTTTCAGAAAAAGAGAATGAATATACAAATGCAGAAAATGCAATATTCATACTAATAAAAATATCCAATAGAAAATAATTCACACTATTTGTTCTTTAACAATACTAGGACAACTAACAATAAACTAGAACCGAGATATTTTAAAATATTAAAAAACTTTGAAAATGACTCCGAAAATTTATATGAAAAATAAGATTACAGATGTTTATTTTTAAAAAAATCTATACAGATAACGGGAACAAATAATGGAAAAAAAATGTAACAGTTTACCAGTAACTTTTCTTCTGAGAAAAAAACACATAAATAGTAAACTTTAAAATGATCCATATAAAGAATTGAATATATAAAATCATATATAAAAAAAATGTAACTGTAAAATGGGAAAGAAATCTATTAAAAAAATAAAAGTCACAAAGAATTAACATACCACTTTGAGATTTGAAAGAACATGTTATCATAAAAAGAAAACATTATTGCTAAAAAATGAAATAACATCATGAAGGATATGACAAAATTTCTACAGAACAACAGACAGAAGTAAAGAGTAAAGAGAAAAAAAGTAGCTTACATAATTAAAAAAACATTAATTGAAATGAAACATAATCTTAAAGCAAAAGTGAGATGTGGCATCAAAAGTATCAAAAAAAAAAAAAAGAAAATTCCAGAAAAAGATGCAGTTTTATAGGTAAGATTTTTTTTTTTTTAAAAAAAAAGCAGGTAAAAACACAGAAAAATTATTAATTAATGATGTACTAAATGACTAAAAGAATGCAGTGTTAAAATAGATATTAGCAATGACAGACCTATAAGACCTTCTATCGGTTATATAAGTTATTTAACAGATCATTGCAAATGATTTATGCCAACCTAAAACACAAACAGAATTTAAAAGTAGCTACATCTCCTAAAGCCATATTCAAAATAGTAGAGAAATTACAGAAAAAACTAATAAAGATGAGAAGATAGCATTTTATATTGAATTTATAAAATACATTGAGACATTGGACCCTATGATAATTTCTATAACAATTAAGGTTTTGGAACATAGTAACAAGGAACTTTGGGATACATCAAATCTTGAAAAATATTTATCAAAATATAACACTAGTGATTAAATTATGATATTATTAAAAAAATAGTAAAAAAAAAAAAGACAGATGGGTAATGCCATCTCTTCAAAACTTTTTGCAGCAGTTTTACAGAAAATATTTTGACAAAAAAGATGGAAAAGTTAATAAATAAAAATAAGCAGGCATTACTTAAAAATTATCTAGATTTTGATATCAGTGCTGAAATTTTCATAAAAAGTGACCAGATAGACAAATGAATAAAAAGAGAGAAAAGTAAGGCTAAAAATAAGTACTAAAAGAGAGCTTTAAAAGAAAAGATAAAGTTAGCCAAATATTAATTTCATGCATTATATTTCTATTTATATTAAAAATTTATCCCAGATCTTTATAATTATTTAATTAATATCACAGAACTTCACTGAAATAAATGTTTTATGTAAAAATAACCTAATACAAAAAAGAAATAGATTTATCTAATGTCTATTTAGAGGGTTTGAGCCTTGAAAAACAATGGAAATAAAACATGAGGCAGATAATAAAATAAATCATTGAGTTTTAAATAATCGAATAATTAAAAAGAAGGTACAAAACTAAAAATCAAATGTGTGAGATTGATGAATGAGGATAAGAAATACTGGAATAAAATAAGATATTCTGAAATGGTTCAATTATAATTTTAAATGCATATAATACTATATGCAAGATTATACATAAAAAAATATCAATATTTTAAAATTGTATAATTTTAATCCATGCAATCTTAAATTTTTCATTTCAAACATCAAATAATGCAAAAAATTAAAAGTGTTAACCATATACCCATTGCCAAATCCCAAGTATTAAATTAGATTTCAATTTGAATTAATAAAAAAAAAATAATAATAATAATCCAATACTTTGCAGTAACACTTAACAGTGGTATTTTCTGTAAAGCAAATAAATTGGATTTAACCAACAGAGGTAGAAAAGATAGAAACTTCCCACAAGTCTACAAATGTCAGCATTAGTGGGGAGGAAATGCTTAAACTTGGATAGTTCATAATCTTGGGGGGGGGGGGGAACTATATAACTAAATGTTAACCAAGTAAGTAATAAACATCTAAAACACAGATATTCTTTATGAATAGTTCTACCCCAGTGTGTATGAATATTAAAATTTTAACAATTTTTCCAATATTTTTATTAATAAAACCAGACAAAAAAACAATTACATCATAGAAGAAATTTATATAAAAAAATTCATAGAAAAAAATCTCATTAAACATAAATATGAAAGACTGTGAAAATCTTCTAATTACTATATATAACCTTTTTATAGGAGAAGCTTGTTTATTTTTGAAAATAAAGTATTTACAACTTTTATATAAGCTTGGATAATTAACTAAAAGACAGTTTTATTTTTTGATTTAACAGTAGAAAAATGCTATTACTAGATAGTGTGATTTCAGTTTTTAACTGATTATTTTTATGATAATAACAGAGATGAAAATAATAAAGAAAAATACATGGATAAATTATGTTAAACATTCAAAAATTATCTCTCTCTTAAGTCCATGATATTTTTTTAATTATTATTATTACTGTATATGTGTATATACATATAACAGGATTATAAGCCATAATTTCTTCAGTTCTCAGGCAAGATGTAGGACTCTTCTTTTGCATAGACAACATAAGGCATATAACTATCCATTGTATATCTATCTATTCTTAATTAAATAGTAAAATGAGAAAGAAAAGCCATCAATAGCCATGATTGAGTATTTAATTAATTTAACAAATTAATTTCTTCTTCTCCCTCACTGTTTCTGTATGCAGGAGTTATTTAGAGACTTTTATTTTTTATTTACAGATATGCAAATAAGGCTCTCACATACAAACTTATTAATAAATGTGAACTACAACTTATTAGTATATATATATAGAGAGAGAGGATCACCTTGTGCATTAAACATTTCAGACACAGTGCCTAGGGCCTACAAAGATTTAGAAACTATAAAAACAAGATTAATAAAAAAATTTCAAACTGGAAAAGAAAACAATCAAATTTCAAAATAAGATATTATCCACAAAATTTATAAATAGAAATTTTTAAAAATAAAAATAATAAACGCCAGTTCTTGAAACTATAAACTATTATGAATCACATTATATAAATATCATATTCTATATATAACATTAATTGCATTTTATTGTTATCTGGCTGTAATAATCAGTTTTGATTATAATCACAAACCAACAGAGGCTCAGACTGGATATTTAGAAGATATTACTGAGATTGATAAGGCAGGTTTTGGAATGATGTATTTTTGATTCAAATAGAATAAAAAAAATTGAAGTCAAATAAATACAAGAATGCTTAGGATCTATGACAATTTTAAGGCAGTTCCCTCTATATATATATGTATTACATAAAGTATTTGTTTAATAAAAAGTTCTCAACACTTTGTTTTGATAGATATTTAATTTTAAGAAAAATGCATAAAAGCAACAAAACACCACATGATCTCAGCTAACATGTTATTTTTAAATAGCAAATCGTTTTCTTATTCCAGTTCTGCCACCTAGTGAGAGAGATGAAGAGCGCTATATGGAGATTTTTAAGCACTATTATATGACATATTGATTACTCAAGCTTATACTAGATGACAAAACTAGACTAGAAAAAACTGATGTGCTATTTATATATATCATCAAAATGTATTAAAATAAATAATATGCCAATCACTCCACAAAAAGTTTTTATATAAGGAACACATTAAAATTTACAATACATAAACACTTTATTGTATAACAGGCAATAAGTAATTTCTAAACAGTATTTACTTTTAAAGTATTGTAAAAATAAATTTTATAATAGAAGCATAACTTTTTATTACTCTGTACAGTTGGCAATGCTTATGTACAAAATAACAGAAAATATACTCCTGTAATATAGTTTTCTTTCTATAAACATTAAAAGTACATGTTATTTGAAAATTACTTATTATGTAATTATATGTGTAATTGCACAAATATTCTTTAACAATAAAAGATGGGAGACTAATGATGAGTAGTTTAGTAACTTGGCATTCCAAGAAATTTCAATAAAGATGCAAAGAAATGTAAAGCATTAAATGAAGAAAAAAAAAAAGCTCAGCTGCATGCATGTTCCTGCCATGGTCTACTTCAGGTTGCAGAAGTGAGAAATAATCCAGGCAGTGCTGAAATGAAAGATGTTATGAATGTTAGTCCTGGTTGAGAAAGCAAAAGACATGCTGCACTCATCATTCAACATTCCATGATGGTTTACAAAGAAAAGAAGAAAACCTGGTGCTTTACATTTCTATCACAGGATGTAGGCCGCTCAGCTGAGGCTCGGTTCACTGTCTGGATCAAATAGTCAAGCTGGTAGAGAAGTTTTTTACTGTTGCTATGCACCTGCAAACAATAATGAATTGTCATCTATGAACCCTCAAACAACATTCAAACATTTGAACATTCAGTCAACCAATTCAAATGAGGTGATGAATGAACACATTCATTTATCGTAATGCAACTCTCTGAAAAATTATTTATGTGTATCTTGATATACAAGTATACACAAAAAATTATTACCTAATATGGAAATATTAAAAAAGTAAAAAACACAGGCATCCATGCTTCATCTTAAAATGTATGTTTTTGATTCTTGCGCAATGTGGAATGTTAGTAATTCATGAGAGTTTTTAACTTTTTACTTAATTATTATATTTCGTGTAAGCTATGCAGATAATAAAAACAAACTTTCTAACATTAGATAAACAGTGGTTCTGTATTTATTAATAAAACAGAATATTTCTTTTCAATTCAAGCAGAACAAATAATGAAAAATTCTAATTACTATGAAATATATAGATTGTGATATTGAGCCTTCATAAGAATCAACGACTTCAGAGGCATCCAAATAGGGTTAAAATGACAACTTTATTTTCTAAAAAGAACTTATTTGTTATCAATATTATTTTAAAATAAATATAATATTGCTATTATTCATTGATCTATGGTTTAATACTACATAATTTATTTTGTTTATGCAGATATGAGGATTTAAGTCTGTCAATATCCACATTCAGATTAAAATTCTACAGTAAAAAAGTTTTATAAAACCAATTAGGAAAACAAGTATAGTATGATAAAATTGGGAATGGTATGAAAAAATATTTAGGTACTTACATGGATAAAGAAAGATTCTAGATTTTTAAAATATTTAATTTATAAGTTTGTCCATTTTAAAAATATTCATACAAAATAACAATAATAAAACATAATAATATGCATCAAGTTGAAATTAATTTGCTGTTATGATATTTATATTTAATCTCAGATGACTCTCTTGGCTAACATTTAATATCTGTGGGGTGGGATTAAGGCAAGGATGCCCTATGTCACCTATTTTGTTTTTGTTGTTTTTGAGTGAAATGGAGAAAGCAATAGAAAAACTAGGAAGAGGGGTAGAGATACCATTAATAGGTGGCAAGGGAGTATATAATTTTGTCGGGTCTTTTTTTTTTTTGCAGATGATATCTTTTTGTGTGCAGAAAGAAGAGAAGATATGGAAATTATGTTGAGGACATGTGCAAGGGTGGGTAAAGAGATGGGGTTTAAATTTAGTGAAGAAAAATCAAATATAATGATGGTTAATACTGGGGAAAGAGAAGATGTAAAATTTTTATTGGGGGATATAAAGTTAAGTGTGGTGGATAGATATAGGTATTTGGGAATCATCTTATGTAATCAGGAAAATTGCTTGGATGAATGGGAGAAAAAATTGGTAAATGAAGCAAAGAAAA
The DNA here is from genome assembly GCA_028023455.1 of Epiperipatus broadwayi. NCBI lineage: Eukaryota > Metazoa > Onychophora > Udeonychophora > Euonychophora > Peripatidae > Epiperipatus > Epiperipatus broadwayi. Next base: position 11,497,145 of record JAQFVV010006201.1, read on the forward strand.
GAACGGGTTTGGTAAAGAAACTAACAGTATTTTCATATAATAAATATGATGTAGCTAGAATAGTATGGAAGGGAGTTGCAGTAGCAGGGTTAACATATGGTAATGATGCATTATGTGTTAGTAAAAGGGTTTTAGATTATTTAGAGAAAGTACAAAGGGAAGTAGGAAGACATGCATTAGATGCAGAGATGTGGACAGCAAAGGAGGCAATTCAAGGAGAAATGGGATGGTTAAGTTTTTATATGAGAGATGCAAAAAGTAAAATGAAAATGTTTGGTAGGTTGCAGTTTATGGATAGTAAAAGAATAGCAAAAATAGTGTTCAATTGGGTTATGAGTAAAGGGCAGGTAACAAGATGGGTGAGAAAAGTAATGCGGTATGCAAAAGATTTGGATAAAGAATTTATATCAATATACTTGTATAAAAGGTGGGATGATTGTGTTAGGAGGATTGTTGAGTGTTATAGTGGTAAGGAATGGGATAAAAGAATAGAAGCATTAATAAAAAATAGGGAGTTGGAGAGATGGATAACTAGTATGGATGGTAAGAAGAGTTTAAATATATATATAAGTAAATGGAATATTGGATGCGAGTTAATTTATGATAATAGTAAGGAAAGTAGTCTATTATTTAAGGCTCGAATGGGAATCTTTAGCAACAAGAGAATATACATGTAAATGGAAAACCATGGATAATTTAGTGTGAAAATTGTGTAAGGAAGGTATAGAAAATATTAGGCACCTGTTGATTGAATGTAAATGCTTGAAAGCAGAAAGGGTACAGATAATGAAGTTATGGGAGAATAGACATGAACAAAGTGACTATACAGAAAGTGAGTTATTAGTTTTTATGTTGGGTTTGCGCAGAGATAAGGGGGATTTAGATATAAAGGCCATAGAGTTGACAAAGATTATGTTGTGGAAATGGGATGGGGCAGAATATTGGAAGACTTAAGAGTGGGGAATGGTGAATAAAATGGCTAACAGGTTTATCTGGGCATAATTGCTGAGATATTCTTGACTTCGTTTAAGGAGAAGCCAAATACATCACATCACATCTGTGTTAGCAGTAATAAACAGCTCAAATCCCTTGTCTCAACAAATTAATCTTACAATTTAAAATAGCTTCTCTTTAAAATGACTGAAGTTTCTCTGCATAAAAAACATACCTAGAAACGTTGTTAGCTGATCTGGAGGGTTTGATTAGTGTTACCATCCAGTGTCCGTTGACTACTCAGGTTTACAGAGAGTTCTCTACATTAAAAGAAACTACTATTGTTAATTTAGACTCACATAATGTAAACAATTTTATGTTATAATAATGAATTTTTATGGCATGATATTGTAGATAAGTTAAACTATATCATGAGTGACTATATGTGTGTATCAATGGATAATGATTTATGCTACTCTATTACAAATACATACAATTTTTATTCAGCAGGAGTCTCTTTTAATATTTTTAACTGCCATTATTACAATCAACTGATGCTGGCATTATTCTACATTGTTGCTGATCAATTTAAATATCATAATAACAAATATACTTATTTAATTGTAATTCCAGAACCACTGTTAACCTATGTTATCTTAATTAACATAATAGAAATAATTAATTTACCTCAGTGTAGGCTTGGCAAATAGCTTCATAAAGGCTTTGATGTTGATGAATCATATCTTCCAATTCAGACACATCAGTTGGAAGCTGACCAACCTCACAAGCTTGACTCCACATTGACACACTATCTAAGTACTAAATAAAGAAAGCAGTAGCATCATTCTTCTATAAGTATAAACATAAAAGGGGGAGATTTACATAATAAACAGATAAGTCAATTATTTTATATAGCGCAATGTTTTTTACAAACTATAATATTTAATAAGCATTAAACTGTTGCACATGCGCTTTGGATTTTAACTATAAAATGAATGAATACAGGCCATTCTATCTTTTCCAAAGACTTTATCATGTGTTTGAAGTGTTTGTATTCATTCATTTTATAGTTAAAATACAAAGCGCATGTGCAACAGTTTAATGCTGTTTAAATATTACAGATTATAATAAACAGATGTAAAAGATAGATTATTCAGGTTCAACAATAAGTACTTAATAATACTAACATGTGATCAAGCCATAATATTGATATAATATTACCATTAAATAATTTTAATTTTATAAATATATATTTATCCTTATAACTCACACATAAACATTGTTTTACCTCTTCTCCCTTTTTATGAAACATTACAGACAGTGCCAGGACAGTGGTGCGATCATCCAGTCCAGCTGCAAAAGTTTTCCATTCTCGGTCCAGCCGAGAAGCCACCATCTGGATTGTCTGAGCTGCATAATGTCCTGCATCAATCAAACGGGTAGCAACAGTCAATATCCTATTAATATTAACATACACATTCTGTAAGAAAAAAAAAATGCATTTATTAAATATAATCCTTTCATGGCTTTTACAATATCAATTTGTATAGAAATGTAAAATCATTATTAATTTTTTCATGAAGACTTTATTTGGTTAAAATAAATTTTGTTTAAAAAAAAAAGGTAAAACATAAGTGTTTATAAAATAATATTATAGTAATGTAATCTATTGCCTAGCATGTGAATATGTATATATATATTCAAAGTACTTCAATTCTACCAATGACTTTATTTACAAGCCACATTGAAATTCATGGGTAATAGCGAACTGCTGCATTATAATATGTGCATATATATATATAAAGTTAAACATCTATAACATACATATATATGGGAGTAAATAGAGGGATTTGAACTTAAGGATTTTCAATTTATATTCACCCCTCCCCACAGCCCAAACAACCAATACACATGACTACACACATGTGAAAAAGATAAATGATCCCTAATATACATAAACCATGCAGAACCAGCATTCATAAGTTAGGCCAGATCATAATCTCCCACATATATACACAATCAATGCTCGGCTTATATTAAGATAGCAATTCCTTAAACTTTAATGGACAGTCTTCAACCTTCTCACTCTTCCAACAATTCACTCATCCATTTCATTGAAAAACCAGTCTTCAAAATTCTCACTCTTCCAACAATTCAATCATTCATTTCATTGAAAAACCAATGATGGAATGCTCAAAACCCTTCGTGGATTTAGTATTGTAGTTGTACCCAGGTAGACATTATGTCAATCTAATTCCTCTAATCATCGAACCATTATTTATCCATTTATATTAAAAGAGAGGGATGGGCTGGACGTATGCTATGACATCACCAATTTCCAAGGCAATATGTAATTAATGTAAGTCTATATTCATCTTCCACTCCACCTCAAACAACCAATATAATGATCTCCAATATACATATACTCCCATGCTTATATATTCAGACAGCAATTCCTTAAACTTTAATGAACAAACTTCAATCTTCTCACTCTTCCAATAATTCAATTATCGATTTCATTGAAAAACCAATGGTGGAATATAGACTGAAAATCCTAAGTTCAAATCCTTCTATTTACAATAGTAAACATTCTGTATACTGAATGAATAAATTATATATATATATATGAGTTCATACATATAAATACAAGCATGAGAAAAAAAGTTTTTTTTTTTTTTTTTAAATTATATTTTTATTTTTAACACATTAATAACAAGGGGATGGGTATCACAAATATAGGGGAAATATTGTTAGTCTAGCGGGAATACTCTGATATATTGTTTAATCTGAAGAAAATTTTAAAAGAGAAAAATTTCAAGATCACAGATTTTTAAAATTTTATTACGAGTTAAGATATACTTTGAAAATTCTCATGATGTGTGTGAAGATTTGTTTAACGCTTTTATGGTGGAAAGTTAGATTATAGTTTTCATTAAGGAAAGTTTATTTATGCTTTACAAATTTAAATTTAGAGTATATAATGAAAATGAATTAATTTTAGATTATTTTTATACTTATATTTTTGAATTTTGCATTAGTTATTTTCATATATAAATGGTTGTGTTGCATAATAACTTTACTCTAGGCTGTGGACTTGAAACAAACTAGTCCTAAATATGTGCATTTCAATATATGCTACAATGTGTCAGATTCCATAATAAATGAGCTTTCAGAAACAATTATTCACTGTAACACAGTTCACTGTGTGTATATATATATATATATTGTAGTATCACATTTTGGTACCAATGCTATTATAGTCCACAAGATATGAAATGTTCAAAAATTTTCTTGATTATATATCTCATAATAGATTGGATGATATCAAGTTATGTGTAAACCAAGGGTCAACTTCCATAACGTCCATGTCTAAGAGGAATAATCATTTTTACTTTTTTTAGACTTCAAAATATTAGTTTTTGAATATTTTCAAATATTAAATATTGCATTTCTTTTTAACAATTTAAGAAACAATTAGTGAATTGTTTTAGCATGGCTATAATGCTATAAATCCAAGTACACGGAGAATAGTGTTTATGAATAAACAGTGAGATCATAAGTAGAGCAACTTTGCTAAATTGGAATATTTACAACACATTCCCAAATGAATAAATTGTCAATTAAATCAGTAGAAGTGATAGTAATTAGAAATATATATATATAAAATATTACATTTATGTATAAATGTGTGGGTGCCATATAAATAATATTCACAAAATTAGAAAAATATGCTAAAAAGATTAATAAAACAATTACTGAAATTTTAGATAAATAAAATTTTAGATTTAGTAAATATTTCTAAAATAATATAATATAAAACGTGATGAAATTATTGATGTTAAAATATTAATTAAATTTTAATGATCTAATGTTTATTGACAAATAGTTATTGTTCTAATAAGATTAGTTAATAAATGAATAAATGTATTTTCATTTACTTGTTTATGATAAATTGGTGTTAAAATTATTATTATTATTATTATTTTGTTTTATATTACAAAATGAATATACTTTCCTGTCCATTGAGAGAGAAAAACTATAGGATCTCATCTGATTATTTACAGTACTATAGTGATGCCCTGGCAATCAACTACCAGGAAAGATGGATTGTGAAAAATTTTGATGTCATGAAAGAAAGCCTATAAATACTAGTAAACCAAAATGAGAGGTCAATCTATAAAATTTTCATTATAGTGTAAGATAATCTTGTTTTTATCCAAAATCACAATTTTTATACCTACCTATTCAAGGATAAAGGAGTAAAGAACATTATCTAGGAGTCTACTCCATTTCCATAATAGCAATGGATATATGTTAAACTAAAATATAAAAGGAAAAACAGCGTTTGTTTGTTTTTTAATTTCAGTTAAGAAAGTTTGAAATTTGCGATATTGAAATTCTAGAATAACCTACTAAAAATTTGTTAAATGATTTAAATTGTGTTTTGCCAATTTCAAAAGAATATGCTTTTAAAATGTGTTCCAATAAAAAAATTTTGAGTGATTATCCCAGAATCTTATCCAGTAAAAAAAAAAGCTTTTGGCTAAGGATATTAGAAGTGCCTTACATATAAAGGAATAAATAATATATTGTTATTGAATAGAATCAATTGAAATAATTTCCTTTAAAACATCATAAGCATGAAAGCGGTATAGTGGAGTATTTGTCTTGACAACGAGTTGCTTAGAGATTTTGTGTTTATATGTGCAACTGTCAAAAGAATTAAGGATATTAAGGGTTCAAAATATATATGCAACATCTGAGATAGATATTTTTCAAAATAATCTAAGTTAATTGTGATAATTTTAATTTCAGTAAACTTGAATAATAATGCTACAAATCGTTAAATGTATTGTCATTTGCAAGTTCTATCATCAATAAATTTGGAAATGTTCAATATTGGATTGCCATATAAATTTTATATGAACGATGTATAAGTTAGGAATGTTTTTATGAATAGTTTAAGTAGTAAATATACCAAATCTAACCATAAAGCTCTTTTCAAAATCCAGGTAGTATATTTTATATTCAATATTTAAGAAAATAGCATGATAGACAAATGAGAATGGTTAAATCTTTATAAGTGGAGAGAGATTGCATTTTTTAACCATTATTTTTAATTTATTTAAATTATAAATATTAAGTTATATTTCATCATTTGTAATTTTTCTTTTAAAGTTCCTTTCTCAATCCACATTTGAGTAAAAATATCTAGAAGTGGTACATTTTCAGGATAATAGGTGTTTATATTTAGTTCACCAAATACTATATGTTAAAATATATGCTATAATTAATTTAAAATTACAATTTTGAGATTTGCTGCTGTGATATAAATTATATATCAATTCCATTAGCATGGTGGAGAAGTACAGTAATAAAATTTAAATTCAAACTCGAATGGATAAAGTAAGTGACAAATGTGTAAGTATTAAATTTATAGTTTTGAGATACTTAATTTGAGTATATGTTCAAAATAAAAGTGGAATGAAATATTGCAATCCATCTCCTATAGCATATATATCGTATTGCTACACAACCCGTGATTTATACATTAAATGTAGATATTATCAATACACCACATACACTTTTAAAAAGAGCCAAACCCATTTATGTTTAATATTTGTTGTCATATAGAGATAGTTCACATTATAAATATTTATCTTTGATATTTGCTGTCATATAGTTAGTGCTGATTTGTATTTATTATTATTATATTGTTTTGCTATTTTCATGAAATTAACAATTTTGTCATTTGTGTTTAAGTATATGGCATTATTCTTTGATCATCATTTTGATACTATTTAAATTCAGATCAAGATATCATACTGCTGATTCATTTAAGGTTACTTATATATTTTATTATATTTCCTATTTGAATCCAGTAAGTCTAGAATGCTACATAAAAATCCCTGATAAGCATATTCATCTTGATAGTAGTAAATGTTGATTAGAGAAAAGCCCTGAGATAATTTTTATAAGTCTTAATGACTATTTATTAATGGAAATCCTAAGAATATGTAGTTAATGAATAGATAAAACAAAATTATATAAGTATGAAATCATTTAATAGTAATAAATTAGTGAATGTTGAAATATTATATAAATTATATATTATATTTTAAAAGTTTAGTAGTCAGGATATAAATCCCTGAGAAATTATTTATTTATGTTGATTATTTATTTTGTTTGGAAAATCTGGAGTGAGTGTATTTGTATGGGTTAGAGTCTTACAAAGACTCAAACATATGTGAATGTGTTTTCCATATACACAAATGCAACTGGAACTTGTTTATAGTTTCTCTCAATACGATTTTTGTTTTACAACAGTTAACCTCTTACTTAGTCTATTCCAACCAAAGTTAGATTGAGAAGTTACAATATATATATGTTGAATACCAATATTCTAAAATTCTTGATATTCTAACACATTTAAAAGAACAGTCATTATGGAATGCAAAATTATAAACAAACATTTCTATTGTATATTCACTTATAAACTATTTTATTTTTATGACATTAATCAAAATATATTTATTAACAAGCTACATGAAATACTTGTAATATTTATTGATTCCCAAATGTACATGATATATAAAAGCAAAAAAAAAAAAATGCAATTGTACACTGAACATATCCTCAAAATAAATGCTAACAGAAAATTAATTTTTTAATATCCTGTCAATTTTATTCCAACCATAACAATACTGGAAAAATAAACACAGACTACAAGTTTTATCTATTACTACTTCTGAACTGTATATGAAATATATAAACCAAAAAATTTAAAATTGAAAGCTAAATGTTTATTTTCAAACAAATGCCAACAGAAAAAGATAAATGACAATCTATCCAATAGTTTAGTCTCTTTTATATCTACCATTATAATATAGAAAATTATGCCTAGATTACAATTTACAATAGAGATACTCATTTACAAAAAGATGAATTTTTAAAAATGAGTCAGTCTAAATATTATTAATTCTCAACTACATAAGAAATGTAAAACTCAAAATAAATGGTCACTTTTATCTAAGCAAAAGATCACAAATTGTGAAATACGATGTGAGCATGTAATATAAAAGGGCAAACGTTCATTATATTTTCTGCTACATAATGCAATGCAAGATTTTTTTTTCTTTAATAAGTAATTTTTTTAACAATAATCATTAATAAATTATGTTTAATAAATTAAATAATTAATACTAATAAAATTTTAATTTTTCTTCAATTAATCATCTTTTTAAAGCAACCAGACATGAATACTTTTTAAGCATTTCCTCTTTGTAAAATTTCATCATCTGAACAAACTTAAGAGCCAAAATTGTGAAATAACATACGTAATCTGTGTGAATTTACTCTTTATTTTATAACAAGTGTAGCAATCACTTTCAGTACTCGAGTATTATTAGTCCTGCAATGTAGAAGAGATAGGAAACATTTCACATCTACAATAAATGTGTAATCTTGTGATTATATCAAATTGAAAGAAAATAAACCCTGTGATAGATATTGAAAAACATCTGAAAAGATGATTTTTCAAAACATGCTTTGATTGTTATTATTTTGCGTTATTTATATTTTTCAGTGATTTCTTTTTCAAAACATACTTTGATTGTTATTATTTTGCTTTATTTATAGTTGTCAGTCACAAAAACATTGTCCTTTTCAAAACGTGCTTTGGAAAACAACTATTTTGTTTTTTTTAAAAACGTACTTTGATTATTATTCTTTTTTTTTTTTGCGTTCATTTCATTTGATTTAAACTGAATGAGTTTAAGTAGTATTCGTATTTTGATTTCATAAGTAATGTGTGTGTGTGTGTTGTTGTTGTTTTTTTGTATTTGGAAATAGTCCAAAATGATGACAATTTGGAAGCTTCCCACTACCAAATTGAATGCCATCGTTGTTTTACTGTTCTTTTGATGTATCTACAATTTTTTCCACCTGCATAAAAAGCGGTAATTAATAAAAGTCTTATAATTTATATTTCTTTACTCTTCTGAATTATTTGTTTTTGTTTACTTTTTTTGTTTTGTTGTGTGTTTTCAAAAAAGATATACATTGATTAATATTTATTTTTTCGCCTACATGAAAAGTGGTAACGATAATTCTTAGAATTTCTTTCTTGTTGAGAATTCTTGGTTTTGTTTTGTGAATTTATATAAATAACTATAGGTTAATGAATATTTTTCTCTAATTTTTTCTCCCCTGCATGAAAAGCGTTAATAAGACTCTTATAATTTATATTTCTTTATCGTTCTGAATTATTGTTTTTTTTTTTACAAAAAAATCCGTTTCTTAGTATTTTTCTGGAAAAGATCTCGACACACTTTGCAATTATGTGTTCATTTTGATGGGAAAATTTCCACTTGGGGTGTCCATTTTCTATCGTAATGTAAAATTTGGGTTGGGTTTTTTTAAACTCAATTAATTCCTGTTATTTATTACAGTTTAAATAGCATATGTGTATATTTTATCTATTTTTGTAAATATTATTTATAAAGAAATTATAATTTAGTGATTGTTTTATCATAAAGTAACATCAGGAAGTTGATTCTATCTATTTTCACTGGGGGCTGAGAATATATAGTTTTTACGATCTAAAATTTATGGTTTGCAATGTTGTTTTTTAATTACACCTGTATTTTCTTCAATTTGATTGTTTGAATGTGATTAATTCCTCTTATTTATTACAGCGGTAAATATAATACATGAATATTTTATCTGTTTTTGTAAGTAAATATTATTTAAACACAATTATAATTATAATTATAATTCAATATATTTTCACTGGGGTGTAGTCTTTAAGATATAAAATTTATAATTTAAAATGTTGTGTGAGTATTAACGTTGCAAATCATACATACGTTTACAATTTTTTAGTGTGTGTTAACTTTAGTCCTGCAATATGCTATTAGATTTGCTGTAACTTTTCATATTCATGTCAATCTGCTAATACCTTTGCAAATCTTTGCGAAAATATCATGTACAAAATCATCCGCGTGCAAGTTACTTTTTCCATAAAAAAAATCTGGCCAAAAATATCATGTATAAAATCCATGTGCACACTATTTTGGTCAGATCACAAGATTTACAAAGTTATCAACGGATTGATATGAATGTGAAAAGGCCAGCAGGTATAATAGCATATTGCATGACTAATATTCAAGTACCTCACTTTTCTATAAATATAACTAACTTTAGATCAGTTGTTTTTCAAAGAACCATTGAAAATAAATAATAGATAAATGAAAGCATGGAGTATAAGCTTATTGAAAAGTAGCAATAAAAAGTAATTTGATAGTTATTTTCTGAACTACAGTTTACATAAACTATAACTTATCCTTTAGCTATGAGTACAATACAGAGATTATAATTCGAATTCCTCCACATTTATTATAGTATTTGGCATATATGTATATAGATATTGAACAAAATATACATAATTTCAATATAAAATTGCATAGTCTAATAAACTGTATAGTCTTTAGATTTTTAAAAAATAAATAATTATATCTAATACATGACTTGGTATAAAAAATAAAAATAAGGTAAACTGACTTTTATTTGCTTATGATCAATTTTAGCTTCAATTATCCTGAAAATGGTATTAACAAAGTATAAGTCTCTCTTTAAGGCTTTTAATGCATTATCCAATTAAAACAAAATTTTCTAATAATGTATTTGAACAAATACTATTCCATAAAATAAAATTTTTATGGTGTAAATTTGTAGTTTAATCCAAAAGATTGTTTGACAAACTCATGAGGGAGAAATATATTAATGTAGTTAGTGATCTCCCTTCATTATTTCTACATAAAAGTAGAATGATTCTTAAATACATTTCAATCATGTTTATTACTTTATTGCTTATGTTACATATCCTAAGTCCATTAATAGTAATGTCAGCAGCAAATTATAATTTTTTTATTTATTTTTTTTTTTTTTTTTTGGGGGGGGGGGTTTCTTGGTGTCTAATTATAATTATGAAATTTCCCATTGATGGAGGCTCCTACTAACAGTTAGACTACTTACTAATTATTTCTACATTTTTTCTTTCTGCTTTTTCAAATAGCAATAAATCATTTCTTTTTGTTGTTATACTTTCTCTCTCCAATTAATACATTAAAGATCAGCCTTCTCAAGCTATTGTGCATGCGCTTTTTTACAAGTGTTAATAATACATGAATACTTTCATTCCCAACATAAGATATAGTATTTATGAAAGATTTGCCCATATATAAGCATTTGGGTTGGAAAGAATAAGTAGATTCATTTTATTCTTTCATAAATACTATATCTTGTGTTGGGAATGAAAGTATTCATTTATTATTAACACTCGTAAAAAAGTGCATGCACAATAACTTGAGAAGGCTGATCTTTAATGTATTACAATTTATAAAACATAGCACTATAAAAATAAATGCTTATTTACATATCTCCAATTAATGTAATCTTTGATTATATAGCATGCATGTCAAGCTCTGCTAAACACAATCTGAGTAACTAGTGGGGAAATGTGCTATGACAAAACAAAAACACTTGATCATTCATCCTGATATCAAATATTGAAACAAAAATTATTTTGGCAACTATTAACTACTCAAATACTATGTTGGAATAAGGAAATTTTGTTTGGTACATTTACTTATAATAATTTCACATCCCACATTATAAATATAAGATTTCTAAAAATATCAATTAGCACTATAATAGAAATAGGTATTCTTAGTTAAAAACTCTTTGACTGCTTGTTCATCTCAGAAGTTGCTTAAAAACTATTTATTTATTAAATGACTTATGGGATTGATGAAAAGTAGGAATAACAATCTTAGAGCTAAAAAAAATTCATTGCTCTATTTAAAGTGATCAATCTGTCACATGACTTCCCAATCAATTAACTATATCATTATAATTGATTCAATTTAATTCCCCCCCCCCCCAAATAATATTTGTATACTGGTGACAATAGTATGCAGTTTATTATTCAATTCAAGAATTCAACAATCCTTTCCAAAGGTATGACAAATATCTATATCAAAAGTAGTTGCTTCCTAAAAAAATATCTTTCTAGATTAATTGCTTTTTTTTTTTTGATTAGGTCTTTAAAAAAAAAAAAATCTGTTTCAGGTTAATGATACAAATAATGTTGTCATGCTTAACCTGTTATAACAGAACTTAAAATATTCCAAACTAACCATGGCAGTCATTGTAAAGTGGTTGTGCTCTTCTTGAAGCTCTTTGGCAAGTTGGTAGGTGTCTCCGATCTCAGTGTAGTTGACCAAAAATAATTCCCTGTTGTGATTGATCCACTCAAACATCTGAAAAACATTTATAATTATTTTTAAAAAAAAAAAATACATTAATAATAAAAATTGCAAGATACAAAATATAATTTAATAAATATATAAATATTCTGCTAAAAAAAAATCACAGGCAAGCGCACACACACATCCATTTTCAACTTATTTTATAACAGATTGGTTACCACGGCACTTTTAAAAAAAGTGGGGGGGGGGCACTTCTAAGTAAGGTAATTTTTTCAAGTAATTGATTTATTGAATTGTTAGATGAAAAACGGAAAATATCATTACTGAAAGCCCTTTATATTCTCATGTGCTTCTTCTTTTTTTTTTTTTTTACTTAACTGATTTTCCTTTTCAATTTTTTCCCCCAACAATAAAAAAAAAAAACTTAAAATTCAACTTTCAAAAGTATCATCAAAATAATTCTTTAAAACTGATTAAAAAAAAAAAAAAAAAACCATTTCATGAGAGACGACAACAACAAAATAATAATAATAATAGCGATGGATAGATATAAAAAAATGTTCAATACTCAAATCTTCTATATATAAAATAATTCCACAATATAATCATCCAGCATCAAAGATATATTTAAATATTGTTTAGGTAATTTGTTGTTGTTCATAAAGGTATAGGAGTGCTGATCAAAAACTACAACTTAATTTAATATAACCTCTAAAATATCTTATACCAGACTCCATGTATCTTCCATATTTAGTTCTCATATAGCAGATATCGAAAATCGCTGCATCAATCTGTATAGAGTTTTTAAGATGTGTATATAGATGCACATACTGCATATACGTGGAGAAAACTAATAACATACATATATAGTTATAAGTGCATATTATATGCGTAATATAAATTAAAAAATCAAAACACTGTATATAATATTAGATTATTTTCAGCTGCAGGCTAATGAATAAGTGAATACATGGATAAAAGGGAAACAATGCAATTGTAAAAATTAAACTAGAAAACAATAATACATGAGTTTATACATATTTGCAATGTGCTTATATTTATAAGTCAGTGTTTGTGTCAAGCAGTCCGAAAAAAAAAAAAAAAAAGTTTGTTGACTATAAAATCTGCATGAACAATAACAAATATATGTGATATTTTAATAATATTTTGATGTTGATATCAAACATCTTTTCAGAAATTATTGCATTCCTTAATAATAAAATACAGCACAAAAATAAAATCTCATTGAAAAATTCAAAGCTGCAGCATATTAATAAGAGAAGCAAACTCAACGATTAATTAATTGTTCCTGAATCAATTTCCAGCATAGAAAAGTTAAAAAAAAAAACATATCTCAAACAAATTGAGTGGAATTGATGTGTTCAGACTTCATTACAATGCCAATTTAACTGACTTCCTGAGCAAATAACCATAATTTTTCTTCTCTAATATCAATGCTATGTAGATAATTTCGTGTAAGTATTAATTATATCTTAATAGAGTTGTATTTAATTCAAATACTAAGTAATTCAAACAATGATTTATTTTTGTGATAATTATTATAAAATTATGAGTTATTCAGCCAGTATGTGGTGTATTCTCAAATCATATTGTGCAAAAATAAAAAAAAATCTAATTCTCTTACGGTTAGAAAAATATTAGAGTAATAATTCCGCAATAAAAATCTTCCTCCTTTGTACAATAAAAGATGATATGGATTTCTTAGGCATTTCAGAATTAATCACTTAAAATAAACATTCAATATTTAAAAGTAAACATAAACAATTTAGATGATAAATAATTCTTATGTGCTTGTGGACTGGATTTGTTAACTTTTCAGATTTCAAAAATATTTTCACTCCATTGCAAACCCAACACTGCTAAGATAGAGGAAATCAGAAGGCTCATTGTAAATAGTCTTATTTATAAAATACTTACGGAATGTTTTTTTTTTCTTTAATTTTGTTTATAAATGTATGTACAAACTATTTCTTTATTTGTAAAAGATTGAAGATCACCTTTGAAATTTTATTTGGATATTAGTATTAATCTTATTCAACCAGTAAAAAAAATACCTATACAGTATATATATTTATCTGTTTTATACAGATATTTCAAATCACCTATTTAAAAATACGCTATAACTCGCCAGAAATTTTAATAAAAATTGAGCACAAAGTTTCTGATGGGTAGTTTGGAAAAATTATGTATTTTAAAAATATTTTTGATATGTGACGGATTTATAATTCTATTTTTAGAATTATTCAGTCTTCTGTCTTGATAGATTATAGAGGAAATAAAACAGATTCTTAAAAAAAAAAAAGTTTGAAACTTTTCATTGACAATATGATATGACAGTTTTCCATTGAAGAAAACTTACATATAAACTTTCACAAATTTTTTAGTATTTGAGCAGATGAGCGGAATTTTAACAAGCGGCTACTTTGATAATACAAGGAATTTTTTTTTTTTGAGTGTGTTGTTAGACAAGAGGATTTCATCATGAGTTGTTAATTACAGAATTCATGCGGTTTAATTTATCAGAGAACTTAAAATATTTTATAACTTATTTTATATGACTTTTTTTTTTAATATTTATTTTCAAAAAATTATTTAATGCATTGTTTAATTTTATATTTATTTGTGTGACAGTGTTTGTATGTATATGCATTTATATACACACATTGCAATAATGTTTTGTACTTCTGATAATATTTCATTTTTTAAATAACTGGTTATCTGGCAATATTAATTCTAGATTAGCCTGTATCAATCATACCAAATTTCTTTGTTTTCACTTATGTAAATTATACTGTATGGTTTGTTTTTTGTAGTCAAAGTTTATGTCTCAATTAGTTTTAACCATTATTTATATTTCTTATAATCAAAGTTTATTATATTATATCTTTAATTAGAGCAAATGTTCTAGTTTTTCTTAACGTTTTTTTATAGACAGGTTTTTTTTTTTTTTTTATAGGAATCCGACCTTTTGCATATAAATGGCTAATTTACAGAATAATCAGTTTATTATACTTGCAAATTATTAATATTAGCGTCTGTAATTTTTTCCTAGAGTATATTAAAATTAAGATAATTAATTCGTGAACAATCTATACTATTTTACATAATCATGAAATCCATTTTATTTACAATCAATATAATATACGACTGACATTCCAGTAATAAATTTAAATGAACTCTATTAAACAATTAACAAAATCTCCAATCAGAAGTTTAACTATAGTGTTATCAAATAATTTAGGGCATTTACACAAGAATGGTATGAGAATTTAAAAGAATGTCAATTATTTGGCATAATATTTTATATGGTCTAATTTATTTTATTCCTTTTATATTATGTATTCTATTTTACTTATTATATTTTAAACTCCTTGCTCAAAATTCCCAAGTGTGAAATTTATAAGATCATATTATCCACTCGTTTTTGTTTGTTTTTTCTGAATAAATAGATAATGTAAAAAATTAAAAATAATGTAATTAGTAACATTACAATGTCTTTTTCAATTAGTTAAATGTGCACTTGATTTGTAGATCATTAAATCTGTAAATAATGTACAAAAAGCATATATTTTAAAAAAAGTAATCGCTGGTATATTTTATAGAGCAACATGGCTAGAAAAAGAAAATGGAACTCTGGTAGAAATGCAATTTTATAGAATTAAACATATCCATCCAGTTATGACTGTGTTTAGCATTAAAAAATTGTGAAAGAAAATATGCATAGAAAGTTGAGAGTAAGAATATGTCATAAATTGTGGCAAGCTTATTGAAAAGATAAATAATAATGGCTAGATATCAAAGAATGCTACGAGAAAAAATGTAAGAGTTGCAGGGAAAAAAATAAAAATAATATATGAGTTTTAATATTTTAGAAATAAAAATAAATATAAATGCATACAAAACATTTTAGGTTCAATAATAAATGAAAGTTTTATATGTGCCAGTAAATTGTTGATTGTTAATCTTTAGACTGAAAAGATGTGGTGGCTATTCTAGCATACATGTAAATCAGTCAATCTTGATGAAAATAAATATATGTAAGAAAAAATTTAATAAATCATTCAAAAGGAATATTAAAAAAAAAAAAAACCTATTGCATAATGGTAATAGGAGATTGAAATACTGTAATAAAACAAAAAAAAAGATAAAGCTGTAGAAAATTATAGCTAGAGATAAGAAATAGTAAAGGCTCATATTTGTAGAGAAACTACTAAGGTATCAATGTACACATGGTTACACCCTCCCCTAAAAGAGGAAAACTCCAAGAGATAAAAATAGTTTCAATTAGATTATAAAACATATTTAGAAACAATATTAAGAGTAATATTTCTGTAGTGTAATTTTCACTACACTACTCTCAGCATGAAATGTGCATCTTGGGAATTATACATCTATTTCACATATCTCTGATAATATTGAATTTCACCTCTCCAGAAAGTGTTAAAAGCAGATAGAAACCAATCCCTATCTTGCATAAGAGTGGTGTAGTGAAACTTACACTACAGATATATTATTCATTAGGTGATAATCTCTAGTCTAATGAATAACTAATAAAAATTATTAGTATTAAGAGTGCATGTGGGACATCATAAAACTGAAGCAGTTCACAACAAAAATGCTGAGATTGAATTTAAAAAAAAGAGAGAGAATAGACAAATAAATGAAGATATATATAAAAAAATTGGGAATTCTCAGATAAAAAAATAAATGTAAATAATAATAAACTGATAAAATAAATTCAAATAAAACATGACTTAATATAGCAACCCTTAAAAAAAAACCTTAGTGAAGTCAATAGGCTTCAAAAAAAATATAAATGTATAAGCAAACTGAAAATTTTTTAACTCTGAATTAAATCATGCATTAGATCAGGGCTTCTCAAAGTGTGGGCTGCAACCTCATATGAAGTCGCATAATTAAATTTTCGAATTGCAGAAATTTAAAAAAACTAAAAAATTTCTGGATGCGCAGAGAGCAACCAGTTTGGCAACACTGCATATAGTAGTTCTGTGAGTTTATAATAGTGAATGAATGCTTGCACAAACAACCGCAATTGGTCATCGTATCCTCACTATTTGATCTATGTATTCTATTGTCACTTCTGCTTGTAGAGTTGAGACGATTGCTCATCCTGAATTATAGTATTTTATCATAAAATTGTTCTACTATTATTTCTTGACAGGTAAGTAAATGCTTTCTTTCATGAGTTATCTGTTCTAAACAAAAATGATAATCAGAAGTGTTTAAAAATCTGCACTTTTCAAACACATTTAATTTCATAAATTGAAGCTAGTATTTATTACAAAAAAAAAAATCACATGAGTTTTCTAGATAAATATGGTTTCTATATTATTTTAAAAGTAAAAAATAAGTATTTCTAATTATGTAATTATTCTTTCATTTTTTGTTTTAGTTATATTAAGTTTCCAAACTAAAAAAAATTTAAATGAAATACCTTAATTAATTGTGAGGGTGTTCTTTTTTTTTTTTTTTATTGAAATTAAGTTCATTTTTTAAAAGGAGCCCTTGGGCCAACTTGGCCTGTTTTACATATTCAAAAAATTTCAAATTCTTGAAAATTTTGATAAGAGTAAAATGAACTTGATTTTAAAAAACCCTAATAATTATGATGCTTTATACATATTGTAATGGCAATTTATGTACCAGTAATATAATATTCCTCTTGATTCTTCTTGTTATAAATAAGTTTGAGTTTGAACCCATAATCATGATTTCCATGTTCATTAAGCATATATACATATATAAATGCAAGAATATCCCACCATACATATCTGTGAGTCTTATAAATCATGCTTTAAATCTATATCACTATCCACTACAGAGATGATCACAATCACTTTAAAGTATTTTGTTTTTGGTTTCTAGTGAAAGAAACTTCCAGCACCAAACCTCCTCACAAGAGAACATTTACTTAGAATTATGTAAGATAATGATCACCACCATCATTTACAAATCATTACCGTAATACCCCAACAAATCCCAGTGGTTCACATGTTCTCAAAGTTATAAATAATTTTTATGAACTAGCATATATTTGTATGTATTGAAGTTATAATATTTAATCTTATGAAAAACAAATGAACTGGATTAATAAACAATTTAACCATTTATTAAGGAAACAAAATGTAGATAGTTTGGTTGTAGCTTTATGATAATAATTCTAAATGAAGATCTCAAATCAAACCCAGAATAATTAATATAATCTTAACTAATAATTCATATATTTCATTTCTTACCATTTAGTAATTTCACATACAGATACGAACTCAATCATATAATCATTAACATCTTTTAACAAACAGTTCCTAAATTTTAGTTTTGCTTCTACTAATTTCACCTATGTTATATATGAAGTAAAACATAACACCTCATTTAATATATTTCAATTTGAGTTTATATTCATAATTCAAATGTAAATATACAGGACAATATATCACAATAATTCATTTCTTTCAATCCTTATAGGTTTAAAGTCTCTTCAATATTATAGAATAAATAGCTTAATATCTTACTGGTAAAAACAAATATCAGTTCATAAATTTTCTTAAAGCATATGTTTTTTTCTTTTAATATACTGGATACACAAATTAGCTTTATATTAATATAGTGCATATAAAATACATGTAAGTCTTCAGCAATTCGGCTATATAGTACAGTTTTTTCCCTTTATTAGCCGATTACAAAGGTAGATATATAACTTCATACAATTACTGGATGGAGGCTGCATACTCATGATCTTCCGATTGATGTGTTATTTGTTCTTGCTAGCGTAACATGTCAAAAAATTCACCTCTATAATAAAACATTCTTATAGCTTAAAAGATAGGCAGTGCAACTTTAATTATCGGTATGGCAAAATTCTTCTTTCACAGATCACTTCCACACTGCTTCTACGTATATCTCACAGTTTGAAATCAAGATGACCTCTGAATGAATAATTGCTTACTGTCTGCTTCACTAGCTATTGCCCATACCTTAATTAGAATATTTTACAATCTTGGATTCTAGAGAAAAATATTCCATTATATTAAAAAAAAAAGAGAAGTAGCTATTTGCTTTCTTTTCTTTATCTAATACGCATTACAAGAGATAAATTCTTTGCCGCTTTTATTATTTTATTTATTATTAATAAAATATTGTTAATTCATAATTCTTCTTCCTGGATTTGAACTCAGCATTCTATTTTATATAGGAATGGATACAATTTTATTTATAATTCGATTCAAAATAGGTGAAACCAAAAAGATCTTAAAATGCCTTTTAATTTAAAAACTGCATACTGTCTCTCTCTTTATCGTATATATGTATGCATAGATGCGCAAACACACCCATTATTCTTCAAATCTGATTATGTAGCGGTTACACTCCTGCCACTAAGGTTATAATATATATTTATTTCACTTTTAATTATGATGTTTATATTTTACGGAAAAATATTTTTTGACATGGATAAATTTAAAGAGGATAAAAATTGCGATAAATACTGCAGCAAATTCCTCATTAGCAGATTGCAATGCTCAAAGTTAACAAAAAAGAAAAGAAAGTAAGATGATTCTGGTATTTGGATTTTCTTATGTTAATTGTAATGATGTGGAACAACTTATTTTCTTAATTTGTAATGAAGTTTTGGTTGCTGAAAACATGAAAGCATCCAAACTAAAGTGACATCTTAGTATCAAGCATGCAACATACTGCAATAAACCAAAGAAATATTTTGAATGAATTCTAAAATCCTCAAATAAAGAAAAAGAATGCTTTGAGAAATTTGTTGCTATTAACGAAAAATATTCATTTGCATCTGACAAAACTTCTTATCTAATTGCAAAAAGTAAAAACCCTACACAAAAGGAAATTTTGTGTTGCCTGCTGCAATAAAAATGTCAGAATTAGTTAATGAAAAAAAAATGGAGATCAAATTCATAAAATTCCTTTATCGAACGATACTGTTTCCAGAAAAATTTCTGAAATTAGTAATGACCAAATGCAGCAGCTTATTACTAGACCTAAGAATAGACAAGGTTTGCAATTCAGTTGGATGAAACAACTGATATTTCCAACTTGGCACAATTGTTACTTTATGTAAGATATGTGTATGAAGGAAGTATGCATGAAGAATTATTGATTTGTCATACTTTGGGAACACACACTAAAGGGAAAGATATTTATCTTAAAATTGATTAATTTTTCATGAATGAGGGTTTACATAAAGTAGTTGCATTGGTGTGTGTACAGGTGATACTGGGGTAATGATGTATAAAAGTATTGGATTTATATAAAAAGTTAAAGCTGATGACAATGAACATATTATTTTTACTCTGTGCATGGTCCACAATCATAGCCAAAAAAATATGACTGGATTTAAAAGCTGTGTTTTGCAATGCTATCAAAACCATTAATTTCATAAAAAGCCGAGCTCTTAATAGCCATCTATTTTCAAGCCTTTGCAAAGATATGAATCCCGATAATCTAACATTACTACTGCAAGCAGAAGTACAATGGCTGAAAACAGGACAAAGTTTATATAGGTTATTACAGTTGAAAGATGATAATTGTTATATTTTTATCTGAGCAGAAATCTAATTTTGCTGATTTTTTTCACAATGAGTTATGACTTTTAAAACTGCATTATTTGTCAGATATTTTTGAAATTGAATGATTTTAACATCACTTAAAGAAAATAATTGTAACATACTTATGTTTAATATAAAATTGATAATTTTGTTTAAAAAAATGAACATATAGAAAAATAGAGCGGAAAATGGATCTTTAAAAAGGTTTACAGCTACAGATGCTTTTATAATTGAAAATAACCTTTCCAAAGATTTGATTCTATAAGCTATAATTGAAATTTTGAAATATCTAGAGACACAATTTCAAAAATACTTTCCTTCAAATTTTGATGTTGAAAAAGAAAACTGGGTTCATAAACAATCTGCGCTCAATTGAAATGGTGTCTATCAATCATTTATGATTAATCACTCTCAGAAGATTTTGCATTGAGTGACACAGATTTTTCCAAAAAAATCATTAAATGAATTTTGGCTCAGGATTAGAACAGAATTTCCAATACTATCTGAAATGGCCCTAAACATACGTCTACCATTTTTTATTAGATCTTTATGCAAAGTGACATTTTCAGCATTAATGTTTATAAAATCAAAAAATTGTTCAACTCTGTAAAATGTTGAAGAAGCTCTAAGAGTCCTGCAGTATCAGATATTCATCCAAGAATTAATTCTTTATGTAAAAGTAAACAAGCACATCCAGATCATTGGTATAAATATTTCTCTTTAATTTTAATGAATGAAAAATATATATTTATATGTATACAAAAAAATTGTTTGCAAACAAATTTTGCTTATTAGCAAATATTTAATTGGTATTCCTAGTTTATATACCTCTAAACAAAGAGTCATGTTTGTTCAGGTAAAAGGAATCATAAAAATATTTGCTCAGATAAAAGGGGTCATAAGTGAAAAAAATTTGAGAAACCCTGTATTAGATAATGGTCAAAAATAAAATATAGAAAAGTATGAAAACTTTCTTTGATTTAGTAAACAGTACAGTATAAGTCAGAATGAAAAACAACAGGATCACAGGAATAAAATTATGATTAAAAAAAGATATGGGAAAAATTATTAATAAAAAGGAAAGGAATCATATTGGTGATTGCTTGGAGTGTCATTTGAGCATTCTAGTGATAGGTTGAGTTTTAGTAGAGATTTTTTGTATGATATTCAACTGAGAACTGATCCTGGAACATTTAGATTCTACCCTAAGTGATTGAATGATAGAAATAATAAGTTTTCAATACTAACTGAAAAAAAAAAAAAAATTGGATAAAATAAAGATACAAGAGATTGTACAATGAAAAAAAAAGGTTACAAAAACATTGGCAAAGCATTGATAAAATTTCAGTTAAATTAATAAACACTATATTGGTAGAATTACTTGATAAATTAATAATTTATGATTCAGTAAAGTGGTTGATAATTTTTTTTTCAATAGCTGAGATTCTATTAAGAAAAAAGACCCAATTCTGTGATAAGTGAAAATCTTAAATAGCTTGATTTCATATGTAGCTAAGAAACTGTTGAGTATCTGAATAGATAAATTTATAATATGATAAATACTTTTTTTATTATCTTCTGAAACATTTTGGATTTAAAAAAGATAGATTGGACATTTAAATGGAGTAATAAAACTATTGTTGAGACATCAACATATATACATAAAGACTTTGAGAGAGAGCTGTTAATATGTGTTTTATTATGGATCTTGAAATTATAATAATTTATATTGCAAAAGTTATGTTTATAATAATGTCCTGCATAGTTTAGTGCAATGGTAGAGATGGTCAGACTCTGGAGCTTAACATTCCAGAATAAATCACAATGCTAGCACTTGTGACACTCAAACTTTTTATGACCTCTCAAACAATAACAATAAAGACATTCAATTATTGTTATTATAATAGTCAAAAGCATAATAGAATAATGCTATGACATAATTAGCAATTACATTTATTACATATTTCACAATGAGCAAATTAATAAGAATATGTATAGCTATGAAAAGTGATTTCACAGTATTTTGTCGAACCGGAAATTACATACATAATGTTGGAAACTAATGGATTTAATAATATGAAGCGCAGACACACAAACATGCTAAAAATCAAACTAGTTAATTTTTTAATTTTCTTCTATAAATCATATAAATTCAAATAATAAAACAATAACAAATTAAATAAATTATTATTATTATTATTATTATTATTATTATTATTATTATTATTATTATTATTATTATTATTATTATTATTATTATTATTATTATTATTATTATTATTATTATTATTATTATTATTATTATTATTATTATTATTATTATTATTATTATTATTATTATTATTATTATTATTATTATTATTATTATTATTATTATTATTATTATTATTATTATTATTATTATTATTATTATTATTATTATTATTATTATTATTATTATTATTATTATTATTATTATTATTATTATTATTATTATTATTATTATTATTATTATTATTATTATTATTATTATTATTATTATTATTATTATTATTATTATTATTATTATTATTATTATTATTATTATTATTATTATTATTATTATTATTATTATTATTATTATTATTATTATTATTATTATTATTATTATTATTATTATTATTATTATTATTATTATTATTATTATTATTATTATTATTATTATTATTATTATTATTATTATTATTATTATTATTATTATTATTATTATTATTATTATTATTATTATTATTATTATTATTATTATTATTATTATTATTGGGTCTTTGTTTACAATTATCCAATTTTAACTGGGAAAATTTGTATTCTTCATCTGATGTAGATTTCTGTATGAAATTTTTTGAACAATCATTTTGTGAACTAATTGACAAATACATTCCTAAGAAAAATTTTTTAACTAAACGTTGTTTTCCTCGCTGGTTTTCAGTTTCTCTTAAAAAAATTATTAAAAGGAAATCATTTCATCATCGTAAATATTGGAAAACTAAGAACTTAAATTATTATAACAATTTTATTAATTATAGAAGATTGTCAAAGGTTATATATCGTAGAGATTTTCAAAAATTTATACAAAATACTGAAAGTCATATTTCTGATAATCCCTTGCAATTTTGGTCTCTAGTTAAGGATTTAGGTATTACAAAAAAAAAATTACAGAATAATAATTCTAATCTAGTTGCTGATGATTTTTCTCATTATTTCTCAGAGCTTTTTAAACAATCTAATTCTTTTACTGATTTGACTGAAAATAATGATCTAGTTGAAGAAAGGATAACATTTGATTCATTTATTGAATCTGATGTTATTTTTGCTATTGGGCAGCTTAAATTACATTCTAGTGTGGGCCTTGACAATATTCCAGCTTTCATTTATAAAGGATGTGCTGAATACCTTGCTTCTCCTCTTTTGCATATTTTTAATTGCTCTTTAGCAAATGGTACTTTTCCTACATCCCTTAAAATTGCTAAAGTTGTTCCTATTTTTAAGAAAGGATCTAGAGATTTGGTAAGTGACTATAGGCCTATTTCAATTCTACACACTGTTGCTCGAATTTTTGAAAGATGTTTGTATAATAAAATTATCTTGGATGTCTCTAAGGTTTTGGCACCAGAGCAGCATGGATTTTTGCCTAATAGGTCCATTGAAACAAATTTGCTAACTATTTTTGATCACATTTCAAATTCAATTGAGAATCAATCTAGGTTAGATGTTGTTTATTTTGATATGTCCAAGGCTTTTGATAGAGTTAATCATAAAATTCTTCTTCAGAAGCTTTGTAGGTTAGGTTTTTCTAAATTATTAATTAATTGGTTTGACTCTTTTCTTAGGGATAGAATGTCTTGTGTGAGGTTTAATGGTAAATTGTCATTACCTTATTATTGCTTCACTGGGGTGCCTCAAGGTAGTGTTCTTGCACCTTTATTATTTAATGTATACATTGATGAACTAAAAACATGCATTAAAGTTTCACATCTTCTATGTTATGCAGATGATTGCAAAATTTTTAGGCATATTTATTCTATTAATGACTGTTTTTTACTTCAAAGTGATATAGATAATTTCTTGAATTGGTGTGAATATAATTATATAGATATAAATATGGATAAGTGCTCCATTGTCTCTTACTCTAGAAAATCTGAAGTCTTAAGGTTTTCCTATTATATTGGGGACTCTAAAATTATAACAAATGATCATCAAAGAGATCTCGGAATAATATTTTCCAATAATGGATCTTTTCATAATCACATTAATTTTATGGTGAATAAATCTCTTAAAATTGTAGGAGCTATTTACAGATATGGAAAAGCATTTAATAAATTTACAAAGATTAAACTTTTTATATCCTTAGTTCTTCCCATCTTGGAGTATGGTTCAATTATATGGAATCCTCATAACAGGACAGATATCATAAGAATTCAGTCTGTTTTTGACAAATTTGCAAAATTAAATAGTTTAAGTAATGGACACTATATTGATTTACTACTGAGACGAAAAACAAGAGATCTCAAACTTCTTCATAAATTCATCTCCCAGAATATTTCTGTATCTAATTTGCTTTCTAACTTAGGTATTAAAAAAAATATATATATAATACTCGTACTCATAATGTTTTTGAACTGAAAAATTGTAAATCTGATGTATTAAGATTTTCCCCTTTATTTCGTTTACCTAGAACTTATAACAAAGATTTTGGTAATGATGATGTTTTTAATTTGGATTTTAAAACAATTCACTAAAGTCCTCATAAAAAAATATTATCCTTAATTTCATTTGATATATTGCCTTTTTATTTATTTGTGCATTTTATTGATTTTCTATTTTATTGGTATTATTTATTTTATTATTATTATTATTATTTTTTAATGCTTATTTAGATTTGAATTACTGTGCAATCTATAATTGGCTAAATGCTGTTGATATGTACATTAAATAAATAAAGAATTGAATTGAATTATTATTGAACTCCAGATTATTATTATTATTATTATTATTATTATTATTATTATTATTATTATTATTATTATTATTATTATTATTATTATTATTATTATTATTATTATTATTATTATTATTATTATTATTATTATTATTATTATTATTATTATTATTATTATTATTATTATTATTATTATTATTATTATTATTATTATTATTATTATTATTATTATTATTATTATTATTATTATTATTATTATTATTATTATTATTATTATTATTATTATTATTATTATTATTATTATTATTATTATTATTATTATTATTATTATTATTATTATTATTATTATTATTATTATTATTATTATTATTATTATTATTATTATTATTATTATTATTATTATTATTATTATTATTATTATTATTATTATTATTATTATTATTATTATTATTATTATTATTATTATTATTATTATTATTATTATTATTATTATTATTTTGCAGTGGTTTGTATCTTTTGTTCAAATAGACCTAATTTTGTATCTTTTGGGTCTGCAAAATCATACACATATTTTAGTAATGCTGGAGTGCCTCAAGGAAGTATACTTGGACCACTGCTTTTTTCAGTTTATTCTTTGGATATAGAGCAGTGTGTAAGTGGTTCTGACATTCTCAGCTTTGCAGATGATATTAAACTATATAAAACTATTAAGAATTTTGATGATCAGAAGATTTTGCAGTCTGATATCAAGAATTTTCAGGATTGGTGTGTGGAAAACTATATGGAAATTAACATTGAAAAATGTTGTGTCATATCATTTTCTAAAAAATCAACTACAAGTCTGTTTAATTATACACTAAACTCAAAAAGTATTTTAAGAAAAGAAGATCATAAAGATTTAGGTATTATTTTTAATAATAATGGAACATTTAATAATAATATTCAAAATATTATTACAAAAAGTTATAAAATAATGGGTTTAATTCTCAGAAACTGTAAAATGTTTAAGAGAAATACATGTGTGTATTTGTTTCATACATTGGTCTTACCTATTTTAAATTATGGATCTTTGATCTGGAACTCATATAAATTAAATAATAGATTAGCACTGGAAAAGGTTTATAAAAAATTTTTCAGATACATTAAATCAGAAATAATATATGACAACAATGCACTCTACAAAAGACGAAGCTATACTGATATGAAGTATTTAAAAAAAATTACTTCAGGTATAATAGATGTGAGAAGTTGCCAAACAACATTATCATTTAAGCTAAAGATAAAGGATACAAGATCAAAAAATATGTATAATATTCCAAAATTTAAAAGTGAAACATTAAAAAATTCAGCATTAGTAAGATTACCTAGATTGTACAATAAATTCTTTAATGCTGTTAATATATTTGAAACAGATGATAGAACATTTAGGACTACTGTGCAAAAAAACTCTGCAAATGCTTTGTGAACTAGATTAGCTGTGCATTTTTTGTTTGGATGTAAAATGTACTAAATTAAATAATAATAATAATAATAATAATTATTATTATTATTATTATTATGATGATGATGATGATGATGATGATGATGATGATGATGACGACTAATTTCAATCATATCTGAGAACCATCTTCAGTATGACAATATACACATACATGAATATATTACTTTTTGAAAAAATAAATCCAATTACTTTTGAAAAATCACTAATCTAAGCTAATGTTTAGCTTCTTTTCCAAAGGCAATTTGATGCTATTTTCTTTCTTTGAAGATTTTTGGACAGACTGAATATGATTAACAGCCTCATTAAAAATTATATTTTGAAACTATCCAATTAGGTTGATTTATATAATTTTATTTAAAGTCTAAACTAAAAATCTTTTTAAAAAATTCACATAAAGATTATAGTTAAATTAAATAGAAAGATAAAAATATGGCAGCAGTGCAATATTTTTTGTCAAAATATGATTACATATTAGAAATGAGGAAAAAAAGAAGAAGCTAAAAATGATATAAAGCAGCAATGAAAGTAACAATAATATATAAGATTTTATGTCATATTTAAATTATAAGTTTATTTAAAGTGTCTGGGTGCAAATATAGTACTCTTGCAAGAGAAGCTTAATGGCAAGTCAGTAAGGTACTATAAAATATATTATAATTAGAAGGGACTTGAACACAAACATTCAAGCTCCCTTCGGTCATTTCACTATTCCATCTTATATAACCAATACATATGACTGCATACATGTGAAATTGATCTCCAATATATGTATTTTGTACTGAACCAGCACTCTTCAGTTGGTCCAGATCATCATCTCACACACACATATATATAGTCAGGGTTCAGTTTTATCTTCCAACTTTAATAGATAGATTTCAATCCTCTCCATTCTCCAACTCTTCAATCATCCATATTATTGAAAATCTGATAATGGAATGCTAGAAACCCTTGTTGATGCCAAACTTTAGATGATATGGATAGCTGAAGAATTGAAGACTGGAAAAAATCGTAAGCCTGTCAATTAAAGTTTGAGTACTTGCTACCTTAATATAAACTGAGCACTGATTATGTAAGTGTGTGAGATAATGATCTGGACCAATTGATGAGTGCTGATTCAGCACGAAATATCTATATTGGAGATCATTTATCTTTTTCTCATGTATATCGTCGTATGTAATGGTAATATAAGATGGAGTGAAAGACAGAGGAGCTTGAAAGTCAGTGTTCAAATCCTTTCTAATTACATCTAAAGTTTAAGTATATACAATATACTTATATTCAAATATAAAAAAATGTACTATTTGAACATTAAAGATAAAAATAACTGTATTTTATACAACATATTCCGCAGATCATCTACTTTAAAATATCTTGCATTACTGTTAATAAATTTCCTGCCATTACTCTCCTTACTTCTTCTGTCCTTAAAACAAAAAAAAGATTTTAAAATACTTTTTATTATTATTATCATCATTATTATTAATGTCATTTCAAATTTAAAATCATTTATAATTATTCTTCTTTCACTATTTTTAATACTAAGTCAGCATTGTAACTTTCTGAGGAATCTCCCAACTACATAATAAAATGTCAAAGGACTCTCCTAGCATGAATATATATATATTTTGTATAAAGTGGATTAACAACATAAAGAGTTTATCCTTATCTATAAAAAAAATACTATGGTTGTATTTTTTCTCTTCTTAATTCTTCTTTTAATGTTTCAAATACTCCCTAAATATAAACAGATGACATTTAAAAAAAATAACATTACATATATATATATATTCTTACTTTGTCTGCATCCTGCTCAAACAGTCGTAGCTGGAAGCATTGATCCAGCTTCAACTTTTTGATGTGCCACATCTGATTGAGGTGCTGCCTAGTAGTATGTAAATTCTCTAAAAGCTGCATCACATGAGGAATAGCACTCTGAAAATCAGAATTTCCTGATACAGTATGTGCACTGCACGTACTAACACCTAAAAAACCAGAATCACATTTATTTTCATCTGGAACACAATTTAGTCGCTGCAGAATTTTTTGTCCTTCAGAATCTAACATTTCTACAGGTGCTTTAACTATTTTCTTTTTACATTGTGTATGTTCTTCTATCATTAACTTTACTCCGTTTAAATCATCTGCAAAATCTGTACAACTCAATTCATCTTTTAACTGATCGAGTTTATCGAGAAGATCGAGAGCTTTCCAAATGAAATCTTCTAATGCCTACAAAAAGCAAAAACAATCATTATTTATACATATTTAAAAATATAATATATATATATATATTGTAGTACTGTAGATATTGTCTAACTTTAGACACGTTTATATTACAAGCAATTTCAATAAAATGAACTCAAAATGAATTATTAAAATATTTGCCGATAAAATTGAAAATTATGAGATAAAATTAAAAAAAATAATATAATAAAAGGATATCTTAATTGATCTCATACATTTGTATGTACAGATTAAATTTATATGTAAATTTATATTTATTTCGGCTTTTGGAGAAATTGGCAAAATTTGTAAAACTTTGTGTATTTCTAACATTTCTAATATGCCAAGTTATAAATTAAAATGATATATAATCAAGATTATAAACTATTTTTTTTAAAAAACAAACTAATTAAATTATTTTGATAAGGTTTGATTACAGTTAAACTTAATCAAAACGATAATTAAATCTAATTAAAAAGATTAATAAAGAGAAAACCAAAACCAAAGTTTAAAAATAAGGATAAAAATGTGAAAGCTTTCTGAGAACGTTTGTCTTGGCTTAATAAAAGGTTATTAAAAAAAAAAAAAAAAAAGAAGGTTAAAAAAAAAAAAAAGATTTTGTGAAGAACACAAAGTGAAAATTGGCAGCAGTGTACAAATTTTTAAAAAATCAGTTTTAGCTGCAGTTATCGTTTTAGCTTGTTTCAAATCAATGTTAAGAGTGCTTCTCAGTATTGACACATAATTAGCCAGCTAAAATATCAAATTTATTTGAAAAGAATAAAAAAACCAAACATTTCTAAATGCACCCAAATTACACCAATCAAACCTCACCATATAGATTTTCCAACTTCAGAAAATCACTAAGAAGAAACCCAAAAACAGAGGATTTAGTAAAACATAATCTTTTGCCCACTGAATTGTTTTCTAGTCACAAGCTATTATTTTGGCCCAAACAGTCAAGCAACAAGTGAAGTAAAAATTTGGAACATTTATACTAAAATCACCCAACAAAATTAGCGATCACTAAAAAGAAAACCAGAAAGAAGATTTAGTAAAACATAATCTTTTGCCTACCAAATTGTTTTCTAATCACAAGCTCTTATCTTGGCCCATACAGTCAAGCAACAAGTGAAGTAAAAATTTGGAACACTTATACTAAAATGATCCAACAAAAATAGTCATTATAAGATATAGATGTATATTATAATTTAGATGTGCATATACTTCTAATAAATCTATAATTTTTCTATTTTTTATGATGTTCAATAAACTTTTTTTTTTATGAAATCAATTGACAATATACAAATAAATTACTAACATTTTAATTTAATTTATTTCATAATTATGCACCATTCTATCAGTAATCTTATCTCCAATGCATACATATTGATTCACTATTAAGTTAAATGCCCATGTTCGGAGCTGAGAAAAATGGTATTGTTACCAGGTGAACTGTGATAATGATGCCAGAAAGTAAAATGTTTGTATAGAGTCTTTCTTAAATGAAAGTAGTACTTTGAATGGAGGTTAATAAAGTTCAAAATGTGTATGTTCTAATAAAACCCTTATGAATAAATACTGAATGCAGCCCTCTGAGATAGGACATGGGTAAAGGATGATTAGGAAAAGCAGCTAGGGCACCTTCTATAAATATTTTTATAGGGAATAGAAGGTTTGATTACCTTCATCTAATCTGATTTTACTAATGTTTAAGCACATTGACAAAATATATATTACTGAAGACTAATGCATATGCATACCAGAAGCATTGTCTGTGTGTATAGATATGTGGCCAATTCTAGATAAATTGCCATCATTGTCTCATCATTATCATCAATAGTGGATTTCTGGTATAATATAAATTGTAACTTTACAGTTATGACCGTAATTAACTAATATAACTTAAAACTGTAAATATTTTATTGGCTTTATTTTTATAGTTAATCAAGTATATTAATCACTATCATTGATTAAATAGCAAATAACAGAATCAATATCAAACCCAAAAGTCCCACAGATTAATGCTTAAGAAAAAATATAATTTTATAAAAGATGTAAAAATATCATCCCAAACAGATTTTCTAATCAATGCTTATATAAAAATATGTACTGTTTGTAGTTTTGTCATTATTCTTATTAGGGGAAAAGGCTATTGAATTGTATAAATGAATAGAGATATACACACACATAAAACAAATATTTATGATAAAGAAATGTAGAATAGAATCATAAATCTGAAATTAAAACACAGAATATTTAAAGGAAAGCATTTAAGGTAGCATTTTACTTAAAAAATAGAATAAATAGTTATTACATTTTGTGTGTGTGTGCATGAAAGGTTATGCATTTTAGATTTAACAGATTTTAGTCTGGTAGGATATTTATTTGATAGTATAATTTTTTTTTTAAAAAAAAAATATTGATTTAAAATTAATTAAAAATAAATATCTGAGGGGGTTTATGGGTTTTATTATTTGTTTTAAACAAATGACTATAAAATTATTTTAAACTGAGAAACAAAATGAAGCGATTGAAAAGTGTGAAATTAGTTTTTTTTTCCTCTAGTCCTTAAAAATTACCATGTTAATTCAAAATCAAACAGCATTTATAGTCTTCATTTTTAGTAATTTTGGCAATTTATCCAAATTTTCCCAGAGAAATAAGAAAATATCAATGCATAATAGTAAATATGACAATCCAGACATCAGCTGATTAATAGGTATAAGTACTGATGCTTAGAAGAACCAGTCAGTCTTCATAAAATTTTATTGCATTCAAAATCTAAGCAGATTAAAACTTTAAAATAGTAATTTTGTTTGTCTTCATTATCATGGTTGAATGGATTAACCAGCATAGGCATTTTGCCGTAGCTGGCAAAAATGTCTTATCAGACTAGGAATAAACAACAACAAATAAGCAAGAAACTATCACTGCTTATTTCAAGAAAATCTCATTTATTATAATCAACTGATAAAGAACATTTGATAAATTTACTCATGAAATTATGTCTAATGATTTCAATTAAATCACTGGTCTTTTCATTTTAACATAATAGTAAATAGCTGATATATTTATAAAATTATATTTATCAATTTTAAATAGCTGATATATTTATAAAATTATATTTATCAATTTCAATCAAGTTTCTTGAATTTACTTAAATAATAGTGATAAACTTCTCACTTCAAAAAGTGTGAATAATTTGTAACAATATTAAATTTTAAGAAATAATTTTCAACTCAAATATGCCATCATAAACTTTGTTGCTTAGTGAAATGCTGAACTTTAATTAAAATCAATGGAATCAACATGTTTATGGATCATAAACTGTTTGCTTGGTCACATATATAATATATATTATCTGGATTATTTAGCAAGATGGATAAAATATCTATAAAGTCGTGGATTAATAAAATACTTTCAAATGAAAGTAGTATTGAATGCTAATCCTTTGGATATAAAATTATAATATATTTTCAAACATATTAAATTGCCTTGTATAGTATAGTAAACTACAATTCACTCCAGCGCTTTAACAAATGGTGAATTATAAATGCCAAATATTTTAATATTGATTATGTATTATAAGGTGCAAATATTGACTATTATAAAAAGTCAAAATGTATCAGCAAAACCTAAAATAATTAATCTGTTAAATATAACACATACAGGCTTAACAAATGTGCTTAATTGAATTTTATTAATCTTTATATTGTGTTACAATAAGGATTAAATTACAAAAGAAAATTAATTGTGCTTCATATCATTTTTGATGCTTTTATTAAAATGTTTCTGTGAATTTCCAAATTGTCCCGAGTTAGTGGGTTCGCTTCTCTGCTGATTCTATGACACATGAGAGAAAAAAAAAGATTGGAATATTACACATGTATCAACATTTCATTGGGATAAATTTTAATCATTATAATTATTGGACTATAAACTGCGGATTACTTAGTGAACTTTATTATATAATTGATAATTTAGTTATTTATTATTAGTGTAATAAAAAAATTAAAAGTTCTCCAGATATGATTAAATGAATGTATAGATAATTCTTTTATTACTTTTATTATTTATGACATTGAATATGATTAAATGTATGATTTACATTAGGACTACATTGTACTAATGTAAGTAATTTTTAAATTTATATAAAATTTTGCTAAATTAAAATTATTATGTTTTATGGGTTCTTAAGTGTCAACCTCAAAGTTATAAGGAGTTAGTCATACTTAGTTAGAAAATTAGGTCTACAAAGAAATATTTTATACATTGTTTCTATATATTAGTATTAATTTTTTAAATGTTATAGTATGCAATGATACCAATTATTTTATGTTAGTACTTTTATTCCTAATGATTAAGCCTTTAAATGAATCCAGTAAAGGATCTTGAAGTATAATAAGTAAACCATACATTTTTTAAATATCATTTAGGAGTGCTAAGAAAATAATTTCATTTGCTCCTTTTAAAAGAATGAACAATTCCTGGGTTATTAAGTGAGATTGATTAATAATTGATTAGTTATTGAAATAAACTAAGTAAGAACAGCATAAAACATTTATTATTTGCTATAATTATTATTCTTATTATTATTATCCTCCAGTATTTAAATCAACCTACCCCGATTGAGTGTATGGTCTTTGCAGCACTATATGATTATAGAATTTCATGTCCCAAGCTTAGATTAGACTTAGAGAACACATATTAATATTTATTCAGTATTTTATATAATTTTCTATAATTAATTACATTTGGTAAGAAACATTACATTAGAAAATATATCTGTAAAGTATATTAAGAGTAGTAGCACACAGAAATACTGAAATGCCCTGAGAAAATTATTCATTTAAAATTTTACAAATTATTAAAGTATAAAATAGCATTTATATTTATTTGATGCAGAAGTAGAATATATATATTGCAGGTTAGTTTGACGAATGTGCATCCACATACAACATATAATATATATTGAGGCATGTGTCTCATGGCATAGTGTGTGTGCATATATATATATATATATATTGTAACCTTGCTTAAAGAAAATCTCTGAACTAAAGAATCTGGCTAACTGGGATATAATTATATTATACTACACTCAAGTAACATAAAGAATGACTATTAAAAAAATAATACCATTCAGACTAGCTCAAGATACATTACGAATATATAACATCTATTAAAATTAATATAATAAACTTAATTAAGTTCACAATAAATAATTAAGGTTCTAACTAGAATACTCAACTCAATCATTTTATTAATAAATTTAATTTATAACTAGCTCATTATTATAAAATATATGGTTCAATTAAAAATAACAACTACAATTATAAAACTTTTCACGACACATTCAGCAAGGTACAATGGCTTAAACATTGAGAATCCATCCCTAAAGATAAATTCCCAATGGCATAAGAATATTATCCCACCAAATTCACATAAGAATACTACTACTTAATACTCTCATGTCTTTAGACAGACATATAATAATCCTAACATAAAAGACATAAATTTATTACAGAAATAATAAATTGATTACTATTCCTTTAATAAAAAATACTGATTGAAAATTTAACATCACCTGATAATTCTTACTCATCATCTTTCAATACAAGTTCTACAATTCTTTTTAAAAATAATCTCAGGTTCATTTCTGACACTAATAACAGAAATAAATTAATTAAGACCCTGTAGTTAAATATGATGAGGGACTTGACATGATATCTACCTTACAACAATTACAACAATAAGCAACTAAGATAATTTAATGACTCTTAATATTAAATCTATTTAATAATCAGTGTTAAGCAGTAAAACATAAATAAAATAATAAAATTTTAAGTAAACATTGTACAATATTTCCTTATTTTATGTGGCATTCTTAAAATATAATATATTTGAATATAGTGGCAATATCTAATATCCCAAATTAATGTTGGATCATTTTATATAATCACCAATGATCATATCTTCTACAATAATAATTATATACTTTATTTCTCAATAGAAATAATAGTTATTCCAATTTTTGCGAATCATGTGCAAAATAATTAATGTTCAAAACCATTAATTTCTATGGATCATGCATGTAAAATGAAATATCAATAACACAGAGACAAATCAAAACTCAACTAGAATGTCAATTTTAAAAGCAATTAACGATTTATTATGATTAAACCACATTATAACTATACAATAAAGTTATAAAATAAAAATATTTACAAAAGAAAAACAGTAACATAAAAATTGGCATTATCTAAAATTAAAATATTTATACTACAAATTTTTACAAGTAAATAACAAAAAATAAAATAAGATAGCCTTCACTCTGGCCACTTCAAATAAAATAAACCTTGCAACAATAGTGACAATATATTATCCATATTTGACAAAAACAATAATATTCTTGTGAGAAATAATAAAATAAATCTCCCAATTTCTAATAAAAAAACTTAATGATACATTTATACTATCATAAAAGTATAATTATTATTTTGTACTTCTTAAATATAAATTTAGACCTAAAATATACCTATCTAAACTCACATATAATAAGATATTTTCAAAATTATTAAATTATTTCCTTTGCAATTCAGCAAAGCATCATTTTGATATTTTAATACTTACTGATACTTTAATATCAAAGTTTAAATAAAGAAATTACGAATACCGCCCTTAAATTAACTATTTTAAAAAAAAATTTTGAATATAATTGCATAAGTTTTCTATTTTAAATAGGTTTTCTTTATAGCAAAATTTAAAAAAAAACTATTAATAAATTACATTGCCTGATTTTTGCATTTCCTTTTATTTTTACAATTTTACATTAATCATAGCATTCAAATCATTCTTCATTATTCTTGCTTTCATTCCCATTCAAATATGCATTTATTTTAAGCTAAAAGATCTCTAATATTTGTGGGAATATTAATCATTCCTCTCGTATTTTATATACTATGCCAAACATCAAATATTTCAATATCATTTGTGATAAAAAAAATTATATGCCTCATCTTGCCTTCTCATAAATTATCAAGTTTAGCCATTACTTTACCATCTTATAAAACTATCTTCTATGATGTGATTCTAGCATATGGAATAATAAAGATAATAACTCAAATGAGTAAAAAAATATTTATCATGGATACGGTACAAAAAATAATAGGTCCATATTTGTCAGACATCTAAAATTCATGCCATGGCTTTATTCTAGCCCTTATTGATTACAAGGGGAATGCAACAGTCCATGGAAAATAATATACAGCCCTTTGTTACCTGTATATTTAACAAATTAAAAGTGTGAAAATACAGCTCACACATAAGTTTTTCAACATATCCCTAAACACCTAGGATTTCATATAACAATTACTCTCCTGATCACCATCCTATATCTTCCACAATAAATAACTCTATTAACATCATAAAAATATACAAGCCTCATTCTAAAATAATTTCCAAGCAACATTACTAAAAAAAAACAACAACAGAGATCTAAATTCATTTCAATATGGTTTTAAAAGTTTTCGAGCACAAATGATCTTGATCTAACATACATAGAATTTATACATTTATTTATGGTTGTTTTCTCTTAGAGTGTTGAAACCGCTTGGGGATATAATTTCTATGCAAATGCACAGAAATATGCCATTTAAGTGGCTGTGCCGCTATATAATGTTCTATTCCAATGGTTAAGCATAGAAATAGTCTGTTTATTTGTCTGCAGCACCTATTTCTATGCTACAGCCCAGAAATACAATGTTTATTCTGCCGCAGAGGATGCTGCCACTTATGGTGAACTTTGTGTTACGCAATTTATATCAACACATCCCATTATTAAATTTAGCTACGGTATCTATTTCACTGTTATAGCACAGATAATAGGACGTATTATTCTGCCGCAATTTATGTGAACACATCCCATCCTTAAATTTAGCTACGGTATCTATTTCTATGCTATAGCACAGATAATAGGACGTTTATTCTGCCACAGAGAACACTGACACCGTGAACTTTGTGTTATGCAATTTATATGAACACATCCCATTTTTAAATTTAGCTACGGTATCTATTTCTGTGCTATAGCACAGATAATAGGACGTATTATTCTACCGCAATTTATATGAACACATCCCCCATTATTAAATTTAGCTACGGTATCTATTTCTATGCTATAGCACAGATAATAGGATGTTTATTCTGCCACAGAGGACACCGCCACTTACCGTGAACTTTGTGTTACACAATGTATATGAACACATCCCATTATTAAATTTAGCTACGGTATCTATTTCTATGCTATAGCACAGATAATAGGACGTATTATTCTACCACAGATAATAGGACGTATTATTCTATCGCAATTTATACGAACACAGCCCCCAATATTAAATTTAGCTATGGTATCTATTTCTATGCTATAACACAGATAAGAGAACATATTATTCTCTGCAGTTTATATAAACAATCCCATTATTAACATTTCGGATACCAGGTATTTATAGCACAAAAATAGAATGATTTATTCTGCTGCTTTTGCAGTGAACTTTGTGTTACGCAGTTTCTACGAATAATCCCATTTTAAATTTCGCTACGGTAATTTTGTGAGGGTGTCTGTAATTGAGACTGTCAAGTTTTCAAATTCGCACGCTCAAGTCATTATTTTCCAAATCCAATGATGTAGTATGAGGTAATAACAAATGTGAAAACTTTCCCCACTTCTCTAGACAAGGGTGACACTTTAATCAATTGTCAAAAGAGAGATGTAAGCATGATTTTTACAAAATCACACTAAAATTCAGACCAATCGAAAATACCAGCTTTATTTTTGGCTACGATGTTGTTTTGAATAAATTCTTTCTTTTTATTCTTATTAAAATTACAAATTATATTTGCGTGGTTCATGATATTGTTTTGGGGAAACTATTTTCTTTTTATTCTTGTTAAAATTAACAATTTTATTTGACTGGCCACGAAGTTTTTGTATTGGAGAAATTATTTATTAGCAGATGGTTGTTAAGCCTGAGGAGGGTTGATCCTGCAGAAACATCAGGATTAAAAATGTAGTATGCATCCCAAAGCTTGATTTTCATTGAGTATGATTTGTTAGGAAGCATAGTATGTTTGGAGATAAGACATGCGAGGGTTGCCAGCCAATCGGTCCTAATGGGGGAAGGCTTATCTGTGGGAGTGACCTCTCTGAAGGGTGAATAGTTGGGATACCGCAGACCCATTCTGTAGAAAGAATTGTAGGAACGTTGAAATATAAACTATGGAATGTAGGGATAATCCATTGAGTTTTGGGTGTTTCTGTAGATTTCTCAAGCTTATGGTTGCACCTTTCCCCCCCTCTAATCAGATCAGTGCACATCTTGTGTATCATCCTGATGAAGACTTTGGTAAAATTGACTACTGGGGTGAAATGAGATATTCTAGGGAATATTAGTATATTGATAAGGGAGGACTTGGCAAACATGGACATATAAACTTTGGATAGAGAGGATGTGATTCTCTGTGTGGATTGAAGTAGCTTTCCTTGGATAGATCTCATGGCAAAAGCGGATTCAAATATAGGGAAGCCCAAGAAGTTCTGAGGCTTTGCTGCAAATGATCTTGGAATAGTCTTACCTGAGGATATATACCAGGCAGATGACTTGGTCATATTAAACTGGAGGCCAGATTGATCAGAGAATTCTTTAAGTATTGATAAAAGTCTGGGAATTAATTTTTTTGATGGAAGGAAAACGACCAAGTCATCCATATAGGTGATGTGATGAATTGATGTGTTTAAAATTGGGATATAAATGCCAGGAAGAGATCTCTCAATTTGAAGCAGAGGGTTGAGGTAAGTGATGAAAAACAGGGCGCTCAGAGGAGAGCCCTGTGGAGTGGAGGATATGGTGTAGAACGGGGAAAAAAGCTTCCCATTCAGTGAGACGCTCACTTCACGATTGTAGAGAAGATTTCTAATAATGTTTATGATTCCAGTAGAAATATCATTTTCACCAAGTAAGTTTAAAAGGGTATTGAGTTAGATAGAATCAAAGGCAGCTGCAATGTCAAGCTGCACAACCACTGGTCTCGATTGCCTGGAGGATCTGATCTGATCAGTAATGATTTTAAAAAGATTGATAGCATTTGCGGTTGAGCTGCCCTTTTTCACAAACTGATATTGTGAAATAAGGGAAAGAATCTTGTTTTGAATTTTGTCCTTGATAATAGATTCAATGACCTTGACCATCAGTGGTGTCATAGAGATGAGCCGCAGATTCTCCAGCAGAGAAGGAATTATGTTGCACTTTAGAAATGGCACCATTGCTATGGGATAAAGACCACCGATATCACAGACACCGGAAGGTGATTAATTAAGTTGTACATGATTGGAACCGAGAATTTAGACAGGTGTAATAGTAGGAAACGGGGAATTGCATGGAGACCCGGATAGGTCCTTTCAGGCATCGAGGTTAATTTAGAACATCTCCCTCCGAAATGCCATGATCAGAGGGTGAAGAATCCCAAGTTGAGTCCTGTTTGGAGTCAGGTGCATGGGTGGAAAACTTCCTGAAGAATGAAAAAAATTTTAGAAGCATGTGAGTGGGTTTCTTGTCTCTATGGCCCAGAGCCCACCTAATGTAGCCCCTGGACCAATTGTGGGGCTGACTCAAGAAAATTTTTGACTTTTTGGTAGAGATACTCTGCCAAAATCAACTGTTTATTTTTGTATTGGGATTTCAGGTTGATAATGGATTCTATAGGGATTGTATCAAGAGGAAGATTTTTAAGGGTGTTGTTGAGTGACTCAAGTTCCATCAGGAGTGAAGATGGCCCTTTATTATGTAATGTATAGTTTGAGATCAATGACATTAAAATGTGGATGAAGGCAAACCAGGCATCGACCGGTGGCAAAGACAGGATATGAATTTTGTGAAAAAATATATGTATGCCTCAGAGACGATGGCTTCAGGTGATGTGAACTTGAGAAGGATTCTCGTGGTTGTGCTCAGACCTGGAATATTGCATGACTCAAGATTTAAAGATAGTTTAATGGATAGTGCCAAGTGGTCGGAAAAGGCTATGGGTTGGAGTGAGGGGTCAATCAGAAAATGTAGATCAGGTGTATAGTAGCTTAGGTCTATGAGAGGTACACCTTCTTGTATAGAAGGAGAAGGCATTCGGAGGAAAGAAGCCATATCCAATCATGAATCCGGTATTAAGACGATGTATACATTTGGCTGTAAATTCCTGGTAGGAGGTGTTAAAGTCCCCAAGGAAAATCGTCGGATAAGGGTTGGAAGCAATTGTAATATGTTAATCTGTTGGATTATCTGTTGAATTAGTAATTCATTTCGGTAGAGATACATATAAATTATGTTTAGAGTGAAGGCTTTACTTTGCAGTTAAAATCTCTAATTTAAAAGTAAAGCAAGTAAATAAGTTTTTTCTTGAATTATACATCTAAAAACAAAGGATTGATTGATAAACAATTTTATTTTGAAATTAAATTAACTCAGAAAATCTTATTGTAAACAAAAAACAAAAAGCCAAAAAAATTTTTTTTTTTGGAAAAAGACTTTCCAAACTAGATCTAATAAGTCAAGCGTTGTTAGCTGAGAGGTCATCGCAGCCACCTTGCAAGCAAGTAGTTGGTTGCAGACGGTTGTGGGTTCGCCTCCCGGCCGATGCTATGACATATGAAAAAAAAAATTAGATCTAATAAGCGATGTTTCTTTTTTTGGAAAAAGGAAAAAACTTTTATTTACAATTAAGAATAATGAACCAATAACTTACCTTAGTAAGATGGTAATATATATACACAAGTGTGTGAATTTTATATATATTTTCAATGTGGAATTAATTGTGTCTTGAGAAAATATAATATTTTATTAAGTTTATTATTTTTGATAAATGAAATATTATAAGTATAAATGTCAGTGTTTGTACACATTTGAGCATAAACCCACATATATGTTAAATTAATCATTTATATATTGTTAAAAATGAATAGCTTTCTGCAGCATGTCTTCTGTGCTTATCTATATAGATAGATGTCATGTAAACATCTATAAATCTCTGCAAATTGTTAAATTAATTACTATGAATTTTATTTATAGGTTTATAACAATTCAAATATGTTCATTTTATATTACACAGGCACAAATAGGTGTGTTTTATGTAAACTTGTTGAGATA
This sequence comes from Epiperipatus broadwayi, assembly GCA_028023455.1. Lineage (NCBI taxonomy): Eukaryota > Metazoa > Onychophora > Udeonychophora > Euonychophora > Peripatidae > Epiperipatus > Epiperipatus broadwayi. Next base: position 11,538,829 of record JAQFVV010006201.1, read on the forward strand.
TATCTAAATTATAATGTAATAATAGTGGAGATTTTTTTTGTATTTTAATCAAAATGCTTAATTTATATTTATAAATATATTCTATCAACCTTAATTTGATTTTAATTTAATTGTTATTAATAAATTGATATTTCATTAATAAAGTTATTCCAGCAAATTTATTCAATTCTAAAATAGTTTTAGAATATTATATGTTTATATTATATCTTTTGCCATAATAAGTTACAGATATTTTGCTCACTGAGCTGAATTTGGGCATAATGGTCTGTTATATAGAAAAAGTTTATATTTAGTGTTTTTGGACATCCATATAATCATGGATTGGTGCAAACGCATATCCTTTAAAGTCTATGCACTACATTAAATTTTATTTTATTAATTAGAAATTTAAGTTTATAGTTGGCCAGTAGTCTATTGATACTAAGTAATCAGAGCATTGATAATGATTAAGATGTTTTAATATCTCGGCATTATTTTTTATTGATGTATTCTAATGGATTAGCCCTTAAATCTGTGCATCCAAATTATTGCATTGTATAGCTGCCCTAAGTTTGACAGTGGCTAAATAATTAATCTGGTGTATAGGGGACCATTTTCAAATTCAGTCACAAGAATAAACTGTTGATTTTTTTTAATATTTTGTAATGCTGATGATGTTTATGTGAACTTATAGTTGGTTCTATGTTGATTTCTCATTTATTCATGCTCATTCCTTTTATGTTTAATATTTAATTCTGTAGTAACTGGGATTGATGATGATGAGTGCCATCACCCTTGGTTCATCCCTGACTTTGTACCATTACAATATAAATATATTGTACCAGTCGAAAAACCCACCAAAAGAACTGCAAGTTGGATCCAAACTCAGCTGAACCAAAACTGAATTTTCAAACCCAACTCAACAGCTCAGATTAGTAGAAATCTAAATCGACGGCACAGTGCTATGCACCAAGAAACTAGCTCAACGGTTGGTGAGGATCAGAGACCCCTGAACTGACATTAATATCTGATAATAAACTAACTAAAACAATTTTAAATCAAATCATATGTTCGGGTTGCCAACACAGACAGCGAGCATTAACATTAAAATAATTATGAATAAAAAGACTTAAAAAACCAAGTGTGTTTAGAAAATATTTAATAATAATAGTCTGTTTTGTTTGAATTTTAAATAATGATTATATTAATTAATTCTAGTCCTTAAACAGTTTATTGATTATGATAATAGTGGCGGTCCTTATTATATGCCAATGAGTAGTACGCAATATTGGAATTCTATGTCTATGCCCCCAACAAGAAAATAAAGGCAGATAAAGGTATTCATTAGTAAAGGAAATTATTACTCTAATTTTATATGAACGAATGTGATATTTATTTTCACATTCGCAAATCCATTCATGAAGAGCAAGATATGTATTTTAGTGCATAACTTTAATCTTGATTGGAAAACTTATTTAATGAAATATAACTGAGAATTTGTTCGACTTTAATTGAAATCACTTCATCATGAATTACGAGCATCGGAGCGGGCTTTACTGGAACAGAGATAACGGTGCTGACGAATTATGAGCTATAAAGTGAAATTGAAAGACGATGGCTAGTCGATAATCGAAGTCCTATGGCGACTTGCATCTGACAAGTCTTATGCCCTTTGACTAATATGAATTGGAGAGGAAGTACTTTCTTCCTCGATAATTTAAAATAACAGAAATATTATCACCGACCAGCCTAACGGAGCGGAAGATTGCCCTACGTCAGCAACGTTGAAGATGATGACTTACTAGTCACCGTTTGAAAACTAAAACCCAATTATAGAATGCTCTACGTGATGACTTGATCAAATGAATTAAAGTCAAACAAGCTTTTAACTAACATTATTTTAAAGTATTTGTAAATCATATTAATTATGCCCCAATCATCGTGCCCTTCCTGAATCTCAATAGAAAATAACAAAGTTGAATTAGAATATATTTATTCGATTCCTTTATCGGCCCTTTGCAAAAAACATTTTAAGATTATATTTGAATAATAAATAAATATTAGTGAAACGAGAAAATAGCAGTGGCATAGATTAAAAATGGAGCTAATAATTTATTATTAGCCAATGATAAAAATAGTAAACATATAATAATTTCTTTCGACTCGAAGATTGATAGAACTTATAAATTTAGTTCTAATGGGCGAGAACTACTATTAGAATTAATATTATATTTTCTACGTAAGGCAAATAGAACAAAGGAGTTTATCGAGTCGAAAGATTATTGGCATATAATTAAAGTAACAACATTAATAAATTACACAAATATATATATAATAAATGAACCGCCAAGTAAGAAAAGAGAAAGTGAGAGACTAGAAGTTGAGAGAATTACGATATAATAGCATAAATAAAAGTAAGTTTACACAGAGATTATTACACAGAGATTATGACATTTATAGAATGAAAAAAGCTCTTAAAGGGAGTGCAAAGTAAAGTTCGGAACCGGCCAGAAAGTTTAAGGTTCATTATGGAAATATATTACCCATTTCTTCCGGGCTGGATCTTTAAGTTACACATCCAGGTGAGGAAAACGTAGGCACCATTTGATTGATTACTTGAACAGCATTTTATTGATTTTCATTATTTAGCAGCATGATTGGTCCGGAAAAGATTCAGCAGCTCCATTGAAGATTTTCAGGGGACTTCAGGAACCGATAGCCAGATTCCTGATGTTTAGCCCCTTACCATGATCGAAACACTATTTAAAACGCACAGAGTTTACTGCACTTCTCTACAACAAAGATGGCTTCTTTTTCCAAACTTTTCAGAGTTATATATCTGTCCTCTGATGCCTTCAGGCTAGCGCTTCTTTCATTATCAATGTTTTTAGATTTACTGGTTGCTTTTAGATACATTCCTTCGATAAGGCTTTCAAACGCATTAACTTGAATTCATTTTCTAATTACAAAATGAATTCTTAAAATCAGAAAATGATTTTAATTAGGAAATCCTTATCTTTTTTTCTAATTAATAAAACTTTAGCTGTTGTTTTTGGAAAGGGAAAATCTGAAAGTTTATCGAAAGAATGCAGCTTTTAATCAATAAAATTTTAACAAATTATTTAAAAATAAAATCAAACATTCCCGACGCAATGAAACTTTTAAACAATTATATATATTTAAATATTTACAAATATATACACACAATCCATGCAGTTATAATATATAAATTCACGAATAATTCTATCATGAATTTATTAATAGAATTGATCAATTTAAATCTGAAACTAATTAATTTTAATACGCATTTATGAAATGTTATTCTTTATGGAAATTAGCGTGTATTGAACATATAAAGCCCCATTGCATCGGAAATTTAAGGTTAGTACTAGGGTTTGAAGTGGGCTTATGGCTATATGTCATGAAGCTAGGATCGAACTCAGATCCGACTGCTTCAATATATTCCATACTAATAACCTACAATATCAATTTAAATTAGCAATTTTTTATTTGAAGCATCCAAATATGTGAAAATAAAATTGGTAATTTAAATTGACACCAATTTGTTCAGATATATAAAAACAAGTATTACAATGGGTATGAAATAGAAGATTAAAGCCATATGAATAAGACTGGTTTACTCAAAACTTATATCATAGGAGATATAAAATCTTTCTGGTGCCTTTCATTATTTGTTTCTAAAAGTAAGTTTGTTTAAATCCTAATAAAAATATATATTTGTTTCAACTTGTGCATATATAAAATGAAATGAAAATTTGTATATAAAAAATATTAAGAAGTTTAATAATTTCATATTTGAATTCAGAACATTATATATAAATGTTGAATATTAATGAATACCAATACAATTATATTAATATCTAAAAATCCAACTACTTTAAAGATGAACCCAAAAATATAAATTGGTATTAATTCTTTTAAATAAATAAGTATAATAGTGTTAGAACAATGGTATATGTAGAAAATTACAGATAAATAAGAATGATTTAGTTAAAATATATATTATGGAGGCTGATTGCATGACTTCCATTATTTGTTTTTAAGAATAAAGCTGACTTTGTTTTGATAATTTAAAAATACTATTAACCTAATATTATCCATTCTTAAGTTTCCTGCAGTAATGACTGACAGATTAAAAGAACATAGTAATATATCAATAATGTAATTCTTATTCTTTCACTATAAACCTCCCTCGCTGAAAAACATAAATATTAATTATTTATTGTATATAAGATACAGCATACACATTTTTATATCAATTTAAGCATATTATTGTAAATTCTTTATATAAATATTGAATAATAACAATATTGTAACTATTTCTTTTAATATCCATTTAATAAACATTCATGATACATTCTATACATAAACAATCAATATATGTAATAAATCTTTCATAATAAATGTTTTTATTTACTATGCACTAAAAGAAAACCAAAAAATAATTTTCTTTAATTACAATTAACGTTTTTATATTTAACTTGAAATAAAAGTTTGAGATACACAGAAATTACTTAATTCAAGCACTTTTTACAACAAAGTGAAATTACTTAATTCAAGCACTTTTTACAACAAAGTGATTGAATTAATTAATTTTTGAACACAACATGCTTTTATTTCAAATTTAACTTAAAACCCCCAATTGTGATTGAAGAAAACTATTATTTTTGACCTTTTAGTATATAGAAAATAATAGCATTTATTATAAAATATTTTGTATTAAAATAATTTAAAATAAAAAAATTCATCCAACATTACAATACTATCTAAAAAAATTAAACTTTACTAAAATCCTTCTGTAACTATGGTTTCATCTATTAACAAATAGACCTATTTTTTAACAGATGAAACCATGGTTGTGAAAGAATTTTAGTAAAGTTTAGTTTACTTGGCTAGTATTGTACTGTTATATAAATTTTTATTTTCTTTATTATTACTAGTATAGCATTAGGCAGTATTAGGATATTTTTTGTAATCATTTTCATTTAAAATAAAGAATAAAAGTGATGTCACAGCCATATATTTTAATGGAAATTTGGGGTCCATTAAAAATCAATTCCAATATTATTTTGAATATGAAAAAAACATTTAAAAAACTAAATTTTACAATCAAGAAGAAATAAAATTTCATCCATTTTAAAAGATGAACCTTTTATACGCAATTGAAAAAAGAATTTATTTTTATTTTAAATAAAAAAACATTTAAAACATTGCTCCCGCATGTATATCAATGAAAAATTATGAAACTGATATCATCATCATGTGTGAAATTTGGTCCACAACATATTTACAGTAAACAAATCAGGGACCAATCTGAAATATTTCATCATATTGCACTGCCATTGATTTCTAACATATATACAAAATATATCCTAAACAAACAAACAGTTTCTAAGTTAAATAAAAGGCTTTAAAAAAACAGTATATTAATCCACCCCCCCCCCCTAATTGTATTTCTTCACCTTTTTTTTTGTTTTGCAAATGCACATAAACTTATTGTGATTTTTTTCCTTAATTTTTTCACAAAAAGTTTTATAAAAGTTAAACAATTCAACATATCTTTATTTTAATTGCTGTAGAATTGACTACAATAAATGTTTATAAAAACTGGTAATCACCATTTTCAATAGCATTTTTTTGGAAGAAAAAAATAAGTAAATTCATAAATTCATAGAGCATTTGTTAAACTATGTAAATGAAAATAGATTCAAGGTCTTCCTATCTACTATGTTTATCAGTTTACAGGTATTAGTCAATTGTAATTTTTTTTTTTAATTTTTATTTAAATGTATATGCATGGGCAGTTTCTTAATTGTATAAACATGATTTATATAAATCTGAACTTATGTAAAAAAAATAATTGATATATATTCAAAGAGAGAAGGAAAAAAACTATACAAAATATTTAAAATACATCATACCATTAGAGTTGAATAACAATTCAATTAACCAATATGAAAGAAATAAAAAAATACATTTTATTAGTGACAAATTAATTACTTCTTATATCATCTTTTAAATGAATGAAAAAAATATCTTTCTATCATTCATTAGCAGAAAAGTAATTTTACTTTTTCATCACAATGTTTAAATTCAAATTACAATTTAGCTTAGTTGTAGAAATAGGATGAGATGGAGAGTATTTTTTTATAATAATTAGGAATAAATATATTTTATTTCTTGTCCCACTATTAAAAATTGAATAACAAATCAAATTAATAGAAAAAAATAACTTTCTGGTATTCATTACTACTAGAATAAACTTTACCAATTATAAAATTGTTAATTATGTAGCACTGATTATTTTAAATCTCATTATTATTTTCAACATAGTTATGATCTTTAAGTCTGATCATTCAAAGATATATAATTTAATAAGTACATCACAGCAAAAGTTTACAATTTTTATTTTCCATTTACACTTAAGCATGTTGTCAAAAAATTCTTATTTAAATAAGAGACTGCATGTATATTGTGTTTCTTATTATTTAAATGTGTATGCATTTAAGAATAAATTTAAAATATTTCAATATTAAAAATCATAACTCATTTAAAAACAATAAGGTCTAACTATTAAAAAAATGTGCAAGTCTTCTCATAATTTTTTGCAGGTTAAAGGAGTTACTAAAATAATAGTTGCAGTATTAATACTATTGTATCATAAATGGATTGTAGAGATTACATATATTTATATACATTATTTAAAACAAATTCTTCAAATTGTTAAGAGTTGCATATGCTTAAATTAAGTCAATAATCAAATAAATTAAGCTACTTTAATTAAGCTTGTTATTTTTCTAGAGCAGTTTTGTTTTGTTGACAATTATTAGTTAATCTTCTGACAAGATAAGAGCTTACAAAAAAATTCATTAAATAATTACAATTACCAGCTATGAAAATAAACAACTCTGCATTAGATTACTGCACTATTTAAATATGTTGTTAGATAATGGGGTAATCCACAATAAAACTTGAAATTAGTAAGCTATACTTTGTTTGTTTGTTTTTAAAAAAAAAAAAAAAACGGTAGAAATATTACTCAAAACACAAAAATTAATTATAACAAATTTTAAAATAGCATTAAAACTTATTACTCAAAACACAAAAATTAATTATAACAAATTTTAAAATAGCATTAAAACTTACCAGCCTCAGTTCTATCCATTCATCATGATCATAATATAGTGTGCCATCAAACTCACTTGTTAGCTGAGAGGGATCAATGATTTTGCACAATGTCTCCACGGAAATCATAGATGTCTATAAATATATATATGATTGTTTTAGAATTACATAAATGGTATGATGAAAATATTTTTACATAGTTGCTTATAGAATTACATGTACAATATAATAAATTTTTTTTACTTATATGCATATATATATTGTACCCTTACTTAAAGGAAAATCATTGAACAAAAAAATCCGACTAACTAAGATAACAATATTAAACTTCAATTGGACTACCTAAACAACGATTATTAAAAATAATACTGTTTTGACTAGCTCAAAATACATTACTAAGATACAACATCTAATAAAACAATATTTTTCATTACTTAAATTTAAGAAAACTTATTATAATAAAATATAATAGCACTTAGGTTCATAATAAATTATTAGGATTCCAACTATAATATTCAATCTATTTATTCACTAATAAATCTAATTTATAACTAGCTTAATATTATCATCAAATAAGTTTCTATCAAAATAACAAATATATCTATAAAAACTCTTAACATGAGATGTTCAGTAAGGTACACTGACGAGAATACATCCCAAAAGATACATTTCCAATGGCATATGAATATTACCTCACCAAATTCACATAATACAACTGTCATGTAATACTCTCATGAGTTTAAAACACACATTTAATAATCCTAAAATATAATTTTGTAAAATTTATTACAGAAGTAACAATAAACTAATTAATATTACTTTAATAAAATACTAACTAATATCTTTACTCATCATTTTTCAATAAAAAATTTGTAATCCTTCAAAAATAATATTCATCATCATCTCAGGTTCATTCCTAACAAACTAATAATAAAATGAATTGACTAATTAACATCTTGTAGTTAAATATGATGAGGGATTTTACGTGAAATCTAACTACTCTTATAAAATAAATACAATAATAAACAACTAAATAATTTAATAACTCTCAATATTAAATCTACTTAATTAAAATTTAGTAATAAAAAATAAAAAAATAATATAATAACGTTTTAAGTAAACATTGTACAATCTTTCTTTGTTTAATGTGGCATTCTTTAAAAATATATAATGTATTTTAATATTGTGGCAATTTCAAGTATACCTCTCATTGATGTTGTATCAGTTTAAAATAATTAATAATGATCATATCTTCTATGATGATGATGATAATAATAATAATAATAATAATAATAATAATAATAATAATAATAATAATAATAATAATAATAATAATAATAATAATAATAATAATAATAATAATAATAATAATAATAATAATAATAATAATAATAATAATAATAATAATAATAATAATAATAATAATAATAATAATAATAATAATAATAATAATAATAATAATAATAATAATAATAATAATAATAATAATAATAATAATAATAATAATAATAATAATAATAATAATAATAATAATAATAATAATAATAATAATAATAATAATAATAATAATAATAATAATAATAATAATAATAATAATAATAATAATAATAATAATAATAATAATAATAATAATAATAATAATAATAATAATAATAATAATAATAATAATAATAATAATAATAATAATAATAATAATAATAATAATAATAATAATAATAATAATAATAATATACTTGGTAACTTAATCAAATAATAGAAATAATATCTAAGTAATCTTAAGGATCATATGCTAAGTAAGTAATATTTTAAATTATTAATTTCTGTGGATCATGCATGTAAAATGAAAAATCAAATAAACAACACACAGATAAATCACATGACTAAATGTAATTTTAAAAAACAGTTCCCAAATTTATTTATAAATTAACAATAGATTTATAACATAATATAATAATAAATAATATTTACTAAATAAATAAAGAAGAATTAACATTATTTAACATAAAAAATATATATTTACAATAAATCTGACCCATAAATACAAGAACTAAAATAAGAATAGCCTTCCCTCTGGCCATTTCAAAATAAAATAAAAATGAAACTTACAACAGTAATAATAATATTTAATCTTCATTCAGTAAAATAGTATTCTATTATTTGTATTGGGAATAGTTAGAATAAATTTCCTTTTTAAAAAAAAAAAAAAAAAACTTAGTATTTTACTTATTCTACTATAGAATGTATTTATGATGTAAACACATCAATGCAAGTTTATATTTTAAAATACATTTCTTAAAATCCAAATAAAATATTAAAAGAAAAATTATTTTTAAAAAAATCTTTCTTTGCAGTTTATCATTCTAATATTTGGTTATAAGAAAATTTTCAAAAAAAAAAAATATCTCCCTCTATAAAATTGATTAACTATTATGCAAAAAATATTCAAAAGGTAATTTTATAAATTTTTGTGAATTGACTAGGTTTAAATTATTTATAATAAAATTTCTAAAAACTATCCATACATTATATTGCTTGACATTTGTATTACTGTCATTTTATACTCTTACATTCATTATATCATTCAAAATCATTTTCACTATTCTCACTTTCATTCCATTTGAATATGCATCTGATTGAGCTAAGTGATCTCTAATATTTCTATGAGCATTAATTCTTCTTCTCTTGTATTACATACTATGGAAATCATTAAACATCTCAACACCATTTGCGAAAAAAATTCCTATGTACTTCATCTTGCCCTCTCACAAAATTATTTACTTCAAACGGTTTAATCATTATTTTTCCAACTTATAAAACTATCTTCTATGATGATACCTGTGGTGATAGATAGTGATTAAAGTGTAGGGTATTGAATAATAACAAGAATGACTCAAAAAGTAAGATAATATCATCATGGATACAGTGCAAATTATAAGAGTAGGTCTGTATTCATTGGGCACCTAAGATTCAAGTCATGGCTCTATTATAGCACTTATTGACAATAAGGAAATACAACTGTTCATGGAAAGAAAATATACAGCCCTATGTTATCTGTATATTTTAATAACTTTAAAATATAAAAATATAATTCACATACAACAGTTTTCAACATATCCCTAACACCTAGAATTTTATAAGAATATTATTATTCTGCTGACCACCATCCAATATTTTCCACACTGAATAACTCATTCAACATCATAAAATATACCAACAGCATTCTAAAATAACTTCAATAACACAATACTAAAGAAAACAACAAAGATCTAAACTCATTTCAAGATGTTTTTAAAAGTTTTCATGCACAAATGATCTTGATAAACATAAATCAGTACTATACCTTTTATTTATTTGTTATGATATAATTTAGAGATCAATATTATGTCTTCTGTATTTCAATAGATATGATTCACAAAATAACATATTAATAATTTAATGATGCTATATAATTTACGCAAATCCAAGCATTCACATAAAAATAAACATTTAAAATATCCTTAGATGTTTTCCAAACATTTGTCAGCATTTATCAATTCTTTCATAAAATAGACACGATAATTTTATCAAAGTTTCATTCCACTGTTTAACATTAAATTCAAGCAATGTGAAATTTTGATCTTAAATACTAATTAGGATACACCTTTTCTTAAATAAAATAGAAGAAACAAATTGTTAAGCAAAAATGTAATCTAAATAACAATAAAAATTACCAATGATCTCATTATAATGTTAGATCATTTACGACAATCCACTTCTTAAAACCATACATTCAAAGAAAACCCTCATTCAGAAAATTACTTTCTGGATACCCATCTGATTTTAAGCATAATAATAAAGGTAATCTATTTTAAAATTATATAATAACAATAAATTAGTTTTAAAATAAATAACTGTAATTTTTTTAAATACTAATGTTAAAATTTAACATTAAAAAAATAATAATTATCATAATAATAAAGTTTAAAGTTACAAAAGGATTTTTTCTCCTTGCTCGTCAGGCAGCTCGTTCCATTGCCTAGCTACAGTTGAACAGCATTATGCACAATTATATCTTTATCTTGGTACCATATGAAGAAATGTACAAATAACAGCATTAAAATCCAGTAAAATCCAAGAAAAATATTAATAATCCCAAAGAAATAAATGTTCATTCCAATTTTTTTTTTCTGGATATTTATTCAGGCATATAATATCTTCTTTACATAATTTATGGATCCATTTATGAAAATATTTCGTATGTACGTTTTTGGCTGTTGTGTAGAACAAATATATTTAATAAATATAAGATTTGCATTTTCCTCAGTAAAAATATCAGCAGCAGACATTATAATATAAATTATTTATTTAATATATTTATCAGCAGACATATAATTAAGAATTAAAATGAATTTTCTTTCTTTTAAGAAAAATACGATTTTTCTTTTTTTTTATCCTTTTAAAATATATATCCTTTCACTAAATATTTTTCTTTTCAAGGTAAAAGAAAAGGACAGTTATATCATTCAGGCATTTATTTACAGGTATAATTTTAACCCTTTTAAAAGACAAATCTGATTTCATTATTTCCAGATAAATTATGTTAAAATATAATTTATTGGTTGATTTTGTCAATACCAAATTCTTTAAAAGGCATAAAAGACATTCAAAATCATTTTTTTTAATTTTTCACTAAATACATCATTCTTAAAAACAGAAGTTCATTTTGATTTCTTTAAAGACAAATCAAATATGGTTCTTACTATCAATTATATACTAAAACAGACATTCATTATACCATAAGATATTTTAAGTTCAGTTTTAAAGCACAGATGCAGAATCTTAATTTTCTTCTCTTTTCAAATATAATATTACAAATAAGATTTTTAATGAATATCCAGTTTCTCTTAATTACCTTGAATAAACTAGCTGCATTGCAATATGATAAAGTCATTTGAAATAAATAGTCACTCAATCCAAACATATTATTTATAAAAATTGCTAAGTTCTTACATAAATCCATTCTGGTTTGTTGCAGTAATTGTCCTAATATTTGATATTCATCTTCACAATATTTAAGTAGCCACTATTGCTTTGCATAAAATTATTGAGGTCCTAAATTAAGTTTCAAGTAGAGAAACTGATAGGAAACTTTGATGTTTAGTGATTCATTATTTAAGTAGTTATCCTAATTATATTTTAAAAAAACACTTTCAAGTAAAATAATAATAATTAAAAAAAAATTACTGCTGTTACAGAATAAAATATATAGTTATAAATTTCAAACTAAATCTGTAAAACACTGAAAACCCAATTAACTAATATAAAAAATCTATCTAGACTGCCTTCAATCTCTCTTTCTATACTGGTCTTAATCCAATGATTTCATTGGTCAACACTGTTTGTACAAATTTGTAATTTACATAACTGATTTTTAAAATTAAGTTTTAAAACTATATGAGTCATCAATATTAAATATTATCAAATTATTTAATATCTTAAATATTAGATATTTTTATCTAAAAATTAAATATCATTATTAAAAGTTTTTAATATTTAAATAACATGAAATTGATTTTTTAAAAAATAAAATACTACACTTAACTAAAATAATAATAATTTTATTCATTACTTTTCTAACATTATCTCTAGTCTGAAAATTTGCTACACTTTATTGTATATCAAATTTTGTTAACAAGTTAAAACTAGTTTTATTTCCCTAACTTTCTGAAACCACACACATTCACGCACATCTAACCATATGATACTTCCAGCACCTTTTAATATAATATTAAATTAACTTATCATTCCAAATAATATTTTAAACAAAATTAATTACCTTAAATATATAATATAAAATATTTATTATTTTAATTAAATTATTCTACCATTATAGTATCTTTAAATATAATAAATATTTATATTATCTTTTAAATAATTTATTATATCATTTTATATTTAACTCATTTCAAAATGAGTTCAAACTATCTAATAAATCTTTATAAGCTCCTATCTACTGAGTTTGAACCCTTTCTATTTATAATGTTTAAATTATATACTAGAAAATAACCTAAATTTAATTTTTTTTCCCAACTCTCCCTGACTATCTGTCTGTACCAACTGTAAAGGGTATAATATATATATAAGAATCTCATGATACAATAATTACAAAGTGAATCTTAATTATCTGGGCTGAATAAATTTGAAATTTTTTTTCAACAGTTTGAAGATTTGTCTTTCAGGTAGCTGACCTACAGTCACTCAAGACAACAATCTCATATTAGTTGGTAAATGGAAATAGAACTATTTTTTTGCTAGAAGGTAAAATAAAAATGTAAAACAGCATAAAAACCTTCATCACTTCACAAGTGACAAATCTGAAAACTATTGTTTAGCTTTTACTTTTTTATAAAATATATTATGTCAAATTCATAGACTTTTACATAAAACTGTTAACATGGAACAAATACTCCAAAATAAAAATAAACTGTAACCTTTACAGAATAATGTAAAAGTATATATAAATTATTCACAAAATACTGAACCAGTTACAAAAGATTTAGGACAAATTTAAATTTTAGTGGTTTTCACATAGTATTAGTAATAAAACTATAAATCTAGAAAAAATAATCTGACTTCCACAAGAAAACGTATACTGTTAAAGTTTTTATAAGCCTATTACAGTAAAAAATAATGTAAGCAAATAAACTTCAAAAACTGATATAAAAACAGAAATTAAATGAATATATATATATATATAACTTTCTTCTTAAATGTATTATAATAGAGAGCATAAGGGTTGGTACCATAAAAGAGATAATGAGATGCCAGCCTTAAACATTGCAACCAAATTAAAATGAGACATTATATTAAAAATATATTTAATAAATATATTTATTGATATATATATATTTTCTTATTACTTTAATTGCTTTCTTTATAACAGTATTTTAAATAAGCTTTTCAATAATTTTAAAATTAATATTTTTTTCAAATTTGTTAAAATTGCATTATCTAGATTCTGCTATGAATCATAAACAAATACTGAAGTAAGTTTTTGTAAGCCTACTAAATCATAATATTTAGTATTCTTACAAAAAAAAAGGTTAATATAATTTAACTGATGACTTCTGGTTCAGCATAAAATGTATCTTGGGGGTCATTTGTCTTTTATTGTATCTTTATTTATATGAATTTAAAAAGAATGTGGAAGTATGGAGGTTGTTTAATATATCTATAAAGATATTACACATGGGAAAAATAAAATAAAAATCAGATATATTAATCTTTAAATGAGGTTTAAAGTTTATATCTGTGCTAGAGATAATCTCTAGTTTAGTAAATGATTAGTAATAATTATTATTGTATTTATGTGAGATGGATGGTGCCAAAGTTGTAAGTGGAGTAAGTTTGACAATTGTAAATAAAAATATAACAATTTCAAATAACCATTTTATACAAAATCACTTTTTGATTAAGCTATTGACAAAAAATAGAAGAATGCTCTAAAATTGTATAGGTGAATTAAGAATAACAAATGAAATGATAGCCAATGACAAATTTAAAATTAAATTCTAAAAAAATACTATTCAGGGTAAAAATAAATAAATATTTATACAGAAAATATGGAACAAATTAAGGCAAACTTTTCAGACATGTGGATCAGCACATGAATTCTTTACTTAATATTAAAAGCATTACATTAGTTAGATAGAGTAAAAAAAAAAATCATGTAACATAGCATAGGGCACAAGGATAAGTATTAAGATGTCTGATATAATCAAGTAAATTATATAGCAAGTTTGAACTGTGAATTATAAAAATTGTGATGGTTATTAATATTTATAGGGATAGATATAGTGATTAATAAACACAATAATAATCAAAATATAAGCTTAGCATTAATAAACAACAAATACATAATATTTAAACAACATCTGAGTACACAAATGCAAAACTTTATGCTTGTGTAAGCATAAAGAATGGTGATCATGTAACATCTTAGTAGAAAAAAAATATTGACCATACTTCCTAGTTAGAAGTTGGAAACAGAATAGTAGCCTTCCATATTTACAAGTTCACTGAGTACACTTTCAGTTAACAATAGTTTAAAATAGTATAAAATAAAAGATTTAAAATATTTTAATGTACTGTGTACCAAATTTGAATTCATAAATGTCATGCCCATATTAATCAGCCATTTCCTTGAATCTTCGATAATGACTTTAATCAAATCTGTTTAATAAAAAAAAAAAGACTTCAATTATAAAAAAAAATATTTAGAATTTATGTAGACTTTGAAAATGAACCTAAACTTCTGCTTTTTAAAAACAATGTTAGAAATTTAATTTTTACACATACACACAGATTATAATCATTAAGCTAATAATCATTAAGTTTATTTAAAACTATCTTTATAATCAAAAAAGAAAAAACCTTATTCTATCCATCTTTATCTTTCTGACCAACTTTATACTTTTCTTTTTCCTCTGCCTATTTTTGTCACCTGGTTATTAGTGCCAATGAAGTATTCACTTCAATATAAAACTGAGGTTTTGTCGTTAACTCGATATTACGTAAAGGGCATTAACTCTTCATGCACCTGGTAAAGGGATTATCAAAACTTTTGTATTTTCCATATTATTAAAAAAATGAACCAATCCCGGCACCATATGTGTTTCAGACATTACCTTCATAAAGATGCATGGAAATCAATTCTTATCAACATAACATTTATTACAATTCTTATTTAAATAACAACAAAATGTGCAGTTACTTAAATTTTTCATGTCCAAAAAATTTAACAAAAGTTTAATATGATCTTATTTCCAATGGTTTAATTTTAATGTGTAAAGCAGAACTACATAATGCCTATTATTTTCTGTATAGTGAATTAAAACTAAGAATATAGAAGTAATACTGTATTAAATTTATTGCTAATGTGAACATTGACTTTTAACCCCAAATTGAGCACTTCAATAATATTGAAATAAAAATTATATCACCGTGTTGACGAGAATTAACAATTTCTAAAACATGTAATGAGAGTGCAGCTCGAAACAAATAAAATGTGAAGATTGGTTGATTTTTTTATTAATAAGGACTAAATAAAAGTTTAGAAAATCCTGTAGCTAATGTATAGAGCTAATATTGCTTCAAATAATTCCATATTTACAGCATTGTTGGATTATTAATTTATAAATGTGACTCATGTTGAAAGTGTTGAACCAAATGATAGTAGATATTTGGGAATTATTATATAATGAAACTTCATTCATTAGAGGATTAAAAAATCCTCAGTGTAATTGGAAATAGAAATATCAATACCACATATTCCAATAGTAATCATTATAAATTAAGCTTAAAGTAAATGGTCTTCAATTTAAGATCTTAAAAAAAAAGAGAAAATGACAAATGATAATAGATATTAAAAAATATGGTTTTATAGTGAATGGTAAAATAAGCCAAATTCAGAACCATATCTCTTTTTTTTCATAAGCATATTCAATGATAAACACCAAAAGAGATCAAAAACATTATTTATTACATTCAAATTTGTAGAAAAGAAGTAACAGATGATGTAAAAATGTGATTTAAAATTTTGCATTCATATGTGAAGCTATATTTATAATTTTAATATTTTATCGAGTGCAGTGATGCTCTCATGTACGATATTATTACAATTATACCACTATCCACAAAAAATGTACATAAACAAAATAAAAAAAGGTGAATAAATAGAAAATAAATACAATAAAATTTATAAATTTAATATACTTTATGCCAACAGCAGCTATTTTTTTGTCTTGGAATATATTCACTTAATTCAAATTTTCTAATGTTACAATTTTATTAATAACATTTTTTTGGTTATGTTGCAAGCATTTACATTATATTATTCAACTTTTCCCTTTTTCTAGAAACTATTTTTATGTTGCTCAAAAAGCTTAATGTTTATTTTTAAAATTCACCAAAAAATATGAAATGAGTACCTGCAACAATGTGTGATTGTATAGATTCCAAGTTGATATGGCATTAAAAACATCCAAACAACCGAAGAGATCATGTCTACCAATATCAGATTATTATTTCCTTTCCTCAGATAAAAAAAGTTATTAAATGAAAAAAATACCACTTGGAATATGTTTCATTACAATAAAACACATTTCTTTTGAATCATCAATAGCTTGGGAAGATTAAAGTCTGACACGTCACTCTTCATTTTACTTAAAAAAAATACAGTAGAGTAAATATTTTTTATTTTATTTTTGAAAGAATCTGAATGAGTTGGACACAAACAATAAATATTTACCATTACCACATTTAATGAAAGCAATTCGCATAAAAAACAAGTAATTATAATGGTTTCCTATGTGAAAAATTTGGCTGGTTACTCCAGATAAAAATTAATTATAAGCTGTGAACAAACAACTTAACCTAATATATGTAGTAATCAAAAAATTCTCTTAATGTACATTATATGCTTGCATAAACTGTTCTATGTATATTATGCAACTATGCACTTAAAATTCGTATGTATATATGATAATGCAAACATTTCTCATAAAGTTGTTCTTTGCAGTAATCCATTAATCAATCATAATTATCTAATTTTCTGAATCATGAATTGCTTATTCTAAGGCACATCATTGTCTTCTAAATCCTGTGATAATCTTGGTTTTTTTGAACAAGTGTACCAGATAATAGCTGAGGAACTCTAGAAAAAAACTTAAGAATGGATGATTAACATGCTTCTTTGATTTTTTTTTTTTTTTTATGGGATGCGTTAATTCATGATTTTGGAAAGTTTGAATACACCTATGATGGTTTGAGTACTTGATTCTATTTGGCCTTTGTTTTTAAAAATAAGTGGAGATAGTAAATGTGAATAAACTTATAGAAAAACATATCATGCTTTCCTTCTTCTCTTTCCAGTCAACATAAGATTTCCCTTTCTGTTTCTAAGCTCAGACATTTTGAAAGTAAACTAGCTGTTAACAATTTTTTGTATTCTTCTGCACAACTGTTTTTCCTTGCGCAGAAGAAAAAATCCATACTGAAGTTTTTTTTTTTTTTTCAAATTTATACCAATATATTACTTACATAAAATTATTGAGAATTTTAAAAAAATGTTTATTAACAATTTATTTAATTGATCATAAAGACTTGTTATTTATCATTAATGTAAGAATAGTAAAACAGCATACTTAAATTGTCAAAACTTAATCGCAAAACAAAAAAAAAGGCATATTAAAAAAGAAAATATATATATATATATCTAATGCACTCTGTGTTTGCATACTATAATCAATATTTAAGGCTTTTTTTGTACGTGTATTATGTAGATCTAAAAAATATCAGTTTATACAAGTATGTTAGAAGTTGGGGTTTTTTTTCTGCCATGACATGTCGCATTTTATTAACTGCAATAGACAAGTTCTTTAAAATGACTTTAAAATTTTTCGATTAGTGCAATCAAACTATTAAAATAAATATTAAATGTATGCTTTTTTTTTTTTCAGTTTATTTGTATACAATTTTGCATACATTTTTTAAAACTGAAAATAGAATTGTTAAGCTTTATGCTGAATAAAATTGTCTTTTATTTTTTCCCCAATTCTACATTTTTATACATGTGCGATAACATTAGGAGATGTTTTAAAATACAGCAAATAGATCGTGTTATTTTAAATTTAGATTTAGTAATTTTTGATCATACAAAATTCATTATTATGAAATCATCTTCTTTTTTTAAATAATAACTATTATTTTTGCTGCAAGCAAAGTAATGTTAGTAAAAATTTTAATTCGTAAAAATGAGTAAATACAATGTACAATTTTTAAACTAATATATATATATTTTTGAATGCCATTAAATAATAATTTAGATTATTTATTATATAGAATAAAACACCTTTTGAGGGGTTTTTACAATCATTAATGATGAAAATCTGTACTTTGAATGTATCATTAGCAAAGAACAAATTGGCTTATAAAGATGCTGGATGAAAATTAAATAAAATTCTGTGCTGTATATTCACTTATTGTATTTTAAGTTTATAATCAAAATATTGTATAAAGCACAAATATTGTGTATTAGGAATAAACTCTGACCTATACAGTTTGAGTATGAATGTCGCTATTTTGCTTTTGGATGGCATAGCATTAATAACTATCCTAAATCAGTCTTACAAAAATGGCCACCCTAAATTATTTTTATTTTTTATTTTTTTACGATCTAGTGAATAATCAATTGTAAATTAAAATAGTGGGCAAAAGTGAATGATGATCACTTTGTGAATTTTTGCATAAAGGTCAGTGCTAAGTGGGGTATAGGTATATATGTAAATGTAAACCCTTAATTTATTATTAACTATATTATTTTAAAACTTTGTTTTTACTATAATCATAATTGTATATGCATACTATATGTATAAAAAGCATCCGTATTATATGTGTGTGCGCATGTTAGGAAGTAATGCTTTCAGTGAATTAAACAAAATATGTTATATTATATTCAAAGGATATTAACAAAACATGAAAAATTATGTGTAATTTACTATGTATGCGGGAAGAACTTGAAACAAATATCGTAAATACCATACCTCCATTGAATTACCAACATTTTTTTGAAAATACATTGACTTTATTAAAAGAATCATTATGTATTTCAGAACTATTATTATTTTCATCTATTAATTTGCCATTAAACTGATAAACCTTATCCTTGTCAGAATATTGTTTTTGTTTTAAAGTTTATGTTGTGTTTTAATATATTCAGCTGCCAATTGATTGGTTGCTCCTGGGATATAACATATGGCACAGTTAACAAAAGCATTAGGAAATATTAAGTGGATCAGCTTGACAAGAGGATTTAATTTGTGTGATGTAAGTCAGTGCTGTAGCTGAAACAATAATGCAGAACAATATTACAACAGCATTTGATATAAAAAATCCAGATCAATGGAAAATATATGTGAATGATGTTGAAATATATGTGTAATGAATGGAATAACAGAGAATAAACTTAAAGTTCCAACATTATTATGCATGTCCAGAAAAGATGTATCAAATGCCAAAAATCATTTATGTGGCACAAAATTGCCTGAAGAAATACTCTAGAGGAGTTATTAATAACATTAAACACATATTTTAAACCTATAATGTTGAAATTTTATGGTGCATCTTCATTTCTGTGGGAGAATGCAGTCGCAAAATGAAACTATACGTGAATATGACTTAATCCTATGAACTTTAGTGATGGATGGAGAATTCAAGACATATATTGATGAAATGTTACTAGATCAACTACTATGGGAAGTAAAAGACATAAAGCTTAGAAAGATACTACTAAGCAAAAAAAACCACACTACTGAATGGGCATTAGCTCATGAAGTCATGATAGACCATATAGAAACTTTTAAAAGTGCGATAGAGACCAATACTTCAGAAATGAGTATAAAAGCAACCAAGCCATTAGATATACCTAGAAAATTGACAAGACATCTACTTATTACTACTGTGAGAGAAAAACCCACTTAAAATCTAAAATACAGTTTAAAATGAAAAAATATTTTTAACTGTGGATTGGAAGATCATTTGTCAAAGTTATCTAAGTGACAAATGACAAAACAGGATTCACAATGAAAGAATAAATTGAGAAAAGGGTGTCTAAGAAGTTTGCAATGGTGAAAAGATTGAAAGATAGTGATGATATACTAAATTAAACACGAAAGACTGCAATCAAAATGTACAAATGGTGATTGACAGTGGGGAGGGCATAACATTAATTGCATTGAAAGATTAGACAAGGATTTGTAGAAAGGCAAAAGTTAAAGTTGAATTAAAAAAGTCTATTATGGTAGTGTCCAACATAAACCAGATAGAGATTAGAAGAATGGTGATAGTCTATAGTGATAAATAGCCATAATAAACAATTACTATTATTTGTATCTGAATGAAATGTTAAAACAAGCAAAACTCATTATATGTATTGCCACACACGGCAAGCTAGAGTAATCAATGGATATTCTAGCTTGCTGAGTGTGGCAATACCTATAGTGAATTTTGCCTGTTTTAATAATAGTTATAAGCAAGCATAAGAAATGGTGATCATGTGATGCTTATTGAATGAAATATTAACATAATTTTTAGAAAGAAATTGATTTAAACCACTAGGGATAAAAATTAAGATCACGAAAAATTGCCAAGCATATCATCATGGAAAAATATTTTTTGTAGCCATAGATGTATATTCAAAATGAAACTGAGTTTATTTCCTTGTTCAGAAGGGGATACATATTGAGACAAGCTTATCACCCACAGTCAAATAGAATAGCAGAAAAGACAGTACAGCAGCTGAAAATTGCATTAAACAAGCAGGAATATGCAGACATACATAAAGCAATTACAATTGCCATATTTTACCAACATCTTATATCCAGCATGTTTACAAAAAGATTCCCATGAAATTATTATTAAAATGATGTGTGAGAATACACTGGTGTATGTTAGTTCCAAATAAAAATAGAAGGAAAAACAGTTATTTGGAAAACATTAAATTTACCATTAATCAAAATGTATGGATTAAAGATATATTAATTAAGAAATGGTTATGGGGAATAATTATAAAAGTAGTATCTACACAATTATGCAAAATAAAGTTAGAAGAAAGCAGAATTTTGAGACTTCACATAAACCATATTAAAGAACAGAGATGTAATGGTTATCCCAAACTCAGAAAAATAAATTAAGACTGATGTTTGTGATAAAATGGAATTAAAATCACCAGTTCTCCAGTTCAAAAAGAAGTTATAGAATTAAATAATGAACAAGAAGAAAATACTATAGAGTTAGAGGAGAAAATAGAAGTGCATGCAACAAAGCCTATTTGAGTATGGAAGAGATCGAACAAAGCTACAAGACTATGTTGTGAATAAAACTGGTTATATTGTAGTTCGAGCAGAACCTGCAAAAGTTTTTAGTGAAAAATTAAATTGTGTTTTTCTGGAGCAAAGGAAAGAATACTATGTTTGTATATGTACATTTTATTAAAGCGTGAATAAATGTATGTGTACAAATATAGAAATTGATATTGATAGAATAGTCCAGAAAAGAAAGAATTAATATGCAGAAAAAAAAAAGAAATACTGGAAGAAGCAACAAGAAAATTTGCATATAAAAAAGTTTTAATTTATGCAAATTAAAAATGCTGATAAAAAGTCTGCAGAAGAATTGAAAGGGGAAAAAAATAAACAGTGCAAAATTGGTGTACCGAGTGCTGAGTTTAAGTATTGTTCTGTGATCAGTTCTGATGTTCTGAATGTTAGTAAAGAACAGCTCTAGTCAAGAATCTAATTCAAATATTTTAAATTAATATGTGTGAGTAAAAACATGCTTAAAAAAGTTGCAGAGTTAGATATAAACTGTTAAGTAATCTAAGAGAACCTGTTCTCAACTAGAAAATAACAAGTTGAATTATTAATTTTTACTAATTATATTCCAGGTAAAGTAAACACTTGGAATTTATTATTACATTGTGTGTTATGTTTTAACAATCTTTCAAAATTATTCAGCTGCCAATGGACTGCATGGCCCTGGATATTACATTTGTTCTATATCAAAGGAAACATTAAATGCCTAAAGGTAAACTAATCAATAAAATAATCAAAATTATCGCAAATTCACAACTCAATTAGACTAGCCAAAGAAAATAAACTCTAAAACACAACCAATGGCTCCAAACCTACAAGCAGACTTCTTAAGTATAAAGGACTACAAGATAACTACATATTTATACTAAAAATTACCCACAATTTAATTTACATCCCACACACCTTTAATATTAAAACTTTTTAACAAGTGAATTGCTTCAGTAGCATACAATTTTAAAAATAAAGATTCTTTAATTCTTTTTATTTCATTTTTTATTCATTTATAGAGCAAGGTATATAATTGTGTATACAGGCAATAGTTAGAACTGCTGTTAACAAGCATTATCTGCAAGGGCTTATAGAGATACAGTTCAGACGGGAGGGTTAGGAGGTAGGGTTGTCCCATCCCTTTCATCACAGCAATAGGGGGAGGAATCAGTCCTTATAAGGTTATAGAGGCAATGTACATAGAATGAAATGGAATGTCTTGAAACTTATATTTTTAGTTGTTCCCAGGTCTGAATCGCCAACTGGTCTGGGCAAGTCCTCTTGTCAATCTCCTGAGCCTTCTGTATGAAATTTATTAGGAGGTCTTCAGGATGGTGGTCAATCCCACTTTCAAACAATACTTAGCAAAGTATAGTCCAAATCCCGAAGTTGACAAATGAAGCCAGCCGTATTTTGGCAAAAAGCCCCTTTTCAAAGGCCAGAGGAATCATTACACAAGCCAGGTCAGATACACACATTTTCCTCAGAACCATGCATCGGAGACGAGACCAAGACAACCTTAGCCTTATAAAAATTAAGTGTGACCTGTATCTTTTTCATAGATATATAAAGCACATAAAAGTAGGGTTAGAAATAAATATTTCAGTTCTGCTTTATATATTCATGAAAAAGATGCAGACCACACTATTAATTTTGATAAAACTAATGTTGTCTTCTTTGAGAGAAATGAAATAAAAAGAATTAAAGAATGTTTATTGTTAAAAATTTGTGCTTCTGAAGCAATAAACTTATTAAAATGTTCTTTTAATATTAAGGGTGTATGGGGGGTAAGAGGAATTGTGGGTAATATTTAGTATAAATATCTTGTTATCTTGTAGTCCTTTATACTTGAGAAGTCTGCTTGTAGCAGTGAAACCATTGGTTGTCATTTAGAGTTTATTTTATTTGGCTAGTCTGGTTAAGTTCTGAATGTGGGGTCATTTTGATTATATCAAAGGAATATATTACTTGATTTCTGGAGAGCTTTAATACATTTATTTTTCCAATAGTTTCCTATGCATTTTTTTTCTTCTGTAAATTGTCCAAATCCCAATAACTTTTTAATTAATTCACTAACATATTTGCATAAACTTTAAAGTATACATTTATTAACATTATAAATTTGCCTTAACGATGTATTTTTTTTTTTTAAAAAATATTTTAGGATGTTCTCATTCAGTTAAGCATCATTTTTTTATCACTGAATCTTTCATTTTAGAGATTAAAATTCTATAGTATCTCTTTATAATATCAGATGGTTGTTTTTTTATTATTATATATTTTCTATTTCATTATCTATTTTATTTTTATAACAACTTTATGTTAGTACAATGAATCTATTTGTTTTGTCTGCAGTAGCAATAACCAAATTATTTTTTTACTATATTTTATATATCTTTTATTTTTCTTTTGTATTTGTAATCACTTTTAATTTTTATTTCATATTATGTTTATTCTTATTAGGTTTATATAATCATCACTGTAAATTAAATTTTGTAGCAATTTTTTATCATTATTACCACATTCTATACTTATCATAATTTTTATGTCAATATCTTTATCCATAAATGGGATAAATTTAAGTACTTTACAAAGTAACTTTTGTTGCTCTGCATTAAAGGAAGATATTGTGTATAGCAGACAAATTATGAATTGTATACTAAGATAGTAAAAGACTTACAATATTGGATTCAGTTGAACTTATACTGACTATGTCATACTACATAACACACTGCAAATAAGTCTTCATAATATATATTGTAACCTAGTGTTATTGACACTTGGTTTATTTAGCATTATTTCCACAGGAAAACAATGCAATTTTTTTTTAGAAAATAAAAAGATAAAATAATAATAATATTAAGTGATTAATAAAGTATGCTATTTACTCACTGTAACGTATTTTAAGCAAATAACTAAAAAATTTGGTAATCCAAGGTCATTTTGAAGGAGAGCATGAATAATTTAATTAAAATATTAACAATAAGAGCAATTTAATATAGTATAAAAGCACATATCATAAACAGTAATTGATTTTGGAGGGGTAGAGGGGGAGAGTAGATGAGTATCTTATCATAAAGCACAATAGCTTCTGGTAATTTTTAAATTGATTTAGATAATAATGTATACAGAAATATACAACACTAATAAGCATTGTTAGTTAAAGATATTTATTATTTTTCATTATTTGTCAAATTACTTTGTAATTTGTTTAAATCATATGGAAAAATATATGACTGTAATAAGTTTTTTTTTCCTTTCTTTTGTTTATGTTATAATTAAATGATTATTTTTCTGTAAGAGGTCGCTAAAAGAAGACCGCCAAAATTTGAAGAAAGTTTAGTCTGACATTAGTTTTACAAGGAGGAAGCAGTACTGAAATTCGGTAACAAATTTTTTATTATTTTTTATTGCAGAAATAAATATAAGTCAAGTAAATTTTTAATAATATCATGCGTTGCTAATCCTATTTGATAAGATATTCTGTTTTCTGTTGCCATCTACCTATTGAAAGCTTTTTATATGCAAAAATGTACTGTCTTATGCTAGAGTTCAAAATGACCGTATTAACTACAGCAATCACGGAAAGTGTCATTATGTTTAAAATAAGTAATATAAGTAATTTCCATGAAATAATCAATGATTTGTTAACTTTACCTTATTTAATTATCTTTTCGTGGTATAAAAGAAAAATTATAATTAAAAAGACATATTATAAAAGCCAAGGAAAGTTAACTAGAAAATTTCGCGCTCTTTCTAAAAGAAATTGTCTGCTTTTGAAAATAATGTAAGTTCCCCACGTTAAAATATGTTTTATTCACTGAAAATTATCTAGAAATAATATTAATGATCAATGATATTTACTTATGCACCTGTATATTTTTTTTTAAAAAGAAAATATAAATGTTCTCAAGGCAAATATCGGAAAATTTGTATGTGTGCATTTTACGGAGAATTCCTTATTAAAGACAAATTACAGTTCCTAGAGTAGGAATAAAAACTACAAACAATAGTGACTTAATTATAACCATAATATAATATGTTATATTATACATCAACTGGAGTCGTTAAAACTTTATATCCACGTAAGTCAGCTGCAGTCGTTATAATAATAGTATTTTGGAAAATTCGCGCATTATTTTATTCCTAAGCCAGCTAGCTAAAAATGATACGTATCGCCAATAGTAAAAAGAAAAGAATTGTATATGTGATCGTTTATCGTCAAATATTCGTCATGTTAAAATATGTATTGTTTTCTTGGATCCCAAAATTATATCAGTTAATTCAAGGAAGAGTTAACATCCAACGCTGCTATGTTTTCTTTGCCTAATTTATTAATTGCACCAGAATGGAGGCAACTTTTATATAAATGAAAGAATAAAATGTGTTTCTTATTTTAAATTTTGCTTCGTGAACTACGAATGGATCAAGTTCTTCATCTGGATAAATTGCCCAACGGAAAAACATTTTTCTAGTGAGATAATAAGCACTTGTTAAGTAATGATTTTTTTTTTACTAATTTGTAAAATTATGTGTATTTTTTTTATATCAACAGGTGAAAGGCTGTATAGTCAAGTAATATTTAAATGACCTTGTAATCATAAAGGTATGTTTTCATGTAATTATTCTAGGTTAAATTTATATTTGAAATGAAAAAAAAAAAAATTTTTTTTTATAAAATGTGTTTACTTATGATATGCAATTATGGGTATAGATTTATATGTTAGATGTGTAAAAGTAGAAAATTTTAGATACTTAATAGGTAAAATATCTAGTTAAAATTATCAGAAGTAATTAAAGAGAAGTGCTATATAGGATATTACTTATTTAAAGTTTGAAACAAATTTATACTATGTTAATTGCGGAACTTATTCCCAATTATTCTTTATTAACGCATTCACTTAATTTAGTTCAAGATACTATACTACCAATTACTTGTTGAATGTTTCTTTGGCAAAGGCGAAAATTATTATGGTTTATTCTGTGTTATCCATTGATTTCAGACGTTGATCTAAGTATACCCCGGAACATAAATTTAGTGTAATTAGTGTATTTGCTTGTCTTGCCCCGATATAGCATCAGTATATGATTAATATTCGCATTAATAATAATTGTAATGTATCTATTTTGTGGGATGGAAAATGATCTCCCCAAAAGCTTTATTTTCCATGAGGGGAATAGATAAATCTAGAATTCGGGTATGTTTATAACCCAAGTGATCGCTTCTCAGAGTTAGGACGATCAGTAATTTATATCGTATTTAGTGTATTTCATTCGTTAAAATCCCAGGAGAGGATTATATTTGGTGTGTGTTCCTATTATGCCCAAGTAAGAGGCAAGGACCCACCAAACTATTTTAATGTAGTAGTTAATTCTACAGACCTTCAGTGTTATTCCATATTCCTCATGAGAAAATAGAGATAATTCCACCACGGAAGGTGTTGAATATTGTGTTTTGTTTAGAAAGTTATGGCAAGATAACGGGTATATTGGAGGTTAATTCCTTATGATCCATTTAGTAAAAATAGCGTGCTAGTATATATGATCAATGTCTGGATTGTGCGGCGGAATAGTGCTGGTAATCCACACGTAAGTCAATGGAGAGAGTAAGTTTAAAATTGCGTGATTTAGAAATTTTTATTTGCCAATGGAGGGTTCAAATACTAGGTTTAATTCGGGTTAATGATTAAGTAGCACTCACAATATAACTTATACTGAGAAAAGCAGTGTGTATAACAACTTCAGTTGTTATTAAGGTAAACATTAAAATAATAAGTGTAACTTCTGATAAATAACCCATAAATTATAATAAGTTATCTAAATAAAAAACTATCATTTAATTAAAGATATGATAATAAAAATCGTTTGTACGTATTGCCTAGAATCAAATTGTTTTTGTTTTAAAACAGATCGTTAGTCAATAAATTTAAGTAGCCGTTCATATAAGATACACTAAACGGATGAGTTGATGTATCGATAATAATATTTATTTTGTTACATTCAATTTGCATAAATGTAAAAAGAAGATGAAGAAGTAGTTCGAATCCAGGTCTAAAAGTATAGACGAATTAATGTTAGTTATATTTTGTTTTATCCATATGGGATCGAATAAATTGTACATGTTTGTTTATTATGTTAATCATAAAGGATAGTTTTGTTAAACTGTAATAATAAATTATAATCTTGTTAAAATTTAATAATAAATTATAGTCTTGTTACAAATTGTTTTGAGTCATTTTTCTTGTGTGCTAAATAAAAGTGTATTTGCATAATACTTGCAATACTTTTCTTGAGTCCAAAATCATTTATGAAATCTCAAATTCAATACACCAGATAGACAATTGTAAGCAGATCAGAATATTTCAGTATACTTTAATTTAATAAGAATTATTTATGGAATTGAAAACTTCAGACCAAAACATTTTATTTTATATGTGTGTAAAATCACTTTATTCCCAAACTAGTGGGTTTTGGTTGCACCTTATTTCGTACACATTTAAGTGAAGTGTCTAAGTAATAAATCTTAGTTAAATTATTGTGTTGTCATGGATAATGGAAGGACACAAAAGCACCCTTGTCTTTTCATCATTCCGACTGAGATTCTGGATAAAAGGGCTGTATTATTCAAAATTATGCGTTGTTATTGAATATGGTTATCATCTCGTCAACTATTATGATAGTTAATGTGTGGATGAAGACACCTGGAATTTAATAAGGTAAATGTTTCCTATAGCCGACCAGAATGTCAGTCATATGCGACAACACAATACTGCCGAGCATTTTCTTTAAAAATAACAGAGAACCCTGAGATTAGTGTCATTATTATAAGTGCTCTTAAATTAAGAATTGATCAATTATGATCAACATTACAAGCGTGGCATGGCTTAAGATATTGAAACTTCTGATTGTATAATAATAAAATATTGAGATCATATTGGCAAATTAATGAATGTTTTATTTTAGTCAGTAATATTAACAATGACATGAAATCATCATCATCATTGTCGAACAGTGCAAGTACTTACAGCTCAGAGAATGTGTTTTGGATAGAGAAAGAATGTTAGTTTATTCTAAATTTTCTTTTTAAATTTATTTTATTAATGATAATTTTTTTTTTTAAGTCTATCTCTGTCTGAACTGCATATCGCTGTAGCTGAATTATTATAACTAACCAAACGTCGAGCTATTAGTTAAAATATACGGGTTTGCTTCCCGTCCTAGACGGAAGCTTCCGAATTCTCTTTAATAGAATTAGGCTTCCGGAATTGATTTAATAGAAATGAAGCGTTTAGGGCTTATTGAATTCGCTCATTTATTGTATTAGAAGTCGTCCTCATAATTAGGTTAGAATATATACACACTATATATATATTGTGTGTACATTTATATACATTTGTATGAGAAAACATATATATGCACATATACATTGTGATGGATCACTTCAGTACAGACTTTGTAAAAATGTGTGATTTGTGAAAAAAAAAATTGTTTGGATAATATAAAGTTCATTTATAAATAAAATACTTTAACAATTATTTATAAAAGTTATTGATATCAAGATAATATTGCAATTTTTACTTATTTGCAGACAGGATTACTTTAAAATTGATTTATTTAAAGTAAATATTTTGTTTTACAAATATTTTTACATGATCAACTAAAATACAATAATAAAGTAAATAATACAATACATTTAAATTTAGAATAGTGTAATATTAATAATCACTTAGTTACAATTATAATAATAGGATGTGTATGTATGAATATTTAAAATAATGGAGAAATGCTTATTAATTTTTTTATATAATTTATTTGAGATTATTTATTTTATACTTTCTTTATTAAATGTAAATATTTTGTTCTATTTTCGGCATGTATCTAAAAGTAATTCCACATTCAAACATGCTAACATCAGGTTTGTGTGTGTTTCTCTTCATTTATGTGATGCATGAAGATCAAATTGTGTTTAAAAAATCCCATGGTGATGCCTGCATCAGTCAGGGGTGATAAATACATACAAAATAATCAAAAACGTCCACTGCCACTTGTTACTAATTACTTATTGCTATTGCTTACTTCTATTGCCATTTTATAAATTTTCATTATGTGTAAGCAATTAAGAAATATGGTCAGCTAAAATCTGAATTTGTTTAGAGGTTCATTAAGCATTTTGTGTGAATAAATCAACCTCATATGAAATTTAATTTAACAAAGATTAAACAGATTTAAATTTTCTTTATTTATGATAATTTATATTATTTGGGGATTAATAGTCATTCCTTAGTGAAATATTAAGAGATGATGTACATTTAAACTTGCATAGATTATATTTATGTTTATAAATAGTGGCTATTTTCTTTGTGTCATAGTATATATATATTAAGAGTTGAAGCATTCCTTTTATTTATGGTAGAGAGTGTGTGGATATGTATACATATATGTTTTGCCATTATACCACTTACTAAATAGGCAATAGCATATGGAATTGCTTCCATAATACTTTAAAGCTAATAGTTATAAAAATATGTTTAAGATTTAAACAGAATAAATAATATCTAAAGAAATTAAATTTAAATTAGTTCAATCGCCCATCTGAAAAAACATATTACTTTTTTTTTTTAAAAAAATTATTATTCCATAATAAGCAATTTTAGGCTTAATAACATATAATCTTTATTAATATTTATATAAGATAGTGTGCAGAGTGGTGGGTCATGTAAAGTTTGTGCTCATACCCTGTCTATTACATATATAGACACAGGTATATATATATAAAAGCCTGTGTATTTCATCTATTACATCTTAGAGATGTCTGCCTATCCCTTGTACATGTATTTAATGGATTATGTCCTGTACATGAGGGGTCAGATTGACCTTTAGGTCAACATGGGTGTGACAACAATCTCGGCCTAAGGGTGGCCTTTGAGCGTTCCATCATCAGATTTTCAATTGGATGGACAGTTGAAGAGTTGGAGTGTGGAGTACCTTGAAGCCTGTCCATTAAAGTAGGAGGATTTGCTATCTTAATATATATATCTGACCATTTGTAGCATATATGTGTAGAGATGGTAATCTGGACCAACTGATGATTGCTGGTTTAGCATGAAATACGTATATTGGTGATTATTTATCTTTTCGACATATGTGTGTTCAGGTGTATCAGTGTTATGAGATAGTGTGGAGAGTGGTGGCTTCATGTGAAAGTTTGTGCTTATACCCTGTCTATTACATATATAGACACAGGTATATATATATAAGCCTGTGTATTTCATCTATTAATATTTATGTAAATCAAATACAAAATAAACACAATATAGGAATGCTGACTCTACGTATAGAAATATTGAAATTATTTAATGTTATCTGTAATAAGCTGGAAATAATAAATATAAAAAGTCATATTCTAAATTAATAATATTCTTACTTTTTTTTTTGTTTTATTAATATAAATAAAATTTGAATTTAGTTATTAATTAAACTTGGTCTTCATATTTATTGATTTATTTGTTTTTTATAAGATTATATCACATATCGTTTGGCAACTAGTCATCATCATCATCATTATCAACCATTATCAATCCACTGCAGGACGAAGGTCTCTCCAAGTTTAATCCATCTTCTCCGATCTTTAGCTTCTCTTCTCCACATCACCCCTACACATTTTCTTATTTCATCCATCCATCTTACATGTGGTCTCCTTCTGGGTCTTTTACAATCTCTTGGAATCCAGTTTAAAATTTCAATTGTCAATCTATTATCATCTCTTCTAGCAATATGTCCAGCCCAACTCCACTTCAATCTTTTAATTTTTTCAATGAGGTCAGTAACACCTGTTTGTTCTCTTACCCATACATTGCGTTTTCGATCTCTTTTTGTTACTCCCAACATACATCTCTCCATACTTCTTTGAGTGGTCTGAAGTCTCTGTATTGATCTTCTATTAAGTGTCCAAGTCTCAGATCCATAAGTAAGAACTGGTAAAACACATTTGTTAAAAACCTTTCTTTTCAAACACATAGGCATATTTCCTTTTAATATCAAGTTATTTCTACCAAAAGCACTCCAACCAAGTTTAATTCTATGATTAATTTCCTCTATTATGTTTCCATCTGTATTAATAATCTGACCAAGGTATTTGTAACTCTTAACTTCTTCTAATTCATCATAATCAATCTTTATTTTCATATTTTGAGCAAATCGATTAAACATTACTTTAGTCTTTTTAACATTTATCTTTAGTCCTACTTTCCTACTTTCATCTGATAACTCCTGCAACATTTCCTGCAGCTCTGAAGCATTATTTGCAAAAACAACTACATCATCTGTGAAATCTAAATGACTTAAATAATCTCCATTTACTTTCACTCCTTTAGTTTCCCATTTTAATCCACAAAATACTTCTTGCAGCACTGCTGTAAAAAGTTTTGGAGATATGGAGTCACCTTGTCTTACACCTTTCTCAATGTTGACTTTCCCAGTATCATTATGTAATCTAATTGTTGCTGTTACATTTTTATAAATATTCTTTAAAATATGACAATATCCTGGATCTATACCTTGATGATCCAATGCTTTAATCACTGAAGAAATGTTTATAGAATCAAATGCCTTTTCATAATCTACAAATCCAAAACATAATCACAACTCATATTCATTTGTCCTTTCTATAACTTCTCTCAATACTTGAATATGATCTACTGTACTAAAACCACTTTTAAATCCAGCTTGTTCTCTTGGTTGGTGAAAATCCAAGGTTCTCTGTAGACGAGTTGTAATTATCTTGGTAAAAATTTTATATAAAACTGATAAAAGGCTGATAGGTCTGTAATTTCTAATATCTTCTTTATCACCTTTTTTAAATATTAATATTATTACTGCATTCTTCCAATCATCCGGTACATCTTTATCATTTAGACATTTGGTATATAACTTTGCTAATATTTTTTCTGTTTCTTCACCTGCTTCTTTTAATATATCAATTATAATTCCATCATTACCTGGAGCCTTTCCTTTTTTCATACATTTAATTGCATTTCTCACTTCTTCATTTAAAATTCTGGGCAATTCGGAAGATGTAATAGATATAGAAGGTACTTGTTCTTTATTACTATATAATTCTTGATAAAAATCTTCTACCAATTTCATAATGTCATCCCTCTTTTTAGTAATAATTCCATCTTTTTTCCTTATTGCAGATATAAATTTCCTACCAATACCAAAATGTTGTTTTACATTCTTAAGACTTTTATTTTCTTCTACAGCTTTTCTTGCTAGTTCACAGTTATACTTTCTTATATCATTTTCAACTCTTTTCCGCACCATTTTACAAAATTCGAGATATTCAATTCTTTTTAATGCATCATTCTTGCATATCTTCATATTCCTTCTTTTCTTCATAAGTTCTCTAGTCTCAGTAGAAATTTTATTAGTCAATTGCTGCTTTTTTCTACCAGCTATCTTTGTTGCAGTTTTTAAAAGTGTATCAGTTATTTTCATATTAATTTCATTCAAATCTGAATCATGTTCAAAATCTACTAATACTTGAAACCGATTTGTAAGTTCTAATTTAAATTCATTAGAATGTTTCTGAAGATTAGGAATATCAACTGTAAATATAGTTTTTCTTAATAATTTTTGTCTCTCTAGTTTTACATTAACATGTATCTTACCCCTTACTAATCGATGATCACTTCCTGTGTTAAATTTATTAAGAACATTACAATCTTGAAATATGTATTTCCTGTTAGTCAAAATATAATCCAATTCTGCTGTACCTTCATTTGGATGCTTCCATGTCCATTTCCTTCTAACATTTTTCTCAAAAAAAGAATTCATAATATAAAGTTTTTCCTTCTCTGCAAACTCCACAAGTCTATGTCCTCTCTCATTTCTATTACCATAACCAAAATTACCTACAACACTTTCATCTTTCATTTGTTTACCAATTCTAGCATTAAAATCTCCCATAACAATTTTAAAATGTTGTTTACTCTGATCAAAAGCCTTTTGTACATCCATATAAAAATCTTCTACTACTTCATCACTGTGAAAACTTGTTGGGGCATAAACCTGAATTATCTGCATTTGATATCTGCTATTAAGTTGTATAACTAATCTTGCCACTCTGTCTGATACACCATCAATCTCCACAATATTGTTCTTCCACTTTTTATTTATAATGAATCCTACTCCACTTGTATTTCCAATATTTGTGCCTTTATAATAGAGCATATGTCCACTTTTTAAATCAATTGTCTCTTCACCTTTTCTTCTAACTTCACAAAGTCCAATAATATCCCATTTAATATAAGAGAGTTCTTCTTCTAATTCTTGCAATCTTCCTTCACTTGAAAGTGATATGCAGTTGTAAGTACCTAAATAAAAAGTCGTCATAAAATGGCAGCCTGGGTCCGCCTCCAGGATATTCTTAGCACCCTCCGCCTTCGGCCACCAACCGCTGCCTTGGTTGGTGACTTTACAGCCTCCTGGGATTAAGGGCCATGCTTTATTTTTGTCTGTCATAATTGTATAATTGGGAAAAATCTTTATCATTTACACAAACATTCATGCTTACATTTTGGAAATAATTAAGAATATAAGAAATATAAACATAGATTTATTTACACTATTATAGCTAAATTCAAATTTAGGTTATCATTTATACTATTTATTTATTGAATATAGTCTGGATTAAATAAAATGCTCTTTGATTCCAAATTATTTTATATTATATTATATTATATTGATAGGCAAATTTAATTTACTGTTACAATATATATGTATATCATTTCTTATACTGTAATCATTTTTTAGTAAATTACAAGACCAAAATGTTGAATACATACTAGTTCTCTATTATTTTGATTTATTTGTTTTTAGCTTTGTGTGCTTGTGCGTGTTAGCGCATTTTATATATTTTGATTTATTTACAATTCGATTACGTGTGTGTGTGTATATATATATGCAAAATTTTAGTTATACCAAATTATTACACTCGGTTTATATTCAAGTGAAATTTGTCATAAACTTTCAAATCCAGTACTTAATATTAAATTTTCAAAATGATTACTAAGGAACTAAACTTTTTAGTAATTATGTGTATATATATATACACACCTAGCAGTTCTGCAATCTATAGTCATTGCATTCAACCAAGTCAAAAATAGACATGTGTAAGCAAGTATCCTCCTGAAAGAATTTATGGATTAAAATCTAATCCTCAAATTCTTGCAAGAAGCCATCAGGTGCAGTTTTCTTTTTCCTATCCTTAACTACTTGCAATTAGTTCAAATGTAATCATTGGCAGTAAGCTATCTATAAATCAACAGCCCAGATACCACACACATTCTCTTCAATAACAACAACAACAAAAAAGCATTAACTCAATAAAGATATTTACCTAAATCAAGCAGAATGAATTACCAAAGATATTTCTTTTGAAAAAATATATATATAAATAATCATAAGTATATTTTTATTAATAATTTTATAACAGTGTAATGAGATAGGATTGTTTTTTAAATATATATATATATACAATTTAGTTATAATAACAATAATATTCAATATTTGCTAATTAAATTTATATATAAAAATAAATCACATTGCATATTTTATGGTATAAACTTACATAATATAAAGAATAAAATCCGACTCAGAATTATTTTAAATAGTGTATTAATGTTATATATAGGGCTCACAAATAAGCACTTAACAAAACTTTGCAGAATATCACCAACCCAAGACCAGTTTCTGAAATTTTCAGACATCCATGTGTCTTCCAAACCAACTATCTAAATTAAATAGTCATATGGAACTGAACTAAGTTCAGATACACCATATATTAATAGTTTTAGCAATATAAAATCGCCAAAATCTTAAAAGCAAAAAATAAGTAGGTCATGTGACATCTGACTTGATTTTTTTTTTTTTTTGTAATAGTGTATAAAAAAAAAAATAAGAATTATATTTACTTATCTAATACCACTAATTAAGACTATAATGAATGTAAATAATATATATAATTATTTAATTTTCTAATATCATTATATTTAAAATTATTGTGATTCTACTTAAATCTTTATTATATATATATATTAAAAATGGCCTGTTTAGTATTAGACAGTTCTTTCAATACATGCAATCTTCCTTTACTTGAAAGTGATCTGCAGATAGTTAAATATAAGTTTATCATCAAATAACATTATGAGTTCATCACAATCAGGGAAATCTTGGTGCACTTTTAGCCTTCAGCCACCAACTGCTACTTTGACGGGGACATTATACAGCCTTCTGGAACTAAAGGCCATAATTTACTTTTGTTGGTCAGGGAATGTAAATATCAATTTAAAAGGAAATGATCATTCATACATAAATGCATTCATTTTGCTTTTAAAAAACCTCTACTGATATTTCAGTTAAAAACTCAGACAACTGGGAAAAAAAGATCATGGTATTTCTTGATCTTACCAAAAGTTAAAAAGTCAATAAACTCGCCATGCTTGGTGAGCTGCCCATAGACATTCATTTACTATATGAATAATCACAAAGTAATAACATTTGCAATGACAACAATGTACTAAAAGAACATGGGAATTTTCCCTGTTTAATTCTTTTAAGGATGCAAAAACGAATCAAAGGATCTTTTTTCAGTTAACAGCAAACCCTTTTGTGTTACACATAAATCATTATAGAAAAGCATATATATATATATAGTATGCACATACAATAAATGTGTACACACATGTATATACAGATATAAAAAGAAATTACACAAATGGATAAAAAAGAATATTAAAATACATGCCTTCAACTTATCTATATGTAAACTATTATTTTACTTTACATCAATGAATAGAAATCATATAAAGCATATATTTATGTAAAAAGAAAAAAAAAATTAATATGAAAATAGATAGGAGAAAATAATCTGCAATTTTCTGATTTAT
The DNA here is from genome assembly GCA_028023455.1 of Epiperipatus broadwayi. NCBI lineage: Eukaryota > Metazoa > Onychophora > Udeonychophora > Euonychophora > Peripatidae > Epiperipatus > Epiperipatus broadwayi. Next base: position 11,575,799 of record JAQFVV010006201.1, read on the forward strand.
TATTATATCTTAATTTCAAAAAGCAAACTATATATATTTTAAAAGATAATAGAACTAATAATAATTAGAAAAATAAACAATCAACAGTAGTTATAGTATTAAACAGAATAATGACAACAAAGATAATAATAATTTTTATAACAATAATGATTTTTCTTTTCAAAAAGACATTTTAATTATTTCTAAATTTATTTTTAAAATAATAATAAATTATAATATTATTTGCTTTCTGTGTATGGAAAGAATGTTTTGTCTCTTTCGATATTTTTAGATACAGATTATAATAACAATTATTTTGTTAAAAAATATTACTCCAAAAAATAAATTTTACTGATTATAAGAGATTTATATTTAAATATTTTTCTTATTTAACTACAATTTTAATACTTATTACTTTGTTGTTGTTTTTAAATATATGATTATTTGAAACTCAGTAAAGGTATCTAGAACATAAAGGATTAAAAATTTTTACTTTTTTTTTCAATGCAATTTTATTTTAAACATTTGTATTAAATAATGGTCTTCCTTGAAGCACAAAATAACACAATATTAGGGATAGACTCCCATTAATCCAATTCCACCAATTTCAAAATCTTCCATTATTCAAACAAAATTATAAACTATTGTTTAGTTTTATTGTTGTAATAACTGCTTCACAAATATATGATGATAAAAATACAAGCATATTCCCTATTTAAAATGTTACATTGTTGATAATAAAACAAATTTGTTTCAGTATTTACAAATTATTTAATTTTCAGAAAAATTTGAATTTATAAAAAGAAAAAAAAAAGGTTGATTGTTGAAATCCAAAAAAATTCTCAAATTCAAAAGGCTCTAAAATCAAGAATTTCACATTGGTAATGGTCTACTTGTACTTTAATATCACAGGATTTGCATCTGAAATATAAATACTTAAATTATATAGTTATTGAAATTAAGTAAAATAAATCAAATTATATATATATATGCACAATAATACAAATGATCATATAGATTTAGTCCTCCTCTGAACATTTTCATCATCAGAATAATCCAATTCTTTATTTCCTTTACAGTCAAACTCTCTTAGCAATATATGAAATGGTTCAATGTAAAATGTATCAATTTATTGGTCAATAAAAACATCAAATTAAAATTAGTAGCAATGAGGAACTTTCTTACTCATTGTCTAGTTATTCATTGTAAAATTTTTGGAATTATCAATTAACATTAAAAAAAAGAGGTAAAAAAAAACAGTGATATCACTAATGTCATTATATTACCATTCAGAACTCAATAATATAAAATATTAAAGATAATCAATTTTTTTTTTTTTAAAACTTACCTCAAATTTGTACTTGGAGCTACCCAGGCTGGTTCTCTGCTTCTGCCAGAAGGTTTCCGGTTTGATAATATATGCTATGCAGATGCTACTTGGAAAACACTCCTAAAAGTATATATAACAATAAAATATACAATAAAAAATACACACCCAAAAATAAAATAAAATAAATTCAAATTTCTGAACTTCTAAACAATTTAAGAATCAAATATTCAGCAATACATATATATTCATATCAAATCATTACTATACATTAGAGATTGTCAAATCATATTTATTTTGTCTTCTGTTATTTTAAGTATTTCTTTAATGAACTCTGCTTCAATGATAATAGTATATATTAATTATTTGGATAAACAAAGGGATGGCTGCCCCCAAAAAAAGCTATATTTCAATGCCAATCATTTATTCAGTCAGTTACAATAATAAAATAAAGAATATATTTACAAGATTAATTGCATTAAATATAAAATGAAAATCTTAATAAGTTGATTGGAATTAAAATAATTTATATTCAAAAGAATCATAATTAAATTTTTGTCTGAGCATGACTTAAATTTTTAAATTGTAGTCATACTCGCTCTAAGATTAAAGACATATGCTTATTTATAATAATGAGATTACACCAATTAAGAGACATTATCAAATTCATTAAACAGCAAATATCTTATAGGCAAGAATTATAAGCACATATGTATATGCTAAATCAGTCTTAATTTTTTTTAAATCATTATATCTATTATTGTAAAATAAAATTTAAAAAAATTGTCCATATTGTTGTGAGCGTATGTAATTGTATATTACAGTGACATTATATGGGTTAACTATTTTCAAATATATTTGCATACTATCATTTTGAGATTGCCTATAAAAAAATTGATATATTCTGGATACCTACTGCAAATAGCACCAAAGCGAAATCTAAATCTGGAGATAAAGCATAGTTTAATAGAAATCATGTCTTGAAAAAAAATGAACAAAAATTGTGTCTAAGATTATGATACACAATGCATTTGGAAACGGAAATAAAAGTTTTGGCAGTTAAGTGGTGATGTCCACAGAATGAACTAAGAATAAATGGCTTTTATGTGTACTTATATAAAAATATCTGAAAATGATGTAATATTTGGCTGGCCAAATAAATCAGCATGCTCAAAAGCATGATCTATAAAGAACTTGAGATCTGTCACTAGTATAAGATAGATATAAGTACTGCAATTTAAATTCATATTAAGTGAAAAAGATAGTTGCAAGATATGCTCTTCAATAAAATCAGTCCAATAAAAACAAACCTTATTTCATTATAACACAAATCCAGCACCCAATGATGGTTCCAACTTACAATAGATGGCTCTGACATAAAGTAAATAGAATTAATACTGCCCCAAGTGCAAATAATAAAACCTCTGATATAAAAGCCTTCTCTACTTAAAAATAACATTTTAAAATTTAATAATAATAATACATCACAAAAACATTTCATTTTCCCTGAACTCATTACATCAAATAATGGAATATATAATAAAAAATAGTGCATCTTGAATAAAAGATGAAATGTAGAAGATAATGTTTAAACCCACACTGTCAAAAAATCAGCTAGCTTAATGAGTAAAGCACCTACTGTTCCTTTTTGGAATGCCATTTGGAAAAGTTTTGGCCTTGCAAAGAATTATTTACAAATTGCTTCATTTAAATTTATTATTGCAAACCAATATATAATCATAGATACTTAAATTTTCATTCTTATCATACATAATAACATGGAGGAAGAGGGATACCCCATTAGTGATTATAAATAACAAAACTTAATTTAATAAGCTATATTATCTTTGTTATTACTGAACAATGACAAATGCTACAATAGATAATAGATAAAAATTCTTAAGAAAATATCATATTCTATTACTCCTTCCCTCAAAAAAAGACCATTTTCCACTTGCTCCAATTACTTGAATTTATTTATTTTTTTCACTAGCATAAGAAAGGAAAAAAATTATGATAAAATAATGAAAAATTTTAACAATAACAAAATATATCAAATTACAGTAATGAAAAACCAAAATAAAAATATCAAGATTAATTCAACTTGCTTAAAATTTCATTGTATGCTTCATTTCTTATATAAAATAAATATAAGTAACATATACAAATTCAATTTAATCATCAAACAATTGTATATAATAATTTGTTGTGTCTAACTTTTCTTGAAATACTTTTAAAACATTCAAATATGATAATAAATTTAAACATTAAAAATTAAACTTTCAAGATTCTATTTCAATAATTAATTAATTCAGTCTGTTTAAAACTAATCACTCTGATCAATGGAAACAAAGAGCCAACTACTTTATCACTGTACATGTATTTCATCCCATACTGGTAAAATCATTCGGATGATCCTAGAGTTATATTATCAGCCCCAGTCAATAAACAGGTATAGTGAAATCTTATATTTAAATTTAAAATTTTAAGCATTCAAAGGTAATTATATAATATTAAAAAAGCCAAGGTTCCCCCCCCCCCTTAAAACTAGCCTTAGAATAAAATGCACTAATAAATTTAAATAATGTATTATACGTTAAATAAATTAAACTACAACTTTTCTAAACTTTGAAGATTCTGTCAAATAATTAGTGACTCATATCAATACAAAAAAAAATGACAGATAACTATCTTGTAATACATCAAATAAAACTAATACATTTGTGAAACACAAAATAATCTTTATATTTTAATTCAATATTGCATATATTTTTTAATATTAATTAATTTGCATTATATAATCATATTAAATAGATTAAAACAGGCAAAACTCACTATATGTATTGCCACACACAGCAAGCTAGAGTAATCAATGGATGCCAGAAGGCTTGTGCATAAAATCCCCAGTAATCATCTGAAATATGGGCACAGCCGCTTGAGAAGTTGATGCTATACAAAAATCAATCAAATATAATGTTACAGAGCTGCCGCAACTTTTTTTTTTTTATAGAACATGTTTGTTTGTTTGTTTTTTTTTTTTTTGATTAAACAAATTTTTTATTTCATTTATAACATGATTTCTTTTTTATTAAACAAATTTTTATATTCATTTTCATTGTTTTTTTTTAACCTGATATTTTTCTTTATCCAACAAATTTCGGTAATTTAATTTTTTGAATTTTAAAACTTTGAACTGTTTCACACAACGAAAAAACTTGTTTTAACCACGCCGAAAAAATATAATGGGATAATTATTTGGGACTTGTTTCGACTTTGTTCTACTCTTTTTTTTTTTTTTGGTTGACTAAATTGTTTTTCTTATTATTATTAAATCAAAATTAATTAACTTTTGTGTTGTTGGGGGTTCAAAAATTGTTTTGAAATCCTTTACTTTTTTTTTAAACAACTTGTTTTCACTTTTTACTTATATTACATTTCAATTAGTGTTTCTTTTTTTTTGTTTCTACAATAAATAGCTTTTTGGGGGGCTTTCGTCCTGTTATTCTTAACAAAAAGTAAATAAAAATAGTCATTTATTTGAACTCACTTGTTTTAACTCTGATGAAAAAATATAATGCAATTATTTGAATATTATTTCAAATTTATTCAACCTTTTTTTGGGGGTGGGGAGGGGGTTTGACCAAATTGTTTTTTTCTTATTAAATAAAAAGTAACTTTTGTGTTTTTTGGGGGATAGAAATTGTTTTAAAACACCCACTTCCACCCACACTCGGAAAAAGAATTGTAACAAAAATTCAATAATTTACTTTTTTTTTTTTTTTAAACAACTTTTTCTCACTTTGATTTATATTTCGTTTGAATTACCTTTTTTTTTTTTTGGCCTTCTACAATAAACTTTTTTTTTTGGGGGGGGGGGAATTCGTACTTTGTTATTCTTAACAAAAAATCTACAAAAATAATCATTTATTTTAACCCCGCTGCAAAAAATATAATCCAAATACTTGTCAATTTCTAATGAAATGAAAAAAAAAAAAACACAAACTTTGGACTTTTTAAAATTATTTATTATTTTAGTGCTGTAATAAAAAGTGGACATTATGTGCCTGAAAAAAGGACACAATCTCACAAACTTTCTGTACTTGGCAATTCTGAAGAAAAGTTTAAAAATTGCACATTCTTCTCAGACCTTTTAGTGGTCTCGTATATTTTCCACGTTGAAACGTGACTTAGCGCGTGAGCTTTGTCGAAACATGTTCGAACATACACTTTGCCAATTTTTTAAACATTAACATTTTTTTAGGGATGGGTGGGGACCATATGACAATTATTAATAATTAAGAACATTATTTAAACAGAAATGACATTACTCTATTACGGAGATTTGAAAAGTTGTACCGACTTGAAATTCAAACACCCTCAAGCGATACAGTAATCAGCTACGAATAGAACAAATATGCATAAATAGTTTCGAAGCACAAAATGGGCCGTAATATTTTTGTGCAAAGTCATGTAAAGTGGCCTGCCATAATGGGTTAATACAATATTAAATATTGTATTAGTCATAAGGCCAGCCATAGAAATGTCATTTCTATGTGTTTTGTACACATAAACAATGCCCCAAGCGGCTATGCCCTGATTTCAGATGATTACCAAATCCCCATCTAGTGCCTACTCATCCAATAACTAGTTTCTGGCTTGTGGCCTTCGTCAGTGAGGAGCCTTGGATCTGAAAGCACTGCACCTAGATCTTAGGATCTAATGCAACCTTTCAACAGCCACCTTTTATCTCCACTTTACTACAAAACTATGAGTCTTAAATTGAAAACACCTTAATATTTTCAATTCAAGCCCATAAGGTTATATAGTCATATAGATCTGAACTCAATTCAGTACCTATACATTTTGGTGGCTTTGGTTCTTTAATAACCATAGCCACCACTATCCTATTAGGCAGGATTGGTTTTAAGCCAATAAACATCACATGATCACCATTTCTGATGCTTGCTTATAACTGTTCGTATAACTATATAAGCTGATGGGCTTGAATTAAAAATATTAAGGTGTTTTCAATTTAAGACTCATAGTTTTGTAGTAAAGTGGAGATAAAAGGTGGCTGCTGGAGGGTTGCATTAGACCCTAAGATCTAGGTGCAGTGCTCTCAGATCCAAGGCTCCTCAGTGACGAAGGCCACAATCCAGAAACTAGTCTGGGAATATTGGATGAGTAGGCACTAGATGGGGATTTTATGCACAAGCCTTCTGGCATCCATTGATTACTGTAGCTTGCTGTGTGTGGCAATACATGTAGTGAGTTTTCCCTGTTTTAACAAGAGCTATAAGCAAGCATAAGAAATGGTAATCATGTGATGTTTAAATAGATTAGAAAATCAAAATATAAAGATAAAATATGTATGTTAAAATGAAAGTATTAAGGACTAACAGATATAAAAAATATATTATTGTAAGTAACTGTAATAGAAACTACAGATAAAGCTGGTTCTATATAAATTGGCTTGTTTTAGATTGACAAAGAGCTGCATATTATTATAATCTGATTTAACTAGTATAATGAATATATAAGGGGGAAAATCCAAGTTAGATGAAAACAAAGATAAATTTGGGATTTATGGAAGAAAGACCAACAATGCTATGTATGCTGTTAACATCACATTTGTGGTTGAAAATAATAATAAAAACTACAAGACAATTATTAGGTATTTAAAAAGATAAAAAAAAAGATAAAAAGATGAGATTTATGCTAAATTTGAAAAAGCCAAAGATTATGGTGACAGATAAATAGCCAACTTCAAAATGGATAATAAATACATGGTAATAATTGATAATACTCAAGAGATTCGATTCATCAAGTGATTCATTGCACTCTATACATGAGAATATTTTAGATTCATGATTGTATAATAAGAATCAAAAATGTTCAAGATATATTATTGTTGTGATTTTCTATGGATGTAGAAGTCAGACAATGAAAATAAATAATAGAAATGCTTTTGAGATGATACATTGACAAAAATATTTAAAAATTCCAAGGTCAAACAAAAAAATAAACTAATAGATATTTTATCAGATTAGATCTGAACTCTCACTAGAAGCATATAGTCAGGTTAAAGTTTTTCTACTTGGATCATATTGAAAGATGATCTGGATTAGCAGTCAATAAATTTTTTAACATGATGAGCCAGTTTACTTAATTGCTCTCTCCCCCAAGAAAAAAAATATCCCTCCTTCCCCATTAAAGGGCTGCAAAAAAGAGGTGAAAAATATGTTCATGGAAAATACGAAATTCTGAATGGCTGTAGAACATATATGAACTTTTAATTTTAATAATAGAATATAATAGAATCTGTAATAAAAGCAAAAAAATTTACTTTGACAGTTTGATCTATTCACAAATTTCCAATATTTAAATATTTATCATATAAAATAATTACTGTTCTATAATAAGGCTGAATTTAAGAAACAAAATTGTAATGCACATTTTCCCTCTCCTAGTCATCAAAATATTTATTGACAAATTACAAGAGGGAATAAAAAAATGTGTTTATTATAATAAAAAAAATCACAAAATTAGGATCAATGAGCCACATTCAGATTGGGAGCACAGTTTGCTGACCATTGATCTAGATAATTAGAAAGTGTAAAAATGAGAAAAGTTAATAACAAAACAATAAAACAAATTAAAAATGATTAGCAATAAGTGAATATACTTCATCATTATACCAAGGAATATACCTTTGAGAAACTTGAAAAATCCTACTCATGAGATGTTATTCTGAAATTCCTAGTTTTTGTGATGTGATGCAATGCAACATAAGTACCTCTTTTTATTGAAGTCATGAAATTCTCAGTCAAGAAAATAAAAGATATCCATTTCCCATCACATTTTTACATTATCATTTCATAATTTGTATAACATCCAAAACCTCAAATCAATTTACACTCTAACCCATTTCCATAACATTACCTTTGTCCAGTCAATAGCTTTAGTTGCAACATCATCTTTATTCTACAATCTCAATATAAAAATCAAAAACCAATTTTCATACAATCATTTAGTCCCTGCTTATTTTCCTATGACTTCATTATTTTTAATCTTTCTGCATATAAGTATTTATGTTCTACTAATAATAAAAAAAATAATATTTTTTACACTCAAATTCCATAGTTGTCAAAACAATTCATTGAAATTATTCCACTTATATTCTATGTTTACCAAAAACCTTATTGGAACTTTAAAAGTAAACTATTTTCCTTCACTATTATCTATCATAAATGAGGCATTCTTGATAATCTGCTTGATTCTGTATACCAATATTTTCAAACTCTTTTTATTTTCTATACTTGCTCAATATTTCACTAACTCTCTGCTTTTTATTAATGAAATCATTCTCCTATTCTAATCATTATTTTTATAATAATCAGCAATCGTCCATGCCTCAATCATAGTTGATTCATTCTTTTATTTATTTATTTTTTAAAAAAATATATTTTTAAAAAAGTGAAAAAATAAATTATCTTTTTACTTTTTAAAAATAAAAGTATAAAGCTACACATCATATTTCTTCATTTTAAAGATTATTCTTTCTTTGCTTGTAAAAAAAAAAAAGCAAGCAATCCATTTATAATTCTTCCCTATATTTGGCACATTCTTTTCTATAGAAGAAAAATAGGGAGAAAATAGATTTATTTTTGTTTTGGAGTGATTTTTTTTTTTAAAAAAAAAAAACAACCAACAAAACATTGAGAGAGAGAAAAATATCTTTCTTAATTTATAAAATTAGAATAATTAAATACAAATTCGGAATCCAATCCAAATAGGCAAAGATAAATAAAAACTATAATACTTATTCCACTAATAAATTGAAAAAAAAAAAGTTTCTAAATTACATTTATTTAAATTATGATATACAATAATGTATTTGCAAATTATAAATGCCATGGTATTTTTTTAATATTGTATTACAGTAATCCTTTCATATTCTTGACGTTTACACAAATATATCATGGGTAGGAAGAGTGTATTTTAAATTTTTCTTACATTTAAACAATTTGAATGTAAAATAATTCAATTTTTAGAAGCTAAATTAAAACAATTCTGATTATTGTACATTAATATATTTATGAATAGAAACGGACTAAAACCATGTTTTCCTGAAGGTTTGTGATAATGGTGTTCTAGTTGTATTTTTATATTGGAATATTTCCATCATTTAATATGTGTATTGAATGTCTTTAGAAAAAATTAACTTTATTTAAACCACTAATCAATTTTGCTCTTAGGAAAAAGTGGAGAAATCAGGAGGAACCTCATAGATAAGTATATGAAATTACTACAGACTGTTGTTTTTGGCAGGATGGCTCAATTGGTTAGAACATTATCTTAAAATTCAATACTCAAGAATCTAAAGGTTCAGGTTCGAATCCCATGCTAGTATTGTCACTGAAAGAAGAGGGGAGAATAATATCTCTCGAAACCTTGTGTAAGAGGTTAAAAAATTACATTAACATTAAGTATATAAACTACATTACTAGTATCTCCCAAAATTAATAAACTATAGATATAAATAGTTTAGATATAAAAACTAAAGCAGTTTAAAAGAAGATAATAATATTCATAAAAAATAAAGTTCCAATAACCATTTTATTTAAAACATATGTATGTAGGTATATTTATTCATTATTCAGGGAAAGTTTAAAAATCTAAATTCAATTTAAGAAATGTGATAATCACATTTTGGATAAGAATTTTAATACTAAGTAATTTACATTGAAATAGGCTAGAAAAAATATTTTGTGTCATGGACAAATCTTACAACTTAATCTTTTTTATAATAAAACAAAGTGGGAGAATATTACTGACTGAAATAACATATCCGTGTACATAAAATTTATGATGGCAGACATTTTATTACAATTTGGAACGTTCACTCAATAAATTAGTTAAACTATTTGCCTATTTGTGTATTTAACAGTGAAATTGTTATTTTTAAATTGAGTTGGAAAAACAGAGTGACAAAAATCATTTCCAAATGAGAAAGTAGAAAAAACATAGAAGATTTATGTGCTGAATAAGCTGTGGTTTTTACAAAATTTAATATATAGACATTGAATGAATTAGTTAATAAAATATCTTTGCACTTACACTTTTGAATTTGTATAATATATTTTTTTTTTTTGCTCCAATGGTTATGTTCCATGAAAATTTTGCTCTTAATTATAAAATAAATTATTGCAAAATACATTTCAATGTATATTAGATACTCTAGAACAGGGGTCCCCACCCCTATGCCCGCAGGCACCATGGCGCCCGCAGACCATTTTACGTGTGACCGCCGCTATCCGAACACGATAAAAAGTTATTTATCTGATACAAATAAAAATTTAATTTTTAAAATTTCTTATAAATTATTGTATTATATTGAATCAAATTGTAGGGCATACTATACTTTTACAGCGTAAAAATATAAACGTTAATTATATGTTAAAATTTTATTTTTGAAATAAATATTTTTTTGTACATTATGTGTATTATTAACAATATCCAACTATAAATTTACATTGAAAAAATAAATGGTGCCCACTACCTGACTGGTATTATATAATATGCTCTTAAGTGCAAAAAAGGTTGGGGGTGCCTGCGCTAGAACAATTACATTAATTTTAGCACATCCCATTATTTATGTCAGCCTTTTATACATCTTGTTAAATTCATTAGAAATAAGTAACTATCTGTAATAATACATTAACAGATGCACTAATATTGGATTAATAAATTTCATGACTAAATAATTATTTACAGCAATAGAAAGAAAATTTAACACGAAAATATACCAAATATATCTAACAATATTACTCGCAAACAGCTACAAAAAAAAAAAAACATATTTTAATAAATATCAGTTTTAAATGTAAAAGTTATAAATCACCGCTCCCCCAATTTCTTTTTTTACAGAAAACATAGATTACATAAATCAAATTTATCCAAATAACTTCAAACACTTTTTAGCAAAAATCTTTTATTGTACATATATATACATACACCTACATTCCAACTGTCCTGCAATCTTCTTCAAAGCTATGATATAATGAACAAAATAAAATAAAATACATAACTATGTACAGTAAAAGGTTTTTGCTAAAAGTGATTGAAGTGATTTTGATAAATTGGATTTATATAAGATATTATAGCAAAAATAAAGAAAAAGATGATTTTTGATAATATTTCTGAAAAACACAGATTACCAAAAACATTTAGTTATAATTTATGTTATAAAAATAAATGCAATACAACTTTTGATAATATATAGTAAAAAAAAAAAACTAATATTAAAAACAAAAATCATGGTTAAATATACCTGGAGGACTTTGAGGACAGGCTTGACGGAGCTCCAGGTTGATCCACGCATATCAATGATGACTGTGAAGCCCGGTTCCTTCACCTCATCGCTATTACAAAATAATAATTCATATTAGTATCCAAACTTTAAAATAATATATGGTCATAATTTAGATATATAAAATATAAAAAAATTCATTTTAAGACAATATTTAATAGTGTTTAATATTAATAGCATTAATTCAGATGAAAACATAATGGATGAAATCAATCATAAAATAAAACTTGGATGGAATATTTTAGGTAAAAATAACTTGGTATTAAAAGAAAATATACCTATATGTTTGAACAGTAAATTTTTTAACATATATAGTTTATTAGTTCTCATTTACGAACCAGAGATTTGGGTATATTTAAAAATAGAAGAGCAATACAGAGACTTTAAATCATTCAATGAAGTATAGACAGATGTATGTTAGAAAATAAAATGCATGGATCAGAGAACAAACATATCAATGACATCACTGAAAAAATTAAAAGAGTAATATAGAGTTGGAGTGGGTATACTGCTAGAAGAATTGATAATAAAAGAACAAATTCAAGTTTTAATTTGGATCCTAAGAGATTGTAAAAGGTCTAAAAAAAAAAAAGATGATGAAAGAAATAAGGAAATTTATTAGTGTAATGTGTGAAAGAGAGGCTAAGGATTGGGGAAATTGGATTAATCTTGGAGAAACCATCTTACAGTGAATTGATAATAGTTAAAAATAATGATGACAAGTATTAATTCTTTATACAATTTATTATATATATCATCATTGTCTTAAATTCACTCCAAAATGGAAATCTTTCCAATATTCTTTTGTAACTGTCTATAGCAAACATTTTTTCTGTAATGATCAAACCACCTTTATGATATAATCATCTCTTTTCAATTTTTTTTTTTTTCTTTTTGCTAAGATCTGCTAGATCCTTTTTTTGAGTATAATATCAAATCAAAAATTAACTTTCTTATTATGTGCCCAGTCAATCTTATCAAATTTGTTAATTATTAATAAAAGTTTGCATAAAACCTTTTATTTAATTTTCTACATTTGTTTGTATTGCTTGCAATCCTTATTTTATCATTTAATATGAATTTCTTGTTTCAAAGTACAAATTAATATAAGGTTAGGATATACTAAACAAAATATCACAAGACTCTCCCAACTCATGTTTATTGTTAATGACGAAAGTCAATGACCATATGACAAATCAGAATTCGTCAATGAGCCCAGCAATCAAATAATAAAAAGACTTGTTAGAATTAATGAAATTTGTCCTGAAAATAAATACAACAAAGTCTAAAGCAATGATTATAGCTAGAGATGAAAAAGACTAAACAGTAGTTGGGCAGAAAGTTTTAAAAATGACTAAAGCATTTAACACTTTAGGAAATATTATGATAAGAGAAATGGCTATTGTAACGGTAAGAATTATCCCTCCATGTAACAAAATCTAGAACACATGCAAAATACACTAAAGCTGATTGAATCCGGATACTGGGATCCAGAATCTGACCAACATTCAATCCTTTCACCTCTACTCAATGATTTAATACCCTATGGATGACATTTCTCAATGTACACAGACATTCAATTTAACCTCAGTCCGGCAGTCACTCAGCGTAAAACAAAAGACTCGTAAATTAACTAATTGAGCACTGATTTGGTCAGATATACACACATATGACTAAGTGATTAATTAATATATCAATGATTGACCTATATATAGATAAAATGATGTACCTGCAATTAAATCCAGAGTTGGTTAAAATGAACTTACGGACAATAAAATCATGAAAACAAGCTGCAATTTTAAATATTATTAATTTAATAAAACAATAACAAATAATAAATCAAAATATACAAAATTATGTGATGGGAACATGAGATATTATGCTCGCAGGCGTTATATAACTAATGAGATTAATGTTACATATCTCATTATAAGTGTTTAATAAGTATAGTGCGGTATTGGAGTTTATGCCTATATTAATATGCCAAATTTCTAGCTCTTTTGTAGTCTGCCAGATCATATGGAACTTAATAGCCAAAGTTATATAACTAAATTAATAGCGCTCCTGTGGCGTCTATCTATACAAAGTCGAGCACATAATTAGGCTCAGAGATATACAGGTTAGCGTGTTAACCTAGATTAGGGTATACACTGATGCTAGATAGGCATTTAATATAAAAGGAGAGAAAACAGGTTTATAATAGGTTTACCTATATACTCTATGGCACATATTAAAATATTAATAAAGCTCAAAGGTGCGAATGTGTCATTATTCACGGGCTTCAGCATCAAATGCTCGGTTTGCCCTAAAACCGATCAACTTGCTACGAATAGGAACATTAGTAGTTCAGGTAGTCGGATAAGCTTAATTATGAATAATCTAGGTCCTTGTGCCCTAGTTCTAAAAGTGTGCTTTAACCCGAACTAAGTGGATAAGAGTGACCTCCGCCAACAACTCATCAATAATCATGCAGCAAGCAGATAATTGTACATTGCGTACTTTGTAAGAACACATTCGCAACTTATACATATATATAACGCAAATATGTAAATTTATATTAGCATGCCTTAAAATTAGATAGCATCTATTTGCATATCTACACAATCCAGTTCTCAAATTTACTATTTCAAATATACTATTTAGGGACTAAATTAATTAGTAACCTAGTTTAATATTATCACCTGCGTCTCAACATATATAAATCTAAGGAGGACAAAGCATATTTGCGGGGTAATTACGAATAAAACATTAAAATATGCTTGGAGAATATCTCTGTGGCTAGTTCCTATGATGTACGAGTTACATATATAAATAGTTATAATTCATAACTAGAATTAAGCAAACTACAATCTTAACTAGATAACTGATGATTGCAATATTAATACCCAAAACTTAATCAGTAAAATAATATGATCTCGAAACAGCAAGTGGGAATGAAAAATAATAATTCAATTATTTAATATTTATTATAGCGAAGATTTGAAATTATCTTTGTAGATCGATAAGCTAAAATTATATTTATAAATACTGGCGGTTTCGAGTCATTTGGCATATTAAATATATATTAAAATGATAAAATCATAGAATAAATTGAATAGATTTAGAAATAGGCATAAAAAGATCACAGAAAATTATACATTTAGTTTAAAATAGATTAGAGTTTTACATTTTAACAGAGAATTCAATATTATAAGTTTTACATTCAGACAAGATTTAAACATTAACATTTTATAGCTTTCTTTGTAGACTTTTAGAAAAGGTGTTTGGAAAGGCAGATTTAATAAATAGCTAGCTTTTAAAAGAAAGAATCGAAAGTCACAGTTTATAAACAGAGCTCTGAGAGAAAATTTACCATTCAGTTGTTTTCATTGCAGTTCTGGGCACTTAGGAGGATAATAAGTTGACACTTTTGACAATGATTTAAAGTTATTAGAGATTTTCCATGGGCTGCTTTGCTGGTGAATGGCATTAGGTTTTATCGGACCAATGTTCTTCCATTCCCCGGCTAAGAAGAGGGGTGAGTTATTGCCGTTCTACTCACCATTTTTAAGATAAAATGGGCATAGGTTCTGCTTACAACTCACTTATTATATATATGATCCAATCCTTGGCAACAAAACTTTTAGTATTTATACTTTTCAAACTCTGTCCACCTGTTAATTTTTACGAGCTTGTATGTAGCTGAAAAGTCCATTTATTTATTTTAGAAAACATTTTTAATTATGACAACTAATTTGTTTTTTCTGCCGTTTTGTTATTAACATTTTATATTTACAAAATCAAGTCCACGCTATTTTAGGGCCAATGCGTGACCTACTTTGAAAATTGTTTACAAAATCAAGTTATTTTGACAAAGTTACTTTCATAATTAATAGAAAACTAATTTTATCACCATACATGCAGAATACCAGGAAATATATGCATGCGATTTCAATAATACAACGCTAAAATAGGCTAAATAATTTAACTAAAATATTTCTTAAACTAGAAATACTTATAAAATGAATATACATATCTATAATATATACCAATAACATCACAATAATTTAAACTAAAATATTTCTTAAATTAGAAATATTTATAAAATGGATATATATCTGTAATCTATACCTATGCTATTAAACTACAGACATACTGCTCGCATATATATACATGATTCCGCATACATAGTAATTCGAGGTTATTTAAATGGGTACTCTGAGAGGGTTTAAACCTGGACTATGGATAGATGTGTGGGTAAAATAAGTGAAACGGGCAGATGGATGAAACTGACCGTTTCACTATGTATAAAAAATATTATGTGGATTGCTAAAATTGGGATTTAAAAAAATAACATACATCATATTAAATGTCTTATCGCACTGTGATTTGGCATAGAGCAGATACTAGGAAAATAAATAATAAAGATATGGAAAAATAAGACTTATGAATTATGGATATGGAGAAAATGAAAAAGATATGTTAAAAAAAGAAGGGATTTGTAATATTGAAATTTTGGGGAAACAAAATGAAAAAATATTTATTGAGAAGTGTGAGAGACACTTAAGTATCTGGGCTGAATAGTCAATTTATATTCAGGTTACATTTTTTTAATACTTAAACTCAAATGAATCATTATATAGCTGAGGTGAAATATATTATAGAATATAAAAAGACCAACATACACATACATATTTAACTAAACACTCTATATTGTATTGTTACATACATCTAAATATTGTAATTAATACCCTTATAATTTGATAAAATAATACAGTGGCAGGTTCCAGAGTTACCTACCTACACACCCTTTTCTTTTTACTCCTGATAATGGAGAAACCTAATAATCATTCATAAGTAATTGTTAGCTATAAATTATAGTAAAAAAAAAAAATCATAATAAATAATTTTTCCTTTTAGCAAAATTTGAAAATATATAAAGAAACCAATAAATTATTATTTCAAATGAGTACATAGACTTATATATTACTAAGCATATGATCAATTATATATGTGCACATATTTTTGCAAGATATCTACACAAATACACACACAGTTAATGATATATAAACTTTTAAATTACAATTTATCATTATTATTTTTAATACACAAATGAAGATCTCAGACATATGTATGAATAGACATTATTCGATAATGATATCAAGTTGAAAGGTAATTGTATTTAGAAGCAAAAGAATTATAAAGAATACATTAGAAAAATCTGTGGAGAGTAAAAAAAAATAGAAAAAAGTTGACAGATAATTTTAAAAAAGTACTTATGAATATAAATGCAAGGCTTGAAGGAGGATGATGGATTGATGTATTAAGACTTAATACTTTGACAGATGTCAAATGATGATGATGGAATAAAAACCTATGAAAGCTAAAAATATACACTTAAATATATTTGAATGTATGTCTATACCTCGGGATGCTGGCTAGATATGTCATAAGTCTCCGCAGATCTTCTTGCTTAACCCTTTCAGGTCGGTTTCTGGCTGGTAGTGTTAAGATTGGACCTCCACGCTTATCACGGCCACCTTAAAAAAAAAATTTATTTATATCATTATAAAAGATATTATTTAATAATATATTTTAAACTAAATTATATATCATAATAATAATTATTATATATCATAATTATAATTACTATAATTATATAGTACTCTTTCTATTTTTTTTTAAAAAAAGACAAAATCTTATTTTAAAAAGCACTTCAGACTAATGATACTATAATTATAATTTGGATTTTTACATAATTATTTCTAGAAATCACAGGCAAAAAAAAAAAACATTTAAAGACATAAAAATAAACAAACAAATTTTCTCATTATTAAAATGTAATCACTAATAAATAATTTCAAATATGTTGGCATTGAAAAGAAATACCATGGGTATGTTATAAAATTAATAGAGTAAAGTACATAAATAAAATGTTTAATAACAATCATGAATTAAATATGGTAAAGGTAACAATGAATACACAAATCGGGTTAAATGTTACTAGAGAAATTTAAAAATTTAAGTAAAAAGCAATGTTGAATCAGGGTGAACAAAATCTTTTTTTTTTTTTAAATGATAATAGTGAAGAGTCTAAAAGTGTCTTCAAAATCATTTATTAACATATGCAGCTAAATTATAAAATGAAAAGATGAAAAAATAGAAACTATCTAAATGTTGGAACATTTATATAGTTAACATTACAATTGTATAGAAAAAAAAAAGATAATTCATAAAAAAAGTTGATAAATGAACGTAAAAAGTGCATTGAAGTTTATAATGTAGCTATAAAATGAAAATGCTAAAATACAATGTTAATGAATAACAAGTAGTGGCAAATTACCAATAAATGTTATCATTTTATCATATTTCACTTCTGCCTAGTATCTTCAACATGCCCTTAGGCAATGAACTGAAGTAACAATGGATATAGTTCACAATTGATTGGTTCCAGATAAATAGCATGATGAACAAATTCACAGTTAAAATTAGCCAATATGATTTTGCTATAAAATAAAACAAAAACATTATTTTAACAGAAATCGAGACCCAGAGCTGAAAATAATATCAGTTTCTTCACATTCAGTTGTAGCACAATACCTTAGGTGTGAATTTTTGATTGCATTTGATTATTTAATGAGTATTGCAGTCATATTAATTGTTATATTTACACAGAGACAAAACTCTCCATACTGACAGTTAAGAAGGCAGTTGCTTGCAGTAAGTATAAACAAAAGTGTTTTAAAAACCAACCCTATTATAGTTGGTTGGAAATGTTGTGCTGATAGCTATTTCTTAAGATTATCTATCAGTTGTGCTTAAGACACGACCCAACAAGTTTGCATCATATGAATCTTTTACTTTCATTTGTATCCATGTGTTATTGTGAATACAAAAACTGTACTTTAACTATTCATGAAATTTTTATTATAAGTATTTTAAGAACATCATGGTTAGTGTATGAGGGATCCACAGAAGCCAGTATTTACAAAAATCTCCACAGAGCACTCAAGATTTTCAAGAACACACAATTCTATGGGAAAGGGAAAAGTAAATGGAAGAATTGTAATATACATTTCCAAGAAGTGTAATGTAAGTAAGCTTTCAACTTAGCTAAATTGTTTTGCTTGTACATCATATCTCTCTTCTGTGCAAGTGTAATTTTGTACTTAAAGAGCAAAACCTAAGGATAAAATTGGCAAATTTCTGAAAAGTTGATTTAAATGGCAAAAACATACTTGTACATGAAAAAACAGGCACTTAATATCTCTAAACAGCATTTTGAAGCATATTCTGCCATATATTTCCAACAAGCATGGTAATTTTGACATTTTCTTCGATTTTTCACTTTTTTAATTAAAAAATAACTTCCCCATATGTATTATAATGGATAGTAGGCATGTTATTATCCAACACCTAATGTCACTACTAAACTTAGTCTAGAATGTCTTATCAAGAGACAGCATATTACAGTTTACTGATCAGGATCTTAATTATATACCTACACAGTTATGCCATTACTAATAGATATTCATAATTGCCTCTAGGTCATAGAGAACACATATTCTTTAGAAAAAGCAATCACCAAAGCAAACAACAATAAACAGATGCTGAAGATTATTTGAATAACAAATAAAACAAATTTTATTAACAATTCATTGTAATACAATTAAAGTAATAATTTGAAATTGCCCATTTTATGGCAGCATATATTGTATTTGACATCAAGCAGCTTTGAACATTAACATTCATAAAACTGTACATTAATAATTCATCATCCCACATGGTTAATAAGAAATTCAATACTGCCCTCTGTGAAATAAATATATTACAATCCATATTTTAAAATAGACAGCCTCAAAATGATACCACTTAACCATGTAAGTGATTTAATATTTTAATATTTATTTCAGTTTAGCATTAAGCATTGAGATTATTAATACTTCAGCATCATCTCTGAAGATTATCATTAAATAACTATTGTTTGTCTGATTCTGTTAGATGTGTTAGCTAAGTTAAGATATGTGCATATTTAAAAGAAAAGGTAATAATAAAACAAATTAAATTAACTTCAAATATTCACAATGCAAAGACATTATAAAATCAGCTCTATATTGTATACAGTCAACCCTGTGCTGCATTAAGAGTAAAACAACACAGAAAAAAACCTCTGATAACCCAGAGTACAAATTATAATCAAATTCATGAGGAATTATCTCTAAACCTGTATCAAAATCCTCCACGAGTACCTTAAGTTGGAATAATACTTATAAGAGAGGTAAATAACACATACAGAATTCAAAATGACAGATAAAATATCTACAGGACACTATATAAAATGCATATATATATATATTGTGCCCAATTGTATGGGTCACCATCTAATTTTGTGCTAATCTATTAAAAATTTTAAATTTAAGATATATTTGAATATGTGATGTTAATTTTGCTTATGGTAATATTTCAAAAGGTTTAATTAAAGCAATCTATGAGTATTTGACATGTGAAATTGTGCTGATATAGAGAGAGACATTTTAAATGATGATGAGTATAATATATGGTTGGGAAAAAATGGCCATAATCAATACTGCATTAATATATTTAATAAATAGGTATTTAAAGCTAAAGTGTTTAAAAGACAAGTAAGATTAAATACATATAGTTATTGTTGATAAAATAATATTATAAAAAAATATAAATATTTTAATTATTGTAAATACTTAAATAGAAGATTAATATTTGATTTTAATAATATTGGATAATTATTTTAAAATCTATTATAATATCTTATTTATTTAAAAAATATTTATTTTAAAAATGCAATTGTTAGTTTATTTTTAGACAATGACAAGCGTTTTTTATTGTAAAGAACAGATGTTAGTTAAATATACACATGCTTGGAAGTTGTTTAGTAAAGTTGCAAAACTATTTTAAAAATATGTTTAAAATTTATAAATAATACGTGAGCTATCACGAGATAAAAATAAAGATATTCAATGTAAAATATTAAATCTGATTTTAAAATATTCTTTAAAAATATAACGTATAAAAAAACTTAGTTTATTTTAAATAATCTTATAAAAGTTAAAATTAAAATCAAGTAAGTAAGAATATTTTAAAAGAATGTTTAATAAATTTAAATGAACGATAAAGATTATTTTAGAAATTTAATAATGTAATAAATATTAAATATTAAATAAGTCATTATTTATTTTTAATTTTGTGTTGTTGGTAAATATGTAAATAAGCAGCAAATTGATTGTTTAATCTACCAATCAAATGGGAAGTTTCTTCCTATAAAAGCTCATTCAATTGTTAGGAGAGACTTTTGATTGATTTTTCAGTTAATTGTGCTATTAAAAAAATAGCTAAGTAAATTTATAGACGCTTTTAAAATCATTTTTTAAAATTATAAGAGTGTCTTGTAAATAATTTATAAAAGTTTTAAATGATAGACCTGCAGTGTTAATTTAATTTTCCCTATCAGTCGTCTCTATATTAAGCTCAATTTACATGCAAATAGTCATGGGAACATCATATATAGTGAAAATATATCGGAAACTTTATACTAAAGTATGACAAACCTGATTAGTTCGGAAATTACGAGATGGAGAAAAGTATATTTTGACAGTATATAATTTTAAAAGCTAATTACTATTGACTATTAGAAAATTAAATACTTTAAAGAATAAAGTACTTCTTTATAAAGAAAGTATTTTGTAAATATAAATTTAAATATATCTTAAGGAAAGATATTAGAAATAAAAGTAGTTTTTATAAATACTTGCTTGCTAAGTCTTTATGTTTAAAAGACTGAATGTTAATAATTTTAAAAGGCAAATAAATTGAAATATAGTTAGCTGAAAATCTTAATATAATAAAAATTATTATATTGAAATAATTTAAACCTGGTGTTTATAGATAAAGAAGTTTATTCTTACCTGATATTTTATGGAATGCCAAATAATATGTGGACGTCCCAGTCAATTTAAAATAATTAAATGATAATTTTTCATAAACTATAACTAATTTAAAATAATAACTTTAATAATATTCTAGAAAGAACTAAAACAGGATCCTATAAACTATTTTAATTTTTTTATTTTTATGGAAAAATTAACTTTTATTTTATTTAAAAAGAACGTTTCGTTTTCATAAACTTTTAAAACACGTTGGACCGAAACAGGAAATGGTGTTCTAGTGAATATGTGCCTACGATTAAAGAACTTTATGGTGAAAAGGAAACATCCTGGAATTATGTAATATGAATTTTTTTTATTTATCTAATATAAAAGTTAAATATTATTAATCTATTAAAAATAAGATAGGTACTTTCTTAAAATAATAACTAAAGTAATATAATAATTAATTGCATAAGTTTATTTTATAATTAATATAACACGTAATATTTAAAGAATGATCAGTGTAAATGTGAATTATTTTATGAAGCTGTAATTCCGAAGAATATTGGAAGATGGACTGTACATTAAATCATTATTGATGGTAAAAATTGTATAATAATAATAATTTTAATGTATTTAATATGTTTTCTTTAGATCAACCAATGATATGTTATTTTGAATGAATGTATATTATTTTAAAATACACACATTATATTGGCAGTGACAGTTTTATTTAAATATGATAATTTGAATTTATGATATAAATACGATGCAACATTACATAAGAAGCTTAGAAATAATTATATGATTCTTTCGTAAATAAATTTTATATTTTTATGTTATAGTATTAGAATTATATTTATTATTCATAAGTAATTATTTTATTGCAAGTTAGGAATAGATTTAAAAGTCTATATTTTATTTTTTTTTATTGGATAAATTAAGTTAAGTTTTATGTAGAAGTTTATATTTGAGTTGAAGATTTACTGAATATAGATGATGAAGTATAAATAGTTTGGATAATTAGTATTTATTTAAAGTTGATGATTGTTTTTCCGGAAAATTTAAATAAGTTTAGAGGATGTTTTGTAGATAGAAAGTTTATTAAGAAGGAGTAGAATAACACATAAAGTAGAGTAATAATTTCACATAGAAAAGAATCATAGAATTTATCTAATATAATACTTTATGAATTTGAAATTGATGAATAATTTAAATATTATTATTTTAACAGTACATATATGTAATGCATATTTAATAAAACATGTAGCATGAATTGTAATAAGTGAAATATAAAATTATAATCAATTATTTGTTATTACATTATAAAGATACATTAGTTTCTATATTATGCTATTAGAGTAATACTAATAGTAAAGTGAACACATACTAGTACATGATGAAATAAGTAACAGTAATACTTAAGTGATGTAGCAATTTAATTAGTAAAGTTTAATTGTTTACATATGCTACATAAATATTATTTACATAAATTTTCTGTGTAATAATTGAAGTTCACTGATATTTATTTAAAGTCTAAGTTTTGAAAACATACTTCAATGTTATTAGTACAGCATTTTAAAGAATGTATAATTACTTATTAGGAGTATGAGTTAATAACAGTGTAAACATATTGTATTATTATTTTCTTATTTTATTTTCTTGTTTTCATAATTTTGAATGTAATATTGTAAATAAATTCTTAGTTGAAGTTAATGTAAATAAACTTGTTTAATTTGTTTTAAAAGTGTGTCAGTTCATTATTTTGCAAACATTTGACAGCAGATAATTTGAACAAACATAATATTTGCACAATGTGAATTTATTAATATTATTTTAGAAATAAATACAATATTTTCCTGATTATCATTTATAAGAATTGATTGACATTAATATATCATATTACAATGGTCATAGAGTAATTATCATTCATAAGATGGTTATAATACACAATATAAGAGTACAAGATTATTTATTGCCACATATTAATAAATTGTAAGATTTTGATCTATTCCAAAATTAAGATACTATATGAAGATAAAAGATATACACATGATTATTTATTTATTTAATGATTGATGATATAACAGAAATAGATAAGATTAAGTTATACCCTAAGATTTGTATTGAGTATTATTATTATTAGAATAAGTTAGGTGTACGTAGGTTTGATATAAAACCTTTATCATACTTATTTACATGAGTTATCATTATTTTAAGATAATTAGAAGAACCTGAGATTATTTAATTATATTTTAAAAATTAAAAGTTAAGATTTATTTATTTTATTATTATTAAAGATAATTTATTTTATTTAAAAGCCATAAGAATGCTATAGAGGTAGTAGTAAGTTAATAAGGAAGTAACAGTATTCTTATGCCATTGAGACAATGTGTTTTGGAAGATATTGACTCAATGTAAATCTACTTATTGCTTTGTAACTTTACTTCACAGTCTCATGATTTTAAAAATACTTATTTAATTAGTACATACTATAGAATTATATTGATTTGATAATTAATGACAAATTTAATTCGAATATGATAATATAAAATATATTAAAGATAGATATGCAAATTTTAATTAAGCATTACAATTTAATTGAGCTAGTTGTATTTCAAACTATATTATACATCGAGAAGTAAGGGTACAATATTAATTTCCAATTCCATACTTGTATGTGAAGTAAATAAAATAAAGATAGCAAACTGCCCACAGGTTCCACACGCAATAAAATTAACTTACAAAACTATTTTTATATACATGCACAGTATTATAACACATATTTATATTTCCATTAATTTTGAAATACATTGTTCAAATGATTCTTGAATAGCTTCATAAAGATAATTTTTATTAAACTATACTTTAATTATTTAAAATCTAATTTCTTTTATTCCTTTAAAATTTTTCCTTAAGGAAAAAGATTGATTTAACTTAAACTAAATTTTGATTATTTAAAACTTTATTTGCCTTTTAAAATTCTTTCCCAGAAAAAAAAAAAAAAACATCTAAGAAACAACTGGGGTTTTTTACCTTGAATATTTAGATTATTATGCACAACTAAATTTTAAAAGAGCTTTATCAATAGCATCTGTGTCTTTAAAAAAAGAGCATTCAAAAGCATATCACAATATATCAAATATATTTAGACTCCAGGTATATAAAATATACTTGTATTTAAAATATTACAAATTCAGCCTGTATCCTTCTCCTCCCTCTTCTGTGTATTTGAATAGACATGGTCCTATACATGAGGGATCAGGATGACTTAAGGTCAACATGAGCATTGCAGTAATATTGGCATTAATAAGGGATTTGGGCATTCCAGCATCAGATTTTCAATAGTATGGATTGCTGATAAGTTAGAGGGTAAAGTAGATTGAAGTCGGTCTATTAAGATGTGGTTTTTGCTATCTTAATATAAATGAAGCACTGATTATATGGGTGTGTAAGAGGTGATGATCTGGACCAACTGATGAGGGCTGGCTCAGCATGAAATACATATACTGGAGATCATTTACCTTTTTCACACGTGTAATCTTGGTGTATCGGTTGTATGAGATAGAATGGATGGCTGAAGGAGCTTGAAAATCTGAGTTCAAATCCCCTATATTACAAATATACTAAGCTAAATCAAATGTTATAAATGTATCAAAATTAAGTTATCAAAAAATATAAATAAAATAAATAAACAACAAAATCAAGTAAATAAAACTATAACTTGTCTGATACCTATAAACATTACCGGCTTGTGGTAACTAATTTTAAAAGCTTATTAAATCATTCATAAAGTAAATAAACTGTTTACCTTAAGTATGTTTCTCTATAAAGATAGAATTACATTTACAAATGTACATTTTCCTATAGACATGGTTTTTCAAATATAGTCACAATCGAGTTTTTCCAAATAGAGTTTGTCTTAAAATTTTATCACTTTCACGGTTGTGAAGCATGTATGTATTAACTATAGTTTAAAATATGTGAAATGGGTAGCCCAAAGTAATTTGACATTTTGGCCATGGGTTCCATGCAATGAAGCTCTTTGGTGACTTCTTAAAAGCACATGCTTATTAGTTCAATTAGAGGTAGAGGTTCCTTGTATTTCGTGGTATTAACAAATGATGATCCAGGTAAATGATGAGCATATACCAACAAAGAACAAAAGCAAAATTATTTTCTAAGTGTGCTCTTTTTATAGTTACCAAATTTTGCAAAATATATTTTTCTGATATAATTAATCAAGCCAGCAACTCTAAATCATCCATGCTTTCAAAACTCCATAGATAAGTAAATAACATGTTTACAGATAACAACAAGCTATTATAATCTCTAAAAATATGTTAAATTGACATTTTAAAACTTTTCCAAAACACAAAACAAAGCCTAATAATAAAAAAATCAGTTTTCAAAGAATTTCATTTAATAATGAGATAAACTATTTTAGCAAAACTTTATTAATTAATATTTAATTAAACTTTGTTTCTAGAATATAACTGTTAAAGCAAATTTATTTAGTTGGAATGAATTAGTATTTTTTTTAAAAAAAAAACAACAAACAACTAAACTTAAATTATTTTAAACACAGACCTTTGTCAGTATATGTGCCTACAATAGAAACCTAAATTTAATAAATATACATAAATTTAATTTGTGAAAACCAAATCCAACTTCCACTTTTTTAAATTATATATTATAAACTGAGATAGACAATCACAACATTCACATATGTATGGGCTATAATGTCATTTTTTCCCTTTTAAATATTCCTGATTATATTCTTAATAAAATTATGTAAGAATAACTCTGAAATTTTTATTTCAAATAGGGTTAATAATTTAAATGTGTTTCCGCTATTACTAGTTTGAAATATGCATTTAGCACTTTGGTTTCACCAGTTTAAACATAAGTAAATTCATATAAACCACCTTAATGTTTACAAAATAGCTTTTGTGTTTATTTTAGGGGAAAAAAAGACTGCATGTTTCGTACATCTGTAAGTAATA
The DNA here is from genome assembly GCA_028023455.1 of Epiperipatus broadwayi. NCBI lineage: Eukaryota > Metazoa > Onychophora > Udeonychophora > Euonychophora > Peripatidae > Epiperipatus > Epiperipatus broadwayi. Next base: position 11,602,364 of record JAQFVV010006201.1, read on the forward strand.
TATTTAACTCAATCAATACTAAGTTATCAAAAATTTTACATATGGATAAAATAACATTTTGCATTATTATCAATTAACCACATATGATAGGAAAAAGAAAATCCATTTTAAAATTCAGCCCAACAAAATTATTAAAATCCATTTACTTTAGTTTTTATTACAGGAAGTTTTTATTTTCAGACAAGTGTAATAATCAGGAAGATAATTCCCATAGAAATAATATTAGTAATCTGTAGATGGTAATCACAGCCCAATAAAATATATTTACTTATATATATTTACAATAATACACTTAAGCAATATGTGAATATTAATAAGGTTTCATATCTTATTTAAAAACAGAAATAAGAGTTTAAATAAGCAAAAAATAATAATATTTCACATTAAAAAAAAAAAGTCAATAATAAATTAAAGACATACAATAATTTTTCTATCATGTTTAAAAAAAAATCGTTTTGCATTCTTACATACTATAGTTTTCCCATTAATAATTTTACTTCAAATCTGAAACCATAACATAGAATATTGACCATTTTCTTTATCATAAATAAGGATATATTTTGCTATTAGGGTTCCAAATAATTAGTAATGATGAAGATTTGACAATTTTTTTTTACAACTTTTTACTTTTATAAAACTAAAAATGGCTTCTATTTTTTTCACACAATCTTTTAGAAAACAAAACATATTTGTATATTTTAATTACATATCATCGAAATTAAAAATTTATTTTAAAATGCAATCACCCTCAGTAATAATAACTTAATTTTATTAATTTCACTAAATTTTTATTAAATGTTTAATTGCATTATACTTTTTACCTGAATCTTTATAATTTTAAATGTAATTTTCATTTTCAGTTGATTATCAACTATTTATGTAAATCCTAATGGTGAGAAATGGCAAGAAATATCCTATAATTTATATACCTTTGACAACTTCTAATTTCGCTTTAAAACTATGAATATAATTTCATTTTAGAAGATATTGATCTCATATTATAACCTAAAATTTTCAATAATAATACTGCAAAAGGTCATAGACTTTTTAAGTCACTAACATAATTTGGAGAGAGCTGGATTTGAACACTATGAAAGCATTTTATTTGCTGGACCTCCATAAAGCTTATATTTTAAGTAGAAAAACTTTATATCATATTTCTCCATAATAACTTAATTGTGATTGTTGTAAATAGTGTTTAGTAAAGATGTAACGAACAAACTTCTAAATAAAAAGCAAGATTTAAAAATTATATCAAAATACAAAATAAATTGCAAAGTTGAAAAAAAAAAAAAAACACAACAATAATTTTAAATAAATATCTCATTATACTTTTTGCTAAAACTTAAAATAACTCAGGGAAGTGAGTGGTGGTGGAAGATAATACTACTTCTATTATTACTACTAATACTTCAATGAATTTAAAATATCATCTACACATTTTTACTTTTCAAAATAGTTCATGATTTTCCATATATGGAAATGAAGACACCAATCTTCTTTTTAAAAACTTGTTTTTTTATGTGATTATAATAAAAGAAAAAAAAAAATAACAGATTTGTTAATTAAATGTTTTTAGGGTATTTTTTGGATGTGTATATAAATGTAAAAAAAAATTGATTAAGTTGAGATTGTCTATAATAGAAACAGTGTTGAGGTAAAGAGAATTTTTTAGTACACCTGGGTCTCTTTTTATGCGGACTTATTTAACACGATTTTGAAGTTACGCGGTTCATGTTTCACCGGAAGTCGAACTCCGATAATGCGCTATTACTTTAAGTAATAAATTTCGCACACTTACGTTATATTGAAAGTAATAGCACACTATTGGAATTCGACTTTCATCTTAATAATTTCAATATTTTCAGTGCTTTATAATAGTATGATTTTATGCAATAATAAAATTAAAATCATGATTTCCACAATTTTATGTATACACACATTAAATTTTACAAGATTATAATGTAAATTTGTTCAAACATTGTGCATGTTAATTTTGCATTTTAAGTCACATTCTGTTTTTGCTTTTTAAAAAAAAACGTAATCAATTATTAATCATTTAGTGTCCACAAGTTTATTTTTAAAAGGTTAGTAATAGCAGTGGGCACAAATTACTTATGGCCGACTTGAAATTAATGTGATGTGAAATTTGATTTTTAAACGGAATTGAAAATTAAAGACAAAAATAAGAATTTAATTTTTAGATGTTAGTTTCATAAACAATTAATAAAATCATCGTCTCAAAGATTAATTACTAATTACGTTGTCACCAGAAAACCATTGACACAACATGAGTGTGAAGTTGGCGCTAGTTGTATTTCCTCTTATATAAAAAAATGTAAATTACTATACTGTAAATTATGCATAAAAATATATTATTTTGAATAAAATTAAATATTATATTTAAAAAAAGTTTGTCTTGTATCAATTTTTTTCAAATTTGAAATTTTTTATTAGTTATATTTTATTTCCTTTTTTTTTTGCATGAATTTTAAAGTAATTTTACATTGGTGCTTTGCTTTTACGCGAATTTTGAAAAATCACAGATCGCATCCCCCCTTTTTCAATGTAGGTTACATCTATTTTTGCACGATTTCGTTTGCGCGTGTTTTCTGAGGAACCTATCTATCGCATAAAATGAGACCCAGGTGTATTTTATAATGTTTTTGCCTTTGTTTGGAATGTATGATATTTATTATATATATATTTGTATTTTTATTTTATTTTATTATTTTATTTTTTGATGTTCCTTGAAAAAGACTATATTATAAAATAGTCAAAATGTTAGGGACTATTTTTATTTTTATTATAGTCATATAAAAAACAAGTTTTAAAAAGAAATTTGGTGTATTCATTTACATATATACTAATACTTCTAAAGCTAATAACATGCCAATTAAATGTTCCATTGATTAAACCCAATAACAAATAATCATTCATAAAGTAAAATAAAAAATATTCTATCATCTAATACATAAAATTTGCATAACATAATATAATTTAGAGCAGGGGTCCCCAACCCTATGCCCATGGGCACCATGGCACCCATAGTCCATTTTACATGTGCCCGCCGCTATCCGAATACAATAAAGAATTATGTATCTGATACAAATAAATTTAATTTTTAAAATTTCTTATAAATTATTGTATTATATTGTAATCAAATGGTAGGGCATACTATACTTTATTTTTGAAATAAATATTTTTTTGTACATTATGTGTACTATTAACAATATCCAATTATAAATTTACATTGAAAAAATAAATGGTGCCTGCCACCTGGCCGGTATTATAGAATGTGCTCTTCAGTGCAAACAAGTTGGGGACTTCTGATTTAGAGTATATTTTTAAATATATACTACCCATCAGATAGAGCTACATAGTAACATCAATAACAAAAGAAATAAAATGTAAAAACTTTGAAAATATTTTATTTAGTTCAAAAATACAAAGTTTTATGGATAATTTTTAATTAATATATTTACTATATGTTTTATTACTATTATGTTAAAAGAATAGATTTAAAGTAATATAAAACTTTATTTTTATGCATGCTTATATAATTCTAAAAAACAGTTGCTATATAGCAATTATAGACTTTGAAAATAATTTATTTAGCTAAAAATACAGGTTTACAAATAATGTGCTAATTAACATAAATTTATATTTTTATTTATGCTTATGAAATTCTAAAAAGCAATTGCTTAACATTAAATATTTTTTAAAAAAGCATAAAATGCTTTATTGTTTACCAAGCAAGAAATAATCTATGGTAAAAAGTATTTATTTACAATAACATAAAAAAGAAATATATAGGAAAAAGATTAATCTTTCTTTAAATACAGTTGAAGCACCTCACAGTTGCATAGTTGAATACTGTCTGATATTTATGATTTTCTTCCATGAAAATGTTTTCTTTAGTGTTTAGCCTGAATTTCAAATTTTTAGAAATTTATTCAGTAATATGTTTTTATTACTTTGTTGATTCAATACTTTTCTATAAGTGGCAGCTGCAAACAGAAGGCAATCTTGATTTTCATTTTTCCCCCCAATTAGCATATGCAAAAGTGAAAAAAAAAAAATCCTCCAAAATTTTCTTCCCCACTTCATCCCCATGTTCCAGAAATTATTTTTTTCTTAAAAAAAAAAAAACTTACTTTCAACATTATTTTGTTACTGTACAATATAATAAGTAAGTAATAAATATATTTACAATTCTATTATTAGATTTTATAAATATTTCATACAATAAAAGAATATACAGATTTTACAATTTTGAGTGATGATTTTTGCCAACTATTTTACTGATCTTTTTCTCCTATATTTTGAACATTACGATATCTTAGTTTAAATATTATATTTTTATTACATATGAAATACAAATATTTCAAATTGTTAGAATTTCAATTACATATCTATCTATAAATTAGTAGATGAAATATTTAAATGATACCCCTCCCTGTGTTTTGAGATATTAAATATCTTATAGTTTAGATACATTTCTAACCTATGTGTCAATTATTTATTTCATAAGTACAAATATTTCAAAATGTCAGAATTTTTATTGCAAATCTACAACTTCATGGGTCAAATATTTTATCAATCAATTTTTTTATATATACTTTGAAATAACTTTTACTCCAATCAGTGAAGGCAATTGGTCCCCTAAAACTCGTTAAGCAATAATATTCTATGCAGAATAAGCATTTATAATGGTTGTTTATGGGGAAAAAACTGGTCGGTTACTCTAGCAAAAAAATGACACTATAAGTTGTGAATATTACATTAAAAAATAACTTACTGAGTATATATAAAAATCTCTTAACATACATTACATGCTTGTGTGAATTGTGCTGTGTGTATTATTTATGTATTCATTTAAAATATGTATGATAATGCAACTTAAATTTATGTAAAAAGAAAAAAACCACGTAGCTTAAAGTGATTACTTCCTGTGATCCATTTATTCACCAATCACCATTAGCCAGTTTGGTTTTCAAAATCAAAAATTTTCTTGATTTTTTTTCATGGTCATATTAATAAACAGAATCTCTTTAGAAAAAAAAAAAAAAAAGATCTAATATCACTACAAAAAAATGTGTGTTTTCACTGTCCAAAAATATAGCAAAATAAATCAATAAAGTGAAACTAAGCTCATTTAATAATTTTTTGTGTTCTTCCACCCCACATTACACTGGGGAAAAAAAATCCATACTGAAGGTTCATTTTTTTTAAATTTGTACAACAGTATTATACTATATTTCTTATGTGAAATATTAAACTTTAAAAAAAAAACAATGTTTATTAACAAATCATTTGATTGACCATAAAGGCTTGTTATTTATCATTGGTATAACAAGAGACATATAATACATTACAAAAACTTAATCAAAAGTAAACTGCAAAAAAAAATTTCAGCATATTGAAAACAAAGATCTAATGCATTCTGAGTTTGCATATTGTAATCAATACTTAAAGCTTTTGTTATATGTACTATCCTGATCTAAACAAACAAATACGATAACTGTAATGGATTCTTTTAGGCATGACATATCACTATTTTATCAAGTGTAGTAGCTATGTTTTTGCAATGACTTAGCAATTTGTCAAAAAGCGCAAACGTTTTGATGACAGAGTTATGGGTTATTTATGTAAAAATTAAAGGCATTAATCTTATTCACTTGATTTGATTGCCTAAAATCATCCTCACATTTTTTCCCAAAAATGCAATTCAAATACAATGGACAGCAGTTTTGATTTGAATAAAATTAGCATTTGTAAAGATTTTAATCCAAAATTAATTCTCTGAAATTTTAGCTAAAATTTATACTGACCACAATTTAAATTTGACAGTACATATGACCAAAAATTGTTTTTAGTTTTATGACAAAAGAAAGTTATATTTTTTACTCAGTACTGCATTTTTTTTTTTTACATGTAAGGTGATGTCTTCATTGCTTTGGATATTTGAAAACAATTACATAATGATTCAAGGAAGCAAAGTAATTATTATTTTTAAATTAAGTTTAGTAATTTTTGATATTGATTGTATAAATCTCAAACTGTTTTATCCTCTTTGCTTCCTCCTTTTTTTTTTTTTTTTACTGAAAATATTTTAGATTAGCGATGATAGCAGTTTTGATTTGATAGAAAAAATTTATTTCAAAATTAATTGACTGAATATTTTATCTAATATATATACTGTATATTTTCAATTTTAGATTTCAAAGGAAACTTTATTAGACAACAATTGGTTACATCAATGCAGGTTGTACATTGTATTAACAATAATATAAAAAGATACATTATTAACTCAAGAACAATAATTACTTGTTTTACAATTAGAGTCTTTAGCAACTGTTATAGTTTTAATATTTCAGTTCTTATTGTTAGTTTGTTCTAGTTTTCCATTTTTCCTGAGGTTATGTTTTCTTGTATCAACTATATTTTAAAGAGTGTGGCGGCAAAAATGTCTGGTGATGCAAGAAGATTGTCTCTTTCTTTAAGTTTCTGTGAGCTTTTTATATATGCTAGGGCAGGGGTCCCCAACCATATGCCTGCGGGCACCGTGGTGCCCGCAGACCATTTTACGGGTGCCCGCCGCTATCTGAACACGATAAAAAATTATTTATCTGATACAAATAAATTTAACTTTTAAAATTTCTTATAAATTATTGTATTATATTGTAATCAAATTGTAGGGCATACTATACTTTTATAGCGTAAAAATATAAACGTTAATTATATGTTAAAATTTTATTTTTGAAATAAATATTTTTTTGTACATTATGTGTATTATTAACAATATCCAACTATAAATTTACATTAAAAAAATAAATGGTGCCCGCCACCTGGCCGGTGTTATAGAATGTGCTCTTAAGTGCAAAAAGGTTGGGGATCCCTGTGCTAGGGTGTCTCCTTGGATTGTTTCCTAAAGTGAAAGTGCATCTGGTGCACCACAGGCATATATGCTGAAAATGACTGCACGGATTGTTGGTATTTTGTTTTGCTTGAATGTTTCCAGCATTTTTTCAATTGTAGTTTCACTTTTCCTTGTAATTGTTCAACAACCATTGTCTAACATTCTCTAAGCCTCTACAGTTATAAAGTAAATGCTCTTGTGTTTCTTCTTCCCTGTGGCACAAAGCACACAGTGGATTGACATTTAGGTACAATCTTCTGCAGTGAATAAAATGTGCTGTTGGTAATGCGTTTAAATTCAATTTGATGATGAAGTCAAAAAATTTTGGTTCTAGTTACCATCTTTTGTATTTTTTTAGTAAGTGACTATTATCTATTCTCAGTATCATTAATTTATTAATACTTTCTTGGTTCTGAGATAGAAGATCCTTTATTTGCTAATAAGTATATTTAATATGGTTCTTAAATGTTATTTTCTTCATAATGTTTTTGATACTTATCAGTAGTATATTTATGTAATTATCCATGAGAGGGGTCAGTCTGTGGCTATGATTTCTAATATTTGTTCTATGTTTGGAAAACACCTAAATATGGCATTCAGTAGATTTACTGTTTATGTGTGTGGAAAACCTGTATTGCATGCAGTTCCAGACCATTCCATTTTATTGGTTGGTTTAGCTGTTTTATTGAGATTGCTACTACTTTTCTGTTCCATAGGACCTTATTACATAGTGAGTTAATTGAATTTATAAATTTTGTAAAACTAATTATTGGCAGGTAGTATGTGATTTTGGTCATTACAAGATTAAATAGAGATACCTTTGCATATATTGAGAGATACGATATGGAAAGTGATACTATGATTCTTTCAGGTTCAACTTTAAGTTTATTTTATATTTCTTCTCATCTGACTCATTTCTAAATGGAAAGAGAAACCAAGAAAATTACTGGGTTTACCTTTGATAAAATTGTCACTTTTTGCATATATTAACCAAGCTGCTGACTTATTAGTGTTAATTTTTAGTTTGAATTTTGTTATCTAGTCTTCTATTATTTCATGTAGTATATGTAATTGCTTCTTTGACTTTAGAAAAACAATGACATCATTCGTATAAGCTATATGGAGGAGGTATATATTAGTATTTGGTACTGGAATTCCTTGGATTTTTTTTTTTATTTGCTCTAGTAAAGGATTTAAGTAAAAGGTGAATAGCAATGTACTTAGTGTAGAACCTTGTGAGATTGATTGGCTAGGATAGAATGATGATGTGGATTTTCCATTGGGCGTGAGATGTATTTCTCTATTTAGAAACAAATTGGCTATTGTATATAGTATCGATTTGGGTATCTCTGTTTTTTTAGTTGATTTAATAATGTTTTTATTCGCACTGAATCGAAAGCACTCTCAAAATCTAATCATACTGCCATTGGTGCATATTTTTTTTAATAACTGAATGGATTAGCGTTTTATATATCAGTACTGCTTGCCCTGTCATGAGCTCTTTTTTGCATATTAATGTTGTGATATTATTGGTCTTATGTATTGTTCAATTTTTCCCTTTATCACCTTTTCCAGTATTTTTATTCCCAATGGCTCCATTGAGATTGGTCTGAGATTGGTAAGTGTGGAAATAGGTTCTTGTTTTTCATAAATGAAACCATTGATACGGGGCATAGTCCTCATATATTGTATTTTCTGTAATAAATGATTTGCAAGTTGGCATAAATATTTATTTTTGAACTGGCTGAGGTGTGACAATACAAATTGTGAGCATGTGCTTGGGACTGAATTTAATATTATTGCAAAATTTTCTATTTTAAATGGTGTTTCCATTTCTGGCTTTCCAAAAAAATTTTCAGGTGGTTTGAAATGATTATGGTTGGTTAATTTTTGCTTGAAGTACATATTATAACCAGCTGTGATTCTTTTTTTCCATTTTAAAGCCATGGGGACTTTGTTTGTGGATGGATAGCCTAAAGCCCAACTAATATATCCGCAGATCCATGTATGTTGTTGTGTAAGACAAATTTTCCTTTTCTTTATTGATAGATATTGCTTCAGTTCATCAAGTATTTGATTATATAATTTTGACATTATTATCCTTTTGTGTATTTTGTCTGCTAACGTGATTAATTGGGGAGGGGGGAGATTTTTGTGTAATATGATTTATATTGAATAAGTGTATATGCTATGTACTTTGAGATTGGGTCCAGTTTTATTTGATTTATTTTATTTATCATTATATACATTTCTGAGAAGAGGACCTCTGAATATTATTTGGAATTAGAATTATTATGCTGAAGAAATTTGCTATTTTTACAATACTGTGTTGATTTACATTCGTATATTAAATGAACCTTTTTATTTTTTTGCTTCTGTAGTCATTAATAATGAAAATCTTTACTTTGGATATGTTATTAATGAAGTACTAATTGTCTCGTAAAAACATTGGATGAAAATTAAATAAAATATTGGACATACTGTAACGATATATAAATATGTCATTACATTAATTTAAAATAAAAACTTAAAAGTCCGCAAATAAAAGTAAAAAACTAAACGCTAAAATTAAAATGTTTTGTTAAACGTATATACATTCGCACAGATGCCAAACTTTAAAAATATTTTTTTTAAAAAAACAAATAAATAAATATTCGAACGTACTTTTTTATAAAAAAAAAAAGTACAAGATTTAAAAATAAAAACAGGTATTAATTAATTCTTGTAATCTGTAAATGGAAATGATTGTTTATAAATTGTTTGAAAAGCAAGCTAGCCTTGGGCTCTTGTATAATTAAAATGATCTGATGAAAGATAGATAAGAAGAAAAGAGAAATTAGCTTGACCAATGGAAGCACTAAGCCTTGGCTCGGACCCTAACGAAAGTGATGGATTAGTGACGTTTTGTTGATTGAATCCGTGTGGATAATATAAAAAGGGAAATACAGTTTTTTCTAGGAGTTCCAGCGTTTTGTGTTTGAGAGATGTGGTAGGACGCACATACCACACTCTCTATTTAAAAAAAAAAAATGAAAAGACTGTGATACCTTGAACGAGCTATTGCTATCTCCAGAATATTATCTTCCAATGGAGGCATCGCGGGAATTAAAAGCAGAAACCTGGACTCTTCTACCGTAAGCTATATTGACATGAACTCTAAATTTAAAAATAATTAAGAACTTTCGTTCAAGCTTATGAACTTCTATCTGACTTTTTTAAGTTTAAAATCAAATTGATAATGTTTAATTTTATATGTTTTCCGATTGATAAAAATCATTTCCATTTTTTTTTCTTATTGTATAAATTATTTATTGTTTAAATTTTAAATGATGAAATTTAGGTTGGGTATAGACGTTGCACAGATTCGTTAGCGGTTGATTATGTTGAAGTTTTCACATTTGATTAGAATATATAGGTCAACGATGTTAATGCGGGCATCTTATGATGAATGCCATGGGGCCTTGTGTATTCCCTGTTGCAATTGACGTTATCGATGATTTTGTATTTTGAGCGATTGTGTTTAATTTGGATGTTTTTGACTGTGGAATCTGTGCAGCCGATCTATACTCAACATTTTAAAAACAAATTTATAAAAATAATCTGTGCGAACGTATTTAAATGTTAAATTTAAGTCGGGCGTGAAGGGCTATATAGTTTTGTAAAGTTATATTAAGGGAGGGTAATCTTAGGTTATTCATTTCGTAGTTGAATTGGTTCAATGGATTGGATATATTTGTGTAATTGTAGATGTAGTATGAGATCCGCTACGGGCAGGATTATATATATATGCCACACACCTTCTGTTTGCCTATGGATGGGTTTGTAAGACGGCAAAGGACCGCAGTCCATTCCCATGGAGTTGTATGTTTATTGTTCTACTTGCCAACAGATGTAACATTCCTGTTGGTGGAGAGACAATGTCTTCTCTAATTCTACTTACTGATCAGATGTACATTCCTGACAGTATAGTATTTTGTGTTGTCGTATTTTCATGCTACATTGAATACATAAATGTATCAGATGGATTGGCGCCGGTTTGATTGCGAAATTTGTTGCCTAAGGTTAAATCAGGGAAGAATATTTTCTTTTCAAATGCAGATCTATGTAGTCTATTCATACTCGACTATCTAAATAAAATATTAAACTCATTGAAACTTAGTTAAATGTAAAATTAAAAGTTAATATAAAAATCTAAAATGTTAAACTTATTCCTCAAATTAGAATGATTTTATATGTGCGTAAATAAATATTTTTATGTGTTAATTTCTGGCAGTGGCTTTTATTCTTTTATATTTAAGATATAAAATTTATATTTTATTACCTCTGCTACTCCACTGAGCTAGTGACTTGGGCTAACGATCTGAATATTTAAATAAAGTGGAATCTTAACAACGCGTATCTGCCTACTCTATAAATTTTTCTAGGTTCAAATGCCTAGATGGCGCCTTGTAGAGCAGATATCGTAGTTTGCGGTTAGATTAATCTTCACTTGCATTTCAATCATTATAATACATTATTCATATTTTAAGCTTACAATCAAAATATTGAATGCAGCACTATAACATTGTGTTTTATGAATAAAATATGTACCGTACAATTTCAGTATGAAAATCACTATTTTGCTTTTGGGTGAAATGACTTTAATAACTATTCTATGACATCATCAGTATTACAAAATGGCTACTAAAATTTTTTTTTTATTATCATTATAGTTAATAATTAAATATAAATCAAAATAGTGCGGACAAATTGAAGATTATCGTTCTTGTGAATCTTTGCTTAAAACCGAGCACTAAGCGGGGTGAAGGTCTACTACAATATTTTTTATTTTATATTTTAAAAAAATATTATTTATTCATAGTACAAATATTCCAAAATATTACAATGCCAATTGCAAAACTATTTAGTATGTAGATGTTCAAAAAGGGTGGGGAAAGTTTGGTTAAAAATTATTTATACAATTTATTTTTTGATTACAATCAATACTTTACTAAGTTCATAGGTGTCCTTTGAAATTTCATAAGCAAGCATAACAATAAAAATTTATAATAATTCAAATGCTTGTTTTTAATTAACCTTCTGGTAAATATATTAATTTAAATATTACCTTCCAAATTTTGTATTTTTATTTGACTAAACAAATTACTTTCAACATGTACAATTTTCCTAAATGTTCTCAAAGCCCATACTTTTAATTTCCTATCCATTAGTTTTTTTCTTTGGCCATTGACAGGTAGTATGTAATTCCTGATAGGTGATAATATAATACCCAATCTAGTAGCTTAGTGATTTAAAGTGCTTTTTAAAAAAATACAAGAATATCATTTATCTGGAACTTTTTGTTTTCTGGGTTTTTCAGGATATGTAGTGACTATGTAGTAATTATTCAACAATATATTTATTAACTGGTCTCTCATTACAAATCTCTTTCTTTCAAAGCATTCATTGAAAAGTGAGGTAAAAATTAATTTTGCTTTTGAAAATTTATGTTAAAATTTAAATAATGGATTCATAATTTTAAGATTTTAAGCTGATATAGTATTCACACAATTTTCAATAGCTTTTTGTTATTTTATTACTAAATTTTCTTCCAAATACAAATTTAATTTAATGCATTTATTTTTAAGTATGAAATAATCTTTATTAAATCTAAAATATGTTTCATTCCTATTGCATTTTGCAAGCTTTAACATATAGATTCCTATCTTTCCTGACACTTTAAACTACATTAATACAGTATTTAATTAAATTCTGCTATTTTATTAATCTTTTTTCAACTTTAATTCAGAATATATTGTCTCTAAAATATGCAGAAATATTAAGATAATTTTATTATATTTTTAGTTCTATCATAAGAGTAACTTTTAATTAAAGGCAATGCCTTTTATTCTTTACTTACTACTGATGGAAATTCAAACTGATTATTATCATTCATTATTATTCAGTATTCCAGTAAATCATGTTATTTTGCTTATTAGCTTTCAATAAATTCACTAGTAAAATTGATTAATATAATTTTGTGTTTACAATCATATATACACAAGGTTTTGGAATAATATTTATTAGATAGATTAAAGTTTATACATAATTACTTGCAGACAACTCTGGCATTGTAAATAAAAAATTTCAGCTTATCTAAAAGCAAAAACCATTTTAATAATATAATTAGAAATAATCAATTTAAAACAAAATTGAAACAGACAACTCGGTATAAATAAATAAAAATATTTAATACATCAATCCTTTCATTCCTTAGTGGAACGTTTTTCAAGATGTTTCTTTTTACACAATCACATGATCAATTACCCTACAGCAACTCCCCCAAATGGACATTATTTATATAACATTATAATAAATATAATTATTAAAATACATACATTAAATACAATTAATAAAATACATATATGGACATAAAATTGATTAAACTTATTACAATCTTTTTCCCCTCTTATAATATATATATTTTTACAAATAATGTAAAAAAAAAAAAAACATAATGCACAAATCAATCCAGCCTTCAGTTCTTATATGTCTTCTGCTGTGTGAAAAATTATGCTTATGTTTATTTATTAAAAAATCCAAAATAGATCAAAGTTGACAAATATATAAAATTTCTGAATAGAGTACCAAGGAAACATTGGTATAAGTAATTTTTATTATTGTTTAAAGTTATAAGCATTGTGTAGCAGGGTATTTGTGTTGCAATAGAATTTTTTTTATATTAAAATAATATGCACTTATGCATGCTTAGTTAAACAATAATACAATGAATTTCATTACATGTTTAATGCTCTACAAGTAAAACATTATTAATTACCAATCTCTGGTTTTTTTTTTTTGGGGGGGGGGTTTGAATTGCATTTTTTTTTTTTTGGATTTTAAGAAAGTTTAACCCCTCATTGTAGCCCTAACTCTGCTAAAAATATAAATATACAATTTTGATATCTAGTTATAAAACTTTAAATATTAATATATACTTATTCTTATATCAGTATATAAAAAAAATTGATACTACAGTGAAACTACAATATACACTGTATCAATATAAGCTTTTTCAATTATAGACAAAAACAATAGATTATATATATTAGTTAATTACCATTATATTTTTATTGGTATTACTATAGTTTTTTAATTAATGGACATTTTGTTTATATATTTAACTGGGTGGGAGATGATCGCTCTGATTATATAAATTTAAAAAAATCTTATTCTACTCTGGCTGCATTTTCACCATTGCAGCAAACCGGCGCTTCAAACAGAGAAGTCTAATACAGAAGGTGGATAATACCAACAGCACTTATAACCAGGCCAAGGCTATACAGAGTATAACCTATGGTCACATTTCCAGGCTATACAACTTCTCGGCTGCTAAATTCAAACCTCTGCCATCCAAAGCATTTTTATTTGTTTCACGGTAATCCTCAGGCACCAGCTAATCATAAGTTATAATTATCATGCTTAGACAACAGGTATACAATTTAGCGCTTGATCAATCCCTAGCTAGCTCTGTTATTTAAGTATAGGGGAGACTAACTATAACATATTGCTTAATACTTACATTTAACTATAGAATATCTATCTATTAGTGTCATAATTATCTAAGAGAATCGACCAAACAATAATTAGCAAACTAACAATTTATTTAAAACACTTCTAGTCAAAAACATGGTAATAAAATATTATAATAGAACATTATACGTTTATTTAAAGACCCTTCTAGTTAAAATATATGATAATCAAGAATACTATAACTAAAACATTTAAATCTAAATACCGCACCCACACACATTGAAATATAAATTCATTACTCAATGGAAAGCTTTGCAAATATTAAAATACATTATGAAAAAATTAAATACATATGCACATGTTAGGGTTCATTCTATATAATGATTTATAGGAGACACTTAAAGATTGCTAACGCTATCAAAGTTCAACAAAGTCTTTTATTCGAACACGATCAATTTATAAATGGGAATAAGGAAATTCATGGTTGCCTAGGATTTTGCACTTTGCATTCTCAAATATATGACTCTTGTTTTCTTCTGTCGTTATGGATCACCTCGGTTGGTTTTTTTTAACTCCACTAATGGTTTTGGCTCCTGGCTGTCTTCCTATGTTCACTGAGATAGATATTCCTTAGCTGCTCAGAGTATTAAGTGGGTGTGAATTCTACAAGGAGGGCCTCTGATGGTCTGGAGGACCATGACTGAAGACAGGCTGCATACTCCGGTGGCTGTCCAGCACTGCATCATGTTAGATGGTTCTTCAGTAAATGTGAAGACACCTACTTGCATGCTTGGGACACCCATCTTCTCAAATTCTTCCATGGTAGTAGTACGTGTATAATCTTAATCTTAATGATTATTATGAATGAGGCTGAATGATGCTGAAACTGCAAACATCAAAAAAAAAAAAACTGGACTGAACTGACTTGAATAGATTTTTCAGTCTCTTTATATGATTCCCCTTTAATGTCTCTAGTTATCACTTCGATCTAGTTTAATTAATTTATAAATTTTATTAATTACATTCCCATTGTGTTTTAATCTGCATCTTTGCATAGATTAGTCTAGCCTTCAGATAAGATACCATATTGAATCACTTTCCATTGTTTTCACTTAATGCAATTTAGAATTATTCCCTTTCTTCTCTTTATCGTCTGAGCAATCTTTAAGAGGATTTAAATTTACAGGCTTTCCTTTCACATTTTAATTCAATTTTTCATTTTTAAACACATACATTTTTTTTCTTTAAGTTTATAAAAAGAGAAAACTATAGTTTTAACTTTGTTAAATTTCCCCCCTCTTTTTCCTATTCGCTCTTTAACTATTGAAACTCTTGTCTTGCATTGGTGGGCAAGAGGTCAACGTGACTGCCTTGCACTTGCAGACGGTTGCCTGGGTTGCGGGTTCGCGTCCCGGCCGATGCTATGACACTTAAAAAAAAAAACCCTATTGAAACTTTTTTTTTTTTAAATGACAAGAAGACACAATGCTTTGTCTTTGGTGATTTGCTTTTCTTTAAAAAAACGCATCAAACACTTTCTAAATTATATTTCTCTTTCTTAAAACTTTCTAAATTATACTTCTATTTCTTAAAACTTTACTGGTTTCCTTTATGAATTTTAGTCCAAGAATTTAATAATAAACGATTCCACAGTATTTTTATTTTTAAAATTCAGATTTTAAAATCTTAAATTAACCATAATTTTTCTTAAAAAAAGAAAAGAAACATGTAGCGCTAGTCACTAGCAGTATAATATATATATACATTAAGTTTGTATAGTCCAATATACATTTATTTAAATATTACATATTCAGCCTGTATTCTGCCCATCTCTCTTCTATACAATTAAATAGTCATATTAAGGTCCTATATGTGACGGATTAGATTGATATATATGAGGGGAGTTTGAAACAAAATGTAGCAGATATCTTGTCTACCCTGTATCTAAAACAATAAATCAGAATAATTCACCTTTAATGATTAATCATTTTTTTAATATTTTGTCTAAAATGA
Source organism: Epiperipatus broadwayi (assembly GCA_028023455.1). NCBI lineage: Eukaryota > Metazoa > Onychophora > Udeonychophora > Euonychophora > Peripatidae > Epiperipatus > Epiperipatus broadwayi. Next base: position 11,618,811 of record JAQFVV010006201.1, read on the forward strand.
AGTTCAGCTTTTCACTTAGTAATTTAATCTAATTTCTTTTAAGAATATAAAAAAACTGAAAATATTATTCTTTCTTCTTTAAAGATTTCTCCCCTCCCATTTTATTTAACAGTTGAATATCATCTTTTTTACAAATTAAGATATAAAAAAAAAAAAAAATAGCCAGCTTACCACAATTAGCCTTATTAATCTATAAGTATCTATTGATTTCTTTTGTTTGTTTGTGAATACTTGTACAAACTAATTTTTTTCGAAACATATAAGTTTTTAAATAATAAATATGCAAATTAACTGTATTCTACCTGTATACATAATCAGAAAAATGCATATTTTAATAACTATTACCTAGTAAAGCTGAAAAATGAAAGAAAACAAAAATATCCAGTAGAACAACTGTATATTCTGGATTGTAAAGAATTGCAAATGAAATATATGGGCTACAAATAAGCTATAAAAAATTGAGAATATCTAAAAATAAAATAAGATTTCACATAATGGGAGGTGAAACAAAAGACTGTAAAAAACAGAATGAAGTAAGTATCATTTATTACAGAAATAGCAAAAAAAAAAAGCTAAGATCTTAAAATGAAATGTTCAGAAGTTTAAAAATAAATATTATTTAAGTGGTAAAGTGCTGCAGACTAGACTAAAATAATTTATGTTAAAGAGGATGATTATAATCTGCAGACTAATAATTGTCTGTTTTCAGATGGAGACCTTAAGTCTACTTAAATACATTCTGATTAGTGAATTAATAATAAAAATAAATAATTTAACAAGAAATTAAATGCAATTGAAAAATGATACAAAAATATTGCAAGAATATTATATCATATGTTAGAGAATAGATTAATATAAAAGATTATAGTTTAAAAATGCAGAAATGAAAACTATTAAGCATTTGTAAATAAAGTTATCAGCAATAACAGCAGCAGCTACTTGAAAATAATTATTGTCTTTATTAAGGCTAAGAAAAAAAAAGGAGAAATAATAATAATACATTGCAGATGAGTTTATAATGACTTTATACGTTTTTTAAAAAAGACAAAATTAATATTTGTAGACTCGCAGTTTTCACTTTATGATAGATTTTTTTAAGACGACAAAATTATTTGAAAACTTGCAGAATTATTACTTCAGGACTCGCACTTTAAGATACGTTTTTAAAAAAAGAAAATTAATATTTGTAGACTCGCAGTTATTTGTAGATTCGCAGTTTTCACTTTATGATAAGTTTTTTAAAATTTATATAGTACTTTTAAGATGACTTATTAATTTGGTAGTGATATTTATCTTACATTTTCCTATTTTGCGTCCAATTTTAGTTAATTATTCATGATGTAGATATTACTTTTAACCTTTTTTTGCCGCATATCACTATTTTGTGTCCTTTTTTTTTTTTTTCAGGATTTGTGGACTCGCAGTTTTTACTTATTAATTTTGTAGTGATATTTATCTTACATTTTCCTATTTTGCGTCCAATTTTAGTTAATTATTCATGATGTAGATAATACTTTTAACCTTTTTTTGCCGCATATTACTATTTTGTGTCCTATTTATTAATTTTTTTTTTCAGGATTTGTGGACTCGCAGTTTTTACTTATTAATTTTGTAGTGATATTTATCTTACATTTTCATATTTTGCTTCCAATTTTAGTTAATTATTCATGATGTATATATTATTTTTAATCTTTTTTTGCCACATATCACTCTATTTTGTGTCCTATTTATTAATTTTACCTTTTTTTTTTTCAGGATGGACGCCGCCGGCATTATTCTGTACCACGTGCCTTTTTCTCTGTTTTGACCTCATGACCCTGTACCACGTGCCTTTCCCCCGCTCTTGGTTTCTATGACGAAATTACCCTGAGGGCATCCTATTCTAATCTAGCGATCTTTGACGTAACGTCACCACGTGATATGCCGAAAAATTTTAGCGATTACATTTGTCCGCAAATCACTAGGTGACGTTATCTTAAAAATCGGGTGGTTAGAGTAGTATGCTTTCAGGCTAATGACATCATAGCAAGGTAAATACTGGACTACCACATTTACCATAGATCACGCTATTGCATCAGTCTGTTTATTTGATATTTTAATGAAAAAATGAATTCAGAATGGTTGTCCTTAGTGTTAAAAAATGGAAATGTGGGTACACAACAAATGCACAATTATACTATCATAATTAAAATAGGAAGATTATCAATAGAGTTTAAAATTCAAGATGACCAGAATCTATACTGATTAAATGACTGAAGTCAGTGGGTGGGTGAGGGGGGGGTAACAAAAAAAAGACTGTAAATAAAGTAATACAGTAAGTAATAGATATATTTTAGGAGGGGGGGGAGATTTATAAGTGAAACCCTCTAGCTGACTAAAATAGACATTGATTAGATTTTGTATTAATTCAAACAAAATATAACAATAGGATTATGAGCATCTGCATACATATCGAAGATAATACAGTTTCAGATAATAATTTAATAGTGCAGACAACATTTTTCAAAAATTAAACTGAGTCAACAACAACAAAAAGATTATTGACAAAATTAATAAAAAAAATATATTGATGGATAATAAAGTAAATTGAAAAATGAAATATAAAAATGAAAATTGCACAAATCACATGGTTAACAGAATAGTATTTTTTAAAAAAAGATAAACGATAATGTAGCAAAAACAAAAAAAGTAAATAAATAAACTTTAATTAAAAAAATTAGATAGATAGAAAAAAAAAAAGTTTAATAAGGAAGTAGTAACTGAAGTTAATAAAAAGAAAGAAAAACATTTTGAAAAGATAGCAGGATTAAAAATGTTTTATGAGAGCGATATGACGTGTTTTTGAAATAAAATAAAATGGTATGGTTAAAGATAAGTAGTGTAATGACAGATTGCTGAAATATAGGCAAGTGAATCTCAAAAAAATGCTAACAATAATGCATGGGATAACTGAAGATTATGAAGGAAAAAAAGTTTGAGGGAATTTGCAATAAACATCTTTTCAAGAAACCCCAAATATAATTTTATCTAAAAAGGCACTTTCAATTTGTGGAAAGACAATAAGTTTAACTCAATAATAAAGTCTGATTTCATGATTATCATGGATTATTTTGTTAATTGTTTGAAATGAGAAAAGACTACTAAAATTTGCCCATGATACAAAAAAGATGCTTTCTTACATAAAATATAGATTTCATCATTATTAGTTATCTTTAAATTAAAAAAAACGGAGGTTACACATTATTTACACAAACCACTCCAAGTCCTTTTTCTGTTTTTAATTCTAATCTTCAAGAATCTGATAACTTCAATTTTCTTCTTCTTATTTTTTCTTACTGGCATAAAATTTTCCAACACATCCCTTCCTAATTCCCTAGCTTCTGTGCATATACCAAATTAATCATTGATTTCTGCTTCAATCTTTTTCTTGATAAATAATGTTTACTTAACACTTCCAATATTGTAAATCTTTAATCTTTTCCATTCTTTTCATAATCCACATAGGATGTAAATTTTAAAAATGCTTAAAATCCTTATTTCTTCTTCTGTCTAAATGCTCTACTCTATATAAAACTATACTCTAAATGAAATATTTGATACTTTTTCTAATTCTATTGTTAATTGGCCAAAATATAATCTTTTACCTTGCTAGTTCTATCATGTAGAAATATATTCCATATTCTTAAAGAACTAAATCTACTCTAAAATTTCCTGCTCGTCTCTTAATACTTTATAATCTCTCTCTGGATTTCCACATTTACTGATATTGTTATCTCAACAACAAAACAGATGAAAGTAACTTTTCTATATTCAATGCTAATTCAAAGTAAAAGAATATTCATTTAGCATTTAATAGATCAAGAAAAAATTATTTTTGGTAGTCCAGTATTTACCTTGCTATGACGTCATTAGCCTGAAGGCATACTACTCTAACCACCCGATTTTTAAGATAACGTCACCTAGTGATTTGCGACACATGTAATCGCTAAAATTTTTCAGCATATCACGTGGTGACGTTACGTCAAAGATCGCTAGATTAGAATAGGATGCCCTCAGGGTAATGTCGTCATAGAAACGACGAGCGGGGGAAAGGCACGTGGTACAGGGTCATGAGGTCAAAATGGAGAATAATGCCGGCGGCGTCCATCCTGAAAAAAAAAAAGGTGAAATTAATAAATAGGAACAAAATAGTTATATGGGGCAAAAAAAGATTAAAAATAATATATACTTCATGAATAATTAACTAAAATTGGACGCAAAATATGAAAATGTAAGATAAATATCACTACAAAATTAATAAGTAAAAACTGCGAGTGCACAAATCCTGAAAAAAAAAATTAATAAATAGGACACAAAATAGTGATATGCGGCAAAAAAAGGTTAAAAGTAATATATACTTCATGAATAATTAACTAAAATTGGACGCAAAATATGAAAATGTAAGATAAATATCACTACAAAATTAATAAGTAAAAACTGCGAATCCACAAATCCTGAAAAAAAAAATTAATAAATAGGACACAAAATAGTGATATGCGGCAAAAAAAGGTTAAAAGTAATATATACTTCATGAATAATTAACTAAAATTGGACGCAAAATATGAAAATGTAAGATAAATATCACTACAAAATTAATAAGTAAAAACTGCGAGTCCACAAATCCTGAAAAAAAAAATTAATAAATAGGACACAAAATAGTGATATGCAGCAAAAAACGGTTAAAAGTAATATATACTTCATGAATAATTAACTAAAATTGGACGCAAAATATGAAAATGTAAGATAAATATCACTACAAAATTAATAAGTAAAAACTGCAAGTGCACAAATCCTGAAAAAAAAAATTAATAAATAGGACACAAAATAGTGATATGCGGCAAAAAACGGTTAAAAGTAATATATACTTCATGAATAATTAACTAAAATTGGACACAAAATATGAAAATGTAAGATAAATATCACTACAAAATTAATAAGTAAAAACTGCGAGTCCACAAATCCTGAAAAAAAATATTAATAAATAGGACACAAAATAGAGTGATATGCAGCAAAAAAGAAAAAGTTAAAAGTAATATAAGCATCATGAATAATTAACTAAAATTGGACGCAAAATAGGAAAATGTAAGATAAATATCATTACAAAATTAATAAGTCATCTTAAAAGTATTATATAAATTTTAAAAAAATTATCATAAAGTGAAAACTGCGAATCTACAAATAACTGCGAGTCTACAAATATTAAATTTTCTTTTTTAAAAAACGTATCATAAAGTGCGAGTCCTGAAGTAATAATTCTGCAAGTATTCAAATAATAATTTTGTCGTCTTAAAAAAACCTATCATAAAGTGAAAACTGGGAGTCTACAAATATTAATTTTGTCTTTTTTAAAAAACGTATAAAGTGCAAGTCCAAAAGTAATAATTCTGCAAGTATTCAAATAATTTTGTCGTCTTAAAAAAACCTATCATAAAGTGAAAACTGCGAGTCTACAAATATTAATTTTGTCTTTTTTAAAAAACGTATAAAGTGCAAGTCCAAAAGTAATAATTCTGCAAGTATTCAAATAATTTTGTCGTCTTAAAAAAACCTATCATAAAGTGAAAACTGCGAGTCTACAAATATTAATTTTGTCTTTTTTAAAAAACGTATAAAGTGCAAGTCCAAAAGTAATAATTCTGCAAGTATTCAAATAATTTTGTCGTCTTAAAAAAACCTATCATAAAGTGAAAACTGCGAGTCTACAAATATTAATTTTGTCTTTTTTAAAAAACGTATAAAGTGCGAGTCCAGAAGTAATAATTCTGCAAGTATTCAAATAATAATTTTGTCGTCTTAAAAAAACCTATCATAAAGTGAAAACTGCGAGTCTACAAATATTAATTTTGTCTTTTTTAAAAAACGTATAAAGTGCGAGTCCAGAAGTAATAATTCTGCAAGTATTCAAATAATAATTTTGTCGTCTTAAAAAAAACCTATCATAAAGTGAAAACTGCGAGTCTACAAATATTAATTTTGTCTTTTTTAAAAAACGTATAAAGTGCGAGTCCAGAAGTAATAATTCTGCAAGTATTCAAATAATAATTTTGTCGTCTTAAAAAAACCTATCATAAAGTGAAAACTGCGAGTCTACAAATATTAATTTTGTCTTTTTAAAAAAACGTATAAAGTGCGAGTCCAGAAGTAATAATTCTGCAAGTATTCAAATAAATTTTTCTTAAAAAACCTTCAACTAATTTTGTCGTCTTAAAAAAACCTATCATAAAGTGAAAACTGCGAGTCTACTACTGTAATTTATAAGGAAAATAAAATAAAAGATGAATATCACAACAAAATGCATACTTACCCAAATAACGATTACTGCGGTGGACTGAGCTGGCTTATATGTTGTAGAATTGCACCAAAATGACCATCTTTGTAGGTACGCCTCCACATAGAGTTTCGTCTATTTCCACAATTGTGTTAGGGCCTCCGATTTTCCGCCTTTCATTATGTAACAGCTTCCATGCACATACTTCGCGGAGATAGTTGTTCCAGTCAATCACAGTCTTGTCCGCCATTTCTAACTGGTCAGCACAAAATAGGATAGACGTTAATTCTCTGGACCAACAATATATAAAACGGAGAGCCGTTACGAAGGATATTCTGGAGCCTTCAAACCATGTGCCTTTTCTTATGGGAGTTTTTTTTTCAGAAAATCCGGAAAATTAATAAAATATAAAATACATCCACTTAATATCATAGAAGAAATAACATGTAAATTACTTACAATTGTTGAGAAAGTAATGATTTCTTTTTTAAAAATGGTAAAAAAATTGCTGAACTATTAAAACACTGAAAATGAACGAAGGATATTCTGGAGCCTTCAAACCACGTGCCTTTTCTTATGGGAGTTTTTTTTTCAGAAAATCCGGAAAATTAATAAAATATAAAATACATCCACTTAATATCATAGAAGAAATAAGGAGCCTTCAAACCATGTGCCTTTTCTTATGGGAGTTTTTTTTTCAGAAAATCCGGAAAATTAATAAAATATAAAATACATCCACTTAATATCATAGAAGAAATAACATGTAAATTACTTACAATTGTTGAGAAAGTAATGATTTCTTTTTTAAAAATGGTAAAAAAATTGCTGAACTATTAAAACACTGAAAATAAACGAAGGATATTCTGGAGCCTTCAAACCACGTGCCTTTTCTTATGGGAGTTTTTTTCAGAAAATCCGGGAAATTAATAAAATATAAAATACATCCACTTAATATCATAGAAGAAATAACATGTAAATTACTTACAATTGTTGAGGAAGTAATGATTTATTAAAAAAGTTTTCTGAAATCACTGAAAATTAAAGCTCTGAAAATGGTATGCAAAAAAAACGCTGCTGCACTCAATAAAACGATGCAACAAATAGGAAAAAATACACTTTTAAATCTCGCGGGTTAAGACAAAAAAAAAATCTCGTAAATTCGGATAATTACAGCGGTATGCCTTCAGGCTTATGACGTAATAGTAATGTAACAAAAAATAAAATTTCTAGAATTAGTCATGTCAGGGTCTTCGTTGCCATGACAACGTTGATGTGTTCTTCCGACGACGCAAATATCGGATAATTACAGTTGTGTGCCTTCAGGCTAATTACGTCATAGCAAGGTAAATACTGGATTACCTTATTTTTAAACTATAAAAATGTTTATAACCGAATTTATATTGAAAAATTTAAGCATCTCAAAAATGTCAAAAGATCCATAAAATAATAAAACACATTCCCATTGACTAGAAAATAAATAAATGTTAACTTCTTTTACAAACTTAAATGATAGTTAGGTGAAAACAGCCTTTAGTTAGTTTAATTGGATGGCAAAGACCTTTCTAGAAACAGTCTATAAAGAAACAGCAAAGGCAAAGACAATATTTATCTGACTAGTGAAATTCCAGCTACTAAGGCCTGTAGTTTGTTAGTTAGTCGTCATTCTCCCCCCTCCCCTTCCAGCTAGAAATAACTAGAAAACTACTTAGAAACCAATAATTGGATTGCTAGTTGAACTGGCTTCTTTGCAATGTGAAAAAATTAGTTTCACCCAGATTTAAGACCACGTGTTATGCCACAGCAATGTTTGCAACAGCAAATATGTCAAGAAACCTTTCCCTTTTATATATATACACACATACTTAAAGACTGATATATTAATTACTGGTTTAAAAAAAAAAATTAAAATAATGATTCTCTTAAAAAAATGCTGGTGCAGATGAAAATGATACTTAATGATTCCATGCCTGAAACACTGAGAGTCATTAAACAATAGTTTAATCACATACTTAACACCTAACAAAATAGTCAAAGTGTTGAAAGAAAAAACTTAATCAGCAATAAAATCATTAAAGCTGAAACTGAAACCAATTATAGCAAATGCAACTGATTAACAAAGAAAGTATAGCAAGCAAAAAAAAATGCTTCTAAACTACTAAAAATGTGTCTGTATATAGTGAGTGCTTGCATTTGTGTTTAATGATAGATTGGTTTTTTAAATAATCTAAAAATATACTGTGATAGATAATTTAATATGTGTGAGGGTATGTAGCAAACAGCTTTTTATACGTTATCAAATTTAATAATTAGTTTTTCAATAAGATCTCCCAAAACTTAAGATATAACATTTTGATTAGTTATAAAAACATTAAAATAACCAACTATGTAATTAATACATTACTGAACTATATATATCTTACAATATTATGAATGAGAGCATTATCAATTGTGTAAAAGGCAATACATTTAAAAATTTGTGAATTTCATAAAATAAATAAATCCCTTTTTATAGATTTATAAATTTAAAAAAAAGTTGGTTAAAAAAAATGAAACTGATTAAAATTACTCATTATTTAGAACATAATTGTGTAAGTGCTTATTAACTATATAGAACAATAGTCAGAAAACTGATTCATACTGCATTTTGATTCCCAAAAGCTACTCTGTGAGTTTCCTGAGACAACATTGATTTTCCATTGCCATTGTTCCTAAACTTTTGCACTGATAATCTATAGCAGTGGTCTTCAACCATTGGTCCGCGCGGACCGATGCCAACCTCAGAACCAGTCCGCTCTAGACTGGCAGAAAAGTAACAAAATAATAAGTTTAAACTTTTAATTAATATAAACAATTTTTATTTATTTTTTCATCTCATTTTTACCCAATTAAAAAAAAAAAAAACAGAACGAAAACAAAATATAATCAATCATACATAAATTTTCTAGTTATCACAGATGTTTATGGGAGGGGGCAGAATTAAATTTTTTATTACTTTTCTAAAAAAAATTCAAAATTAAAAAAGTTTATTATACAAACTCCACATATATATATAACTTCATCTTGTATATTTAACATTGTTGTTTTGATCAGTTATAACAATTGTGCTCATCTAAGGCTAAGCAGTTTACATCTTTAAAAAAATTTATCTATAGACTTCTGCAGGTCAGCGAAACCATATCCTTATTTTTACCGGTCAGCAGGTGTGAAAAGGTTGAAGACCATTGATCTATAGTAATATAGTATGTACAAATATTAGAATATCTTATTTTGTAAATGCTTTAAAGATAAGTAAAAAACTAATATTTTGTAAACTTCAACTAATATTTTGTACCTTTATAGCTTTTGAATGGTAATATTCAAAAAGGTTGTTCACATGAATTTTATAATCATATTTGGTTGGCAAAAAATATATGACATTTGATGGCTTGAGTCTCTTGAACACTCAAAAATGTGTGAAAAGTATTATATATGGCTCTTATTATCAAAGAACTTGTCCATCTGTGATATAGAACATCACATTTAATATTAATGCTTTTTTTTGTTTATGCTTTGAAATAAAGTAACTGAAATGTGTTTAAATACAAACAATAATATTCAATCTTATGTTGAGCTTTGGCAAAGATGATGAACATGGTCCCTCTGAAACCAATTTTGTGAATGTTGTTTTGTCATAGTTCTCAATCAAGAACTTGGTTATTATATAACACCTTATTTTTTAATTAAATAATGGGATAATAGAAGATGTTTGAATTTTCTCAATCATAGCAAATATGAAAATAATTCTAAATAAATTTCAAATATTATTATTAAAAGATTAAATGGCATTACAAATATATTTTTAAATGTGATTTCTTTTTTACTATATAATGTTTTGATGCATGATAAATATTGATAAGAAAGAACTTAACATTATATGAACCTTAAAATTAAGTAAAAAAAATAGTTCATTACTTGGAAGATCATATAAAGTTCGATCTTTGGAAGTGAGAATTGGCTTAGTTCTAAGAATTTTTAGTTAGAGAGTTTGTTATTGTATAAATGACACAGAGCTACAGAATCCAGTGAAGAAATTGAAAAAAAAAAAAAAAACAAAGATGAAATTAACATAGAGAAAAGCATGCAATTTTTATTTACCACTGTAAAAATAATATTTTTTGCCTTATACTTTTATTTTTCATCACATAATACCAAGACTAGTGTAAAAAGATAGAGAAAAAAAAATTACTACTTTTTTTAAAAATCTGTTTAATAATTTTAGTGAATAAAAATATTTCTTTAATTTTTTTTACATTTATTTTCTACTTCTTAGATTTATATTGTTCCAGAAAATGAGGAATAAAAAAATTTAGATATAATTTAATACTGAAAAATTACTCCAAATTCACAACACAACCAGACTAGCCAAAAAATATAATTCTAAAATACAACCAATGGTTTAACTGCTACAAGCAGACTTCTTGGTTGTATTTTAGAGTTTATATTTTTTGGTTAATCTGATTTTGGAGTAATTTTGATTATTTTATTGACTAGTTTAGCTTTAGGTTTTTAATGTTTAAATTTAATACTGATAGAGAGCAGTACCATAAAGAATACTGAATCCCACACAAAATTTAAAATTTTCACAATTTTTTTTGCCAAAACTGTTTCAAACTCTAAAAAGATGAATTGTCATCAGGAATATATATGAAAACATTCAACTAAATCAGAAATTGGAAAATGGTTGAAAATTAAGTTACACAATTAAATCCAGATAAACTGGCAAAAAAAAAAAAAAAGTGAAATATAAGTATAACATTTAAAAACCATAGCAAAAAATGCATAAAAATTCAAATTTAATTTTAAAATCAAGTTTTTAACATTTTTGAGGATTTCTAAAATATTTTTCATGATATTATCTAAAAAAAAAAAAAAGTTCTCTCTCTTCATTGTTCCAAAAAAATAAAAGGTAAGCTGAATTAGTAATGAATATGAATAGTCAAAAATTCCTATCAAAACAACGTTAACAGCATTTACTTTAACAGTAAAACATGTGATATTCATTTTTATGCAGTAACAATATTAATATATAGTTCATGAGATATAACATAAAGATATATTAAATAAGCAAAACAGTCAAAAATTTATATGGAAAAAAATAATGTAAATGGGTATGAATTATAAAAAAATTAAAAAAACATTTAATTTTTTTTTTTTTTCATGTGTCAAAGCATTGGCTGGGAAGCAAACCTGCAAACCCGGGACAACTGCTTGTAAGGCCGCTGTGTTGACTACTCGGCCATTTTTCCACTCAGAATTAACTTTAAAAAAATGAAATAATTAAGACTTTCTTTTGTTCATATAATTTTGCTGTTAGCAATTTTTACTTCATACCTAAAGAGCATTAACATTATTTTTTTAGTAGACTTCAAACTAGAATTTTCACATATATCAAATTTAAAAAAAAGCAGTCTATCAAGCGTTGGTGGTCGAATGGTCAGCACAGCTGTCTTACAAGCAGTTGTCACGGATTTGCTTCTGGCCCCTGATGCTTTGACACATGAAAAAAAAGCATAGTCAAGCAACTATTCAATTGATTTAAACAACACACACACACATATTTAGTTTTTCATCTCATAATTGATATGAAAAATTTATTTAGAGTGCAATCCTATCAGCAGAATAAAAATTTATTTCATCTGGATTAACTTTCACAATTTTTTGTCTATGTTAAATGAAAGGTTATCTTGCAGTTGATCACTGATTATTTTTTTACTAGTAGTTCTAATGATGGCCTCAAGTAATTATTGCATATAAAAAAGAGCAAATAATATCTCTAATTTGATTATGATTGAAAGTGTCTAATTTCCATTTAAGCTGTAACTACAACATTTTCTGTTAAAAATAATGGTAATATGCTTGAAACTACAAACACGTTATGAACAAATACATAATAACACTGAAAATTATTATTGTATTTTAAAATTATTTACTACATTTTTTAAAGTTGTACATTGTGAAAGGATTTTAATTGGTAAGTTTCTGGACCATAATATTGTGAAATCATATTCCAAGCAGTCATGATGAAAGAAAACTTCCTCTATATATATATTAATAATAATTGTAATTTAGATGTGGTAATATGTTGGAATATTTCCATCATTTATCGTTTAATCTTGAATGTCTAGAAAATTTTAAACTTTTATGTAAACTTTTCCAAATACAAAGAACTGTTAGTAATAACATACAAGTTAGTAGAAAAAACATAGGTTAGTAAACTGCACAAAAAAAGAATGGTGTTATTTTCCAATCTTCTTCAGGTGTTGCTGGCCTGACCAATGACGATACTATCATAGGAGTTTCAACTTTTACTTAAACAACTGAAAAGTGGAGAATAATAGGACTCAAAATGTTGTGTAATCTATTAACCCTATGCTATCTACTAACCTGTGTTATCTACTAACTTGTGTGTTATTATGAACAGGTTTGTATTTAGAAAAATTTAAATATAAAGTATTTTCTAGACATTCAACATTTAATGATAGAAGATGAAAATGTTAATAATATATTTTTCCTCTATTCTCTAAATTGAAGTAATGATTCTCTACCATTTACTGAAACTATCATATCTTTCTAAATTCTACCATTCTACATTTAAAACTCAGCAATTCTTTCTATCAAAAGATCAAAAATTATTAAATCAATACCCATTGATATATATATAAATTATAAAGTGTCTTTCATTTCATCATGATTTTTCTATTAAATTTTATATATTTGTAATAATCAGACTTTTCTAATTATTTTAAAATTAATTAATTCAAAAGAAAAAAAAATCACAGTTATAGTCAATTATATCCCTCTCCCAACTCTATGGTACACCTTAATCTCAATTTCTAGCAATTTCTGTATATCTGCTTCCATTTTTTGTTTGGATTTCAGAGCTTCTGGTCATATAACGTTACTTTAAAGAATTACACCTGAAATTCTTTCCATAAAAAAAATATGTCTACTATTATCATTATTTTAACATGATGAAAACTTAATTTATTCATAATGTGTCAATTTCATCATTTTCTTTATAAGTACATATAACACTTCTATTAAATAAATGTTATAAATAAAGACATTTTGGGCAAAAGCCCTCTCAAAAAAGGATCAATTTTATATAACTATTTTCATCAAAACTATAGAAAGAATATAAATATTATAAATGCTTTATATATATATAATTACTCAAATCAAAGATGTCTTCATATATCTATTGTTACCATTGCTGTTGCTTAGTGGCAATGTATTCTTTCCAAAAATTACTTGTGATATATATATATTAGATAGTAAAACTATTATTCTTAATGACATTCATGATCCATAATCATGGAGTACTGTTTTATTTCTTTGCTGCTTATTATCATTTTGTTTGGCAAATTAATCATGTTGCTATCTATATACATATATTATGATTCATGTTCAATCTTGCATTCATAATTAAAACATATAATTTATATTGATTGTTATTATTTCAAACAATAAACCAAGTTAACATTTTAATAATACTTCTTAATTTTTTTTCTATTTTTCCAATCCAAACAAACAAGTGATAATAAATGCTAAAATAAAAACGCTATAATTTAATCTCAAGTAATTTTTCAAATTAATATTATGAAGTCTTAATAAAAGACTGCTCAAGATTTAATGATTGTATAGCTGCTTTAATTATCAATTTCATAATTGCTTAGAGGTACAAAGAAGTAAAAACTAATGAGAAAGACAAAGTCTCAATAGAAACTTTCAAACTAATTTAAAAATAATAATAAAATTAAGAACAAAAAGTGAAATGTTTTCTAACAAAAAAAAAGCTAAATTTGTAATACCTATCTGTTCTATATATATAAAGAGAGAAAATGAAAAAGATATGCTATAATTATTTTTTAAAAATAAAATTATTTACATTTGGAAACAATTTAGATTTTTGCTTAATGATTTATTATATTACAATTGATAGTTCATTTACAGATGAAGCACATCTAATTCTATTCAACTTGCCCATGCCATTAAACACTTTACTTCAGAAATCAAGACTGCACACTTCATATCAATATTTTATTACTTCTGCAATCATGATTACACAATTTGTGCACTGGTATCTTACCACAAATCTTCTATTTATAAATTAAATAAGTTCTTGAAATTTCTTCAAATTTTCATTAAATAGGGATGAAAAGATTTAACTTTTTAAACAATGTTTATTACAAATAGCTACAAGAATGTAAAATCATTGAAAATTAATATTAGATTGGCAACCAGAAGTAGAATATATTTTATGGTTATATTTTTATATATAGATTTTTGATGGATATGCTAAAATTGAAATGAATACTTTTAAAAAAATCATTAATACACTAATATATTTGAAAATTTATTTTTCCATAACTTTTCCAAATTCATCACTTCTCTTTAAGAACATATATTATTTTGACTAAATAAATGATCAAGTGCATGCACCAATTTTGAATAATTATTTAGATCCAAAGCACGTTGAAATATTTACCAGAAGAGATATCCATTTTTTAACATGTTTTTATTGATTTTGGAAAATTGGTTTGTTTGTTTATTAACTTTTGATCTTTTTCCAAGTTAGAACAAAAGTTTAAAATCGAGATTTAATATATGTAAATTCAATAGAATTGCTTGAAAATTGATTTATAACTAAATTAGATCACTCTAATCCATTTGAAACACTTATCTTTAAAATACATCTAGATATAAAAGGCAGGAAAAATATTAAAAATATTCAATAACTTCATATATCGCAGTTAAAAATTTAATTTATTTTAAATAATAATCACGTGAGAGGGCAGAATATTTTTAAGTCATTTTAAACTTTCAAATGTATATATCATATTTATTAAATGCAGCCTAATGCTATGCTAATAATAATAAATAAAATGAAAAGTCATATAACATTATAATACCATCAAAAAAAATTAAACTTTACTAAAATTTTCCCCCAATCATGGTTTCCATCTATTAACAAATTAAAAAAGATCTATTTGTTAATAGATGATACCATGGTTGTTGAAGAATTTTAGTAATGTTTAATTTTTTTGGCTAGTGTTGTAAATGTTATATGAATTTTTATTTTATATCATATTTAGTATGCATATATAATTATATATGTACAATAAATCAGAAACTAAGTTTTCTATTTAAAATAAAAAAAATGTAAACTAGAAAACTAGCATTATTTAAAATGATAACAAAAAATTATAAAAAAGATAGCAAATTTTTCCTTTAGCATTTTTTTTAAAAAAAAAAAACAACTATTTTAAAATAAATACTTAAATAAAAAAATTTACTGATTTGTTATACATATATAATTAATTATGTGCACATATATTAAATGTCACAGAATTCCAGGTATCAATATAATTTACTCTAATATGTTTAGAATTCATTTTCTACTTTATCAGACAATCTCGACAATGCATCTGCATGTTGTATTAATCTGTCTTTTTTTATAAATAAATACATAGTCATAAGCAGATAAAAGAATAATCCAACAGAGAATTTGTGAACTAAAGTGATCTGAAAAAATAGATTTTGTGTTTAGAAAAATTCCTAACAAAGGCTTATGATCCATGATAATAGTGAATTTATGAATGAATAATATTGGTTATTATGCTGAATATTACAGCAAGGACCTGCTTGTCAAGTTGGCTATAATTTCACTTTGTTTTCATCAATGTCCATTATGCATACATGATCGATCTTTCTCTACTTACTATAGGGCATGTAAGCACAACTTCAAATCCAAAATTGCAGGCATCAGTCATGAAAATATCTCCAAATGTGCTCATAGTGCATTAAAGAGCTTTTATTTTATTAAAAACTGTTTCAATAATACTTTTTCATCCTGTTTTGATTTTTCCCAAACAGTTTTATATTACAATTAAGTGATATGCACTTTGCCCTTAAGAAAATCAGTCTGAAAAATTCCTGGAAGTTTCTTAATCTTTTTAGATGTGGGAGCATTTTTAATTATTCTAATCTTTTCAAGAACAGGAGCATTTCCTTCATTGAAATAATGTGTCCTAGAATTTTTAATTTTTTGCAACTCCAGATACAATTATCCACATTTAACATCACCCCAAATTTTTTGAAGAATTTTACAGACATCAATTAGTCTATTTCTTAATTCTTTCTAAATTTGCTATCCTTAATATGTCATTAAAATAGGGAATTACACATTCAATTCTAGTTAGTAGCATATTTATCTTTATTTGAAAAAAACTAGGTGCACATTAATTCAAAATGAAAGATGATTATAGTTAAATAATTCTTGTATGTTATTATTGTTAATCCTTCTGATATTTATTTGCTCACAAGTACTTGTTGAAATGCAATATGAAGATTTATCTTTGAGAAAAATGCTGATTTCTATAGTAAAGCTATGATTCTCGGGTATTAAAAACACAACAAGCACTTTTATGAAAGTTCTTAATAGTCATTCAGTAATCGCCACATATTTATATTTTGCCATTGAGCTTATTTACCATTAGTCAAAATACTCTCTTTAATTAGCTCATTTGGTACTTCTTTGATCTTTTTTGTTTAAAAAAGCACTTTCCATGTCCTGCAAATGATTGGAGTTGCACTTTCTTTGAGCTCTGTGTAGACAGGTATTGTTTTAATTTCCTGCAGTTTTAATTTCTCAGAAATGAATTCTGAATTAATCTTCTTAATAATATGAATGCTGATTCCAAATGGTTTGAACTAGTTTCATTTTACAAATAAATTTATTTTCTAGAGGACTATGACAATAGTTAAATTGAGCTTTGTTGTTTAGATTTATTTTTACATTTGCAATTTCTTTTAATCTTCAATTAATTGCAACTTATTTCCTTTGCATGAATATTGTTTTTTTCTAATAAGAGATTTCCAAGCATTTAAGATTATAATTTTCCAGTTTTTAAGGGATTTGGGAGAGCTACCTGACCTGCTATTAATCTTGAAACTCAAATGTTTGCCTTTCAATAAGCAGTAGTAAAATTAGTAATATTGCTTTGCTCTATCATATAGCCAAAGTCTGCAATTGTCTTTTGAATTGTTAAGTAGTGACAGTCACTAGAATTAGCATTGATATATTCTCTGGCCTGCTCTAAAACTAGTGCATGGACAATGCTTATTTTAATAGTTTCCCTATGTGTTAAATCAGTCTTCTAAGAGTTATTCCCTAAACTTAGCAGCTGGTGTTTACCACAGTATTAGTTCCATGAGAATTTCTACAAATTGTTCATACATACAATTGTTTGTTAATTTATGAAGAGCTATATCATATTCATAAAAGATTTTTAATCACTACCTAGCAATGATTTCTGAAGTAATCACAATGTATTTCGAGGCCAATGGGAAAAATATAGATAATTTTTCTACTAATTCATTGTAAAAAGAAATTTTCTGATTCCACCTCTTTAAACAATTTGATATTTGTATAACTTTCAATCCAGGGAATCTTAATAACTTAAATATCCTAACAGTGCTACCTTGGAATTTATTAAAAAACTTTTGTGAAGTGTTTGATATATAGTCAGTTAGCAGCATTTACAAGAAGCAATTGCATCATCT
This sequence comes from Epiperipatus broadwayi, assembly GCA_028023455.1. NCBI lineage: Eukaryota > Metazoa > Onychophora > Udeonychophora > Euonychophora > Peripatidae > Epiperipatus > Epiperipatus broadwayi. The sequence goes on from JAQFVV010006201.1 coordinate 11,636,722, forward strand.
TAATCTAATAGGTATAAAAAAAGTTTACAATGTGATTAAGCCAGTTTATTCTTTGAATTACATCCTGTCAATTGCATCAATTAGTTGATCCGATCTGAGCTATGTATTAATGCAAATAAGGCAAATCCTATTAATTCAACAAGTTATTTACAAATATTTGTAGTTATATTAACATAGCTAAGATTAATATTTGTAATGGAATGGGGGATCAGGGTGGTCATCCCTCAAGTGATGACAAAAAATATTTCAAAATATAATAAGTAAATATTAAAGTAGTTTTAAACTGAGATATTATTAAAAATGTTAAAGTGATGTTTAATATCCCAAAAGAACATGATATCAATGAGCTTTCTGAGAGATCAGCTAGCTAGTAGTTCAGTTAGTAAACTCATTAGAGCAACTAATAATATAATTATAAATCCATCAGCATTATAAGTCAAAGTAATCAAAATAAAATAATAATAAAATCAACAGCCCTTCTTATGGCTGGATTTGAACAATACAAATATAAATCAACAGTCAATCTGATGACTGGATTGGAAATAGGTCTTCTGTAGACCAGGCTAACTATTGAGCCTTTACAAGATTAGGCAATTATTTAAACATAACTTGGATACACAAACTAAGTGCTCATCCATCAGAATACATAATCATAAAATCAATGCTGGGCCAATAAAACATGCTTATCATCATCAATGCTCTGGCTACTCAGTAAATTAATGTGCTGGCCAACTATAAACTTCATTTCTAAGACTAAACAAATAAAATGTAAAGCATGGCTTTAAAGATTATAATCTTAGTGCCATTCCAGGATATATAAATCAATCAATCATCATCATCAATCATCTGGATGCCCATAAGCACTAAAATTTCATCCCTATTTATATATCAGCCATTATACATGCATCTAGCTCAGAATACAAGCTCATTACTGCCATGCGATCAAGAAATGATGATTTAATATAATTTTAACAATTGAAACCAAGTTTATGAATAACAACATAAAAAAATTATATTTAAGGTCTGGAATAAAGCTATGCATATCAATTAAATCTTCTGATTTTGATTAACATATAATAATAAAAAAATATCTCATTGTGATTGACATATATGTGATTTACAATATTCAAGTTATTATAATATGATTTACCTTAATATACAAAAATTTAAGCTACTATATGATGGTTTACATGTAAGTTCCACTAAGTTAACCTAAAATCTATTCATCATACAGGCATGTGGCTTGATATAAAATGAACATTTGGATTGATATTTAATAATAAAATAAATGATTAAAATTTGCACTTAAGAGTCAATTTGATACACACATTGGTATTTTCAATACAATTGACATACATACATACACATACATGTGGGTGCATGTAATTTCTGAACATATTTGATTTTCCACAAAATAAACTTTCTAGTTGCCGCTTTCAAATTGTTAAAATAATAAATGACATTAATTTTTACAGTACATTATATATTTAACATACATGTGTGTGTATTGAAGTGCAGGCACACAGTAATATTTAGATAATTTTAATTTGTTACAATAATAACATTTTTCTAATTAATTCAATATTGAAAGTATATAAAATTCACACATATACATGTGTACACAAAAATATAGCTGATATAAATCAAGTGCTATCATAGTAGTTTACAGTTTATTTTTCTTTCTAAAAAAAATATCAGTTTATACATTCTTTTTTTGGTACTCATCTTTTAGCTAAAGATGCCAAATAAAAATGCTGTTTCCACGGCTGACATGTTCGAACCCGCATTTTCTATAATACAACTTTTTTGTTGTGCTACAGAATGCAGGCCGCTATGTCGCGTTGCAGTACAGAATGTATGTTGCATAGCAGCAAATACATTTTCCGAATTCGCACAATTTATAAAATAATTACGGCTTGATGAGAGAGTTTGTATTTGAATTGTATTGAAATGTTGTTTTCATTGTTTTTTTTTATTTTAAACTATTGAAATGTTCAGATTTTTTAAAGCAATAATTATAAAACTTTTTACAATGTACTGTATTGAACTTGTTAAATATCTATGTTTTTATTGAGTTGCAATTAGGTAACGTGTCAAGTAATGTACTGTTAGTAACATTCCACGAGACAAAGAAGATTCTACTTTCTGTATATTTTTGAAGTAAAAAAAAGCGGTATGAAAAAAATATCCAGTAGGAAAAGTCCAAATATACAGGGTTTTTTTGTAAATTTCATAAAAAGAAAACATGTTTAATAAGTAAAGAAGACATTTGTATGTGTTTGTTGTTGTTTAAAAAAGTTTTAGTTTCTTTCTTTTGTCTGAGTGCAGTTACGATTTTGAATTTTTTTATTTTAGCATTACAAACAACAGAACATTAACCCTAAAACTAATCCTAAAACTAACCCTAAAACTAACCCTAAATCTAACCGTAACAACTTTTACTTTTATTACGATTATTATTTTTTAGTTAAACAACAACAAAAAAAATGGTAAAACAAGTAAAAAAATATCCGATAGAAAATTGATAAAAAAAAAGCTGTAACACAATTTAAAAAATATACGATATAAAAAACACGAATCAAATTGTAATTTTATTTTACATTTATTATTATCATTTAAATTGTATACGTTAATAAAAAATATTTAAAAAAGACGATTTTGTTTTGTTTTTATTTTCACATTACAAAAAAGCACAGAAAAATTATTAAAATCAATGGCCCGTGAATGTTCATATTTTATAGTTTTAGCGTGAAAATGGCGCCATCCAACGGCATCTTTAGCTATAAGACAAGCACCCTTTTTTTTCTTTTAAAAATATAACAATCAATCTTGACTGGATTATTGTTGATTGAATAATTAGAAATGTCTTTAAATTTAAAAATATAGATTTTAAATATTTTCACTTATTCTCTTCATTTTTAGATTGTTCTTTAAAATGTCATTTTTAATATATAACATTACTCTCCATCTATATATACTTTTATCTGTGCTTCTCTGCATATATAAACAGCAGCATATGTATAACAATTCTTCAAGTTTTCTCTTGATAAACTTGTTTTTTTGGCCATCAGAAAAGTATAGACCTGGCTTACTGTCATCAAAGAAAAGTATAATTCAGATATGGTTGGCATTCTCACTTCGGTCTAGGGCTTGATGAGCTTCAGGTCAACAAACTGTCTTCTAGAACACATTTCTATACAGGCTAATTGATTCATTTAAGTTGATCAGTCTTCAAGTGAATCAAAACTCCAGTATATAGAACTAGTAGACTGTTCACTGCTGGATCTACTGGCTTGATTTCAGCTACATCTTCATGGGAGCTATTTTTACTTTCATAATTCTCAAAACACCAATTCTGCTAGCCAATTGCTTCACAAAAATATTAAGACAAGAACTGTCTTCAAAAAAATTACTATCCAAACTTTGCAGTTAGCCAATTTGCCACCTGATTCTCAAAAAAATATTAAATGATTCTCAAAAAAATAGTAACCAGACTGAATTGATGTATTTATCAGTCCCTTTTATAAGAACATCTGAAGTGATAAAAACACCTCAACTGAAAACAGTTTTTTTCAATCTCTCTAATCCCTTTTAAAAACAAGTTTGAAATTTTTATCGAAGTGGCATATACTTGTTTTTACTTGGGTAGAGATTTTCCAATTAATTAAAAAAATTTCAATATAATCATTTTTATAATTATCAGAAAACATGGTTATTTTTAAATTTCAAAATCTGAGTAATAATAATACAATAATATTTGCTTAAACCTTTTTTAATGTTTTAATTTATAATAAAATTCTGTTTTAAATTCAAAATTATTTAACCCTTCAGTCATTATTATTCCAGGAAATGTAAAAAAATATCTATAAAAATTTCTGTTCATTTCTATTTTTCCTTTCAATTTTATATATATATTATGTGCACACACACTATATTATTGAGTGCCATACAACACACCTGTCGACTGCATCAATTAGTTAAGATTAATAATATTTAAACCGAGTAAACAGCCTGATACTTCTAACATTATGGGTAGTTTTCTTTTTGTTAATTAACAGGGTAAGAGGAGAAATCCATGCAAAAACAGTAAATCATCAATTAGATATTCATTTTTTTAGTTGCATGTTAATTAAATATGGCTGGATATCAATTAAATATTTTTTTTAGTAATATTTTGTATAATATATACATCTAAACTTTTTTATATCAGGCTAAAAATATTTAATAACAACAGAGTTTGACTATAAAAATAAAACCATTGCCTTCTGTAATACAAAATAAAATAAAATAAGTATTTTCTAAATTAAAATGAGTACAAGAAATATATTACTTGAGAATTAGACTATACTATATATTTTAGATAAATAGTGAACAAAAATGATGAAAACATGTAAAAGAATTTGACTTCCTGGAACAAACTAAGTACTGTTTCAGAAGAAATGCATTTTGGGAATTATTTGTTTTATTCATATGTTTAAAAACAATATAGTAAATATAAGTTTTAAAGAAAATATTAAATTTCAAATTAAAAAAATAATAATCATAATTGAATGGTTTACTTCTTAGGATTGCATAAAAAATTCAAATAAAGATTATTACTGAGACTGAGCAATAATCTATGAAACCTAAGCTCTATTATTGCATTAAATCACAATAAAATGATAATTTAATTCCACAAAAAATAAATAATATAAAGATATATATAAATGTGAGCGAATTAAGTAAAATATTTTTGCTTGCATTTGCGAGCCGTTAATGTCACAATTAATTAATCCATTATTTAAATTATTATTCCTATTCAATAATTTAATTGCTGTATTTATTTTACCGACTTAATTTCACTGTTTTATAATTATTATTATTCTTTTAATAATCACAATATTAATGGTAAAAAGACTTAACTAAAATTTATTTTTTGAAAAGTGTGTGACTTGTTACTTTTAATTATTTGTAGTGTCAGAGAATTTAAAACTATGCACATACAAAATATTAAAAAATGTGACAGTCAAAAAGAATAAATTGCTTCCTTATGTCTTAAAACACTCTTTAATGGGAATTTTAAAAAATCCGAACAAGCAAAAGTAATATGAATTGAAAACCGAGAAGAAAGCTTAAGAAATTTGAGATATCCATATAGTCAGCATACACACATACAAATACCTTCTTTCAATACCTCTATAATAGAGTAGTAAATATATAAATACGTTTATCTATATAAATATATATTTATTAGAACGGAGATATTTTCACTTACCCTATTGAAGCAGTATTTTTATTAAAAAAAAAAAAACTTAATTAAAATTATGTTTCAAAAGAAATTTTATTGATAAAAAAAAAAAACTTAGTATATTACAATAGAAATGAAAAATAAAAACAATATAAAGAACTTGACATATTTACAAATGGGGGAGGGGACATTACATATTGTGAAACATACAAAATTGTAATGAATATATCAATCAGACAATAAAAAAAAGAGAAATTATAATTAAAATAACTCAATATAGGTTAGATAGAGCACTGATGAATAAGTGAACATGTAGCTATAAATATATCTAAAGGAGTAATTTTTTTTGTGTGTGTTTCTCTGTTTAATTGTGTCTAGTTTGTTTTTAAATGTGTTTATGTGTCGTCTCATCACTGTAGTAAAGAAATAAGCATTTTCTGCACCACAAAGCATAAAATATAAATATGATGATTTTTATTTCGGCAAAGCAAGCTTTTAAAAAAGAATTAATGATCGACTGAATTATACTATTATTATTCCGGAAGTATTTTTGTAAAATGTATGACCAAGAGCACTTGGTAAACTACTATACTTTTAAAAAAATTTTAGACTTATAATAAATTATTAGCTTCGGATAATGTCTAGATAAGTATTTCTCAATCTTTTCAGAATTATCATCCCCTTTACAAGTATCAAAACACAATATAGACCCCTTCAAAATTTATCACGTAAAATATATATATAAAACATAAAATAATGTTTGATAAATCAAATATTTTATATTTTATTTTTTATGTTTTATATATATACAAAACCACATATCATTATTTATTTATTCAATATACAGATTTCGTAAAAATAAGTATATCTATAAAATTGACATCTAAAGATAAATAAATATTATTAATATGATTCTTGAAGCTAATAAAAAGTTGAGGCAACTAGTTTATATTTGATACACAAAACTAAATAAAAATAATTTCATATCCATCTTTTTGAGTTATTTGTAAATGATTCCTTGTTTGGACAAACAACTAGAGAATAGTCCTAACTTTTTTATGAGATAAGAAGTTGAAAGCTCATCATAATTGGCAATATGATTCCATTCCATAACGTATTAAACTCTTTTCTATTTTTTTTAACCAAAATTTATTAACATCATCTTTTGTATATAAATAACATTTTGACTTCAACATCGTTTTGCAAGTTCATCAAACTTTCTTGCAAAGTGTGGGCATCCCATCACATACATATTAAGAGTTAATACCCCAATCTAATATTATAATTTTTTTTAGATTTTTAATTAAAGTGCCCATATCATTTTTTTTATATTTTTTTGATGAGTGCAATATATCTCCAAATCTGTATGCTTTATTTTTTATAATTTAATGAATTTAAATATGAAAATAGTAGTAAATTTCTAAGACTCATATTATTTGTATAAAGGGTTAGCTTGTTTAAAAATTTCTTTACTGAACTCTTAACTTTGATAAGATTAATATTGTAATCTTAAATTTTAAAAGAACTACCATTATATTTTTCATATATGTAATAAATAAGGAATATCATTTTATAACATTTCAACATTAAAAATGATTTTATATTTAATTTATTTATAAACTGAATTACTATGTCAAACAATATGCAATAACAAATGTTCATAGTCTTCATCATTTTCAATACACAATTTTCAAAATAAACAGTCACTTAAAGAATATGCTTTGATTTTATTAACTATGAATATTACAAAGCAATTAATTGGTTCAGTCTATCCCTGAATCTTTTGGATACTAAATATTGTTGATGTAAAATGCAGTATACAGTGAAAACATGAGAAATTTATTGCTTTAATAAAATAATAAATCCACATTCTCAACCTAACATTGCTGGTGTTGCATCAATAGCACAAACAAGTATATTGTAAATTGGTATACCTTTTTTCCATTAAAAAATATTTTTATAACATTAAAAATGAACAAACTCTTAGTATTAGTAATTAAAAATTTTGCACTGTTATTCTTAATGAATTATATATATATATCAATAATATTGTTTCATTAACATGAATTCTACAATGATCTAACTATAAGGTAAATTCAGTGGTCTCATGATCTTGACAGAATTGGAGAAACAATGCTATTTCGATTTATTGTGGTCATAGTATTTAAAATTTCATTAGTAACTGGTATTAATAATTTTTATCCAATATTATGTGGTTTACAATTTTTGCCTATTAATATCACTTTGTAAAAAAACATATAAGATCTTTGTCAAGTTGAGTTGCCAAATCTATGAACAAATTTACCATGGTTTTACAATTGTTCCTTTCTTTATATTACATAAATAATCAGCATTATATAAATAAATTAATGGTTGTTCATAAACATATATATATATTGTGCCATTTATTGGTAATTTAGGATTTATATACTTTAATTTTAGAATATTCATTGACCAAGTTATGCCTGTACCTGAATTCATTTATTTGAATATGTCAGGCATTCTCGCTAACACAACTATTTTTTCTGGTTAAACAACCCTCAGTTTGTAATAATTAAGTTTAATAATAGTTAGAGAAGAACCAGTTTTAATTTATTTAATAGGTCCAGGATTCTATATGCAAATGATTGGCTCTCCCCCTCTCTATCTATAATAATGATTGCATGTTCAATTGCTGCCCTCTGGAGGATTTAATTTATAAGGTATTGGTATATACATTTGGTAAAATAACAATTTAGCTAATAATACTATACTAATTAAATTAACACAGAATAAATTATATTTCTGTGATTTATTAAATTTATAATTTTTACACACATTTATTAGGAATAATAAGAGAATAAAAAGTAAACCCTTTTAAATCTAATATTCAACTCTATACTCACAATGTTGAATATATTGGAGCTCATAATAACAAACCACTTTGTTTCTTGAAAATCAATTCTTGTTGTTCTCAGGATTTATTTTAATTCAGTTTTTAATCAGATTTATTACAGCATTTTAACAGTATTTATAATTTCTGGATGTGATCATATACAACACAAAAAAATTTCTTACCAGTAAGTTTCAACTGCTTATTTCTATCACTGAGTGAGATACTATGCATGGTTTTGTCCTTAGTGGGCTTTGTTGCATGGCCTTCTTAGAATATCTTGGTATGCAGTCCAGGGTTCCAAGATTCAGGTAGAAAATGGGATTCAATCACAGCATTACTGCAACTCCAGGACGGAAGTGTTGACAAATGAACTATTCTAAACTCACACATTTGATAATGGCAAAATCTGCTGGAGAGAATATAATGAAGCATCTTGTAGTGGTTCCGTAGAAAAAAAACACTTGCAAATTGCTATCTGCCACACAGAACATGAGAAAAAAGACCCCTGCACAATGTTGTCCCTTCTTTTATATCCCTCCTAATTTGAGGCCACCATGCACATCCTGTTTATACCTTTTATTTTATTTTTATCCCTGATTTAACTTTTACCACTTTACACATTTCTATTTCATTTTTGTTTTCAAAGTTATTTCCCTCTACCTTCAGCGGTGACAGCCAAAAGAATGCTGCACCAATTCCAATTTAAGTCATATATAATTACTTCACAATAAGAATTTACATTCTTAGCTCAGTAAAATCAAATGCTAAAAAAAATTTTTTTTATTCTTTTTTTAAATGTGGCTATAGAAAATACAACCTATGCTGCATCTAAAATAAACCAAACTGAATTTAAAAAATATCTACTTTATCTTTCTCAGAAATTTAATATTTTAACTCTAAAATGTCAATGCCAATTGTAGCACAAATACGAGACAATATATACAAACAGCAATATACATGTATAATCTATATTTATATTTCAATTTAATGTTATATATTTTATATTATCTGGATTATTTTATTTGGTTTTAATTTCATTTTATCACATTTAATTTATTTTAGTTTTATTATGCTTTATAGTTTATCGATTGCATTTTTATTGCATTATTTATGTAGTTATTTATTTTGTCATTATATCCTAACTCTGTAGGACAGTCAAAATGTGATTGTGTGTCTATATATACACATTAAAAACTTTTTTGTTAAAAAGTGCTTGAAGTAAGGTGTAGAAATTGTATTTATATTAAATTCTATATTGGTGATAAATGAAATTTTAATTATTTTCTGCAATTCAGAAATTATACAATAATTTTTAATTCAATATTTTATTTACATTACTAAATTAGTGATATAATATTAAATAATATAGATTTAAATATAATATGCCTGATACACTCAAATACAATTTGCCAAAATAAAAATCAATGAAGAAATGTGAAGTTCCCAAAGGCCCTTTTATAATAATCGTAATTATATCTATTAAAATTCATATTGCATATAATACCAGATGGCTAATGATAATTTGTTTGCTTGACTAGCCTAATCAGTCAAATGAGTTAACACAAACATGCCAAGGTATTATATTCAATATAAACTTGGTTAGCATTAGATATAAGAAATTACAATTATATAGCTTGGTTTTTAGTTACTATAGAGGTCTTCTCATAAACACACCAGATTGCAAAAATAACATCAACAAAAAATTCAGTCGTGGTTAAATTTGCGTAGAAATTTTTTCCCACATGCACCCCCAAAAATATCCATTTTAACTTATTGCCCTTCAAAATTCAATAAATGTCCAGGAGGATGTGATATTATCCAGGATTAGAAACGATCTGGATTGCATCTCTATTTGGAATCATATTTTTTATATATTAAACTGAGTACTAAAATTAAAGCAATAATAAAATAATGGAAACATTTTTCATTACATTATATTTTTTAAAATATTATCTATCATAAAATGTATGTTAACAAATCGACAATACTTTCATTTATTAGCATTATCATATGATTCATCTTCTACCTTTATAATTACTTTTATTCATATGTTTTAAGAATATGCAGTAGAGTGGAGGTTAAGTACATTTATAGAAGATTTACCTTCCTTTAGCATGTAAAGAGTTCAACAATTTATATACAAATAATAAAGATAAAAACATAAATAAATAATAATACTTTTACTCAGAAGAAAATCACAATCTGCCTACTTGTCATGCCTATGACCTGAATTCAAATCCACAGCCAATATAGTTAATTATCTATTACTAGTCAGTAAACAGAGTTGTACTTATTCTTAACTAAATGGTAAAGTAAAAATAAAAACACTCAAACCTTTTACATGGCCAGGCTGGTGAGTATTGCCTCATCCTTTACTGATTTTATATGAGGAGCTTAAGGAGAAGTCTTTGACCTGCAGTGAGTTATTTGAAGGCTATGTTATCTTTCATTTCAATGTACATTGCTATATTAAAAAAGTTTGTGGAATAAGTAATGTAATTATGTTCAAATATTGCATTTCCTTATTTTCAATATATGGAATGACAGAATAATTATAAAAACTAAGATAATTTTATTAATATAGTGTAAACCATTACTGACATTAAAATCCATAATTAGCATATAATATTTGAGCAATGTCTAAATGAATATTATACTATTCTTTGCAATGAAAATAGTAAACTCTTGGAGAGATGAAGATATTGACAAGTTACTCATATTTTAAAAAAAGCTACAAAAAAGTATGGTAGCCAATAAAGATAGGGGAAAAGAGGAAGACATTTTGCTATCATTCTCATGTTAATCAACATTGCAGATGGCTTTTTTTTTTTTCAATCATTTTTTTAATCATTATTTGCATGTATTATCAATCTTCTGCAGGATAAAGATTTCTGTAAGTTTAATCCAGTTTCCCCAACTCATAGATTTCTTATTGCTTTCTCATATATCCATCTTGCATATAATCTCTTTCTAAATCTTTGGAATATATAATGCAACAATATAATCTTGGAAGGAAAGGTATAGTTTGGAAAAAATGTATAAATTACACCAAAAAACCTAGTCATGAATATGTTCTAATAGAATGAAACAATGATATATTAATGCAAAGTAATAATTGGCATAAACAAAATACTCAAATATAGTTAATCAAATAATGGCAGATCCATCTTCTTATTTTAGGTCTATTAAAAAAAGATAGTTCAGATAATGTTCATTTTTAGCAATTTTGACATTGCTACATGTGTGTGTATGTGCATGTATAGAAAAAAATACGTTTAACCAATAATAAAAATAAATGTAAAACTAACGGATCGCTAATTGTGTTTTGTAAATAATTAAATGATAGCGCTAAACTATAAAGTAATTTATCAAGAAGGATTGGATAATGTAAACAAAGCCATTGCTTAGAATAGACAATGTTAAAGGCGTGACATTATCTAATCAGGGATCCTATAAGAACTAAAGAGATGACCACCACGTGGACAGCGGATGGCCAATGAAGGGAGGCTACTCCAAAATAAAGGCGTGACAAGTAATGGATCGAATATTGAACTGAGAGAGGGCACTTGCTAAGTGAAGCGCTTGAAAGGTAGATGTGCCATTTCCTCGGATGCTCCAGTCAGCTCCTTTGCTTCACCTAGCCTTGCGGAGAGGTTTACCTCCGGACGTGCCAAAGTAAACCTAGGGAACTATAACAGGTCATACCGATCTCTTTATTATTTTATTCTGCCTTCGGGCCCCTTATTTATATATAATAATATTAGCGTGTATATATTATTCGTACTTTGTATATATTAATAGTGATTAACATATATATAAACCTTTAAATAAATCTTCGTTATTTAAACCTACTTGGCGGTCTGCCTCATTAATTATTTTATATTGTGTTATTGATAGTTGCAATCCAGCGAGCAATAGAGTGCCGCTGGACACTGAATTGGCGCAGTTACAGTTGATTACGAACCTCAGCGGTGTAATTCTCAGTAATAACAATCAACGCATCGACAGCCGAATACGTTGGTGTCTAATTATTTGATTTCATGACGAGATAAAACTACTAAGAAAAATATTTTTATATTTCGTTAAATTGACTAAGTTATCGTAAAATTTTTATATTTTTGTTAAATTGACTAGGTACCGTAATGCAGCCGGCAATATCCGAATTTGACGTCAGAGAGGCAAGTGAGTGGCCCCTGTAAGTCCAACAAATTGAAAAACTGTTAATTATTAGCAGAGTAAAAGACGATAAAAGCAAAACAGCGACCTTATTGTGTTTCGCTGGAAAAGGAGTAATCCAGATCGCAAATAGGCTCTGTGAACCTAAACCCCGGAAGAATTAACATTTGAACAGGTCAAAGATCGTTTGACCAACTATTTTAATCCTCGTGAGTCTAGACACATTGCCAGACTCCACTTTAGAAATCGCCGCCAAGGCAAGAACGAGCGGACACAAGATTATGATACTTCCCTGCGAGAACTTGCAAAAAACTGCGTCTACGATTCATACCTGGAGGAAGCCCTCCTCGAACAATTTTTATGTGGAATGAGCAGTGATAGTCTGAGACAGCAGTTATTGGCAGATATGGATATTAACTATAAAGTAGCTATCAAACGTGGTATAGCTCACGAACTCATGTTGCAGCAATCAAAGGAATTTGCGGCCATGAAAATAGCGGACAACGATCCTTATGAAGTCCACAAAGTAGACAAACCAGATAGAAGGGTGCCTGATCAAAGTGGAACAACAGACATTAAGAAAAGTTGAATTGTTTTTGCTGCGGAAAACTAGGTCACATGGCACATGACTGTTTTTATAAAGACCAACGCTGTAAACACTGCAATAAATTCGGCCACTGGGAAAAAATATGCAGAAATAAAAAATACGATAATTATACAAAGAATAACAGCCAAGAGAGCGTTACGAGAAAATATAAACAAGAGGAATTTTCGGCAATTAATAATGTGTCTTCGGACCAATCACAGAAATTCGAAATAACTGTCAAAATTTACGGAAAACCCCTATCGATGGAAATTGACAGCGGTAGTGGGTGTCGTTACTGTCCATTAAAGATTGGAAAACCATTGTGGCAGATATGAGACAGCCACCTAGACTGATGCGTACGAATCTGAAGGCTCGAGACATCAATGGTAACGCTATAAAAATTAAAGGAGTAATTGAGGCTCCAATTACTTCAAACAATGCGAAAAAAATAGTTACATTGCCGTTATATATAGTACATGCCCCTATAAATCCTCTAATTGGCCGTGATTGGTTTCAGCAACTGGGAATAAAAATTGCTTGGGTCAAAAATATTGACATTGAAAAAAACATCAGACAGTGTTTTCCTAAACTTTTCGATGGAGAACCGGGAAGGATAAAAACAAAACCAGTTTCATTAGAATTATCACCCGAAGCAGTGCCTATAATTTGTAGACCACGAAAGATTCCGTACGCTCAGAAAGAAAAAATAGCGGAGGAAATAAAGCAATTGGTTAAAGATGGCGTGCTTGAAGCAACAGAAGAAGCCGAGTGGGCTACCCCACTGGTTGTAATAACCAAGCCAAATACGTTTGTGTGGCGATTACCGTGTATCAGTCAATGAAGCACTAAACAAACACGCATACCCCGTTCCTAACTCAAGAGAAATCATAGCGTCGCTCCAAAAGTCTAAATATTTTTCAAAATTAGACCTCAACTCGGCCTTCCACCAAATCCCGGTGACCAACAAAGCTGCGAACATTCTAACACTTACTACACACATAGGTTTATTTAGATGCAAACGTCTACCATTCGGAATAGCTTCAGCACCAAGTATATTCCAAGCAAAAGTGGAGACTCTTCTAAACGGACTCGAAGGCGTCATCCCCTACTTTGCCGATATATTGGTCACTGCTAATTCAGAAAATGAATTGAGCACTCGTATCTCAAAAGTTTGCCAAAGACTGGAGGAATGTGGAGCATAATTAAATGCGAAAAAATGTATTTGGAAGGCTACTGAAATAAAATTCCTGGGTCACATAGTGTCAAACTCAGGAATAAGCCCCTCCCCTGAAAAAGTCAAAGCAGTATCTGACGCCAGAAGACCGAATAACGTAAAACAACTACAGGCCTTTTTGGGCCTGGTGAACTATTTTGAAAACTTCCTGAATGGCAAAGCACACATAGCGACACCGCTGTATGAATTATTTAAAAAAAAAACAGAAATGGAATTGGGAAGCAGCACAAGAGCAAGCATTTCTCCACACCAAAGCCTTTCTAACATCAAATAAACTACTGGTCCATTATGACAGCGAGCGTGAGGTAACCGTGACAACTGATGCATCAGAAAATGGCGTGGGGGCAGTGATATGCCATCCATCCCACTCTGGAGAACGTCCTATAGCATACGCATCACGCACCTTGTCCAAGGCGGAAAAGAACTACAGCCAGCTAGACAAGGAAGCCCTCGCCATCGTAAATTCCACCAATATCTATATGGACATCCTTTCCAATTAATAACCGACCATAAGCCACTCTTGGGAATTCTAGGCACGAAACAGATGCCTGAACATTTAAGCCCTCGTATGTTGAGATGGCTTAACATACTAGCAGGTTACAATTATAACCTCGAATACAAAAAAGGCACGAAAATCGGTCATGCCGACGCGTTATCGTGAATGCCAGATCAGCTCGAGAATGAAGTAAACGAAGTAGAAATTAATTACATTGACGCACTAAACAGCCAGACACTTAACAGCGCAAAGGTAGCCGCTTGAACCAGAGAAGACGCTGGCTACAGATGGATCATGGAAAAAATCAGCAAAGGTTGGCCAAAACAAAGACCATCTTTCTTGCATATAGAGCTATGGAAAGCTCGAGAGCAACTGTCCATTTGCAAAGACTGTATACTCAGAGGCGACCAAGTACTAATCCCCATAAGCGGCAGGTCGCAAATACTTAATTTATTGCACGAAGGTCATCCGGGCATTGTAAGGGCGAAAGCGTTAGCTCGTAGTTATGTCTGGTGGCCGAAAATTAACAGTGACATAGAACAGTGCATAAAAAACTGCACAAACTGCCAGTCTTGTGCAAATGCACCCTCAGCCAAATTCGAGTCCTGGCAAAAAGCAGACAAGCCATGGCAGAGAATTCATATAGATCACTGCGGTCCTATTCAAGGACAATTATTTCTAGTAGCAATGGATGCCTATTCAGGATGGGCCGAATATAAAATAGTTAAAAACACAGGTTCGGATGAAGCCATCTCTAAACTGTTGGAAATGTTCGCACACCATGGTCTCCCAGAAACCCTAGTATCCGACAACGGCACAGGTTTTACATCAGAAAAGTTCGCTTACTCGATGCACGAATGGGGAATTAACCACATATTTACTCCACCTTACCACCCCCAATCAAATGGACTGGCTGAAAAAACTGTACAGAATTTAAAATCCGCCATCAATAAAATGGGAAAACAAAGTCTGCACGAAGCCGTCTTTAACGCGCTTCTTTACCAACACTCTACGCCTACAGCTAAGTCAGGTAAATCACCCGCAGAGAAATATCTAGGTTGTAGACTGCGAACAAAGCTTGACAAAATTATACCAACGAAGGACACCGAAGTACCTTCAGGCAGAAATTATAAATTCTCACCACAAGACCGCGTATGGGTTAGAAATAATCAGGATAGATTCTGGATTAAAGCGGAAATTGTGCGACATTTAAGTAAGCAAGTGGTTGCTGTACGAATGGAGAACGGAAGAGAGTTACGCAAACACATAAATCAATTGCGTAAAGACGAAAGTATACAACAAATGCCGCAGCCATTTCCGAGAAAAGATGACGCTCCAGACGCGGAATTGGACATCCCCCAACGTTCTAAGAGGGAAAGTAAAATTCCCTCCCACCTCAGTGATTATGTGCTAAGTTCAGAAAAAAAAAATCAACAAACTAAAACACTATCTCTGAACTTGGGGGAGGTATGCTACATGTGTGTGTATGTGCATGTATAGAAAAAAATACGTTTAACCAATAATAAAAATAAATGTAAAACTAACGGATCGCTAATTGTGTTTTGTAAATAATTAAATGATATTAGCGCTAAACTATAAAGTAATTTATCAAGAAGGATTGGATAATGTAAACAAAGCCATTGCTTAGAATAGACAATGTTAAAGGCGTGACATTATCTAATCAGGGATCCTATAAGAACTAAAGAGATGACCACCACGTGGACAGCGGATGGCCAATGAAGGGAGGCTACTCCAAAATAAAGGCGTGACAAGTAATGGGTCGAATATTGAACTGAGAGAGGACACTTGCTAAGTGAAGCGCTTGAAAGGTAGATGTGCCATTTCCTCGGATGCTCCAGTCAGCTCCTTTGCTTCACCTAGCCTTGTGGAGAGGTTTACCTCCGGACATGCCAAAGTAAACCTAGGGAACTATAACAGGTCGTACCGATCTCTTTATTATTTTACTCTGCCTTCGGGCCCCTTATTTATATATAATAATATTAGCGTGTATATATTATTCGTACTTTGTATATATTAATAGTGATTAACATATATATAAACCTTTAAATAAATCTTCGTTATTTAAACCTACTTGCCGGTCTGCCTCATTAATTATTTTATATTGTGTTATTGATAGTTGCAATCCAGTGAGCAATAGAGTGCCGCTGGACACTGAAGACATAAACCATTTCTATGATTGAGAAATGATTGTCTGATTATATTATATAATCTATTATTCAAAAGTTCCATACATGACAAAATTACTTATATTAACGCCAGCTTGTCCATAAGCATTTTGCTTACATAATTTACAATGTATTGTTTTGCTAATCACTAGCATTCATATATCTGTTGAACTCAACAGGGATTTATTCACGTTACAATTTTTATGAATGTTTCTCTCAATGAGTATTAAATTCTGACTGTAGTTATTTTTAGATTTCATTTTTTGATATTTAATGAAAGAGAATCATCAGCTTTGCTCTTATTGATTTTGAAATCTTAAACAATTTATCAGTTCTGGCCAACAAGATTCCAACTAATGAGGCATCAATAAGTTAATCTAATTTTAAGCTCAAATATTTCTTCTAACAAACTTGCCCAAGTGATGTTGATTTCTTTGCAGTATTCTTTATCATTATTATCTTAGTATGTATTGACTTTTTTGTGCTGCTGTGTTTCCCTGAAAATAAGACCCAGTCTTTATATTAATTTTTGCTTACAAGATACTGTAGGAATTATTTTCAGGGAATGTCTTATTTTTTCATGTACAAAAACCTATATTGCAAGTATAAAAATGTATATTTCTTCAAATATTTTTTCTCTTTACAGAAAGCTAAGATTTTTATCCCTGGAGCCTCCCAGAAATCCTCTCTTTTACTCACCAGAATAGCTCTTTCTTTTTGAACTCATTTTATCTGGTGATAAGAATAATATTCCATTTAAATTTACCATTAAATTAAATGTTAATTGAAGACTTGCAAGAGACCAGAATGATAATAAAAATAATTAAAGTTAAGAATAGTGTGTCCACATAAAAGCAATAAAAAAATGCATAAATATTCAGAAAAGGTTTCTTTATTTTACACATGCATATTAGGTACATTCATTACAACATACAGCATATTGAATTATGAAGATTCATATATAACACAATCACACTCATCCAATATCAAGTATGCAAATTTTAAACATTTTCCAAATTATTTGTAATAGCCCTGCTTGGGTATTATTTTTAAAAACTTTTCTTTAGGAGAAAAGCATCTGATTTAACTTAAACTAAATTTTGATTTTTAAAATCACTTCCATTATTTTAATAGTTAAGATTTTACTTCATTAACATTTAAAATAAATTAATATATATATATGTGCTCTACGCACAGACAATGAAGCTATTAATTGTCTGTGAAATTATTAAAATTTACCGTGAAGCGCTTTCAGAACAGTTTATAGTCCCATATATTCGATTAATAACTATAATATTAATACAAATTTTATGCAAATTTATATGCAGATGTTACGTGGACTATTTTCGAGATAGGGAAAAGCAGGCCTCTTTTCTGTTGATTGCTGATGGGTCACTTATGATGTAGGAAGCTTCCCTAACTTTACGTTTGGTGTCATTTGTTTCAGAGCAAATGACACTGGCTGTGGTGGGTAGAAAAGTGTGTCCAGTGGCTCTTTCATGCTCAACGAAAACCAAATTATCTTCAAGCTTTGTTTTGGTTCTGTTATAAAGGTATCTGTGTTGAGCTACTCTGGTGGTAATGTTAGTTTTTGTCTCTCCATAATATGTTGCCAAACAATTTCTTTGGGGACAGGTGATTTTGTACACAACTTAAGGGGTGAGTTCAGGCTTGATCCTGTCTTTGGTGTTATTTATCAGTCTATTGGTGTTGGGAGGTGAACGGAAAGTGACTTCAAAGTCACTAGATAGTTTATTAATAAGGCTTTTGGCTGTTGAGTGAATATATGGGATTAGGATTCTCGGTTTGTTTTCCTTCTTGTAGTTGTGATTTATTTTAATAAAGACTTTCAGGAAAAACAAAAATGTTTAAGAAATCAAAATAATTTTTCTTTTATCTTGAATAATATAAATAAAATACATACCTAAAAATATATAAATAAAATCATAAATTGTCTGATATATTAACTTGTGGTGTTAAATTGCTTCTCTATATAGGTAGAATTAGTTTGTCAAAAATAGTCCACTGTAAAATATAAAAGAACCATGTAACTTATGTTACCATTTATTTAAGCATTAATGTCACTAATATTGTTTATTTCAACATTTATTACTTTATAATTCACTATGTCCATCATATGTTTCAATGGGCAGGCAAAAGTCCTCTATTGGGCTGCTGATTTTAATTAGGGCTTATATTGCAAACATCCTCAAAAATCATGCTACGGCTTATTTTTTGATTGGATCATATTTTCAGAGAAACATGGTATATAATCTCAATAACACAAAATTAACAAAATAGCTGTAACTGTTATTTATAATTGTATATATTTCAAGTCTCACTTTTAGTTGCTACTATCTAATAAATACTTTAAAAAACTAATGTTGACTGCCTCATATGGAGGAGCCTAAAAGAGTTTCTTCCACTTAAATCTTTTTTTAATAACTTGATTCTTATTTTGTAATTAACACTTTATTAATCAAATATAAAAAGAGTAATTTATTTTTTCTCATACTTGTAAATTTCATTTGCTTTTATTTATTTGATGATTTTTGCATTATCATTACCATCATCATTTTCAACTGGTACTTATCTGGAGGATGAAGACTTTTCCAAATTTAGTCTAAGTTCTATCCATAGTTTAACTTCTCCTTTCTCATCTATCCATCAACCTATAAATTTTATCTGGATTTTTACAATCTCCTTTGTCGTCATCCAGTTCAAACCTAGTTTCTTTCTAAATATTTTGAAATCTCTCAGATTCAATTTTAGACTTCAAATGATCACTTATTATGATCATTTCTTGCAATATGTCCAACCCAGTTCTATTTCAGTCCTTAAATTCTTTCTATGATCTCAAAAAATCCTGTTCTTTCATTCGCGTATTTTACTTTTGAACTTTCTGAGTTATTTTATTCAATATTTCATTATGTTGTCTAACATTCTTGAACTATTCTTCTATTAGGCATTCAGAACTCAGATCTATTATGTAAACACAAGTAAATCACATATATTAAAAGCCTATCTTTTCAAACACATAAGCATATTTTTTTAATATTAAATTATTTCTACCAATTACAATGCATCCAAATTTAGTTATATGATTAATTTTATCAATTATGTTTACATTTCTGGGCTAATAAATCTAACCAAGGCATTTGTAGTTGCTTCCAATTCATTGCTATCAATAATTTATTTTCTACTTTGGTGAAACAAAATGTTAACATTTACATTTAGTTCTACTTTTTTGCTTTGAAACTCTGAATTATTATTTGCAAAATCTAGATAAATTACATTATCTCTCATGATTTTTATCTTTTAGCTCCAACCACAAAATATTTTTTATGATATCCTTACAAATGTTAAACACTTTACTATTTCTATGCAATCTAATCAAAATTGTTGCATTTTGATAAACATTCTTTTTTAGATACACTTGATACTTTCATTCTGCACTTTTAAATCAAATTGTAGTAATATATATTCTTCAAAATTTGATAATTCCCTAGGTCAATATTTTCTTGTTCCAAAGCTTTAATTTTTGCAAAATATTTAATCAAATGCCTTTAAATAATCTGCAAATCTAAACTATAATGACAACTCATGCTTATTTATGCTTTACTTGGATGTAATCTACTTTGCTAAAACTTCTTATATTGGCTAAGTTTAAAGTCCTCTATAGAACAAGTTGTGATGATTTCAGTAAAAATCTTTCATAAAATGAATAGAAGATTGATAGAACTGTCATTTTTAATATCTTATTTTTCACTTTACATCAATAGCACTGCACTCTTCCAATCTCATTAAGAGTATAGTTTGCAAATATTCCTCTATTTCTTAATCTGCTTTTTTCAGGATATCTAATAATTTTCATCATTTCTTGGAGTATTTCTATTCTTTTGTAAATTTAATTAAATGTCTTATTTATTTATTTAAAATACTTGACACTTCAAAAAATGTTGCAATAATTAAAGGAGATTTTTTTTTTTCATTATACAGATTTTTGTAGATTTTTTCATTAGAAATATTACCAAATTCACCACCTCCTTTATTTTGCATTTATATAAGTTTTTTTTTTCATTGCATTTCATTTTCTCTCATTCTCTCTCTCTCTCTCTTGCTAAAAATGCCACCCCACCCATCTTATTGGTGAAATAACTTTCCTCCCAATATCAAGATACTGGATTATATCTTTGAAACTTCTTTATTTAAAAATATATTTATTGACATTATAAAATTGTACAGATGCATAATAAATACACTTTGTTAATGTTGGCTCATCCATTGCTGGCGTTGGTCTGGAAAAAGTATGCCAGAGCCATTCTCCGCACTAGCAGATTATAATATGAGCAAATACATACTATTTTGTTGGTATTGCCCACCCCTACTAGCGCAGAGAATGGCCCAATAATGCTAACTTATCAGCTGGGATACATGTAGTGTGAAATCAATGCCCCTCTAGTAGAATCCGACATGTTGCAACACAGACTACTTCTTCTACGATACACTACAATGTGGATATATCAGGTCCAAAATTCATGTAGAGTCTGTGGGCCATACTAGTAGGCTCCATGTATTATTAAACAGAAATCTAGAGGATAGTATCTTATCCTTGTCTTGAAGAGCTTTGAGCTTATCGCAAAATATAGCATTGGGATCCGGTGTTGGTTGTGTGAACTTTGTCCTGCACCTTGTGTACCAAAAAGCATATGTCAGGAAGATAGATAACCTGATTACTGTAAAGTCTCCAGAGAAGAGACAACCCCTGATGTCCAGGATTTTATCCACTGCTATAATGCAGTGTTGAGAGATAACTCTTCGAATACTGTTATAGCCTGGACATATATTTAACAGATGATTAAAGGACTCCTCTCCTCTAGAACAGGCATGACAAATAGGGTCTATTTTATTTAGAAACCGCTTGTAGTATAAGAATGTATTAGTTGGCATGGAATCCATATTCACCTTGATCAGATAATCCAAAAGTTTGGGCTCCAGTAGCAGATATTTAAATATTGAGGTGATTTTATGATTGCTGCACCCTAGATGAGCATAAATAACTGTATTAACAGGATTCAGCAGGCAATGTGCCTGCCAGATGTTGATTTTATTATTAAACTCTGTTGTTGAGTGCCCGATGTATAGAGATTGTTGTTTAATAATGGTGTCAAGCCATGTGTGTTTACTGGGGGGAGGTCTGTCAGTAGGTATTACAGTCTCTATAATATTTGATAGAGGGTATTTTTTCCCCAGGTTTACTAAAAGTGAATGCCCTTTTTGGAAATTGATTGTCTGTATTGAATGGAGACCCATACCGTTCTGTCTCCTGTGAAACTGAAGTCTGCGGATGCTAATTGCAGTGGTCCGACCTCTCCATAAGAGCTGACCACAGAGCCTCTGAATCTGTAAGCTGAATGATTTGGTAACTGTCATTATTGGCAGGTAGTAATTTATGCTCGCCATAATCTTCATATTAATAAGAGCAATCTTCCCTTGTAGGGACAGGTATGTCCTTGACAGCGACTGAACCACCTTAGTAGCATTGCTTATGATGGTTTTTTGTAGGCAGACAGACATAGCAGTCTGTGACTTGAAGATAGGAAACCCCAGAAAACACTGAGGTTCCGCTAAAAAATTGGATAGTATTTTCCTACCAGTGTTGATGCACCAGGATGATGACTTGTGAGGATTGATGGATAATTTATAATCTTTAGTATAATTGGTAATTATGGAATGAAGTGTCTTCAGATATTTACGGGATGGAAGAATCACAAGTATGTCATCCATGTATGCAAAAACCTTGATGTTTTTCTTAAGCCGGGGCACATATATACCTGGAAGCTGATCTAGCTCTTTAATCAGAGGGTCGATGTACTTTATGAACAATAGACCACTCAACGGTGAACCTTGTGGTATGGATCTTGAAGGGCCAAATCCATCTGAGTAATGTCCATTTATGGAAATATGAATATGCCTATTATTCAGGAGATTGTCCAATATCTGAATTATCTGTTTTGATATGTCCAACTGAGATAGCAATTCAAGAAGAATGTTGACATCTACTGTATCAAAAGCATTGGACACATCCAGCTGGACTGCCACAGGCCGGGATTTTCTGTTAGATCTAATGTGATCAAGCAGAATTTTCACTTCACCAATTGCAGTCAGCGCCGATGATCCCTTCCTTGCATATTGAGAGGCCGATATATCCTGTAGAATGGCATTCTGAATTTTTTCTTTTATTATACCCTCCATGACTTTGAACAAAATTGGTGTCATCGATATTGGCCTGATACTGCTAAGAGAGGTAGGATCCCGGTTCTTTTTAATGAATGGAACCATGGCGATTGGATATAGGTTAGGAATTACTCTCCTTTCAATGGCGAGGTAGGTTAATATGTTTAATATAATCCTCACAGTAAAAAAAATTAAGTGAGTGAACACAAACTTCGGGATAGCATGAATCCCAGGATGAACACTGTCAGGGAGACCCTGCAACCTACTGGTGATGTCTTGGAGTGTAATACCATGATCTGCCTCTCCGGTTGTGCCCACCCACTCCAAGGCAGGGTTTGTGCGGTGACCTAAGAGAAGGTTTTGAAAGTGGTTCTCTATGTGTAAAATCATATTCGCACCAGTAAGGCTGCCACCATTGATGAGCAATGAAGTAGGAACCTCCTGTTTCTTTCTGGCCCCCAGAGCCCATCTGAGATAGCCCCGGGTCCAGCAATGTTGAGCTGGCAGGTAATTCTTTGCATTTTTTGTAGGTATTATCTCTGCTACTGCTGACTGTTTTGATCTGTATGAAGCTTTTAGCTCAAGTAAGTATTCAATGTTGTGCTCCTGACCATTGAAGTTTTTAATTTTCCAATTCAGGCTGTCTAATTCACGCATCAGTGTGGTTGTTCCCTTAAGCTTGAAGGGGTATTGAGTAATCAGCGACTGAATAATGCCTATAAATGTAGTCCAGGCCTTGACCGTGTGTAGGTATATGAGGTTCACCTTGTGAAAAAGAATGTAGGCCTCTGAGAAAAACGCCTCAGTGGCGTTGGTTTTAGTGAACATTCTGAGACTCCGGTTGACTTTAATTTGTTGAAAGTTGTTCAGCTCTATGGATGCCATAATCGAAAAATGATCCAAAAAGGCTGTCGGTTGCAGTCTAGCCTCTATCTCATAGTGCAATTCGGCCGAGTAGAACATTAGATCAATGAGTGTGCGACTGTTTTTTGTATAGAATGAAAATGCATCAGGTGGAAAGAATCCTCTCCCGTTGAGAAATACTTTGTTGAGTAGGGGTAAATATTTCTTTTTGAAGGATTGATAGGAGATATTAAAGTCACAGAGCAGAATGGTAGGTGCATTATTATTAGTAGTAATTAGGTTAATTGTGTGGACTATGTTCAGCAGTGTTGCATGAACGCTGGTGCTGTATACATAAATCACATTGAAAGTATTCAAGAAGGTAAACACCAAGGCAATCAGGTTCTGATCTAGATAAATTATTCTGAAGGAGGTTGGAGCCAGAAGATTATTTATTATTACCCCAACTCCTCCCCTAGCCGCACGACCTGTAGATAAATGGGTGAATCCTATTTTACTAAGTTCTGATTTTATGAAGTAGTTTGAGTTTAGGTGATATTTCGTTTCACCCTATGAACAACATATGTGGTGAGTTTTCCCTAAAGAAATGCCTGATGGCATTAATACGACCGAGAGAATTAATACCTCGGACATTGACAGCAGAGATTAAACATTTATTGTTATCCATTGCAAGGTGGCTCGCTAGATTCCACTGCAGGCGGTTTCAATGAAGCATCAGCAGACTCTTTTTTTTTATTAATTTCCTTGCGGATGTTTGGAGGGATGTTTAAATCTGAAGTGGGGAGGTCCACAGGCAAACCATTGGTAGGATAACCAGTTAACAAATCAGATGGAAGATTAATCTTGCGTTTCTTTTCTGTGGCTCCTTTATGTTTATTTTTCGTTGCATTTGATATTGTGGCTTTAGACTTTTGCCTCACTGGGAATGCCATCTCTTCTTCTCCTGAGCTAGGACTAGATACAACCCATGGTTTTCTTTTATGACTGGTGTTAGGAGTGATGAATCTCTCCATCTCATCTGCAGACCAGGAAGCGGCAGAATCTACGGGTGTTTGGCAAGGATTGATATTTTCATTAGTTACAGCTATCAGTGTATCGCTAGGACTTGGTGAGATGTTATATTTACCTTGGATGGAGTTAGGTTTAGGTATTTCCGTCTTTTTTTTTTGGTTTGGTTTGATCAACGTCTATATTGTTTTCACCAGCTCTATTACTAGATGCTGTAACCGAGCCAAAACCTAGGCCTTCATGCAAACTCCTAGGTCCAGAATTGTGTGAATCTTTTAACAATTCATAATTTATTTCATTATAACATCATTATTTTTTTCCCACATCATTTTCTAGAGTTCCAGATATCTAATTTCTGAATAGATCATTTTTAAATATTTTTATATTTCTTTAATTTTTTGTTCCTAGCAATTGTCTAAGTTTTTGTAAAGTACCATTTACATTTTTATTGACATAATTCAAATGAGAGCCATAATTAAAATCTGTTTAATATTTTTATTTGTAAGTTATGATTTGAAATCATTTGACTTTTGCTGAAACTTAAAGTTGTCTGTTTTAACAACTTTTGTATTAACATATATATACCTTACATTAAGTGAATCTATTAAGTAAAATACATATTGAAATACATGTTATATTAAACAAAATATATTCCAGTTCTATTATTTCTTTATTTAGATGATTGTCCATTTCCAAGATTTTGCCAAAAAAAAATTTATAATATATAGCTTCTCTTTTTCAGAAAATTAACATGCTTATTTCTCCTCTATTCTATCTCCATATTCATTCGTTATATTTTCATCTTTTAATTATTTTCCAATTCTAGTATGCAAAAGCATTGTATCTAAGTAGAATTTATTTTATTTCTTTATCATAATGGAAACCTTTTGAAATGTAAACCTGGGTAATCTGCTTTTGTTTTTTTCATCAGGATGAATAATTAATCTTGCCATTATATAAATATCATTCCGTTTGTGCTTCTCATATTTGTGCCTTTATAGTAAATGTCTGTTTTTCAAATCAATTGTCTCTTCATCTTTTTCTCTGGCTTTGATGACAATATTTCATTTTAATATTATAAAATTCTTTTTAAATCATGTACATTTTTTTTTTCACTTGAAAGTCATTTGCAGTTACAGATTACCTTAATAAAGGTTAAACATTAATGTCAGTCTAGCTCTCTAACTGGGTTTTCATAGAGTTTTCACCAACTGCTGTTAGCTGATATTATTACACTTCCATGATATAAAAATCAAAATATATATGTGATTATTATGATTATATATGTAAAATAAATATTCACACATTTAATTAATACTTCCCTCCTAAAAAAAAAACCTGATATTTTAATTAAGAAATATCAGGCAACCAAGAAAACAAATCATATTTTTTCTTGATCTTAAAAGTAAAAACCATTAGAGTCATTGTGCCAGATGATGAGCTAATCCATGTTTATTTACTATTTAAATAATTACATAAAAACATAGCTGCAATAATAAAACATACGAAGAGATCAGAATTTTAACTTTTTTGATTCCTTTAAAACCTCAAAGAGATTCCTTTCACTTAATGGTAACTCTTTGTATGGCCATTATTTTTAAATCTTGTTCATATATTTCAACAAAATATCTCACAACTTTCTCTATTTACATTTAAGAAATGATTTTAGGAGTCATGACAATAATCATATAAAATAATTTCTCTTTTGAAAATAATTTCTCTTTTGAAAAAATCAACTATTTTTTTAACTGTCTTCTAGAACCATTTATTATAAGCTTGAGTAATGAAAGGATACTAGATGATATAGTTATTACAATCACATATTCCAAATAGTTTCTGGCTTGTAAATTTTGTGAGAACTTTCAATTACAACATAAAACTAATGCACTAATACATTAACAACTTTGCACTAAACATTAGTAAAAGCCTGAGATGCAAAAAAAAAATATAAAAGCCAATTTGCTTGTATAGTTATATATAGCAGACATTAGGTCAGCAATTCTGTGTTTTTAGTATTCTTTCACCGTTTATGTAAAATGGTTAAAGTGATACAACAAACACAAATTCACTCTATTTATGAGCTATGCAGTATAAACTTGAATAATCAATAGATATTGGATGACAATGCTATTCTATCCTCATCTCCAGATTAGTTTTTGGATTAGTCTTTTAGCAGCATTTAAAGCTGATACTAATGTGATGTAAATACCAAAGAACTACTATGAAACATGTTAAGCATAAATAGTGATGTGTAATTAAAAAGGATTTGAACATAGACTTTCAAGCTCCCTCAGCTATCCATTCCATCTTATATAATCCATACACACGACCACATATATGTGAAAAAAATAAATGATCTCCAATATACTTTTTGTGCTGAACCAGCACTCATCAGTTGATCCAGTTTATTATATCCCATATATATATATATAATCAGTGCTCAGTTTATATAAAGAGAGCAAATCTTCAAACTTTAATGGACAGATTTCAATCTTCTCCACCCTCCAACTCTTTAGCCATCCATATTATTGAAAATCTGATGGCCGAGATCATTTATCTTTTTCATATATATGTGGTCATGTATATTGGTTATATAAGATGGGATAAATAGTTGAAGGGAGCTTAAAAATCTGTGTTCAAATCCCCTCTAAAGTTCAGTATATACATTATACTTGTATTCAAATAGTCACATGATATTTTATTAGTACAATGAAACCACAATATAATTCAATTATACAATATCCAATAAATAAAAATGTAAAACAAAAAATGTTATATGGCAGAAGTCATTTTTTAAAAATCATTTTTGAGGATTATACTGAAAGCACATACATATTATTTTCTGCTTTCTTATTATGATATGGTACAATATTTTATGTAATAAAATATTTTCTAAATGTAAAGCTAGGAAGTTTTTTTCAAATTAAAGAAAATATATAAAGTGTCTTTCTTAATTGATAAAGTGAAAGTTATCAATTTAATAGTGGCAGAAAAAGAACTGTCTCTAATTGTTTTGATGATTTGAAGTTCTTATCAATCTCTGAATATAAACAATAATCTCTGCTTGCCATTACCCATTTCAGATTCTCGGGTAAACTCTTTAATATGTTTCCATAAGTTAAATTAACTTATGAAAGAAAAAAAATATCATACAAAATATTTCTAATTGCAATAAAAATCTGACATTTCAATTCTTTTTTGACTTAAAAACATAAAAAAATATATATAGTGAAGCTCTTTTATTTTTTTGAAAGAGAGAATATGAATGAAGGAATATGGACACAGTAAATATATATATATAAATGTGCTCTGCCAATTTATTATTAGTAACTACATTATTTTTTTTAACTTTATTTATAATATTTTAATTTATGTATATATAATATACACTTAGAAAGTTGTCTGTGTTGCACATATCTGTGTTGAAAAGAACTGTACATTTTCAGTACAGTAAACAATATGTATTGTATATAAGCTTATCAACAAAATGTAAGCTATTATACATGATATATAATCTACAAAAAGAGAATTTGGAACAAAATATAGTAGATATTGTGGCTTCACTATATAAGCAATCTTATCCAAAGAATAAGAGATCAATAACATCAGAGATTCTTATAGCATATTGGCTAATATATCTGTCAATAATAAAAATGACTGGAATTTAAAACAAAACATATTATATTACCACATTCAAGTATACACATAAATATAACTAAAATTAGAAGTAACTATAAACTTTTATTTTTATCCACATTGAAATTTGTAGCTGAAAATAAGTGCTGATAACCTATATTCAAAATATATTTTTATTCTTTTATTATTTTAACAATTTATATCATGTGTGATCTGATAAATAAAAGACAATACCTTATAAAATTTGATAGTAATAAATGGTTCCAAATGTATATTTATATTTTAAAAAATTAGATAATATTTTAATGAAACACTGCTTCTATATCTCAATTAGTTTCAATTGTTATCAAAAAATTCACTTTTACTCTTGTTATATATATAAGAATTTTGACATATGTGTATGTGCAATGGAATCCTCATTAAAATCCTAATTAAAGTTAAGATATATAATATTTAATTTTTTTTTGATGACAAATGGAGAGAAAAGTATACAAACAGTAATGTTTAGTCTTGCGTTGTTAGCTGAGAGGTATGGCAGCCGCCATGCAAGCAAGTAGTTGTTTGCAGACGGTTGTGGGTTCGCGTCCCAGCGATGCTATGACATATGGAGAAAAAAAAAACCAGTAATGTTTAAAAGCTTAAGGAATAAATAGAAGAAAATACTTCACTAAAAATATGTTTTATGATTCAAAAGAATTCATTCATAGAGAATATTATGATCAGGATATAAACACTAGATAGCTACCATTAATAATGTGACAATGTTATCCAACAATCTTCATCAAAAACTATTCCATCACCTTTCATTTTACTTTATAAGGCAATGACCTGATTTAATGCAATTAAATAAGAGGTAATAAAAACACATAAATCATGCTATTTAGACATTAATAATGAATAATATATAAATATAAAAGAATATAATAAGTGAAAAACATATTCACTAAACAAGTAAACTTAATGTGATATTAATATTAGGGTATGAGCACAGACTTTCACACGACCCACCACTCCATCTAATAACACTGATACACTTAAACATACATATGTTGAAAAGATACCTGTACATGTGGGGTTCAGATTGACCTTAGGTCAACATGGGTGTGACAATAATCTCGGCCTCAGGGTGGCCTTTGAGCATTCCATCATCAGATTTTCAATTGGATGGACGGTTGAAGAGTTGGAGTGTGGAGTAGATTGGAGCCTGTCCATTAAAGTATGAGGATTGTCTATCTTAATATATATCTGAGCACTTATAGTATATATGTGTAGAGATGATAATCTGGACCAACTGATGATTGCTGGTTTAGCATGAAATACGTATATTGGTGATTATTTATCTTTTCAACATATGTATGTTTAAGTGTGGTGGTTCGTGTGAAAGTCTATGCTCATACCCTAATATTACATATATATATATATATAGACACAGGTATAAATAAGCCTATGTTTCATTTATTAATGTGATATTGTATATATATACTGAAACCTCACCATTCACAGATTCATGTTAAGTGATTTAGAAACTATTTTCACAAAAATTTAAAAAAAAAAAAACTCTTTCACAGTGCATTAAAGGTTTAAAATATGCTAATTGGTTTTAATATCATTTTTATCAGAATGACAGTGAAGATATAAAGGACATCTAGTTTATGTATTTTCAATTAGTATAATTAGTGATATTATAAATGCTGTACAAATAAGATTACATGAATTTTTTTTCTAATAATTTTTAATACATAAACTACAGATTATTCATTATAGATAATTCAATAATAATATTTAAAAAAAGGTTTTCTTTAGACTTGGTTAGAAATGGATTAACAGCAAATTTTGCTTTTTGTTTTGTTGGGTTTTTTTTTTTTAAATTAAAAAAAAAAATCTCAGAATAAAATAGATATAAAATTTCATTCTACAATCGAAAAATCAATTGACCGTGCTTAATAATATAAAAAAAATGGATTTTTTTTTTTTTTTTTAAATCTTAATATCTTTCAATGTTGATCCAGACAATGCATGCTTGCTTATAAATCCAAAAAAAATACCTTCAATTGATCCAAAATAAAAGCATAAAAATATTTATAATTAAAATTATAGACTGTTGAATCCCTTTCAAATCTATTATGATTTTATAATGTTGAGATGATTTTATATGTAAACAAACTGATATATATATAAATTAATTAGTAAAAGGGATCATCCTTATGTATATATATATGAAGTTAAATTCACAGTCAAAGTGTATTGATGCACAGCAACCAATCATGACCAGTTATGCAGGCTGAATGAAAACAATAGTAAATCTGTCCAAGGTACTATATATATATTGTAATAAAATAAAAAGTTGCCAGATTTAGGCAGCATTTTATAATTGACAAGAACAGATGATGATGAAATAACCCTTATATTGCCTTTATAGTTAGAACACCGTTTTTAACAAGATAAAAATAATGATATATTCCTCATTTAATCTCACAGATTTGGGAACCATTTGTAATAAATCGGATATGACAAAATTGTGATAAAGTGATCCTGTTTAATTATGCCCTGAAAATTACAGTGACATTTATAATAGAATAAATATGTGTGTACGTTAAACTCTGTCATAGACCCAATGATTTAGGCAGCATTTGTAATAGATCGAAAATATGCAATGGGAAATAATAACTCTAATATAACCTTTTAATATAGCTCAGTCCTTGGTCACTCTATGCAATAGAATAAAAATGATCCTTAAAGTTGAGCGTCATTTATATATGAATATAATATAAATCAAATAAAAATACTAATTCTATATATAACACCCATAAGTAATATTATTCATAACAGAATATAATATACTAAACTAAACAAATACCAATCAATAAATATTTATGCAGTACTTAATATAATCTTTTTTCGAATCACATATCTGACTAACAACTACATTAAAACAAAAGTGATATTTTTTATTATAGCATCATGGATTCAAACAGCATTTAGAATAAATAGATAACAAACAAAATCAAATATCATTGTCCCAAAACAATGATATATGCTTAAGATAGATTTCACTTATAATCGAATGAAAATGATGATAAACCATTCAACAACCAAATTCTAATATACCCAACTCATCAAACATTGCTTATAAAATTATAAATTTATGCTAAACTTTAACAATGTTCATACCTAAATAAAATAATTCATAAATAATTGAGATAGCAGCTTTATTATATCCTATAAGTTTACAATATTCATAATACCTAAATAGATATATGATCCAATAATTAATTTTAAATCTTAGCTTAATAAAATAAATGATATTAGCTCAGACATGCTATATTCATATTAATTTACTATTACTAATCACACTATTCATGGTGCTTGTCTTATAGATAAAGATGCCATTGGATAGCGCCATTTTCACGCTAAAACTATAAAATATGACCATTCCCGGGCTGTTGATTATAATAATTTTGCTGTGCTTTTTTGTAATGCGAAAATAAAAACAAAACAAAATCGTCTTTTATAAATATTATTTTTTATTAACATATACAATTTAAATGATAATAATAAATGTAAAATAAAATCAACAAATTACAATTTGATTCATGTTTTTTTCTATCGTATATTTTTTTAATTGTGTTACGGCTTTTTTTTTTATCAATTTTCTATCGGATATTTTTTTACTTGTGTTACAGCTTTTTTTTTATCAATTTTCTATCGGATATTTTTTTACTTGTGTTACGACTTTTTTGTTGTTGTTGTTGTTTAACTAAAAAATAATAATCGTAATAAAAAGTAAAATTTCTTAGTCTATTTTTTATTTTTTTAGTCTTCGTTTTACTTTTTTTTTTTTTTTTACAGACAAAGAGATATTATGGCTATTTTTTACTTCAAACAGAATGACAATAAAAAGTAAAAGTTGTTACGGTTATGTTTAGGGTTAGTTTTAGGGTTAGTGTTCTGTTGTTTGTAATGCTAAAATAAAATAATTCAAAATCATAACCATACTCGGACAAAAGAAAGAAACTCAAACTTTTTTAAACAACAACAAACACATATAAATGTCTTCTTTACTTATTAAACATGTTTATAATATTTGCTTTTTATGAAATTTACAAAAAATTGTGTATATTTGTACTTTTCTTACTGGATATTTTTTTGGTACCGCTCTTTTTTAATTCAAAAATATACACACGGTAGAATCTTCTTTGAATCTTCTTTGTCTCATGGAATGTTAGAAACAGTACGTTACTTGACGCATTACCTAATTGCAACTCACTAAAAACATAAATATTTAACATTTTCCCAATTAAAACTTCAACAGAGTATGTTGTAAAAAGTCTTAGAATTATTACTTTAAAAATTGTGAACATTTCAATACTTTAAAATAATAAAAAATCCAATGAAAACAACATTTCCATCCAATTTAAATACAAACTCTCTCATCAAGCTGTAACTATTTTATAAACTGTGCGAATTTGCTGCGATGTGACATACATGCTGTACTGTGACGGACATAGCTGCCTGTATTCTGTAGCACAACAAAAAAGTTGTATTATAGAAAACGCGGTGTTCGAACGTGTTGGCCGCGGAAACAGCATTTTTAGGTGTTTTAGCATGAAAAATGCGCAATAGAGTGGCATCTTTAGCTATAAGATGAGTACCCTATTCATAATAAGATAAAAGACAAAATGATACATAAATTATAACTCAGCCGTACTATATTTCTATACTGCCATTTCTTTTTAATTAAACTAGTTATAATAAATTGAACTACTCAGTAAAGATATAATATTAATGAATCTATTACAGAATCATTAATTTATAATACCTAATCATACCAGTATATAAATGAACAGTTGATTTCCACTGAATATTTACTTAAATACAACTAACCGTAATTTATTTTAAATTTCCTGTATCTAAATTATTAAAAATGTATATTATAACAATCAAAACATAAAAAAGATTAACTAGCATTTATTATAATTAAGTATGTATATTAAAATTGAATATAATATAATTATAGCAAATCATTCTGAATTATAAATTGAATAAGATTAAGATCTTATTAACTAACCATGAATGAACTTATATTTATCTATACAATAATAATTTAGATAAAACACACACTTATTTGAATATAATTATCATATAAAGTTTATATTTAATCAGATATAATAACTATAGAATTCAATACAAAAAGAAAAATAATATAACCATGCTTATCTACAAATTCTGAATTTGATTTCTAGATTATGAGATATAGTTATTTCAAATACATTTTGTGATATAGACAGTTTAGCTGTTCTCGCTTGAATGTTATCAAGCAATAAATTCATTTGCACACCAAACAATAATCAAACAGGTTTATTTAATTTAAATTAAATTAAAAAAATTTATTAATAAATAAGTATCAATTATATATAAATATATATGAAGAATAGATGGTAAACAATCAATATGCACACACACAACCTAATTGAATGTACAATAAATCATCACAATCTTAATTTCATATTTACTTATGGGATTGCCTATTCATCTCTAATTATTTAATAACAAATATGAAATATGTGTCTATGTATTACAAAGTATGTTGTTGGACGTTCACACTTTCCAAAATATAAGTTTGAAATATACAACCTTTTATATAATATATATATATAAAGATGAATCTAGTTATTTGTCAATATGA
Source organism: Epiperipatus broadwayi (assembly GCA_028023455.1). NCBI lineage: Eukaryota > Metazoa > Onychophora > Udeonychophora > Euonychophora > Peripatidae > Epiperipatus > Epiperipatus broadwayi. The sequence goes on from JAQFVV010006201.1 coordinate 11,670,933, forward strand.
ATTTAAGAGAACAAAATAAATGTAATACTAATTGCAATAAAATCCCTTTTTTGAATTTCCAATGTAAATGATATATTTGAATTTAATTTATAATCACTAAATTAAAATAAATGAATACTTTTTAAATATTAAAATAATTACTATATCACAAGATATAAATTTAAACTTAGGAAAAACATAATTCTCTTACATTATGGTATACGAACAGGCACAAATGACGTTACACTGTGTTTTATTATTAAACATGAAAAAAATAAAAGTTCGCAAATAAAAATTTTTTTTAAGAATTAAAAATTGAAAATTAAAAAATCATCTTAAACTCGTATATATATAAAATTGCACAGGTAAAAAAAAAATTATTAAAATAAACCTTTATTAAAAATAGAAAAACTAAATCTTTCAATAAAAAGATTTAGAGATAAAAATATCTTTAAGTTTGGAAAACACATTAATTAATCAGAAATGGAAATGATTATTTTAATTAGTCAAAGTGAACTAGCCTTTGGGCATTTAAATGTATAAGCAATGGTCAGATAGGAAAACAATAGAAACTAATAGCAAATGAGAGAAATCCATCAGAAAATCGGACCTCAACGGAAGGATCATTATCAACGATGATGTAATGTCCATTGGATCCTAAAGGTAATATAAAAGGAAAAGTTTAAATTACTAGGAGTTATTACGATGTGACTATATGTGTTAGTGCGGAGTTGAAGGAGAAGGGATTGAAAAGACGCACTCTTCAATCCCTTCAGTTTTGTTTTAAAAAAATGATATCGTTTTCTACATTGAGGACCAGCCAAAGCAAAAGACCTCCGGATAAATAAATAAATCGGCCAACAGAAAACCAATCTCTTTAGAACGGTGTGGAAATTCACGTTCAAACAGCAAGCAACGGATAAAAAGAACGTTTTGAAATCGTAAGAACTTTTTGAACTCTCAGCTTTAAATATATATAATTAATGAACATTTCTAAACAATAAGAACTTTACTTCTAAACTTGTTCCGTATTTAAAAAAAAAAAATAGAAATAGATTCCTATCTGACCAAACTAAATTATTTATTAATTAGGTATAATTTTATTTAATGTATTTCTTTTGTAAAATCATTTTCATTTTTTTTTTTTTGTTCTTTTAAGTTTTTATTATGATTTCTGTTTTTCGATAAATTAAACTACATAAATATTATAAGTCGGGCATGAATGGCTATATAGATTTGTAAAGTTATATTAGGGGAGGGTAATCTTAGGTTATTCGTTTTGTAGTTGAATTAGGTCAATGGATTGGATATATTGGTGTAATTAGTAGATGTAGTACGAGATTCGCTATGGGCAGAATCGCTATTATACACCGCACACACTCGATTTGCCTATGGGAGGAATTATAAGACGGAGACCGCCGTTCCTTCCTATGGAGTTTTTTTATTGCTCTCATCATCAGATAGATGTAATATTCCTATCTGACGAGAAGCAGTTTCTTCTCTTAACCTAATTGTGCTGCCGTATTCATATTACATTGAACACATTGATATATCAGATGGATTGAAGTTTGGTTTGACTGTGAACTTTTGGCCTAAGGTTAAACAAGGATTGAATATTTTCTTTTCAAATGCAAATCTATGTAGTCTATTCATACTCGACACTCTAAATAAAGATGCATTAAATTTAAGTTGGGTATACACGCTTGCATGGGTTCGTTACCGGTTAATTATGTTTTTGGTTTTCATATTTGATCAAAATATACTAGACATTCAGTAAATACTGATACCTTATGGTGAGTATCTAAGATGTATTTATGTCGGATGTCTTTTAACTTATTGTTGTCTTGCGGCATCTTACGATGAATGCCATTGGGTTTCTTATAAATTTCCCTCTGCATTTCCATCAATGATTTTATATTTTGATCATTTATGTTTACTTTGGAATGTTTTGACCGTGTAATCTATGTACCCGATCTATACTCAACATTTATAAAACAAACTTTTATAAATCCATCTGTGCGAACTTATAATAGTATAAAAATTAAAATGTAAATTAAAATCTAAAATAAAAGTTAAAAATAATGTTAGATGTTAAAGTAAACATACTAAAATAATAATGTTAAATTTATATATATGTGCGTAAATAAATGTTTGTATGTTAATTACTGGCAGTGGCTTATTTTATTCTTTTTTAAAAAATATTCTTAGATAAGAATTTATGAAATATAAATCTCTGCTGTTCCAATGAGCTAGTGACAATGGGCTAACGACTGGCTATCAAAATATATAAAATAAAAATTTTTTATTTATTTACGTATCTGCCTACTTTATTAATTTTTCTACGTTCAAATGCCTAGATGGCGCCCTGTAGTGCAGATTACGGTAAGTCTCTCACTATCTCCGGATCGTTACAATATCTAACAATAAATATAATACATTTCTAAGTAATGATAAATAAATATATATATACACCTGGGTCTCTTTTTACACGGACTTATTTAACACGATTTTAAAGTTACGCGATTCGTGTTTCACCGGAAGTCGATTTCCGATAATGCGCTATTACTTTAAATAATAAATTTTGCGCACTTACGTTATATTGAAAGTAATAGCACATTATTGGAATTTGACTTTCATCTTAGTAATTTCAATATTTTCAGTGCTTTATAATAGTAAGATTTTATGCAATAATAAAATTAAAATCATGATTTCCACATGTTATGTATACACATATTAAATTTTCAAGATTATAACGTAAATTTGTTCAAACATTGTGCGTGTTAATTTTGCATTTTAAATCACATTCTGTTTTTGCTTTTTAAAAAAGAACGTAATCAATTATTATTTTCTTATTAATGACACTAAACATTAACGTGCTCTTAAATTCCAACGAGAGCTAAATGGTTGTATGTCTGAATATCGCGAGCTTCATAAACAATTAATAAAATCATCGTCTCAAAGATTAATTACTAATTACGTTGTCACCAGAAAATCATAATAATTAAAATGTATATAAAAAATATATAAATTACTGTACTGTAAATTATGCATAAAAATATATTATTTTGAATAAAATTAAATATTATAGTTAAAAAAAGTTTGTCTTGTATCGATTTTTTTCAAATTTGAAATTTTTTATTAGTCATATTTTATTTCCTTATTTTTTTTTTTTGCGCGAATTTTAAAGTAATTTTACGTCGGTGCATTGCTTTTACGCGAATTTTGAAAAATCACTGACTGCATCCCCCCTTTTTCAATGTAAGTTACGTCTATTTTTGCGCGATTTCGTTTGCACGTGTTTTCTGAGGAACCTATCTATCGCGTAAAACGAGACCCAGGTGTATATCAATAATAATGACAATTATAAACGATCTGAATGAAAGTCTTTAAATACTGTATTCCCAGTATAGAATCACATTTCCAACATCTATATTTCAAATTACAAAACCAATAGTATGTCTTTCTCCCAGAGAAATGAAATATATTCGTGATAACTTAAATTCAAACTACATTTTGTTGATTCTGAGATTTTATGTATATATTCAAATTCTTCCTTCAAACAATTATTATTTGGTTCATATGTCATTATACACATAAGTATTATTTTATATTTATGATAATATGAAGAAATATCCTTTTATGAATATGAGCGCAAGTATTATTTCAAAATAATATAAATGAATAGATGCTAGCATTTACCTAGGATGATATGATGGAAATTAAACTGATTTATATCTCAGAAAATTTTGATCAATCAATTTAATAAAATCATACAGGCAAGTAAATATGATACTTGTATACCTTCTGATGTTTGTATTCCATCTTCAATATATTTTGATGTTTTATGTAATGAAGTAAGTTTGATGATTTTTTCTTTTTATAATAAAATTGTCATTTTCCCATAAAATTTTATTAATAAGCTGCCCTGGTCTGTGGGCAGAAAATGTTGTTTCTTACCCCTCCACTTTGTCTATTCAACTATATATTTTAAAGCAAATAAAAAGAAAATCATATAAAGAAGTTTATATGTGCTTTTATTTAAAGCAAAAACAAGAGAGAAGTGTGAGTTCAAACTTTTCAGTCCTATTTATAAGATTTCTTTGTTGATGTCAGTGTAACTATAGTAATCATCTATATTCACTCATTAAGCTATTTCCATTAGCATTCTTCTAATATAAAAATTTTTTATTACATAACAATGACAACAAAAAAAATCATTTCACATTTATTATATATAATAAAAATGTATGTTTTTAATATACAAGTACTAATTTTTATTCCAACAAGAATTAAACAATCTACATCACATTTTCAATATATTACACTGGAAATATATTTATATTAAACAAATAAAAAGGACAAGCATATCTTTGAAATAGTAAATATTTATTTGTGGTATTTATAATCTACTATGATGAATGGAGTAACAAAAATGAAACATAACAAAAAAAAATAACTTCATTCAACATATGCTTTATTATTTACATATTTATTTTTCTTTTAAAACTGAATAAAGTCAATTTATGATCTTATAATACAATTAATAATAAACAATTTTATATTAATATTATTTTTGTCATAGCAGCCCAGTAAAAATTTCATACGTTAACACATTCATTATCCAAAAATTAAACAAGAAAGACAAAAAAATTATGATTCACATCATACCACATACTGAAATACGTCTCAAATTTCAATAAGTACAATATATAATTTTATAATTGTTCATTTTCAGTGGGAGGGTGTAATTGTAACCATGGTCTCCATACCTTCCCATTAGCAGAAAAGGCTATATCCTATTACAATCATGTGTTCTTTTTTTATAGTAAGCAGATTAACTTAAGAATTCGACATTCTTGCTCAAAATAGTTAAATGTATATTTACAGGCACCACTGAAAGATTAGCTAGGTTGGATATGGATGTAAACCTGTAAAGATTATTGCTCTTATGCTATGAAAGTAGTGTCAAGTGATTTTCTTTCTTTGTAAATATACACTAATTAATAAATTTGTAATTTTTTTTATTAGATTTTTTTTTAAATGTTTAGATATATGTGATAATTTTTCCTCACTGAAAAAGTGCAATCAAATATTTAATGCCTACATTTTTTGTAATATTTGATTTTATACAAATATATATTTTTTATAAATTAAACAAAAAAATGTATTTAGGTACTATATATAGTGTCAATATACAAATACATTAATATATATTAAAATGTTGAAATAAATCTCATTAACATGTAGGAAATTTGGATGATATTAGTCTTCATGTTCCATTTCTGAATCAAATTAGTTGATATGTCATTTTTATTTTATGTATTTATTTATATATATGTAATTTCAAGAGAGAGAAAAATAAGTTTAATATGTCTTCCCAAATTATATTGAAATAGTTTTAAAATAAAAGATATATTCCATTCAAATATTTTTAACTAATTATAATCATGTTTTGTTTTCCTAAGAAACAAAAATTCAATTATTTCCTTTCAAGGTTTAAGCTATTAAACACATATTCCAATAAATTTAATAGCTTGATTTGGAAGCTAGGTTGTCAATTTACATTTCAGTCTGTAGAAGAGAGTAGATAACATTTTGCCTTAATTAATTTAGCTTGTGAATACTGATGAGATTTGCTTTCAATGGAGCTTTTTTATTGAATTAAGGTTTTGGATACTCTGACAATAAAATATATTGAAAGGATCAGAGTTCAATACTATTTTATTATTCAAAAGGCTTTTTTTATATATAAATCTGACTTCAGAAAGGCAAGCTTATGTTATGTTTTGATCATCAGTAAAAAAAAAAAAATCATAAATAATTAATTTCAGGAAATTGAAGACATGGTTTATTTCATGGAATTATGAAGAAAAATTGTATAATTGTTAAAAACCTTTTTTTTTTTAAAAAAAAAAAAAAAGTCTAAATGTGATTGTTTTATTTTTATTTTATTTTTTAAATTTAATAATTTAAACAATAACTAAAGTGAATAAAATAATTCACTTTTCAAGGATTCAAATGTTACCAAATATTAACAGTTTTTTAATACATTTATTTTACAAATGACGTTATTAACCAATAATGTTTAAAAGTTTATAACCTTGCTTATCTAATTATAGGCTGTGTGTTTAATACTTTTTAAAAAAGAATTCTAATGCATGTGTGTGTATTTTGTATATATAGTACTGTACATGTTAATAGATACTGTATGCATGCATTCAATTGCACATTTTATCTGTGAAATTGTTTGCAATCCAATGTGAATAATTGGAAAAGGTATAAACAAATGCCTTTCAGTATTTATATTCAAATCATTTTTCAGTTGAATATCTCTGAAAGTTATTGAATAATGGTAATTGACTTTTGCAGAATATCTGTGATTTTATGATTCAATTTATTAATTCACATACTTTTAGCTCTTCAGATGGGGGCTGACTATTATACTGACTTGGCATTTTTCTGGTCCTTCAAATTACAAAAGTAGTCCACTTAAACTTTTTTACAGCATGTGCATATTCTGTTTCAAGCTACAACAGTTCTTCATTAAGACCTTAACATTAACAATGATGAATGATATTTCATTGAAACGTAGGGAATTTTTAAAAAATAATATATGATTTAATCCAAAAAAAACTTTTGTTTATATATATGGAAATAATTTCAAATTATCTGTGCAAACTGAAAGATTAAGAAGTACAATTATCTAGATGCTTACATCCCCATATTAACAAACAAAATTATACATATATTGTATTTAAGGAATTTGAATTCTGCCATATTACTGGGGACAAGTAATTTCATGACTAATATGAAACAATCATAATGTTTAATAAATTAAATTTCCTAAACAATTTAATTGCCAATAGACTTCCTTTAAATTTATTTCCTTATAATGCTCATATCAGTTTGACAATAGATTTATCAAATATATATATATTGTTGCTTAAAAAACTCATTAACACTATTTGAAAAATTTTGAAACCATGATTATTTAAATCAATATTTTAATTATTAATAGGCTTAACTTATCAAATGTTTTATTTAAATAATTAAAGCTTTTTTAAAAAAAAAATTTTAAAAATACATTTATTATTAGGGTGTACTAACATGCTCTTTTTGAGTATCATGAGTTACTGAATTAAAAATACTATTATACCTATATATTTGAAAGAATTTGTCACATAGTGAAATAATAATGTTAGGAGCTAAAAGTTCACAGATCGATTCTCAACATAAATACATATAAAAAATATTTTATAATAAATATTTTTATTTACTACACACTGAGCCTATCCATTAAAATTTGAAGATTTGCTAACTTAATATAAACCAAGCTCTGATTATATATGTGTGTGTGTGTGGGAGATGATGATCTAGACCATGAGTACTGGTTCAGTATAAAATACTTGTATTGGAGATCAGTTATCTTTTTCACATGTATATGGTCATGTGTATCGGTTGTATAAAATAGAGTGGATGACTAAAGGGAGCTTGAAAGTCTGGGTTCGATCCTCTCTAATTATACACTAAAAAGTAAAAAGCCAAAAATTGTCCACAATTGGATTTTTCTATTTAAAATTAATTTGATCACCAGTTTTAAAGATTAATGATTGACTTAACTAGTTTCAGGATACCCTCACTTTTATTTCAAATTACATACAAAAATCCCAATTGTGATTGAAGAAAATAATTGTTTTTGATTTTTTTATTATACAGTAAATGTTTTTTATTAGGTTTTTAGTATTTGGATATTTTTTCATATTTAAATTTAAAAGTTGGTTCATTTAGTACACATTAAATAAAAGAATAATTTATAAAATATTATATACATACACTATTTTAATTTTTTTAATATTCGGATCTTTGATTTTTTTATTATACAGTAAATGTTTTTTATTAGGTTTTTAGTATTTGGATATTTTTTCATATTTAAATTTAAAAGTTGGTTCATTTAGTACACATTAAATAAAAGAATAATTTATAAAATATTATATACATACACTATTTTAATTTTTTTAATATTCGGATCTTTTTCATAATTATTCCTATTCTAATTTTAAAATGGATAATAAAAGCAATGTTGCCATCAATATTATATTTGAAAATTGAAATAAATTGAAATCCTGCTGAATCTCACTGCACTCGTTTATACGACAGCCAATCAGAATGTGATAATAGCCATCTAAACAACAATCAAATCCAAACACACAACAAAGATTTTACGAGAAAAGGGCAGCCACCCTTAGATTCAGCAGAAACTCAATTTATTTCAATTTTCAACTATCTGCGCTTCGCAAATTAAAATATTATTATATTTGAAAGGATATTTGCACACATTAAAATTCTATTCCAACACTGTTATGTTTAGAAAAGAAGCTTTTTTAAAAAATAAACTGTTATAATCAAGAGAAATAAAAATTTCAACAATTTTAAGAAAAGAAAGCTTTACAAAAAAGAGAAATTACGATTTGTTTTTATTTCTATTTTAAGTTACTATAAATATTCTTTAGTGTAAGATTTTAAATATATATATACTGTCATCTCACATGCATAACTGAAAACTTATTGAACCGAAATCAATGCATTTGAAATTTGATCTGCCAATACTGTTAAATTGGATGAACACTGATCAATTCTGAAATATTTCACTGTCATATTGACTTGTCTTCAATTTCTAACATATATGCAAAATTTGAAAGAAATCCATTTGATATAAGTATTTAAAAATTGATTACAATTTTAACAGGAACTGGGTTCAAACCCTGTTACAAAAGGAACAAGAATGTAGTTGTATATAATTTTTATTTATTTATTAGTATTAGATAATTATTTATAAAAGTCGCACATACCAAGCGCAAGTGTATTTGCCGGAACGAGGGGTGTGGGTATATATTATGAGTGGCATACGTATATGTAGGTAGATATTATTGTTGAGAACAGGAAAATAGAAATTTAGAAGACTTTAAAGCAGGTAAAAGAAAAGTTTTTTTGTGAGTATAAATTTCCTGAATGAATTGGCAAAATGGATCGCATTGTTCAATAAAAAGAAAAAAAAATAAAGAAAGCAAAATCCAACTGCTTGAATGGATATATATTTTTTTTGTGTGTGTTTGTTTTAATTAAATGGATTTTTCAGAAATAATTTTGATTAAGAAAAATGAACATGGAATGCCATTAGTTATTGAACTATTTTTCGATCTCTTTTGTTTGGTTAAAGTTGGCAAAAGGATTTGTAATTAAAAATTCAGGAATTTAAAAGAAAAAAGAGAGATAAGTAAAAGTCAAGATCGCTAAGTGGTTTTCCTTTTGTTTGACATTTTTATAAAAAAATCTATTTTTGAAACAAAGGAATACCAGCGATCAGGTGGGAGGCAACTGAGATTGATTAATTAATTTGAAAAAACGGACAGTTGAGCTCTGCTAGTCTTACATGTAAGATATTCTAAATTTTATTTGAAGAAAATTTTAGCTGAAAAGAAGAAAGTTGGAGAAGCAAATTGTGAGAACTAAACTACATATATGAGTGACCTCATGGATCGCATGGGGTAGAATCACCATCGTGCTTGGTCGGTGTTCAGACTCCAACCATTTTAATATGCCACGTCAATATATTCTACAATCAACATCTCCAACTGCCTTATGTAACTGAAGCTGTTTGAATCCAGTGTAGATCGTATGCCATTCCGGAATTAAGCCGAAAGAATAAAGAACAGAAGATTGAATATGCCACTTTAGAAGGACCAAAAAAATGAAATGTTAAGTGGAAGCGAGGGACGCCATATTTGCCTAGGTAGGACTCCCAGAATCTTTTTGCAAGTGCACTTGGAAACACATAAGCCAGTTATTCAAATTATACTATACTGGTAAATATACACTTATTATGCCATTTTCAAATTTTAAAATTAATCCAACCTAATTGCAAGAATATTTCATATTACACCTGTATTATTAAATTTTTTTTTTTATTGTCTTCTCCAGAATAATATTTCATTAAAATATTTATTATACGTATATGTGTGCCATTTATTGATTGTGTTTTTTAAATTAGTAATAGTAGATCTGTAGCTAAATTATTGATTTAGTGCGATACACGTTATAGAATTTATGAGTTCCAAAATCTTATACACGTGCGTGCTGGTGCGAATTTAACGATAATTTATAGCGAGACAGATTAGATATCAAAGTATATGAGGATTGTAAAAGATTTAGTTTAAAATTTAATGGGATAATAGAAATAGAAAGATATAGAACGAATTAATTTGAAATTGCATTCCCATTCATTTCTTCTCCAGTGCACGGCGCTACCACACCCTGAGCATTAAGACGAGCAACTAATGAAAAGGCTGAATCAAATAAATATTTAGTGAACCCTATGATACTTGTTGAATAACGAGTTTGGTGCTTGGCAACGAACAAAAAAAATATATATATTCGTTGTCCATAAACGTAGAGGTCTAGTTAAAGTTAAGTTAAAGCTGGGGGGGTTCGATTTCATTACCTGATATGTATGTATTTTGCTGTCGGTTGCTTCACTTACCCCTTTGAATGACCCACAGTTCGGGAAAACTTCACGTAAGGGGTGAATGACTCGATTTGTTTTCGGGAAAACTTTGTATGGGAAGGGCCGTTAATTATATATATGCGTCACTGTAAATATTCACCCTCGGAAAGAATAACTGTAGAAAATTGGTTTGATAAAAGTAAAGGCTTGAATTCATCTAAATTATAATTTTAAAACATAAACACTACTCAGAATAGGGATAAAATTGTTTCAATATTGAATTGTCTTCAATTTCTAACATATATGCAAAATTTGAAAGAAATCCATTTGATATAAATATTTAAAAATTGATTACAAAATTTAATCTAAGCAAACAAACAGAGTTTCTAAGAGAAATGAAAGCATGCTAAAAAATGTTTTGGTCTATTGATTGGGATTATTGTTCTCAACCTATTAATTGGGTGCTCAAACAACACATGACAACCTGAACACTTAACCCTATGTTGTTTTAATTTATGCCATAAAACTTATGAGTGTGCTGCAATTAAATAATTACTGAAAGTTGAACATGTAAATTAGTGGGGAGAATGAATGATTTCTCCTCCTACTTCCACACCATTTAGAATAATTTTGAAAAAAAGAAAAAAATGAGAGGGAGTGCAGTGGATGACAAAATGAGTTCTCTCTTCTAAAATATAATTGCCAGTCTTTTTTGGTGCAGTAATAAATTAATGAACAAAACAGCTTAAGATCTATGAATTACAGTTGTTCAAATATCTAGTGAATATATACATGACAAACTATTCACAAATCATCATCCTTACTACAAATACTGTGTTAACTTTATAAAATTATCATCAGGAATTTTTTTAAAAAATTAAAAATTTCTTTACATTTAAATAAAACCCCATATACTATATTAAAAATATGTTACAAAATAAACAGCATGGTTTTAATAATTTCATCCATTGTTTAAATAATTTATTGTAGGATTTTTTTCATCTGTGTTCCAACTTTTCTTTTCAAATGCTGTGTAAACACCAACATAGAAATGGATTTAGTAGAATATTTATTTCAATGTTAATTTATAACTAAATCTTTACATTCTCTGGTGAAATGTATTTTATAATATAATACCAGCAAATACAAAACTAAACAAGAATAAAATTTTTCCATTTTTTATTTTACTTATTTCAATTAAATAAATTAATGTCAAACAAAAATTTTTTTTGTTAAAATATATTATTTAAAAATGTATTTTTTATGTATTCGTTTTTTATTATTTGACTTATCCCAATATTGTTACTAAAATAATTGGTTTATATTACAGTATACTTATATTATTTATAACAATTTATTCTAGGAAAATTTATATATCATTAGATCTATAGAACAAATGTAATTTAAATAAAAATGTAATATTATAATTATTATTTTAATAGGGGGGGGGGAGCTAATCTGAAATATTTTTGATGTATAAAATAAATGCAGCCACAAAAAAAAAATATTATACATGTACAATTTCTTTCTTCAATATATATACTAACTTTTCTTTGATAAAAAGAGCTACACTAAGTTTTATTTAATGAATATTAATTAATTCAATAATCACAAGCATTCTTGGTATACATACACACATTAACTATTTTTCAAAGTTTAAATAAATCAGCCAATTAATTCTCTAGTAATATACATTTGCCAACTTTGGAATCACACAAAACAGCAGCCAATCAGCTCTCTCAAAATAATTGTTTCATAGCATCAACACTGCTCATCATTTAACTGCAGCCTTCCATTAATATTCCAATATGTGGGAGTACTGATGCAAAAAAACATTGTCCTGAGTTATTTTAATACAATGTCTAAAGTATTCAAGTAGTCATTAGCTAGTAAGTTTAAACTTTGAATAAATAATTTAAATACTATTTTCAATTTAACATTATGCACATTTGGTTTACACACAGAAAAATTAGTTAACTAGGTTTAGACAAATATTTACATTCATAAAAAACGTTTACAAATGACTTTTAGTCATGAAACTCTGTTGTAAATAGTCAAAAACAATTTTATCAAGAAGTAATATTTGAGGTCAGATCCTCTGGAAAATCCATTCACCTGCTGTACTTTTCAACATGTATTTATGCCAACAATGATCTTATAAAAATAGTATAAAAAGTAATAGTGTTTTAATGTTATATATCCTATAAACTGCATTCAATATAGTTTTTGTTTTATTTACTTTTCACCAGAAAAAGAGATTATTAAGTTTTCATTAAGAACCATTCATTTTATTTGTTGCAAGAATTTAAATGATTTTTTAAAAAAAGATTCAACAGCTAACATATCATTACCACTTGAAGAAATGGAAAAATCCTATAAATATTCTAGAACTACATCTCAAAGAAAAATATATTATAAACATAACTGCTTTAATTGTACTGTTTTCAGATGACTACTTTTACATATTTAGATAAAGTTTCTGATTGGTTACAAAATATACAAATGGAGATATACAACAGCCAACATTACCAATATGATTCAAGCACAAACAATAATAGTAAGCTAAATAGTCTCAACTCACATACAAACATATATATAAATCAAATGCACAATATTAAATGATATTTATTATTAACAATATATAAATGTTAAGTTTACTAGATATTTGTTTCACAAAGTGAAAGGAGACACTGATTTCTCTCTTCTTTAAGGCCTAAAAAAAATTTAGTTAGGCAAATCCCTATATCCAACCCATAACCATTCTTATAATCTTAGCAGTTATTACTATGTGATTATTCATATAGTAAATGAATACAGATGGACTCCTTCTCAACATAACACAGATAGTATGTTGAATTTACTGATATTTTTATGGCAGATTTCAAAATCAAGAGACATTATGGTCTTTCTTCTCAACTGGCTGATAGTTCTTATTGAAACTTCAGCTGAGTTTTCTTATGGCTAAAATAAATGTGTGTGAATGACTTTTTTTATTCATGAAAGACAAGTTAAATTGTGACTCTTATTTCAGACTATAAAGTCATTAGCCAAGACAGTGAATGGTAGCCAAAGGGAAAGAGTGTTAAAATCCCCTAATTGCATACCAAGACTGAAATATGTTATTTAACAGTTTCCAACTGTAAATCATTTTCAAGTGAAGAAAAAATACATGAATTGAAAGAACTCCCTAATATCAAATAGGATACTGCATTTTGTGAGATTAGAAAAAAAAGTGAAGAGATTATTGATTTAAAAAGTGAATATATATATATACTCTACTATAAAAGCACAAATATTGGAAACATAAAAGTGGAATAACAATATTGTGGTTACTGATAGAATATCAGGTACTGTGATTAAGATTAGTTATTCAAATTAATGCAAGATACCAAATGGAGACAATTCTTGTTTTTGCCCCATACAGATGTACAAAACGCTTTTAATCAGATCATATAATTTTTTTAAATAATCATGGAAGACTTTAATATTAGAATTGATAAATGAATCGAAAATAAAAGGGATGTTGATAAAATAGTTATGGTTACAGAAATGAGAGAGGACGTAGATTTTTAGAGTTTGCAGAAGAAAAAAATTGAATATTATGAATTCTTTTTTTAAAAACATTGCTTATTGGAAAAGACCATGGAAGCATCCAAATGAAGTATAACAAAATGAATTATATTTTAACAATAACAGAATGGATAATATTTTAACTAACAGAAAATGTACATTTCAAGATTGTAATGTTTGTAATAGATTCAAAACTGGAAATGATTATCAATTAGTGACATGTAAGATATGTGCTAATGCAAAACATGAAAGATGAAAACTATTAACAAAGACAGTATTAACAATTTACATTCCTAACCTTCAGAAACACCCCAATGAATTTAAATTAGAACTTGTGAATCATTTAAAAATATTGTCATACCTTTGAAGATAGTTCTGACTTGATTGAAATTAATAACAAACAACTGCCATTCTATTAAAAACTGCAAAAAAAGATAGCTTATATAAAAAATATGTCAATTTACTAGTCAATTTCCTATTAAAACAAGTCAATATACCAAGAAAAAAAGGATGAACATTTTAAAAATGATATTAAAAAGAGTTAATCATAGAAGAAAATATAATTGTCAATTGAAAAAGAAAGCTATAGAAGAGAATAAAAGTCTTTAAAATGTCAACATCTCAATATTTGAAAGAAAGATAATTCAACAACAAGAAAAAAGAAATTATTACTAAAAAAAAATGAGATGCCATTACGAAATGCTTGGAAGAGATCTATTAAAAAGAATATAGTAATAAAATACAATAAAACAAATTATCTCCTAATTTCATCTTCTGACTTGTCCAGCATTTTAAATGAATAAATAAGACATTCAATTAAATCTATGAAAAAGGGGGAACTCCAGGAAATGATGGAATTATTATTGATATTTTAAAAGAAGCAGATGAGAAGGAATAAAAATTGCTGGTAACGTAAATGTCTAAATAATAAAGATGTACCAGATAATTTGATGAATGCAGTAGTAATATTGATATTTAAGAGGTGATAAAAAAAATATTAGATATTACAAAGTTATCAGTCTTTTATTAGTTCTATAAATAATCTTTATCAAGATAATTACAACCCATCTAAAGCAAGATTTGGATTTTAACCAATCAAAAAAAGAATCTGGATTTAAAAATGGGTTTGGGAGAATGTATAAGCAGGATCAATAAATAAATTGCCATCATGCCTTGGATTTGTAAATCATGAATAAAGCAATTGATTCTATAAGCAACTCCAACTGTGGTTAAAGCTTTGCATACTTAAGATATAGACCTGGTACATTGTCATATTAGAAGAACGTTTATCAAAATTCAACAATAGTAATTAGATTATATAGTAATACTAAGAAGATTAACAATGAAAAGATTGTAAGATATGGTTATTTCATTGCTCCAAAGCTTTTTATAGTACTTTCATAAGAAATATTTGTGGACTAAAATGAAAAGCTAAGAAAATAAAAATAAATGAAGATTATTTAAAACATCTATATTTTGGAAGTAAAATGGTTGTTTTTTCAAATAATGCTTTAATGCTTCAGCAAATGTGAGAATTTTCAGATAAGTAAAAAAAAAATAATTTAAAGATAAAAAAACTAATGCACTGTTCAATGGATTTTCCTAAGAAAATAAAGATTGATAAATACATATTAGAAAAACTTAAATTTAATAATTGTAAATATTTGGTCAGTTTGTTAATCTAAATGGAAAGACAATGGATGAAATTACATGTAGAATTAAATTTGAATAGAGAGTTTTTGGTAGAATAATGATTTTTAACAGTGTTACTTGTTCTTACTTAAAGATCTAAGATTTTGACACTTAACTGAAGATTATCACAGAAACTTGAGATCACCCAATGAAATACAGAGAAATGTATGTTAGAAGTAACAAAAAGAGATCGAAACAATATACATGACTGAGAAAACAAAAAGATATTATTGACATCATTAAAAGAATTAAGAAACTGGAATGAAGATAGGTTGGAAATATTGCTAGAACAGATGAATAATTGAAGTCTTACATTGAATCCCAAGAGATTGTAACAGACCTCAAAACCTTCACAATATCAGCTGGATGGTTAAAATAAAAAAGATTGCTGATGAGAAGTGAAGAGGGACCAGGAATTAAAGAAACTAGATTTAACCTGGAGATATCTTTATCCTGCAATGGATTGATAATAGTTGAAAATGATGGTGAAGAATATTATAAAACAGATATTATAATTATTTTTTAATGACATTGAAATCATAACTATCATCACATACATACAAATAAAGGGTGCAGAAAAAATATAAACATTAGTTGATTTTTAATAATTTCTATGTTTATTTTATTAAAAATAGTTAAATGAATTGTAGAAGCTTAAAAGCTATTATAGTATTATATTGCATTAATTAAATCTCAAGGATAATTTAAATTTCATTAATATGGTACTAGTAATATGTTTTAGGTCACCAGGTTTAATTCAACATGAAAAGTATTAGTAAAATAAATAATTCAAATTATCCAAAAAAAGACTGTAAATAAAAATTTAAAAGAGAATAAAAATATACCTAAAGAGCAATAATAGTTATTTGCAGTTCCTTATTAAGATGAATATTTTTATTTTACTATATTTACCCCACTCCCTCCTCCCTCTTTTGTTTTGCTTAAACCTGAATTCAATTAGTCAAATTTTAATTATTTATAAAAATGAATGTGTTAAGAACATTTTTTTTTAATGTCTTCAACCATTTTCTATTACAACTAATTCATAAAAAATTGAAAAATCAAATGTTATTTATATTAAAATTTTCATTTAAAAAATTAAAACGTTTCCAATAAATATTAGCAGAGTTTAATTTCCTAATGCATATGTACTTCTACAAAAACAACATATTTGTAAATATATTAAGAATAATTTTTATAAAGGTCACATAAAAAAGGGCTGTAATAAAAAATTTAAATTAAAATAATAGAAATGTTTTACATCTTAGTAATGGCTTTGTTATTTGATTTGATGAATCACATAGTAAAAATATTATTAGTTTTAATAATTAAAATTCATTTAGCTTGGAATTTATAATAATGAATGACATTTTTGAAAAGTAATAAATTAGTAAGAATGCGGGTGTTTTTAAAAATTACTTAATTTATTTCATAATCACTTGCTTTGTGACCATATTTTGAAAACAAATATAACATAACTTCACAATAATGGCTGATGGAGATCAAACTACTATAATTGAATGAAATTTCCTGTTAAATGAATTGATACTTTCTTCTTCTTTTTTTCCCATAAGTCATAGCATCGGCCGGGAGACGAACCCACAACCGTCTGCAACCAACTACTTGCTTGCAAGGCTGCTGCGATGACCTCTTGGCTAACAACGCTTGACAAGATACTTTCTTTTTGATTCATAAATACATACAGTAACAAAAAAAAATCATTTAATAGGTGCTCAGAGTTATTCACTGACACTTGGGAAAGCCATGAAATTGAAAATACCAAGCAATGTGTGTTATGAAAACAAAATTAAATAAAAGTAAAATAATATATGTACTTTTTTCAGAAATGATACTACAATTGACAGAAGACTAAAAAAATTAGAAATTTAATTAAACAAATAAATAAGAACAAAGATATAAATTCATTTGTGCAAATATGAATTTACTTGTAACAATTTTTTTTTTAAAAAAAAATAAATAAATAAAGACTACATATAAATAAGTATATAAAAAAATACAAATGTAGTTGTACAAATACGTATATATTGGAGTTCATTTATCTTTTTTAACATGTGTGTGGTCATGTGCATCAGTTGTATGAGATAGATTGGATAACTAAAGGGAGTTGAAAAGTCTGGGTTCAAATCCCCTACAATTACATCTAAACTCTGGGGATATAAAGTATACTTGTATTTACATATAAAATAAACAAGAAGTAAAAAAAAAATACAAAATAAATTGTGCAAAGTGATGAAGGCTAGCATTTTATTTTCCCATTTTATCATTGCTTGCAGTCAAATTATATTTTGTCAATTTGTATAAGTTTTCTTTTTGAAGGTTTAGCACCACTTTCAGATCAAATGACCATTAGATTTCGAAAACTGATACATGTTTTTTGTGAGATTATAACTAGAGGGAAAAATCAAATCAAATAAAATGATCAATTCCTTTCATGACCAAAATAAAATAAAAATAAATTTCTGCAGGTGTTTCAATCAAAACACTATTACATTGGAGATGTGGCATTTAAAGTGACAAACAGATTTTTCTTGTCTATAAAAAAATCCCTAAAAAATAATAAGTAATGGGAATTAAATGCAGTTTTTTTTTTTTTTTGCAAACAAATGAAGTTAGATTAATTTACTTTGTGTGTATGTTTTCTCAAAATAATATTATAGACAATTTTTAAAAAATTTAGATCAATTGTACAAAATAATCAATCTGGCTAGACATGAAAGTGATAATAAATTTGAAAAATAAAATGCTACTTCTTAATGCTATAGGATTTCAACATTCTGCCTTGATTTTCTATTATGCCATCTCTAACACAAACATATATTTTATGAAAGAACATATTGCTAGATTATAGTAAACTATTACTTGGTTGTTCTATCTACATTTAAATAAAGAACTTAGCATAGGTAAACTATCCTATGAAATTAGCCTCCATTTTAAAAATTATCATTAAAAAAGAAAAATATATATTTTTTTTAAAAAAATAATAAGAAAAGGATGCATTTTCCAATCAAGTATTTCTTCAATGAAAAGTAGTAGTTTGTAGAAACAGTAACCATTGAAGAACATCAAAAGTTAAATTTTATCAAACTAGTAAGTAATCAATACTTACAAGGAGAATTTTTAAAATCAAGTAGTCAAAACAGTTTATTTGCATTTAATAGATATAACTAAACAAAATGATGGAGAAAGGGAAGGGAGGTTGATTGTTGAAAAAAAAAATTCAAAATAATAATAATCTTATCTATACTGATCTCAAAATAATTGACTTTCAAACAAAAAAAAAAAAAACACTATAGTGTATAAAACATATTTTTAGCATTTTTCTTTTTATATTGTTTTATTTATTGTTGTTTTTTTCATTGTGTGTTTTTAATAAATTAACCTTTATTGATCTGGACTGGAAAAAAATAAATCAAGCCCATGTTTTTTATAAACTCTAGGGAACCATAGACAACTTTGTGAGTACTAGAATTTTTTTCTTTAATAAAATAGCTTTGTACTTTTCTTATTTATTTTTAATTTCAAATAAATTTTCAAGAAATTGTGTGATATAAAATAAATAAACTTAATCAGGTGCTGATTTAGAGTGTGCACACTGCCATTGCTGACACATCTAAGCAATAAATGACATTCAATAATCCACGAGTTCATTTGAAAGTGTCAGCGATAGTTTAGGCGGTCCTTAAAATTCAAAATGGTGGTGAGCACAGTCTAAATATTAAAAGATTATAACTTCTAAAATACCAATGTTATTACCATAATGATGCCGCAAAGCGCCAAAGTATGCAGGGAAGGATGTTTTCAATGATATAAAATATCATCCAAAAGATGCAGAAGTCTGATTAAAACGAGTATAATTTTGAAATAATAATAAAAGCTTATAATTTCTAAAAATACGAATTATATTACAATATATGCTCATAATAACCACATGTTGAAATAATGTAAAATTGATTATACCAAGCTTACAATTTCAAAAAAATTAAAAGCTTATACATTATAAAATACACATTATATTGCAATATATGCTCATAACCACATGTTGAAATAACATAAAATTGATCATACCAATTTTATAATTTTGAGAAACTAAAAGCTTATACATTCTAAAATATGGAATTTTATTACAAAATATACCATAAGCACATATTGAAATAATGTAAAATTAATCATACCAAGCTTATAATTTTGAAAAAATAAAAACTTATATGTTCTAAAATAAGAATTATAACCACATGAAATAAAGCATATTAATTTTACAATTAATAGTATTTTTTCTTAACAGAAAAAAATTCTGATGTTGCATGCTTCCTTTGTTCCTATATAGTTAGAAGAAAAAAATAAAGAAAAAAAATAATGTTGTTCACATTTGATCTGCTGACATGGATAGCAGATCTATACTTGATCACATCAAGTACTTATGGGCTCTTGAAAATGATATAAATCTATATTTCTGCTTACATAATTTTCTATTTATTAACATCAAAGTGACTTTTACAATCAACTAATGAACACAGAAACATGTTTAAAAAATATATTTACAGATTTTAATAGAAATTTGGTGATTATTTAAAATGATATTGAATTTTAAATAAGATAAACACTAACCATTTCATTGTCAGTAGATAATGTTATCATCTTTGAGAAATTTAATGAATAAATCTCTCTCATTTACATTTTTTTATCCATCCGCCAACAAATAAGAACATATGAGAAATTACGCACAAATTTGGTTTAATCAATTTGATATTTATTGAACATGTGGGTTTTTTAATTTTTTATATTTTGTGTATTGCATAGTTGTACGAAATTTGTGGTTTAATTTTTTAATCATAGATGCTAACTGTGATTTTGTAATGAATGGTCATATCATCACCATGTGTGGATTATTCAATGTCATTTATTGCTTGGATGTGTCAGTGGTGATTTTGGGTGGTCTTTACAATTCAAAATGGCCACGAGCGCACTCTAAATTGATATCCCTAAACATTGAAGGATCAATGTCCAACTTTGATTTCTGATACAAAAATAACATGAATGCAATAAACCCATTTGGTTTGAGTCAATATATAAACCATGAAATTCAGGCTGACCACTTGATGAGATTCTATTATGCAAATCATGGAATCCACAAGATAAATACACATAATATTTTCACAAAATAATTTTCAAATTTATTATAAAGATGCCATAAAAAAAATCCCAGTTTAATTTTTGGGCTACAACTTGGTAATTTTCAGAAATATGCAGCTTGTGTTTCAATTACTTTGAAATAAAAATTGTCAATAAAGTTCAAGATGAATATATGGGAATAGACTTGTCAGCCCAAGAAATAGATATGAATAGGTTTCTGGGTTGGAGCAAAATATCTTATAGTTAAATGGAGATAATGACATTGTTTTTGTACATTTAAAATAGGACAGGTATATGGGTTTATAATTGTTGAATAAATCTGATTGATAATACATGTTTTTAAATGGCAAATAAACTTAGTATTGCCTTTACTGATCTCCTACCAAATCTTTACCCTACAGAAGGAGAGCTAACTTCTGGCAAAGTTGTAGAAACCAACTTTGATCAAGTCCCAATTTGTTTTAATGCATATGATAAAAGAGTATGCAAATGAAAATTCAATTGACAAAAGATTTCCTGTTAGTGATCATAAAACAATAGGCAAACAACTTTACAAGAATATTATTTACATTAAATTATTGAATCATTTGGTATGAGAACTGGATGGTTTTTAAAAAGAAATATTTATAAATAAATAAAAAAGTATGCAAAGAATATAGAAACAACAACAATAAAAAAAATATTCTTTTAGAATAAAAAAGCAATTTATTATTATTTAAATGCTGACAAGTTGTTAAAATAGATAATGGTAATGATAGTAAAGTAAGATCACCTGGGAGTACAAAATCCCAAAGCAGCATACCTAGTATAAGTCCTAATCATTTCACACAAAAATAGAATTGCCAGAGTACATCAATTAATAATAATAATAATAATATAACTATTTGATTTTGCATATACATATTAATACAAAGCTGTGCTTTATAATAGCAACATGAGACTTTTTCATTTTATTCTAATATGACAAGACTGGTAAATCTCTAGATTCTAACATAATTAAGAAAAGTAATCTGATAGACTGATAATAAACCTCTGCTGAAGTTAATTTGACTTAAGAAAAATTACATTTAGTGACATTTATTACAAAAATATCTTTTTATAATAAACATGGTATTAATTATTCAAATCCCTGTGATGTTTGAGCAACAAAGTAAAAGCATACCAGATTTATCTAGAGTGAATCATATCAAACTTGTGCGTGAAGTTTGACAATCATAAATCAAAATTTAAAAATATATTTTAAAATACAACTATTCTGAAATTTTCAATAGGTTTTCTCTAATTTTAAATGGGGTGAAAATATATATACAGTGATTACTTAATATCTACAACAATTGGATCCAAGCGATGCAACAGATACCAAAAATCACAAATAATAGTAAATCATATAACAAAATGCAAACACACAAATAAATAAGAGTCCATATGTGTATAGATGTTAAAAACTTTTACGCCATGCATATATGAACATGCATAAACATACTATCATATTACTTTGAATATTATTATATATAGAGTAAGTTAAAAACAAACTCTTATGAAGCTTCAAAAATACCCTCAACCTCAGACCGCGGTTTCTGCCTCTAGCGTCATCAGTGAGGTGCTAGGAAATAAAAATACTATAACTAGTCCAGCAAACCGCGGTCTGAAGTTGAGGGTATTTTTGAAGCTTCATAAGAGTTTGTTTTTAACTTACTCTATATATAACATTTGTAAATAGGAGCTTTATTAAAATTAGGTCATCTGACTTGATTTTTTATCAATTTAATTTTAGTTTTTTGCTATTAATGCTTTGGCGATTTTATATTGCTAGAGCTATTAATATATGGTGTATCTGAACTTAGTTCAGTCCCATACGGCTATTTGAGTTAGATAGCTGGATTTTTGGACATTTAAATGTCTGAAAGTTTCAGATTTTCTTCTCAATAGTTAGGCATTGATAAAATGCTGGACTAGTCCTAGTATTTTTATTCCCTAGCACCTCACTGATGACGCTAGAGGCAGAAACTGCGGTCTGAGGTTGAGGGTATTGTTGAAGCTTCATAAGAGTTTGTTTTTAACTTACTCTATATATAACATTTGTAAATAGGAGCTTTATTAAAATTAGGTCATATGACTTGATTTTTTATCAATTTACTTTGAATATAAAATGACCCCTGAATTTAAGATATGGTAGGATTTTAAACTCGGAAAATTGGAGAAAAAATTTTCAAGTGATTTTATTGAAAAATAAAAAAAACCATTTTTATTTACTAATAGGAACTAATATAAATACAATAAGTTCAACTAATTTATTGCAAATCTTCTTCAGACATACTTTCACTTTCTACAACTTCACTTTCAGAACTTGAATTCTCACCTTCACTATTCCAATATGGTACAACATCTTCAGGCCACTAAAAACATTAGCGATGCAACTCTAAACTTATGAAATATTTTTTTGATAATTCCTTCGGGTATATCTTTCCCTAAGACTGCAAAACCTACTCAAAATTATACACATATTGTTTGCATTACAGTGACAAAAATACAATGATAATTTTTTTGGTGTAAATATCGTAAGTTTTTTTTTTCAAAGAAAATAACAGATTTTAAACTACAGTATTGACATTTTATTTTTTATTTTAATTAAAAACCTTTTCTAAAATGCAGAATTAATAATTGAGAAGGCTAACATATCACTTCTGGTGATTTTTGAATAATTACGCAATAATTATTTTACCAAAAAATGAAATACTATGTGTTATTAAATAAAGATTGTAATAGTGATAAACTCAAGAGCTAATGATTCCAGGATCAAAGTTTATCCCAACTTATCTATGCATGAATGTCACAATACATTCTAACAGCTTGAATGTCCATCGCTTGCCAGTCACGTATCATAGCAGATTGTTTGAAAGTCTATTTTACTTTTTAAATTACACAAAAACTATAACCATGATGTCAACAGAAGTCCAGATAAAATTTGAATTTTTTACAATTAGTTTTAAAATTAGTTGAATTTTTTTTTTTTATTATTTTCTGGTCAATTTGTAGTTTACACGAGGCGATAAAGGCAGAAAATCTTTATCAGCCTTATAATTCTAATATAATGGGTCAAAAATACACTAATAATTCGGTTATGAAGGTCTTCAGTGCAACATAAACGTAATCATGGAATATTGTGGGTTATTAATTTTAATTTTTAATACTTTAAATTTTTTTATACTATTTGATAATTTGTTTTGCATTTGTATTGGTGTGTGTGTGTACTATCATTTATGCTCTTTATTATACAAATATTTGAAATACAGTCACTCTTCACATACCTGGAGTCTAATTGTAAATATATAGTATATAAATATAACAAAAGCTCTTTTGCAGAATATAGTTAAGGTATTAGTTTTAATTTTTAATATTTTAATTTTTTTAAAATTATTTGAAATGGTATATTAATTTTTTTGCGTTTGTAATGTTTGTGTTTGTTCTTGCAATGTAAATTTTAAAAACGGAAAATCAAATGTACAGAGAGGTTGTAGTTGATAAAGCATTCACAAAATTTTCTGGGCATAGTACCATGTGAAAATATAATATAAACACTTAAAACCAATAGAGGGATTTCAAATGATGTTTGTGTAGTAGTAGCCATAATGGTTATGCATCTACCACATGGAATTGTATGCAGACAGAATCATTCTGATTCTTGCCTATGCCTTGATACTCATGCTGTGGAGTCAGTAGTTTTGCCACATCTTGCATCACATTACTTTCAAGTCTATAGCTAGCAAATGAGCTATATGCAAATAAATTATATCTTTGTGGGACAATAAATATAACAAGAGAGCATCACTGGTGTGCATAAAGAATATAAACATCACTGATGTACACACAAAAATATAAAATGAAGAGATGAAACTCATTTTATCAGTCATACAGACAGCAGTGTACAATTTCTAGTTTCAGATAGACAAGAAGCCAATTGTTATGATGACAAATGCATACTTATCTTCTGGGAATGATTTGTTTTGCATCTTTTATTAAAATGAATCTTTTTCTTATAGATGCTTTTGAGATTTGGTAACTTTTGGGGTACAAGATAAAAATGAAGAATTCTTATGTGAATACTTTTGGAGATTCTGAAGCTATGGATTATCACAGGTAAGACATATTATACGTGGTTTGAAAGATAATTTTGCGAGGCATAAAAAAAAATTATCACTGAAGATGTAATTTAAACTTAGTTAATGATAAATTAGAAATTACGAAGAAACAATAAAGTAATAATTATGTTGAATGTTGAAAATTATTTTTTTTATTTTTTAAATGATTAACATTATTTGTCTTAGACTTATTGTTTTCCTTTGTTTTTCTAGTTTCTATTAATGCAATTTTTTTTCCTCTAACATGATGAAGTTATTGTGAAAATTATCAGTTCAGTTTTTTTAAAAATTCTATATGGTATCTGGAGAATTAACCAGCTAAACAACATCATAGTATTTTTCCATGTGAGAGTGACAGACTTGAAAGTTTCGGGATCTAAGTTCAATCTATCTCTTCTGGTGTTCAAATGTCAAAGGATCTCATGTGTAACTAAACTTTTTTTTTTATTATTATTGACATGTACAGAAAAATCAATTAAAACTACCCTTCTTCCAGTTTTAAAAAGAAAAAAGCCTGTGATATTAAAGTTGGGAAGGGTTTTTTTTTTAAAAAATTGTAAAACATTATTTACTTTTACTTTGTAAAAACATTTTAAAAAAACCCCAAAACAAAAACTATTATTTTCAAGTGCTTGTAAAATTAATATCTTCAACATCCAACATATTAAAAAAAGAAAAAGACCTGAAAAGAAATAAAAAATATTTTATAATTATAATATATACAAACTAATCTTGTTTTGATATCAAATGTCACAGTTAGTTAACTTACCCAATTTTAAAATAATAAAATGTAAAAAAACCACGATAATAAAATGTTTACTAATATGTGCTGATTGTATTAGATAGAGTGTATAGCTAAAGGGAGCTTGAAAGTTTGTGTTCAAATCCCCTATAAATAATAAAAATATTTCTATACATCAAAATACGATTGAATTTTAAGTTTTAAAAATATTTTGCTAATTTAGAATTATCGCAACTTGATTATGTAAAATCTACTAAATAGGACATAGAAACAAAAAATAATAATAATTAGAAATTAATATATATATAATTTCGATCATACACATGATCGAAATAACAACTAGTATAATAGTCTGGACTTGGAGGGGGGGGTAATAATTATATATTATACTATTTTTGTCAGTAACTTAAAACTTAATTAGCCTACAGGATTGAAAGTCAATATTTTCTTTTCTGCCTTTTGTTGACTAACAATCAATCCCTGTGGCATATTATCAAAGTAATTTTAGAAAGTAAAAGGTAAAAGAAAAACTAAAATGAAGTAATTTTCTTTCTAATGAAAAAACAAATTCTGATAAATAAAAAATATTTATGTATATAAAAACATATATTTATTGTAGCCTTTACCTCTTCTCACTCCAGAATAATAATTTTAATCATGGTCAACTCTGATCTTCAATACTATGCACAAATAAAAACAATGATTAATGTAATTTCTATTTTTGATTTATTTCCTGATTCAGTTTTTCACCCTTAGGTACACACTTGATACATATACAAATATTTAAGATGAATCTGATTTATATATAAAATGAATAAACCAAAATCTTGTTTCTTAATGCAAACTTGGAATTTTCATTTGGATGATTTTGATTGTTAATTATTCAAAAAAAAATATTTTTTGCTTGTGTTAAAAACTATATATATATGTGTGTGTGTGTCCCAACTGTCTACTAATTGGAGACTTGGGGGGAAATGTCATGAATCCATTTCTAATTCAATTATGGAAAATGCATCACATACCAAAACACAGTTGAGCAGAAAGCCACAATTAAAATACTTTATAGAATTGGAAATAATAAAATACGGTAATTAAATGAACAATATATAAATCTTTATTTTGCAATTAATCAATAAAAACATTTATGTAGTAAATAATATATACTTAAATTATTAAAAATAAAAATAAAACAAACTAACTCTTTTTTTAAAACTTGTTTTTTATATGACTATTACATGGAAAAAAAAATATCCAAAGTTTCGACTATTTTATATAGTCTTTTCCAAGGCACACTAAAATAAAATAATATATATATAATAAATAACACATATTCCATAAAAATAAAAAAATTAAAAAAAAAAATTACAAAATATATTCATAACCAAAAATATACCTTATCTCACTCCCCTTTCCTATTACCAACAAACACAACTCAAAGAGAAACAATTTCCTTTTATTAAAAAAAAAAAAAAATCTATACATATCTTTTAAAACATTTAATTAAAAACCTATTATTTTATTTTCTGTTTATCTATTAACATCCTATTTAATTCTGGGTTTATTTCATTAATTTTATACACTTTCTTTTATCATCCTTTCATTATATGACTTAATAATACATTCCAAAGGCTTTATATCAAAATCACCATGCTTAAATTTATTCATGTGAATGTAAACAGCAGAATTTTTATCACCTAAATGCTGTTTTAATCTAGTTTTTAATTTATTCTTACTAGTCCCAACATATGTCATTTCTATGTTCTTTCTAAAACAGTTCAAACATTTTATCAAATAAACTGAATTCATAATATCTAACCTATTATAGTCCCCATTATTACTAATCAAAAGATTTAAACTAGCTTTCTTTTTATAAACTGGACAAATTGAAACATTATATTTCCTATTAATCATTTTAACTAATTTCTTAACTTTAATAAATAAATCTTTAGATATATTAAAACCAACATAAATAATCTTTTCTCTATTCCTACTCCTATC
Source organism: Epiperipatus broadwayi (assembly GCA_028023455.1). Classification (NCBI taxonomy): domain Eukaryota; kingdom Metazoa; phylum Onychophora; class Udeonychophora; order Euonychophora; family Peripatidae; genus Epiperipatus; species Epiperipatus broadwayi. Next base: position 11,698,705 of record JAQFVV010006201.1, read on the forward strand.
TAATCCCATTCTATTTCTTTTTTTATTTATATTTTTATTAGAAAACAAATGTTTAACTACACCCCTAAGATAATCATTCATAAAACATTCATTCCTAATAATATCAATCTCATTCCCAAACAAATTACTATTTGAACATAACTTAATTGCCCTAATAATTTTATTATTAACAATATTAATTTTACTATGATTATCAATATCTGAAAACCAATTATTTGATAATCCAAAAAATGTTTTTTTTCTAAACACAGATGTTTCTATACTAACACTATCATTCATATCAATTTTTTAAAAAATTCTAACATCCATATATTCTATAACATTAATATATTCTTTTTCCATAGTTAAGAAATTAGTTAAAATAATTAATAGGAAATATAATGTTTCAATTTGTCCAGTTTATAAAAAGAAAGCTAGTTTAAATCTTTTAATTAGTAATAATGGGGACTATAATAGGTTAGATATTATGAATTCAGTTTATTTGATAAAATGTTTGAATTGTTTTAGAAAGAATGTAGAAATGACATATGTTGGGACTAGTAAGAATAAATTAAAAACTAGATTAAAACAGCATTTAGGTGATAAAAATTCTGCTGTTTACATTCACATTAATAAATTTAAGCATGGTAATTTTGATATAAAGTCTTTAGAATGTATTAAGTCATATAATGAAAGGATGATAAAAGAAAGTGTTGTGACACTACAACTCTTTTCCTTCCCCTAATAACTGAATCTTAATTATTAGAATCGCCGCCGAGGGCGCCACCAAGGATTTCTCTCTTGGAACCTGGCCACGAAGCTTTACGTAAACCTGGTCTTATTTATTTTCGAACGGCGATTCACCGATTACAAATTTTGTTTATAATCTGACAGGGGTTTTCACTTAAGGACACTAACTAATTATTATAAATAATTAAAGAATTCAAATATACGTTGGATACAAAAAAATTACTTTCCTTTATTATTATTATTATTAATAACATTATATTTCTGCCCGATCCAGAGAGAACTGACTTACAATTTCTGATTTTCCAACTGTTAACTTTCTAAGTATTCTTCCCAAATATCTACCATGGATTTACTCGCGCCGACACTAACACTGCGGATTCTAGCAGGCGTGTATACAAAGGCGACTTATAGTATATAATCTTTCCTGAAGTTTATTTTTAAACCCCACTTTATTTGGTAAATAAATAACTTGCAAAAACTTAAAATGAACGTATAAGTGTCTTTCGTTTTCTTATACTTTCAACACTTCCCTTATTTTCTGCTAACAAGCAAGTAACGCCCTAAGGTTCTCTGTTGCTTGGCAGCGCACTTTTATACCCCACCCTGTTGTTACCCTCTAGATCGAACAGATATTAAATAATTTAATATACAGCCATACCAATATTGCATACAAGTATTTAACGAAAATTAACATAAATAGTTTACAATATTAAATAAATTTATTTCCCCACCTCTATTGTTGAAACATTCGTAACAAACATAATAAACGAAAAATAAATCAAAGATAAAGTTCTATTACGCTTTAACTAAAGTTCCCATTAATTGAAAAGTTTATAATTACCCTGATCGATCAGAGCGAAGTGGCCTGACTTTCATAGATTCACATTCCATTCGTCGTGCCTTTGTCCTTGTATATGAGAATTCTGGTGTGTCCATGGGTGTTCCTTTGGTTGTCCGGCTAGCAATATACATTTCTTTCCATTCCTTGACTCTTTCGGTAGCTTCATTCAGATGGAGTGGCGGCCAATTCCCCAAAGGGGAAGGTTTTGATAGCTTTAGCCGCTATGCATTTGAAAAGAGTCCGCAAAATAAATTTCTATAATAATTTTTTGATTCGGAGCACAGCTTCTCTCTTTTTTTTTCTTTATTGTCCTTGCTGGTCTCTCACGTCAACTGACTTACTCTAAAAACGATTTTATCTCTCTTTCTCTTATCTTTTTTTTTTCTTTTTTTTTTTTTAATTAGCGTAACAGCAATTATTAACCAAATACTTTTACTTTGTGAAAGTTTCAACAATAGAGTCTAATTACTACCAACAATCTAATTTTGTTTTCTTTCCCCCACCCTTTTATCTCTCGAGTTTTCTCCCTTTTAATTAAACACTTTTAACATTTTTGACAATAAATTATATTTTATCTTTTTTCTTTCTTTTTTTTTTTTTTTTTAAATTTTTTGCTCAAATCTATAGCAAAAATAAAAGTTTAAGATTTTACCCTTCCCATTAAATTAAAATCATTTGTTAATTTTTATTTTACAACTATTTAACTTCGGAAAATATCTATGACGAAATTATAAATATGTGAGCTTATATATATATGAGCTGACTTAAAATATCAGCTCATTGCCCCATTTGTCATATATAAAAAAAAACAATAAAAAAAAACTTTAATTGCCCCGAGGTGACTTGTCCCAACTTTTCTTGGGGTTATAGTTACTCGTACTCGCGGGTTCGTTACAGTTCTCCCATCTAACTTTACTTTCTCCACCTACCCCCTGGTCCTCCCATTCTATATCTTGTAATATTTCTAATGCTTCCTCAATGGATAGCCGATGGTTTTCAGCCAACTTACGTTGCACACCTGATGGAAGGTTAAATCTGATAATTCGCACTATCTGGAATTGATCCATCGGATATGCCTCCAAGGCTCTCAATTTTGCCGCTTGATGTTGAAAAAACTGACTGTACGTACCGTCTTGGTCCGCTTTATACTTTTCTTGCGATATCTTCATGCATATGGTTTCTTGTTTCTCCACGCTCCAAAACCCTCGCAAAATCATAGTTCGATATTCTTGGAATGTAGGGGGTTTGTAATTTACCGCCTTCCACCATTCCCTAGCGGAACCACTCAAATGGTTCGTTGCTATTATGGTCTTCTCTTTTTCTTTCGACTTATGGACGTAGAAAAAATCACCTAGACTGTCCAAGTAGTCAAAAGGGCTTTCCTCCCTTTCCCCTTTAAATGTTTTTATGTGTATAAATTTCGCCAACGTGACCCTATCGAACTCCTTCTTCTCCAGATTCGTTGAGCTTTTTTTTCATTACCTCTTTCTCTCGGTTTATTTGTATAGCCTTCTTGTTTGGGATTTCTTTAGTTTCCCCTGTAAATTGCTCTGTCTCTTCGTTTTCTGTCTTTTCTTCCTCTTTCCTGACTTTATGGTCCGCTGGGTCTATGACTTCATTTTTTTTCATTGTTCCTATTCTTTTCCCTCTCTTTTAATTCATTCACATCTTTCCTCAATTCTTGTATCATGCCTTTCATTTCTTTTATTTCTTTACGGTCTTCCATTACAATTTCTTTGAGCTCAGCGATAGCTCTCAATATTTCTTGTAACTGACACCGCTCGGGGTTTTTAAATGTTACCACCGGGCTTTCCATGCTACTTTCGTCCTCAATCATATTTTATTCTTTTGTTTTCTCTAATTTGATATTCGAACTCATAACCCTCCCTATGAGAATACTGACATACCACCACCATCTGAAATCCACCACCCTTACTAAATTTTTTTTTTTTTTAACTCTGGTCTCTGGGCGTTTCTCTTGTTAACGAGCCTGACACGTTGGAAGCGCCATTTTCTAACTTTCCTCCTCTTACCTCCTCTGTGACACTACAACTCTTTTCCTTCCCCTAATAACTGAATCTTAATTATTAGAATCGCCACCGAGGGCGCCACCAAGGATTTCTCTCTTGGAACCTGGCCACGAAGCTTTACGTAAACCTGGTCTTATTTATTTTCGAACGGCGATTCACCGATTATAAATTTTGTTTATAATCTGACAGGGGTTTTCACTTAAGGACACTAACTAATTATTATAAATAATTAAAGAATTCAAATATACGTTGGATACAAAAAAATTACTTTCCTTTATTATTATTATTATTAATAACATTATATTTCTGCCCGATCCAGGGAGAACTGACTTACAATTTCTGATTTTCCAACTGTTAACTTTCTAAGTATTCTTCCCAAATATCTACCATGGATTTACTCGCGCCGACACTAACACTGCGGATTCTAGCAGGCGTGTATACAAAGGCGACTTATAGTATATAATCTTTCCTGAAGTTTATTTTTAAACCCCACTTGATTTGGTAAATAAATAACTTGCAAAAACTTAAAATGAACGTATAAGTGTCTTCCGTTTTCTTATACTTTCAACACTTCCCTTATTTTCTGCTAACAAGCAAGTAACGCCCTAAGGTTCTCTGTTGCTTGGCAGCGCACTTTTATACCCCACCCTATTGTTACCCTCTAGATCGAACAGATATTAAATAATTTAATATACAGCCATACCAATATTGCATACAAATATTTAACTAAAATTAACATAAATAGTTTACAATATTAAATAAATTTATTTCCCCACCTCTATTGTTGAAACATTCGTAACAAACATAATAAACGAAAAATAAATCAAAGATAAAGTTCTATTACGCTTTAACTAAAGTTCCCATTAATTGAAAAGTTTATAATTACCCTGATCGATCAGAGCGAAGTGGCCTGACTTTCATAGATTCACATTCCATTCGTCGTGCCTTTGTCCTTTGTATATGAGAATTCTGGTGTGTCCATGGGTGTTCCTTTGGTTGTCCGGCTAGCAATATACATTTCTTTCCATTCCTTGACTCTTTCGGTAGCTTCATTCAGATGGAGTGGCGGCCAATTCCCCAAAGGGGAAGGTTTTGATAGCTTTAGCCGCTATGCATTTGAAAAGAGTCCGCAAAATAATTTTCTATAATAATTTTTGATTCGGAGCACAGCTTCTCTCTCTTTTTTTTTCTTTATTGTCCTTGCTGGTCTCTCACGTCAACTGACTTACTCTAAAAACGATTTTATCTCTCTTTCTCTTATCTTTTTTTTTCTTTTTAATTAGCGTAACAGCAATTATTAACCAAATACTTTTACTTTGTGAAAGTTTCAACAATAGAGTCTAATTACTACCAACAATCTAATTTTGTTTTCTTTCCCCCACCCTTTTATCTCTCGAGTTTTCTCCCTTTTAATTAAACACTTTTAACATTTTTGACAATAAATTATATTTTATCTTTTTTCTTTTTTTTTTTTTTAAAAAATTTTTGCTCAAATCTATAGCAAAAATAAAAGTTTAAGATTTTACCCTTCCCATTAAATTAAAATCATTTGTTAATTTTTATTTTACAACTATTTAACTTCGGAAAATATCTATGACGAAATTATAAATATGTGAGCTTATATATATCTGAGCTTTGCTCAAATCTATAGCAAAAATAAAAGTTTAAGATTTTACCCTTCCCATTAAATTACAATCATTTGTTAATTTTTATTTTACAACTATTTAACTTCGGAAAATATCTATGACGAAATTATAAATATGTGAGCTTATATATATATGAGCTGACTTAAAATATCAGCTCAGTGTATACATTAATGAAATAAACCCAGAATTAAATAGGATGTTAATAGATAAACAGAAAAGAAAATAATAGGTTTTTAATTAAATGTTTTAAAAGATATATATAGATTCTTTTTTTAATAAAAGGAAATTGTTTCTCTTTGAGTTGTGTTTGTTAGTAATAGGAAAGGGGAGTGAGATAAGGTATATTTTTGGTTATGAATATATTTTGTAATTTTTTGATTATTTATTCATTTTTATGGAATATGTGTTATTTGTTATATATATTATTTTATTTTAGTGTGCCTTGAAAAAGACTATATAAAATAGTCGAAACGTTGGATTTTTTTTCCCCCATGTAATAGTCATATAAAAAACAAGTTTTAAAAAGGAGTTAGTTTGTTTTATTTCTATTTTGGATTTTATGAACTATTTTGAAAAGAAGAACTATATGTTTGATATATTAAATTACTTAAATTATTATATATATATATGTCAAAGCATTGATCGGGAAGCGAACCGGGCCGCCTGCTTAGAAGGCAGCCAAGTTAACCACTAGGCCACCATCGCTTGACTTAAATTATTTTTCGGCATCTGTAGCTTTCCAAATTTCAAACAATTTTCAAAATCTCAAATCACCTTCTCCAAATCCTCCTACCAAATGATCAGTTAATCAAAAACCCAAAGAAACTCTCTTAAAATCATATATATATATATGTTATTATAACTCATTTTCTCTCATTCTCCAATCTCTTTTAATATATCTATTAATTCTCTACTTCTAAATACATGTCCAAACAGTTCCTCTTCTCATGTGCCCAGTAAATAATCTCATTTCATTTAATCTTTTTAACTTACTCTAAAGTTTCACATGATCACATTTCCTATACTAGCACATTAATTGTTGATAAACAGAGCAAAACTCTCCATATGACTATATAAGCTATTGAGCTTAGATTGAAAATATTTTTTGTGTTTTCAATTTCATTCTCATAGTTTTGTAGTTAAGTAGAGATAAAAGGTGGATGCTAGAGGGTTGCATTAGATACTAAGATCTAGATGCAGTGCTCTCAGATCCAAAACTCCTCACTGACGAAGGCCACAAGCCAGAAACTAGTCTGGGGATATTGGATGAGTAGGCATTAGATAGGGATTTTATGCACAAGCCTTCTGGCATCCACTGATTACTCTGTTTAGCACAGGTGGCAATACTGTATGGAGAGTTTTGCTCTGTTTACTCTAAAGTTCTTTATCTTTCCAATTTGCCTTTCTCACTTTCTTACAAATCTATATTTCTATACTTCTATCCCATGAATAAAATCCTTAAAATACTCAAATGGTTTATTGATTAGATGTTCATTAAAAAAAGTGTACACTGAAAGTGACAAAGCTTTATTTTTACATGAATATATATATATTGTAACCATATATTTTAGCATAAAATATAATAATTGATGTAACTAGTATAAAAAATTTCTCTGTCTTCTTTGGTGATTTGATTGGCTTGATTTGCACTTTGAACAGACTACTCTCTTATATTATTTTAATAAATTTAAATTTGCTTCATTCCATATACTAATGCATATCATAATGTTTAACTTTTTAAAAATTTTAACAACACATTAAATTTGGTAAAATAGTATTAAAATATAATACTTTGTTTTATTTGTTTAAAATGATCTTAAATATTATTTCTATTGAATTAACAAAAAACCATTTGTTAAATTAAAATAAATTATTAAAAATAAATACAGTAATTACGTATGCGTCTCAATGTAAAAAAAAAGAAAAGAGCGCGAATTTAAGAGGAAGATCGTCTGTTAGTTTGCTTTTTGGAGGGAGAACAGAAAAGAAAATGGTAAAAGGCAAATGGTGTAATTTTGATAAGCTTATTTTAAAATAGTTAACAAGTAAACGGATTACCACAAATTTTCTATAAACGTAAAATAATATCGTGGTATTTAATTATAAGATGAATTGCTAAATTTAAAAGTCTGTTCAAGTCGGCTGGCCAAGTGGATCAAATCACCGGTAATAATTTCCCAATATTACATTTAAAATGTCGGAGCTTCCCAGTTTAAAAGAATTAATTGCAAGAATTTGGTATGTTTTAAAATGTTTATTGTTCTACAATTTGGAAAAATTAAATAAGTATTTTAATTACAGAAGTTTTATAAATATGAAAATTTGCTTTTTAAAAAAAAAAGAAGTTTAAATTAAAGTAAAATGTTAAAGTTATCAACATAATTTAATATTTCCGTTTCAAATTCTAATAAAAATATAGTATTGATTGATATTTAACTTTATAATGCCAGTAATATATTTGCTAGTTAATTTTGTTTGCCATTTGGATAATAAACAGTCTACAAATAATTGATCAAAGCTATTTTCTAATTTTATCGTCGGTTTGGAATGATTAAATTAATTGCTGTAATTGGATTCCTAGATTTAAGCGTGGATAAATAAATATTTAGCATGGATGTGATAAACTTGGAACACTTTAATAGAGAAATGTAGAAATTAATAACTTATGAAAAACATTTTCATTTAAGTTCTGCGAGTCATGTTTTGAAATTATTTCATGTTTATGGAGCCACGTAAAATCGTTAATCTAATAGTGATTATAATAACTAACACAAATAGATAAAATTACATGTATGGAATTCAACTATAATTATAGCTATCACTTCGTACATTTATTGTTCAACACATCGTACATGGATTTCACGGATCATATTTGTAGTTATAGAGTGCTATACAATCTAATTTGTGACACACACACCTGCTAAAATTCATGTATTGAACTATAAAATGCTATACATTTAATTTATATCACACACACACCCATTAGATTTTATGTATTTGATGAATAATGCATTACTTTAATTTTATCGTTATATGAACTTGCATGTGAAGTTCATAAGTTATATTTTATTAAGTTTAAATTAATAGGGGTTGAATAAAATATTTATTCAGGAGAATAGCGCTTGCGAAAAGGCTTGAAAAGTACTAAATGAATTTATGAGATGTATCAATTTTTCATGAGGTGTTTTGTGAGTCTTTCCAGATTTATATTCCTATACTAATATTACTTATATTGTATTACACACGTTTTATTTTAAGCAAGATAAGTTAGTACATTAGTTGTCCTGATTAGTGTAACATTTTATTATGCAAGAACCCACATTTGCTAAAGTGTTAGTGTTTTATGAATGATCAGAATAACTGAGGAGGATGATTTTGCACTTTAATATGAGGTAAATAGTAATGTTGTTTTATAATGTTGAAAGGCATTAATCTGTGCCGGTGGTTAATCCGCAGATTATTTAATTGCCATTTTTGTATTTTACACTCATTCCAGCGCTGGTGGTTAATCCGCGGAATTGTGTAATTATGCGTATTACTTTATGGTGGTGTATAAATCCACAAAGCGTTTAGTGTTATTTAATTCCTATGTGTAGATGAACGCATCCACAGGAATATGTTTTACTTCATAGATATAAGTTGGGCAAAGTATTTTAGTTAATCTGCTAAATCATCTTCTTCCATTTGAAAGTATAATTCATAAGTTAGATCGTCAAATTGTAGCAGGACATTCTATTCAAGTTACTTAATAATAATTAACTGTTGGTTGATTATTATTTACCGGAGTGTAAGTTTAAATTTACATTTTATTTAATGATTGCATTATAGCTAAATCCTACAGATATAATATTATTTATTATATTATTATAAGTTTACGGTAGGGATTTATTGAATCTGGAAATGACGTTAAATATTTCATGAGTTGATGTTGAATTTAGTATAATTTGCTCAAGATTCATTATATCAAATTGAAATAAGGTATGATTAGGTTTTTAAAACCGTACCTATGATATGTTAGTGAAGAAAGTCGATGGAATTATAATTTATTTATTTTATTTGTTTATTTATGTCTTTAATTATAACATTAGAATTAATTACTTATTATTCATAAATTTGTAAATAAAAGTTGATTTATAATTAAAATTACTGTGCCGTTGCTATGTGTCATTCATAAAATCAGAAATCATAAACCTTGGATAGAGCATACATTGAAGTACATACTATCGTCAACATGATATAAGAGTTTAGTAATATTTTGAGAAAACATTTGGATGCTTTTCGTCTTTGGTAGTTTATGATGTGTGGGGTACAATAAAATCCCATTTACCTTTTCCATCATTTTGGCTTTGCGTAGTTGATTCTAGTATACAATACAAATTGATTATTAAACCTGTAAGCAGATTTACCAAATAATGATATGATTGAATATATTTACTTAACATTTTAAATTGTCATTTGTCAGTATAAAAAGAGTCTCAGTGATATAGTAAATTATAAAAAAAGAACCCAAGTATTTATGTTTATTTATTGCAAAGCTTTACCTGGACTAGCATTTGTATTAAAAATCATATAGATAGTTTAAATTTTCATAATCTTATGTAGTTCCACAAATTATGCCATCTTGTACATGGTCGGCCATCGGGTCTCATGCAATAAAAATCGCAAATTAAGGTTTGTAACATAATAACATTGCACTTATAATTTGTTTACTGTATTTTATCATACTACTATGATAGGTCTTCGCGGTACACCCTGGCTGCGATCAAATTAAATCATAAAAGTTTATGTTAGATCATTAGTTTGGTCTGTGGTAAGTTGCTCCAGATGTTGGTTGTGGTCTTTGGTGCATAAAATAGATAGCATAATATGCTTTTAGATACAGCTCTTAATAGCTGACAATGTGTAGCGGGAATTGATCAGTGATCGAGGTTGCGATTCTCAGTGCACTGATGTTTTGGTGATATTATGTAGTTGACCACACTTTAGAGGGTTACAATATATATATATGCATGTTAGTATGTCTATAGTATGTTTAATGAAGTATGTGCAAGAGTTTACCATAGCTTTAGCTGGCATTTTTAGTGGTTTATCAAGGTATTGAGGAATTCTGCCATACCTCTATAGCATTCTTGATTGACTTAAATGTGAATATGACATTGTAAATGTGTAAGTCCTATATTTGAGCTTTGCTAATTATCAGGACTAGTTTGATAAATAATTATTTTTAAAAATGTTAAGGTTTATTTTAGGCATAAATAGAAAATATACATCTGTCGATTGGTAAGATAATATTATTTTTATTGAGTATGCTAAATATTCATAAAAGAATCACTATTTATATAAAGGATATTATCATTGTATGAATGAACTGATATATAAGAACTTTGGACTAAATAAACAAAAGAAAGTTACTTTAATATGCTGGATTATTTTGCTTAATCCAATGGAATTTATTTTTAATAAAGCCTAATGTAAATTTTATTTTAATCCTTTTGTTATACATTTTTGAAGAAGTGACAGTGTAAAATTTTTGGCTATGTGGACTCAAGTATGGATTATGGCTAATTTCATTTTGTCTTCCTGTAAATAAATATATGTTGTTATTATTTAAGAAATTTCTTATAGTTGTTTCTTCACATCATTACACTTATCAAACCGAAATCATTCCACATATTGATTAAAATTAAAATGCTTATAAAATATTATATAATTATTTTAAGTATACTTTTGAGTAGGTGACATTTAAATTCATCATAGTCAATTTATTGAATCATTTAAGCATTAATATTACATCTAAGAAAGATGTATTTCTTTAATAAAGTATTACAATAGAATTTCTCATTTTGGATCACTTTAATTAATTTAACTTGCTTATTTTAAATCACTGTGCATATTTATTTTAAATCATTTTCATATTGAAAGATCATATTTAGAAGGTGTTGAAGTAAATTTATTCTAGGATGGTTACAAAATCCCTTATCCATTCTTAATATCTGAGTGTAGTCCTAGATTATTCTTTATCTTATTCTAAAATTAAGATATCATGTTATATTTTAATTAAGTTAATAATATTATTGTTAATGTCATAATTATGATAAGACATTAGTGTAGGGGAAGTATATGTCTTATTTTATTAACTACAACTGCATTGAATAAATCTAAAGAGTCAGAAGAATTTATCAAATCATATTACCCTGAGATACCATGATTTAATTTAATGAACCATATATTATTAAATTGATTATTTTATTTTAATATTACAATTTTACATTTTAAATATGGATCTTAAGTGGCATAGATTTTCAAAGAACATTTGATGCTTAGGAGATTATTTTAGAAGATGGATAATAAAAAAAAAGTAGCTATATTGGATCTTGGTAGAAGAAAGAATTTAAATATAACTTCGATGGCATGTTTACAATATCAAGATTCTTTTACTTATGCTAGAGTGAGTTGAGATTTCTCCTCTTCTTGATTTATTAATAGTATTACTTTATATTTATTATATTTTACTATAATGCTTCCCCTATATATCTTTTCCAAATAGTAGCTATTGAGAGATGTTTTAGCTTGTATTTTGTGCAATAGTGTTGCCTTTCTCCCTCTCTCACTTTCTTTGGATTACAAAATAACTTGTCCAATGTATTGGCTATCGATCAGCAAAAGAATTTAGATTAATTGTCTCGGATTTAAGTATTGTTGTCTAAAACATTTTTTCTTGTTAGCTCTCTCTTTCTTTACAAGTTACAATATATATTCTAATAGATGACAATTTGACAATGAAGTTAAAATATTTTTCTAATAAAAAATTAGGAAGGAAAAATATAGGTATCTATTAACTGGAAGAGAGAACAAATAGAGAAATATATTAAAATTCCGATACAATTTTACACCTAGATGATATCAAATTAAATTCTTAGAGTACATGTATGACATTCAACCTCAAAATTTTTAAGATAGTATAAGAATCTAAATATGGCAATTTTCCACCATCCTTATCCTACATTTCTGCTATCCACTGCTCTCTTAAAATCTATAACTTGCTTTAAAGTAACAAAAAAGAAACAAGTTTTAATTTAATTTTTTAAACTGCCTGAAATCTTTTATAAATTAAAAGATTTTTTTTTTTTTTTTGTAATCATTAAATGTCTGAAATTTATTATCTTAAATTCCTACAAACTACCTTGCCTAACTTTAACGTTTTTTAATATTTTGTTTAAATTCATTATTAAATTATTACAATATTAAATTATTTTATATAGAGAGAGCAAAAGAAAAAAATCGATTTCTGACAGTGCTATTATTAATGTAATTTCTAATTTACTTATTCTCTCATATATAAAAAAAAAAAAAATTTAAAATAAACTATTAAAGGATAAAAGTTCACAAAAACATAAAAAAGAGTACATTACTCTCCTGATTTGCTTACTGCAGAATGGTCTTATAAGAATTTAAATTTTTGTTTTTCTCATGTGTCATAACATCAGCCGGGAAGTGAACCTGCTAACCCGGGACAACTGCTTGCAAAGTAGCTGTCGCTGACCTCGCGACCATTCTTGTTTTATCTTTAGCTAATAGTATTTAAATATCCTTTTGGAAATTAAATTATCTCTGAATTGGCTGCATAAAAGCAAAATCTTAATTGGGAACCTGGAAAAAATGTCCAAGATTTTTCCAACAAGATATTAACACAGCTCAAGGCAATAGAAGATAAATTATTGTTATATTACGAAGACCTTGTCCTCATGAATGCATATTTTTTGTACAAAACTATATCAAATAAAGTTTTTAGTTTTTAAAAAAAAATTTAAAGGAAAAGTCAAGCAAAAGCAGCTTTAAAATTCTAAATTTAACTTATTGATTCATAACATTTATAGATTTTCATATTATTTTCAAATTTTAGAACTCACCGTGTAAAATCGGATTTATTAAACAAGAAAACAAATGACAAGTCATAAGTATTTCTTAAGTTGTTGTGTTTTTTTTTTTTCTGGAATTTCTTTATTAAAAAAAAATAAAACTGAAAAATATTTATTTTTTCTTAAAAATCTCAAAATAGTAGATAATAATTATTGTTATAGAGTACTGATTTTTTTAATTATTGCAAATAGATTTTTCTCCTAAGCTAATATAATAGTTCATGAAAAAAATAAAAGTAGGTTTATATAAAACTTTAGTTAATTTTCTTTTGTTTCTTTTATTAAGTTGATAAATATGTGCTTGGCTTATCTTTCAGATTGTTCTCCAAGAATTGTAATTTTGTAGTTCTCACCCCCCCCCCTCACCCTTTAAAATATTTTTTTTAATTATTCTGTAGTGAATTTAAAAATAGAATCCACTAAAAAATAACAAAAGTCAAAATAAGTATTGCCTGTTTAAAAATTGCAAAGATCAAAAAAGTAATGGTCATAAACATTAGTTTGATCATATGGCAAAATACTGGTTGTTTATTTTCTGAATAGAATTTGTTATAATTTTATAATATAATCTATGACAAAAAATGAATAAAAATTGGCATAATAGAATGTAAATCTTTAATGTTTTTTATTCACCTCTAGCTCACTAAGTTTAATATATTATTGACAGATTGGCATTAATTGGAAATCTCTGATTCAAGAATTTTTTAGATTTATGAAATTTTCAGATTTCAATAATAAATATTCTTACAAACCCAAAATCTACTGAAAATAAACATTACTTTTATCTCAATAGTAAGAAAAGACAACTTATCAAATTAGGTGCATTCATGAATTAATTTTGAAACATTAAATCCCTGAATATACAAATGAAAACTAAGACTAGATCTTGCAAAAAAAAAAAAAAAAATTAGTAATCAAAAAACATTTTTTAATATTAATCAGAAGAAATACAATGAATAAAAAAACTAAAAACAAAAAAAAGTTACAAATTCAATCAATAAGTAGACATTTCACACACATCTATCTAATTTTAAAAAATAATCCAGAATGTGCTCAAAGATATTTTTAATTTACATTTTATAATTGTTTGACCTTTATAAGTCTTGCTATATCATGTTTTATAAAAATTATTTTCACCAATTAAACTGATAAAAAACAAAGGTTTGAAAAATGTTTTGTTTAATTCCAAACAGGGAAAAAATTTCCAAAGTATTATTAACTTATAAAAAATGTCAAATGTTGTTTATTTATAGCATATTTGCATTTTACGTAAAAATTGAATAATAGTGCAAAAGTAGTCCTTGCGTGTAAAGAAAATCTTAGATGAAAAAAATTGTCATGGATTGTAAACCACTGGCCACTCTGATTCATAGGTTTATTGATACCCATTTTTATGCTATCTAAATTTTAAAAATGTAATACTTTAAAATTCAAAGCATGTTATATTTATATCAGCATAAACTTTTATATCATTGCAATCAAAACAATAATTTGTAATTTTTCCCAGTCAATAAATGTTTTTGAATTAAAACTATGCAGATTAATAGTAGGATATGTGTAAGCTTGTGATTAAGACCTGTAGAGGTCCCTACCTTCGCATTTTCAACTGCACATGCTTTAGGTTAATTGCCTTAGTAAATATTACTTACGTAATCAATGTGCATTAAATAAATTTATAATTTATAAAACATGTGTTAAATTTGGGGTTACTAAAATTAAAAAAGTTATGGATTAATTTTGGAAAAGTCAGTAATTTTTTTCTTTCTTTTTATTGCTAATATATATATATAAAGTTTTTTTTTTCTTTTGTTCATTTACTTATAAAGTAATAATATGCAGAATTATGCATTTCCACAACATGTGAAAGAAGTGAAAAAAATGTTTATCAATAAACGTTATGATAAATTGATATCAAATCTGTAATTAGCTTTTGATAAACTTGTTGTTTGGAAAACCTCCATTAAATACAGCAATAAATTTGAACAATAGCAAGTAGGGTATAAAAAAAAAAAAAACTACAATGAAAAGGGTATTCCACACTATTTCAAGCCTTAACTCCAAAATCAATGTTGCAGTGATCTGCAGAAAAAAAAGACCATAGAATAAAAGTTTCCCATGGAACAACTTGGATAGTCATACATTGGTGCTAAAAGTTTTTTTAAGTATTTTTCAATATTCCATTTATAACAGCAAGCATGATGATATTATCTAATAGAAAAGTATCTACTATATATGGTAGACAATCAAAAACCACACAAATCAAAACATTCCAAGATGTAATCAGTTCCAGGACTAACATTGAAGTTTATTAAAACCAGCCATTATCTGCTTTAATGAGGCTGTGAAAATGAAAGTGGATTCTGTCATAAACTGTGCTTAAGACCTATGCGAGACTACTATATAATGACACCAATGCTGCTGTGTAACATTGTGATTACCCAAGGATTAATAACTAGTGATTTGGAGTAAAGTAATTAAGACATTATTAAAGATAGTAAAAGAACAAAAACCTTTGCATTTGATAAGATTTCATTCATATAAATATTTTAAGGACATACATTTAAATTATCTCTCATAATTGTTATCTTTATTATTGTGTACATTATACTTAGTAATAGTTGCAAGTATATAAGCAACAATTTCATGTATTTATTGTTAATAAATTGTTAACTTAGAATTTCATATATTTATTGTTAACTTATTTTCTTATTAATACCTTAAGTTTGTATTTGCTTATCAAACTCAATACAAACATTATGCTACTGACATCTACTATGCTATTAATATTCTCAATCCTGAGAAATTACATAATCCACTGGGAGACATGCAGGGATTATGGCAATAATTTGTAAATGATGATGATTGGACATTAATAAGTTTTCCAAAAATAAACTTTCTATTTAAAAAGTTTTGTTCTTTAAAGTTTCAATTTTTATTATTACAGACTAATTATTACAGACTATTTAAAATACTTGTGTAACCTTCAGTGTTAGGCTATAAATTATTATCATCATCATCACAAATATTTGGTTAATGTTATTATGTATGTTTGAATTTAATCACTTTTATTTTAATGTATATTAATCAGTAAATATAAAGTTTGTTTAAACCAAAATTTACTGTTACATATTTGGATATATTGAAAAAGCCTAGGATTATTAATCCATATGATATAAAGTTAACTTGCATCTGGGGAATTTTTTTTTTAAAGTATTAAAAGGGGATATTATGTAAATATTTTAAAATCCATAAAAGTGCACAAAGACAAGTTTATTTAAAACTATAACTATAACGAAAGCCACAATTAATACCAGATTGGCTCAACATCGTTACACATTCAACAGAGCTCAAACGAACAGCAACACATCCTCCGTATTTTTCGAACATAGTAAACAATCTGGGCACAACTTCATACCTGCCAACCCCATTATTTTATGTTCAGAGCCATATGATTACAGGAGAAAAATAGGGGAGGCATTCTATATTAATAGAGACATCCATGCCATTAACAGAAAGGACACATGCTTCGAGATCTTGAAAAAATGGGCTACGTAACAGTAGCTTATTTGAATATTTACATTTGCATATATTTATTACACTTTTCATGAAGGCTATGAGTATGAGGCATGGTTCCTCGAAAACGTTCAGCCGATAAATTTTTAATAGTAAGTTATATTTTCTCTAATTAATAATTACAATTAAGTATTTTTTGTTTTTACATATAAGGAGAAATTAAAACCATATAACTTTGATTATAACATGATTTTATTGTTCTCTACTAATATATTACTATAAATATGGCAATATACTTTCAAACCATCTTTATACATAACATCCCTATATAACATACTTATATAGCAATCCAAATGAGAAACATCTATCATACAGTTAATATAGCTAAATACATGCGACTAATTGATTTTACAAATGAATTTATCATTATCTTCATTTTCATCTACTATGGTTTCACTGCAGGATGATCTCTCCAAGTTCAGTCCATCTTCTCTGATCTATAGGGTCTCTTCTATACATTACACCAGCATACCTCCTTATTTCATCCATCCAGGTCACATGTGGTCTCTTTCTACGTCTTTTACAATCTCTTTTAGAGATAATAAAATGTGGATATGAACACTATGTACAGCCCAACTCCACTTGTCTCTTAATTCATTTAATAATGTAAGTAACACCTGTTTGTTCTCTCACCCATATACTTCATTTCCGATTTCTTCTTATTCCTAAAATAAATCTCTCCATAAATTTGTTGAGTGTCTGAAATCTCTGTATTACTCTTCCATTAAGTGTCCAAGTCTCAGATCCAAAAGTAAAAACTAATAAAACACATTTATTAAAAACCTTCCTTTTCAACATATAGGCATATTTCTTTTTAATATTAAGTTATTTCTGCCAAAAGCACTCTCAAATTTAATTCAATTATTAATTTCATCCACTATGTTTTCATCTGTAATCTGATTATGATATTTGTAATTGTTAACTTCCTAATTCATCATTATCAATCTTTATTTTCTCCTTTGAGAAAATCCATTGAACAATATCTTAGTCTCTTTAATATTTATCTTTAATCCTACTTTCTTACTTTCATTTGATAACTTTTGACCTTTCACTATATCATCTGCAAAATCTAAATGACAATTAATATACATTTACTTTTTATTCTCTTAGCTTTCCATTTTAATTCACAAAATACTTTTTGCAAAACTACTGTAAAAAGTTTTGGAGATATAGAATCACCCTGTCATACACAATGTTAATCTTTTTAATATCATTAGGTAATCTAATTTTTACTTTTGCATTAAATATTCTTCAGAATATGATATCCTGTGTCTATACTTTGATGATTCAATGCTTTAATGGCCGAAGAAATGCTTTTAGAATGAATTGCCTTTTCGTAATCAATCTATAAATTCAAAGCATAATGGCAACTCAACTTCTATCAATATTTAGATATCATCCAATGTACTAAAATCACTTTAAAATCCAGCATATTTTTTTTTGGTGAGTTCAAATCCAAAGTTCACTATAAATAAAATGTAATTATTTTGATAAAAATTTTGTATAGTACCTAAAAAAATTAAACCACTAAGCATCACATGATCACCATTTCTTATGCTTAATTATAACTGTTATTAAAGCAGACATAACTCTTCATACAGTAGTGCCACTCAGTGCAAGCCAGAGTAATCAATGGATGCTAGAAGGCTTGTACATAAAATCCCTATCTAATGCCTACTCATTTAATATCCCCAATTCTCCATACAGTAGTGCCACTCAGTGCAAGCCAGAGAAATCAATGGATGCTAGAAGGCTTGTACATAAAATCCCTATCTAGTGTCTACTCATCCAATATCCCCAGACTAGTTTATTTCTTGTGGCTTCCATTAGTGAGGAGCCTTGGATCTGAGAGCACTGCGCCTAGATCGTAGGATCTAATGCAACCCTCCAGCAGCCACCTTTTATCTCTATTTTATTACAATACTATGAGCTTAAAATTGAAAACACAATATTTTCAATCCAAGCTCATTAGCTTACTTAATCATAAAAGTCTGAACTCAGTTTAGTAACCATACATTTTGGTGTCTGGTTCTTTAATAACCATAACCACCACTATCCTATTAGGCAGGATTGGTATTAAACCACTAAGCATCATATGATCACCATTTCTTATGCTTGCTCAAAAGTGTTATTAAAACAAGAAAAACTCTCCATACAATAGTGCCCCTCAGTGCAAGTCAGAGTAATCAATGGATGCCAGAAGGTTTATTGCATAAAATCTAGTGCCTACTCATTTCCAGACTAATTTCTAGCTTGTGGCTTTCATCAGTGAGGAGCCTTGGATCTGAGAGCACTGCACCTTGTTCTTAGGATCTAATGCAACCTTGAGCAGCCACCTTTTATCTCTACTTAACTACAAAACTATGAGTCTAAAATTGTTTTAAAATATTTTCAATTCAAGCTCATTAGCTTATAGTCATATAGGTCTGAACTCAGATCCAAGGCTGCTCACTGATGAAAGCTACAAGCTAGAAACTAGTCTGGGGATATTGGATAAGTGGCCACTAGATAGAAATTTTATGCATAAGCCTTCTGGCATCCATTGATTACTCTGGCTTGCACCGAGTGCCACTACTGTATGGAGAGTTTTGCCTGTTTAATAACAGTTATGAGTAAGCATAAAAAATGGTGGTTGTGTGATGCGTAATGGTTTGATACTGATCCTGCCTAATAGGATAGTGGTGGCTATGGTTATAAAAGAACCAGAGACACTACAATGTACGGATACTGAACTGAGCTCAGATCTATATGACTATATAAGCTAATGAGCTTGCATTAAAAATATTGTTTTCAATTTTAGGACTCATAGTTTTGTAGTTAAATATAGATAAAAGGTGGCTGCTGCAGTGTTGCATTGGATCCTAAAGTCTAGGTACAGTGCTCTCAGATCCAAGGCTCTCACTGATGAAAGACACAGGCTAGAAACTAGTCTGGGGATATTGGATTAGTAGGTAGTAGATAGGGATTTTATATACAAGCCTTCTGGCATCCATTGATTACTCTGGCTTGCACTGAGTGGCAATACTGTATGGAGAGTTTTGCCTGTATTAATAAGTTATAAAAGACTGAAAGGTCTGTAATTTCTAATATCTTATCTGCATACTTCCAATCATCTAGTACAGTACAACTATATCATTTATACATTGTATCTATAACTTTGGTAAAAAAAACATTCTTTTTCTTCACCTGCTTTGTTTAAAATATTGATTATAATTCCATTGTTACCTATAGCTTTTCTCTTTTTCATAAATTTAATAGCATGTCTCATTTCTTCATTTAAAATCCAGTGCATTCACAAAGTATAATAGTTGTAGAAGATCCTTTTCCTTATTGCTATATAATTCTTGATAAAACTCTTCTACATATTTCATGATGTCACCTCTCTTTTTAGTAATAGTTCCATCTTTTTCTTATTGCAAATATATGTTTCTTACAATATCAAAATGTTGTTTTCCATTCATATGACTTTTATTCTCTTCTACAGGTTTTCTTTCTAGTTCACAATTATACTTTCTTATATCATTATTACTTTAATCCTTCTTAATGCATCATTTTTATATTTTTTCATATTCCTTACTTCTTCATAAATTTTCTTGTCTCGGTAAAAATTTTATTGGTCAATTGCTGCTTTTTGTACCAGCCATTTTTGTTGCTGTTTTTAAATGTGTATCAGTTATCTTTCTATTGATTTCATTCAAATCAGAATCATATTCAAAATCTGTTAATATTTGAAAACAATTTCCACATTACAATTTAAATTCATTTGAGTGTTTATGAAAAAAAAAGATTAGGAATATCAACAGTGAATATTGTTTCTTAATCATTTTTGTCTCTTTAGTTTTGCATTAACATATATCTTGCATCTCACTAATCGATGATCACTTCCTATATTGAATTTATTAAGAACATTACAATCTTGAAACACATATTTCATATTAGGCAAAATATAATCCAATTCTGTTATACCTTCATTTGCATACTTCCATGTCCATTTGTCTCAAAAAAAAAAAAAAGAATTCATTAATATAAAGTTTTTTCTTTTTCTGCAAACTCCCTAAATCTATGACCTCTCTCATTTCTATCACCATAGCCAAATTTACCTACTGCATTTTTATTTTTTCCAAATGTTTACCAATTCTAGCATTAAAGTCTCCCATGATCATTTTAAAATGTTGTTTGGTCTGATCAAAAGCCTTTTGTACATTCACATAAAAATTCTCTACTTTGTCATCACAATGAGCATTTGTTGGGGCATAAACCTGAATTATCTGCATTTGATATCTGTTATTAAGATGAATAATTAATCTTGACACTTTGTCTGATACTGATACATCATCAAGTTCCACAATGTTGTTCTTTCACTTTTTATTTCTAATGAAATCTACTCCACTTGTACTTCCAATATTTGTTGCCTGATAAATGAATTAACATTAAATGGCAAATGTGAATATATGTACATACAATAATTTTAAATTGTGATAATATTAAAAAGTAATTAGTAATAATATAGAAATTATACAGAAATACTTTCCAGCACTTAGATTGTAATCATGATTAATTGAATTTATTTGGACAAGAAACAAATGTCAAGTGATTTTCCTGGAATAATGTATATGTATGCCTTAGCAGATTGTCTATTATAGAGTATTAAACTGATTTATAACAATTGTTTCTTTAATTTTCTTTTCAGTAATATCTTTCTTTGTATAATATTCTGGTGTGATCTGATAAATTAATTTTAAAATTTTATGAGAATTAGACAATATACTAATACTGATACGCATTTTTCTTGGAAAAATCACATAACATCTGTTTATTGTTTGCTTAAGTTTAATTTACAGTGATTACAATCTAGGTCAGGGATCCCCAACCCTATGTCCGTGGGCACCGTGGCGCCCAAAGACCATTTTATGTGTGCCCGCCACTATCCAAACACGACAAAAAATTATTTATCTGATACAAATAAATTTAATTTTTAAGATTTCTTATAAATTCTTGTATTATATTGTAATCAAATTGTAGGTCATACTATATTTTTACAGCGTAAAAGGGTCTATCATTAATAATATCCAACTATAAATTTACATTGAAAAAATAAATGGTGCCCGTCACCTGGCCGGTATTACAGAATGTGTTCTTAAGTGCAAAAAGGTTGGGGACCGCTGATCTAGGTAATCAAAAGTACTTGTATTTTTAGTGGGTAACTTGTTATTTTACATATATGCATATTTACCAGATGTCAAAAAAAATTAAAATTAATACATGAAAAAAAATAATAATTTTAGTAAAAAAAGAAATAAAACTGATAATATCTTAATGATGCAAAGGACCATGAATGTTTCTGTTGTAGCTATAAAATTATGAGTTTCATGAAAAAACTATCACAGAAAATAAACAATGTGATCTTGAAATAAATCTTACTGTGCTACTCTGCATCTCCAACTCTATACCCAGATAAAAAGGTACACAGATTTTGGGGTGGTAGATAAATATGAATTTTTGGTTTCTACCATAAGCAATGATAATCAATATAATACAGAAATATATAGAACTTTGATGGCATGGATTAATGAAAACATTTCTCACCAAATTAAAGTTCTCAAATGATTTAATTTTTCCAATTGTGACTTCTATCACCAAATCATAAATGCTCAAATAAATAGAAGGAAAAAAAGATATATGCAATTAGAATGTAGTACTGTTGGAATATGCTTCTAATTTCCTGAAACATTCAAAAGACTAATATATCTATCCACTTTAAAAAAAATTAAAAATGGATAAGAGATTGTCAGGGCTAATCAAAAAGCTGGATAATGGTAAAAGAAATTCCATTATCCAATATGATGGACAGATCACATTATATAAGTCATTACCCAAAGGTTCTACAAGACATTACATATAATCCAAAACTTAAAATATGGAAAACAATGAAATTCATAAGACATAATATATATTCTTTCAAGGATTATACAATTAATAATAGCTCCCTAAACCAGAAAGATATTTAACATAATTTCTTTAAAAAAATCAGTAATCATCTAAATATTAAAATACTGAGCTAGATTACATTAATATATAACAAGACAATCTAATTTCGAAACCTAAACCTTAACACATATATACATTATCTATATATATATTTACAAACTCTTTCAAATCATACGATTACTTTTCACTAAATTATTTACACAGTATCTGTATATTTTTTATTTTAAAGAAAACATTTTTATTATTTTCCTCAACAGATCAATAAAATGTTCCCTTTAATGGCATTATTTCAGCCTGTTTCACCTGTCATTTTCACATGCTTATCGACTAGAAAAATAAACTATTACAAAGTAATCCATCAATTTTGATCAATTTAATTATCAACATGATCGGATTTGTCTTGCTTCACTTTATATTATATTTATAATTAAATATTTTAATCAAAAATTATATCCTAACAGAAAAAGATTAGAATAATTTCTAAACCAAGAAAAATACTCTTTCCTCCAATTTATAAACTTTATAATAAAAATTAGACATTAATTTTGGAGATATGAATAAGCACTATAATAGCTAACCTAAAAATAATCAAGAGGTTAATTGCTTGGTTAGTCGTGTGATGTACAAGTGCCAGATATGACAAAATTGAGTATCACTTAATCATGGCCAAATCAATGGAGAACAGAAAAAACATTGTTTGGGAAAAAAATATTAATTAAAAATTAGTTTAATAACTACAAATAAGTGAATGATGTTAATGAAAGAGCATTTAATTCATCAAATCTTAATCTGTTTTTAACTTTAATTAACAAAAAAACATTCATTAATAATAATAACAATTACAAAAGTCTGTAGGTCTACCAAACACTCTCCAATTGTGCCAAATCTTACAGTGCAATAATTATGTTAATAAAAGCTTAATAGTTTAATGTGCAATAATAATAATCTAATCAAATGACTTTACTGCTCAGAAGTTTGTAAAAAACTTGAGCTCCACAATTGGAAAAATTGAGCTACAGTGCATGGACTTCAAGTTACAGAGTTACTATTACTATTTCAACAAATAAATGGAGACCAATAAGCAAATGATTTAATCTAAGGCAGCGGTTCTTAACTATTTTTTAATTTTTGACATACACTTGAAAAAACAGTTTAGCAGCAAACTTATAAGTACTTACAATCATCACATGATCACTATCTCTTATACTAGCACATATTTGTTTATAAACAAAGCAAAACTCTCCATACAGTATTGCCACCCTGTGCCAACCAGAGTAATCAATGAATGCCAGAAGGCTTGTGCATAAAATCCCTATCTAAAGCCTTCTGGCATTCATTGTTTACTCTGGTTGGCACAGGGTGGCTATACTGTATGGAGAGTTTTGCTTTGTTTACTTACAATCATGTAAAAAAATGCTAATTATATTAATATTTAAATATTTATCCAGAAGCTAATTATGGGACCTGTTTTGACATTGTATCTTGACATCCAGACTCGCTCATTACTTGGATTGAGGTTGCATGTGAACGAAATGTCAATGGTATCGCAAACAGTTTAAAATGAACAGAAAAAAAAAACATATGATGAGTAGTATGATATTCACTTGAAGATAATCCATTTTTCCTCCACTGGTAATCTATTTGCAATTCAGTTATTGATATTGGTACTGTTGAGGTGTTGACTGCTTTCACGTATGTACATTTATAAACCTATCTAGCCTTGAGCATTATTAACTTTATTACCTAAGTAATACATAGTTTCAATGCAGTTTGAAAATTATAAATGACAATTTGTTAGTCTGCTTTCAGAACAGGTTATATTTGCATGTTTAGTGAGATTTATTTAAACTTCTTTGAATAACACTCTCTTTAGTCAAGTTACAATCTTTAGTGCCTATATAAACATATTACACCATAGATAAAAATAGGTATCCACCTTTATTGCAAAAAGGAAATTGTTTTCACAATTTGAGATTATTGGTGTTATTGATATTGTTCAGGTGTTTAATCTTTCATGTATTTACATATATATATAATTAGACAGTAAGCTATACTCTCATGCAAGATAGGGATTGCTTTCTATTCACTTTTAACACTTTGTGAAGGGGTGTAATCATAAACATTTGACCGTAGACATGTGAAAAATGTGTATGATCCCAAAGATACACATTTCATGCTGAACCAGCACTCATCATTTGGCCCAGATCACAGCCTCTTACACATATCTTTATCAATGTTCAGTATATATAGATAAACAATTACTACAATTTAATTGATAAATATCGGACTTACTCTCTTCACAACTTTGATATAAACCATTTAATGGAAGTATGTTAATAATTTTTATTAGTCATTCATTAAACTATAGATTATCCACTTAATGAATAATCTTCTGTAATATAATTTTGACAATACCACTCTCACACAAAATAGAAATTGGTTTCTATCGCTTTTAATACCTTGTGGAAGAATGTAATCATAAACAAATAACCCAAGACATATAGTTTCACAGTAGGGAAAATATACAACTATAGACTTATATTTTGTTTTCTTAAAAGATGAGTATAAAATCTCCCCTTGTATTAATTTTAGAGATCCATTCATCTGAAAAACTTTACATTAACCAGAAATATGTAATTATGAATTTGACCATTGAATTAAATTTCTGAAATAAAAATAAAATCACAATTTTCTGAATTAAAAGCTGTTTGATTTCCCTAAATCCTCTTTCTTATAATGTTGACATAAAAACAAGAAAAGCTACCCATAGGAATTTAACCCCCCCCCCCCTGATTTCATGGGCCAGATAATAATAAAAGAAAAAAAGAGAATTGCAAGGCCAAAAATTTGTTTGAAGATATAATATCCCATTGGAGTGTGTGTGTGGGGGGGGGGGGTATAAAAACTTGATGTTATATTATTAAACACATCAATCTTTTCACACAACCATAAGCTGAAGTTTATTTTCAAAAAAAATGTTTTTAATTTTCTGATAATTTCATTTTTGCAAACATGCTAGAATATATATATATTTATTATAATTTCTACCAAATTCAGCATCATTCCAAAAATTTATAATGTTAGATAGATTTGTTTTCAACAAAACTAAATCTATGTGCTATTCAATCTCAAAATTGTGAAATATCATTACAATTATTTTTGTGCACATTATTTAGAAGACTTTTTCTATGTAGAAATTAGAGTAGATTAAAGATTTAGATTTGGAAATGTCAGTAAGAAAATTAAATAGTTTATTAAAATTGTCTTTATCTAATATAAATAAATCTTGTTGACATTTGACTAACTATTTATTTATTTTAAAATTTAATCATATTACTTAATGAATCTATTCAAACTCCAGTAGAAATAACTTGATTAACTATAAAATAATTTTTGTTAGGTTCTTTTTTTTTCAAATTTTTTTTCTTACAAAAATTAATTTTATATATTATATAGTCCTTCTAAATTCTTTTCTTCCTCCTTTGTTTTTGCTGTCTTCATATATAGTTTTTTTGCTGAAAAGTGAAAAGTGTAAGATTTATGAAATTCAATATTAAAAATTAATTTTGTTATAATTTCTTTTCGCAATAATTAAATTCAGATTTTTTTTTTTTACTATCAAAAGATTTATTAATTAACTAAGAATGATTTGGTATTATTTACAGACTTATTGATTTCATGTATTTACTTCATCATCATCATCATTTTCAACCATTATCAATTTACTGCAGGATTAAGGTCTCTCCAAATTCAATCCATCTTCATTTTAAATTAATCATATTCATTTAAAATACAAATTATCATAAATGTCATTTACCAATATTGTTAATATTTCTTATAATTTTGTCAGTTAGAAGAACTTTTTAGTTATTGTAATTATAATTTTTAAAAAATCTTATGTTCAGTTGAAATTGGATGTTTCCACACTGGTATTCATCATCATCATCATCATCAACCATTATCAATCCACTGCAGGATGAAGGTCTCTCCAAGTTTAATCCATCTTCTCCGATCTTTAGCTTCTCTTCTCCACAACACCCCTGCACATTTTCTTATTTCATCCATCCATCTCACATGTGGTCTCTTTCTAGGTCTTTTACAATCTCTTGGAATCCAGTTTAAAATTTCAATTGTTCATCTATTATCACCTCTTCTAGCAATATGTCCAGCCCAACTCCATTTCAATCTTTTAATTTTTTTCAATAAGGTCAGTAACACCTGTTTGTTGTCTTACCCATACATTGCGTTTTCAATCTCTTCTTGTTACTCCCAACATACATCTCTCCATACTCCTTTGGGTGGTCTGAAGTCTCTGTATTGCTCTTCTATTAAGTGTCCAAGTCTCAGATTCATAAGTAAGAACTGGTAAAACACATTTGTTAAAAACCATCCTTTTCAAACACATAGGCATATTTCCTTTTAGTATCAAGTTATTTCTACCAAAAGCACTCCAACCAAGTTTAATTCTATGATTAATTTCCTCCATTATGTTTCCATCTGTATTAATAATCTGACCAAAGTATTTGTAACTGTTAACTTCTTCTAATTCATCATAATCAATCTTTATTTTCATATTTTGAGCAAATCGATTAAACATTACTTTAGTCTTTTTAACATTTATCTTTAGTCCTACTTTTCTACTTTCAACACTGGTATTACAAATAAAGATATCTGCCTGAGATAAATTACACTGCATTCCTGTTCAATTGAGAAATT
Source organism: Epiperipatus broadwayi (assembly GCA_028023455.1). Classification (NCBI taxonomy): domain Eukaryota; kingdom Metazoa; phylum Onychophora; class Udeonychophora; order Euonychophora; family Peripatidae; genus Epiperipatus; species Epiperipatus broadwayi. The sequence continues at coordinate 11,726,147 of JAQFVV010006201.1, forward strand.
TAATTTTATTTGAAAAATTAAGTAACTATTACAACTTTATCAAATATCAAGTTATGAATCTGTTGAAGAGGAAAAAACTATAAAAAAATCAAAAGTGAAAGTAGAAGGATTTGAGTTGCAATATATGTTATATTTGGTTCTAAGCCTCCCCTACATAACTTACATCTTGCTAATAAATATTGATTACAATAGAATACATATTGTTTATTGACCTACAAGTATATGGTACATTTCAATATATATATAACAGTGAATTTTATGTGTGGAATATGTATAAATTAATTAAGATTATAGTATAAACAAAATTTTAAAATAATTATATAATTATTAATAATAAATTGAGGGCACACATCTATATATATTTTACCGAGAGTGTGTTTGCTCGTTCATTCACCATAACAATAAAAATAAGAAAAAACATAACCAATTTCAATTTTTTAAATAAAGTAAATAATGAAATGTCTGATTTTCATAGCTATTAAATATACTCTGAATAATAATCCTCCACCCCACCCACCCCTAATAACTTTTTTCTCTTACAGAAACATGATATAGTGGTCTTGTTAGAATCACTCTAATTGTTTTGATATTTTCAAGTCAGATCAACTTTTAGTATGCTTTAAAACTTTGTAAAACTTTTAGGATTACACTTAGAAAACACTTTATTAGACAATACACTGAGCATCTAATTTGAAAAGAATAATAAAGGGAAAATAAAATATATGTCCTTCCAACATAAACCAAAGAAATATTAATAAATATAATTGTGTATGGTGCTTCGAGACATGCTGCAAAATATATGCACCAATTTTAATTCTTTTTTTTTTTTTAATATGAATGCATACAGCACTCAAAGATGGAAAATATTGCTCACGCTTTGTAAAAAATATTACATTAATAAATTTTTATGGTTTTTTTCTTGCCTATTTACATTTTTTATTGGTGAATATAGTGTAGTACAGAGTTTCATCGTATATTAATAATTTTCAATTTAGGAGATAGCTCATTAAGTTATTATTATAATTAACAATAGAATCAATGCTAAAATTTTCCATTTCAAAATTTTTAGCAATCAATAAATGTAAATGTGATTCCAAGTGATTTTCATTATCATTTTGATCTGATTCTCCTTAACAATTTGATCACTTTAAAAAGGTAAATTGTTACATTCTTAACATTTATAAAATACAGAACCCATAGTTTGAAAAGTCTCTGTATCAAATTTAGATAATTTCGAACATGAAAGATAAAAAAATCTGTGAATATACCAGAACATTTAAAGCCTTGAGACAAATCTAATAAATCATTACCATAACTGCACTGAGCTCCTGATCCAAGTTGGACACACTATCAACTATGCAAAGCATAACTGCACTGAATCTTATCAATATTCAACAGTCATTTGGATGTGGAGATGCTAATTGCTAAATCCAGATAAGACTTGGAATTGATTTCTTTAATGTCAGAGGATATAACACAAATACTATCAGAAAATTAACCTTCACAATTATAACAAATAATACAATAATTACATACAAAATTATGGATAAAGAAATTATTTTTAAATATTTCGGATTTTTTAAAAATGCTGACATTTATTAATTTATAAAAATAAAAATTATATTTTAGACATAAACTCCAGAGCATTTCAAATTTCTTTGTCTGTATAAATATATAAAAACAAGAAGTAGAAAAAAGTCTATTATGTATATTACAAAAGTAGAATCATATATATATATATATATTTATAATTCCCTATATGACTACAAGTACACATAATCTTATACTTAAATTTATATTTTCATATATGCTTATGCTGACAATAAATATAATAATAAATATAAAAAAAACATTTGTACCAATAAATAAGTCTTATTAGTTATTCATATATTAATAAATATATTATTTATTATTAATAATATACCTTTGGTGTACAAAAGTAATGCATATACCTGGTTTGAATCCAAAACGACTAAACATGAAAATTTTTTCAATAGGTTAATGATTTTTCTTCAATTTAGTTAGTCATAGCCAAGTCAGTTAGACATTTAATATTGATCAGTAAAATATTACCATTCTTGGCTAGAGAATAAAACTAACCAAAACCATCACCACTATTCATATATGAGAGACAATAGAAGAGGCTTTTACTCTGTAGCAGGTTATTTAAAGACTGTTTTAATAAAACATTTTATTATTATTATTAAAATTAATTGAATTATTGGTTATTTATCCCAGTAACAATAATATTTTCGTTATTTTTTTACTTTTATGAGACAGCTATTATATTGACTGGTAAATAATTATTTTGATTTAATGCAAAATAACAATAAACTTCTTTAATTTCTACATTTACTTTTGATTAAGCAATCTATCACTTAAAAAAATATTAGAATTATCATATTATTACTATCATATTAATAACTTATTAATATTATCATCTTAAAAAATTGCAAATTGTTTTCAAATATTAACATTTTGAACATTATTCAGATTTGGAGGAAATCAACAGGAAGACAGCTGACACTTGCAACAAAGATAGCTGGTTCACAACAAGCAGCAACTGACCAGTAAAATTCCTACATTAAAGACAATTTGTGAAGAAAAAATGAAATATAAAAATTATAAAAATGATGCATTAAGAAGGATTTAATATCTTAAATCTTGTAAAATGGTGTGAAAAAGAATTGATAACGATATATTAAAATATAATTGTGAACTTGAAGGAAAGCTATAAAAGAGAATAAAAGTCTCATAAAACAACATCTTGGTATTGGTACAAAACACTTCTGCAATAAGAAAAAAAAAGAACTATTACTAAAAAGAAATGACATCAGGAAATATGTAGAAAGACTTATACCAATAATTATATAGCAATGAATAACAATAAGATTCCTGCTACAACTATTATATCTTCTGAATTGTCCAGGATTTTAAATGAAGAAGTGAGACATGCAATTAAATTTATGGAAAAGGGAAAAGCTCCAGGTAATGATGGAATTATAATCAATATCTTAAAAGAAGCAAGTGAAGAAATGGAAAAATTTTTGGCAAAGTTATATACCAAATGTCTAAATGATAAAGATGTATCAAGTGTTGGGAGAATGCAGTATTGATATTAATATTTAAAAAAGATGATAAAGAAGATATTAAAAATTACAGACCTATCAGTCTTTTGTCAGTTCTATATAAAATTTTTATCAAAATAATTACGAGTCTTCATCAAACATTGAATTCTAACCAATTAAAAGAACAAACTAGATTTAAAAGTGGTTTTAATATAGTGGATCATATTCAATTATTGTGAGATTATTCTTAGGATTTGTACATTATGAAAAGGTATTTGATAATATAAGCATTTATTCAGTGACTAAAACATTGGACCATCAAAATATAGATCCAGTATATTGTCAAATTCTGAAGAATATAAAAATACAACAAATATCTCCAAAACTTTTTATAGCAGTTTTGTAAGAAGTATTTCACATAGATTAAAATTGGAACCTAAGGAAATAAAAGATAATGGAGTTTATTTAAGTCATCTAGGTTTTGCAAATGATATAATTGCTTTTGCAAATAATGCTTTAGAACTTCAGAAATGTTGCTAGAATTATTAGATAAAAGTACGAAAGTAGAATTAAAAATAAATGTTAAAAAGACTAAAGTAATATTCAATTAATTTTCTCAAATGATGAAAAAAAAAAGATCGATAATGATGAGTTAGAAAAAGTTAGCAATTACAAATATCATGGAGAAGGAACGGATGAAATTAATCACAGAATTAAGCTTGTTGGAGTTCTTTTATTAGACATAATATTGAAAGAAAATATATCTATGGGTTTGAAAAGGAAAGTTTTTAATAAATATGTTTTATGGATTCTTATTTATAGATCTGAGACTTGGACACTTAACAAAAGAGCAATTCAGAGGCTTTGTTATGAATAACAAGAAGAGATCAAAAACAAAATACATGAGTGAGAGAACAAATCATTGTTATTGACATCAATAAAAGAATTAGAGAATGAAGCGGAGTTGGGCTGAACATATTGCTAAAAGAAATGATAGTTGAAATCTTAAACTGAATTCCACGAGATTGTATTAAAAGCCAGAAAAAACCCACATATGAAATGGATGAATAAAATAAGAAAGTGTGCCGAGAGATAGGGGAAGATGGATTGAATTTGGAAAAACCTTCATCCTGCAGTATTAAAAATTAATTATGTCAGTGCATACATAAACTTTTTTGTCAATAATAAAATTATTATAGTGCAAATTTTTTACTTAATCTCTACAAACTCATAATTTACTTATAAATAATTGATTACTAAAAAATAATTTATTTATTATTAGTTTACTTCTTCAAGGCTAAAAAAACAAAACAGCAATATTACATTATTTCAAGATCTCACAAAGGCAAATAATAATGATTGCATGTTAAATGAAGTACAAAAAATTTTAAAAAAATTAGTAACGGAGAAATAAATATCTTGTTGTCTATTATTTACTATAAGAAGCAGTCTTGCCACCAAAATAAAATATTACATATAATACAAGCAATTCAAATAGGTATAAACACACTTTTAATACACATTTACATTAACAATAAATGGAAACAGTCCAAACATTCTCTATCTAATCCTCACATAAAATAATTCACATTAAAACAAGCAAAACTCTTTATACGTATTGCCACTCAGTGCAAGCCAAGGTAATCAATGGATGCCAGGAGGCTTGTGCATAAAATCCCCATCTAGTGCCTACTCATCCAATATCCCCAGACTAGTTTCTAGCTTGTGGTCTTCATCAGTGAGAAGCCTTAGATCTGAGAGGACTGCACCTAGATCTTAAAATCTACTGCAACTCTCCAGCAGCCATCTTTTATCTCTACTTAACCACAAAACTATGAGACTTAAACTGAAAACATTATAATATATTCAATCCAAGCTCATCAGCTTATATAGTCATACAGGGCTGAACTCAGTTCAGTACCTATACATTTTTGGTACCTATACATTTTTAATAGTGATCATGTGATGTTTATTGGCTTAATAATTCACATTACTAGTTTATTATTGAAATATATATATATATATAGCTAATATAAATAAAATGTAAAAAAAAAAAAAGTATTCCATCTACAAATTGATTTCAGAATTATGGTTCATAGTTATTAATAATACAAAAATGCTCTGTGCAGTTTAGTATATGAATGGTGGTGATTTCAAAAGTGAAAGCTTCCTGAATGAAACCTCAACCTGTCACCAAAAGTACTTGATCATCACATGACCTTCAAACCAACTAAACCATTGGATTATTTATTTTTTAATAAATTTATATGTTTTTTTTCTTGAAATTGTTTTATGATTTTAAAAACCTATTAATTTTATATAATCTACAATTCCATATATTACGATCTTCATCATTATTATCTGTTATCAACTTTATGTTTGATTTTTAGTAATCATAAAATTAAAAAATATCTGCTAATTCCAGCTTGTACAATATTTTTCAGGAGGGAAATCAATTTATATCAATAAGCTTGAGTAAGATCAGAGCTAAAAAACTTAAATGCACTGGACAGAGATTTAAAACTCCTTAACAATGAAGATCATAAGCTAGAAACTAGTCTAGGAATATGGAAAGGAATTCTGGTAATGATATGAATAGAATTTTTCTAGAATCACCTATTAACAGTTTAGTTTGTTAAGTAACTAAAAATAACATTTATTATTGTGAGAATAGAATCTATCCTCTTTAATGCATATTATCCTTTTCTTCTTTCAACCATCAATTTATATACTTTTTTAATAAATTAAATCATCTCATAATATAACTAAAATTGGGAAATTTCAAGCTGGTCATTTAAGCATCTATCGAGGCCTAAATTGAACAAGTATCCACTTGTTTATTTGTTCTTTATTTAGTTCAAAATTACCAAAAGCTTTCAACAGTATAAAGAAGTTTCATATAAATTTTGTATAATAAAATAAATGGTACCCCCAAATAAACTATTAATAAGTAATCACTTGGGAAGTAATATATAAGCACCAGAAATAATAGGCTAGTCATCCTTCCAGGGACTCAAGCCCATCATTCTATTACTATGATGAAATGCTTAGACCAAACATAATAATCATTTAATGGTTTTAGAGTATGAGTTTATGTGATGTTCAAGCATCAAATAACAGATTAAGCTTCAATTCAAAAACAACTCTCAAGTTCATCATGTTACTACAGTATTAATCAATTCAATGCAATACTGTCTATCTTCTCCAATTAATAAAAATAAATTACATTAAGACAATGATCCATAACTTCTTTAGTAAAAAAAAAAAAATCAACAAGTTCTAGATTTCTTTAATACAAAAAAAAAAAATCAATAACTTACAGATTATGGTTTAAAAACACTAAGTTTCAGACTTAAATTAAAAACTGACTTTAAAAAAAAATGATATGATTACAATGAACTATTTATTATTTTCTCATGTTCTCCATATATTAATTTATATACAATTATATTGCATAGCTAATATAAGTCTAAAATAAAAATGCAAATAAATATAGGAATTGTAAAATTGATAAAATATCGATTTTTTCTTTTTTGTATTATATTTCACTTTTCCAATCTTAAATGATATATTTCACTTTTTAAGTTAGAACATGAGTGAACCATTAAATTCCATTTGCCAGACTGAACTCGTTCACTTCCATTTTTAATAATTTAAAACTGATTTCACAAAAATTAAATTTATTATAAAGATAGAAAAATTAAAAGAAATGCTTTTTTAAAAAAAATACACACACATTTAAAATTAATCTTTTGTCTTTTTATTTTTTAAATACAAAATTAGAAGCTCCTCTGATAATAGCTGCTATTCATTGAAGAATTCTAATAAATATGAAAAAAATTAATTTCATTAATAATATAATTACAATTATGCCTAATAATAAAAGTGAATCAAGTTACTTGGTAAATGAAAAATAAATTAATTTTAACTATATATTTGCTCGTTGATATCTACTCTCTTAAAACATGTGCATTCAATAATCTAGTTTTAAAAAATATTAAATAAAACAAACAAAAAAAAGATATAAATTTGCTTATATATAGCTACATTCTTCTCTAGCATAATCAATCCATGCATTGTTGAGATTATAAAAATTTGTACTCATTATCTTGCGTTTCGAACTAGAAAATAAAAATAAGCAGAAAGTGCAAATTTAATGATTGTTAGCAATTATTCCAGGTATTAAAAAAAATCTGTTACACATTTAGTTTATGTAATAAAAAAAATAACTGATATACTTTTGAAAGAAAAATGGTTTATGCTTAAGCTGACCAGATATATTCCATTATGAAAGAACTGCAAATGGGGGTGGGTGGGTTTGAAACTAGTATTATTCGTACTCCTGAAACTGTTAAAAGTATTAACAAAAAAAATCTACTAACAGCAACATATTTAATCATGAAGAAGTAATGAGGCTACAAAACGTAGCATGATGCTATAAACTGTAAAATTAAATAACATATTGCATCATTAAACAGAATTTAAACTACATGAGGGTTAATAAAAAGAATAGTGCAATAAACAAAAAGTGGTATTATTTGATTCAGCATCATCATCATCATCAACCATTATCAATCCACTGCAGGATGAAGGTCTCTCCAAGTTTAATCCATCTTCTCCGATCTTTAGCTTCTCTTTTCCACAACACCCCTGCACATTTTCTTATTTCATCCACCCATCTCACATGTGGTCTCTTTCTGGGTCTTTTACAATCTCTTGGAATCCAGTTTAAAATTTCAACTGTCTATCTATTATCATTTCTTCTAGCAATATGTCCAGCCCAACTCCACTTCAATCTTTTAATTTTTTCAATAAGGTCAGTAACACCTGTTTGTTGTCTTACCCATACATTGCGTTTTCGATCTCTTCTTGTTACTCCCAATATACATCTCTCCATACTCCTTTGAGTGGTCTGAATTCTCTGTATTGCTCTTCTATTAAGTGTCCAAGTCTCAGATCCATAAATAAGAACTGGTAAAACACATTTGTTAAAAACCATTCTTTTCAAACACATAGGCATATTTCCTTTTAGTATCAAGTTATTTCTACCAAAAGCACTCCAACCAAGTTTAATTCTATGATTAATTTCCTCCATTATGTTTCCATTTGTATTAATAATCTGACCTAGGTATTTGTAACTGTTAACTTCTTCTAATTCTTCATAATCAATCTTTATTTTCATATTTTGAGCAAATCGATTAAACATTACTTTAGTCTTTTTAACATTTATCTTTAGTCCTACTTTTCTACTTTCATCTGCTAACTCCTGCAACATTTCCTGCAGCTCTGAAGCATTATTTGCAAAAACAACTACATCATCTGCAAAATCTAAATGACTTAAATACTCTCCATTTACTTTCATTCCTTTAGTTTCCCATTTTAATCCACAAAATACTTCTTGCAGCACTGCTGTAAAAAGTTTTGGAGATATGGAGTCACCTTGCCTTACACCTTTCTCAATGTTGATTTTTCCAGTATCATTATGTAATCTAATTGTTGCTGTTGCATTTTTATAAATATTCTTTAAAATATGACAATATCCTGAATCTATACCTTGATGATCCAATGCTTTAATCACTGAAGAAATGTGTATAGAATCGAATGCCTTTTCATAATCTACAAATCCAAAACATAATGACAACTCATATTCATTTGTCCTTTCTATGACTTCTCTCAATACCTGGATATGATCTATTGTACTAAAACCACTTTTAAATCCAGCTTGTTCTCTTGGTTGGTGGAAATCCAAAGTTCTCTGTAGACGAGTTGTAATTATCTTGGTAAAAATTTTATATAAAACTGATAAAAGGCTGATAGGTCTGTAATTTCTAATATCTTCTTTATCACCTTTTTTAAATATTAATATTATTACTGCATTCTTCCAATCTTCCAGTACATCTTTATCATTTAGACATTTGGTATATAACTTTGCTAAAATTGTTTCTATTTCTTCACCTCCTTCTTTTAATATATCAATTATAATTCCATCATTTCCTGGAGCCTTTCCTTTCTTCATACATTTAATTGCATGTCTCACTTCTTCATTTAAAATTCTGGGCAATTCAGAAGATGTAATAGATATAGGAGGTACTTGTTCTTTATTACTATATAATTCTTGATAAAAATCTTCTACCAATTTCATGATGTCATTTCTCTTTTTAGGAATAATGCCATCTTTTTTTCTTATTGCAGATATAAATTTCCTACTAATACCAAAATGTTGTTTAACATTCTTGAGACTTTTATTTTCTTCTACAGCTTTCCTTGCTATTTCACAGTTATACTTTCTTATATCATTTTCAACTCTTTTCTGTACCATTTTACAAAATTCGAGATATTCAATTCTTTTTAATACATCATTTTTGTATATCTTCATATTCCTTCTTTTCTTCATAAATTCTCTAGTCTCAGTAGAAATTTTATTAGTCAATTGCTGCTTTTTTCTACCAGCTATCTTTGTTGCAGTTTTTAAAAGTGTATCAGTTATTTTCATATTAATTTCATTCAAATCTGAATCATGTTCAAAATCTCTTAACACTTGAAACCTATTAGTAAGTTCTAATTTAAATTCATTAGAATGTTTCTGAAGATTAAGAATATCAACTGTAAATATTGTTTTCCTCAATAATTTTTGTCTCTCTAGTTTTACATTAACAGGTAACTTACACCTTACTAATCGATGATCACTTCCTGTGTTAAATTTATTAAGAACATTACAATCTTGAAATATGTATTTCCTGTTAGTCAAAATATAATCCAATTCTGCTGTACCTTCATTTGGATGTTTCCATGTCCATTTCCTTTTAACATTTTCCTCAAAAAATGAATTCATAATATAAAGTTTTTCTTTTTCTGCAAACTCCACAAGTCTATGTCCTCTCTCATTTCTATTACCATACCCAAAATTACCTACAGCAATTTCATCTTTCATTTGTCTACCAATTCTAGCATTAAAGTCTCCCATAACAATTTTAAAATGTTGTTTACTCTGATCAAAAGCTTTTTGTGCATCCATATAAAAATCTTCTACTACTTCATCACTATAAGAACTTGTTGGGGCATAAACCTGAATTATCTGCATTTGGTATCTGCTATTAATTTGTATAACTAATCTTGCAACTCTGTCCGATACACCATCAATCTCCACAATATTGTTCTTCCACTTTTTATTTATAATGAATCCTACTCCACTTGTATTTCCAATATGTTTACCTTTATAATAGAGTATATGTCCACTTTTTAAATCAATTGTTTCTTCACAATACAATACATACATACATACATACTTAAGAGTGCTTTCTTACTTTATTACTCTATTGACTTTTTCATAAATATAATATTCTATTTTTATGTAATTATTTTTGTTGAAGGCTTAAGATGTATAGTTTTCAAATTAAATATCCTATATATGTAAATACACATTCAAAAATGTGTGTACTATGCATTTATATATATATGACAAAGCAATCAAATCATATCACATATGAGCTATTTGTAAGCTCATTACATAATATATATATATATGGTAAGTTTTATACATAAAAGTTTAGAATCAAATAACACAAAAAGAGTGATCTTTTTGTAATATAGTTTTTCCATTTCAGCTGATTAAAGCTTTAAATAACCACCTTTGAACAGTATCCAGTCATGTTTTTAAATACTTTAATATTGATTATGTATGTTTTATTATGAAGTTTTAAAATAATTTTATTAAAAAATAAAAGAAACAAAAAAAATCATTGAATACTGATTTTACTTTTCTAAAAAAAACAACAACTTTATACTATATAATTATTTTTGGGTTACCAATATTACTATCTCAGTTCATTAATATGTGTATATATAGTAATGCCGAAAACATCTAGTGAGTTTTTTTTTAAATAATAAAACCAAATTTTATTTATTTGATCAAAGTTTGAGTGAAAAAATAATGCTTTAAAATAATAATCCACACTTAAAATATTTATCAATTTTGATAAAGAGAGAGAAAAAAAGTGATAATCAGTACTATACTAAAAACTAGTGTTGTTAGCATTATCTCATTGACATACTCGAAACTATTTGCAAAAGTAGATAATAAATAATTGACTATATTAATTTTAAAAAATTAAAACAAAAAATTTTTATTCTTAAAAGCATCATGATTTGTGATTTATCCATCACGTAATATGACTATTAAAAAAAATGAACAACTACTGTATCATATAAGTAAGAATAGTCATCAGTAATGAATTGCTTTACCTTTATTGCCCAGCAAAAAAAGAAGAGGATATGTATGACTGAAATACATATACAACAAAAGTAACATATGAAAGATAGTCCAGATGATTGATGGATAAAAATTAAGAAGATACTTCCTTGATGTATATATATATAAATATAAAGTGATTTTCATAGAATTTAAAGAAATAAAGTTATACTCAGTGATAAGCTGATTAATATTTTATATAAAGTTGTATTTGTTTAAGTTTTGTTATGATAAATTATAATGCTAAATTATTATATAAGCTTAGTTAATAAAGTGCATAAAAATACATGTTAAATAGGAGCAATAATATAATCAATGTAAATTATTGTAATTCATGTGCAATAGTTTCACAAATTTATAGCATATACAACTATTCAGGCATAACATTTGAATACTTTTTGTAATTAAACCTAATAATAATAACTTTAAACAATTTTTCTTTAAAAAACCATGATGAACAAATTCTAACAATTTGAAATAATATCAAAAAAATAATAAAAAAATGTATTCATTCAAAATTTAACGAAATTCTGATAAAAGAGACTTTTCCCGCTTACAAAAACTCTTATCTACATTGGTGTTAAAATATCCATTATTATTAAGTTAAATATTGTCCACAAGCTTTACATTTAACACACATTATACATATTTTCTTCCAATAAAAACATATCAATAATATATTTTTCATTCTAAATTGAAGTATACTGAAGTCTTCTACTCTCCATGGACTCATTATCCATAGTTTAAAAAATAAAAATAATTGGAAGTTAATAAATTTAAATTCGTAATTTAGGCACATGTCAACATATTATAGGGTATTAAAACAGGCAAAACTCTCTATATGTATTGCCACTCAATGCAAGCCAGAGTAATCAATGGATGCCAGAAAGCTTGTGCATAAAATCCCCATCTAGTGCCTACTCATCCATTATCCCCAAACTAGTTTCTGGCTTATGGCCTTCATCAGTGAGAAGTCTTGGATCTGACAGCACTGCACTTAGATCTTAGAATCTAATGCAACCCTCCAGCACACCTTTTATCTCTACTTAACTACAAAACTATGACATTTAAATTGAAAACACTATAATATTTTCAATCCAAGCTTATCAGCCTATATAATCATAAAGGTCTGAACTCAGTTCAGTACCCATACATTTTAGTGTGTTTGGTTCTTTAATAACCATAGCCACCACTATCCTACTAGGCAGGATTGATTTTAAGCCAATAAATATCACATGATCACCAATATGTATAGAGAGCTTTGCCTGTTAAGAGCAAACATAAGAAATGGTGATCATGTGATGTTTATTGGCTTAATATTATAGTGTAGTTATGAATTGGTTATCAGGTCATTTTTCCTCTTACACATGCAGCAATCATTCAGATAGTTATTTGGTTGTTCTCTCTCTCTTTCACAATTGCATCACTCTCTTATAATGTTAATTATTTTTGTTGATGTCATAATACAGATATTTTTAAAATTAAACTATCATAGATATGAGCATATATACTGAACATATATATTATAGTGTTTGCTATTATCCATGGCTTCAGGTATATATCATTAAACACAGGAGTATGACTATATATTAAATACTGCCATTTTCAATTTCTTTCAATAACATTGATTTTAAAAAAAAAAAAAAACTTCTAACTTTTACATTTAAATGGAAATATGAATATCTATTAAATTTTAAGTTTAATTTAGGTCATGGGCAAATTTGAAAGTAGTTAAAAATATGCAAGTTGGGTTCTTTGCTTGAAGATGGATGAAGATAATTAGGTAAGGGATTAATACTATCAAGTGATTACACTTAATTATTATCAATGATTGTTCTTATTAGCCATCCTCTTAGCACAATTTTTTTTAACATCCCACTGTTAGACCATATCATAAACTTTAATAATTGCATCATTGAAATGCATAGGCCAAATAAATAATTGTTTATCTAACTTAAAAAGAGAGAGAAAGAGAAATTCAATACATTATTTTCAATTCATTTATTTGTTATGCAGCTAATGAGGGTTGAATAATAGTTAAACCTTGATGTACATTAATGATTTTCTATGTGATGGTTGGTGAGACTTTATTGGAAATCAATAATTTACTCATATTAAAGAAGTTTAAAAAATTTAAATTTGTTTGTATAATAAATCAATGATTTAATGTCTATAATTGTGTCAAATATTCAGTGTTACATTAGCAAGATAACAGTTAATATTTAGCCACAATACTCATCTGTTTATGTATATATATTTAAATTAGTGAACTATATTACTATAAGAAATAAATAGTAAATTATCTGGGACAACAAAGAATTGTTTGATCAATATCAATCCCTAGTGATACATGAATAAAAATTGCTTTCTACCAGCTCAATTAACACACACATAAACATCTGATAATATCTATGATAGGTTAAAAGCATTTCACATCAGAATTCTTATTAATATTCAAAAACTTTTCTTAATAGTACTTCAAATATCTTGTCTAATGTTTTTGAAAGTTTTCATCTCATAATCATTGCATAATAATGAGTGTCAAATTATGCATATAGACTTGATATATAATTAATATTTAAATTCAAGTAGCAGAGTACTTTATTGCACTTTCTGAATGTACAATGAACCATGCCTCTTTGATTTTTGGCTTCTTATCAATTCTCTCCTTGCAAATTAACTTGACATCTAATCTAAAGGTATGCTATTAACTTCAGTATTGTTAAAGCACTGATTTATTGCACTTTTTGAATGTATAATAAACAATAATGTTCTGACCTTTGTCTTCGTCAAATCTTTTTTGACAAATTATCTTGACCTTTTCTAGTCTAAATGTATGCATCTTTTTTATTTCATGTTTGAGAAATATGGAGGTAAATTGGGTGAGTCACTTAATTTAACTCATATAATTCTATCAAACTTGTACTGTTCAAGTTAATATGAAATGGTAAAATAAAACAAATAAGCAAGTCTTAAATGCCCTGAGACAGTTTTTAGCAGATTGCTGCCAGAATCATAGTGCTGAAATAAACTGTGCCATTAAAAATATGCATATATAATGCAAAGAGCAATATGTAAATCAGGCACAGTATGTAAATTAGATGTTCCATTTTTTTGATAATGGGACACAGAAATCTCTATTGATGGAATGAGGATCTCTTGCAATTTTCTTTACCTATCATCCCACTTGGGGCATATTGTTCTTACATTGGAGGGAGAAATGTTTTATGGTTGATGATTCTAGAGCCAAAATTTGCTCTGGTCTCCCTGTTATACTCTACAAAACAGACCTTTTCAAACATTTGATAGAATACATAGTAGTTGAGCATTCTAGTAGTAATACATATAAACATATGTGACAACATACACAAGTCATTTGACTTTTAAATCACATGCAATAATTAGTGTTTTTATTATTTCATTAATAATGTGAATATTAAACTTTTTTAAAAAAATCAAGTAATTATTATTGATCATGGGTAATATAAACATTAAACCTAAATGGAAGAAACCCCCCCCCCCTCCACGAATTATTTTTAATTATTGTAAGTTTAGAAATAACTGACTTTTTTTAGTCAGCTTTAAAAAATGTAATTATTTAATATTTATAAGAGGAATAAATGTTTTAAGTTTAACTCAAAACATAAAATTTGAATTGATACAAATTTTCCTTATAAATAATGTTAGTACCAAACTACCAACATTCTTTTTTTATCTTTCTATATTCTCGTTTTCTAGGCACCTCTGTGTTATATTTTTAATTGTTATAGGCTTATAAATAGATAACTTTAATTTAAAGATACAGTAAGCATACTTAAATTGAATATTCATCTGGAATCCTTTAGCTAAATAAAGTTAGCACCTTTCATTAATAGTCTATAATCCAGTTCTTTTTTTTATTAAATAAATAAAAATTTGAATTAATGTGTACTATAATTAGATTCAAATTATGTTCAAGTCTAGATCTTGCACACTCAACTTCTTTAGCTTGCAAATAAGGAAGCAGTAACAACTTACAAAAAGCATATTACTTCTTTAATTTCTTTAGTTTTAAACATTTTAAAATTTACTTTAGAGTGCAGATCTAAGGAGTGATGTTGAAAAAACATTACTAAAATAGAATAGAGACTATATGTTTATAGCATTAAACTTCATTTTAACAGCAAATTTAAATATTAAAAAGGTTTTTGATATAAATGTAATACATCAAATAATTCATTAAAAGAATGCTTCCAATTTATGTAAAAAGTTACTCAATCTGGCTTAGCTCCAAACTTAAATACCAAAAGTAAGAATAGATAGTCTCTTTTTTTTATTATTCAATGAAATGACAATCTTCTATTTAACTCAGAATACTTGCATTTCATTTTTTAATTTAACTAATAATAGCTAGATATCTACTTACTGTCTAATAACTAGATGCCTATGTGAATTAAGAAAAGAAGCATAAGTTTATTTGTATTTTAAATTTCAAAAAGCTTAGATTTTTTAATTCTTTCAATGATGTCAATGACAATGTGTTTGTTCTTTCACTCACATGCAAGCTAATAATTATATATATATTGTAGAGTTCACAATCCAATTTAACGTTCACGGTTGAATTTAGGCCTTCTTTTATGCACTAGAAAGTTAACCAAGCTATGAAAAAGAAAATATATTCAATCATTTACGAGTCTGGATATCTCAAGAACATAGCTATATTTCCAATTTAACTGGCCTAATAATATTTATGATTTTGAATTGCGGACAAAGGCAGTTTTAATTTATAAAAGAGGGCTAGTCTGTAGACTCCTAACTTCCTCGAGTCCCATAATTTTGAAGCAAATAACTAAAAACAGACCGGGACTACATCTAATGTTACTTAAGTGTTTATATGAATTTCTCTTAGGTATTTTATTAAACATGTGCATTGGCAGAGATAACTTATTCATTTAAATCTTACTAATAAAATAAACAACTAAAATTAAGAACGTACACATGAAAAAGGTAAATATTTTATTATAACAAATTAAAATATTTAAATAATAAATTATTAAATAAAATTGGAAAGAACATGCACACTAATCCAAGTACATCAATTAATAAATTCCAAATAGTTCATATTTGAATAATTAAAACAATTCATCATAGAGTAGAACAACAAATGTCTCTATTAGTATTATAAGCTTATATCTAATGTTAGTTTGCAAACATTTTTAGTCACAAATTGGGTATGAACAATCTTAGCTTACCAGTAAGTTTGTATAGATTCTTGCAGTATACATGTATCCCTTGGGATCCAAAGCTCATTGGAAGTTAACTGATTTCTTTTGTTGACATTTCTGTGGTCCTGGTCTGTTATAATGTTGTACTCAGAAACTCTTTTGGGGTGACTACTTCATTATTGAAGATGGTGTCTCCGATGCTTTGTTCCCATTCCTGCATGAAGATTTCATTCAGCAGGTGAGTAGTATTCCTGGGCAAATGCATTTCACTTCCTAGAGCTCTCACGAGAACCTCCAACCCTAAAAACAAGACAACCAGAAGACCCAGATCAAAGTTGTATTCCTCTTTTTATAGCTCAATCCAGTTTTGAAGCTTCTGCCCATATTATCTTCTGTTTTTGTTATCACAATAAAAGTTAATCCTGTGCATTGTTTATTAATTTTCAGCTGCAAAGTCTCTTTTTTTACAAAATATTTCCACCATCTTTAATTAGCGTAGTCTTTCTTTTATGCTTGTAATTTCTTTGTTTTTGTTTATTTGGATTAATAATCTGCATGTTTTTGTTTATTCTCTCCAATTTTAACTTTAATTAAATTAAATATATACATAATTCAAAACAAAAATGGCTTTCATTGCATGTTATCTAAAAATAAATCATACTAACTAAAAAAAAAAAAAATTAAATTATGGCTTTTAAAAGATTTTTAAATTTTACTTTTTTTTAAGCTTTTTTTTTTTTTTTGAATATTACTAAATGCCAATGCATTCATGAACCATAAGTATTCTAATATGGTTCATTATCACCCACCCCAACAAACAAGAATAAAATAAAAATTTGAAGTTATTTTATTCTTAATAAGTTTCAAGTATAATAATTATGTTTTTGTATTAACGGCATTGCTAAATTTCTTTAGACTGTTCACAAATGATGGCTTTAAAGCCCACTTTTAAGGGGTTAACATGGTGGAAATGAGAAATATTTTCCCATTCACCTGTATCCTTTCTGCTCATGCTAAGACTAATGATAAAAAGCCCACCTCTAAGAACATACAAGCAATGCTCATTCTTTTGAGACTTATCAACTCATGACACTTGGTCTGCCCTCCCATTTCTTGGGACTCTGCTCTTATAAGACTGACATGCATTTAAGGATGTTCTTATGTTACATACTGGCATATAAGGACTAGGGGCTATGATTTCCCTCTCTCTCCAAGTATCCACCTACCTGATCACTACTTGCGAATTAACATTCTACACCAGCCGCGATCGTGTTATTTTTTATAGTCATATTAAAGAAAAATTTTCTTTTATAGTCATATAATCAAGGTTTCAAGTTCTATATATATATACTTACTCATTATCTCAGGTAGTGTTTTGTTTTTCGAAGCCTCAAGTTGGGCAGCCATTGTACTGTTCACGGTTGGATTTAGGCCTTTTATGCACTAAAAAGTGCAAGTTAATCAAACTATGAAAAAGAAAATATATTCCGATCATTTATGAGTGGATATTTCAAGAAGACAGCTATATTTCCTGATTAACTGGCTAATAATATTTACAATTTTGAATTGCCGATGAAGTTAGTTTTAATTTATAAAAGAGGGTGCCATAATCCATTGACTCCTGACTTCCTCATATCCTATAATTTCATAGCAAATAACTGAAAATATCAGGATTCATTTAAGGTTACTTAAATATTTATCACATTTTATATGCATGTGATTGAGGCTACAGCCTTAATGAATATTATTTAAACGTTTATACCAATTTTTCTTAGGCATTTTATTAAACATGTGCATTCGCAGAAGTAACTTATTCATTTAAATCTTACTAATAAAATAAACAATTAAAATTAAGAACATACAAATGAAAGAGTTATATTAAAGACAAATATTTTATTATAACAAATTAAAATATTTAAATGATAAATTATTAAATAAAATTGGAAAGAACATGCACGCTAATCCAGATAAAAACGTATATCAATTAATAAATTCCAAATAGTTCATATTTTAATTAAAACAATTCATCAGAGAGTAGAACAACAAATCTCTCTATCGGTATTATAAACTTGTATTTAATGTTAGTTTGCAAATATTTTTAGTCTCAAATCGGCTATAAATAATCTTAGCTTGCCAGTAAGTTTGTGTAGATTCTTGCAGCATACATGTATTCTTTGGGATTCCGAGCTCATTGGAAGTTAACTGTTTTTTTTTTGTTGTTGACATTTCTGTAGTCCTGGTCTGTTTTAATGCTGTAATCAGAAGCTCTTTTGGGGTGACCTCTTCATTGTGAAAGACGGTGTTCCCGATGCTTCGTTCCCATTCTTGCACGAAGACTTCATTCAGCAGATGAGTAGTCTTCCTGGGCAGATGCATTTCATTCCCCAGGGCTCTCACGAGAACCTCCAACCTCAAGAACAAAACAACCAGAAGACATAAATTGAAGTTATATTCCTCTTTGTATACATTGATTCAGTTTTGAAGCTTCTGTGCACATTACCTTTGGTTTCTGTTATCACAATAAAAGTTAATCCTGTATATTTCTTATTAGTTTTCAGCTACAAAGTCTTTTTTACACAATATTTCTGCCCTCTTTAATTAGCATAGTCTTTCTTTTACATTTGGAAGTTTTTTCTTTTTGTTTATCTGAATTAGTAATTTGCATGTCTTTTTTATTCTCTCCAATTTTAACTTTAATTAAATGAAATAGGCCAATAAGCTAATGCATATGCGCTTTGTAAATGTCATTATATAAATGAATATTCCCACTTTTTCAAACACAAGATAAAGTCTTTGGGAAAAGATAGAATGAATCCATCTATCCTTTCGACCCAAACATAT
This sequence comes from Epiperipatus broadwayi, assembly GCA_028023455.1. NCBI lineage: Eukaryota > Metazoa > Onychophora > Udeonychophora > Euonychophora > Peripatidae > Epiperipatus > Epiperipatus broadwayi. The sequence goes on from JAQFVV010006201.1 coordinate 11,745,508, forward strand.
ATGTATGGGCAAATCTTAAGTGTTTGAAAATGAGAACGTGAAGATTTTCCCATACATATATGTTTGGGTCGAAAGGATAGATGGATTCATTCTATCTTTTCCCAAAGACTTTATCTTGTGTTTGAAAAAGTGGGAGTATTCATTTATATAGTGACATCTACAAAGCGCATGTGCATTAGCTTATTGGTATTACAGTTTATAAAAACATCGCGCTATATAAAATAAATGTCTTGTTTAAATAAAATATATAAATAATTCGAAACAAAAATAATTTTCATTGCATGTCACCTAAAAATAAATCATACTAATTTAAAAAAAGAAAATTAAATTACATCTTCTGAAAGATTTTTAATTTTTTTTTTTTTTTCAGCTTTTTTTTTTTTTTAATATTACCAAATGCCAATGTATTCATGAACCATATGTATTTTAATACAGTTCAATATATATATATTGTATATTACATCTTATAAGAAATTGTGTATTTGAAATATCATTTACATTCTAGAAACAAAAAATAAGAGAAAAGCTACAAGAGAAATGATCTGGGTATTGAAAATATGGCAGTATGAAAACAGATATAGTATTTAGAAGGCACAAAATTTTATTTAAATTACTGACCACTTAACCTATTTATTACCATAGTGAAATTTGATCTAAGCATTAAAATTCATAACATTCCAATTTATTATACTTATAAGTATTAGGATGGATGAATAAAGGGATTGGAGAATGAATGGACAGGCAGATGGATAAGTAGGGAAGTGGATACATGGAGGGACAGACTGATAGTTAAATGAATGCAATAAATTGTGCACATATAACTAGGACATAAAGCAGTTATCCAAAATATATATATTTAATACATATACCAAGATAAATGATATTTTCGACAAACTAATAAAAAGTACTTTTATATGCTCCCTTCCTCTCACATATTTAGATAAAAGGTTTTTTTTTTTTCTTCTAATAAACCAATTTTACAGAAGAAGCGTGTAGAACCCCTATTCTAAAACTATGGTACATGTACCAATAATGGTACATTACATTATTTTTGGTGGCACAATTTTTACACAGATTTAAATGGATTCATGTTGTAAAAGAATGACCAATTAGAGTAGAGATGGCTGCTTTTGAAAGAAGATGCATTCCGTAAAAAAGTTTTTAGCTAATTTGCTATTGCTGTTGTTGCTATTTTGCCATTGCTAGAGACTGTGAGCAAAGGTAAGGCCAAATTTGACTTTCATTTTTGTTTCTTTTTTTTTAACCAGCATTGTTTTTATCTAGTTTTTGGTCTATATATATTAATTTTTGTTTATTTGATTTTTTTTTTAATTTAAATTTGGGACAAGAATTTTTTTTTTTTTAATGATGCTGATTAAATTTTTTAATATGCTTTTCATTTGTATTGTTATCATCACTTATTAATTTTATTTATTTTATTAATATATATATTTTATTTTTAATCATCTGATATGCATATAATCATTTTAAGATATTATAAATTGCTTATAATTTTATATATTTTATTTATTTATCTTTTAAGCCCAATCCTGTTATAATAGACAAATGAGTAGAAATAGAAAAATCAAAGGTGAAACAGCTGGCAGAAGTCAAGCATTGTTAGCCGAGAGGTCGTCGCACTCGCCTTGCAAGCAAGTAGTTGGTTGCAGACGGGTGTGGGTTCGCGTCCCGGCCATGCTATGACACATGAGAAAAAAAAAAACAGCTGGCAGAAGACAGTGACACAGCTAGCACTTCTAGTTTAAATCCTGAATCTCATGAAGCACCCTTTTCATTCAAAAAATATAGTTTTTGATACAATTTCATCTATTGAATCTAGTAATTTGAGTGATGAGCAGAAAGTTGACATTCAATTGCTTTTAAATAAAAACTTAAAAAGGAAAGAAAAATTTATTGTTAATCCTGCTGAGGTTAGACATCTAAATGATAGGTTAATTGCTAATGATGTGATCATTTCTTGTGAAGACAAAGCTGGTTGGTTTATCATTATGAAATGAAATGAGTTCAAGGAGAAAATGGATAAAAAATTAAATAATGGTAAATATATGTTTTGAGAAAAAGATCCAGGTGATATGATTAAAGGGAAGTTAATAGATATTATGAAAAAAATGGTAAATTTAAAAATTTTTAATAGAGTAGATCATTTAAAATGTTATCCAAATGATTTCATATCAGCTAAGATGTTTATGGATATTACGACTCACAAAGATGGTTTTCCTTTAAGATTTATTTTTGATTTTATAGGTAATGTTGTAGAGGGTATTTCTAGGTTCCTGAATAACTTTTTAAAACAATTTATTGAGGCTTTTGGTAAGATTAATAATTTTAAAATGGAAAATAATTGGGTATTTGCTGGTTTACATATTGAGAATATGTATCAGTCTGCCAATAGATTAAGCAGTATTGATGTTCTTGTGTCTGTGTTGGTTAAGCATGAATCTTTGTCAAAAAAATAACATTAAAGTTATTAAAGATTTGCTTTTATTATTAGAGGATTCTATGTATTTTATTTATAATAGTAATTTTTATAAGATTAAGAGAAGATAGATAATAGGTTATATTATTTCTCCTATTTGGAAGAGGAAATTATTATTAAAAAGAATTGTTTAGATTTAAAATTATTTGTTAGATATGTGGATGATTGTTTGTTTGTAGTTGAGAATGATAAATTGAAGGAGTTGGTAAATGAATTTTATTGTTTTGACCTTCGGTAAATTATATGGTAGGAGGGGGGGGGTTAGATTTTGTTAAATTAAATTTTTTAGATCTATTAGTGATTAGAAATATGTAATCATTATGTTAAAAGTAAAAAGTTAAGGTCTATAATTAAACCTGATAGCTATAAATCTGTATCTCATAAAGTAGCAGCTTTAAGAAATTATTGTTATAGAAATAAGAGATTAAATAATTCTAGTAGGGTAGCTTTCTTTCAGAAAGGTCAATTTTATAAAGATTATTTGAGTGTTGACTACTCTGATAAATTTGTTAAAAATATTTTGTTTATTAGTAATATTAGTAATGATGTCAAGGATAAAGTAAAATATGAATTTATTTCTTTGCCATTTAAATTGTCTTCTTATAAAATTGTATGTAAAAATAGTAATTTGTATGGAAATAAGAAAATTGCTTGGGAAAAGGGTATTACTTTGAATAATTTATTAAATAATACAAAGGAAAATTTTTGATAGGAAGACTACTCCTGGAGTAGTGAATATATTCCCTTGTTTTTGTAAGAAGGTATATATATAGGTCAGAATAGTTTGAGCTTAAATGAAAGAATAAAGGTACATAAAAGTAGGGTTAGAAATAAATACCTTACTTCTGCTTTGTATATCCATGAAAAAGATACAGGCCACACTATTAATTTTGATGAAGCTAAGGTTATCTTCTTTGAGAGAAATAAAATAAAAAGAATTGAAGAATCTTTATTATTAAAAATTTATGATTCTAAAGCAATTAACTTATTTAAAAGTTCTTTTAATATTAAGAGTGGATGGAAGTAAATGGAATGTTTAATATAAATATGTTGTTGTTTTGTAGTTCTTTATGCTTGAGAAGTCTGCTTGTAGCAGTGAAATTAATGGTAGTGTTTTAAATCTTATTTTCTTGGCTAGTCTGGTTGAGTTTTAGATTTGGGATAATTTTGATTATATACATAATAAAATAATCCTCAAATAGTTCATTGTAGAACAAAGATCTCTTCAATAATTTTGCAAAAACAAGAACAATAAAAATTAATCACCAGGCTTTTCAAATGCTGATTAGTGAAAGTTAATAATTAGATAATCATTCACCAACCATAACTGGCTGGGTGGATTAAGCCAGTTTAAGTACCTGAAAAAATTTCCAAATCTTATTCTGGATTCAAAGCCCAGGTTGTGATTATAACAAACAAATGCACCACTAAATCACAATAGTTTTAGAAGCAAATGCATGTTCTTGAATCAGATCTTTAGTTGCCTATTTTAAATTTTATTATGTGGATTCATTTTTCTATTTGATATTTACCAATTAGATATCTGCCTATTATTAGGTGGAAAATGGATATTTGGCCATTATTAATTGGAAAGAGAAGCTCCCAGATTAATCTAATTAGATGAATGGAGAGTTTAACACAAACTTGTAAATGAAAAATCTGACTGTATTATTATGTAACCATCAATGAAGAAAGTATTATGCTCTCACAGAAACTTAGCCCACCTCTTATCTTTACTTTAAATTATATATATATATTAATACATGTATATAGTATTAAATTATGCTAACAAGTATAAAAAATGCTTCATTTGTTTGTTTTAATATGATAAAAGAAAATTCTTGTTTATTTTTTATTTTTTTAAAGCTTTCTATGGTGTCAACATCACAAGAATATTTAACAAGGCTAAACATTTACACTAATGTTTTACTTATGTAAACATTTAATTTTCTTTACAATTTTTTTTTTAATTCAGTAAACAATTATTTGAGAAAAATATAAAATGCTTACTTTAAAAAAATATTCCTACTCAAATAAATGTTATATATAAAACATGAGTATAAAAGTTTGACGAATTTAAGATAAACCAAACAGAAATGGTAACACATTTAATAAATTGTGATTATTTATAGATATTTATTTCGCTTTGAAAAAAATTATAATGACAAAGTTAAGATTCATTTTTAAAAACTTGTAGTTTTAAAAAGTAAAAGACAAATAATATCCAAAGTAAATAAAGGCTTCTTGCTACCTTGAAGAAAAAGAATTTAACCTTTCATGATATTGATCAACTATCTCTTTATATTAATTGTGAGAGTAAGATCATATATGTGTGATGGAGAAATTTTATAAACTAACAGCATGTTTTGGGATTGCTCAACTCATTGTTAAATTTTTCAAAAATTTGGGAGCCCATTGTTAAAAATTTGATTAAGCATTTAAAAAAAAATTATATTTTTATAAAAATATAAGTAAGTAATTGCAAAATATGACAAATAATATGTAATGACATTATTTATATTTATTTATAAAAATAATTTAAAATTATAGTCAACTTTTAATAAATGTTCTAGTTTTGTAATGTGGTTGTCTTCCACTGTTACCATGGTTGCGTTCATCTACTGATACAAAAAACGTACTTCAGAATTTAAGTGATCTGTATAATACAGATTTACAAAAGTTTTGTCAATTGTACACAATTGTCTTAAGAAGTATCGATTCAGGTATTAGTATTTGTGCATCGATTTAAGTAACAGTATGTGGGTGTATTAGATGAGTATGTGGTTAAGCAGAAAGGATTAATCCTGCACATTACGAAAATGGATTTAAAAATTTTTGAAGACAATGCTAGTATAGCAAATTTTTACCTTTTAAATTATAATAGTATCATATAGTTTTACTTATAGGTCAAATAAATTAAAATATCAAATTGTGAAATAACATTAGGCTATAAAAATAATGGTTAAACAAAATTTACAGCTTAAAACAATTTAAAAACACTAAGAACAAAGAGATATACTAATATACAAATCTAATTACCCTATTAAATATTATTGCTTTTAAAGAACATAAAAGGAAATAAAGTTAATATAGACTGTATTAACTTGTCATTATTACTACAGTTATGTTATTCTATTTTGAAATGTCTTTAAAGTTGTATATTCTATAACTTGAGATAATTTATGGGAATCATCATCTCATATATTTGTTGTTGAATGGTTTTATAATGAAGTGATGTATAACAATTTATTAAATATTTAAATTTAGATGCAGTAATACTAATTTTCAGTAATGTATTTTTATTACCTAATTTTCTAAATATACACTATTAATTATCTTTAACAGATATGGGAAGACAATTGAATATACTGTCATTTTTTGGGAAAGATAAAAATAAAAAAAAACTAATTCTGCTACAAACACTACCACAGAAAAAGATATCAATAAAAGTACAAAAGATGTATCAGAATTATTACAATCTGGTGATGCTGAGATTTATATTTTACAAAAATCACAAGATGAAAATGAAGAAAAAATTGTATTGCCCAATTGTTAGAATAGCAAAATAGCAAATTATTTCAAAACTCAATATATTTAGCTAGAAATTAAAAATAATAAATTAAGATGTTCTGCTTGTTTGAAATATAGAAATTTGGAAGTTGAAAGTGATAAACATTGCCATATCAAAAGAATGATTGGAAACAAATGTAGAAACAAATGGAGCATTGAAAAATACAAATCTGTGTCTTTATGTAAAAAATTATGGTTCATAATGAATCAATTTTGCATAATAAAATCATGAAACTTGACAATGAATGTAAGAAATCAATATTGCTAAAAATTATTGATAATTTAATTTAAAAAAATATTTTAATACCATCAAAAGTGTCCAATGTCTGATTTAAATGATTTAATAGAATTACAAACTAAAAACTTTCTTGATTTATGAAAATCATTACATTCAAGATTTATGGCAATAACAATTGCAGAACACATTTACAAAAAAATAAAATTAGAAATATTCTCAAAAATAATAGAAAACAAATACAAAATGTGTATTATAATAGACAAATCAATAATTCTGTGTAAACAATATTATTTTGGTAATTTACCTAAAAATTGAATTTACTGAGCCATGTTTGATTTTTGTAGATCTTGTAGAGTTAGAAAGTACTACCATCAAATATATATAAATATATAATGCCTTAATTATTACTCTACATACATATGGATTTTCAGATAATTATTTGAATGATAATCTTATTGCATTTTGTTCTGATGGCACTAGTGTAATGCTGGGAAATAAATCAGGCATTGCAACTAAACTTTTAGAAAATTTTCCAAATATTATAATTTGGCATTGCCTAACACATTGTGTACAATTAGAACTAGATGATACAATAAAGAAAATTGTAATAAACTAAAGATCAGCCTTTCAAGCTAACGTACATACGCTTTTTATGAATATTAATACTAATAAATGAATACTTTCATTTGCAACACAAGATAAAGTCTTTTCGAAAGAATAGAATGAATCCGCCTATTCTTCCAACCCAAATGCATATATATGGGCAAATCTTAAGTACTGGAAATGAAAGCGTGAGGATAAACCAATCACTTTAAATTAAAAAAGTAAATCCCTTTGAAATATTCATAAATATATTATATGCATTTTATCATCAATCTTCAAACAATCAATGAGAGTTAAATACAATCAATTGCAGATAAACTGAACAAAGAAATTTTAAAAGTTGGTTGCATATTAAGAGCTTGATGTACAGCATGCAGTTTAAGAATGGCTCTTGCAGTATGAAGAAATTATTCAGCATTATGCAGACATTTTGCATCCAACAATAAATATACAGGTTTATTAAATCAACTTAAATTTAGAATGTTTAAAAGATTTAACATTAATGATTGATATTCTTCAAGAGGTCTCATACTTTTCCTAAACTCTACAAAATAGAAATATAATTATTATAAAAGCCAAGTTTTTAATTATCAGAACAATAAAAGCTGTTAATAATTTGAAAATTTCAAAAGGTTCAGAAGAAAGTAAAATTTAAACAACCTTACATTCTACAGAATTTTAAGGAATTGTGTTTTGCAAGCAATATGAAATTTAAGAAATTACTATGAGAACTTTTAGGTTGTATTTCTCATTTCTTAAAGGACAGACTAATGTTGCAAAATAATTTTAATATAAAAAGTGAAAATGATCTAACATTAGCAGACAATGAACTAAAGAGTATTTTTAACATTTGTTATCCTGAAACATGGAATATGGAAATAGGTTAGAAGGGAGAAAAAGAAAAACTCTCAAGTTTAATTTAAAATATGAAATTAATATAAATAATTTTAGAAATTTAGTTGAGATGGTTTTAGAAGAAAAATTACAAGCTGAATTTCTTATTACATTTTAAAAAGTTGGGACTATTATGGAAACAATTGTGATAAGCAATGCTGAAGTTGAACAGGCAGTTAGTGCAATGAATAATATGCACTATCAAATGGGAAAATCTGACAGTGAAACATATTTCAGATCTAATGATAACAATTTAATGCACTTCCGAATGTAAAATCTTTTTTTTAAAAATCATTGCTCAGCTTCGAAATCAGCATTTAGATAACAAGATAAAAAGAAAACTGAAGAAAATATTGCTGTATGGCAATTGCTATCATTATTTTATTTTATTACATAGGATATTAAATATTTATATTTATATTTTCATGTTTCTATTTTGTGCAAAAATATTTTATATATCAATGTTATTAATTATTATTACAAAAGTACTACATTATATATTTTTCATTACTAAATTTTGTTATTATTTTTTTCAAAATTATAATAAATGTTGCAGAATTAGAACATAATAAATAAAAGCACATAGGGTAGTGTTGTTTCTAAAAATACAATACCTTCTTTTTTAAAAAAAAAAAAATGAGTGAGCCCAGTAATAAAATTTTCCTAGCTCACCACTGGGTGTAATCATTTTTCGACTACTATTAAACCTTTAATGTTTTACTTCTATCTACATATAAAATAAATTCAGTGTTCTCTGTATAAAAACAAATTTTAATACTGTTAATTACTGTCTAACATAATAAATGTAAATATATTAAATTTAAGCGTAAACAGATAATATTATAATAACGTGAAAGCTAAACACCTTCAAACAGATACGCTTTAAAAATGCTTACGTGACAGCCAATCAGATGGAATAATGGCATCACATGGGACTCTAAATTCTAAAACACAAGCCAGAACTATTAGAAAAAGATGTGATGCCATTATTCCATCTGATTGGCTGTCACGTAAGCATTTTTAAAGCGTATCTGTTTGAAGGTGTTTAGCTTTCACATTATTATAATATTGTCTAACATAATGCATAATCTGATCATTTACACTACATAGGTTTCAAGTACAACCCAGATATCTAACTTAAGGAAAAACTTCAAAACATCTCTTAATCATATTATTTTCATGAACACTTAAAATTACACTTAGTACTGCAAAATTTAAATACAAAAAGCTTGGTATATTAATTAGATATTAAGCATAGAAAGCAGTGTAGATAAAATAATAATAATTACCACATTTACTGGGTATAGGATGTAGCAGCCTATAAGCTGCACCCCTTTTTATACACATTTCTAAGAAGAAAAAATAATTTTTCTACATTTTTCCATAAATTTTCATAATAATTTACTGTACTAATTTTATAATTATTTATGTCTACAAAAAATGTAACTAGGGAATATGGTAGTTAGGTAACTTTTAATCTTCAACCTCAAAACCAAGAAATTAATTTCAAGAGCTAAACATTTTGGATACTGTCTCTTTACTTAACTGTATGTTATTTACCTTGTGGATAGATTTGTATTTTTGAGAGAACTTTTTTTTATATATTTTAATCATTTATCAATAATTTTAAATTAATTTTATAAAAATTATGAGAATACATATATATTAGTATGAGCATGTTGCATAGTTATATATAGCTTACATGCATGCTTATATAAATGTGTACTTGTAAATATTTTTTTTCTTTTGAAATAGAACACGGATTATTTATATATATATTAATGTAAACCAGAAGTTTTAGATTGACTGAAATTTCAATTCATAATTTTTTTTTTAATTTTGTTTTTTTATTTTTTTATATTTTTTTTTTTTTTTTTTTTTTTTTTTTTTTTTTTTTTTAAAAAATTTTTTTGGATAAAAAAATGTGTTTGTAGGATTTTCAAAAAACAAAGGGGCGCAATTTAAAACCCACTCACCCTTATCAAGAATCAATACTGAATATGATCTTTTTCTTTTTATGATTTCTGTTATTATAATTTTTGTTCATAGTTATCAAGAAAATGATTTTTATAATACAAAAATATAAGCATGTGTTTAGTATTTAATATTTTTATTAGCTAGCGATCTTTGTATATCTAAATTTCTCACATATAACTGCTGAAAATTAATTACAAGCCTTCTGATTGATATTTAAAACAATGCATAATAGAAATCCCTATCTAAAATAGATTTTTAAAATGTACATATTTAAACAACAAAAATAATTCAAGCATTGGTGGTCGAAAGGTCAGCGACAGCTGCTTTACAAGCAGTTGTCCCGGATTAGCGGGTTCACTTCCCGGCTGATGCTATGACACATGAGAAAATAATAATAATAATAATAATAATTAACAAAAAAAAACCCAGAATCATGCAGTTATGAAAATGACAGTATAGAAATAAATCTTAAATGAAAAAACGAACGATCCCATGACTGATTAAGTGCATCTGATAAGAAAGTGGCTGAAAGATAATTCACAAGCATTCACACACATGGGCAAGCATGTGAAAATTATAAACACGAATATTAAAAGTGCTTTATTTTATTTTTAATTTTTTTTTTTTTTAAAAACTTAAGTTACAGATACAAAGGAGGAAGAATGAGCTTATGATTATGGGAAGGGCTAGTAGTGTAAATACTTAAAACATACATAAAGTTATTATTTTTTTTATGTTGTTATTTTTATATTGTACTATTTCCACCAACTAATATAAGTATTGAATGTCTTTAGAAAAATTTAACTTTATTTGAATATTCCAAATACATTCAACTGTTAATAATAGCACATCAAACACGTTAGTATATGCACATTTCAAGAGGTATTATTCTCCCCTCTTCTTCTGGTGTTGCTGGCCTGACCAGTGGTAGTATTAGCATGGGATTCGACCCTTAGATTTTTTAGTATTGACTTTTAAGGTAACACCCAATACTCATATTAGATGATGGAAATAGTCCAATATAAAAATACAACTAAAACATCATCATCACAAACCTTCAGGAAAACACACACTTTTTTTATGTATTTACATGATATTCAATTGAAAATCAAAATATTACCCAAACAATTAAATAAATTTTAAAAGAAGAGGAAAATAATAATGACAAAATAAAGAACCAGTCCCTAAGCAAGCGCAAAATTTAAAATGTTTTAAGCATTCATTGCAGAGCTTTTCCTTGAAAACTAATATCGTCCACATGAAGGTCTCAAACCTTTTAGTTCATAAATGTACAGAACTTTTCGCATTTTATTTATTACACAATGACTGCATTCAAAAGTTAAATTATATTAGTAAGTGTACTTACCAGACAGATAAGCTATTTTTTCTGTTAAAATGGGGAGAATGTCTGCTGCCTTCAAGCCATCACTCCGTCTTGTTCCTAACCAAAACAGAAAAAGCACATACAAATAAATAAAACCTTAAAAAAAAATAATAACTATATAAAACTCTTAAATATCAGCAAAATAATAATATTTGTTACATTGTGATTTTATTTGTAACAATGAATCCAAAGATTGGAAAAAAAGAACTCGTATCTCAAACGTACAATGATTAGTCATCATTCTGGAAAATGGTAAAATCAATAGAAACTAGTCCTTATCTTGGAAGACAGTGGTATAAGAGGGAAATATTGGACTGTCAGCTATGAGTATGAAAATTTGTGTAAATGATAGGTCTAACTCTACCTGATGAGTAAAGATTATTCACACAATGCATGCACAATGAAACAGAATGGCCAGAATTTTGATGCTGATGCATGATTGTGAAATTGTGAAGTTAAGCTAAATAAAAAATTAACTGATAAAAAACTTCAAAATGTATATGTTATGGATATGAGTTTGAAATAATTCTATTGGTAATAAAATTTAATTTTAGACATAAAAAGCTATATTCATAAATATTTTTGATAATGTTGAATCTTAATAGAAATGACACATTAGTTTTCATTTTAAACTGAATGACATGTATTAGCTGCTAAAAGCTCCAATATGAATTATTATGTTACATAATGTATAATAAATGCATTCCTATATGGATTTTCATGCATTCCTATATGGATTTCCAATCTTTCTGGACACAATCCTAATATAGAAACAGTTTATAACCTAGTATCTTAGTTTGGATAAGATAATAAATATTAAAAATAAATATAAACTAATTAATATTAACCCTCCTACAGCCCAAATTAATTGTTTAAGTTAATATATTAATTTATTCATTCTTTCAATAACAAACTCTCAGAGTAAATTTGGACATAGAAACAGAAATTAGAGAAAACACAGTTTTATAAAAATTACAGGAAAATATGTATATTATAGATTCTTTTTTTTTTGAGAAAAATCTAAAGATAAAATGAATATGCAAGCATCCAAATAAAGGGATAGCAGAAATGTATTAGATTTAAACTCTATATATATATATATTTCAAGACTTTAATGTATTAAATAGATTTGAAAAAATGAGTGGTATTGATTAATGAAGATATACAGTGCATAGTATTCTTAACTTTAAAAAAAATTCAATAAATTGAAACTAGAATCAACACATTTTGAAAAAGACTCAGACATAAATGAGATAAATAGCAAGATAACAAATAATAGAAAAGCATGAACAAAATCCAACAATTCACCAATATATATATATACCAAAATAAATATTTGCAAAAAAAAAAGAGAATAATAAAAATATTTTTAAATGATCATTCATAAGAAATTAATATTGAGAATAATGTGAAATAATTAAGAAATATAACTGCATAAGACAAAAATAAAAGCTATAGAAATGAATAAAAGTATTAAAATATTAAAAGGTGTCTTATTTTAATGAAAGTCATGTCAACAATGACAATAAAATATTTCCACAAAAAAACTATCAAAAAAAAAAAAAATCAAAGCCCTTTCAATGCTCCAACATCTTTTAAAATGCCAAATGTTTTAAATGAAGATATGAGTTGTACCCTTTAAATAATCAACTTTAAAATAATCAATTTAAAACAAAATTATTTATAGTGAATTGTCTGCTTAAATTTTGTTTTAAATTGATTATTTTTAAAAAAAAATTAATTATATCTATGAAGATGAAAAAAGGCCCAGGAAGTAATAAAATTCATTATAAATATTTAACAAAAGATAGTAAACTAATAAAGAAATTGATGGTAAAGCCATATGTCAAATGTCTAGATAATAAAAACAGAACCAGATCATTAATTTAAAAAAAATGCAATAGCTGCTATTGGTATTTAATAAAAAGTTGAAAAAGAAAATGTTAATATATTAATTTATTAAGCACAAGCAGATGATATAATAATAACGTGAAAGGCTGAAACCTTTAACAGATGCGCCTTAAAAATCCTTATATGACAGCCAATCATATGTAATAATGACTGCACAGGGAACTCTCAAGTCAAAACACAAGGCAGAGATTTTATGAGAAAAAGATGGTTCCACCTTCTTCTCTACTTAAATTTACACCTGGGTCTCATTTTACGCCATAGATAGGTTCCTCAGAAAACACGCGCAAATGAAATCGCGCAAAAATAGACGTAACTTACATTGAAAAAGGGGGGATGCGGGCTGTGATTTTTCAAAATTCGCGTAAAAGCAAAGCACCAACGTAAAATTACTTTAAAATTCACGCAAAAAAAAAAAATAAGGAAATAAAATATGACTAATAAAAAATTTCAAATTTGAAAAAAAAATGATACAAGACAAACTTTTTTTAACTATAATATTTAATTTTATTCAAAATAATATATTTTTATGCATAATTTACAGTACAATAATTTAAATTTTTTTATACACGTTTTAATTATTATCGCTATTTGCCCAAAAAGACGTTCGTTTGCAAACTAGTAAAAAATCAGATTCTCATGTGATGTGATGTGATGTATTTGGCTTCTCCTTATATGAAGTCAAGAATATCTCAGCAATTATTCTCACAAGAGGAAATACAACTAGCGCCAAGTTCACTCTCATGCTGTGTTAATGGTTTTCTGTTGACGACGACGATGATTTTATTAATTATTTATGAACTTAGACTTATGATAATAAAAAGACATTTATTCACCACTGCTGGGAAAAATTTAATTAAAACTAACAACTAAAAATTAAATTCTTATTTTTGTCTTTAATTTTCAATTCCGTTTAAAAATCAAATTTCATTTTACATCACATTAATTTCAAGTCGCCCGTAAGTAATTTTTAAGTTGTTAATTACAATTAAAAATCAGATTTTAATTGTGCCCACTGCTATTACTGACCTTTTAAAAATAAACTTGTGGACACTAAATGATTAATAATTGATTACGTTCTTTTTTAAAAAGCAAAAACAGAATGTGATTTAAAATGCAAAATTAACACGCACAATGTTTGAACAAATTTACATTATAATCTTGTAAAATTTAATGTGTGTATACATAAAATGTAGAAATTATGATTTTAATTTCATTATTGCATAAAATCTTACTATTATAAAGCACTGAAAATATTGAAATTACTAAGATGAAAGTCGAATTCCAATAATGTGCTATTACTTTCAATATAATGTAAGTGCGCGAAATTTATTATTTAAAGTAATAGCGCATTATCGGAGTTCATACACCTGGGTCTCTTTTTACATGGACTTATTTAACACACTTCCGGTGAAACATGAATCGCGTAACTTCAAAATCATGTTAAATAAGTCCGCGTAAAAAGAGACCCAGGTGTATATATAAATAAGCCAGACTCAAACATTTTGAACTAAAAGCGTGAAGCTTTAAACATCTTCAGATATAAATTTAAGTAGAGAAAAAGGAGAAACCATCTTTTTCTCGTAAAATCTCTGCCTCATGTTTTGACTTGAGAGTTCTCTGTGCAGTCATTATTACATCTGATTGGTTGTCATATAAGCATTTTAAGGCACATCTGTCAAAGGTTTCAGCCTTTCATGTTATTATTATATCATCTGCTTGCAATTAATAAATTAATATATTTACATTTGTTACTATTATTTCATTAGATTTGAAAATTGTTTTGCAATAAATCGAAAGATTTCACATTGTTATTTATATATAATGTTTAAAACAAGCAAAACTCATTATACATATTGCCACACACAGCAAGCTAGAGTAATCAATAGATGCCAGAAGGCTTGTGCATAAAATGCCCATCTAGTGCCTACTCATCCAATATTTCCAGACTAGTGTCTGGCTTGTAGCCTTCATCAGTGAGGAGCCTTGGATCTGAGAGAAGTGTAACTTAGTTACTTTTCAGTGAAAAACATATATATATATGTCAATAAATGGTGCTATAGATTCATGTGGTACATTATTTATATATAGGACATCTTCATTCTTCACATTTGTTTGGTTCAAAAAAAAAGTTGTATGAAGATTGAAATAATAAAGAAGAAATAAATTTCTAAATGGAAAATGTTAATCAGTACTGGATGCAATAAAACTGTCAATATTTTCTTTTATAAACTGAAATACATATTAATCAATTTATAAATATAATTTTGTACCTCTCAGTACATATATATATATATATATTGTATTACTTTAAAACAAAATAAATATGATATGAATATATAAAAAAAATTATAAAAATATATCCAAGTAAATAATAAAAAAATTACCAATTGGACAAATCCAAGACCTAACTAGAAGTACTTTTTTAAGATTTAGGCTACTTTTTAATATAAGTTATTGGTAAAATGCAGGTATGTTTTATTTCAACTTCAAACTTAGAAGATTGCTTACAAAATGGAATATTTTAATTTAATAAAACCAATAGTATTTTCCAGACGTTAAAAAATTAATGGTGGCAAGGCTTGAATGGTCGCCTCTTGCTTTATTCAAAG
This sequence comes from Epiperipatus broadwayi, assembly GCA_028023455.1. NCBI lineage: Eukaryota > Metazoa > Onychophora > Udeonychophora > Euonychophora > Peripatidae > Epiperipatus > Epiperipatus broadwayi. The sequence continues at coordinate 11,761,191 of JAQFVV010006201.1, forward strand.
TACAATTCTGTCAGTTTTCCCAATTTTCCATTCATTTGCTATTATTTTCATTGTTTCTTTATTTGATACTGGCAGAAACAATGTTTTTGTCTAAATAAAATACAAACTGACAGATATATGCAATCAACAAAGATCCAATGCAGACAGATAAATTGTTCTATTAGTTCCATAATACTGTTCTTTTTTTCTAAAGTCATTTAACAACAGAATGGCAAAAAATTGTTATAACTCTTTATTCCAATTCTTTCTTATTCTTTAAAAATAATAGACTCAAACATTCCTAAATTGTGTCCATTTATATATATATATATAACTTTTAAATTTAAGCTGTAACTCAATGACACTAAAACACTGCATACTTAGGTACAAAACAATAATTGTTATAGCTATATAAAAGTCTATATATTTTTTCCCATTGTCACTCTCACTTTGCTAGAAAATTATTGCACTGAGCAACATTTTAAAATCATTTGTGCATTTTTTTTGTATGTGATTTTATTTTAACATTCTGCTTTCTGAAGTATCATGTAATCTTGCAAATATTAAAACTTTCAATCCATGAAGCAATCAAAAAATTTATCATATTTTATAAATGTTCAATTATGATTGTATAAAAATACTGAAAAACAAAGAATTTGTAAGTAATGGAATGACTTTATGTATTCAAATAGGTTTTTCATGATGTAATGTGCTGCTACATATTCATGCTACTTGTGTTGTTTAACTCAATGGTAAAGTGATAGATTAAAGAAAAATCACTCAATTGAAATTAAAAATACCATCGCAAAGTATTCAGACAGCATATGACTTGACAACTGTTTCATTACTTTTTTTATAGATTCATGTCATTAAAATAATTTTTGTTTATAGAAATCATGCCAAAAATAGCACAGTGCCAATTAAATCAATAACATAAAAATCAGCAATTCAAGTTATTAAAAACAAGTGTTGCAAGAATCAACTCTTAAAAATAAGACCAATTCAAAATTTTAGACATTTAATTCATTATTTTAAATATTTCTTCCATACAGCATAATAACAAAATTAACTTTCTTGTCAATCCCTATCAAGGTGCAATGGATCATGTTCAAGCATATGCTGAAAGAGACAGCTCTTTTCTTTTTTTTTTACTTCTTCCATTAAAGAATCGATCTAGAATTTTAATTTGTAACTAGGCTTCAATCTCAATAAGCTAAATTGTAGAAACCAATTACAGGGCCATAAAAGTGACTGTTTATAAATGTTAATATTTTCAGTACTTTGGTATTAGTCCTGCAACACAGAGCATGTATTAGACTTACTGCGTTTTTTTCATACTTTGTATCAATCTGCTAATAATTTTGTAATCTTGTGATCTGACCAAAATAACTTGTACATGGATCTTGTACATGATATTTTGTCAAGATTTACAAAGTTAATGGAAGGTTGATACGAATGTGAACAGGTACAGTAGGTCTAATACATGCTCTGTGTTGCAAAACTAAAAATAACTATAAGTAAAAAAAAAATAATACAGAAATATAAATGACTTTCACACTAACAACTTTAAACACAATATTTTAAGCCAAAAAAATTGATGAAATGATGCCATTACGCAAAAAAATTAATAAAGACATATATGATTTTGAACAAAAATTAATTTGCCATCTTTAAAGACAACCTTTTAAACCAAAAAAAAAATTGATTTGCAATCTAATAAAATGGCGCCATTATGCAAAAAAATTGTTACTTTAAATATGCATAAAACAAACACTAAATGATTTTGTTTTTGTAAATATTATTTATAAAAACACATTAACTATATGCATGCAATACTTCCAGTATAATATATAATAGGAATTATCGCCTTGAAACAGAGATTTGAGATGTGCTTTTACCACACAAGATGGAGATCTCTACTAAAAATTTTCCCACGGAAAATGTAGCACATGATTGCACAGTAGTATGCTGAGATTTTCCATAGAAATGCTAATAAATTGTACTTTAGATTTATAAACAAATTAAACAAAAGGGGGGGGGGGAGAGACCACAAAAAAATAAATAAACATTAATTATGAGACTTTTATTAGGTTTTTATCCTGGCAAAAACATTTACATCGTTAAGTATACTAGCAAGTTTATTTCTTTTCAATTTGATATCATTGCAACATTACAATTTATTGTGGGAGTGAAAAGGCATCCTATCTTCCCTATGTTGTAGGACTAATACCAAAGTACCATATTTTCAAGTATTTCATGTATTTTGATAAATAAATTATTTGAAAGGTGTATGTGAAATTTGAATATTTTACTTTACAACTTCTCTACTTTATTTCTTTCAATATAAAACACAATAGTTCGATCTTATAGCACACACTACAGAATACAATTTACCTTTCAAAAAAAAAAAAAAACATTACTAACAACAATTGCATTATCAAAAATAAAACAATGAGTTTTGTTTTCCAAAAAAAAAATCATTAAATGGTATATTTCATATTAAGAGTTGCATTACTAAACAAAATATTTATAAAATCATATGACATTTAAACTTTTTCCCATGTGATTTAATGCTACAATAGAGCTGCAGATTTGGGAACTAAAAGTTTCAGGTTCAAATGCCATGTGACTTTTCAAGAAACTAATCATATTTTTAATCACCTTTTTATAAACTTTGCTTCTGTTTATAATGTATCAATTGTTAAAAAAAAAACACTTAGCAGTCTAATTAGTTAAGATTTAAATAGAACTGTTAATGATTTATTTACTCTAATCCCCCTCCCTCTTTCAATAAGATTGTCTTTTAGAAGAAAAAAGTGTATTGCTAAGGCAATTAAAAGACAGCACCTCAAAATATCAAATAACAGAATAGCATGAACTATATGTGAATGTATTTATAGTTCCATATGGCTTTTATATAATCATCTTTTGATTTGAATATAATAAATAAACTGTATATATTAAATGTATTTGTAAAGTGATGATTGGGACTATTATTTATATTCACATTCATTTTGCTTTTATGAACATATACAGAATATAGTTCAATGGTGATTTATCATTAGAATTAAATTTTCATTAAAAACTTTCATTACTGAGGATGAAAAAAAGATAGTTGAATTCTTATGTTATTATTTATGAAAACTTTATGGCCCAATTTTAGTTAATCTGATGCAAATCTTATCACAATGCATTTAATCATTGCCGTCTAAAATTGCATCTTTTTTCTTCTTTCTTCATTTTCTGGCAATTTTCTTTACTCTATATTTCATCATAATTTTACAAATTAAATTATTTCCTAGTTGATAATAAACAGTGGAATGGTCATATGCAAAAGAATGGATATTATAAAGATCTATTTTTATTTTATTTATCTGCATTTACACATATTTTAATATATTTACTGTATAAAATAGCCTATTATTATTATTTTGGCATTTTATATTTTTTTTCTTGGAGTTGGAATGGTCATAATCATCTGTGAATTCTGTTAGAATTCTACTCAGTTATACTGGCAATTGAATATAGGCTAAAATATATTATTACATTTTAAAAAAATTAAATAAACTTCCTCACTTTATTACATCCAAGTGTGAAATAGGTATCATAATAATATTATAATCTGCAATAATTTTTTCAGAGAAAAAAATTTCAGAATAAATGGACTTTTATATCTATCTTATATCAATTTGACAGCTGGTAGTTATATATTTTTTGTAAAGAGTAGATCAGGGGTCCCCAACCTTTTTGCATTTAAGAGCACATTCTATAATACTGGCCAGGTGGTGGGCACCATTTATTTTTTTCAACCAGGTGGCAGGCACCATTTATTTTTTCAATGTAAATTTATAGTTGGATATTGTTAATAATACATATAATGTACAAAAAAATATTTATTTCAAAAATAAAATTTTAACATATAATTACCGTTTATATTTTTACGCTGTAAAAATATAGTATGCCCTACAATTTGATTACAATATAATACAATAATTTATAAGAAATTTTAAAAATTAAATTTATTTGCATCAGATAAATAATTTTTTATTGTGTTCGGATAGCGGCGGGCACACGTAAAATGGTCTGTGGGTGCCATGGTGCCCGCGGGCATAGGGTTGGGGACCCCTGGGGTAGATAATCAGCCATAAGAAGAAAAAAAATTACGTATTCATTTTGCTTTACTAGTCTACTAATAACAACAGCAACAACAAAAAACTTCTATATAAAAATTTACATTACACCTCCATAAAAATATATGTATACAGAAATGTGTTAATTTTCTAATGATAGACATTCTAGGTCACTTCATAAATGAGTAAATCACTATTTTACCAGCATGCTGAACAAGAATTCTCATAAAGCATAATTCTCCTTAATAACTGAAAATGAAAAGAGAATAAAAATAGAAAATGAGAAACAATATGAAGTTGCCTAAATAAAATAGTATATTTTTTAAAAAAATATTTGGAATGATGGGATGCATTATATGAAAACAAAAATAAAAAACTTTTCTGCATAAGATATGAAGAGTAAAAAGTTTTTTTTATTAATTATGAATGTCCTCTATATTGATTAATCAGTAGAATTCATACCATTCAGTTCATTCCAAATCTTTATATAAATAGTAACAGTAGCAGAAAATAATGCACATTATAGGCATTCTGTAAGTTTTCCATACATGCATGATACTCAAAAACATTTCTATAATATACAGGCAATTTAAAAAACCATACACATTAAGATATTAACAAAAAAACAATTAACAATAAATAATAAAAAAAGGAATTTATAAAAAAAGACAATAGTAAAAAATTGAGAGTGTCTTTATATATATATTTATGGTACTGATATTCAAATTCAGATGATTAGTTATATAATATGTAGCTCAATCACTCAAAAAAAAAAAAACATATTTTCTGCATTTCTCTTGCCATGAAAATGCTAAATGATAAAATGCTGAAGAACAATATCTACATAATATTTTTAACTTCATACCAATCTCTGTTTATCAAATTTTTTATTTTTTCTAAAGCCTATGTATATGCTAAATAATTTTTAATGACATAATACATTACTTTTTTAAAAATATTGTTTATCAGTTTATTTATTCTGCTAGTCTTCCTAAACAGTCAATGCTTTTTGAAAATACAAACTAATATTTTTAACATTATTGTTTGTCAGAACATATTTTCTGTTAGTCTCTGTTATAGACTCAATACTTTGCTATTTAATGAAACATATTTTCTGACACACTATCTATGTACATCTCAATATCTTTTGATGACAAAATATGTGATTATTTACTAAAACATTCTTATTAATCATACATCATTTTCAGTTTTCACTAAATACTTATTACATGAATTTTAGTATTTAAATATAAGTATATTATCTATAGTGAATTTAATGTAATTTAAAAACAATTTGAACCCAAACTTTCAAGCTCCCTAAAGTTATCCACCTCATCTTATACAACAGATGATAAAGTGAATAGCTGTAGAGAGATTGAAAGTCTGAGTTCAAATCTCTTTTAAATTACATAAAATTTAATAGTTTCAAGAGCAAAAATAATAGTAGCATGAATTTCTTTTGTGACTAGATGATTCATTCTTATTGAATATTCAATAGTTTCAGCATATAACTTTTCTTTCAACACTAAATGGTTTTCAATTTATCACATTAAAAAAACTATCATGACTATTTTTTAATATTTGGCAGAAGTTTTAATTTGCTACAGAGAAAAATGTGTGCTATGATTAACATAACTGCAAGAAAAAAACATGGCTGCTATCATATAGGCAAATGTAGTATTTTTGAAATTTATTTTTAATTTCATTTTTCATTAATATTTCTTTTAAACTTTAAGTTATAGAATCAACACGGTTTAAGTCAGAAGATACAAGAATTTTTTTTTTAATTAAAAGTATAAAAAAATTTAGTGAACTTATTTATATTCCAGAGCTCTCTAATCTAGGTCTAAATGCATATTAAACATAATTTTAGAAGAAGTAAAGATTAAGAAAACTGATTCTGTCGTTATTTTTTTGAAATCAAACAATTCCACAAATTACAGAATTATGAACTGAGAAGATTATTACTATTACACAAAATACTTACTTTAATTTTGCATTTAACTATAAACAGGGAACTCTTAATCCATTTATACTTGTATCATTTTGCCACATCCAATGTCTATTTTCTTTAGTGTCAAAAATCAGAGCGACAAAAATAAGTTATTTTTTTAAAAAGATCCATTGTTTTTGCTTTTTGAACTTCATTTTTACATCTGCCTTTGGCAAATCAGGACTCAATACAATATTCTTCAAATGAGTAGTTGTTTTTTTTTTTTTTTAAATAATAATACTTTAATTATTTTATTAAAAAATAATATCAATTTAAACATAAGACTTGTAATTTAGAGGTAATCCTTTTTTTTTATCTTTTAATAAAATTAGAACAGTACTTTTTTTTTGTTTGTCTGTAATATTTGATGTGCTTCAAAGAAAGGCAAAAGCATTAAGTCTTACATTTATAAGAATTTACATTTTCAGGGATCAATTGAAGTGTAAAATATGTTTAAAGTAAACAAATAATATCAACTGCATGTTGTTGGTTTTTTTTTTTTTCAAATTTATAAATCAATCAAGTACTAAATTAATGAATAAATAAAACTATTTATTAAAATCAAAATCTTATCCTAATGAATTGTAATTAATATTAACTCCTATTTTTAAACCTATGTGATTATTGTGATATTAAAATTATATATACTGGGATTTATATAATACACATATATGTTGCAAATTATGTGTCAAATGTTTTGAGTTGTAATATTTAACTTATATCTTTTATGTACAGTATTTTGGTGAATAATCATAAAATTATTTATTATCTATAATTTTTATATTTATTTTATTTTTCCTGGAACCTTGAAAAAGGAAAAATAAATATCAGAAATGGAATGTAAAAATAAGTTATAATTATTATGAAACTTACAACACCAAACTGCAGGCCCACACTAAATGAATAAAATATTTCATAGTTGTTATATGATCAACAGTGAAACTTGGAAATATTTACATAGTTTGATATATATCAATTGTAAGAATGATGTATAAAACCATAAACAATAAAAATTAAAGCACATAAAAGTATCAGGTAATGTTGTACTAAGGATATTAATATCAAATTCACAGTAAAATTCTGGTATATTCCTATATAATTATTACCTGCTTGATCCCAATAAACAAACTATCTGTAGCCAACATTTTAATGGCTTTGAAATTCTGAATAAAAGACCAGTCTAAAAAAATACCTTAATTTTGGCTTCTGGTTTTAAATTAAAATTAAAACTTGATATTACCTGTCTTTACAGACAGATTCCTAATTTTGAGTATCTACCATTCATATTCAATTTTATATTATAATTAACTTATGATTGAAAATTTAGTTCAGGATTATTTCACAGTTAAAATGCATACTATACATATTTTTCATTTTTCTGAAGTAGTCCTGAAACTCTTGCAAAGTAATGCTTTTTATATCTCCATTGGTTTTTTTCTTCACCACTTCCAAATCCACAAACCTTTTTTTTTTTTAGACATTTTTTCATTCGGAGAAATAAAAAGTAATTTCACATAACAAGATTGAGTGAATTATGGCTGATAGATAAGCTGAGCTGTGCTGTTTTAATTAAAACTGTTTCACAGTCAAAGCATTGTATGCTGTTACATTTTCATGGTGAAGCTTACACTCCCACTTTACCACAAATCAACACATTTTAGCATATCACACAAACATTTCAGAATTTGTAGATAAAATGCCTAATCATCAAATGAATTCTGAATGACCAATGTTAATTGCATATAAAAAAAATCAGCTTTGTTTTGTCAATGGACTTCACTCACCATGCTTTTTTGAGACTTGGGGGAATTTGACAATTTCATAAAGCCACTCATAAACTTGTATTTTCTCCTGAGCAGTTTGTTTCTAAACTGTTTTCAGTACTACCGCTGTTTTCCTTTCAGTTTTCCCTAACAGAAAACAGAATTTCATGTTGATTCAACTTTTCAGCCATTACAAAAATTCACAAATAAGTGAGTCAAGCTTAACAAAAACATTTATTATGCAGCATCACAACTTCAGATTGATACAGGGTCCAGCAAGAGGCATCTAATGATAGTAGATGTACTATAATATATTTGCCCTCTAAAGAATGATCCTGGGGTTTCTTTTTTTTTGGTTATCTCCTCATACAGATTTGACACCTGCATTAAAGAACCTTGTAGTATAGTAACACCCACTTGCTGCTATGCTCAAGATCTGGAATATGAATATAAGTTGGTGAATTTTAAAATTTTTTCAGGTCATAAATAGAGTTAGGTTTGTTTGTTTTTTCAAGTTGATGATCTATATCAGCAAGTTATCTAACAATAGGCAGTAACTGAAGGTCTGTTTATTTTTAGTTAGAAGATGGATTAATCCTGATTGATCAGGTGAGATTTAATGAACTAAATTCAACAAAAATGGGAGGGGGCATACTCTTAAAAGCAGTCAAAAATTCATATCAGATACACACAATTTATCGATGTGCACACTGATATTAATAGCCTCCATTTAATTTTAAAAAGTCACACCTGAACATGAATAATCTAATAAATGTACTAAACTTAAATATTATATACTTTTAATTTTGTAACAATTTTAAAAGAATGTTCATTAAAAATAACATCCCAGTTAACCAATAGATAAGATTGCTGGATTAAATATAACTGAAAAAATATATAATTTTATTAATATGCAATATGTTTTTAGTTGCAACATTCATTTCAGAACCAACATTAAAATACTCTAGACATTAAAAATAAAAAGTTTTCACATATCTAACATTGCACTTAAACTACAATTCAAACACATCTATGAATAGGAAGATCTATGCTGCAATCTTAACGGAGTGCAAGCCTGACTGATAGTACAAATGACAACTGATCTTTCTAAAATATCCAAAGGGACTAATGATGCAATAGTAGGAATAATTCACAAAATATCATAAAGATATCTTAATAAACTTCCTGCTCTATGTGGTTTAATAGAGAGATACTAAAGAGTTAAAAATCTCTGGATAAAAGTTCATCCTGGAATCTTTGGTATTTGTATAATACATTACCTCTTGAGCCACTAAACATTCAATTGTGTGTTGTTTTTTATAAAGCTTATTAACCCATCAAAACTAATCAAATTTTCCTATGTTGCATTAGAAAAAAGATGCTGGGATAAATTTCAATGAGCTTGTATCAATGGTAAATCTCTATAATAATCCAGTGCTGCATATTACTCTATTGCCTAGTCTTCTCAATTTTTATTATTAGAAAAAAGTCTCTGATTATGATAAATTATCTTTAGGAAGAAGCAGAGAAATGATTACAGAATTATCACCAGCACTAAAATCAATTTATTAATGAATTGGTCACAGAACCACATTATATTCAGGCAAAAGCATATATATTTATATATTGTGTTCAGAATTTTTACTTTAATAAAAAAAAATAACACAAGATTTAGTCAGTGTTAACTAACAGCATGATAAGATATGAAAAATAAACTGTGATTTTGCTTTAAATTTTGGAAATGAATTTCAGTTCTTCCTTATCAGCTTTGTGCTTTCAAAAAATATTATCCTCACAATTCTTCATTAGATAGTTCTTTAAAATTCTTTCTTATCTTAGTTTAGTTTTTTTTTAAACTATATCTTTTTCAATTTTTTTTTAATGTATTTATTGCTTTTCAGTTTTTCTTTTAATAATACAGTGACCTCCTAGAGGAGAACACATTAAAGTAATAAAATAAACAATACAAAAAGTAAATACAACAATCAAATGATTTGTTGCTTGAAATATCATAGATATTGGAAGATCTGAAGCAACAGAACTGAGCTATATGCAAGACCTTATATAACATATGAAATGTATAAAAGTATTAAAATTATTCAATAACAGATCTTAAATTAATGTAAATAAAAAAAATTATGAATAATTATACTATGCCTGTTAAGACTGGAAAAAACAGAGTAATTTAAAATGTTTTAAAATTGGTCAAATAGTTGCATATATCAAAATATTACCAAAGTGAGCATGTGGAAAGCCAAATACACAATGCCAAAAGATTGTAATCAAGAGCTTTCTATTTTGTAATCACATGGTCCAGACTATTTGTTAGAAAAGTTAACTTTTTTTCCCCTTATCAATGAAAAATATAATTCTCATTGCACATATAAAAATGACTTTTTAAAAGGCTTTGTATTAATGAAATAATAATTGATACAATAAACTATCAGCACATCATTTGTAATTATTAAAACATCACTAATTGATTATTAATATATTAAAAGTACACTTCAACTCTCTTTTACATTCTACATATATTAAAGACAGCAATTCTATCCTTTCACTTTTTACTTTATCTTTGTTTGGTTCTATCTCTTTATGCTATCTTTGTTGTTCTTTTTTACTTATTTAAAGTGGAAGTATTCCTATTACTACATAATAAAAGAAGATAAAAATAGATGGGGAAATTTCATAAGAGTTGCCTTATGGCAGATATAAAATAAAAACATTTTTTAAAAAATTAAAGAATCACTGATTATAAATCAAAAACCATCATATGATCCTTCAGTTTACACAATTCTTTCCAGGAGATAATTTTATTTATTTTTGTATCTATTGATTACTCAAGCTTACAATATATGTCAGCAATGAAATAGAATAGTTTCCTGCCTATGAATCACCGTTTATTATTGTTGGTTATTTTTCTTTTTTACTTTTTGATTAATTCCCTTCCCTCCCCACATTATTTGTAAAACAAAGAAAAATGTATATGTATATTACATGAATGGAAAAATTTATGCTACAAGTATGCTATGTTCTTTCCTTGAAAGCAGACTTAGTAACTAGATAATAAAGTAGTACCATAAATAATACTTGGACATTTTTGCTTTCTCCTTTATATCTTATATTCATAGGAAATAACACATTTTGTAGATCTTATTACCATTATTGAAGCAGCAATTTAAAATATTTTAAAAATAAGTTACATTCATACACATCTGTGTGCCATTAAGACACTGAAAATATCTAAAGACAAGCATCCATTTAATCAAATATAGCTCTAAGAATGACAGTGACAAAGTATAATTCAAAATTTTATTAAATGAATGACTCTTTCACAAAAGTTTATGTTCCTTGTTACTGCTAATAAACTATATAGTAAGGAAATCAAATCATACATCACATGACTTAATTTAATAAGCTTATATTTACAAATGTAAATATAATGAGCATGCTAATTGTTCTAAACAAGCTTTTTTTTCTGATAAATGCCGCAAGAGAGAGCATTTAAAATCTCTATCTACAATTATCCCTATCCCCAAACTAGTTTCAATCTGTTGACTCTCATCAGTGATGCGCTAGGACATTCAGATACTAGATATAAAATACAAAGTTAAGCCCAACATTTATCGAATATTTAACTATTAAGTAGAAAATCTGTATGACTTCAAATCCAGCTATCTAACTTAAGTAAAAAAAAAAAAGCTTGTTTAGAGCTATTAGCATGTTCATTATATTTGTATATTGATAACATTACAGTAGTGATTCAACAATTATCTGTGGAGAAACTCAAAGCATATTCATTAAAGATATATCAATAAGGTAGACTTATTTACCCCTTAAAATTAGTTTAGTTAAAGTAAAAAAAAAAATCTTAGATCAATTAGCTTAACTTTTGCATGCTAAATCCGCAACAATGGGTATTCACGTATCATATAACTTCCAAAAAAGTAATTATATGATTAATCAGATTTTTCTGCTTTTTTTCTTTATAAAAAATGACTTCCATAAGACCAAAATCAAGAACATAAAATTATTAAAATGCTTTCAAGAACTAGTTGAAATTATACTGTAATATAAATAGTTTACACCATGGAATATTACCTTTCTATTTGAAAAGTTTAATAAGTTTTCTTGCACATTGAGTTAGGTGATAACTCCTTGAAAAACACCATAAAAATCACTGAAGTGTGAGGTCTTTGGCTTCCATATTTAAATACTTAAAATCCCCCCCCCCCCCCAAGAATTGTTTTTCAAAATTTCTTTATTTTTTTTCTCACAGACATAACAAAAACTTAGATTTTTTAGAAGTGTTAAAAAAAGTTTTGACCTATGCTTCCTATTAAAAATGTTTGTGGAAAACAGGATATAACTTTAACATTGAACATTTAATAATAAAACCTACTAAAAGACAAAAGGAATGTAATAGGCCCTGAAAATACAGGAGATACATAAACCAATTTAAAATAAAGCATCCACTGTGAAATTGGCATATATTTATCTTCTTTCCAAAGTGTGTGATCATTCTCAGCCTATTTCTAATTGTGCACAACATTTTCCATTTATGGAGATATCAAATGTATTTGTGAGACTTTTGAAACTAAGAATGGCTCTCTACACTGGCAATAATCTGCAGTCTCTTATTTAAATCCCAACATTTATGAATATTTCCTATATATAAAACTATGAAGAAGAAAAAAAAATACAAAAATCAACACAGCTATTAACTATTGTTTGTCTCATGCTTTATAAAACATCATTTACAAGGTACAGTTTATTTTCATATTTTTTCCAAAAATATATTTTCATATTCAGTACCAATGTTAGCATGACTTATTTAAAAATTCAATTTACACATGAAACCCCAAATTGCTTTGCTTATATAACTAAAAGACATAAATCAATTTTGATCTTACATAAATTATTTTACGGTAATATACTCCACACTAAACTCTAATATATTTATTTCTATACTTAGCGCTTTCAAAGGAACAATGCCTTCATTTTCAAAGCTACAGCTATGAAAATGAAGGCATCGTTCCTTCGAAAGCATTAAGTATAGAAATAAATATATTAGAGTTTAGTGTGAGATATTACCGTAAAATATCTGATCATTACATATATAAACCACACATTTAATTATTTAATAGATAAATTATTTTAAAAAGTCAAACTAAAAACTTTGTTCTGAAATCATTTTTAAAATTATTGTATCAAAAATATGTACACTGTTTCTGAATTTAATTTCTACTATAAATATATATGTGCCTGTATTTGTTTGTTAAATACTATATTTATTTTGCTAATTAAACATTTAATTCCTATTTGTAAATAAATAAACAAATAAGAATAGCTTCATAAATATGTAAAATAACCAATTAGTATTCGTTTTGTTTTTTCTGACATTTGTTATTAATTTATGTATATTCCAAAAAAAATGTATTTGGAATTAGTGAATAAATAAGGAAATTCAATACTATAACCAATGAATTTCATGGCTGACTGAATATTTTCGTGGAAAATATTAAAATAATCAAACTAAATTTATGCTGAATTTAAAATTTTAAAGTGAAATATTACAATTATAAAATAAAATATTTTAATATTGAAACAGTAAGATTCGTATTCGAATCTTAAGTTTCACCTTTTTCTGTCGTCTCTCACTGACCGGTCTATCCCGCCCAAATTTAAATTTTTTGGTATCGAGTTGTGTGTGTAGCAATATTAAAAATGTATAAAAATATGTAGAATTCAGCATAAACACGCACACATTTCGATCTCAAATTAAAAGCAATAAATAGGGATAAAATAATATAATTTAGATTTCTTTTAGTTATATAATTTTGTATAATTTTAATCATTTATTTTGGATTATAAAGTTCGTATTTATTGCTTTGTTTAAATTTCGTTTAATAATAATTCTAAAAAAATCTGATGTAATATTTAATTAAAAGTTAAAATAATCTTATGTTCCCTTTTTGTCTTTGAAATTTAAAAGCATCGGTCAGTGATAGATAATAGATTAATTAAAGAAAAATTCCCCAAAGTATAATTAGTAAATGTAAAATGTAAACAATAGAACGGCAGCTTTCTTTAATTAAAAACCAACAAAAGGCATTGATTATCCTCAGGGCAGATTAAGTAGAACCTAAAAATACCTTAACAAAAATGTGAAAGATCAAGATAAAAAAAGAGGCCATCTTAGACTTGCTGGAGACATTCACTTAAACTTTAGCTTTGCTCTCGATCACTGAGAGTCTCCAAAAATAATAAAAATAATTTGTTCCTGCCAAGGTATGACCGAGTAAAGCACCTAGATTATTCTCCATTGGGAGATGGCCTATCGAATGCCAAACTTTCCATTGCCCGTCATAAATTCACCATGAAGATCTGCTGCCTGAAATGAATGAGAAAGCTGCTGCTGCCGTGAAATTAAATGAAATATCTAAATACAAGAAAGACTTGCCACTCGTGAACTTTTGCTGCTAAACTAATGGAATCTGAACACTTCTTATAAAACAGGTACCTGTCTGTGTTCAAACTCTAGAGTACTCTAATAATATGCTATAGCTCTTCTTCATACTACTTATCTAAATTATAAAATGTAAAAACTACCATATGTATAACTAAAACTGAATAATTAACTTAATGTGTAAATTTCTCTAATAATCTAGCTTACCTCATTCTATCTTGGGTGCGTATTTCTAAAATCTACATTTTATCTATATTTATTATTTAATTATTGCATGCTCACAATTGTCTCTCTTTTCAAAGTTTAAATCTATGATCGTTTGAAACAGTGAATGTGTGTCACATTTTCATTAATATGTACTTCGTCGGGCCGAGGCAGAGACCAGCCCGACATTCTTATAAACCATAACTAACTTAACTTTCATATAAATCGACACGCATTCAGTGCATCACTTATTGTAATGCAGGGTCTACTACTTCGCAAATGGCTGACGTATTAGTTATAATAATTCCCAATTTATATAGGGTTTGTATTTATTAAATCATCATGAATAATCCCAGAAAATTACATTTCTTTGAGAGTCGCCAATGTTCTTTAGTAAATGTTGATAATGTAGGGCCGAGTTAGAAATCTATTTAAATCTCATCATAATCGTTTATACATTATACATGTGTTACGTTTTAGAGACGCGATGACCCATTCTGCCGTGAAATTTCCGGATTCTTCAGGGTTGAAATTAACCCCAGTCATCCTACACAAGCGGGCATAATGGGTGCTCCCGTAGGACTTGACAACGTCATGCAGCCAGCCGGCAAAACTGCAACACGGACCGCTTGTCCCTGGTTATGCTTATGTGACACCTTACTTCATCGGGTCGAGGCAGAGACCAGCCCGACATTCTTATAAACCCATTCGCGGCATTGCAGTTTTGATATACTGCCCTTCCATATCGCCTTTCTAAAGCATACCACGTGTTTCTTTACTTAGTTTTATTATTCTATATATATCACTCCACCTCTGCATTATCTTCATAAATCACTCTCAAATAAATGTTTGCCCTTAGTTATAAATAAATATTTTAATTAAATAAATATATGTCTGCCATTACTCTTATAACCCATACTTTAGACTCTTGCATTGCAAAGGTATAAATCCCTCCAGGCATGCATTAGAAATACTTACTCGAGAATTTTAGGTAGCTAGATTACACCCTCAAATAAATGAATTCCTTTTGTAAACAAATAAATAATGTATTCTTTAAAATATAATCATGTCCCAAATCCCGCTACTGAAGCTTTAGTCCATAAGATATTATTAGTAAATGTTTTATTAAAATGTGTTAATAAATAATTTTACACTATACGTCTGCATTTCCGTTTCATTTATTCGATACCCATTCTATATAATATTTCCTCGATTATGTAAATATGGATGTTTAATTAATATTAGTTTGATTATTGGCTAACTCGAGAATAAAATCATGAGTCTCTTGCATATCCCTGACCACCGTGCCTAAGGAAATATTTACTAATGTCGCATCAGATGCGTTGTTTCGTGGATTGTATTGTGGAACCGATAAACTATGTTCGAACTCAGTACCACGGGTGGCTTCGCTACTCAATGGTGCTGCTGTTCTGTATGGTGGTCGAATTCTGCACTATGTTTACGAGTCACACGTTTTCTGACTGTTACAATATCAAAATAGTGCTCACTATAACAATGTGAACTGTGAAAAAATGTATCTAGTACTAAAAAAACCTGCTTTAAAATCTTAAAATATACTCATATAATTCAGTTTTCCAAATGAATTAGTTAGCTAGATCTCTTTTATTTTTTATATTCTCATGGCGAAATCTATACAGTTGCACCTTCCCTTCCTTAGCGATACTTCATAAGAGGATATCACTTTTGTTTTTCATATCTTTATTGTTTTGTTTGTTTTACTATTTAGGTTATTTTTCTTTATGACTTATAAATAATCCTATGGCTATAACCAGTAGGTCAAACTAAAGAGTTATATTTTTTTTCCAATATTCAACTGATATCTGATGCAGGATTTTACTTTGAATTTATCACTCTATAATTGTAATAAATATCACATGGCATGTCTGATTATCTATATCTATATTGGGGCAGTAGTAATGTGGAAAAATATTAGCATTCACCGATAACCAATAAATAACATTTCAAATTGTATGAAAAACAATAAGCAAAAACTACCCCAGTATACTAAGTTGAAAATTTTTTAAAAATAGCAGGTGGCTACACAGCTCATCAAATAATTATAATACAAATGCAGTCTCATCTAATGGTTTAATATTAATATCAACTGAAGGTAATGTATCAGTCAGAATTGTATGCTCATTTAACAAGATTTAAAATCTAAGCATAAGTACCCTAAATCCAGTCATGCCCGAGATACACAGGTTAGGAGCAATCATGGATTATGCCATATTTGCTCTCCTCTAAAACTATAACATTATGAACAACACTTCTGATGATAAGAGATAAAATTTTATTCATTCCAGTCCCGCAGACACAGCAAAAAAACATGAGATCTACAGGGTAATTAATGTAAATAAAGAATATCAAATCTTGGCTCAGTCAGATATCTTAAATATAAGAAATATCTACAATTTTAAGTGAATTGCAAAGAGCTAGCATTGCAAAAGAAATATGAATTATAATATAGTATCCATCCAGAATGAGCAAGAACAGAACAACCCAGGGATAAATGTCCATTTAAAGTAATCAGTTATAACTACTAAATATTAATATTATTATAAGGAACAAGTGAGATTCACTGAATGAGATTCAGTGAGACACAAATGCATGAGTAATTATCAACATAATAATTTACTGAACATAAACAATTTTAATTTACATCAGAGACATAGCACAGATTTTGTGCGGTTAATAATTTGCAAATAGGCAAATGGCTTAGTATGTTAATGAGCTACAAAAACAATAAATTAAAGTTATTAACAATATGACCATTACTTTAAAGTAATGATAAAAGACATCTATAAATTCATCTCCAAAGAGAGGTTTATTCTTGATATGACAGTTAAACAACTTATCGTTCATGAGCGCATCTGGGCCTGTACAAATGAGGATGGGGTAGCTTAATAAAGCTTTACTGTGACAATCCTAAAGATATTCTATTAATTCTTAAGCGAGTGGTTTACAAACATCACTGTGCCACATCTTAAAGATAATATGGGAACTACACATAAGAGAACTCACAGTGCTGACAACAATGATAGCGTTAGAAGTGGAGTACATGTCCGTCTTTGGACTGAAAGGCTTTATCATATATAAGAGTCCACTTGTATTTATGACAAGGTGGTATTCAAAGAGACAAGTGGTAAGGTTTCCATGGTACGCTTGCTGCCATTATCCAATGCAGAGCCTTAACAATCTAACATTTGTCCTGAGGACGGTGCTACCAATCCACATTCTTAGACAAGTTACATAAAAAAAATTTGGGACTTCCGGAGAAAAAAGTATGATAAAGCAAAATACGAATTCTTGAAAATGCTCGCGAATATGGCTAATACATTAATTTAAGCTTAAATAAAGTAACAATATCATGCATAATGCCATGACAAAATATTAACCCACTCAGCAACATACATATAACCTTAGCAAATTAGGATGTCAAATATTATTTTTCCTATTTAACAAGCCCCAAGTATTCTTAAATGATAGTATACTATAAGCAAGTTAACGCTCAATGGCATGAAAGCAATAAATAATTATTAAAATAGATTAATAATCAGATTTATTTAGAGAACATAAAATGCATTTAAATCAAAAACGTTAACAACAAAAGGTTGATCATATCCCATAATACGACGTTTTTAGCAATCTGCCATTAAGCATATATTTCAAAATATTCAATCGAGCGAACTGCATTCAATAAGAAATTTTACATTTAACTATTTAAATATTCCAAAAATATCGGAATGGTGGCTGAAATGATATAAGTTCGCTAGATTGAAACATTAGCATACTAAAATTAATTCAATAAAATACATATTTAAAATAAGTTTTGCCGCATGAAAATAAGATAACTAGAGCATGAAACTTAAAAAGCTAATAATAGATTTAAAAATACATAATTCTGTGCGTGCTAGTGTTGCATAGAACGAGATTTTTAAACTCTAGAGAGAAAATCATAAATTTAACAATAACAATAACTGAGCTTATAGTCAGTTACCAGGTAAATAAACATTACATTATGAATATAATTAAAATTTAGGAATGAAATGAGGAATATAAAGAGTTCATTCTTCTTCAAAATGGATTACCTTTTAGATATTATGGCGGCCATTTAAAATAACGTATACAAAGTTTAGATGCGAAAGCACGGTCAGCAAGGCACAATACTAACAAAATAATGGTAGGCATCTTCCAATTGTTCTTTCATATTTAAACAGAACAGTTCTCAAGTGGCGATGACATAGCGGCAAGGCAGTACGAGGCAATCTAAGATCAGGAAAGGCGAATTTTTGCTTTATTCAAAATTCATTCTATTTTCACTCTCTAATCGAACACAAGATGATTGACTGACCTGAGCTCATTTTGCGCATGCCAAAAACTCTTACTCCTCCTATACTTGAAATTTTACAAAATTGAAAGACGTAAACAAATACATTCCAGAAAGCATTATTTAAATGTATTTCTTGAAATTGGAAATAGCTTTAAAAATATGATTTTGTTAGTTTGACTTGAAATAGTTAAATAAGAACAACATTTTTAAATTGTAATAATACTTTCTAGAACTTTCTGGCATTGCTTTAACTTTACATTAATCATATTAATTTTCGTATCTGTAATACATATATGCGCATACACGATTATCTAAGAGAAGGGAATTTACAAGCTTAGAAATAAAATATACTAAAGTAAAAATAATAACACAACTGGTTAAACATAACTGTTGTGAATAAACAGGTTGAAAGTTATATGTGTATGTGTGTGCCTAACATTCCTGGATGACCAAATAAACATATATAAACTGGTTCAAACCCTACTTTAAAGGTCTGTAATATCATCAGGCAGTGAAGCTAAATATGTACTACAGATTTGTCACTTCAGTACAAAATTTTAAAAACTTCCTATCTTGCTTATTCATAGTCAAATATGGAAGTTAATTTTAGTAGAGGTGTTCTTCATGTAAAAAATCTATTGCATACATATTTATATATGGTCTAATTTACATAGACAATGGTATATCTACAACTCTAGTTAGAGCAAAACCTCAATGACTTTGAATTTTCTTGTAGATATGCAAAATAAACAATTAATTGTATACAAATTGTTAACATAATTCTAATTATAACTTGGAAACATGCTTAAATTTAGTCTTAATGAAAACAATGTTTATTTGACATATATAAAGATGAAATTATTCCATTTTCAACCCTTTCACATGACTTTTAACAGTTAAATACACGTAGATTGATTTGTTAAATATTATATAAAGTTAATATCAATTTTTAACATCACTTTTATTAAAATTGATACTAATTGACAATTTAAATAATTCTATTTTTTATAATTATATTTAACATTTTAACTTCTCAAAAAGATGACCTCATTAGAGCAACTAATATAATTAACTTGTAGTGTTTTCTGACAAAGCTTAGTATAATCCTGATAATAGCTTTGCTGAAAAGAACACAAAACTCTAATGAAAATGGAAATGTTCCATAACAAACTATTTTAAAAATGCAATTAGTTCTTTTAACTAAAACAAAAAAAATAATCATAAAAAGTTTTGCAATTTTTAATGTCATTGTAAATATATATATATGTGTGTGTGTGTAGTACAAGGGTGTGCATAAGCAAAAATATGCATGCATGTATTAAAAATAAATAAATAAATCCAATAGCTTGTAGATATGGAGAAATCATGACATTTAAATGAATGCTAGAAGTGACAAGGGTTGAACTGTGATATATATCAATCTTCAGCTATTGTGTCCATTACTCTATCACTGCACTAAATCATGCAGAGCTGTACATGTATGCACTTGCACATACAAATACTTAACAAAGCATAAACTTAGCAATTGTAAAATGATCATCTCATTTTCGAGAAAATATAATTAGTCATCAAAAAAATTTAAAGATATATGCAAGCAACTCTTGAATTTAATAAAATAAATGAATAAATGCCAAAAGCCCTTTTTTAATAAGAATATGCATAGTCAATTTTAAAACAAGACATTAGCTGCTTTTTATTTTAGTATGCCTGTATATTGAATTATCAGTTAAACAACTAGTCTTATGATTAAAAAAAAATCATGATTATATTGTATATACAATTAATAATAAGCATAAGTATTTATGATATATTTAATTATAAATTCAAATGATTGCAAAAATGTGTTAGTGGATGACTTATTTTGGAGAATAAATATGTCTGCAATTCTGAATTGTTAGTTTCTATAAATGCCTCATCATTATTATTATTGTTGTTGTTGTTATTATATTCCAGGGTTTTTTGTAGATTTTGTATTCTCCATTGTAAACTAAACTCTGCTAAAATAGAAAAAAAATAGGCAACTCAAAGGAATTTATTTTCATTAATTTTATGAATGCTTATATAACAGGCAATAAGATGTAATGATGACTGTATAGATAGTTCTCAAGTCACAACACAAGACAGAGATTTTATAAGAAAAAGGTGGAACCACCTTCTTCTCTATTTAAATTTCTTTATATATAAGCCAGTCTGAAATGTGCATGTGAGAAGGTTTCAGCCTTTTACTTTAATTACAAACTTCTTGTACTTAATAAATAATATTTACATACATTAATTTTGTGAGTAAATGTATATACAAACTAATTTATATATTATAAATGATTAGAAATCACTTGAAATTTTGTTTGGATAATAGAAAATTTTTAAGTAACCTAATAAGAATTCAGATTAATGATATTTTAACAGTAGTAATAATGGAATAGCCATGAAGAAATGTCAGCTGAAATACTAAAACTAATACTTTATTGTGATGTGTAACAAAAGCTGCACAAATTCTGATTCGCTGGTGATGAAAGGTACTTTGATTTGCCTGTGGAATGTTATTTCTTCCACATAGTAAGAACCTGGATAAATACCTTCATCACTGATTACCACTCAGTACAATAGCAATAATTCAATACACCAATAATGAAATTTTGTCATTTGCTTCTTCTATTTATATTCACTGTATATTATTGCCTATCTTTTTGTTTACAAAATATTTTTTCAATAATTTTTCTAAAACATATTACTCTAATAACAAAAGCAAACTTCTTTAGCAAATGTTATTTATTTAATGTTTATAATTTTTCTGAGTTTGCTCCCAATATTGATAAAGATTTCTATAATGACATAATAAACAATTCTAATATTATAGTACTTTTATTTTTAAACAAAGGCAAAACTCTCCATACAGTAGTGACACCCTGTGCCAACCAGAGTAATCAATGGATGCCAGAAGGCTTGTGCATAAAATCCCTATCTAGTGCCTACTCATCCAATATCCCCAGACTAGTTTCTGGCATCCATTGATTACTCTGGTTGGCACAGTGTGGCACTACTGTATGGAGAGTTTTGCCTTTGTTTACAACAATTATGTGCTAGTATAAGAGAGGGTGTTCATGTGATGTTTAGTTTTATTTTTACTTTTCAGCTACTATTAATAAATAATACTATAACATCTTAGGTTCAAGTTCATTATAAAACAATTATTATAATATGAGAAGATGCCATTTTCATATAAGTTCAATTTCATCTATTTTTTTTAATTAAGAAAAATTTATTATATGATACAAACCAATGGTAATTTAGATTATTGCATCTTATAGATATATGATCAATGAATTCCTCTTCCCTGCCACGCATCTGCACATAGGGTCTATTTTCTTTATGTTTCTTCAGTGTGCGAGGAAGGCATTCGTCAGAAGGGAGTCCAAATTATATTTGATTATGAGAGTCATGATACTTTGCTTCAATGAACCAACAACAAGATTTATATATTAGGTGTTGATTGGTGATGTCTAATTTTCCATCGATTTTGCATTTCTCTCCATTTAGTAATTTATATGCTGTCCAGTATGTATATATTAGTTGTTGGTTGGTGATGTCTAATTTTCCATCGATTGTGCATTTCTCACCATTTAGTAATTTATATGTTGTCCAGTATTTTATTTTATTTGTGATTGGGTTTTCTTTTAGATCAATTACCTTTTGTATATTTGTGTATAGAGACTAAATCCACTTGTTGTTAGCTAGTGGGGGCTAATCTGTAGGGGTAATGTCTTCTTTGGGTGATAAGGTTGGGTATTTGTTTGTTATATTAAATAGTGAGTTATAGTTGTTTTGTAAGATTAGTGTTTTAATAGAGTGGAGCGAAAGGCCATTAAGTCTTCTTGGTGTTTGAAATGTTCGGAGACTGATAGTGGCAATCTTTTATCCCCAAAACAATTTAATACAAAAGGCATTTACTTTTTGAATGAATTTTTTGGATGGGTATATCCCGGTCAGGAAATAGGTAATTTTCAGGAACACCAGCGAGTTGAGCAGTGTGACTTTACCTTGTAATGAGATGTATAGCCCAGTAAGTGAAGTGATTGTCCGTTGTATTGAGCTTAGTAGTGTTTCTTCAATTTGGTGTCTCATCAGTCCATTTGATTTGTAAAAATCAAAACCTAGAAATTTTTGCAGATTTGCCATGAAGTTTGTTTTTATTCTCTTTCCATTTAGCAATTTCCACGTGGCTGATTTGGTCATGTTAAATTTTATTTTATCTTGTAACATTTATTCAATATCCATAGGATAAATACTGATTTTAGCTTTAAAAAAAATTGGTGGAAAAATGCTTTAGTTTTCTATTGGCTTAAAATATATACATATACAAGCCAAACTAGATTTTTTTTAAAAAATCACACTGGCATAAGTTCATAAAAAATTATATCAGAACGATTATATTTCTTATTTATTATTTTTTTTAATATCTATAAACTAACAGAAAAACTCTAGGTAATTGTAAATCTGGAAAAAATCATTTGCTTAAAACTGAATATAACATAATTAGATCTCTATTCCAACTGATATATTCAATAAATAAAACTGCTCTCCAGTATGGTGTAATACAATAGTAATATGAACATAAAGGTTATAATCTTAGGATTATTATTTATAAAAGAATGAATAATGTTTACAATCAATAAATAATGGGTTATTTATTCTAATATAAATCATTTTAAAATAGTCAAAATGAACAAAAATATAAATACACTTCAATGTACTATACAAGTATGAGCATTGAAAAGTAGAATATGAAATGAAATAAATGATTTAGTTGTTCAATCTTAAAATATTTAAAATGTTGAGATACTACTCATTTTTCCACTTTAATGAAATAATATTTAATTTCATGATAACAAGATGATGATGATTATAGCAGCAGTAGTAGCCCTGCCTGATGGCACTTTGTCAATAATAATAAACTAATTTCAGCTCCTATTAATTCACTTTTTGTTATATATATTACCTAAAAGCAATGCCAGAAAAATATCCCAGTAGATACAGTAAATTCTACTCCATCAAGTAAGCTCTCTCTTGGGATAAAATTATATACACCTGGGTCTCTTTTTACACGGATTTATTTAACGCGATTTTGAAGTTACATGATTCACATTTCTCCAGAAGTTGAACTCTGATAATGCGCTATTACTTTAAATAATAAATTTTGCACACTTACGTCATATTGAAAATAATAGCACATTATTGGAATTCGACTTTCATCTTAGTAATTTCAATATCTTCAGTGCTTTATAATAGTAAGATTTTATGCAATAATGAAATTAAAATCATCATTTCCACATTTTATATATACACACATTAAATTTTACAAGATTATAATGTAAATTTGTTCAAACATTGTGCGTGCTAATTTTGCATTTTAAATCACATTCTGTTTTTGCTTTTTAAAAAAGAACGTAATCAATTATTAATCATTTAGTGTCCGCAAGTTTATTTTTAAAAGATGAGTAATAGCAGTGGGCACAGTTAAATTTAACAATTAAAAATTAAAATCTGATTTTTAATTGTAATTAACAATTTAAAAATTACTTAAGGTGACCTGAAATTTAATTAATGTGATGTGAAACGAAATTTGATTTTTAAACGGAATTGAAAATTAAAGACAAAAATAAGAATTTAAATTTTAGTTGTTCCTTTCACTGCAAAAATGATTCGAGAAGGTCTTCAACTTTCTAATCAGTTGGCAAATTATTTTCTTATTAATGACACTATTCACGAATGTGCTCTTAAATTCTAACGAGAGCTAAATGGTTGTATGTCTGGATATCGCGAGCTTCATAAACAATTAATAAAATCATCGTCTCAAAGATTAATTACTAATTACATTGTCACCAGAAAACCATTAACACAACATGAGAGTGAAATTGGCACTAGTTTGATTTTTTACCAGTTTGCAAACGAACCTGTTTATCAGCAAGTAACGATAATAATTAAAACATGTATAAAAAATGTCAATTACTGTACTGTAAATTATGCATAAAAATATATAGTTTTGAATAAAATTAAATATTATAGTTAAAAAAAGTTTGTCTTGTATCAATTTTTTTCAAATTTGAAATTTTTTATTAGTCATATTTTATTTCCTTATTTTTTTTTGCGCGAATTTTAAAGTAATTTTACGTTGGTGCTTTGCTTTTACACGATTTTTGAAAAATCACAGTCCGTATCCTCCCTTTTTCAAGGTAAGTTACGTCTATTTTTGCACGTTTTCGTTTGCGCGTGTTTTCTGAGGAACCTATCTATCGCATAAAACGAGACCCAGGTGTATATAAAGTTTAAAATAAATCAATGTCTTCAAAAAAAAAAAATCAGATTGTTTAAAAAAGCAAATTGTCATGGTTATGGTTGGAAGTGCTAATAAACAATCGTCTGCAGAAGTTAAATCTAACTTGAATTTAAAATTAAATGAAAGTCAATTAAATTCTAGTTTGGCCCCAATTCTTGATAATAATAAAAAATAATGATGAATCTACTACATTAATGTATTCAGCAACAAGCTATAACAAATCTATTAACTTTAATACAAATGAAATAGAAAGCAGAAGTAAAAAAAACTTCTTATGCTACTGTTCTTAAAAATAAATCTATGATTTTAATGCATTTGAAATAATCCAAGAAAATTTAACTGATTTTTTAAATTCAGACTATGCAGAAAATGAGCGAACAATTGCAATAAACAAAATAAATGTTAAGGCATAAGATTTTAATTCTATCATCCCATTAACAGTTTTAAAATCATTTCAAAAATTTATAAATAGAAAAAAGTTTGATTATTGCTGTGACTGATAGATATCTATAATGAAATTCCCTGCAGAAGAATTTTATAGTTTTCTCTTATGGAGAATGCTTCATAAGATTCTAGGCCAGGGTCCCCAACCCTATGCCCGCAGGCACCATGGCACCCACAGACCATTTTACGTGTGCCCGCCGCTATCCGAACACGATAAAAAATTATTTATCTGATACAAATAAATTTAATTTTTAAAATTTCTTATAAATTATTGTATTATATTGTAATCAAATTGTAGGGCATACTATACTTTTACAGCATAAAAATATAAACGTTAATTATATGTTAAAATTTTATTTTTGAAATAAATATTTTTTTGTACATTATGTGTATTATTAACAATATCCAACTATAAATTTACATTGAAAAAATAAATGGTGCCCGCCATCTGGTTGAAAAAAATAAATGGTGCCCGCCACCTGGCCGGTATTGTAGAATGTGCTCTTAAGTGCAAAAAGGTTGGAGACCCCTGTCTAGACCATCCCAATAATAGTTATTTAATCCTAGAGTTCAATAACACTGTACAATAGCATATTTTTCAGAAACATATACAAATTGTTAATAATAAATTTACTTCTTATATTGATATAAATAGACAAATGAATCTGTCAGTAAAGATTAAAAACTATCATATCAATTTTTCAGAACAAGAACTCCAAAATACCTTAAGTAAATATGAAAACATTTCAAATTGTTAAGTATCTACTAGAGTCTACAATTGCAGACTTAACTAGTACTGCAGTTTCAGCATCAAGTTAAATAAAGGTCTTCAACCAAACAATATACCAACCCTTCATTCAAAGACCACCATTGATAATCACATTTAGCTGCATATCCCCTCAATGCTTTTATTACAAATCCAGGGAGCATCTCATCAAGGATTGCCTGACAGATTCTGCAGCAATTATGGTAGAAGTCTAACCATAATGCAGAATAATAGTAACAATAAACAAGTGGAAAATGTTACAGACATTCAAACAAATACGGAATTAACTCAGCTAACTAATTCAATAGCTATTCAAAATGAATTCTACTCTCAAGGACCTACCAGAATGGAAGAATCAAATTGAAAATAGAATCCCTGACTCCAAAAAGGACAGTAGTAGTAATTCCTTGGGTGAATCAGAAATGGAATGCAGTGCAAATGAACAAAACAACAATAACATCTCAGACAAAAACAGCAGTCAAAACAATAAATAAAAAGAAAAATCAACCAAAAATAAAAAAAGGCAAATTATCTACAAACCCATAAAATCAAGAACAAAAACTAATATCAAAAGGAGAATCCTATTCATATTTTAAAAAGAAACCATCTACAGATATATCACTCCCCACATTTTAAAAAAATGAAATATAATTATTCTCCATCTGAAATTAATAAGTTAGACACTTCAAATTCTGAATATTGAACTAGACAAAGTGTTGACCATAATGTACTACTTTCTCAACAGTAACTTGTTTTCTTATCAGGAGTTGATATCCACAGAAGAAAAAAAGAAAAAAGTAAATAGTAACACTAAAGAAAATAACTTAAAACTGGGAAAAAATATAAAACTGACATCAGAAAAATCAAACAACAAATCAGAAGAACTCTAATAAAACCAAAAAAACTTGATAGGGAGTGCACCATACCCAAAGATATGGATGCTATTGATAAGAATAATTCACGAACTTGATAGAAGTTGAACTATCAATTCAATTATTGATTATTAATTACCTGAAACTACTTTTTAAAAAACAAATCCCAAGACTCCGGTGTAATAAAACTATGCAAAGAAGTATATTATCAAGCCCTGTTCTTTTAATCAATTATTTAAGAAAAACCTTCAAAGATCAATGGGCTATCTATGCAGTGCATTCCTGTCTTCATTCTTCAAAGGGCAATAAATGAAAATCAACAGGATCCTTAACATTTTTCCTTACACTCATACCTGTCACTCTTACAGATACTTCATCACCAACAAATAGTAAATTCCTATGCCTCATACCAAAATAATTTATACAATATTTAAACAAAAAATTCACTACTGGAATTCCTATAACCTACTAAACCAAAATCAAGATGCTACTTGTATTAAAAAAAAAAAGACCTCTCTAAATTTCTCAAAAGTACATTATCAAAAATGTAAGCATTGATATCTTGAACCAAAATATCTAGATTTTCTTATTAAAATAAATCTGAATGCTCTTGCCACCAACAGCTTTTTAATCCAGAAGACTGGTGAATGCAAACATAGATGTTCTTTTGCCAATTAACCCCATTGAACATTTTATTTACAGTTGTTCTGCATTATAAACATATCTCAGTCTCATTTGTTCAAATTACATATTCTCCTCTTTCTATATTTATCAATGGCATAAACAGAAGGCTTTTCCCAATATTAGAATATCCACCTTCCATGTTTTTCACACTATGTTTTTTGAGAAGCCATTGTGTCCTTAATCCTACATCTCATAAACCAGTGGTCTTCAACCACCGGGCCGTGGACCGGTACCAGGCCGCAGAACTTTTCTGGAGGTCCGTGCGCTAGACTGGGAAGAAAGTTTATAATAATAAAATATAGTAATAATATTTTAAACTTTTAATTAATATAAACAATTTTTATTTCATCGCATTTTTACCCGATTAAAAAAAAAGAAACAGAACAAAAACAAAATCTAATCAATCATATATAAATTAATTTGTTTTTCTATTTATCCCAGACGTTTATGGGGGGGGGGGGGGATAGAAAAAAGTTTTTTATTATACAAACCCCCAGTTGTATTTTGATAGCCAATCACAGCCGCTTGTCAGCATTGTTAAAATACATAATAAAATGTGACGTGAGTTTTTTTGATCTCTTAAATTTTTTCTACTCTCTCTTTTAATATTTCTTTTTTTTTTTTTTTCATATGTCATAGCATCGGCCGGGACGCAAACCCGCAACCCGGGCAACTGCCTGCAAGTGCAAGGCAGTCGCTCTGACCTCTCGACCACCAATGCATTTCATTTTTAGTGTTTTTTTTTTTGGCTGTACGATTTTTTTGGGGGGGGGTTTAACTTTATTTTTGAAATCAATTTTTATTACCTTTTGTTAAAAATAAAAACCAAAATAAGTTCTGTCTCTAACTTTTACAAAATATATACACCCTCACCACCTCAAAATAAATTAAGATCAAAACTTTTGACTTTTTCAAGTTTCGTTTTCTTTTTTTTGTTGTTGTTTAAAAATACGCCCACTTTTTTTTGGCCTATAAGGCAATATTTTTTTGGGCTTTATTTGTATATCGCTAAAATACTAAAACTTTATTTATAAAACCAATTTCTGTTACCTTTTTTTAAAAATAGAAACAAACAAAAAATAACTTTGGGGTCTATCTTTTGTCTCAGTGAGGACAAAGTATTTTTCAACCCCCCCCCCCCCCCCCAAATAAAAATAAAATAAGATCAAAACTTTTGACTTTTTCAACATTCAGGTAAATAACATTTTATTCTTGCATGTTTTAACAATGAAATAATAAATATAAAATGCAAGCACATTAATGATAACGATTGTTATTGTACTTGTTTTCTGTAGCAGTATGACTGCGCAACTCGAGAAAGAGTGTTCAACATGTGAAGGTAAGCAACACCATTACAATACACAATAACTAGTATGCTGTTTTGGTCAGTTATAACAATTATGCTTATCTAAGGCTAAGCAGGTTACATCTTTAAAAAAATTTATCTGTAAACTTCTGCTGGTCCGTGAAATCTTATTGTTATTTTTGCCAGTCCGCAGGTGTGAAAAGGTTGAAGACCACTGTCATAAACTACTGTCTCTCTTCTATAACAAATTGAGAAAAATTAAAATCAGAGATCAAACTTTAACACCTGCGGGCATATTTGCAACTTTGAGATCAGTCACATTGCCAGCAACAATGTAGTGTCTAGACAACTATTAAAATTCTTGCTCAAGATATGGCATGTGCTTTATCTTTATTGAATTATTATCTGTAATCAAAAATTGTCTGGTTGATATTACTTATAATAGTAATTCAATTTAATTAATTTAAATCAATAATCTTCATTTAAAAGTAGTGGTGGCGGTGGCAGAAATAATAGTAGTAGTAGAAAGTATTATTGATACTCTGTGGATAAAACTTACTTCAAGTTAACTAAAGTCTTTGAAGTAAAAATAAAAGATCTAAATTTTTTATTTAAAATCGTAACTAACAGAATAATCAGTTAATATTTTGATACAAATATTTCATTTAATTATAAACAAAATTAAATTAGGATTTCAACATATTTTTACATTAAACTTGTTATTAAGATACTCTTAATTTTTTCCCATTGTTTCCTTTCGATTGTGTGGATTATCTGCCAGTTACAACAAAAATTTCTGCAAGCTAATCATTTCAATCTGAATGATAAAACTATATTAACCTATTAGAAGAAA
The DNA here is from genome assembly GCA_028023455.1 of Epiperipatus broadwayi. Lineage (NCBI taxonomy): Eukaryota > Metazoa > Onychophora > Udeonychophora > Euonychophora > Peripatidae > Epiperipatus > Epiperipatus broadwayi. Next base: position 11,791,339 of record JAQFVV010006201.1, read on the forward strand.
GTATGATCTTTAGTTTATTATAATAATGTTATTTTCTTTTATATTGCTTTGCTTTTCGTTTTTTTTTTTTTTCTAATTTTAATCATACTATTTATATATTTATTTTGTTTTCTTCTTAATTTTAATTATATTATTTATGCAATTACTGTGCAATCTATAGTTACCTATACTACTGTGAAATTGTACATGAAATAATTGGAATAATAATAATACACCTTTAATAATGACAATTGATTCACCAAAATTCATTGTAAAGCAAGATCATATAAAAAGCAAAGGATTATAATGGTTTTCTATGGGGGGGGGGGATTAGCTTATTCTTGCAGTAAATATTATCTCATAAATTGTTAATATTGTATTACCAAACAACTTAACTGGTATATATAGTAGTTTAAAAAAGCATAACGTATGATATATGCATGTGTAAACTATACTATATGTGTCTTATGCAAGATATTTGTAGCTGTTAACTTCTTCTAACTCATCATAATCAATCTTTATTTTCATATTTTGAGAAAATCCATTGAACATTACTTTAGTCTTTTTAACATTTATCTTTAGTCCTACTTTCATCTGATAACACATGCAACATTTCCTGCAGCTCTAAAGCATTATTTGCAAAAACAACTACATTATCTGCAAAATCTAAATGACTTAAATAATCTCCATTTACTTTTACTCCTTTGGCTTCCCATTTTAATTCACTTTTGGAGATATGGAGTCACCTTGTCTTACACCTTTCTCAATGTTGATTTTTCCAGTATCATTATGTAATCTAATTGTTGCTGTTGCATTTTTATAAATATTTAAAATATGACAGTACACTGGATCTATACCTTGATGATTCAATGCTTTAATCACTGAAGAAGTGTTAAAAAAATCAAATGCTGTTTCATAATCTACAAATCCAAAGCATAATGGCAACTCATATTCATTTGTCCTTTCTATAACTTCTCTCAATACCTGGATATGATCTACTATACTAAACCCACTTTTAAATCCAGCTTGTTCTCTTGGTTGGTGGAAATCCAATGTTCTCTGTAGACGAGTTGTAATTATCTTAGTAAAAATTTTATATAAAACTGATAAAAGGCTGACAAGTCTGTAATTTCTAATGTCTTCTTTATCACCTTTTTTAAATATTAATATTAATACTGCATTCTTCCAATCATCTGGTACATCTTTATCATTTAGACATTTGGTATATAACTTTGCTAAAAAAAATTATATTTCTTCACCTGCTTCTTTTAATACAGAGGTGGCCAACTTTTGTGTTCATAAGATCTACTTTTTATTTTAAAAATGTATTGCAATTGATTTGTTGTCATAGGCATAATCTAAGTGGAGGGAAATGTGAAATACATACTATTTTATATATCTGCCTATGTAAAAAATTATTTAACGGACCAGAAAACTCATGTCTGGTAAAATTAAAGCAACATGAGTAATTATTAACAATATTTATTAATTCAAATTAGCTCCATTAAGTCAAGATTAAAAATATTATTTTTCAAAAATGATACAACTTAATGGGTTTCACCAATCTAGAATTGAAAAAAAAATTAGAACAAAAACAAAAATAACAAAAAAAAATTGAAAATCTTGACTTAATTTCTTTCACTCATAACCCGATGGCTCTTGCCAAATTGGCCTTGCGACCACCCAAAATTGGCTTCACAATCAACCAGTGGCCACCCCCATTTTAATGTATCAATTATAATTCCATCATTACCTGGAGCCTTTCCTTTCTTCATAAATTTAATTGCATGTCTCACTTCTTCATTTAAAATTCTGGGCAATTCGGAAAATATAATAAATATAGGAGGTACTTGTTCTTTATTACTATATAATTCTTGATAGAAGACTTCTCTCCATTTCATGATGTCATCTGTCTTTTTAGTAATAATTCCATCGTTTTTTTCTTATTGAAGATATAAATTTCCTACCAATACCAAAATGTTGTTTTACACTCTTGAGACTTTTATTCTCTACATTTATGATACATAGACATATATGCTTTGTATTTGTTAATAAATAACTGGAGATTAATAGGTGATCATATGTGTAAATATGAAATTAAGGTTAATTGATGATTTTTTGTACACCTGAGTCTTGTTTTATGCGGATTATTTTAATGCAATTTTGAAGTTATGCAATTCATGTTTCTTCTTAATATTTTTCATATTTCACTATATTTATTAGATATCAAGAAATTTAAATTATTAATAACTTATTTTGTCTTGAAATACTTTTTTTTTTTTTGCAAAAATATAAGGTTATATTAGCAGCTAACATGAATATGGCCTGATGCTGTATTTAAAATCTTAGCTTCTATATAAATAACTTACTTATATTAATGAGTAAATAATAATAATAGATTTATACTTACGTATAAATATCCAAAAATTTTAAAATTTTAAAACATATGTTGTTAGATATAACAGAAATAAATAATCTTTTAGATTTTTAAAATAAATACGAAGATTTTATTGATTTTGTAAACTGAAAATAATCTTTCTAATGATAATGTATAATCTTTTTGTTTTGATTGCGATCTCATTTTTTTTTAATATAGAAACAAAATGTGAACATTTAAAATTTACTTCAGTAGTTAAAATCAGTTAATCATAGATTTTAGGTTGATGTGTGAGACAAAGACAAATGTCAGAAAATGCTGAAATCTGAGTTTCTTCCAATGAACAACCTCTTAAATTCCAACATGAGCTAAATAGTTATATGTCTGGATATCGCGAGCTTTATAAACAATTAATAAAATCATCTCAACGTTTAATCACTGATTACATTGTCGACAGAAAAACATTAATATAGGAAAAGCCTGAAAGTGGTGCTAGTTGTACTTGCTCTTGTGACGAATCTGATTTCTTACCAGCTCACAAATGAACACATGTTGTCAAATAGTGGTAATGATTAAAATATGTATGGAAAAAATGTAAAATTAAATACTGTAGTTAATAAAAAAAGTTTGTCTTGTATTAATTTTTTTCAAATATTTGAAATTTTTTATTAATCATACTTTATTTCCTTATTTTTTTAATGCAAAGTTTAAAGTAATTTTCCTTGTTGCTTTGCTTTTATGCGATTTCTGAAAATTACAGAACCTATCCCCCATTTTTCAAGGTAAGTTAAGTCTATTTTTTTGTGATTTTTTTTAATGTGGGTTTTCTGGGAACCTATTTACCGCATAAAAGGAGACCCAGGTGTACATTCAATTAGATCATATGTATATTTAGTGATTATTTATAAATTATGATATAATTGATACTTATTTATTAATATATTTTTTATTTAATTTAAACCAAATAAACTTGCCTAATTATTGTTCAATTGTGCAAACGAATTCATTGATTAATAACATTTTGCGTGAAAAAAGATAAACTGTCCATATCATACAAATTTATTTGAAATAACTATATTACATAATCTAGAAATCAAATCCCATGATTAGCAAGCATAATTATATTTTATATTGAATTCTATAGTTATTATTCAACTAGATATTATGATAATCATAATCAAATATTTGCATTTTATCTAAATTATCATAAGTACTATATTGAATTCATGGATGGCCATTAATATCTTAATCTTATTCAATTATAAAGCTGATACTAGTATATTTTGTTGTTATAAGTCAGAATGATTTGGTTTAATTATATTTAAATTTAGTTGGGGTGGATCATAAGTCCAATTAACTATTAAATTTTAATATCCATATTTGATTATAATAAATGCTACTAATTGTTTATATGTTTTGATTGTTATAATATATAATTTTAATAATTTAATTACAGGATATTTAAAATAAACTGTTATGATTAGTTACTTGTACTTAAGTAAAAATCCAGTAGAAATTTACTGTTTCTTTTATATACTGATGTGATTAAATATTACAGATTCAAAATTATCTTATAGGTTTATTGATATTATATCATTATTAAGTATTTTATTTTGATATAAATATATTATAAATTTATTTCAATTATTCATGAATTATTTTATATAGATATAAACATCTTTACATTTTAGTATAAATGTATATTATTATAAATAATGTTTGATTCTTTGGGTATATTAAAATTCAATTGGTGAATGATTTTTTATTTTCATTTGATTATAAGTGAAATTTATCTTAAGCATATATAGTTGTTTTGGGACCATGATATTTGACTTAATTATTTTATTTTAATCTATCTTAAGTAAGGATTATATTTAAAGTATCTGAGATGATAATTTTCTGTTTTCTATTTATTCTAAAAATGATGTTTGAATTCATGATACTATAATAAAGATTACCATCACTGTTTTGTTTTGGTGTAGTTAACAGTTGGATGTGATTAGATAAAAGATTATTTTAAGTGCTGAATACAATTAATATTATTTTTCTTTTATTTATATTTTTATTCAGTTACAAATGATATTCAATTTCAGAGATCATTTTCATTCTATTGCATAGGGTGACACCAATGACTGAGTTATATTATATTCAGGTTATATTAGAATTATTATTTCCCATTGCATATTTTCGATCTATTACAAATGCTATCTAAATGATCAGGGCTACAATCAATGATAGCATATACACATATTTATTCTGTTATAAATAGTGCTGCAATTTGCAGGGCATAATTAAACAGAATCATCCTATCATAGTTTTATCATATTCGATTTATTACAAATAGCTCCAAAATCTTTGGTGCATTAAAAGTAAGAGTATATCCACATTTTTATCCTGTTACAAATGGTGCTCTGACTTTAAGGGCAATAATAAGGATTATTTCATCATTTTTCAAACCTATAAGGCAACTTTTTATTCTGTTACTTTTTATTCTGTTACATGGGCAATTTAAAAGTATTGCATTAAGTAATGTTATAGATGACTATTTATTAGTCTGCATTATAGTGACATGTTTATTCATGTTTAAAGAGGTTTATTTAAACTTTATTGTAACAATATTTCATACTCTGTAGTCAAGTTGCAATCTTTAAGTGTCCATATATATTCAATGGACCATTAGTAAGACTAGATTTCCATTCTTGCTATTAAAAAGATGAGAAGGTTGCCTTGACAGCAGTGAGAAATATTGATTACTATATATACTGTGAATGTTTAGGTGGTGACTGGTTGGAACTTTTATATATATATATTGAGATGCTTGAAAGTGTCTCAAATTATACATATAAAAGGTTGTGAATAACAGTCGGCCAATAAAGTTACAATTTGTAATCAAGTTATATTTTAACTTGTATTTTTAAAATGCAGTCGGATATATAAAATGCACACATATACGAAGTATATATATATTTAAACAAAAATTGATGTTATAATTTTTGAAAACAATTTTATAAAAAAAAAAAATGAGTAGTTCTTATTTTTATACAAGATTATTTTTGTCTTATCAGACAATGCCTGACGATTTTGTTTTTAATTACACTAATTTTCAGCCTGGAATGTGCTTACAGTGGTATTATTAAAATAAAAATTCTAAAAGGTAATTAGTAATAAATGAATTAGTGTTTGAATGCTGGCTTACTTATAGTTGATTTTTAATTAATACCTATATCTGGAAGTTTCTGAGAAATGAATGATGGGACTAAAATATATAAAAGCGCCAAAATTTAACTGTTTATTATTCATATGTTCTTTATAATTAGGCCTTGTCAGACTTCAATTGCTCTCCAATATTGATCTTTTCCAAATCTTCCCGCCTGTTTCAAGTACACTGATCTCAAGTAACCATCAGCAATGATTTCCAACATCCACTAAGTGAAACACAACTAGCTAAAAGAAAACTATCACTATCAAATGGATAGATCAATCCTTTCAGTCATTGTTCTGATAATAATGAACAATTGAGGCATTTACATCATGGAGGACTCCTTTCCACAGGCATAACTATATTCCAGCATGACATAAGCAATCTTCTCATTTCGGCCGATCAACAACAACCACTGATACTTCCTTCTAAGTTCACCTCAAATCAAAGTCATAAACTCCAGGATTAAAGAAGCAAACATACATAAGAAACATTAACCCCCCCCCCAAAAAAAAAGAGCTATATATTGATTTCAGATGACTCGAAAAAGAATAGTGACATATTGTTGGGAATAACTAGATGGGATTGGAAGTAAAATCTGTGAATGAGAGAACAAACAAGTATTATTGACATCATTGAAAGAATTAAAAGACTCAAATGCAACTGGGTTGGACCTATTTCTTAACGAAATGATAATAGATGGATAACTAAAATCTTAAACTGGATCCCAAAAAAAATTTTTAAAAACCTACAAAATTACCACACATATGAAATGCATGGTTGAAATAAGGTAATTTGTTAGTAGCTATGAATAAGACAAACTAGATTAAACTTGAAGAGATCTTCATTCTGGAATGGATCGATAACAGATAAAACTGATTATAATAATGAAAATATATAATTGTACAGTCAGTAAATATTTCAAGCTGCTATGTCTTTAAAAATCATATAATGTATATACCTTTTGTATATAAAACTAGATGAAATATTTATTTTAAATCTCACTACTATTAATAGTTCCAAGCCAGTGCTATGATATAGCCCAAATAAAATGAAAATCATAGATTTCCTGCATACAAATTTTAAATAATATGCATATGTGATCAATTACTCTGTTATTTATTGAATACATTGTTTTGTTTGGTTTTGTTCTATCATTGTTACTGAATATAAGAGATTAATTATTAATTAGCAAGCCATAAAGATTCAAGTGACTGAATATTTATAGATACATCACAGGGATAAAAGCACTATTATTGTATAAAAATTTGATTTTAGCTTCAGACATAAGAATAATATATTAGAGCATATACACATAACATAAAAAATGGATCTGTTTGAATGTTTAATTTTGAAAAATAGAAGGTCTTCTGACCAAAAAAAAAGTAATTACAACTTTAAACTAAAATTTACAAAGCTGTAAACTTATTTTTAATTACTATCTAGATCAGGGGTCCCCAACTCTATGCCCGTGGGCACCTGCAGACCATTTTACGTGTGCCCACTGTTATCCGAACACGATAAAAAATTATTTATCTTATATAAATAAATTTTTAAAATTTCTTATAAATTATTGTATTATATTGTAATCAAATGTTAAAATTTTATTTTTTAAATAAATATTTTTTTGTACATTATGTGTATTATTAACAATATCCAACTATAAATTTACATTGAAAAAATAAATGGTGCCCGCGACCTGGACAGTATTACAGAAGGTGCTGTTAAGTGCAAAAAGGTTGGGCACAGCTGATCTAGATGAATAACAACGGTTATCTCACAGAATAATAAACTTACCTAAATAGGATATAATGGTGATATGAATTATCTAGTTGAAGAAAAACATATCAATGTAATAATTGTCATAATGTTTAGAATGATAAAAGCAATTCTATTTCTAATACTAAAAAACATAATTACGATTTCCTGTGCAGTTTAAAACAATGTTAGTAAAGTGGTACCACAATTAAAGGTTTGAGAATCAATTCTCAGATGAATAATATAAATAAAAAAAGTTCAGGAATGGCACTACATATAACATTATTAAGATGCTACAAAAAATACTTTTTGCTATAAGATACTAGTATAAAAATATAGATTTTATCGGTCAAAATAGTTCTCAGATAATATTTAAATAGAATCATAATATTTTCTCAATGCTGCCATATCTAAATGTTTTATGCAAATGGAACATTTTCACATCTGCAATATCCAACATTATCTAGAAGTTGTTGTGTTGTTTTTTTTATTGTAGAAATTGAATTCCTTCATTAGGAAATAATCAGTACAATGTTTATAAGTGTGTGCTAAATTTTGAATGAGAATAAATGTAAGATCTATGAACTATGATGAATCATTTACCAATTATCTATTTATTATGCCTCAAAATTGAAGATGAAAAAAACATCAGGAAATATAAAACCAGAAAACTGCTATTATAAGTCATGCAGAAAATTTTATTCAAATGTGTACAAATATGTATATCATTATGAATATAAAATGCTAAGATTTTAAAATGCTTTGGAAGATCACACTCTGACTATTCCAATGCTATCTATTGTATGCTTGAGTCATCAATAGATATTAAATGGTAATATCTATTAAATCCATATCCATTTCTATCCTATCCATACAGAAAGCCTAGTTTAACTTGTTTGATAATATGGGTATATAAATTTAGTAAGCACTACTAACTAACAAAAAATTATTACTCAAGTATATACCAGATAATAGCACTGGAAAAAAATATACAAAACTTGCTCCAGAATAAATTTTATTTGATAGATAAGTGATAATCAGACTAAACTGTTTAGCTGTTACATCAATCTTTATTAAATAAGCATTTATTTTTATAGCGCTATGTTTTATAAATTGTAGATCAACCTTCTCAAGCCATTGTGCATGCGCTTTTTATGAGTGTTAATAATAAGTGAATACTTTTATTCCCAACACAAGATATAGTATTTATGAAAGAATAAAATGAATTAGATTTGCCCATAAATATGCATTTGGGTTGGAAAGAATAAGTGATTCATGTTATTCTTTCATAAATACTATATATTGTGTTGGGAATGAAAGTATTCATTTATTATTAACACTCGTAAAAAGCGCATGCACAATGGCTTGAGAAAGCTGATCTTTAATGTACACCTGGGTCTCGTTTTACGCGATAGATAGGTTCCTCAGAAAACACGCACAAACGAAATCGCGCAAAAATAGACGTAACTTACATTGAAAAAGGGCGGATGTGGTCTGTGATTTTTCAAAATTTGTATAAAAGCAAAGCACCAACATAAAATTACTTTAAAATTTGCGCAAAAAAAAAAAAATAAGGAAATAAAATATGATTAATAAAAAATTTCAAATTTGAAAAAAATTGATACAAGACAAACTTTTTTTAACTATAATATTTAATTTTATTCAAAATAATATATTTTTATGCATAATTTACAGTACAGTAATTTACATTTTTTTTATATACGTTTTAATTATTATAGCTATTTGCCGAAAAACACGTTCGTTTGCAAACAACTAGTGCCAACTTCACACTCATGTTGTGTCAACGGTTTTCTGGTGACAATGTAATTAGTAATTAATCTTTGAGATGATGATTTTATTAATTGTTTATGAAACTAACAACTAAAAATTAAATTCTTATTTTTGTCTTTAATTTTCAAATCAGATTTTAATTTTTAATTGTCAAATTTAATTGTGCCCACTGCTATTACTGACCTTTTAAAAATAAACTTGTGGACACTAAATGATTAATAATTGATTACGTTCTTTTTTAAAAAGCAAAAACAGAATGTGATTTAAAATGCAAAATTAACACGCACAATGTTTGAACAAATTTACATTATAATCTTGTAAAATTTAATGTGTGTATACATAAAATGTGGAAATCATGATTTTAATTTCATTATTGCATAAAATCTTACTATTATAAAGCACTGAAAATATTGAAATTACTAAGATGAAAGTCGAATTCCAATAATGTGCTATTACTTTCAATATAACGTAAGTGTGCGAAATTTATTATTTAAAGTAATAGCGCATTATCAGAGTTCGACTTCTGGTGAAACATGAATCGCGTAACTTCGAAATCGTGTTAAATAAGTCCACATAAAAAAAGACCTAGGTGTATTATCAATCTTTATTGTGTTGGTTGTTTTTATTATTTCAGAATATTATATCAAAATAATCTCCAGAAAATAAACAGAAAGCAACTATGAATTCTTCAGAAATTCATATGAAACTTGCCTATTTATGCATTTGATAATTTAAAAATTTTTAATAAAAAAAAAAACAAAAAAAAGAAACAATTTGGTAGACAAATTGATTGTTGATGTGAACATATATGAAAAACTATTATTTTCTTGACTTACAGAGAACAATAACCATGCATATCATATTCAAAAAAATCCTTTATAGGCAGACTGAAATATAGAAATTTTGTTAAAAATTCTGTAATTACAAAAATAATAACTTAAATATAACCAATTTAATGTGAAGGGAAAAAAAGATAATAATGACTAATAATTTACTCATGAATTTGATGATTTAATCTTTAAAAGCTATATGTCTTTTTTGGTGTCACCCTTATAGGACTCATTCTTTTATTGTTGGAAAAACTAAGAAGATAATATGGGTATTTCAATAAAATCTATGTAGAATATAAAAAAACTATTCTTAAGCTACCAAGTAGCTCGAGAAATGATTGAGATTTACAGCTATATGTAAATATCCTCGTTGAGGAAAAAGTTAACTATTTTTTTAGGACTCTATCAAAGTCATGTTAGGTTATATTTACTACACTAGTATCTTCTTTGTAATAATGTTAACAAATTGTATTAAACAAATAAGATAAAAAGATGTGAATTTAATAATAACAGTAATAATAAACAATTGAAGTTCATGGAATCATTATCAATGTTTCTACAAATTTTCCACTATTTATCCAAAACCAATCGTATGAGCCTTGTATTGTAATAGTTTACAATTCAAATCTTGATTATTATATAATATCTTACATCTTAGTTAATGAATGAGCAAATAAAATAGAGGATGCTTAAATGCTCATATAGATATTCTTTAATAAGAATAATAATACAATGATGATAATGATAATACTACTACTACTAATAATAATAATAAAGGCATCTTATTAATATTTGCCTAAAGGTGTCATGATGATATATTATTTCCATTATCTACTATTAAATGTTTAATGTATAAAAAATTGTAAACTTTTCAAATACAAACAACTTGTTAATAATAACACACAAATACATAAACAGGTTAGTAATTAATTACACAACATTTCGAGTAGTATTATTCTCCACTCTTCTTCAGGTGTAAGTTTGACTCCTATGCTAGTATTTTCATTGGTCAGACCAGAAATACCTGAAAAAGAGTGGAGAATAATACTACTTGAAACATTGTGTAATTCCTAATCTGTATTGTCTATTTGTCTGATATTACTAACAAGTTGTTTGTATTTAAAAAGTTAAATAAAATTTAATTTTTTTTTTATACATTCAACATTTAATCATAGATAATGGAAATAGTCCAACACATTATTACATCTTATTAATATTGTTGCAATAAGCCCAACAGAGCATAAAAGCTTTCTTTAAATCCTAATATCAGAATATAAATACTGACAAAATATGCATAAATACTATTGAATAAAAAAAATTTTCAATATCAACAGCACTAGGAAGCCAAGAATAGAAAACACAAAACATTTTTGACAAATTATATACTCAACAAACTCCCCCCCCCCCCCAAAAAAAAAATAAACAGCATTCAATTCCCACTCTTTGAAAAAAAAGTTTCACTAAAAGCAATTATGTCAATCTTAAATCTTGATAGCTATTTGCTACTACAGATATTATCCCCCAATAATAACTTGAAACAAAGTTAAAAATTACATGTATCTGCATTCAGAAAAAAAATTGCACTTACCACCAATACCTTCTATTTTACCATTATTATTATTGATATTATTTCTACCACTTGCAAGAACAAAAGACATGGCAACTTAGCTAAACACTATATCATTAGCCATCATTTCTAGACTCTTCCACATTTATATGGGGTAACAGAATTCCTGAATGGGACTGACCAAGCATAGAACCATCTGCTAAGTAAAATTTCTGTTCAAAATATCATTCCAAAAGTGGCTCACTGTTGATTATATTTGTCTCTTGTTAAGATCACAGTTTAAATTTTAAAACCTGCTAAACTAATCCCTATTATTGTTTCCCCAAAGAGAAGAACTTTGCATATTTTACACTTTTACACATACAAGTATTAAAAGAAAAATATTGCAGTTTCAAATGGCAGTGTTTTTAATTAAAAAATAAAATGTTAGTTGTAGAACACATGAATTTCAGGAACACAATGCAGAAAAAATGATTGATAGCATATGAAGTTCATTGTGACCGACTCCTAAACCCAAGACACAAAATAGAAAGGTTAAAAAAAAGATAGAGAGCACTATCAATTATAAGGAAGGGGATATTCATACATGAATAGTGCTTATTCATTACTTACAATTGAATTTTTTTATTTGAAAGTCTTTCCACTATAAATCAAATGTATATTGTTGGTGGTTTGAGTATATATATATGTATATTGTAAGAAATAAAAATATACATATAAAAAATTGTAATTTTCTCTGGAAAAAATTCACTCTGGGAATATATCCAATATGTTTAATTTTAAATAGTGAGTATTTTTAACATTTTAAATAAAAAATAAACATTTTAAGAATTAAATAAATAATAAAGATTCTTGCCATTTGTTTATATAGTATACACAACATAATGAATTGAATTTTATTTTAATCACAGGATCATTTAAAATCTATGTGCTACTACATTTGTGATATAATTATAATTCACAATTTAAAAAATTACAATATTCTATATACATAAATATTAATTTCATATGCTTTTTGGTATATATTTCTGGCTTTCTGCCAAAAAGATCAAAGATGTTTAAGATTTTTAAAATTTGACCCAATATAAGTGATGTCTTTTGTTATATACTATCCAATTGCTAAAAAATACCAAGAGCTTAAAATATTTAAGCTTTTTTTTTTTAAGTGATATAACAATATAAGTTTAAGCTGGAAAGACTTTTAATTTAAATAATAGAAATATTTTGAAGTTTGCTTATCATTTTAATTATTAAGTCAAAAAAAAACTATTTAAATATATATTTTTATTTTTTGCATATACTGGTATGAGTATTGTATTAGATTTAAAAGCTAGAGATTTTACAGATTTGCTTTATATGCCACCTAGTGAAAATGACAATATTGGCACTGTAATCATTTTCTAAATAAAAATGAACACAGAATAGCTTTACAATGTAAAAATAATTGAATAGTTAGTTCCATGAGAAGTCAGGAAATAATAGAACACTTGGAACTTTAATCCTGGACCTTTAATTTTTTGAGTCCACCATCCACCACAGTAATAAAAGATACAGACATTATATATTAGTGATGGTAAATTGAAGAATTGAAGTTAGACAATGCATGATTTGAAAATAACAAGAAAAGAATTTATACATAGAATACTAGATATTATAGTAACTGATTTCAATTAGATATATATCATTATATCACATCTGCACATCCTGGAGTAGCCACAGATTCAATCCACAATATAATAGAGTTTATTCAAAAAGTTTAAGAATATAAAAAGAGTGAATCAATAAAGCAAATAGGGGATCTATAAATTAATAGTATAATCATAATGCAAATTCAAGTGAGAAATGGGTAACATTGAATTAATAATAAGATGATTAATAAATATAGAAGATCAAAAATATGTATTATGTAAATATATATATATATAGAATAACAAAACAGTGAAATAAAATTGGCAACATATAAAAGTAGACAAATATATTTGGTACAATAATATTAGAATAGAAAAATTATAAAATAAAAGCAGACTTGATTTCATTTTTAATATTTTTTTTTTCTTCAGCAGAAAAATGAGATTCACTGGAATGTAATAACAACTAAATCAAATTCATAAATAAAGAGAACAGATGTAATGAATATGGAATACATATATATGTATGTGTGTCGTTGGTACAATAGAAAAGCTTTCATTTATCTTAATAAAATAATATCTGATATATAAAGACGAAATAGTCAAGGGGCAAGCAGATTGGTAAAAATTCAATAAATTATTAAAAGAATGAAGAGGTGAAAGTATAAAATAATATTAATTATATCCAAGGAAATTTATGAACTAAAAAGTGGCCATTTTCCTTTCAACAATTATGATTCCTTAATATATCCTACAGAAATCAAAGATTTTAGTTCATTAAGTTTAATCTCCCATGTACCTACTGCATTATTAAGAGTAATGACCAGGTGTATAAACAGAAGAACAATTAGAATATAAAAAGAAACAAGATAAGCAATAGTAGTGATTAGAACTACTGTTAAAAATACATAAAAACAGAAAGAGAAATTTTGTTTCATTGCTAGTGAATTATTGTGAAGCAGAATATTATAAAATAAAAAGATATATGACTTAGAAATCAGGCAACAAAAAACCATTTTGCAAAATAGATATATATGGGAAGGGTATAAAACAAAGGTGTTATCTTTTTTTTATATTTTTTTAATATTTTCAATGAAAAAGTTTTAAAAAAGAGGGGGGATAAGTAGAAAAAGCAATGTATTTTTTCCTGAAATTCAATATTCTGTATCTAAAGCAATCACATTAAACGATGATAAAAGATTAATAATGTTCCATGGGCAGAAATTTAATAGTTTAATGATGCTAAATATTAAGGAAATTGGGGCAAAGATTTTAAGAATATAAGAACTTCATTGACTAAAAGGGCCCGGGGAGAGGGAGTAATTATTATTTTGTGGTCAATAAAATTGAATTAAAAAAAAAAATCTTGCAAATGTTTTGTATGGAATATGTCTTTATACAAAGCAGAAATTTGAACAATTAGAAAAATATAAAGATTGGAGGATTTTGAAATGAAGATGGGGAAGAGGGGTAAAATAAATAATCTGATAAAATATAACTTGAAGAAAGCAGAAGAGATTATTTAGTATAACTTTTAGTAGTAAAAAAATTATAAAGGATACTTTAAAAAAAAAAAACTTGTACAATAAATGAAAGAAGAATGAAAAAAAAAGTCCAAGTGGTGATTTAAAGCAGGGATCAACAAAAATTTTTCTTTGAACAGCCAGAAAATACATTTTAAGAAGCTTTGTGAACCAATTTAGTCCCAAGACACTATGATCAAATTACTTGAACAGGATAAAGTTTATAAGATTATATCTTTTTTTTTAATACTTCTATGAAATTACAGTATAATTAAAATCTTTATGTTTAATTTTCTGCTATAAGTACGTGCAATTTTAACAATTTTTCAAATATATATATATATATTTCCATTATCACATTTATAAAATGTTTCATTCATTTAGCTATGTTATTCATCTTTTGAAGAAAAATTAAACAATTTTTATGTTTTTCTATATAAAAATGAAAAATTAAACCATTTTAGTGCTGGTGTGCAGATTTTTTTTAGCTTGACTTTTTTGTTGCCAATATTACATAATCAGAAAAAAAAAAATTCCTTCATTTGTTGACTATAAGAAAATTCAAAAATAATGTTTTACTTCATGTGTTGATTATAATGTTTTCATTCTAAGCAACACAACATGTCAATTGCCAAATGAAACCATTTCATGGGCAGAATATGGCCCATACATTCTTGATTTAAATGAAGAAAGATAAATTATGAGCATCTGAAAACATGGTCAAAGGAGAAATAATTTTTAAAAAGTTGTCATATTTATGTGTAGGTCCTACCTTTTTATGAATAATTAATGCTCAAGTATATAAAAAAAATGTTAAAAAGGACTTTTGACTATATAAGCTAGATAAGATCCAGTTTAAAACTACAAATCTAAGTACTACTTTGCTATATGAAACCAAAGAATTTGGAAAGCTTTTTATGATATAAGCATATATTGAAAGAAAAAAAAATCAAGCTTAAATTGACTTTTTAAATGAATATTCTTTTAATAAAAACTATATAAAATTTTTAACAAAAAACAAACAAACAAAAAACATGAAAATAATCCCATAACTATAACTTTCTGGCATAGGGTTTACAAAATGATATTATTTACAACCCCTGACCTTCCTCGGCACAAATAATCAAAGTAAATATAAAAATACAACTTATAATTTAGATACATTTATGGATTATTGGTTGAAAAATACTTTAGTTAAAATTTAAACCTCCTATATAAACATATACACTAATATTTAATTTTTGAATATACAATCCTTCCTTTTATAAAATATATATATTTCCCCACATATATATATATCATCATCATCATCATCATTATGCAAACATAATAAATAATATCAAATAATATAATTATTTTATAGAAAAGATATTATAATTTTTTTTTCTCTCAAAATTGAAGTATAATGGTAGTATTTTTGATATCATTATTTAATTAATCTGTGTTTTCTTAGACTTCAAAAATTTTAGTGTCCATTGAAATATTCATTCCAATAAGCACATTTTCTTAACTTCATTATTGTATTAATCCAATTGGAATTCATTTTATATTTTTACAATTCTGTTATTCCTAGTAAATCTACAACAAAATCTATGGGCTTATATCAGGTCTTTCTTTTTCGAAACAGACTGATATATAACTGATTGGATAATTTATTTTAATGATAAGATACAAGTATGTATTTTTTATTTTTTTTTTTGTAAATCCAGCAATACATTATGTGCATTTCGTTAATGTTCTTGGGCTCCATCATAAGATTATAACAGTTCAATATCTAATCTATGAACTAACATGTATTATTATCCTATTTTTCTGTATGCGTAACTCATTTTTCTCAATGATTCTGGAAGAATGCTTCCTATATGTGATATTTTTTCTCAACACATTACTTTTTAAAAAATAATTAATTTTCTTCCTACAAGATCATTGGTTCTTTAGAATCACATTTTATTTAATACAGTATATTAATTGTCCTACACAATCATTAACAAAATAATATAATTCGGCAAGTTTAAAAATAAAATTTTAAAGAAAAAATATTACCTAGCATTTTTATGTTTTCAAAACAATTCTTGAATAATGCCAAACTGTCTAATTATACTTTCTTATTTTTCAGCTTCTTACATATGCAATAATTGCAGTTTGGTTTCTTTTTACATTTCAATGAAATAAAAAATATTTGTTATAATAAGTTGAAACATATTTTAATAATAATTTATTTTTTTATTAAAACCATAACAAAATTAATATTCTCTCATCACTATTTTACTTTGCAGTTTCTTTATAAACTATATGAGAATAATAAGGAGCTAATTCTACATCATATGTGCATGTCCAGCACATCTCCATCTCCCATAGTCATACATTTTAATGACATTTATACTAATAACTCTTTAAAATTTCTATATTTGAACATACAGGTTTTTTGTTCATTTTTTCTTTATAATTTTTCTTAGTTTTTTTTTTTTAGTTGTATTTAATATTTAAAAAAAAAATTATTCATCATCAAATCTTTATGTTTTAATTAAATTCTATTAAAAGCATGAGTTTGAATAACAAAATTAATCTTAAAAATAATATATCAATTTTGCATATAAAAAAATATTAAAGTTATCAACACAAAAAAGTTAATTTCAGCATTGCAGTCTTTAAAAATGTATTTAATAGGAGGAGGGGGATTCTTTAAAACTTTTTCTCTTTTGATAAATTTTGTGGAAATCATGAATCTAAAACATAAAACTACTTTAGAAATATTAAAAATCAACATTTCAATTAAAATAAACAATAAAAATAAATAAAGTTAAAAACAAAGGTCACTTCCTGTTCAACTCAATATATATATATCCTAAAGATGATAATTTTTTCCTAATAATAAAATATATTCAAACAAATCACATATTTATTAAGAAATAAATATATAAGAAAAGAAAACTCATGCACAAATTAATCATATATTGTACTTATTTTTCGGTAAATATCAATGAAAAAAGTTGAGCAGGTGCACAACTATATTTTTTCCTAAACAAAAATTGAACTCCTCTTCTTTGTTATACTGATTGTACTAATACCTAGATATAATGGTTATAACTAATCTATTAAGACTTTCAAAAGCTTTTACCGATAATGATCTAAATGAATTTTGGCAGTTAAAATCTCTTAATATAGATTGGAATAACGATGGGAATTACTGGGATGGTACAGACTAAAAATAATGACAAAAGGGTTATTAAATATGGGTTATATTTAAAAAATTATTAATTTTTCACAATCAACTATTTGGTTACTTATCATAAAGTATTTATATGAATATGGATTTAATATATGCATAATAGTCTTTTTTTTTAATACGTTTTCTTTTCTTTATTGTTCTTTAATTGCAAAGAAACTATGATTTTGACAGAGACATGTCCTGTTACAACATATATATATTGTGATACATTTTAGTATCCTTAAATTGAAATAATAAACATAACTTCAAAAACTGTATTGGCTTTTCAATATTACAACTATTGTTATTACTATCACTATTATTAATGTTACAAAAACGATTGTTGAAATAATGTTGATATTATAAATAAACTACCTTATAAAGTAAAATCCAATGTTTCTGCCCATAATATTTTTATAGCATTTTAAAATGCTTGTATCAAATTTTAAAAATTATGGTTTTCATTTAATTATAAATATCCACATACTCATAAAGTCAATCAAAAAAAACAAATAGTACATTTATAAAAATGCATAATACTGTCAATATCGGAATAAATTACTTAAAATAGGATCAGTAAAGCAATAATTATATTATTGTATACATGATATTAAAAGCATTTATAATAGTGACATAAACTTTTAATATAATATTTGAATATATATGTATGTAGGAGTCTTTATGTTTCTTTGACATATTTAAACTTAAAGGAGAATTATTTTAAAATATTTGGGTATAATTTTTTTTTTGATAAAATGCAATTTATGGTGAGAACAACAAGTAAAAACAAATGATTTATTTTAATATCTGTAATATAAACATTTATTTCAACATTTCATATTAATTTTATTAAGGAATATAATATTGTATTTAACATATTTTAAAATATTGTTTGTAATTTTCAAAAAAGTTTCATTGTATACTGGCACTATAATTCTTCAAAACATCAAAAAATTGTCTGCCAGATATCATATCTTAGCAACAGTAACCAAATTTTCCTGTAAAATGCTAAAAGAATGAAATAATTCAAATGATAACGATGTTTCATCACGTGATATGAACGATAAATAGATATTCTAATATAAAAATATTTCAACAACTAATTTTAATTGTCTTTACTTCAAAAATGAAGTTATTATTATTAAATTGTTAATAAAAGTTGTTTATGATAAAGAAACATTACTTGGCTTCTTTGTAAGTCCATTGAAAATTCTTTGCCATTTTTTTAAACTTTTGTCTCCTCTAGCAAACTTCAAGAAAGATTTTTTTTTCAACTACCCTAATAACATTTAGTAAATATAAGAATTTTTCCTCCTTTAAAAAAAATTATCACAAATCAAGGTGATATAACTCCATATAAGATTTTCTTTCTTTCCTCAATTTCATTTACTTCAATACAGATATA
Organism: Epiperipatus broadwayi; assembly: GCA_028023455.1. Taxonomy (NCBI): domain Eukaryota; kingdom Metazoa; phylum Onychophora; class Udeonychophora; order Euonychophora; family Peripatidae; genus Epiperipatus; species Epiperipatus broadwayi. The sequence continues at coordinate 11,810,604 of JAQFVV010006201.1, forward strand.
TAGTAGTGCATAAAAACAATAGCATTGAAGTCTGAAGATCAATAAGCAGGTTTCTTATTGTAAATAGAGTATATACCATATAAACATTGGTGAACATCAGCTGTTTAGCTTTTATAATGATAGATTGCAGAGAGGCAAATAATGTACTTCCCACATATCAGGCTGAGAATATCACAGAAATGCTGTCTCTTACTTTTCGAAGAGTTAAAACTCAATCAATATAAAACGAATAGTTATCTTTCTATATCTTGCCAATTTAATAATAATCAATTTATACTGAACTTACTATTTATAAAGATACAATGAATTTTAAAAGAGAAAGTATTTTCCATCTTAATTAATAAAAAACCAGATTACTGCTTTATAAATCTACATTAATCTGTGAAGTAAAAAAAAAAAAACCAAATTATAAAATTACCTCCAATTATGGTGCACTACAAAGAAAAACAACAGCTTTGTTTGAGATAAAACATTTTATTTATTAATTGTATTAAAATTCAGATTTTTGTCAATGTCAGAAACAGATTTAATAATAAAATATTTGTATTAGAGATCTTTTTTATATTTGATTTTAAATAACATTATTTTTTGAAAAAAATATTCTCTATTATTACTTCCAGTTTATTTTTAAATAATTATATAAATTTTGTCTGTGTTCATTTCTACTTTTCCTTTCAACATTTGAATATAGGTGTACACATACATATACTATGCTGTGTGCCACAAGACTAATTCATGTCAATATATGGGTATATTACACATAGCTACAATCCTGTGAGTGTAGACACAATATCTACAATTCTGTACTTATATAAAAAATTTAATAACTAAACTAGTACTATAATATGTTAATAATTATTAGAAAAATATAAAAAAAAATCTTTTTTTGGACAAATATAAAATTTATTTTTAAACTTCATAACTAGAAAAAATATTGCATTGAATAAATTTGAAATAGCAACAAAAAATAAAAATTTAAATAAAAAATATCTATTAAATTATTTCTATAAATATAATAAAAAGTATCATATAACTTAATCATGATTAAATTTATCTATTTCAGAATAAAATCTTCTCAACTAAAATCAATATTCTCTCTGCTAATCTAACAGAGATTAAGAAAAAAATTTTTAAATGATCTTTCTATACTTAAATTTATATGATTCTATTTATTGAATGTTGAATATTTATATTCATTTATTTAATAGTCAATAATTATATAAATTCCTATATATAATCAATATTATATTACTCATGTTATACAGTACAGTTTACAAATAGAACACATTAACTATTAGTATGAATGAATACACTTCAAATATATATACACTATAAACTTATATTATATTAGCCAAATTTTGGATTGTGAATTATAATGATAAAAAGTTCATATTATCTGTGCCAAATCTCAACATCACTAACCACAATTCATAATAACTATATATTTATGTAAAAGTTCAAATCATAATCATAAACATTATTAAACAATGAATTTCCTTAAAAAATCAATTTAATATTAATACAAATAATTGTATGATTAATTATTTGATAAGTCTCAGCATTGGTAAGTTAAGCACTGTTCTATTTAAAAGATCAAACTGAGAACTGGTTTAATCAGCTGGGAATCAATGTCTACCACCCTACCACTGTTTACAACTAAATTACAGTTATGCAATCATATGCCTATTCATATTTATTTTTGCAAATAAATAACTAATTATAGGAAGACATACTATCCTGGTTCTGCAGTAATATTTTTTTAAGAAATAAACCACATTTTTCCAAAATTGGAAACATGTATTGGTGCAAGAATCCACATAAATCAACATACACAATTAGAGAAAATGATACAAATGTTTATATATATTAATAATCAAGTTGAATCAAATGTTTACATGGATTATTATAATAATGGATAAAACTGAGATAATGTCCATTAAATAAAGATAAACTTAACTTTTGACTTCCTCAGGAATTGTAACATTAGTAATAACTGATAATTTCTTAGTAACATCAGAAGTTAAAAAGTTTATCTCTATTTAATAGATATCTCCTCATTTCTATTTATTATTATTAACATTCATGTCTCTATATATTTCAGTATAAAATATAATTTTTTTTTTAAAAAAGTTTTCTTCATTCCCAGACAGCTAGAAAGACTGAAGAACTGATAATTTTGTTTATTTCTAGTAGTTAATTAAAAGTACAAATAACTGTTAAATATCTAATCGGTAATACATCGTCTAATTACCCATACCACTCTATGGCGCTGTTGTTAGTGAAAAACAAATAGATATAATGTTACCGGGCTGTTTTTACATTTTGTTGATTTATGTTTTTAATTTTTGGATTTGCTTGATTTTAATTTTTTGTTGTTGTTGTTGTTTTTGTAACCGGTTTGATGTATATTTCTTAAAAATAAAAAAAAGTTTTTTGTTTTTTTTTTTCGGTTTTTTTTTTTTAAAAAAAAAAAAAAAATTTCTTTTTGTCCGGTCTTTTTTTTTTTTTTTAAGAACCTTTTTTCCCCAAAGTCTTTTTTATTGTTTTTAAGAAACTTTTTTTTTTTTTAATCGAGAAACAAGGCTTTCTCGACAGACCTCTCTATGACCTGTCATCATATTCCTTACGGTGTTTTGACACCTTTGCAACTCAACTCCAATACGCTTCACTGTAAGCTGATCCCGGCTTCAAGAATAAATTAGCCGTACCGCTTGCGAAAAAGCAATTCAGCAGCCCTCAAACACCGTTCCATGATCGAATGGAACACCTTTGTCAACATTGACGCGATTGACATTCCATTTCAGATGCTTGACAACGCCTTAATTTCATTAAACTACCACAAAGACAGTTTTTCTAGGTGGGTAAAATATTTTTTTTGGAGTTGAAGGAAGGCCACTGCATCTGCTTCTGTAGCAGATAAATCTCAAAACTACAATCCCGAACGGTTGTCTGCCATTGAACTGTTTTGATCTTGAAAAAATATTGGAAAATGCGCAACTTGATCGTGAACTTTGCCGAATCATGATTTACACTCCTCATTTAGTGAATTCTGACCCCTGACAATGGAAGTAGGGGCGTTTGAGAATTCATTACAATTTTTACTAACGTCAATTACAATACATTTAAACAAAAAAAAAAATCCGTTCTAATATACTTTTCGTCATTACAGCTACAGAAACCTTCATATCATGTATAATAGTCAAGAGTAATGTCTATAGAGAGTGCCACATACTCGTCGCTAATAATGCTCAACATGCTAGAGATGCACTTCAACATCTTAGTGTTTGAACAGTTTACAGGCCATAAGATCTATGAGCGGCCTTGTAAACAGCATATTTATGTGCTTTAGCGTAGAAACAGCGCCATCGTGCGGTGTGAATCAACAGACCATGTATTGCCATCTAATATTTGAAGTAAAACATTTTAAACTGTCTGAAAATAAAATGGTACAAAAATTATGCCAATTTACAAAAGCAATTACAAATTACATAAAATTCTTTACTTAAAATCATTATTTAATTTATTTTAAAAAAGAAAACTAAATTTATCAAAATATTTAATACTTATATAAGGCTAAAACCTCGGTGCATGCACCTTGAGTGCTTAATTTTAGCAAGAGACCTCTCCAAATCATAACGCAAGATTCGACTTTATAAAGATAAGAAGGACCCTCTTGCTAAAATTAAGCACTCAAGGCGAATGTATTGAGGTTTTAACCTTATATAAGTATTATGCGCTGACATCGCGCTTAATAAGAATTAATATTTACAAAATATTTAATGTAAAATGATAGTAAATTATTTCCCCTTTTCTCCATTACTCAAAACAAAAGTAAAAAATAAATAAATTAGAAAGTAATAATAAAAAAAATTAATTTCTCGTAGTTCACAATGCATATATATATATATATAGTATGTATATAAAAGTTTTGGAGGTTTTATGCATACATTTTCATCTCAACTTTACTATATTGCAGCCATCCACAAGCAAAAAAAGTGAAACCCCACTCTCTCACTATGAGTAATAACTCAATTTATATAACTATTAGATATATTTAAAACTTGCATTCCATCAATTAATCATAAAACATGGGAACAAAAACGCATCTGAAAAAAAGATCACCAAGATGTATATTTCATGCTAAAGCACATTCATCAGTTAGCCCAACTCTTTCATCATTTGTTTAATAGTTTGCAATTACAACACAAACCATTCCAGATAAATATATTAATAATAATATTATCAATCATTTATTAAACTAGAGATTAGTAATTAATTTACTGAGCGCACAGAAAGCATATGTAAATACTTTAAACAGGCTTTAACATGTATTCAATGCACTTTAAAATTCGTACTAGTCAAGCATATTTTGCCGATAGACGGAACTATATCGTGGTTTGGAAGGTTCACTCTATCGGCAAAATATGCTTGATTATTACGAATTTTAAAGCAGGTTAAATACAAGTTAAAGCCTGTTTAAAGTATAAACTAGAGATTATATCTAGTCTGCATATAAATTTTTAATCCCAGTTAAAAAATATTTGTTCTTGCAAATATTTATGAAGACTAAAAATTTCCATGCGCAACTTGATAATATTCAGTACATCACTTTCATGGATGGTATTAACAGGTTTCTATTTATTTGAAAGTGTGAACAATAGATAGATAAGTGATGCATTGACTAAAATCAAAAAATTGAAAATGCAAACATGTGTGTACATGCAGTATATGTAATATTTATGTGTCCAACATACATAAAAATGTTCATATATTAATGCATATAATCAATAAAATTCATGGATGTGCTGATAAAAATTTAGAAAATCTCTATAGTATAATATTTATTCATTCACTCATATAATAGTTAAAAATGGATAGAAATCAGCCCTTACCTACCTTGAAAGTGTTGTATAATGGAGAAATAATCAATTATTAACATTAGTGTGGAGAATAAGATGTTAAATGTCATCAATTCACTTGACAAACAAAGTGCATCAATGAAGAGAATGATTGGTTTGGATTTTTTTTTTTTTTATGATAAAAGATTATAGTATGGTAGAGTTTCACATGAGTACACAGATAAAAAAATTTAAAAATTGAAAGGAAAAAAAAACTAATGTGTGTGGGTTAAAAGAACATAACATAATATAGTTTGATATTATCTGCAAAATTCTACAACAATAATGCCTGGAATCAAGTCTTCAGATACAAATATATATATAAATTTCATTTACCACAAAGCTAAAAATCAATTTTGGTCACACACTGTTAATAATTAATTTTAAATTGTGTACTGTATTCATTCTATTAGCTAAAATATTCAGACAAGCAATTTTAAATTAAGGTCTTTGTGAATGCTAATTTCAACCAAATCAAAACTGATATTATAGTAAATATATTTTTGGTTTACAAAAAGGAAGGAGAGGGATGATTTCATACATTGTGCATTTAATAACAAATTTCATATAATCAAAATCCACTACAAATAAATTATAGAAGATTTAGACTTTTTATTTAAATGGCCATATCTGCAAGGGCTGCAGAAAGGAGTTTGCTATTAACTGAAAGGAGACTCTTTGATTCCTCTTGGAGGCCTTAAAGGAACCGAGCAGGGCAAATTCCTAATGTCCACTCGATACATTCTTATCATTGCAGCTGTTATTACTATGTGATTAATCATATAGTATACGAACATGAATGGGCTGCTCATCAACATGCATTAGCCAGCATGGTAAGTTTATTGGCTTTTTATCTCTGAGTTAAACATCAAGAAACACCATGGTCATTCTTCTCAGTTTACTGATAAGGCAGAATAAATGTGTAAATGATAAATATTTTTCCAGGATATATACAATTATGACAGACAAAAATAAATCATGGCCCTTATTCCAAGGAGGCTGTAAAGTCACTAACCAAGGCAGCGGTTGGTGGCCGAAGACAGAGGGTGTTAAGAATCCCCTGATTGCGGACTCAGGCTGCCATTTGATGACGACTTTTTATTTATGTACTTACAACTGCAGATCATCACTTTCAAGTGAATAAAGATTGCAAGAATTAGAAGAACTGTCTTATATTAAATGGGACATTATTGGACTTTGTGACGTTAGAAGAAAAGGTGAAGAAACAATTGATTTTAAAAAGTGGACATGTACTCTATTGTAAAGGCACAAATATTGCAAATACAAGTGGAGTAGGATTCATTATAAATAAAAAGTGGAATAACAACATTGTGGAGATTGATGGCATATCAGACAGAGTGGCAAGATTAGTTATACAACTTAATAGCAGATACCAAATGCAGATAATTCAGGTTTATGCCCCCATCAAGTTCTCATAGTGATGAAGTAGTAGAAGATTTTTATATGGATGTGCAAAAGGCTTTTTATCAGAGTAAACAACATTTTAAAATTGTTATGGGAGACTTTAATACTAGAATTGGTAGACAAATGAAAGATGAAAGTACTATAGATAATTTTGGTTATGGTAATAGAAATGAGAGGACATAGAAATTTGCAGGAAAAAAAAACCTTTATTTTATGAATTCTTTTTTTTGAGAAAAATGTTAAAAGGAAATGGACATGAAAGCATCCAAATGAAAGTACAGCTGAATTGGATTATATTTTGACTAACAGAGAACACATATTTCAAGATTGTAATATTCTTAATAAATCTAACACAGAAAGTGATCATCGATTAGTAAGATGTAAGATAAGTGTTAATGCAAAACTAGAGAGACAAAAATTATTAAGAAAAACAATATTTACAGTTGATATTCCTAATCTTCAGAAACATTCTAAGGAATTCAAATTAGAACTTACAAATAAATCGGTTTCAAGTATTAGTAGATTTTGAACATGATTCAGATTTGAATGAAATTAATATGAAAATAATTGATATACTTTTAAAAAACACAACAAAGATAGCTGGTAGAAAAAAGCAGCAACTGACCATTAAAATTTCTACTGAGACTAGAGAGGATATACAACAATGATGCATTAAAAAAGATTGAATGTCTCGAATTTTGTAAAATTGTATGGAAAAGAGTTGAAAATAATATAAGAAAATATAACTGTGAACTAGCAAGGAAAGCTGTGGAAGAGAATAAAAGTCTCAAGAGTGTAAAACAACATTTTGATATTGGTAGAAAATTTATATCTGCAATAAGTAAAAAAGATGGAATTATTACTAAAAAGAGAGATGATATCATGAAATGGGTAGAAGACTTTTATCAAGAATTATATAGTAATAAAGAACAAGTACCTACAATATCTATTACATCTTCTGAATTGCCCAGAATTTTAAATGAAGAAGTGAGACACGCAATTAAATATATGAAGAAAGGAAAGGCTCCAAGTAATGAGGCAAATATAATTGATATATTAAAAGAAGCAGGTGAAGAAATAGAAATTTTTTTAGCAAAGTTACATACCAAATGTCTAAATGATAAAGATGTACCAGATGATTAGAAGGATGCAGTATTAATATTAATATTTAAAAAATGTGATAAAAAAGATATTAGAAATTACAGACTTATCAGCCTTTTATCAGTTTCATACAAAATTTTTACCAAGATAATTACAACTCGTCTACAGAGAACATTGGATGTCCACCAACCAAGAGAACAAGTTGGATTTAAAAGTAATTTTAGTACAGTAGATCATATTCAGGTATTGAGAGAAGTTATAGAAAGGTCAAACGAATATGAGTTGCCATTATGCTTTTGAATTGTAGATTATGAAAAGGCATTTGATTCAATAAACATTTCTTTAATGATTAAAGCATTGGATCATCAAGGTATAGATCTAGGATACTGTTATATGTTAGAGAATATTTATAAAAATGCAACAGCAACAATTAGATTACATAATGATACTGGGAAAGTTAACATTGAGAAGGGTGTAAGACAGGGTGACTCCATATCTCCAAAACTTTTTATAGCAGTGCTGCAAGAAGTATTTTGTGGATTAAAATGGGAAGCTAAAGGAGTGAAAGTAAATGGAGATTATTTAAGTCATTTAGATTTTGCAGATGATGTTGTTGTTTTTGCAAATAATGCTTTAGAGCTGCAGGAAATGTTGCAGGAGTTATCAGATGAAAGTAGGACTAAAGATAAATCTTAAAAAGACTAAAGTGATATTTAATGGATTTTTCAAAATATGAAAATAAAGATTGATTATGATGAGTTAGAAGAAGTTAACAGTTACAAATACCTTGGTCAGATTATTAATGCAGATGGAAACATAATGGATGAAATTAATAATAGAATTAAACTTGGCTAGAGTGTTAAAAGGAAATATACCTATGTATTTGAAAAGGAAGGTTTTTCATAAATGTGTTTTACCAGTGCTTACTTATGGATCTGAGACTTGGACACTTAATAGAAGAGCAATACATACTTCAGACAACTCAAAGAAGTATGGAGAGATGCATGTTGGGAGTAACAAGAGATCGAAAACACAATATATGGGTAAGAGAACAAGCAGGTGTTACTGACCTCATTGAAAAAATTAAAAGACTGAAGTGGAGTTGGCTAGAAGAGATGATAATAGATGGACAATTGAAATCTTAAACTGGATTCCAAGAGATTGTAAAAGTATGTGAGATGGATGATGAAATAAGCAAGTGTGTAGGCGTGATGTGGAGAAGAGAAGCTAAAGATCGGAAAAGATGGATTGAACTTAGAGAGACTTTCATCCTGCAGTGGATTGATAATGGTTGATGATGATGATGATGATGATGATGATCTCTGCAATTACAACTGTATTATTCAAAAATTACTGACATTCCCAAAAAAATGGCTACTGGCCATAATAAAATATGACACCTCATGGTATAAAAAAGACCAAAGCTAGCACATTTGTATTTATTTAGAACTGCATAGTATATATGTAAAAAAAAAAATCTTAAATATTGATTATAATGCATTAGATATACTTTTTTTTCTTTTTTAATATGTAATAATTTTTATTCTTACAGAAATGTACTGATTGATTTGGTAATGTATATTACTGTAATTTGGCTATCTTTAAACTGATGCTAAACATCAAATCTTTACAGTCAAAACAGACACGAATTTTAAAAAAGATGAAACTTTAGTATGATTTTTTTTTTTCAGTGCAATGAAATTTTGGGGAAGAACCTCATCTTTTTCAATCCATTTTGCTATATGTTTGCACAACCCTGAATATTTTTTACAGATTTTTTTTATAAGTTTACAATGCAACAATTAATACCACCAAAACTACACCACACTTATGTATCAAAAAATCGTTACAATCTTGAAGATGTATTGCCTTCAACAACTAATGCAGCATCTTATCAACTTCTTAGATAAAGATGCTAATAAGACAATTTCACAACTTTGAAAGGACTTAAATATAAAAATAATTGTTGGTACACAAACTAAAATCATTAATATAACCCTTATGTGGAAGAAAATATCCATGCATGAACTAAAATCATTAACATAACCCTTAATCTTATGTTGATGAAAATTTGCTAGCAATTCATTACATGTGCAAAGATTGAAAAGTAACCTACTTCAATCAAATGGAAAACTACATTTAACCTAACCAAGAAAGCAGAATTTATAGAAAATTGATGATTGCCAACATTGAATAGCTTTTGGAATCACGCATGGAAGAAGCAACTAATGAGGAATGAATACAATGAAGAAGTGTAAATTGACGTCTGTAGAAAAGAACCTGGACATGAAAAAAAAAAACTGCAGAAAATGACTTCATATTATGAGGCCATAAACATTATAAAGCTAATGAATGAGGCCTTATAAGATGTATGAAAAGAAAATCAAAGAAACAAATCAACCATCCATTCTAAACTTTTTTATAGAGATCCTCATCTATTAACATCTGGTATACCATCTCCAAAAAACCAAGATTATCAAAGGAGTTTTATAAGACAATTACAGACTTTTAGAATAAGCAACTGATAACTCAAAGATGAATGACAATGAATGCTGAATGGATGGTTTATACATAAAGAATAACTTTAAGCTAAGTGGAGTTTTTTTTTCTTTTTATATATATTTGAGTTTTATTTTAGATACATACCTATATTATGTGCATATCTATGTAATATGCACATACCACAGTTTACACATGCATATATTATACATTGAGTTTTTTTTTAATTACTATAAATACTAAAGTTAAGTTGTTTGTTAATACAATATTCATAATTTATGGTAATAAGCTAATTTTATCCCCATAAAAATCATTATAATCCTTTGATTTTATAGGACATAATTGCTTTACAATGAGTTTTGGAGAACCAATTGTCTTCATTAAATAGAATAAAGGTGTAAACTATTTTTTATTTTGTAACTAGCATTATTGGCACACATCTAAATCAATATACTTTTCATTTCCAGCTATGAATAATAAGATATCCATTTACTGCTGATATTTGAGTAGCTAATGAATATATTTTCAAATTGCCCCAAATATTTGACATTGATCTGATTTTTTTTTTTAAAAATCATGATTTTTGCCAATGGCAGTCAGTGTAATAATATTATATCAATAGACATGATGAAACTTTTTTATTATGAAATTAAATTAAAAATTTTTAATTCACCTGCAAACTCTTACAATCCTCAATATGACATTATAAATTGCTTGCATGATAGACTTTAAATTTCATTTGCTATATCTAGACAAAATTGTTATTTTTGTTGTTGTTGTTTATGACAATTAGCTTAAAATTTACATTGCATGTATGTAAATGAACTTATATATAGTTATTTTATTATTTAATTACTGTAGAATAAAAGGCTTTCCTAAGAATGTAAATGTTAATATTCTAATATACTACCCAAAAAAGAGATATCAGAATAAAGTTTTCTAAATATGTAATAATAATTGTTAAATATAATAAGATATTCTATGAATGTTGTAGTCACTCCAGATATCTATGCAAGATGCATCTAGAAATAATATTAAAAAAATATTTCAATAGTAATAGATGCCATGCCATTTATCAAAATTCAAAATAAATGTATATATATTTAATTAAAGTATTAAATTTAATAAATATTATATATATGTGCTAAATTATAAGAGACTGTATGCAGCTACAATACTATAAGTCCACTTCTCTACATGACAACGACTTGTAGCATCTAGTCACAATTACAAAATCACCAGATATTGTAATTTAGCATGGATTAGATTAACTTAAATATTGTTTTCATTTAATCTTAAAAGCATTTGCATAAACATAGTACAGCAAATAAATTATGATATTCAAAATAAAATTTGAAAAATAAGCTTCAATAAATCATTTATAGATTAATAAGCTTTATTGACAAGAATGTTTTCAAGTTTTATTTTTTTCTTTGACCACACTTCTACTTAATGGTTCTGATATTTTTTTTTTTTAAAATAGCAATGAAATAATTTTACGACTAATTTTATATTTCTTTTTAAAAAAAAAGACATGCAGGTTTGATCTTTAATAAATATAGTCCCATCAAATGTTAGAAAAAAATAAGCAGGAGGAAAAATCCCTAAATAAATCAAAGAGGAAAGTAAAGATTAATAAATCAATGTTTTTGCAGTACTGTATTATAAAATTTTTAAAAATACTATTATTTAATATTTTCCATTAATAAAATAAGAAAATTAATCAGCAAAATATTTTTTTATTATAACTATATTCAATGGCTCTAAATTATAAACGGTAAATTTAATATATAGACTATATTAATAAATATGTATCAAATAATGCAGATATTAAAATTAATAATCATTTGATATTTGAGTTTTCAGCAGTATGTGGACTATATAATCAAAGAATAAAAATGAAATATTGAATTATTACTTAATATTAATTTAATCCGAAAAATTAATCAATCCAAATTAGCATATATAGCTCTCCATCACCAAACTTGCAGCATCTTTGGTACTAGTATTGACATATTGCACAATTTTGCTAGATTGTCAAATGATACTAATATACATCTAACTCACTAAATAGACACCACCATACATACCTCTAATGCATCTTTCTAGAAATGCGAGCAAGACATTAGGTTGCTACTAAAACAAAAGTTGGGTGCTACTCTCTGGCTATTGATGAGATCTACAGCTTGTGGGCATTAGAAAGGCCTTCACATATAAGGCTAAATAGTGAATAGTAAACAAACAGTGTACCTACAGCTGCCTTGAAAGAAATCATGTTGATTCAACAACAACTAAATATTTTTTCTGATACACGAACAACATTTTCCATCTCAAGCATTCCTTCTTTGAATTAGAATAGGGCCCAGTTGCCATAAGCCTTTCATATATTTGGTCTTCACCATAAACTAATTGTAACAATAGAGATGTGTGTTTGTGCAACCACATTTCCATCCTTTAACAGAATGCACAACATTTTTGATTGCACTTCCTTTTAATTATAAGAGCAGTTTAGGTAGCCCTATTTATGGATTCTCCTCATTCCTAGGGAAATGAAAAAAAATCTAAAAATGTGGTATAAATGTAGCCTATCTGGCTAAGCTGTTTTGCCTGATGGACTATTCATTAAACCATTAGAAATAATAATATTATCAGTAATAGATGTAAAGCATATAATGACATCCCATGAAATGTCCTGGATTACTCATTAAACCATTAGAAATAATATCATTAATAGGAAATAAAGCATATAATGGCATCGCATGGAAGTATTCAGTGATCTTTCACTCTTGGTAATTTTGAGCGATTTCATGGAATTCATGGTCAATGGCTTGCCTAATTTAGTCTAAAAATATTAAAAAACAACTTTGATGATGGTAGTTTCCCACTTTTTCTTCAAAGACAGACTTTTCCATGGTGTTGAATCGACTCATTATGCTTTACTCTATGTCTATAAAACTCATATCCATAAGTTGTGTAACTACAAATAAACTATCTCTTATATTTCCTCCACTACATTATTTTCTTCCATCCATTTTGCAACTCTTCTAGCCACCATATATGAAAAAGCTTTATATAAAACTGATGTTACCGCTATCAATCTATAATTGTTTAACTTTCTCGAACAGGATCTTTAACAACAAGGGAATTTACACGTAAATGGAAAAATATGGGTGATTTAGTCTGCAAGTAGAGTAAGGAAGGCATAGAAAATATTAGGCATCTGTTGATTCAATGTAAATGCTTGAAAGCAAAAAGAGTACAAATAATGAAGTTATGGAAGATTAAATATAAACAAAGTGATTATACACAAAGTGGGTTATTGGTTTTTATGCTGGGTTTGGGAACAATTAAGGGGGATTTAGATATGAAGGCAATGGAATTGACAAAGATTATGTTGTGGAAATGGGATGGAGCAGGATATGGAGAAACTTAGGGTGGGGAATGGAAAAGGGGCGTAAAGTGGCTAACAAGTTTCTCTGGACATAGTTGCTGAGATATTCCCGACTCTGTATAAGGAGAAGTCACAATACATCACATCACATCAGCTTAGCTCTTTTTATCATGATGAACATAAACACATTTTTTATTTTCACTTTAATTTGTAAATAAATATGCTGATGATTCTAAGAGAGGAAAATTATACATTATAGAATAGTAATTATTATATATGACAAATATTTAAATATTAGAAATTTGTGAACAAATCAAATTATTTTTTTTTTTGTTTTTACTTATTTATTTAAGAGAACTTTTATTTTTTTAAGAATATATACAGATTCTACTATGTTTTACTACTAAAATAAATATTTAAATATATCCTCAGCCATTCAGAAATTCATAATTTTCATCTTTCTTTGCGGTTCTTTAATGGGATAGGGAAGGGGCATCTTTCCTTATGGTTCTTTAATGGTCAGGGGTGAGAGATTTAAATAAAATAGCTATTTGTGTTAAAAAGTTTGCCAACACTTCTACTAAAAAATTGTGTTAAGAGAAATGGCATATCATTGTCAATAGCCAAAAGTTAACACTTATAAGAACATTAAATATTGCTTAGTTATTCCATTGACCTTTAAGCAGAAACAAACGGTAGTATCTAAAAACTTAAGTATATACACTATACTTACATTTAAATAAATAATGCATCTTCATTATTAACTATATCTAAGATATTAGGCATGGCAAAAAAGGAATGAAAGTGGATTGATTATACCATGTGATTGAATTTAATAAAAATACACATTAATTTTAACTATATTTGAAGTTTATATCTAGACTAAAAATGATGCAGTAACCTCTAGCCTGATAAATAATTAAAGTTAATTATTAATATATTTATCTTAAATAGATGTTGTCAAATGTTTAATTGCAAGAAATTAGGCATTAGTAGATTAAATGATTTGATTATAATCTGATGAAAGACAAAATATCAGATGATAGTACAAAATCTCAATCTTCAAATATTAAAATTCATATATTAGAAAAGTTTAAAGCATTTTATGTAAGTCACCTACCATATAGAAATTGATAATGGACATAATAATTATGCATTGTTGTTTGTAATTAATTTTTATATATTTTGTTCTTTATCATTGATAATGTATTACTAAGATAATTTGTAAAAGATGCTTTATCTCTGGCTATAAGATACTGTTCTTTGAATCACTAATATTCTCATAACTGGTTTCTAAAATAACAATTTATTAAGATGTTGTAACTAATGGTACTAATTTATCAATAAATTGCTGAAATGTTAATAAATCATCAAATAGAATATTTGTTATGAAAATGTCAAATTATTTTCATTTATAAAGAGCACTTCCTCGACTCAGTAAAATGCCAGAAAAAAAAAAAAGTCTAAATCACAGGATACAATATATTATTAAGTTTATTCAGCATTCGTTCTATATCAAATGAGATTAAGCAAAATGGCATATGTTTAATAAATAATATAATGACTTCCACAAGTCAACATTAAAATAAATATCTGAATTTTTTTTATTAAACAGAAATAAAAACATTCTTTTATAATATCACTATTTTTAGTATCAAACAATAATATATAATTATTATGTTAATAATTAATAATGTTTTACTGAAAATCTATGGATCCAATATTTTATATAGTGTTGGACATTTTTAATATAAACATTTCAACCTAACAAGATTTAATTTAATGAGCTGTAGTAAACAAAGATTTTTTTTTTGAAAAAAAAAATAGTTATATGAAAGTTTATCTGTGCACGATGCATGCAATAAAAATAATGAATTACAAATGTGATAATATATTTTATAAACAACTCTAATAAATGGTTTTTATTTGAAGGTTAGTACTTCTATGGTTACAATTTATTCTTCTTATTACAATATTTATTCCATAATGAACATTTTATTTATATGTATGCAATAATGCAGGGATCCCAACCTTTAACTTGACGCGAGCCAGTTGAGAATTTTAAAAAATTTGGGGAGCCACAATTATATATTGCATTTTTCATATTACATTTATAAACATAATTCACAAACTAAAAAAACTGGTTTATTATGTTAAAAAGAAAAAAATGTAAATACATTTTATTTAGTAAAAATTTGGTAACATACATATAAATTACAATTACAGAAAAGTATATTTTAATTACTGTATTTTATTTAATGTGAAACCTGACACTGCATATCGTTATCGTTTTTATTATAAAAATGTTTATTTTTTAGTGTGTGCATGTGGCATCAAGGAACATAAAATATTTTATCAATTTTTCTTGAAGAGTGCAATGTGAGCCACATTAAACGGTTGCGTGAGCCACATGTGACTCCCGAGCTACGGGTTGGGCATCCCTGCAATAATGTGTAATAAAAACAAAGAATTGGAACTAACTTTATAAAATTTAATATACCAAACATATAATTGTAAATAAATGAATAAAATTAGTTATATCTAGCTCTAATTCTCATAACTATTAAGATTATTCTAAAAATTAAGATGCTAATGTTCCTCAAACAATCTCAACTCATCATTAACAGATTAAAACCATATTAATTAATAATAAAATATTTGATAGATTAATTTTACTTTGCTAATCCAGATGTCACAATTCAATTATATCTTCTTTCTTTCAATTAGAAATTTTTAAATACCACGAAATATGTAATATGCATTTGTATGAAATGCTTAGAATGACAAACTAAGAAAAGCTTGAAAATGACATTCTTATAAGAAATGAGAAATAAGAAAGGCCTAAAATATAATTCTTACATTCTTAATATAGTATGTTGAACATGCTTTCAATATCTTTATAAAGATATCACAAACCTTCAATACATCCGTAAAGTGTGGGCAAATGATGTGATATAAAGAATATGTAAATAATATGTAAATAAGCAAGTTTACATGACCAACTATTTACAGAGAGGGAAGCAGTATTCTTTTTTGTTTAAAGCATTAGCAGCATTGTTGGAGACATGTCAAGTCTCTTTTATCTTACGTTTTGGTCATTGTTCTAAACCTACCACACTGGCCGATATTGAAACGGAAATCTCCAATCCCTTTCCATTTCACCATCAACCTAATGACCTACTCGTCTAAACTAATTTCGAACCTATTTTAAATGTAAAAATGTAATATATAAGTCGAGCGGGAAAACTTTGCTACAATGGCCGCTTGAATGGCATCATCCATTTACTTACGAAACACGCTATAATTAGACAGGTTTGATAAAATTATAGCGGAGAAATGCTCATAAATTATTATAAAATGTTTTATTAATTTTCGGTCAATTCTAAATTATATTTCGCTATTATATTCGTATGTGGATGGATAATTTAAACCTTGGAATAACGGCAAAATGATTCATATATATTTAAGTTTAAATAAAAGTAATGTAAATGTTTTCTTTAATTTATTTAACAGTTTTCTGATTTAATGTTTTACATATATAATTGAAACTAAAATATTTTCTTTAAATTTGCTTTTTTTTTTAATAAATAAGTAATATTGTAAGAACAAATATGTTAAAAGTTATTTATTTCAGTAAAATAAAAATCATCCGTTTGTAATTAAAAATGAGAATTTTGTGTAAACAAGATATCAATTAGTGACTGCACCCCGGGTAAAAAGTAAAATCTAGTTTACTGATTGATTTTTGTTTGCAACAAAAGACTTTATCATTAAATCAGAATACCGTTCTTTCTGCTAAGCTTTAACATTCTTTAACACCTAAAAAAGAATTTAATTAATGAAACTGAATCAAATTATATAATTTATATATTTTAATAATTTTAAGTAATTAAATGTAACACCTCGGAGACGTTATCTGTTGTAGAAATTGGATTATATTATTTTGTTTAATTAAAAGTCAATTGGTCCCGAGGCTAATGAAATTCCAAAAAGGTGTTAAAGTTTAGTCGAAATGTATAAATAGGGCTTATTTTAAGCGGGAAGAGATACTCCATATTGCTTTTGAACAGCTGTAAATAACAGAAGGTAAATTGTTTAACTTTACCATGTCTGGCTAAAGTCAGGCCAAAGTTTGCTGCCGTTCCCGTGATGGAACGCCTAGTTCAATCCATCAAATGCCAAAGGAACAACCAAGCTTACACCAACTAAATTTGAAGATGCCATAAGCCGTAAAAATAATTTGCCCTCGTTCCGATTTCAATCCAGCTAAAGAAACACTATTTTAAAAATCGTCTCCCAACTAAATTGAAGATGCCATAAGCCGCCAAAGAAGTCACCTTCGTTTCCAGCTCGAATCTCTCCTTAGCTACAGAACTATTTTAGTATTATTTAAAATCACAGAGCTCTGTGTGCATTTCAAAAACATTCATTATTTCTTCAAAAACAGGTTAGCTAACCATATTATTGAAATTTCTATCTAAATTGTTTTCGAAATAATATTTAAATGAAATACTTTTTGCTAATACAATAGTGTAAACTGTCTAAATTGTTTCCTAAAATATTTTAATTCTATAAATGAAATACTTTTGCTAAATTTCTGTTAATTAATGTTTTGCTATATAATTTAATCACTGCAATTATATTTTGCTTTTCTTTTGCTTATTTTATTTATTATTAGTTATGCCTATGTTTCGAAATGGCGTGCATTTAATTATTAAAATGTTTTTAAAGATAT
Organism: Epiperipatus broadwayi; assembly: GCA_028023455.1. Classification (NCBI taxonomy): domain Eukaryota; kingdom Metazoa; phylum Onychophora; class Udeonychophora; order Euonychophora; family Peripatidae; genus Epiperipatus; species Epiperipatus broadwayi. The sequence continues at coordinate 11,828,653 of JAQFVV010006201.1, forward strand.
GAATTTAAAATCTCCGTATTATTATTTATATAGCGTCATTTCATGCGCTGTTTCGAAACTCAAATTCATATTTTTGTCATTTAGTAAATTAATTAATATAAATATAAAATGTGGCTTTTCAACCTTTATTTATTATGTTACTAAAGATTAAACTAGCCTGGAGTGCAATCATAAGTATATTTTTTTAGTTAAGTATTCGTAAGTCCCCTATTAAATATACTTTCCCCCCTTTTAAAAGTTTAGTAGTTATAGATAACTAAAGAGATTGAACGGGATAAAGTAAAGTTTGTATCTATATATTCCTGTCAGTAGCATATCGTATTTCTCATGCTACAGAAGAGTTGGCTCTTTTGATCAAGCTGATGATCTAGTGTTCATTTAATATATGATCTTTAATTTATAATATCCTTCGGCTTGGCGGATGTGGGATTTATTAATATTTTCTCGTTGTGCTGTTCTTTTTGATATATATAAGATGGAGCCACGGTAAGTCCAGCCCATCTTCTCTTATGGGTAGTGCAGTAGCGAAGTCTGAGCTACGGGCCAGATTAGCACGTAAGTCCCCCGCCTCTGAACCAAATAAAGGTTCCCCATTAGCAGCATGACGACCGGTTATTGGGTAAACCGTTGTTTGTCACAAAAACCCTAAAACTATTCTTCCATCCGCAGAGCCACTTTATTATTATACTTTACTTGTGCCTAGCATATTAATAAAATCGTTATAGCCAACTCTTTCCTCCCTAATATGCAGTCTTCGGCGTTGATCCGAAGCAATCTTGAAAACCCATTCGATCTAAAGCTATCTGAGATGCTTTAAAAGCCCATAGTTAATATAAATTTATTATAATTAAGACGTATTATTAAGCTTCACTCCAGACTTGGTTTGATTTCACGTACAATAGCCACACGAACTGATTATGAAAGGGCATAACTGGTAAAAGTTAATGTAGTGATTAGTTATATAGTAGGGTATTTGTTTCCATTAAATAATATTGGAGCAATTAAATAATAGCCAACGTATCAATTATTGGCCTAGAGTAATGTTACTTTATCAATAAAATGCCTGCGTGCATTTACCAACAACATTTGTCAATAAATATATTTTAATTCATCATATATCAGTTTCTGTCTCATTATTAAATCAATCCAATTCACTAATTGCCCATAAGTATTCATTAGTAAAGCCCCTATTATTTAAATATGTTAGATTTTATCTGTGGAATGTCTAGTATTTACGTTGTTTATATATATGTTTAAGTCCATGAGTCTTATCGTTTTCTCCGATTTGCTAGTGGGCCGGATGAAGAATTTATAAATCTCGTGTGCTACCATTGTTATGTTGTCCATCAGGTGTTTGATCTGGGGCTTGGACAGTGGGTTCGAATCCAGGCCGGTCCCTGACCAAAATCTCGGGCTCGACTGGGTTTGAAGAACATTTTGTGAGTTCCAGCTCGTGTTAGATGGATAAGCATGTTGTGACTGGCACAATATATATGCTAAGTTTCTTTGTTTTCATGATATGCAAATATGGATTTGTGGTTGAAATTATTGTTGGCTCTTTTATACAGATATTGATGCTGGGGAACTCTTGTTGCCAGGCTAGCATGAGATTCTCTGAAATAGACCACATTGCAATTACCATGATTGCAGGGAATCTTGTAAACGATTTTGGGGGATCTGTTGGGCAGGTGGGTATCTTTGGAGTTATTAATTAAGCAGTTCAGAATGGGTGGGGTACAAAGGCTGATTCTGTAATCAAATATTGTTTATAATTCTGGGTATGTTGGGAATCTAGGGTAGAGAAATCCAGGGTTTTACATTGGTTGGCTTAGGTCCAAATTTGATTTTGGTATAAAATCTGTTAATATTAATGAATGTTGTGTATATTTATATCCCAAATAGATTTAAGTCTTTGATATAATTGTCAATATTAGATTTGTAATATGATTTGAGTTTGCATAAACTAAAATTTCTATTAAGAAATGCTTTCAGACCTGTGAATTTATGTGAATTGGGGGTTAAGGATTCTGGGCATATTATACCTCAAACCTGGATGCATTTTATTATCATTTTGTTGTTTAGTTGACCACTATCCCTCTGATTATACAAGTAATGGAATTTTATTCCTTTGAGACAGTCTTCATGCTCGATAGTTTAGGTCAGTAAGGATTTTTGTGCTAGCTCGTATTTTATATATATTTCAGTAACTAAATTCTTCACTCAACTCTTGTTGATCAATTTAGTTCATAGACCAAATAAGATCAAAGCAAAAATAAGTGATTCTTTATGAAAATTGAATTGTATTTTATTATCTGTTATTTTGAATGGCTATTACATCAACACACTTCTGCTTGATGTAATTTACCCTAAATTGAAGTTCAGATATCTTTTGCAATTGCTTCTTTGATGCAGATATTACAGAAATTGCTATTACAATTTTCTAAGTGAATTGCTGAGAATGAATTGCTTGCTTCTTTCATCATTGAGATTACAAATCTTCCACATTCAAGGTCAAAGTTATCACCTTTCTTCCAAATAATTACTAATAAATGCTAATGTGGTTTTACAAAAAACTGAACAAAACAAATAAAAGATCATATATATATAAAAAGACTTGAAGATATAGAAAATCTAGTATAGTAATAATATAAAATAAGAGATTTAATTAGAAAATAAAAATGATTATTACAGTATCTCACAATTGCAAACCCATACTCATTAGTTGCAAACCTATGAAGAAAGTATATCCACTGAGTTGAAATCAGAATTAAATCTAAAATAAAAATTTAAAAATATCATTGTTTAAAAATAACTTTATAGGTGTTGTTGACATTGTTGTTATTACTACTTCACCACCACACCCTCCATCATTACAATTACTATTAGTACTACTATACTATTAGTGATTATTATTATTATTTATTAAAAATGGTTTGGCCTACATCAGAAATAATATTAATTCGTTCCCTTCCCTAATTAAAAATGAAACATTTGTTTTTTTTAATTGTATTTCAAAATATACCATCTAATTTGCTTTCTGATTGCAAAGAAGATTTAAAAAAAAACTTTTCATCTGAATATTCATAGTATTCAGACTCATTTTGATGAATTAAATATATATTTAAGTGATCTTTTATTAAATTTCATGATATTATTGTTTTGTCTGAAACTTGGATCTAACAAGAAATAACATTTATATAGATCGGATAGTTATAAGATTATTTGAGAATTTGATATATTATTATACAACTTACATTTATTCTCATACTATAATAATTGATGACATATATTTTATTTATTATCATTGCCATTAAAATCTTTAAGAATACTACACACCTCCTTTTTTCTTTCAAAACATATATGACTTATAAAATATAATGTTCTTTTCCACTAAATCCAATCAAAAAATATAATATATGCACTCTTCTTTTTTTCTTTCCAAAAACTATTTTTTCATCACCATATATATATACATTTATTTGTTTACCATATTCAATGTTTCAACCACCTTATTTATAATCATTTTCAAGGATTTGCTTCCTTTTCCCCCAAACTTATTCCTTTTTTTATCTATACATTTCGTTTTTTAAAAAAACAAATGTATAGATAAAGAAATGTATAGGTAAAAAAACTAAAAAGTTTGGGGAGAAAGAAAGCAAATCCTTGAAAATGACTACAAATAAGGTGGTCGAAATGTTGGATGTGGTAAACAAGTAAATGTATATATATATGATGATGAAAATATAAAGTTTTTGGAATGAAAAAAGGAGCATGTATATTATATTTTTTGATTGAATTTAATGGAAAAGAACATTATATTTACAATTTTATATAACTTTTCTACTTTTGCACATAATATCATCTGTAAATCTCTGCTAGATCATACATTTGTTAGATTTGATCTGCATTTCAATTATGAATCTAGTTTATCTGATTTAGTCATTGTGAATCATTCTGCAATTCTTTTGAAATTGTCTAAAGTTTGTAATAGTATGGATATCTATTATCTATTCATATGTTTATAAATTATCACATGGTAAATACTTTATTTTCCATACCGAATTGAGATTGTGTTTCGACATATATAAAGCAAACATGGTCTTTTTACAGTTTCGGAATATTTCTATTTCCTTAATTGATAAAGCAAATGATTGTATTAAACTGACTAATGATATTAAAAAACTCTCTATGGATAATGAATCAACTAAACAGAAAAAAATAATTTCAGAAAGTGTATAAAATATTAAAATATTTTGGTTGCTTTAATGTGATTTAATAAGAAAATTTAAGTGGATATTAAAAAAGCTAAAACACATTATTATAGAATTTCTTTGTTAATAACAACACTTTTTTTGAAATAGAAAACAATTAATTCGTTGATTAAAAACTCTCCAGTCAACTCAATTTCATTACTAATAATGCTAATATATTGGAAATATATGGCAATGAAAAATATGTTGTGGATCTTTTTAATAATTTCTTTAGGAAAACGTCACAGATGAAGGCTTCTATTAGTGATTTGGCATTAAGTTGATTTATCTTTTTTTTTTTTTTAATGTTTCTGAAACTCAGTTAATACACTTCACTCAATTGTTTTAAAAAATATTTGTTCTTCTGGTTTAAATAATTCAAATACAAAAATTATTAAGGATAAATTTGTTTTTACACCAGTCCTAATTTACTGTTTTAATCTTTCTTTATAAGCTGGTATATTTTCTTGACTATTTAAAAATTGTTATTATGCCCATTTTTAAAAAAAATAATCCAAAAGTTATTAGGCAGTAATTATAGACTAATTTTAATTATTTCTGTTATTTCTAAGCTATTAAAGATAATAGTCAAAGATAAGATATCATCCCTGAATAAGCAAAAATTGATTTCTGTTTATTAGTTTGAGTTCATTGCTGGAAAGAGAACTTAAGACATAATTTATCATCTTCATTGAATAAATGATCTTAAAACTGTGGCTATGTATTTGGAAACCTTTTGACAAAGTTTATCATATAACTATTATACATGATTTATATTCCTATAATTTCCAGGATCATTTTGCTCCATAATTAAAACATTATCTAAAAGTTAAAAAGTAGACAAGCAAAATTCATGGTATTGTTAGTCACGGAGTTCAGCAGAAGTTTGCACATAACCTTATATTATTTTTTGATTTATATAAATACTATTTTTGTTTTGCCTTGAGACTCAATGATTTATGGTTGTATTGATAATATTGCTTTGCATTGAGATACTGTATCAGATAATCTTCTTGAATCAGGTGATTAATGAGAGAGGTAATTACTCTTCACATTGCATTGATGTCTATTTACAAAAATATAATGTTCATTGCAATAGTATTTATATTTGAAGAAATATAATGTTTGTTGATAACTTATTCGCATGTTCTTATTGATTCCAGATTATGTTGATTCAGCCATATTGCTTAACTATGCTCTCAGTTATGCTAGATTAATTATCTGTTTATTATTTAGTTAAATTCTTATATCATTTTTGATGACCATTTATATTTCTTGCTAATAAAAATTGTAATTTTTATTCTCTAACAGACTTTTTCTTTTCAAACCTTGATTTTTTTTATTTTATTAATCATTTTTAAGTCATATTATATATCATTTTTTTAATCATTTTTTCCATCATTTTTCCACCAATGTTTTGACCATATTATATGGTCATTGTGAATGACTGTTTATTCCTATAATATATATACAAATAAATATTTACAATGAATTTCCATAAACAACTGAAATACAAAAAAAAATGGTTCATAAAATAAAAAAATTAAGATTTGAAAAGAAAAAGTATGTTAAGGAATTTGTAATTTTTAATATATTAAAGGGACTATTTATAAAGAACATAGTGAAATGATTGTTAGATTTATTAAATGATTGCTTGCTAACAAAATGTATTGCCTTATAATATTTCTATTAGCAGAGACTGTATTATTTATAAATAATCATTTTATATATCTTTCAAAACTATACTATGCCTATTACTTTTATCTATGACATGATATTTAATTACCATAAATAAAAGAACCATTTTATCAGAAAAATCAATTTTTTCTTATCCTTTTAATAAATTCTCCTTTTTTATGACTTAACACTTCTTTCTTCAATATATACTCTATTCCTGTAACCAGCTTTCGTATTTTCTTCTTTGTAATTCCTCAATATATTTCTCTTCCACCCATCCTTGCTTATATTTATCAAAATGCAAGTCTCAATTCACTGCTAAATTTTATAGTTATGTTCAGCTACATCTGTACTTATATTTTTCGAATTTCTTTTAAAGTTTTCCTAATCATATTTTTGCTAACTTGTAGTTCTCTTAGTGCTTTTAATCCTTTCATAAGATATTATCGATACTAAAGTTTCCTTTAGATTTTCATTAAATAATTCCCATCTTTGGTTCAATTCATTATATCATTTAACCTTATCCAATAATTTTTTTTCCCCCATATTTGTAGTTTTAGATATTCATAATTTCAAAATTAGAAATTAATATTAAAAAAAAAACTAAATGTTGATTTCTTTTTTAGTTCACAATGAATAATTCATATGTAATATTAAATTTCAAAAATCTTATACTTTTCACTTTTCAGTAAAAAAACTTATTATTGATTACAGTTTCGACTGTACCATGCAGTCTTCATCAGATTTACAAAATTTGAACACACATGCTAAGATATTGCAATCATAGAGATCACAGACAAATAGCAACAAGATATTTTTCATCCTCATTCCAAACTACAGTGAAAATTTAAATAAACCATTATTTTACTATCCATTGTTTTAGAAATATATACAAGTGTTTATTTAATGACTGTTATCTATAGTGTTGTATATGTAACTTCTGAAAGCTGTATAAATTTATTTATTAATAACAATATAAACTTTTAATACTGTATTTAGTTATTTTTATAAAGGTACAAAATTTTATATAACAAAAATAACAAATCAAAACAATAATTTATTCTTACTGATTAACTCTTTCTCTATTTATTTTCTAGTGTACAATGTTGTCAGCTTATTTAGTAACTTCTTTTTTTTTTCACATATCTTTCCCTAGAATCTGGATAACTGAATTAATAAGAATATTGATAATGAAATAAATAAAGTTTTTGAACAAATAAAAAAAAAAGACAGCTCACATCATGCTTATTAATTAATAGGCACTTATTAAAGATAAAACATTTTGTTTATAATCATGTGTAGTACTAAATTTACTAAAATTTATATTAATGGAAACTTGAACCCAGACTTTCAAGCTCTCTTCAGTTATTCACTCTATCTAATATAATGATACACATGACCACATACATGTGAAAAAGATAAATAACCCCCAATATACATACTACATTATGTGTGCATATTACATTATGTGTAGGTACATACTATATTTATATATTGAAAACATTAATGAGTATATGGGTTTAAACTATATACTGATATGGTTGGCTATTATTTATAAATACTAACATGCATACCAAGACTTGAAACCAAATATCACAAGAAGTACTGTATACTAAATACACTTTTACATGATGTGTCCAACTGTAAATTTAAATCGAGGAAAAAAAATATTCTTAAAATTCACACGTTTATGTTCAAATGATGTACATGCAGATATATTTGATGTATATTAACTTTATAATCACTAATTCATCAATAAAGTTTATGCAAAATAAAAATTATTAAAATCATTTCACATAGAATCTCTATATTATAGTTTACACACACATCTTCATTTTGTCATTTTCTATGGTTTATAAATTTCTAAATAAAGAAAACAATTCAAGACCAAATGTTTAATAAAAAAAAGTTTGTTTTTGAATATTTAAAAATTAAAAGAATATTTTGTTAAATTATTAGATGACAATAATGCACTACTAAAATTGGAAGAAAATCACAAGTTCAAAAAAACCAATGTTGAAAAATATAGACTGTGTTGCTTATGTTACTATAAAGACAGAAATGACCTTCAGAAGAGATGACACATACTTTTTTATCCTTAAAAGTTTTGTAATTGTAACATTACCTCATCTTATAAGTTTTGAACTAAAGGTAAACAAAATGAACTGTGAGTAGAAAGCCTAGAAAAGAAAAGGGCATGATACCTTCTTCATTTAATGTCCATGATTTAAAAATGGAATGATTAACAAAAAAACAATATGCTGACTGCCATTGAATTTGAGGCTGCAATATCTACTTATATTGTAATATTCAACAAAAAATAATAATTATACAACATTCAAATCAAAATATCTATAGAGGCTTATATGTGTGTGTGTGCTAGCATGAAGATAACAAAGGAAAAGCAGCAAGATAAAAAAGTTAAAGTGAAGTTTTATGTGTAATAATATTGACAGATGCTTTGAGAAATCTCTTATTAATAACAGTTGAAATTATAATGGTAACATTTATAAATGTTTATAAACTCTTTCTTCTAAAATTAATAGTGTTGATTACAATGCAGTCTGGTTGTCATTTAATAATTTAGATAATTTAAAAAATAGCAATCAAGTAAAAAAAGTAAAAGGTCAATAAAACCATAAATAATATTTGCATAATTTAATTTAAAATTGTAAATAGTTTTATTAAAGAAAATATTATTTGGTTATTATATATATTATAATATTAAATTTAATCCATATATTTTATTTTTTCTTATATAAAATTAATTTATAGCTAACCCTTTTTTGACTATATGTATTGATAATTTTGATTATAGAACATATGCCACATTTAATTATATTATAGCAAGGGTGAGCTATAAATGTACCTTATAGAATATTAATTGCTGTTATAAATTATTTCTTCTATCACATGTAAATTGATCATTTATTTTATTAAATTTATGTTGTTATAGATGTTTGGATTTACTACTGCATGAACCATTATATAAATATTTTATCTTACTCCAGGGGTGGAAAAATAGCGGCCCAATGGCCACATGTGGCCCACTAAGAGTTTTTATGTAGCCCGCCAAGACAATCAGAAAAATCTGCCTTAAACTGCGATTTCCTTTCCGCAAAGTGACCGAAGATTTGTCTCGTATTTTCCACTAGGATGGCCACGTCAATATACATGCTTAGTGTAGATACAATGTGCAATGCTTTTCCAGTTGGTCTGGTTTATTTCAATTTTGTCTTTGCATTAGCAAATATATACATTTCCAACTTTAGTGAAACCATGAACCGTCCAAAAAAATGTAAAATCAGTGATGAGTCATGTGTTTAATGAAGAATGGACAAATATTGCTTTGGTAATACCGGGAATAAAGCAGTGTGCTTATTATGTCATGAAAAAAGGTGCGGCCCTTGGCTAACCTTTGCTTCCACAAAATGGCCCCCAATGCAACCCTCCGCCAACCTCTATGGCCCCTGAGCAAAAACAATTGCCCACCCATCTTACTCTATAGTATATTCCAGGTGATATTTCACTATCCAGTAAAAGTTAATAAATTCTATTTTCTTTGTCAGTCAAAGAGCATGTATATAGATCCATTGGCATTCTTTATAAATTTATGACTCCATTATACATGTAGATATGAACTACTATAAAACCATTTGTGATCAATTTATTTATTTACTCATTATATTTTCTTTGCTCTTCTGCAATAGGCCCTGTTTTACCACAATCAAAGCACTCAGCGTTTTGCGCTATGTCTAGGTTCATGTTATAGTGCAGGCTTGTGGTTACGTTCATATTTACATTATTTTGCAACTCGTTATTTTTATTTATTTTCCCTAAATTAGTTATATTAGACATATTTAAAAATTGGTCAAAAGACATATTCTGATCCTCATTATGTTGATTTAATGGATGTGCTGCTTGAATATGATTGCTACAGCTGGCTGTTAGTACTTCTGCATTAGGCAAACTTCCAATGAGGTCTCCTGTGCTAATGTCTACTATTAGGCCTTTGATAATGTCTTCAAGAGGTTTTTCCTCTATGACATATTTTATAGTTTTATTTTTTTTTCCTGCAAAGGAAATGGATCCTCTCTTTTGGATCTTGTTAGTATACTTCGAGGACCTTTGTTTGATTTACTTTGTACTTTAATTTTCCCATTCCGAGAACGATTTTGCTTTGTAGTGTGACCTATGTTAACAGCGTTTATGTAAGGAACAAATTTTATATTATAATTCGGATTGTAAGTATCAGAACTCACATCCATTTAGATAAAATATAAGAAACCACTTACCTTAAATGATTTCAAGCTTTTTTTTCAATGGTCGTAAATTTGGGGAAGTTTTTTTTTTTTAAATTAAAAATTAATTTTGGGAGCTCAGGTTAGGTGCTTCCTTCTCAGACTATAGGTAGTGGCCCAAATATATAATGCATTTAGTTTGCTGGCCAACTAGCAATACTCAGTTGTGACATTTTCAATAGATTTGGGGTTAATCTGAGAATAGTTAATGATAGTCATGTTCATTTTATGATATAAATTATCTGATGTGATGAGCAGTATATTATTTTATACTATCATTTATAAATTTTATTCATAAGTAGGATAGTTTCCTTTACATTTGGCTCATCCAATAAGAAATTTTTACTATTTATAAAACAAGGTTGCTACATTAGCATTATTTATAGGTTTTTATTAATTAAATTTGTTTTTCATTTACAATATAAATAGATCTTATACAGTATATTTGCTTAGAATTTCCTTATAAAATAATTGATGAAAAAAAAAAATAAAAAACACTACTTCATAAAGGTGTAAATTATAACAGGTGAAATTAGTAATATTTAATTTAAAAATAATATATGAAATGTTAAGCTGACTTGATTAATTTGTGAACTGAGATTGCCCGCTAATAATAAGTTTCAGCCTTTCGGATATCAATATTGATTTATTACAATATATACAGTTGGGAAAAATTGTCATATCAGACTGAATGAAGACAGGCACATTGATAAATGAAAAGAAAAAAATTTGTTTGCAAGTTTATTAAAATAATTAGTTACGAGTCTGCCTGCAAAATAATTTTGAATAACACCCAAGTATAAAAATATACATTTATATTTATTTATATATTCATTACTTTAATTTGAAATGTTCTCTTTTCTTATGCTAGTATGTAGTAAAATGTGAGTCATATTTTTTTTTCTTTCATTTCATTATGATGTTGGATATCTTAACCTATAAAGCATTGAACTGTGTTGCTATGACAATGATAATATTGATATATAAAACTAAAATGTTTATTACTAATTGTATTGACAAAGATTGTGACTTGACTTTATTCATTTTAAAATGGATATGTGAATAATAAAGTATATGGTTTGGATAAAAATTTTATTCTTTTGTTATTATATGTATTTTTGTTATTGCATTCACAATAATAAATTACAAACAATACAACTAAATGTCTAATGTCTCAAATATATTTGTTGTTTTATTTGTATATTATATTTGAAAGATATGTACGAAAATAATTTCCAGTGTAGTATAATGAGAATGTACTATAAAATGTTTAATTTGTGTTAGAATAAAAGAATTGTATTGTATTTTAAAAATAAATGTTTGTTATATGTAGTAATTGTGAAATATAATTTTTTCGTCATTATTGCATAATAATATTTTTTATTTATGGAACGCTAGCTAGTATTGGTTAAAGAGTAAATAAAAGGTATTGCTATAATTACTATAGAGTAAATAGGAAAAATTATAAATAGAACTAAAGAAAAAAACTCATTTTAGCTTCAACAGAAGCATAACTAAATTTCTTTACATGATATTCTTTTTATTTATATTAAAAGTATATAGTTAACTGGACCAAAATGATGGGATGAAAATCAACAATATTCGCCCAAAACTGTACAGTGTGTTATGGATTTGTGAGGAGCAACAGGCAAAAAGCAATTGAAAATTAATTCTTAGAGTTTCAAAACTATCGGAATGTTTCATTTTAAAAAAATATATATATTGGACTGCTTTTCAATGATGAGATCTAAATGTTAACAACAGAAAAATGTACATAAAGATTATGTTCGTCTACTGATACAATTTAATAAACTAGACGAATAATTTATACACGGGATAAAAAAAATCCATTTAACTTCTATACCATTATAATGGATGAAACTGGCATCTGATCACTTGTAATGTTTTATGAATTGATTACATGCTAAATGAAAGAATATTTACATTGCATTATCATATATATATATATATAATTTAGTATTGGAACACTTATAATCTTATATAGATCAAATAGGTACTGAATAAAAAGATAATTTGGATAGTTGGAAAACATTGAAATTAACCAAATGTACTTTGAACCTCATAGCTTTTTATGATATTTCTACTTTTTCTGATATAATAAAACAGTTTTGGATTACAGTTTTAAAAAAATGAATAAAGAACTATGGGGTTATTTTAGAAAGTCCATATCTAAAGACTATTACTCAGGTCATTTGCTTATATTTATCATTATTTTGCTATATTTTTTTTCTCTTCATTTAAAATGTATAGTATTATTGATATGAATAATCGTATAATTATAGACTCTTTTAAATACCTAAATGTAAGAGAATTATGTCTTCCTAAGTTTGAAGTTATATCTTACAGCATAGTAATTCTTATTTTAATTTAAAATATTCAATGTTTTTTATTTATTGATTATACTATAGAAAAGTCCCTTCAGCTAACCAGTCTACCTCATACAACCAATGCATATGGCCACACACAAGTGTAAAAAAGGCTCCAATATATGTATTTCATGTTGAACCAGAACTCACCAGTTGGTCCAAAACATCATCTTCCACACACATATATAATCAGTGCTCAGTTTACATTAAAATTGCAAATCTTCACGCTTTAACAGACAGGCTTCAATATAGTCCACCCTCCAACTCTTCAGCTATCCAAAACATTGAAAATCTGATGGTGGAATACCCAACTCACTTATTAAAGACTATATTATTGAAGGGAGTTTTTTTTTTGTTCAAATCCCCTATATTACATCTAGACTCCAGGTATATAAAATACACTTGTATTTAAAATATTATTGATTATAAATTAACTTCAAATATAGCATTTATATTAGAAGTTCAAAAAAATTATATCGTAATAAATATTTATTTTATTTTCTTAAATTTATATTAACAAATAAGAAGATGCAATTTTGTATATATAATTTTTTCTTTTATATTTCAAATAACTACATTTTTATAGGAAGTATAGAAACGAAATATATCATGAACTCATATTTTAGAAAATATAAATGTCCTACATTTTTTTTTTGGGGGGGTGCATAAACATATGTGTTTGTATTTAGTATTGCATAAAAAGAGATTGATATGCAACCACTTATTTAAATAGGAAGTTAATGTCAATTGAAAACCTAATGCTTAAAGCATAATTGTATTATATGCATAAATTTTAAATGTTTATTTACCATATATATATATTATTTTTATTTATATCAATTTGCTAATAAATATTGAATTAATTTAAAACAAATAAACTTGCTCGGTTGTCATTTAATTTTAAAATGCAAATTTATTGGTTAATCATATTTAATTATACCACATAATTCATTAGAAGCCATTATAAAAATAATTCAGAAATTAAAAACAGAATGGGTAAAAAAGTGTAATTACATATCATTCCTTTGTATTGAATTTAATATTTATTATCCGACCAGGTGTATATTTCATATATGAATTGCTTTGATAATTGACAAGCATGCAAATATGATCATTATTGAAAAAGAGTAAAGGTAGTTATAATGAAATGTTCAGGTCAATATTGATTAAAATAAATATTACATTAAGTTAGTATATAGCCATAAAGATTGCAATCTTATTCAGTTATAGAAATGGTAATAGTAAATTTTATTCAGTTTGCAAATAAGAATGATTTGCTTTAATTATATTTAAAGTTCATTAGTGTGGATCGTAAATTTAGATTAAATATTAAATTTTTTATATTAATATTTGAGTATAGAAATGAAATACAGAGAGAGTACCAATAACTCAAACAAGCTCTTAATTGATAAGTGCAGTAAAAGAAAATATTTAAAATCTCTATCCGAAATACTCTTATCCCCAGACTAATTGATTTCAAACATAAAGCTCACCTCAGTGAGGAGCTAGAATATTCAGACACTAGAGCTAAAATATCAACTCAAAACCCAGCACTTATTTTATACGTAATACTTAAATAGAAACTCTGAAGTTTTCAGTCAAGAAAATGTTTTTTACTCCAGCTATCTAATTTAAATAGCTATGTGGGACTGAACCAAATTCAGATCTACCATGCATTAATAACCTTAACGTAGCCAAAACCATAAAGATAAAATTATAATTATCAATAAAGCAAGTCATACATAATATGTTATTGCTTTAATAAGCTTGTATTTACAAAAATGAATTACAGAGAGCATACTAACAGCTCAAACAAGTTATATGGTAGATCTGCATTTGGTTGTCTCATGTAGCTATTTAAGTTAGATAGCTGGAGTAAGACATTTTCATGTCCAAAAATTTCAGAGTTTCTACTTAAATATTATGTATAAAATAAGTTCTGGGTTTTGAGTTGATATTTTAGATCTAGTATCTAAATATTCTAGCTCCTCACTGAGGTGAGCCATAAACTTGAAACCAATTGGCCTGGAGATAAGAGTATTTCGGATAGAGATTTTAAATATTTTCAATTACTGCACTTATCAATTAAGAGCTTGTTTGAGCTATTGGTATGCTCTCTGTATTTCATTTTTGCAAATACAAACTTATAAAAGCAATGTCATGTTATATATGACTTGCTTTATTGATAATTATAATTTTAACTTTATGGTTTTGGCTATGCTGGGGCTATTAATACATGGTAGATCTCAATTTGGTTCAGTCCCATATAGCTATTTAAATTAGATAGCTGGAGTAAAAGACATTTTCTTGTTCGAAAACTTCAGAGTTTCTATACTTAAGTATTACGTATATAAAATAAGTGCTGGGTTTTGAGTTGATATTTTAGATCTAGTATCTGAATATTCTAGCTCCTCACTGAGGTGAGCCTTAAGTTTGAAACCAATTGGTCTGGGGATAAGAGTATTTCAGATAGAGATTTTTAAATATTTTCTCTTACTGCACTTATCAATTAAGAGCTTGTTTGAGCTATTGCTATGCTCTCTGTATTTCACTTTTGTAAATACAAGCTTATAAAAGCAATGTCACATTATATATGACTTGCTTTATTAATTAATAGTTGTGTGTAATAAATCTAACCTTCCATATGGTTTGACAGTTTTAGTCTATAAAGTTTTAATAATTTAGCTTTAATGAACTGAGGAGTAATTGAATGTGATTTGTCAATTATTAGAATAAGCATCAAATAGGAATCTATCATTTGTTTATCGATTGCTATGATTAGATATTGAAAATATTATGGTTATTTAATAGGATAATTTTATTTTATAATATATTAAGTTGGTGAAAATGCAAGATATGTTAGGTTATTTGATTTTATATTATTATTAAGTATTTAACTTTATTATAATTGATCTAATTAATAAAAGTATATTGATATTAGTCAAATAGTATAGCTGATTTCAACATTATCATTGTCAACCATTGTCAATCCACTGCAGGATGAAGGTCTCTCCAAGTTCAATTCATCTTCTCTGATCTCTAACCTCTCTTCTCCACATCACCCCTGCATACTTTATTTCATTTATCCACCTCACATGAGGTCACTTTCTGGATCTTTTACAATCTCTTGGAATTCAATTTAACATTCCAGCTGTCCATCTATTATCATCTCTTATAGAAATATGTTCAACCTAACTCCATTTCAGTCTTTTAATTTTCAACAATGTCAGTAACATATGTTTGTTTTCTTACTAATGTATTGTGCTTTCAATCTCTTCTTGTTACTCCTAACATGCATCTCTCCATACTTCTTTGAGTAATCTGAAGTCTCTGTATTAAGTGTCCAAGTCTCAGATCCATAAATAAGAACTGGCAAAATATATTTATTAAAACTCTTCTTTTTCAAACAAATGGGCATATTTCCTTTCAATATTAAGTTATTTCAACCAAAAGGACAACATTCAAGTTTAATTCTATGATTTTCCATCTGTAGTAATAATTAATAATTAGTTGAGCTGCAGATTAATTATAATGAAATGCAATTTTTTTAATTCACCCAAGTAAAAACCATGAGCACTGCTAAAAAAAATTGTCTAACCCAGAAGGAATGAGACAGCATAGGCCATGTTTCATGCCAAATGGGAGTAATATGCTATGCCACTTATTGGTATCTTCAGGTTTAAACGCTTTAAATTACTTGTATTTGGTGATCAAATTAAGTCCGCTCTGATAATTCATTTATTAGAATATGTCAGGCTTTTTTTTTCTAGTCACACAATCCAGCTTAACTTAACTAAATTTTACTAATATTTGGAAAAAGAACCAGTTTTTAATTTGTTTATCAGGCACCAAGATTCTATATGTGAATCCACTGCCTCCTCCTATATTTATTAGTCGTTATTAAATGAGAATTTGCTACATTCTGGAGGATATTTTTAGATACGGCATTGGCAATTTATTTGGCAAAATAATAATAGAATTTAACTAATAATAAACTAATAATAAATTTAAATAGACAACAAAGTAAATTATATTCATATGATATATTAATTCATAACGATAATAAATATTTCTAATATTAATAAAAGGATAAAATATAAGATCAAAATTAGGGGGATATTAAAAATTAATGTTCTTAGTATTCAGATCTTCAGTAATCTCATTCAACACAGCATTCGGTAGTATTTGTAGTTCACGAAGGTGATCATTTCTAGTACACGAAAAATTTTTTACCAGTAAGTTTCAATTGTTCAATTATGCGTGGTTTTTGTCCTTAGTGGGATCTGTTGAATGTATTATAGCTGGTAAGTAGTCTGGAGGGTTTAAGATTCCTGTAGGTGATGAGCTTCACTCAAGGCATTATTACATTATTATGACTCTAGAAAGGAAGAAAGCATCGGCAAACAAACCTTTCTCTACTCACATGTTATAACTGTTTAGCCCGCTGGTGAGAATTGCTTGGCACATTTTATATTCCCTCAAAAAAAACAAAATCAGTTTATAGCAAATTGTTTTTAGAGGTCACATATAACATCAGGCAAAAGAAGATAAAGACATCCACTCTCCGGTGTATTTGCTTTTTATACCACCTCCCTGATTTTAGTTTGCCGCACACATCCTGTTTACACCTTTTTAATTTTGAGCAATTTAATGTAGTTTTGTTTCCAAAGTCTTTTAACCCCTTCAGAGGCCATCTTTAATCATGACGAAAGAATGCTATGACTTCAACTTTAAGAAATGATAATTGTTTTACGATATTCTTTTTTTATCAAAAAAAAAAACCGTTTATATTCTTAAAAACGTTTCTATTCTCATCTTAGCAAAAATCAAAAGTAACATTTTGTTATTCTCTTTTTTTATTTCTTTAACTAAAAAAAAATATAACTTAAATAAATCAGATTGTATTCATAAATCTTTTTGGGAATTTAACAATTTTAATTCTAAATTGCCAATGCCAGTTGTTCCACAAATATGGTATAATACATTTTTCTGATATAGAAGTATATCTAAGAATTGGAAATAATTTAATTTTCTCACCAACACTACTGATAAGTAAATAAATTTTTGAGATCCAATCATTGATTTATATATATCAGACTGATCTACATATTAAATTGGATATCTTATAACTGGGGTGTGAGAACAGTAAAATGTATGTATTTGATAATATTGATTGCAAAATAGCTATACTTATCATTACAGAGTACTGCATTCAATCAGAAACCATACTGAATCAATCACTGCACTAGCATTAGCTAATGATAATAACACTGATAGGCAGAAATAATGCCAATACACATTCTCATAATTAATTAAAGGTAACGAAAAACAGCTTTTAGCTTCCTTTAGTTTCTATGATCTATTTGAATTTATCATAAATCTCATCAAACTTGGAGAGCACAGTGTAGTGTTTGTAGTGACAATGCATTCTAGTACTGTCTCAATTATGAATAAGTATCCAACTTGTACATGGTAGTTATTTGATTATATATGAACGTTCACCTTCTACAAAAGATGTTCTCAGAATTAAAATCATGTGATCTCATTAGTAACTCTATATTCATTTTCAACCAAGAGAAAATATAGTCATCCATTGATAATTTATTTTAATAGTGATGCCAAGAGATTCAAATTTTAGTTTGGCCATGTTGTTTTCTGGGCTTGTCTCCATACAGGTTAAACAGAAAATTATTGAACAATATAGATAACAATTTTAAACACTGTGGAAGATTGGGTAAAACTTTGATAATCTCATGTACTTCATGAGACTATTAGTACTCAAATATTGTTCTTCATTTCTAATGGTATTGTATGTATATCATACAAGTTGCAAAAGGTATTAGCAATTAATTGTTATTATATGTGATATGGATTTTTATCTTGATTAGCATTATTTCTTTTGGATTGAGTAATTTTCTAGTAAGCAATATACTTCATTATCTTAAGTGCAAAATATAAAATGCGCTAACACACTCAAGCACACAAAGCTGAAGACAAATAAAGAAATGTATATACACCTGGGTCCCATTTTATGCAGTAGATAGGTTCCTCAGAAAACATGCACAAAAGAAATCGCACAAAAATAGACTTAACTTACCTTGAAAAATGGGGATAGGGAGGGTTGTAATTTTCAGAAATCGCATAAAAGCAAAGCAAGATGGAAAAATTATTTTAAAATTCCCATTAAAAAAATAAGGAAATAAAGTATGACTAATAAAAATTTCAAATATTTGAAAAAAAAAAAAATACAAGACAAACTTTTTTTACTTTTTTTATTAACTACAGTATTTAATTTTACATTTTTTCATACATATTTTAATCATTAGCACTTTCAGTCTTGAGCTGTGTTAATAATTTTTTGTTTCTATATTAAAAAAATGAGATTGTAATCAAAACAAAAAGATTATAGATTTCATTAGAAAGATTATTTTCAGTTTTATAAAATCAATAAAATCTTCGTTATTATTTATTTTAAAAATCTAAAAAATTATTTATTTCTATTATAATTAACAAAATAAGTTTTAAAAGTTTAAAATTTTTGACTATTTATTGTGATATTTTTATATGTAAATATAAATCTAGTATTATTATTTACTCATTAGTATATAAGTAGGTTATTATTGAAGCTGTGCATATATATATAAAATATATATGCTGGCTTAACAATTCACTATGGACTAACTAAGACCCTAAGTCCAACCACAGTGAATGTTTGTTTCTTTTTCAAACTAAATTTATCGTTTTCTCAAATAGTTGCTTAAATTAAAAGATTTAATAAAATAAAATATAGAAAGTTAAAATTATAATTGCAATTATTTTTAAAATATATTTGGTAGAATTTGATGAATTTCTTAATTAAATAGAATCCATTAAGAAAAGGAATTTAATTAGTAAAACATTTTTCTGAATTAGATAAAAATAGATAACAGGAAAAATTTGAAACAACGGGCATGATTCGCTACTAATTAGCAGATTAAAAACATAATGGAAAAGGGGTATAAATAAAGAACTTTTCTTTTGTTCTTGGTCTTATGCTTGCGGGTAACCAGTGCTAAAGGTCAGAGAGAAATTCTTAAGAATTTAGTTGGAAGAAATTTTGCTGAAAAATTAGACAATATAGCGAACTCTTGCTTGCTGTACTTACTTCAAGCTGCACTCTATTTTTCGGCATATAAATAAAAATACAGAAATGTGTTGCTCTGCAAAAATGCGGGAGTAACCTCTTTTGCCTTCACTCTCCTGAGCTGTTCCTGAGGTCGGAGTCGTAATCATGTAAGCCAGCCAGAGAACAAAAGTATCTGCCCTGTATCCATGAAAAAAATCTGCCCTCAAAAACCTGGAAAAACAAATTTGAAAGATCTGTGGGAAAACATCAAATGAACTCATTTTGACCCACCCATCTAGTTACCGGTAACGTTCCCATAAATTATTAAAATATCTTTGCAATTTGCAAATTCAATGTATATTTATGCTTTTCTATATATATATCTGTTTTTTTAAATCTATGTATTCGAGTCTTGTGAAATTATATTTCATTAATTGCTTTCTTTTTTCTTTAAATACTTTAATGGGTGGTAGGGTTATTACATATAATGGCGGCAGTAATTCTTATTAATTTAATTGAAAAATGCTTCGTTTAACTTTCTGCCATTATATTCCCGTAATCAAGTTATTTATTTTATATAAATATTTATTTAGAAAGAAAAGGAAGCAAATCATAGAAAGTGCAAAACTCTATTTTAAAATCAAAAATTAAATTGCTAGATATTCTATTATAAAACTTTCCAAACTTTAACTTAGTTTTTTTTATATACATATAAAAGAAAGATCCTTATCAAATGCCAATATATTTTAGTCAATGAAGGGTTACAAATTTAAAGTTATATTTCAAAGAGCGTGAAATAAAATGTTCGCATTTATATTTTAGTACTAAGAGAGAGTACATTTTGACAATATGTATTAAAAAATTATTAAATAGCATTGGCTTAGTGGTGAATGGGTAAAATTTCAACTAAATAAATAAAATATCTGCCCACTTGTTCTTTTTATTAATTCAAATTTTATAAAGGTGAAGTTACTATTTTTCTGCGGATTTTCAGTGATAGTTGAGCTTTCCTAAGATATATATTTTGCAGAGGGTTTCTTTTTAAATTTAAAGGTCGTTGACCGTATTTATATGGTATCGTGCCTCGGGTGATCTACTGGGCCGCTCAGCATAAATTACAGTGCTTCTTTTGCCAAGTTTGCTTAGGTTAACATACCTACATGACCTTCTGAAAAATAAATAAATTGTTCGAGATCTCATGTCGATCTCAGTTCCTTAAATGTACGTAACTGGACATAAGCAACAAAAACTCCGATCCTGAATCCAGGTCACGCGTTTAGCGAATGGATTCCATTTTCTCTCTAACCTAGTTTAGAGATGGAGAGCTATCCGGTCTTGTGTTAACCTCTTGGTAACTGTTATGTCTCGAGCCTCACAGCCCACTATATGCTATCGCCTGTGTGCATGGTCTTATATATTTATATTTATTAGGAAATCTTTCTCAAAATATCATCGAAATGTTTCAATTATAGCTGGAAATTCCTGTTGGGGTCACTTTATCATTCTTCTTAAGTAGGGTGGTGATTTAAACCTGTCCAAAGTGTTTAGTTGAGTTTGACCACCTATTTATTTCTATGTTCTCCAACCACAGAGTTAATGAATCATCTCTCTCTCTCTTGATTTCTTTTATGTAACACTTCCGTTGGCTGGAATATTTTAAAGAAAGAAATGATAATGTAAAATTTTGTCTGTTCTTATCATTACGATCAATGGATCTTTCAAATATGTCTATCCAGTTGCAGTGAAAATAGCCTGTGACACTATTAATAAAACATTGTATGAATTCTTTTAATGTAAATAAATAAAAGTTTGTGTTATCTTTCATTCACTATAAATAAAACCACTTAGTATTGTTTTTCTTTTGTGACATACGTATGTACATCTGATCATTATATATGTAAAAATTCCTTTTCATGGTCTCTTCTCTCCCTGACCACCGGGCTTACATTAAGATTAAATTCTAGTGAGGTTTCGGGAGTAAGTCGCTTAGTAGCAATCTAGAGGAGTAGGTGAGGTTCGAACCCCCTCTATCTGCATCTCTAGGTTAGGTTAAAGCAGCTCTACTTTTCTTACCGTTACATTATATAGAAGTTAATATTCTAAATGTAGCTTCAGGCCATATTCACGTTAGCTGCTAATATAACGTTATATTTTTGAAGAAAAAAAAAAGTATTTCAAGTCAAAATAAGTTATTAATAATTTAAATTTCTTGATATCTAATAAATATAGTGAAATATGAAGGATATTAAGAAGAAACACGAATCGCATAACTTCAAAATCGCATTAAAATAATCCGCATAAAACTAGACCCAGGTGTATATATATTATTTTATTTTAATATATATATTTAATTAAGTAGCTAAGCACTTTCAAGTGTCAGAACCCGCATATTCATAGCCATTTATGCTTCCACACACCTCCCAACTCCAACAAACTAATCAATAACACTAAAGACAGCCTACCACTCTCCTGACACCTCAGGTAGTCTAGAATATTGCCTGCCCTGAAAAATATTGTAAATCATCATATTATAGTGAGACCAGGGCCTCTCTGTCCACTAGACTATCCCAACACCCATACTCCTATAATAAAGCACTGGTAGACACTTCTTATAGTTCCAGTTTTTGCACAGCACCACATGTCAGCCGGTCACAATTGCCAACCTAGAGATCGAGTGGTGGTTTGCAGAGAGCGAACGATTTCAAAAGGAAGATAAAAAAGGCTTACTTTATCACTAGCGATAGCGACGCCATAAATAGAAAAGACTCTTGCTACAAAATATCCAGGAAATGGAATACGTAACTATCGCATTTGCATAAATTTACATCACTCCTACTCAATTTATCTATTTACAAAATGGCTATGAATATGAGGGCTCTGACCCTGACCCTTAAAAGCTCTTAGCCACTTAATTAAATATATATATATTAAAATAAAATAAATATATATATATACATTTCTTTATTTGTCTTCAGCTTTGTTTGCTTGTGCATGTTAGCACATTTTATATTTTGCGCTCATTTCATTATCTTGTGGGAAATGAGGGATTCTACAGATTACACCAAAATGGATATTTTTAATAATGAAGGACCAACTCTAAGAAATATTTAAAGTTCATTGCATATTAAAATATGTATTTTATGACACAGATTATTACTTTGGGATGTTACTCTAAATGCTAAATAATGAACAATGATGATTAAAGTATGGGTATTTGATCTTAATATTTTTATTCATCTATCCAGTCATGATATTATAACTGTCCATTATGTACAACCCACATGAAAACTCACTCATGGGCAATCTACGTGCGTGCGTGCTGCACATTATGATGTCATAGAACAACCATTTCTTCTTTTATAGCCAGCTAAGATCAGCTAGATTTACGAGACTCTTATTCTATTGTAAGTAAATTATTGATTGCAAAATAATGACAAATTGCCAAAAAATAATGAGATATTACAATTTATTTATGTATATACTTATAGATAACATGCACGATAGTATAAATAGACTGCTCTATCAATCTACAAACAAGTTAATATGTTTAATGAATGATTGATTCAATAGTTAAGATAAATTAAGTTTATACACAGATGTTATATAGGATATAATACAGTTTAAATGCTTCTTAACAGATATCAAGTAATTCTGAAAAGATACAAACCTGCTGCATAGACTAATGATCACGAGCAATTATTATTACAGCTTTAAGATGAATAAAGCTATAATCTGAGAATACAATAAATTTATAAACTATTTAAATAAGTGGACTACCGTAAATGCTTTCAGGCTGTAATGCAGAAAAATAATTAAATGTTATATAAGCAAATGTAAGAGGCAACATCGGTGTTACATTATTTATTGGTAGATACATACTTGTAGCTAGGAACACACTATACAATATGAATTTACATCTACCGCATATTAAGGATAAATGATCAGCAGTTTTGCAAATGCTATGTATAAAGATAAAGCAAATAATATATGATGGGAATTTTTATCTACTGCATTCCATTGCACTAAATAAAATAATGAATAATAAATTATATACAAATAAATTTTGTATGTAAACAAAGCAGCCTGAAATAAAGGTTACAGCAGTTCACTTACATGAATACTTGCAGTTATCCTTCCTCAAAACTGGAGGTAGATTGCTTAAAACTGTAATTTATTAAAAGACAATTAAAAGATAATAAGATAATATTAATTTATTCTGTCTATGCAGCTAGCTTGAATTCTCTTCAGGATTGATTAAATTACAGGTTTAAATTATTGTTTATATTTTTGATGAAGTGGAAATGACTGAAAACAATAAATCATTAAAATTAAGACTAGAGATTGCAATAATAAACTTAAAGCTTTATATATATATATAATAATCTTTTTCAAATTTATGTCAAATGAATTGTGCATGTTTAACAAGAAAGAGAACAAAACAATAATCTCCTGCCATGCCCGCTTATAAACAGATTTAACCACCAAATACTGACTAAAATATTTTCATTATTAGATATTTATATATTTTTTTTTTAAAGTTCATACCTATTCCTCTTAGTATTAAACTTTTGAGTTCATTCTTTAGGTATTGGTATATCTTAGCAGACTTCAACTGTTGAACCATAGCTATGGTGGTGGTAACTTCTAATCATCATTTAAAATTCATGATGTAACTCTGGCAGTAGTTTATTCTCTTGCTTGATGACTGGTTTCACCCTGAAGCTTTGGACATTTAAAGTTTATGCATGTAAAGCATAGACATATTGGACACAATTTTCAAGATGTTTTTCCATTGGTTGATGACTCTCTTTTCTGGACCCCACAACGAACTTACAGTTTGCATTCTACTGCTAGGTCAGAGTGAAGCAGATGGTAGCTTTTCTACTCCTGCATGGTGTTGGAACCAAAATACATGAATAAACACAATATCTGAATAAGACAATCTGCATTACTTAAAACACACAGCAGAATATGCAGAATAATCAAAAGAATTAAAATAATCTTCAGAATCAGAATAATAAGAACCATCAGAATCAGAAGAAGTATCCAGTTCATGATCCCTATTTATATCTTTTTAATCTGGCTTATCAGCAACAATAGGATCAATCTGTAGTCATCTGAATCCTTCGATCTATTAGTTGTAGATGTCTGACCTCAGATTTGGATCACAGTTTGATTTGCCCAATCATATCATTTACAAATTTTTATCTTTGAAAGGGATTAATGAAATAACAATCTAAATTATGTTTGTAAGCCCTTAATTACTTTTTCATGAAATAACAATCTAAATTATGTTTGTAAGCCCTTAATTACTTTTTCTAAGAATTTCATTTCCACTTTGTAATTTGTAATTTTTAAAAAACACATTTTGTTTTAACATACTTTTAAAAAAAATTATATTTTAAAATTGTTTAAATAATTTATTTTTAAAATTCCTTCGAATTTTTAAAATTACGAACATGAAGCATATATAAATATCCTTTCATATGATATATATTATATGTATATCAAGTTCTCTGTCAAAAAGCAGGTAGAATATCTAAGCAATAGTTCAAGTGATAATAATTCTAATCTTACTAATGTAATAGCATGTGCCCTAACATTAACATTAGGATGACAGGGTTTAAAATCAATTTAGGTGGATCTTCATTAGCATTTTCTTAATTGTAAATAGTGAAGTAGGGGGAGCTAGGAGAATAGAAATGGATCATAAAGATTTGATAAGCAAAACATTTTGATTTTATTGTTGTAATTATAAATAATTCCATTTGTAATAATTTTGTTTACATATACATTAAACAAAATATCTTAATTTTATCTTGCAAAGCTTAGTTTGAGTTTATTAAATATATGAAGACATCTTTAGAATATAAACAGTATATGTATTTGAAGCAATCCTAATTTAAATATATAGTTGATAGTTTAATATGTTAAAAAAAAAATAGTACATAAAAAATCCACAATATTCTTTACCATTTGATTCTATAATTAATAAACAACTGTATTATTATTATTTGCTAAAGTTCATATTTTCAAAATTATAAAGCTCTATCTATTTTAAAAGATTATTGAATAATCAATAACAGTTATGTTATTATTTTTAAAATGAGATTTTTATTTGTTGATTCTTCTGTGAATTATGTTTGAAAGTTATTTTGATAACAGTTTTGAAAGTTACTTTATATTACTGTTGATTAAAATTAATCATGCAAGCATTTTAGATTGTATTTGATAAAATTTTTGATTAGTTTTTTAATATAATTTTAAAGTTTAATATTTTTTCTCCCTGCAATCTACATAACTATAGGATAACTAATGTTTTTAATTCAATTTCTTTTTCAACAAGTACTTTATATTTAACATCTATCCATATACAGTATAGAGGCTTCCTTTGTAATCAGACCATTTGCCACAATTTTATTGATGTGATAGGGTTGGTTAAATTCATTAATATCAAATATATCTGCACTACATCATTTGAACATGTGTGCTTTATTTTATTTTATTGTATTTAATTTAAATGTATATACCGTACACAATAAAACTTAGGATAATGTTTCATGTCTTAGCATGGATGTCAAAACTCACAGATGATAGTGAACATATATATGCATTTTCAACATACATACAGTATACACCTAATATAATTTTTAATAAATTAACTAGCACTGCTACAATTGATTAAAAATAAAATATTTTTCTCCAATAAATATGTACAAATTAATATGCTCACTTCCAGTAAATTATCTTCTTACTTTTTTCTACAGTAAATTATCTTCTTACTTTTTTCTATCTTAATTCAAAAACTTTATTTAACTCATTAACAATGTTGTAGGTAATTCTGTTGTTAAGATTCCTGGAAAAGATATCACTGAAGAAAAAAAAAACAGTTTCAAAATCTTAAATTTTTTAAAAAGATTATGCTGAATTGTTAAATTAGCTAAATTAATTGATCTGCATTTTTAAATAAAAAGTGGAAAAAGGAAGAGGTTAATCAATAAAAGTAAACTGCTGTTTTTGGTTTTGTTTTAAAAAATAAAATAAATAAATCAATTTTATTGCCACAAAACTTTTAAAAAAATCAAAAAGTAAATGAATGCAATCTCTAAATTTCTGTAATTTTCAATAGTTATATATAGAGATAAAACACTATCCCGGACTACTCAGATACCTTTCGTCATAAAAGTCACTCAGAAAAACCTTCAAGTCTAGCCTTAGGATGAACCAAAAACATACCAAATGTTGATAGAGTGAAACTAGTTAACTTCAATTAGCTCTTCAAACCACTTACTACAAAACTTACCGAAAAACTATGATTATTCATATCCCAATTGTGACTAAATTAACTGTTTGCAGACCATTCTCAACTAGAGGTTTATAATATACTATGATATAGACTTTTGCTATTTATTATTCAATAAACTATCACTTATAGTCTAAAAATACTGAAATAAGAACTGTTTTAATTTAATAGTAGCTGGATTAGCATGTGTGTGTTCCTTTCAATTATATTAATAATTTATCCTTAAATATTTTAATTTCTATTAATATTTATGTTTATTATTATTATTATTATTATTAATAATAATAATAATAATAATAATAATAATAATAATAATAATAATAATAACAATTTGCAAATTTAATACCAGAGAAGATAAAATTTTCAACTAAAAATAAAGCTGTTATTAATATTGGTATAGTAGAAAGTGTAGTGATATAAAAGCTTCATATCTAATAATATCTTTTATATAAATATTTACATACATTTACACACAAATATAATCTTTATAAAATCTAAATCACAATAAATACTAATTAGCCACTTCTGCTAACTATCTAATATTAATAATTATTAAATACAAGATGAAATAGTGATGGGAAATCATTCAAAATCCTCACTGCATAGCAATTGACAAGTCTAGTGATTAATTTTTGCTTCTTCACCGTTCCTCTAGGAAGGGTTGTTGAAGAGGTCTAGCTTTTACCTTTTTTAATTGTATTACATTACTAGTATCATGGACATTGAATTATGCAATGATAATATGGAATGCATAGTTTTTTTAAATAATTTCTAATGTGTGAAAATCAGAAAATATGTTTGACTGGCTAAAATGTAACAGACCACATAATAAAATAAAGGAAAGAAATTGCCACCATCTTAATATATTTATAAAATTACTTAATATTAATTGAAATAGTTAGCAAAAAAAGGAGAATGATATTCAGTTCATTTCATTCTAATCCCGAAATACTGAAGCAAGATTTTTTTTTTTTGGGGGGGGGGTTCATTTTTACTGACTAATAACAAGCTGAGCTTGTTTGTGTTGACTTTAGTTATGTATATTAATTAATAAAAGGGTGGATTAATTTTTTAAAAAAACAATATAAATGCAGAAAATTCAAGTATAAAATCTTTGAACTTAAGAGAAAAATGGGAATTACATTCTTATACGATCCTACACAGGATAAACTATTACTAAGAATTACCATAAACTCATTTCATATATAGTTGAATAATTAATTAGCTTGCTTTAAAAATAAATGTATTGTAATGAATATGGTTATATCTGACGGTTAATGAGATATTTTAAAAATAAATGTATTGTAACAAACAAGGTTATAACTGACTATTAATGAGATATTTATGTCCAGGGAATTATCAATGTTGTCTACAATGCTTTACTTATTATTGATATTTCCCATAAAGCCCATTTAATAATCTCTCAACCACCCTTCCTATACATTCACTATAAACACCTACTATATTTCCTGCTTATCATCATTTTTGATAACCATTCTGATAATTGTTTTCGAGATCACCACATCCTGGTAGCTTAACTTGATTCATGGCAAAGGCCAGCATCTCAGGATGTTATAAGCCACCATGAAAACAAATATGACAGATCTCAATTCTACAATCCTTATAATTTTTCTGTTAACATTCCAGTATCAGTACACTTTAAAAATTGGTCCATGGTAAAAATAATGCTGATGATAAATTTGAATACTAAGAAAATTTGTGGACTGAGACAGTCAACATAAAGTTTATTTAACTAACTAGTAATGAAAAAGAAACAAATAATAAAAAGAATCATAAAATTACAAATAGATTGACATTCTTTCTCTGAAAAATATATACATAATCATAATATAGACAAATCTAAATGAGAGAAAAAAAAATATTATCCAATAAGTTAATACATTAATTGATAAACGAATGTTCATTGTAATAAAGAACAGATATAATAAACAACAGAAAGGGAAAAACTGTAATTTAATAATACATGCATATATTTATCTTATAAACATTTTACAATAATTCATAAACTTACATGTATTTTATTAGTCCTATATAGTCAATTATGTTACACTAATGTTTGTTTTTAGAATTGCCCAGGTTGAATTATTTCAGGCTTCTGCCACTGCGGGTCACTTTTTGCATATGTTAGTAATTTGATAAATGATATAGGATTGTTCACAGAATTTTCTTTTCAATAAGACAGTGGTTTTTTTTTACTATATTTGTGCAAGGACTTTCTTTTAACCCCTTTGTGTTTACGCCCAAACAATGTGGGCAATGACTTTCAAAATTATAAACATCCGAGTTGAGGTTAAAATTAACGGAAATCCACACAGGCTATGCATGCACTTTTTAAACTTTCGTTTGCAGCGTTCTTTCAACTTTCCAGAAAGGTAAATTTTATTTTCTATGATAAAAAATAAAATTTTTATGATAATTTTTGTGATCAAGTAGATTGAATTTTTTTGTCTTTCTCTCATTTTTTTGATAGTTATTGAAAACGAGTTCAGTGTGAAAAATATATCAGCAAAAAGTTTTACTTTTTCTGTTGTATTTTGAAGAAAACGTTATGGAGGCTTAATGGTAAGTATTTTTTTTCTATATATTTTTAATTATTATTTTATTATATGTTTTTTAATTATTGTTTTATATATATATATTTGCTATAAAAAAAATAACTAAATTAACTAACATAAAAAAAAAGATTGTGCATATTTGAATTAATTGATATGAGACAAAGATAAATACATTTTGGAAATATAATGACCTGATTTAGATTTTTCTATAATTTTTTTGTCTGCATTTTACTAATAGTAAAAATATGCAAATGCTAAAAGTAACGATTTTGTCAATACATAAACTTAGGCCGATTATAAACTATTGCAATATAAATTTCAAAGCTGCATATTTTTTAATTATTATTTCATTCATATATATATTTGATAAAAAAATATACAAAAAAAAATTACTATTGAAACTAACATAAAAAAAAAAATAGCTCGTGATTATGTGTGTACATTTATATCATGAATTATCTGCATTTTTTGATATGATGTGAATTTGGGTGAATATTTGAATTGATATGAGACAAAGATGAACATATTTTGGAAATATAATGACCTGATTTAGATTTTTCTATAATTTTTTTGTCTGCATTTTAATAATAGTAAAAAATAGTAAAATGCTAAAAGTAAAGGTTTTGATAGTATATATATAAACTACAAACTTATGTACATCAAGGCTAACTCTATAATAAATTTAATATTTCATTCACTTTTTATTTTATTTTATTATTTTATTTTGTATATAAAGTGACAAGTTTAGTACTACTTTTTAATAAATTACAAACTGTATTATTCTTTATTATAATATTCAAATTATACTAATTATTGATCAATATTAACCACTTATTATAAGGGATGTTACTAGAAATGACTTATACATTGCAAACCCCTGTATGGAAATACAATTTGAAGGGCTACTGAGAAAATTGAAGGATACTAATGACTTTATTCTAGGAAGTTTTCAAGTGATGGATTACCATAGGTGAGTGTTATTATATACTAATTTTTTAGAAATTTAATGATGAATCCAACTAACCTACTAATAAAAATATAATTTTAAGTTGTATGCATGATAATTTAGGATTTATGAAATAATATGAAAATAATTATTAGAAATATTAACTTTTATTCTTTTTTTTATTACTTTGAATATCAATGACTATATTTTTTTCAGTTTAATTAAATTCTTTGGTGTTTAATCTTTAAACCAATATTTATTATGTCATTTTTTATTAATAAAACTTAAAGTTATGATAAAATTTGTGGCTTAGCATAATTTTTTTAAATATTCAATATGGCTACTTGAAAGTGAAAAAGTTAAAACAGGCAGTGTTATTTCCAGGCAATGCATCGGCAAACAGCAGGCTATATCAGGTTACCCAATCAGAAAATCACACACTATCTAGATAAGTAAAATCTTTCTCATATAGCACATACTAGGGTGAAACAAACAGCACCATAAATGAATTGATGTCCAGCATAGTGAAATTATCCATCACACAAAGAGCATTTTTATATAGCCACATTATGCTCCAATATGAACCACTTACAAGTTTTTCTAACAGGAAACAATGACTTTTGCTAAATGTCCTGCTTTTTTTCTATCAGCTGTGCAACTTGTTGGCAAACTAATATACTTTCCTCCCCCTGCATTATTCCTGCCCATATATATATATATATATATCCTCTATAACATTAATTAACACTGCAGACCAAAATTATAACTAACACATCTTTTCTAATCAAAATCTACATTCCAAACTTGAAATTCTTATATCTGAAAAACATGATAATACTTTATAATCAATGTCTGGATTCTCTCTTACATAAGTTCTTAATTAAACCTTTTTTAATTAAACAACACTTCATAATAAATATTTTTAACTACTGTATAACAATTTGGCTCAGAACAGCATGTCAGACATGCGTCATAGCTGATTGGTTGAAATTTTGTTTTTCTTTTTTAAATTATGTAAAAACTATAAGTATGACATCAACAGAAATACAGACATTCGATCCATCGTAAAAATATCTTCAGAATGCCATCATTTTGATTGAAATCGGAAGAAATTTGAATTTTTTATGAATTTTTTTTAAAACAGGCAGATTTAATTTTTTTCTCTTTTCTAGTTTACACGAAGCAATAAAGGCAGAAAATTGTAAATGGCCTGATTATATAGTGAAAATGGATTAAAAATATGCAGGTTATTCGCATTCAAGGCCTATAATGAGATGTCAATGTAATTGCAGAATATATATTGTAAGTAGATGTTTTTAATTTTTTTAATAACATTTCAAAATTATTAATATAATTTATTTGTATAATTTATTAATTTGCATTTATATTGGTGTGTGGGTGCAATATATAAACTATAAATAATATAATATTAAAATCAATTATGCTCTTTATTATATGATATATAAATTATTATTCATATGTACAGTAATATTGTATCATTGATATTAATAATTTATGTTTATATGGTGTGTTTGTGTTTACTCTTGCATGTTGTATAACAAGTAATGATTTACATATAGAGAGCAGTGCAATGTAAATTTTAAAATCTGATAATCAAATGTACAGAAAGGTTGTATAACAAGTAATGATTTACATATATAGAGCAGTGCAATGTAAATTTTAAAAACAATCAAATGTACAGAAAGGTTGCAGTTGATAAAGCATTCACAAAATATACTGAACATAGTACCATGTGAAAATATAAACACTTAAAAACCAATAAAAGAGAGATTTCAAATGAGGTTTGTGTAGTAGTAGCCACAATGATTATGCATATACCACATGGAATTGTATGCGGAATGCCTTGATACTCATGTTGTGGAGTCAGTAGTTTTGCCACATTTTGCATCACATTATTTTCAAGTCTATAGTTAGCAAATGAGCTACATGTAAATAAATTATATCTTTGTGGGACAATAAATATAACAAGATAGCATCACTGGTGTGCATAAAGAATATAAACATCACTGATGTACACAAAAAATATAAAATGAAGAGATGAAACTCATTTTATCAGTGATACAGACAATAGCCTACAATTTCTAGTTTTAGATAGACAAGAAACCAATTGCTATGATGACAAATGTATATCTATCTTCTGAAATGATTTGTTTTGTATCTTATTAGGATGAATCTTTTTCTTATAGATGCCTTTGAATTTTGATAACTTGTGGGGTACAAGATAAAAATGAAGAATTGTTATGTGAATACTTTTGGAGATTCTGAAGCTATGGATTATCTCAAGTAAGAAGTATTATATATGGTTGGAAAGATAATTTTGTGGGAATACAAAGAAATTATCACTGAACATGTAATTTAAACTTAGTTAATGATAAATTAGAAATTATGAACAAACAATAAAATTAAGTTATCAACAATAAGGTTGAAATTTCTTTTTTTTTTTTTCTTTTTTAAATGATTATCAATATTTGTCTTAAACTTAGTGTTTTCCTTTATTTTTCTAGTTTCTCTTAATGTACATTTTTTTTTTGCTCTAACATTATTAAAACTGAAGTTATTGTGAAAATTGTGTTTCAGGTCAGTTTTTCAAAAAATTCAATATGGAGCCTGAAAACTGAACTAGATAACAGAAATTTACATAAGGACTTGAACTAACACATACAAAAAAATTCAAAGTGACTTAACTTTGAAACAATATACCTTTCCGGAGCTTAATTTCTCATTAAATATATACCCCTAGAGAAACATTTTTCATTCTCTTTAAAATGGTGCAAGATGACTCTTTGTAACGCTTATCCTTCATCTGGAATTTGCACCCAGCCTTATTACAGAAATAAGACCAAAAACTGATATTAACAATATATGTTTTTATGCGATACTAAATATACTTATTTAAAATGAGACATTAAACTAACCTAGAATAATTTGAAATAACTGCCCTTTGTCCTTTTCTTTTATTTCTTTATATAATCAAACATACTTTGTGCCTAATTTATATTATAATGTGGTGGATCAGGAAAGCATGAGCCAATCAATATGAATACAATTTATTATTTTAACCTTGGCTATAGTTCTTTATAATTTCAAAATCTTAGAATCTAAACCTCGACACATACATTATTTATGATGATGATTATATTCATCTAAACAAATGTCTCCCCTCCCCTAAAAAAAAAAAATTAAATGATGAAATTTCACTTTCATTTTTTTAATTATTATTGTTTTCTTTAAGACTTTTTTTCAGAAAACACCCATCATTGGTGATATTTCAAATAAAAGTGAAAAACAACTGATGTGTGACGTATGAACATTTGGATCAATAATCCATCACAAATCAATTTCTCTGAAATAACCACAGTCAAATTTTTTGTATTTTTTTTTTCCTTTCCTTTCCTTTCTTTGGCCATTCTGAAGTTTCATAACACATCAACCTCACCCCCCATACCCCAAACCTAAACGCCAACAAAATTCTCCCATAACTGGTGATACAAGATAAACATACAATCTGATTTACTTTTTGAGATGGGGTTCAAGAGCCTAGCATTATATGTACCTCACATTCCCTTCCCGTCATTTACCCAGAGGTCATTATCACTTTGCTGACCAATAATCTAAAAACAATTCTTATACAAACTTCTGAATAACTAAAGTGTGAAGTCTTGACTAAAATTACACCACCAATCTGAAATATATTTCCTTCCACTTCTTTCTAATAATCTTTTATAGGTTTTGATTTGAATTACTCTTTCCATCATTTCTTTCTCTTATTATGGGTAATGATGCTCTGAACAAAACTGGTGTTTGCCAAAATGCAGGTGGACAATGATTCCTGTTGATATACCATCCAAGGCACTTCACTGCCCCATCCCCTATGATTTAAGATAACATAATCTCAGAATAACCATCTCAGCACTTGCAAAATGTGCTCACAAAAGTTAAACTGAGGTTTACAGATTGATGTCAATATATGGTATATTTGATATGTTGCTTCCTGGTATTATTATGAAGACACAAATGGTTTGTGCCACGATCTATTATAAAAGCTTTGGGCTTTTCTGAGGCACTGGATTGGCAGTTATGTACTCAGAAAAAAGATCATAAGTGGCAACTAAATATGTTCACAATAGAGGTAAAGGTTCATAATAATCAAAGACTAACATATCCCCAGGCCTCTAATAGATTATAATTGAGCTGCATAAGTTTTATTGGAGATTTTACTGACATATCTCATGAATTATTAAGCATTCATATAATAACATCGTATATGTTACCCAGTAAAATAACTATTTGACAAATTCATTTTTCTGCTCCATAATGCCCATATATATTGTGGATGGAATTACTTAAGAAATTACATACCGACAGTGGAGTAATTGTCCTCCACATATCCTCTCTTTCTTGCATTTAATTTTTGAGTTTGATCATCTATTTTATAATCGTACTTTTTTTTTTTGAAAAATCAAAGCATAGAGCATCCAGCATGCTTTCCAAGTATTGGATTAACTGGCTTTGACACTGTTTATCTGATAACTGTTTAATTCACTATTGTTTCATTGTAATCCAGTCATACGGTGTTTATACATATATATATATATCAGTGACGAAGCGTGACTTTTTTTGGAACAAAAGCACACTACATAAACTTTTTTTTAATAATGTTTTTATTTGACTTGCCACAACAATTTTTACATAATAGCACCTAATATATATATATTACACACATCTAGAAAAATCTGAAACTCTCTTATCTGTAAATCAGAGAGTACATTATCAATATATTTTTACCTTCCAAATCCTTCTAACATTCTTAAAAGTTTTAACTGTAAATTAGATCTTAGCATTGTTTGAACTTCTTATAATCAACCAAGAATACATAAGTCAAATTCATTTTTGCCGTATATAAAAACAATTCAAACTTTTGGTAAAAAAATTGAAAGTCAACAGTAATTCCATACAAAAAATAATGAATTTGAATTGCTCATTCTAATCAGACTATGATTAGTTTAAATACAGATAATACATTATCAATATATTTTTATCTTCCAAATGCTTTTAGTATTCTTAAAAGTTTAACTGTAAATTACATCTTAGTATTGTTTGAACTTCTTATAATCAACTAAAAATGTGTTAGTCAAATTCATTCTTTGTTGTATATAAAAACAATTCAACTATTGGTAAAAAAAATTGAAAGTCAACAGTAATTCCATACAAAAAATAATGAATTTGAATTGCTCATTCTAGTCAGACTGCGATTAGTTTAAATATAAATACTATATTATCAATATATTTTTATCTTCCAAATGCTTTTAGCTTTCTTAAAACTGTAAATTAGATCTTAGCATTGTTTGAACTTCTTATAATCAATCAAGAATGTGTTAGTCAAATTCATTCTTTGCTGTATATAAGAATAATTCAACAGTTGGTAAAAAAATTTGAAAGTGAATTTTTTAAATTGGATTTTAATTAAAGCTTTTGAAAGTTTTAGTGAATTTTTCTACAGACACACTCATTCTGTTCAATACATGGATGCTCCGTCCCTGATATATAAGTAGCCTGCATACAAATGCTGTTGACTGTGTTGCCTAGGATTACTGGTAAAAACATCAGTTATAAAATTTTTTGAACCCTTACAATACTGGATTGAATAGTTAAATTCCTGCAAATACAGACATTTACTTGACAAACCAGTTATTTATTAGATAGCTGCTACTCAAGAGCTGGAGATTCTCATGATCAGCTATCACAAGTACATCACACCTTAAAAAATATTGGGAAAATTTTTTAAAGGTCCATATTACAGCCAGTTTCCTTCTTGATGACAGTATAATTTTTGTCTAGGCCTTTCAGCAGCCGCTAATAGAGAGCACCTGATGTGTCTCGCCCAATCTGTACCCACTTCTATCTACTGTACATAAAAAGGATCAATCAAAATCTGGCATGCAAGCATTATTTGATCAGGGAATTTGGTTTTAATTTTCTCCAAAATCTGGTTGTGCTTCTGAGTCCACTAACAGGTTATGTCCTTTCTTAACAATTGTAATAACTAATTCATGTCTGTGCCAAAATTTTTATAAAATTTATTATAAAAATTGCATATTCCTAAAAATAATATTTCCATCTTTATTTTAAGAATGGGAAAATCCTGTATTGCTTGTATTTTTTTCATAATGAGGTCTGATACTTTCACTTTCCACAATGTGTCCCAAAAAACAAACTTCATTAGTAACAATAGCATATATGTGCTAGCATAAGGAATAGTGATCATGTGATATTTAGTAACAATATCCTTTTTTTAATATTAATCTTTTTATTCATTTTTTTTCATGCTCAGAAAAAATTAGTGGTGTCTCATATGTCCCTGCATATTTCTGAGGCAAACATCACAGCATCAACATAAATTAAAACTATGTTCTTGATGTTCAGGAATAATACCCATTTAAATACTTTAATAATCAATCATGCATAACTATTACTCAACTCAAAAGGATGACCAAATAAAGTGATGTGAATAACTTTTAGACCAAAATGCTATAATATATTGGTAGATCTCTAGGTGAAGCTTGATCTGCCAATAATGAAAGATGAAATCAAAGAAAATATTTTCTTTTTTTAATTTTATTGAAAGCTCATGGACTGTTGGATGAATATTTCTATTTGGGATCTTTACTTTATTGTGCTGCCTAGCATCTAGACACAGCCTTACCAATCCATCTTTTTTCTTACAACCTTGACTGGGTTATTTGTATGGTGAAGAGTACTTTGAAATAATGCCCCATTTTATAATTTGTATCACTTGACTCATTCCTTTTGAAACATGTGGGTTACTGGGTAAGATCTATTCCAATATAGCTGATTATAAGTGCTTCTAATTCTGTACTTCATCCTATATTTATCAACTGAGGTTTAAGAAATTGACTGAATATTCTACATAATCCATTGAAGCATTATCCTCGTACAATATTTTATCCTAATTATTTTCTGGTAATTGCTATCTTGCAGGCCACAAATCTTAGTGAAGTGATATAAATCTCAGGCATTAAGAAGTTTCTCTATGGTAAATAATCCAACCCTCATCATAGTCCAACATACAGCTAGCCTGTGTAGAAAATCGGATCCTAATGTGATATTATGAATAAGTCTATGTAAAACCAACAAAATACGATTCATCATTTTATTTCTGATTTTAAAATGCGTCCATATGTGCTTGGAGGCAAGTTTAATGTTTTTACTATTGACTAACATTACTTGCAGGGCTTTTAATAGGAAAATAATGATTTGAAAATCCATCCATGGATAACTCTGTTGCTATTTGACTACTAGAGTCTAATATCATTTGTATCCCCAATTCCAAAATAAGTTTACTTTTGTGTAAATTTGAATTGCAACTTGAGGGATCGATCATCCTATGTACATACTAGGTTACATATAGCGTTATATATGCCTGTTTTCTGGTTAAGATGAGAGACCTGAAGTAAAAAACAATCTATCAAGGATCTTCATGGTTTAATACCTTCCATTAATGACTTTCATATGAATTTGTAAGTGCTATCCAATTGCAACTAGATACAGGCAAGTGACAAGATTGAAGTCTTTATCCATTCATCTGACTGATGTAAGAGCTGGTTCTCCTTATAGCAACCTTTTTTAATGCTGCTCCAATCCCTTTACCTTTTTTTTCTTTTTAATATTGATGGTGTTTACGTATATATGACGTCTCTCTATTCTGAACTGAAGTATCTTTTGAGAACCAAAACATCAAACTTTGTGTATAAAACTATCATTATGCAACATACTCACAACTAACATGTTATGCAACTTAGCTATTGGATCAATTGTCTATTGGTCTGTGCTGATTATATTCCATGTTGGCAAAAAATTGCCATAAATTATACATATTATTTGAGTTTCTTATTAAAGAATAGGATGTCAAAATGATGGTAAAAAACCCGTGATATATGCTTCATGTATCCTGATACATGATACTGTTCTGATATTCATCAGCCCAGAAACTTCCCAGAAATATCACTTTATATGTGTGAATCTGATTTCTTATATAATGAATCCCACAATGCTTGTGAAGCACACTGAAATTGGCTATAGCCAATGGCTAATTTAGTTTCTTTTGACATGAAATTCGGTTTGAAACATTTCTCCAAACTATTGTTATGTTCAAATGGTTCTTCACTGACTACCATTTAAACGTTTGGATTTTCAAACTGTTTAATTTATATCATATAACCAAAGGTAGTACTGTTTGAATTAACTTTTACATTTTCAATTTCTATGCCCATGTTTGGTAATCATACATTCATGGAATTCATCACTCCTCTTTTAGACTGTTTAATTTTTTAAATCTGATTCATCTCTCAAATCAGCTTCCAGTTTTTTAATCTGGTCAAACATCTCTGCCTGAGCAGCTTGATGACTTACTGAAAGACTTCTATTCAGCAATCTCCTTCTGGATTGCTAAATTGCAATTTCACACTTCTTTTCCTTATGCACTTACTTCTTTTTTCTCTTTCTATCTGTAATGTTTCTACTTTCTAACAATTTGTAACTTTCCTTTTTTGCATTGCGGCCTTTATGTTCCATTATCTGAGATTTCTCTTTAATCTCATTAATGTGCATTCTGCAATTTTCTTTTATCTCATCAACCTGCATCATGACATTATTTGTTTTTTTATTCTTGATCACTCACTCTTATTTTTAGAGCTTGTACTCAACTTTCAGCACCTTCATGCCTTGATCCACTTTTATTGACAATTCTTCATTCATTTCACTTATTTCAAGAGCCAGTCTCTCTTGGCTTTCTCTAAACATTTTATTTGCTTTTTGATTGTTTTTTTGTAGCTCTGTCTTGATTTTTTTCTGGGCTTTTGAAGCATTGCTTCTTGTTTATCTTTCTGCATTTCTTGAAATAAAGTCATTATCAGCCACTCACTTTACTGCAGAATCAATGATTCAGGTTGCACTTCAAATGGACCTTTGGTTACTTGTATAGTGACTCATTGCTTAACACTTATATGCATGATTCACTGTTTCTTTGTACTTTCATAGCAGATCCATTCTTTCAACTGCTTGTTTCCCACTCTTAAATCCTTTTATATTTCTTTTCTTAAATTATGTATTTATAAATCATCCCCTCATACGAATAACCTTTGCCTTAATCAAAATTTTGATGCTTGCTTGCCCTATCCATTCTTCAAATATTGTCTACTGCTTTATTTTGCTAATATCTTCAGATCGCTGTTTATGTAATATATATTGCTATATTAACTTAAGTTTGCTATTCCTATGTCATTCCATTATTACTAATTTATATACTCAATAATTTCTAGTCCTCCTACTCTGTCCATATCAAATTGACATTTATCTATTTGTCATTCTAAAGAGAAAAAAAACTTTTTTTTAAATAATAATACTATTTGTCTCTTTGCCAATACTCATTTTGAAACCTAAAATTTCCAAGTATTTATTTCTTAGATCTTCATAATGATAAGTGGACTATTATTTAACAAAGTTTAGGGTATGATTTAAATAAGCTGCTACTAGGTTAGGAGCAATTTACAAACTAGTTATCTCAGGTTAGGAGCAATTTATAAACTAGTTATCTCAGGTAAATGAATTTAATCAAGCTGCACATAGATTACCATTTCTATACAGGTTATTTTGAATAATAAAAAAAATTGAATGCAGGAAACTCAAACAGTAAATTTTTGAACTGATAAGAATAATGGGAATTACATTCTTGTGACATGATATACTGTTACTGGAAATTACTACAAACTCATTTTAAATATAGTTGTAAAATTAACAAGTTTTAAAGGAGTTCCTTTGATTCCTCTTAGAGACTGTAAAGATGCCAAGCAAGGAAACTGGTCCATTCCAAACATTCTTACTATTGCAGCCTCTATTACTATTTGATTATTTATATAATATTCAAACATGGATAGGTTACTCCCAACACTCATTAGCCAGTGTGGTGAGTTTATTGGCTTTTTACCTCCGAGTTTAAAATCAAGAAAAACCATAGTCATTTTTCTCAGCTGCCTGATAGTTCCTAAAT
Source organism: Epiperipatus broadwayi (assembly GCA_028023455.1). Taxonomy (NCBI): domain Eukaryota; kingdom Metazoa; phylum Onychophora; class Udeonychophora; order Euonychophora; family Peripatidae; genus Epiperipatus; species Epiperipatus broadwayi. The sequence continues at coordinate 11,869,285 of JAQFVV010006201.1, forward strand.
AAATATCATTTGAGTTTTCTTGTGGGCAAAATGTAAGTGTGTATGAATAATGTTTTTTCCTCTAATAAATATTTGCAATTATGACAGACCAAAATAAATCATGCCCTTATTCCCAAAAGGCTGTGCCAAGGTAGCAGTTGGCAGCAAAAGAGGAGGGTGCTAACAATATTTTAATTGCGGACCCAGGCTGCCATTTGATGATGATGTTTTATTTAGATACTTGAAACTGTAGATTACTTTCAAATGATGGAAAGAATGCAACAATTGGAAAAACTGTCTAACATTAATTGGGATATTATTGGACTTTATGAAGTTAAAAGAAGAGGTGATGTACCATATTACAGAAACACAAACATTGGAAGTATAGTTAGAGTAGGATTTATTATATATAAAAACAACAACATTGTGGAGATTTATGGTGTATCAGACAAAGTGACAAGATTGGTTATTCAACTTAATAGCAGATATCAAATGCAGATAATTCAGGTTTATGCCCCAACAAGTTCTCATAGTGATGAAGAAGTAGAGGATTCTTATACAGCTGCCCCAAAAGCTTTTATTCAGACCAAAGAACATTTTAAAATTGGCTTAGAAGACTTTAATGCTAGAATTTGTAAACAATTGAAAGATGAAAGTTATCTAAATAAATTTGATTATGGTGATAGAAATGAGAGAGGAAATGATACTTGTGCAGTTTGTAGAAAAATAAAAACTTTACATCATGAAATCTTTTTTTGTGAATACAGTTAAATAGAAATGAACATAAAAGCATTCAAATGAAGGTACAACAGAATTGGATTATATTTTAACTATTTTAACTAACAGAAAATATGTATTTCAAAATTCTTAATAAATTCAATCCAGGAGGTGACATCAATTAACAAGGTGTAAGATACATATCAATGCAAAACAAGATAGACAAAAATTATTAAGAAAAACAATATTCACCATTGATATTCCTAATCTTCACTAACATTCCAATGAATTTAAATTACAACTTGGAAATCGTTTTCGAATATTAACAAATTTTGAACAAGAACCAGATGTAAATGAAATCAATAGGAAAATAATCAATACTCTTTTAAAAACTGCAACAAAGATATCTGATACAAAAAAAGCAGCAATTAACCAGTAAAATTTCTACTAAGACAAGAAAATTAAGAGAAAATAAGTCTATGAAAATATATAAAAATGATGCATTAAGAAGGATTGAAAATCTAGAATTTTGTAAATTATTCAAAAAAAGAGTTGATTCTGAATGAAATGAGGAAAGATATAGAAGAGAATAAAAGTCTTAAGAGTATAAAACAGCATGTTGGTATTGGCAGAAAACTTATTTCTACAATAAGAAAATAAGTTGGAAGAATTACAAAAAAGAAAGATGACATCATGGAATATGTAGAAAAGATTTATTATAGTAATAAAAAACAAGAAAAAGTAGTTCCTACAACTACTATATCTTCTGAATTGCCCATAATTTTAAATAAAAAAAATGAGACATGCAATTAAATTTATAAAGAAGGAAAAAACTCCAAGTAATGATGGAATTATAATTAATAACTTAAAAAAAGCAGATAAAGAAGTAGAAATATTTTTTGACAAACTTACACATCAAATATCTAAATGATAAAGATGTACTGGATAATTGAAAGGATGCAGTATCAATACTATTGTATATGTATTTAATGGATTATGTCCTGTACGTGAGGGGTCAGATTGACCTTAGGTCAACATGGATGAGACAATAATCTCGGCCTCAGGGTGGCCTTTGAGTGTTCCATCATCAGATTTTCAATTGGATGGACAGTTGAAGAGTTTGAGTGTGGAGTAGATTGAAGCCTGTCCATTAAATAGGAGGATTTGCTATCACCTGTAGCATATATGTGTAGAGATGGTAATCTGGACCAACTGATGATTGCTGGTTTAGCATGAAATACGTTTATTGGTGATTATTTATCTTTTCGACATATGTGTGTTCAGGTAGATCAGTGTTATGAGATAGTGTGGAGAATGGTGGGTCATGTGAAAGTCTGTGTTCATACCCTGTCTATTGTATAAAATTTTGTAAATCTATCAAACTTGTACTGTTCAATTTAATATAAAAAGGAAAAATAAACTAAAAAGAAAAGTTTTAAGATCACTAAGCCAGCTTTCAACAGACTACTGACAGAATTATAGTACTGAATAGAACTGTGCTGTTAAAGCTAAGCATATAAGGGGGCAAAAACCAATATGTAAATTAGGCCCAGTACTAAATTAGATGTTCCATTTTTGTGATTATGGGACATAAGAATCTTTTCCATTAATAAAACATCATCTCTGGAATGGACTATTTGAACACAAACTTGCAGACCTAAAAGTTTCTTACATAGAAACAAAAAGTTATGCAAATATGAGGCTAACAGAAAAATCAAAATCGAGTCTTATATTAAGGATTAAACAGATATTGGATATAACAATAACAAACTAATAACAACAATTGAAAAATTTTATAATAACATTAACAATGTTGCTGACAATAACAACCCATCTAAATCATGCATAAGCCTACCTTATATACCTCAAGGGTATTGCAATGAACCTTCAAAAGAACCCTCGGAATTAGCTTCAGATGATCCCTCTCACTCAACCTTTTAAACAACATAAAATACAAAATCTTATATAAAATTTCATGCCCTGTCCCATCCTATAGCGCTGTATATTATGGTGAATCTTGCATTAATAAATCAACAAAAATCACTCACCACACGTATTCATATATTAAAGCAAAATTAAATCATTAATATAAATCAAACTTTTTTGTCCATGAGCTGGCTATGGATGCACTTTTTCTCCTTCCAATGTAATAACAATATGTGCCAAGAGGGATGATATGAAAATATAAAACGACTTGGGCTACTGCAAGGCATCATCATTCCATCAATAAAAAAGAATAATATGTCCCATTATTAAAAAAGTGTCTAATTTACTTACTTGATCTGATTTACATATTGGTCTTTACCACTATATATGCATAGTTTTAACAATGCAGTTTTATTCAGCATTATGATTCGAACAGTAATCTGCCAAGAGCTGACTTAGTGCTTTTAAGACTTTCTTATTAGTTTATTTTACCTTTTCATATTGACTTGAACAGTATAAGTTTGTTAGAATTACAAGATAATAAAGATATTACAATTACAGACCTACCATTATTTTATCAATTCTATACGAAATTTTTATCAAGTTAATTACAACTCATCTACAGCAAATTGTAGATTTTAACCAAGCAAAAGAACAAGCTGGGATTAAAAGTGGTTTTAATACAGTGGATCATATCCTAGTAGAGAGAAGTTGAGAAAGGATCAATGAATATGAGTTGCTGCTGTGCTTTGGATCGTACATTATGTACAAAACATTTGAATGTATATGCACTTCTTCAGTGATAGATCCAGGATATTGTTATACACTGAAGAATATTTATAAAAATGCAATAGTGACGCTTAGATTGCATAACGATAATAGAATGATTAACATTAAAAAGAGTGTACGACAGAGTGACTCCATACCTCCAAAACTTTTTACAGCAGTTTTGCAAAAAGTACTTTGTGAATTAAAATGAGAATCTAAGGGAATAAAAGTAAATGGAGATTATTTAAGTCTCTAGATTGCAGATGATGTAGTTGTTTTGTTTTGTTTTTTTTTTGCAAAAAATTATTTATAACTTAGAGAAATGTTGCAAGATGTATCACATAAAAGTAGAAAGTCAAAAAGACTACAGTAATGTTCAATGGATTTTCTCAAAAGGTAAAAATAAAGATTGATAATGATGAGTTAGAAGAGGTTAAGAACTACAAATACCTTGGTCAGATTATTACTACAGATGGAAACAGTGAATGAAATTAATCATAGAATTAAACTTGGTTGGAGTACTTTTGGTAGAAATAACTTAATATTGAAAGGAAATATGCCTATGTGTTAAAAAAAGGAAGATGTTCTTACTTATGGATCTGAGACTTCACTTAACAAAAGAGTAATTACTTCCAACCACTCAAACAGAAGTATGGAGAGATGCATGTTAGAAGTAACAAAAAAATATTAAAAACAAAATACATGGGTGAAAAAACAATAGGTGTTACTGAAATCATAGAAAGATTAAGAAACTTGAATTAGGTTTGACATATTTGCTAAGAGAAATGATAATTGATAGAAAGTTGAAATCATAAATTGGATTCCAAGAGAATCAAAAGATCTAAAATAAGACTACATGTGAGATGGAATGATAAAATAAGAAAGTGTTGAAGTGATGCTAGAGATTGGAGATCAGAAAAGATGGATTGAACTTGGAGAGACCATCTGCAGTGAATTAATAATGTTTGAAAATGATGATGATAATGATTCTCCAATTATTTTTAGCCTTCATTTGTATTATAAATAAATATTCAACAGTTTTAAACATAAAATTAACATAGCTCAATATATATGCAATTAATGGATCAAACACTCCCTCAAAAGAGTATGAATAAATAACACTATCAAAAAGGGACAAAAATAGAATGAATCCACCTATTCCTTAAGCTTTTCATATTTTCAAGCTTATAAACATCGACATTGTCAAGAGTAAACTTACAAATATCAAAACGTTAAAGAACACATGGATTCATTTTATTCTTGATTCTTTGTCAGTAATGTTATTTATAAATAACACTATCAAAAAGGGACAAAAATAGAATGAATCCACCTATTCCTTAAGCTTTTCATATTTTCAAGCTTATAAACATCGACATTGTCAAGAGTAAACTTACAAATATCAAAACGTTAAAGAACACATGGATTCATTTTATTCTTGATTCTTTGTCAGTAATGTTATTTATCCATAACCTGAGTAGAGTGGTTTACTCCATTAATTATATACACTGAGCTATGTAAATTTAATATTTATAATTATTATCTTCAATTTAATTACCGAAAGAAGATCAGTAAAAATGGGAATCAATCTCTATCCTTGTATAATTACTATTAGTTTAATAATTATTAATGCCATCAAACTACTCTCTGGTCAAGAGTAAGTTTATAAATATAAAAGGCTTAAAGAATAGGTTGATCTATTCTATTCTTGATGTTTTGACAATAGAGTATTATTTATTCATAATCTGAGGTAGGAAAATAGTTTACTTCATTAATTACATATTTATATAAAACTAATAAATGGATTTTGGTGAAGGCAGAAGGATAATTGTTGAAGACAGTAAAGCAAAAATAGCTATTTCATTGGACAGGATGTTATGACTGAAACTGTGAATAGATCAAGAGGAAGAAGACTACCAAGGCTGTAATGGATGATAACATCACAGAATGAATTGGGCTAACAGTATTGTTCATCCAAACTGGCAATCATTATCAAAATGATCAGGTGAATGATGATGATATTTTCTAGAAAGTTGCTCTTTTTGCTTTTTTGAGAATCTTTGCGAAAAAAATTACTATATTAGAACTCCACTAATTTATTATTTTATGTAATCTTAGTTAACTTTTTGTTTATTTAAACATAAATAATCAAAGTAATTATTTTCCTTCAACATTAATTCAGCTATTGCACTCTCTGTACTTGTTCATTCACTGATTCTTCCACCCACACACATGTATGTATATTGCTACTGAAATATTTATGTTGGCATAACATTTATAATTATACAATTAAAATAAAATACTGCAGTACTTGTGAAAAAATAAAAATTGGAAAATCAAAAAAATTTCATTGATGATTCATGGATATGAACAAATAAGCACTGATTGTGAATAACAATGGAATACATTTAATTTTAAGCAAATGAACAATTTTGAAGACATGGTTTACACAAATAAGAAAACTTTCATATGTGTATATATAGAGAAAAGATTAGATATATACAGACAATATTTTCTCACTTTAATTGGGCCAAGAAACAAAAGATCCTCAAAGTAAACATAAAATGAACAGAAAGTGATCCTGATTAAACATTTTTGTAAAGTTTTGTAATCTTTAAACAACAGTACTATGCCAAAACAAGTTAAAGTGGATGAATCAAAAATAAAAGCATCTCATATAAGTTTTTTTTATCTGCTGCAATATCATTATGGTAATGATGTTATTCTGATTTACTTTTTTTATTGAAGGATAACCAATAACATAATAAAATAATTTTTATTAAAATAAAATAAAAACTGATCCAGAAATATATAAAAATGTTAGAAATATTCTTCCAAAGAAACCAGATCTAATAGATGGTAGAGTAATCCTATAAAAATAACAAATGTTAGATCAAAATATTTTAAAAGTTCCCCCTAAATAATCACAAAAAATTATTTGATTTCTAAAAGCATTAAATAAAGTCAACAAAGCACACATAACTTCAGAGTCAGCATACAAATCTAATAGATAATCCAAAATTGGACTGTATATTATTTTTTAATCAGTCTATCCTTTTATATAAGTGCAATTTAGTAAAATAATACACAGATAATCATCTATTTACATAAATCTAATATTATTTAGCTGATTCAGTGTGAATGTCATATCATTTATTTATTGTGTTTGTTTTCATCTGTTAAAAAATATTTTCATATAATGCACTATATGGACCTGAATGGAAATCTGACACGGATAGTAAAAAAAAAAAACTGACTAAAACAAGATGCTTCTCATAAGTAAGTAGAGAACTGCCAAAAAATGGATTATAAAACCAAAAAAAAGTCTAAATTTTTTGAAAAGATAACCTAAATCTTATTTAGCAGATGTCCCAAGAATAAAGCATTTTGCCACAATCGATATCCAAGGTCAATTATTTAGTCTCTGGTAAATATTACCCATACTCGGCACAGGTTTTGACAATACTATCATTTTCAAACTAAGTTTCTCTTTATATGTAACAGTTATAAATATACTTATCTTTATATGTAACAGTTAAAAATATGACTTATAGCACATTCTTGTTCAGCAAATTTCATATCAGATAAGCATTGAGATTAGGATCCAGTGCTATAGTCACCATTTTTATTAGAATAGATCTCAAAGCCAATAAAAAAAATTAATAACTTTTTAAATGCTTTTACCAAAATTATTCCTGAAACAAAAGTTTATTCTTAAGCAAAATAATCAAACATTAAATAAGTGTTCTAAATTTTTCTTATTACAAATACAATTTTTTTTTTTTTTAAATAAAGTGCTAAAACTAACATTGTCTTATATTTATCAATCTGTAATTATAAAATGATAATCACTTCAATTGAAAAACATTATTGGTCTTTGTTTAATGTCATCTTTATATATACATTCAGTCATCTTTATATATACATTCATAGCATGTTGATTTATAAAAATGAACTTTAAAAAAAATTAAAACGTTTTAGTAATAGATGTCCCCCCCCCCATTATAAATAATCATACTTTTAAATAGCTTGTGGAAATCTAAAAAGATCCAAATATTGTTAATTTCAGCACAAAAAATCATCCTATTATCATTATTAAACCACTGCAACATTTTAAGATCTCTTGAAATTTAATTAAGTTTCTGATCCATAATGTCTCTTTTCTCCATACCACTATAACAAACTTTCTATTTTAATTTGTCCATTTCACATAATATCTCCTACTAGATATTATATAATCTCTTGAAATCCAATTAAAATTTCAACTCTTCATCCATTGTTTTCTCTTCTAGCAGCAAACACAACTCAGCTTCATTCCAATTTTTTAATTATTTTTTAGAATAGAGATGAATAGTTACTTCTACTGTTATTATTATTATTTTTTTAATTTTACTTATCTGATCTTGTATTCTTCATACAATATATTAAATCACTTTTTTTTTTTTTTTGTAAGGAAGGGCATCATTTCAGAAAATTCGAGATGAACATTCTTTTACTAAAGAATTATCAGATTTTGTTCTTATCACATTGCAATTTATGTTCTTTTATTTTTTAAAGTTATACTTCACCTACAAAAAAAGCAACCATAAATATGAGTGTTTGAGTTTTGTAGAAAAAAAAAATTGCTCTTGTATTCTTCAAAAACTTTATATTAAACTTTATTGATAATACCAAGCAGTTTATAAGGATAAACATTTTAAAATTGAAAATAGCCAATGAATTTTCCTGGTAATTATCAGATAAGCAGTTTTATATCAACAAATTACAGAAAAATATAGTGAAATATAATTAGCATCTTTAATTATATAGATCATGTAAACAATATTTGCAGAAGGATTAGTTTGAAAAAAAGCTACTGAAGATCATTATAAACTACTAAGATTTTTAGACACACATGTAACATTATTCTAATTTGAACTATAAAATTTTAATCTATAAACGAATTTAGTAAGCTGAGACCATTCATAACACTAATGCATACGATAATTGGATTGAGGATTTATCACTGATTTTGACTACTTTATCATTTTCACACAAACTGTCATTGGTCTGCAATCAATGAGTACCTTTAACTGGCTAAATTCCATGAGATACAAAAATTTGACTTAAAAATATTAATAAATTAGATATTAGTTCTAACTTAACTATTTAAATGCCAGCAACTATTGAGAATGAAAAACAATAGTGTACTCATTTTTGTGCAAAACACCAAAGTACCTTCTGTGTTTGCCCAACACAGATCTTATTTACATCTAACAAACAAGAAAAAATAGTTAATCTATTTACTTTTTTAATTTTTTTGTAAAATTATTAAAAATTTGCTTTTTAATAAGTAACATAGATACTTAGATTTTATTTGAATATTTTAGCTTTTTAATAAAAAAAAAATAAATCAACTGAAAATTTACTGACATCAAATAGAAAATATCTCTTGACAATAATATAATGTGTGTGTGTGTGTGTGTTTTGTAATTAAAAGTTACATTCCAACATTTTAAAGAATACTTGTTATTTGAAGTTATTGCAGAAATTTTTTTTTCCTGTTCAAATATACTTTTTTTAGCCAGAATAGAAATGGAGACTTTAATTTTGATTACTTATTATTATTTTTTACCAAGTTAATAATTTATTTTTTATACTAATTTCAGTTACTGAATTTATGTTTTATATTAAATTTATAAAAAATGCAAAGATAAAATTTTTCATTAAAAAATATGAGTAAATCAAATCTGGAAAATAAATTATATATTCGTTATGAAAAATGTTAAACAAAAAAACAATTAATAGGTCTTTTTGATGATTTAATTATTTAAAAAATTATTTTAATTAAATGATGGCTCTGGCTAAGTATTTATCACAAAGCTTGTTGAGGAATTGGCAATCCTCATTGATTATATCTTACAAGCTTAAGAGAATTAGGCCGTGTGATCTATGACTCTTATTTTGACTAATTATAGTCTCTGCCTTAAATCTTATGCAATGTTATATTGCTAAAACTACTAATATATGGTATGGCTGAAGATTTCTCAGCCCACATAGCTATTTGAGTTGGATAGCTGGGTTTGAAGACATGTAGGTGTCTGAAAATTTCAGATTTTCCTCTCAATAAATAACTTCTAGATAAATGCTGGCTTTAGGTTGGTATTTTTAAATCTAGTGTCTGAACCTACATAGCACCTCTCTGAGGAGTGTCAAAGCACAAAACCATGGTCAGAAGTTTGGGGGGGGGGGTCCTGACAGAGATATTTTAAATGCTGGCTCTGGCTAAGCATTTATCACAAAGCTTGTTGAGGAATTGGCAATCCTCATTGATTATATCTTACAAGCTTAAGAGAATTGGGTCATGTGACCTATGATTATTATTTTGACTAATTTAATAAATGTTTCATTACATGATAGTTGTGTTATAAATGTAATATAACATAAAATTTATAAAGCATTTCATTAAAAAATGAATTATGAAATAATAAATTTAAATTCCATATAAAAGAGAAAGAAAGAAAAGACAATATTAAGTAAACAGATAACAAAAAGATTAGTTAAAAAAAAATAGTATTTTAAAATGTTAATATGGATCTTAAATCCCATAGGAAAATTTAAATATCTTTTATAAAAATATGTTAAGTTAAACATTCAAAGGCAAAAATAATATTTATCTTTTAATTTAGAGTTGCAAAAATCAAAATGCATTCATATTAAAGAAAAAACATACTAAATATATTCAGATATAAATTAATCTAATGTTAAAATTAATAAAACTAAGATTTCTAATATAAAATAAATTAATAACATCCTTTGAAACATTATAGCAAGCTTTTTTTGTTTGTTTATTAAGAAATATTTATTAATAGTGGCATATAACATTTTTCTTTTAAAATACAGATGAAAAAATTAAAATACATTCATATTAAATATGAATACATATTGAATATATTATAGGTTAGTATTTAGAAGTAAGAGTTAATAAAACTTTTATTAGTATTTTTTTTTTGTCTTGGAAAGTATGAAAAAAAAAATTCTAATTTTAATTAATATTAGTCTACTTGCTACCGTAATTACGTTACTTCAAACTACTTACGGTAAAGGGTGGCTACACTGGTTGCCATGGTTTCCGTTAAGAATGATACATGCTAATTTCTCTCAGCGGTCTATTACACTAAAGGAAGGAGAGAAAGTTTTAATAACACGATTCTGGAAACTCTCAAAATAAAACAGATTGATTAAATCTATGTTTAATAGTAAATTCTAATAATTAAGATTTAAACAAAAAATTAAAATTCTAACAGTATAAAAATGAATTAATATGCTAATAAAAGTAAAACTTAATGCTATTTTTATTTAATCACTTTGAATATAATGTAATAACAGACGTAAACACTATTTGTTTAAAAATACATTTTGTACAGTATAATATATCATAAGTATGTGCATGTACGTGTGAATCAACAAAAAAAATTATTTCAACATCCTTTTTTTTTATAAAGTGTAATATCTTTTATTACAAGGATAGAATACAATTAATGTTATCTTTAATCTACTAATCTGTAAACATATTTTGACCAGTTGACCATGTATATTTAAAATAATACATATTCATAAAGCAATCGTTTTTAAAAAAAGTTGGAGTATTTATTTCTTAAATATTAATTAAGTAAATGTCATTATGCATAAATGTAAGGTTAAATGATTTATTTATGCATGTGTAAGTGTTTTATGTAAATCGTAAATAAATATCATAGTTTTAAACACACAATTATACATGCAATGAACCATACAAATAATATTTGAATGCATATGCATGTACTCATCTATGCAATTCAAATGATAAATAATAATTTGTAAATATATATATATATAAGAAAGTAAAATAAAAAGTTACAGTTAAGTCACCTATTTAGTGATGATTTGTTGTTCTAGTAGAGCACTAACTAATTTGAAAAATATTATAAATTAATAGCCAGTAATAAAAATATATATAACAGCTATAGAAATATATATATAATGCCTTTTCCCATACATGGTTTTATACTCATTTTGAAATGTTAAACATCTATTTTAACAATAACCAAATAACAACAATAACAAAATCAAACAAGAAATAAAATAATAAAAAATTATGATCCAGAGATTCAATAAAATTTCAAAGAATTGACTATATAATATAACAATATACAAAATAAATAAAACATACCCTATACAAACTTTATATATACTACTTTATATAATTTTCCATTCATTTGGATTATAAGTAGAAGTCCTGAAGAAGATTGCTGGAGCAATTGAAACTGTCACATTAGGCTGTAAAAAAAGCATTGTAAAAGTAGTAAAGAAAATAGATGATATTAATATTACATTTTTAATAGATCAATTATTAACTAAATTTGCTGAAGTTCTACAAGTTATGCTTAATATATATAATATTCCATAGAATTGTCTTCTTTTTGAATGTTTAATGTAATTTAAAAGTTTAATATTTGTTATAACATCTATTTTATATCTATAGGTTAAGTAGTGAATGTATAAAGTAGATTGCTCACCTCACTTTTAATTGGATTGCTACATTCTTTAGCTCTCATCTCTAACTGTTTCCCTGTATGACCATAGGAAATCATATTGCATTGGTCAATTAATTTTATATATGATTCTTTTTTTGTATTTTACATCATCTCTTAATTTATAATTATCTACTAATTTTTTACCCTTTTACTATTTGATCATCCAACATTTATGTTTATCAATATAATTTGTTTTTTATTAATATATTATATATTTTGAGATAATATGATGTAAGTTTAATCCATTTCTTATTTGAACTATTGTTATTATCATCAGAGAAATCATTTTGTTACTGTTATTTTACTATCATCATAGAGGATTAGAGAGCATTCGATTTGCAATAATTGGTTAATGTTAAAATAGATGCTTAACATTTGAAAAGAGCCTAAAATCATGTGCCAAAAAAGGCTTTTTATATATAATTATTAACAATATATATTTATATAGCTGTTGTATATGATATTTTTATTATTTATTATAATTTATATTAAAAAAAAACCTGCATAAGTGAACTTGAATAATTTCCATTTTTGATGAAATTAATAATTCTGACAGATTTGTTCATAAAACATGGGAGTCAACTATAAACTTTGTTTTCATCTTTATATTTGGCTTTTGCTTATATATAGATAAAATCAAAATTAACCTTCAAATTGCCACAGCAAACAAAACCTTCCCAACAGCTCTTCATACAGAAATAATGAAGATTGTAATGGTAAAAGTTTGAAACAATTACTTGTTGGTGAGAATTTGAACATTTTACATTCTTTTTTCATCCTATAACTAAAAATATCTAGATACCCATTTATGGATCAATATTGAAAGGGTAACTGGATTAGCTACTTGAAAAAAAAAAATTCTAACTGTTGAAAAAATTGTTAAATTTACTTGGACCACATTCAACTATAGATTATAGCTAGGATAGGCAGATATACTATAGTTGTACTGTGAGTCTCTTCATAAAATATTTACAAAGAATTATGTAAAACAGAAAATCATATAACATTACAATACTAGTCAAAATGAAAAATTTTACTAAAATTTTTCCATGATCATGGTTTTATCTATTAATAAATATAATGTTTCAAATGGAATTCAATAAGACACAAACAACATATAGTATATAACCCATAATTCACTTCAAAAGCCAACCAACTTCCTTTAACATCAAAGAATGTTTTCATGAGTTTGACAGCCTCAGATTCAATAAAATTTACCATCAATTTATTTTACTCTTCTTTTTATTTCACTTTTTTCCATAAAAGGTAACCTCTGCATTGTCAAATAATATTTTACATTCTCTGATGTTTTGTATGTGTGTGCATGAATGGATTCAACAACAATGTAATAAGGTATACTACAACGTCTGGAAATGTTATAACTTCTTTTCACTTTTTGTTGTATTATGCATTGATTTATATAATATATATAATACTATTTATACCTTCAGTCAAGACTTTACTATGCAAAAAGGAATAAATTTTATTCTATTTTATAGCTTGCAGTGTGAAGCGTTCACTAAAGGTATAAATGGTATTTTATTATAATAAAACTTATTAATTTGATTATCAGGGATATTTAATTATTACTTTCTATCTCAAAACAATTATTTATAAATAAAATCTCTGAATAAAGTATATAGTATAACAAAATACAGTTATAAAATTACAATTAAATTATCCTTATATTTGGCTTCATGTATTTTTTATACAAATGGATTTTGATATTCAATATATATAACAGTATAATGTATCATTTTTTCCCTAATAATTAAAAGGAAACAGACATAATTTAATTTTCAAAATAATATGCAGGAAATGATTTTATTGTTTCTAATGTTTGTTCCTTATTAATATTATGTATTCGGATTAAAAAATAATAAGATAAATGGATAGAAACTGTATAATATTCACAAATAAATAGGGTTAACTGCATGGTTGTCCTTCAAATTTAATTTTGAATCAACATAAAAATTCAATATTGCTGTGACTCCAACATATATGACTGGGCAACCAGCAAATAAATATACAATAAACTTGACCGATAACAGCACATATACATTTAGCAATAAGAATTTATTACAATTAAGAAAAAGATTACTATAGGAATCTATAACAAAAATATAAAGTCGACATTTGAACGAACCTAATTCACAGGTTAATTACTGAATAACAATTAATATTTATATAGTTTAGGTAAATTATTATTCATTTTAACTTTACTGATGTCTATATATACAACTCTCAAAGAGCCTCTTAAGGTACTCAAAATAATAAGACCGTGACAGTTTGTTAAAAGTACTAGTCAGCTTGGTGACCTACAGGAGCCGAGATCCTGGAAATGAAGTTCTCCATTGATGATCTGCTGCTCTACAACTCGTGGAACAGTGACAGTGGCAGCAATCACAGAAATAGTGTTCACTCCTTTTTTCCTATCAATTTATAATCTTTCTATTCTTTTGTTTCCTTATCTTTTTCGGGAGTATTTTTACTTCTGCTTTGTTCTCGTACAATGAAATTTCTCTTAGGAATTTATTTCCATATACAGTAAAGTTTTAGGTCCATACAATTAATTAGTCTTAGGAATTTATTTCCATATCTGTAAAGTTTTAGATCTATACAATTAATTAGGGTCTTAGAAATTCATTTCCATATAAGGTAATTTATAAGCCCTATTCAATTAATTAACATACACATGAGTCTATGTTTATTTTAACTTTGTTTAATTTGAACACTTCTTTTCAATGATTTGTTTAGCAGCATTCTTAAGTTTAAAATATTTAATATTTTGCACTCTTCCCCTTACTCCAGAAAGTTGTTTAGGCTTACGTATAGTCATTGAACCTGATTTGTCTTTGTATCTGACATCTGTGTCTGGGTGATCTACTTGTTAATCCGGTTGGATTTGGTGTTGATCCTAGTTCCTGTTCTTTTCTTTGGGTTTCATGTAGCAGATTTCTGGGGTTTTTTCTTCGTTTTCAATCATTCCATGTGGTGTTGGTTCAGCTGGGTCTTGTATTTCTTGATTTTCATATTTTGGCATGGGCATTGCAATTTGCCAATCTTCTTCGAATCACTGACAGACATGATTTACATGTCTTCTGTATGTTGTCCCATCCTGTACTTGAATGATTGCTAAAAGAAAGTGTCCGCAAACACTCCAATTTCCACTCTGCATGACAAATTAGTTCAGCATAGTGTTCCCGGATAGTTACACAGGACCAGCCAACAGAGCAAGATCTTTTCTGAACTATTTTGTTCCTTTTATAGTCTCAATCAATTCTGATATTTCTGCGCATCTTTTTATCTTTTGTTTTTGTTATTGGAATACAAGTTGGTAATTGGTAATTCTGTAGATTTAATTTGTATTTTTACCTACAAAGTTCTTTTTTATACATTATTTCCACCATCTTTAATTAGCATAATGTTTTTTTTTATTTATCTGGATAAGCAATCTGTACACACTTACATTCCAATTTTAACTTTAATTAAATTAAATAGATAATATCAACACAAATAACTTTCATTGTATCTATCAAAAAATAAATTATACTGTACCATTTATTTATATATATGGTACAAATTACTGTTTAATATTGTGTATCATTTAAATAAAAAAAAGAGAGAACCCGATCTTTAATTTTTTTTTGTAATATAATGTTGTTTTAAGAAAAACGTACAGTGAAAGGTTAATTTTTATTTTATATATATATAATTTAATTCAAATAAATTCGATGTTGGAAAATGCATAACGAATAATTGTTTCAAATAGTGAAAGAAAATTCCAAAGGTAAAAGATTGCTGTCAGAAACGACTTTCTGATAGTAACTAAAAATGGCAGAAATTCCTAACGAGAAAAGAGACTTTGTAATAAAAAAAAAGGAGAAATAATGTAGAAGTTTATCAAATAGAACAAAGGTAAAAAGGAATATGCGCAGAACTTCTAAAAAAATATGGGAATATAAAAGGAGCCGACAGATTTGAAAAGTGTCTTTGTCATATTGTTCCAGAGAGTGTTGAGCAATTTGAAGTGTCTCATATTTTTTTATATAAAAAAAATTAATAAAATGTGTCCACTTAGATACGAACTGAAACCGCTCTCCATGAGTGAGTAGAACTCTATCGTTTGCCGACACTTTCTCTCGAGAAAAATCACTTAGATCGTCGTCTGACTCTACCTAAATTTGATCGGAGAATTGGAAGGAGTAAAGCTAAAAAAAAAACAACTACTGCGGACTACCCACTGACTGAATTGGATGTCGGAGGATCAACTATTTAAATATCAACTTACCGGTAAGTTAATGGCCATAACTTTATATAAAGCTTTATGAACTGAGATTTTAATGAAATATTTATCCCATAATTTTGTGATATAAAGATTTGCGAACTGAGTAGTAAATGGAACAGTACCACGGAAAAGTAAGACACAAACTAACTATTGCTTCAATATTTGAATCAAATTATTAAAATCGTTATGCACAATACGTCCCACATAATTTTTCATTTATCATAAATATTAAATCTTTGTTATTAAAATACTTTCATTGTATGTGTATAAATTTAGAGTTTATATTTAAGTTTTAGTTTTGATTATTTAGAATCAAATTAGTATACAAATTACCTTTGCTAAATAGATTTTTTTTTTTTTAAATTAAGTCAAAGAGGAATATCTTCTACTTAATGGGAATTTTAATCCCGATCGTATAATTATTATTTTATGAGTTGCAATATGTTTGACGCAGACTCAATGGGTCTAACGACTCTGACGCCCTCATGTGGAAATTAAAAACTGATTCAGCTCACAATTGTACTCGGTAATAATTCTAGGTCGAGCTGATCAGGAAAGATAGGTATGTTTTCAGAATAATAATGAAACCTTCTTTTGTTTTTTGAAATAAAATAAATGAACATTTATTTTTCTTTTATATAACTTGGTCAACTCGCGCATTTATAATGCGTATAGAGGCCTAGAAATACGGAAAACATTATAATACTAACAATAAAAAAAAACTAAATTGCATACATTGATGATTTTTAAATTTTACTTTTTTCTTTTTTAACTTTTTAAATTATCGAATGTCACACACTTGTACCATATATGCGTAAATGGTACAATATATATAAATAACAATAGTTATTTAATTAAGAATATTAGTTAATTTCATCAACACTAGAACAATAACAATTTAACATTCAATCAATTATTAACCAATATAATTGTTATAATTTTCTAACTCTGCATAATATGCAGATCCTGAATGACCAGTATGAGTCTCTTGAGTCCGAAGAGCCCCTGGAAACCCCTGAACAAAAATTTATACTTTCAATTGAGTTTGTGCGAATTTAAATGAGGTATTACTTTTTTTTCTATGATAAAATTTGGATTTTTTTATGAAAGTTTTTGTAAAATACAATGTAAATCATGTTTCATGGTCAATTGCATTTGTTTTACAGGTTGATATTTACGTTTACACATTGAAGGGCATTTCTAAGCCCTCTTTTTTTAGAAACTCATTTTTATAAAAAATAAGTTAGAAGGAAATTTTTAAAAAAGGATTGTATCAAAAAAAAAGAATTACTGTTATTTTTAGTCACCATAGTAATCACATTTGATGCCTTCATAACTGGATTCAAATTTGAAACTGATGCTAACATTTAACCGGGATTCTGTGAGTATTGAATTAGTTTTATTATTATTGTTTTCTATAATTAAATGTATATAGAAATAATATATACATAATAGAATACATTTGAATAATATAAAAACGTTTATTTGAATTATTTTTCTGACCTAGTTTTAGAAACTCTTTTTTTTATATATGATAGAATTTTAGATAAAAACACATTTGAATGATATAAAAACTTTTTTTTAATTAGTTTGGTGACCTAGTTTTTATTACTTTTTTTATATATAAATGTAGAAATAATATCTATATGATAGAATACATTTGAATGATATAGAACCGTTTATTTGAATTATTTTTCTGACCTAGTTTATAACTCTTATATATATACACATACAAAACAATATATACACAATAGAATCATATATGTATGCAGAAAAGAATATATATACGATAGAATTTGATATATATATATAGCAAACAATATATATATGATAGAATTTTAGACAATACATTTGAATGATATAAAAACATGCACATCCACACTCATCATATATCCTCAGCCATCCACTCCATATTTCATCTCCTACACACATATATAATCAGTGCTCATAATAAGTTTGTTTATTTTGATATTTATTGATTTTTTTTTGTTCATTTTATCTTGGAGAAATTTTTGTTTGATATTTATTTTTTGAGTACATTTACTTGAAAAAAATACACATTTTAGGTCACACCATTTTTCACTAGGATAATATAATAAAGTAATATATAACAATATTATAATATACTATACATTACATTACAATTTACCAAAGTCCTCAACATCTTGTAAATTATTCCTGTTATTTTTTCCCCCTAAAAACCAAACATATTTCTAACAGATACCTGCATGCAAGGACAACCAAACATTTCTACCATATACTCCATTATAAAAGTAGAACATTTGGGTAAGCTAGTAAAAATGGAAATTACCAATCGCACTGTTTTTGTAATTTTTGCATAGAAAAATTACCTCAGGTAAGACATATTATATATCCTTTTTTTTTTAGCATTTTGAGATGCATGTGATGAAGCTGTCTATGAAATTATAATTTTAAATTATATCTTTCAAAATTGAGAATTTGTGAACCAATGTAAAAATAAACATGTTTAAAAATGTAAAAACTCTCCTTTTTTTTAATTTTTTTTTTTTATGGTAATGACTATTTTATCAGCTTTATTACATTCTTTCATATTTACACTTTCTAAAAATGTATATATATTTATTGTAATAAATTAGAAATTTCATTTAAAATTATATGTCCTGTAATTTTCTTTTTAAAATTTAAAATGGCCGCTCAGAATCTAAATTGTGAGAGAAAACTAATCTTATCAACTATATAGAATTACTCTTAAAATGGCTGCACTGTCAAGACTCTATATTAATTAACTGACCTGCTGTAAACTTAATACACATAAATGTTAAGAGGGCATCACTTTATCCTTTATAGCTTACATATACATACATACCCTAAATGTTAAATGCTGTTAATTCCCAGAAATCAAAAACTGCTACAGAAAAGATTTTGCTATTAAGTGCAAAGAGAATTTTTACTTCTTTGTGACCTTAAAACAATCAACTAAGATAAATTCCTAATGTATACTCTATAGATTTTTGTCATTGGAGCTATTATTACTATATAAATATTCTAATAATAAATGAACTTGGATGGCCTGCTTATCATTATGCATGAACCAGCATGACGAATTTATTGGATTTTTACCCTCTTGAGTATTCTCCTCATTTGCCTGATAACTCTTAAATATCAGTTGTGTTTTCTAAAAGACAGGATGAATGTGCAAGAGAATACTTTTATTTATATATAGATATAGATATTTACAAACATTAGCCCTTATTTGCAGGAGATTATAAAGTTGGCAGCCAAAGCAGCAGCTGGTTGGCTAAATGTAGAGGATGCTAAGAATCACCTGATGTGGTTTTAGGTTGCCACTCAATGAACTATCTAATAGTAAATGGAATATGGGGAACTTTGTGAGATTAAAAGAAAAAATGAACAAACAATGAATTTAAAAGTGAATATGTACTTTACTTTAAAAAAAAAAAAACATAAATTTTGTTACACAAGATGAAATGGAATTCATTATAAATATAAATACAAGAATAATGGTGTGAAGATTGATGATATATCAGACAGAATGGCAAGATTCATTTTTAAAATTAAATGAATATACCAAAAGGAGATAATTAAAATTTATGCCTCAATACATTCTCATTATGATGAAGGAACTGTGATTTTTTTATATGGATGTACAAAATGTTTTTAATCAGACAAAACAATACTTTAAATTTGTCTTGAGAAATTTAAATGCTAGATTTGGTAATTAATTGAAAGATGTCTAGGAATAAATTTAAATATGATAATAGAAATGAGACAGAACACAGATTTCAGAAAAAGAAAAATTATAATAAAAATGATGCTAATTATGATATAATGCCTTTATATTTAAACTAAATTGAGATATCTAAATTAATAATAAATATTTTATACATTTAGTGATTTTTTTTATTTCAAGCAGAGGAGTTAAATATGTATTGTATTTTTATCTACTCTCCATACCAACAGTCAAACCGAGAAGATACAAAATATACAAAATCAGCAGTCACCATTTCAGACCACTGAACCCCTCCACAGCTGCAGGAAGTAAACAGATATCCTGTGGATATTTATTTGTATTGAAATGATTCCTGGTCACCATCAAGCCAAAACTGACTAGAATATCCTCAAAAGAAGAGTTTAAAATACTTCCAGTGCAAAACTGGCTTAAATCAGACTATCAGAGCAAGTATATTTATGTGTGTATATAATTAACTCTAAATTTACTTAATTCTATTGTATGGTAGTTAAGCTGTTATATGGTGAGATATGGAGAGAACTATGCCATTTTAACAAATTAAAAGTAACATGCTTATTTACACACAAAAGTAAATCATTAACATAATATTCAAGTAAAAATGAAGTATATTAATTATGGCCTTCTTTGCTAAGTCCATTCCTAAAATAAAGATCAACAACCCAATTGCTTTTATGGGATAATATTTCAAAAGAATAACTTGTATTTGGTATTTTATAT
Source organism: Epiperipatus broadwayi (assembly GCA_028023455.1). Lineage (NCBI taxonomy): Eukaryota > Metazoa > Onychophora > Udeonychophora > Euonychophora > Peripatidae > Epiperipatus > Epiperipatus broadwayi. The sequence goes on from JAQFVV010006201.1 coordinate 11,889,986, forward strand.
TTACCTACATTTTTGTTATAGCTTCATTTGTGGAGTGACCACCCCTCTCCTCCTTGAAGGTAATGGAGTTCATTAGCAGTGGTCCTAGCTTGTCCTCTAGTCCGAGTTGGCACATGTCTTGGTCTTGTTCACAATGTCTATATTTATAGGCATGGATATCAGCAATGGTAGACAAAGGTCGTTATCACATGTCAGGCATCAGATGGCAAAGAAACTCGGGTAATAAAACCTGAATGAACACCCTTCTGTGGCTGATGACAGGGAAATTTTGTAGAGCAAACCAACAGTAGAATAAATTATTATGGTCTCACTACTAACTTAACTATAGCAAACTTAAGCAAATTTTATAGATTTCTCACGGCAAAACTTGTCAGAAGAATAAAACAATAGGAACTTTATAGATTGTATATCTTTGTCATCCTTTGTCTGACAACCTATGTATTAAATAATTTTCTAAATTCTTTTAATTAGTTAATTTTCTTTTCTAAATTTTTAATTACAATTTGATCAGACTTATTATCTAATCAGTTGGAAATACTAAATTTTAATAAAATGAAATTCCTTCTGATCAGATAATTTACACAAATTAGAGATCTTTAATTAGATCACTAATTACCTAGTTTCAATGATTGTTTATACAACAAAATTCTTGCAAAAGTAACTTTATTGTTACTTTTACACAGTTAAATTTATAATTTATTTTCTTTTATTTTTATAACCCATTGGAATTTTCTTTTTAGTTAAAAAAGAGCAGATAAGTGTTCTTTTAAATATTAAATTAAAAAATTCCTACATTTTAATAGGCTTTACCCTGCCTTTTGATTTTATTTAAAGACAAATATATTTATATTTTTACCTAACAAGTTAACTGCCTCATTTTTTTTTTTTTATTTAAAAAAAATATTTTGTTTTTCTCTTTCTAACTTTTACTTTAATATAAACATATGTCACAATATATTATGAATTCTTTTTTTTCTTTTTTTTGGGGAGGAAAACGCTAAACAAATTAAGATCTGAGCATAACAAATGATGGTACTGCAGAACCAGATATTTTGACTGGCAGAAAATATGTATTTCAATACTGCAATATTCTTAATAGATTCAACACAGGAAATGACACATATCAATGCAAAATTAGAGATAAAAATAAAAAATAAAAAAATAGTATTATTAAATTGATATTCCTAACTATCAGACTCATTATAATGAATTTACATTAGAACTTGCAAATCATTTTAAAATAATAGAAAATTGAATTAAATCATTAAAAAATAATGGATACACTAACTTCAAAAAAAAAAAGCTAATACAATAAAGCAGCAATTTACCAATAAATTTTCTACTGAGATATGACAATGTAACAAGAAGTGAAAAAATATAAAAATATATACAAATGATCCATTAAAAAGAATATCTAGAGTTGCTATAAACTGGTACAAAAAATGAATGATAATATAAGAAAATATAGTTGTCAATTGGCAAAAAAAAAAAAAAGCTTCTAAAGTATAAACCAATATTTTGGTATTGGAAGAAATGTTATTTCATCACGAAAAAAGATGGAACCTATTGCTAAAAAGACAATGACTTGAAGAATTCAAAAATTATAAAGTAAAAAGAATAAAAAAATTAAATACTCTCTACTATTACTATATTGTCTAATTGACAAATGTTTTAAATGAAAATATGAAATATGTAATTAAATCTTAAAAGAAAAGTTCCAGTAAATGATGGAATTGTTATAGACATTGTAAAAAAGGCAAGTTAAGAAATAAAATAAAAATGTTGGAAAAATTATATATTAAATGTCTAAAGAATGCAGATGAACCAGATTATCGGAATAATGTAATAATATTAATATTTAAGAAAGGTGATAAAAATATATTAAAAATTATAATCATTTTTGTATCAGTTCTATTTATGAAGAAATTACAACTCATCCACAACAAATTTGGATTTCAACCAACCGAAAGAACAAGCTGGATTTAAGTGGTTGTAAATAGTGGATCACATCCAATTTAAAGAAGACCAATGAATATGAGTCGCCATTATGTTTCGGATTTGTAGATTATGAAAAATCATCTGATTCTATTACCATTTCTACAGTGATTAAAGCTTTGTATGATTAGATTACATGATAATGTTAAGATTATCAATGAGAAGAATTTTTGATAGAATATTTCCATATTTTCAAAAAAAATTTACTGGAGATTTACTTGAAGTATTTTGTGGATTGAAATAGGAAGCTAAGAGAATAGAGTCAATGGAGATTATTCAAGTCAGCTAGATTTTGCAGATGATGTACCTGTTTTGCAAATAATGCTTCAGAATTTCGAGATATGCTGCACAAGTTATCAGAAGAAAGCAAGAGAGTAGAACTCAAGATAAATGTTAAAAAGATTAAAGTAATGGGTAATGGAAAAATAAAATAAATAAAGATCATGAATTAGAAAAAATTAATTACAAATATCTTCTTCAGTTTATTAATACAGATGGAAACAATAGATGAAAATAATCATAGAATTTAATTTGGATGGAACATATTTGGTAGAAATAATTTAATATTATATATATATGTCTAGTGTTTGAAAAGTAATGTTTTTAGTACATATGTTTTATGACTTCTTTCTTATAGATCAAAAAAGTGGACCTCAGATCATTTACTGAAACATGGAGGGATGTATGTTAGAAATAAGAAGAAGAAATTGAAAACTAAATACATGGGTAAGTATACAAACAGGTATCACTGACATCATTGAAAGATTAAAAGACTGAAATGAAACTGGTTTGCATATATTAAAAGATTATAATAGATAGATAGTTGAATCTTGAACTGATTCCCAATAATTATAAACAACCAGAAAAAAAAAGATCTCATGTGAAATGGAGGAAAGAGATAAGAAAGTTTGCTGATGTATTATGGACAATCTAGGACTGAAAAAACTGGATTAAATTTCATACAACCTTCTTGCAGTGGATTACTAATGATTGAAAATGATAATGATGATTCACTAATATTTAAAAATATTGAATATTTAATGTGATTAAATAATCTATTGCATTTTGTTCTCATAATCAGTTATATCCATTACAACTGTTGCATTGTCTTTGTCAGCAGGGAGAATAATAATAGATTTATCTATTTTGAGAGATTTAATTGCTTTCTTCTCATCATAGGATATGTTTGACTTCAAATTTTGTTGCTTGACAAGTGTTTTTTATTCTTCAGCGTAATTCTGCTGCTTCTTCTAAAGGCAATTTTTGAGTGACTTCCTCGGTGGCTGCCATTATATCCCAAGGGAATATTAGATGATGTTATGGCAAGGTTTAATCCTCTTTCAATAACAAAAATTTCAGTATCTGTTAGATGTTTAGAACTGAGATTTCTAACAACTGAAATTGGTATCTTGCTTGGTACATTATGATTTTTGATATGCCCATGTCGGTTAGCAAGTTTCTTCTTTTAGCATTCTTTTATTTTTCCATGTAATGTAGAATATGATTTTCTTATTGCTTGAAAAACTTTCATGTAGTCTTCATCAGAAAGTTTATTTTTTAGAAAACATTTTCCACTATTAATGGAATGCATTGTTTGATACTTAGAAAACCATTGAGCATTTATTCTTTCTCTTAACAGAGCTTCACTTGCTCTCTGAGTAATTTTCTCAGCTCTCTGAGAGTAAATTGGAGGTTTTAGTTGCAAACCTTTAGGAATTATCCCTTCAGATTTACATTTACATAAAAAATTAAATGATTTTCTATTTTGGCCAGCTTTAGATATAATTTTTCATAATGTCTAAAGTTTGATATAGTATCGGGTCCATACCGAATACTAAGATTTGTGCTGATAGTGTTCTAGGTGTATTTTTATTTTGGATTATTTCCATCATATAATATGCATATTGAATGTCTTTAGAAAATTTTTAACTTTATTTAAATATTTCAAATACATTCAATTGTTAGTAATAGCATATCAAATAGGTTAGTATATGTACAATATTTCAAGAGGTATTTATTATTCTCCCTCTTCTTCAGGTGTTTGCTAGCCTAATGTTATACTGATTGCAGATTTTCCTTAATTTGTCTGCTATTTTGGTAATATATGGGTACACTACAGTACCAATAATTGTCTTTACTCTTGATTGTTCAACTGAAAAAGATATGACAAGGTTGATCAGCACTCAAGATAAATTCAATACCTAATTATAAATAATTTATCTAATTTTAATTTTTTATTTAATAATAATTTCCTTTCAAAATTAAGAACTGTAAATTAAAAAAATTTCTATCAGTGTCCTCAAGAATATTCTACCTATGTTTGATTATGACAATAAATATTGTTATATACCCACTAATGGACACACACACAGAATATACAATATTATTTGATAACAAAAAGTATACATGAAATGATATCACAATGACATCATGAGCAACCATGTCTCTATATTGTTTTTATATCATGTTATTTTTTTTACATTATTTTCTCTCTGCAAGTTAAACAAAATAAAAATATTCAAAAGAAAGAAGGATATATCTAAAATAATATACACCTGGGTCTCGTTTTACGCGATAGATAGGTTCCTCAGAAAACATGCGCAAACGAAATCGCACAAAAATAGACGTAACTTACATTGAAAAAGGGGCGATGCGATCTGTGATTTTTCAAAATTTGCGTAAAAGCAAAGCACCAACGTAAAATTACTTTAAAATTCGTGCAAAAAAAAAAAAAGGAAATAAAATATGACTAATAAAAAATTTCAAATTTGAAAAAAATTGATACAAGATAAACTTTTTTTAACTATAATATTTAATTTTATTCAAAATAATATATTTTTATGCATAATTTACAGTACAGTATTTACATTTTTTTATACACGTTTTAATTATTATGATTTTCTGGTGACAACGTAATTAGTAATTAATCTTTGAGACGATTTTATTAATTGTTTACAGAGCTCGCAATATCCAGACATACAACCATTTAGCTCTCGTTGGAATTTAAGAGCACGTTAATGATTAGTGTCATTAATAAAAAAAATAATAATTGATTACGTTCTTTTTTAAAAAGCAAAAACATAATGTGATTTAAAATGCAAAATTAACATGCACAATGTTTGAACAAATTTACATTATAATCTTGTAAAATTTAATATGTGTATACATAAAATGTGGAAATCATGATTTTAATTTCATTATTGCATAAAATGTTACTATTATAAAGCACTGAAAATATTGAAATTACTAAGATGAAAGTCGAATTCCAATAATGTGCTATTACTTTCAATATAACGTAAGTGCGCGAAATTTATTATTTAAAGTAATAGTGCATTATCGGAAATCGACTTCCGGTGAAACATGAATCGCGTAACTTCAAAATTGTGTTAAATAAGTCCGTGTAAAAAGAGACCTAGGTGTATAACATACTAGCTGTCTCTAAGACCTCACGTTAGTAGAAAATTACCTAATTTCTTAAAACAATTCAATGCCATAAAGCAAAAATCCATAGCCTAGCTAACAATCTTTTAAACTTATATATATATTTATAAAGATATAGTAAAGAATAAATGATAAAAGATTACTCAGTAACTTACACTCAATAGAAACTGTCTTTAATTTAAATATTCCTGCATTTATTTTAGAGCTCTAGTACTTATCATACATGTTGACTGCAGCTTCTTTACTCCTTATTACTGATGCTATTATCTTGGACATGGTTTTCTAAATTACTTCCTTTTAAAAATAATATCAGTGTATAATAAATTATCAATAAGTCCACTCCAACTCTTATATATATAACTTTAAATATTTATTTGTTTGTTACTTAATAACTCCATAAATACTGTCTCAGTCTTCTTATTACACACATTTTCCCCCCATTTCAATAGTATATTGATAATTTTCAAATTTGCTAGAAAATCTTACAAAATGATAAAAAATTACCTAAAGGTCAATATTAGTATAAACTTTCAAATTCCATATCCATAGCTTTGCTCATTTAACTTTTTTCAAACAATGAAGTTTCATTAAGCAAAAATCCATAACCTATCTAATTCTACAAAAACAAAAAAAAAAAGAAAATCATGCAAGATTAATCCATAATTGGTGCAATATTTGTTGAGTTAATAAACAAACTCAAATTTATCTATATAATAGATAGATAATACAGATTTCTACATTCATGATTTCAGTTATCTGTGATTCAACTAAATCTTTTTTTCCCACAATGCATATACAGCCTGCATACACATCTATATTTATAAGTCTGTTATAAATATTTTCAAATATACATATGTACGCTGTAAGAGTAGCTTACAATCCAGTTCAACATCAAACTAAACTCGTGAAAAACATAAACTGAGATAATAGGTTTAGATACGCATTGTCAAAATTTTCATGCAAATAGACATATAGACATATACACACTAAAAATGTATCTTAATTGCTACATCAAGATAGTGTTAAAATGAAATAAATACTCTTCTTCAATGAAAAAGTAAAAAAACCTAATTAAAAAAAACATTTCACATATATATCTATACTAATAATAAGTCATTTGTCAATGTGTAAATATCACGATGTAAGACATGAACTTACTAGACACGCTGATGACCTGATGTCAAGTCAATGTCTAACCAACCAAGTGTTAGAAAATGAGAGTAGAATTTTACTACGTAATTTGACTACATAATTTTATTACATTATTTTGGTAATGGTAGGAAAGTTATATCTGCAATAACAAAAAAAAAAGGTGGAACTATTACTAAAAAGAGAGGTGACATCGTAAAATGGATAGAAGAGTTCTATCAAGAATTATGTAGTAATAAAGAACAAGTATCTCCTATATCTATTATACCTTGTGAATTGTGCAAGATTTTAAATGAAGAAGTGAAACATGCAATTACATTTATGAAGGGAAAAGCTCCAGATAATGATGGAATTATAATTGATATATTAAAAGAAGCAGGTGAAGAAATAGAAAATTTTTGGCAAAGTTATATACCAAATGTCTAAATGATAAAGATGGACCAGATGATTGGAAGAATGCAGCATTAATATTTTAAAAAGGTGATAAAGAAGATATTAGAAATTACAGACCTATCAGTCTTTTATCAGTTTTATACAAAAAATTTTACCAAAATAATTACACTCATCTACAGAGAACATTGGATTTTAACCAAGCAAAAGAATGAGCTGAATTTAATAGTGGTTTTAATACAATAAATCATATCCAAATATTGAGAGAAGTTATTTGTAGACTATGAAAAGGCAGTTGATTCTATAAATATTCTTCAGTGATTAAAGCATTGGATCATCAACATTTAGACCCAGGATACTGTCATATTCTGAGGAATATTTATAAAAATACAACAGCAACCAATTAGATTACATAATGATACTAGGAAAGTTAACATTGAGAAGGATGTAAGACAGGGTGATTCCATATCTCCAAACCTTTTTACAGCAGTGATGCAAGAAGTATTTTGTGGATTAATATAGGAAGCTAAAGGAGTAAAAGTAAATGGAGATTATTTCAGTCATTTAGATTTTGCAGATGATGTAGTTGTTTTGCAAATAATGCTTCAGAGCTTCAAAAAGACTAAAGTAATGTTCAATGGATTTTCTCAAAAAATGAAAATAAAAATTGATTATGATGAGTTGGAAAAAGTTAATAACTATAATACATTGGTCAGATTATTACTGCAGATATAAACATAATGGATGAAATTAATCATAGAATTAAACTTCATTGGAGTGTTTTTGCTAGAAATAACTTAATACACCTGGGTCTCGTTTTATGCGATAGATAGGTTCCTCAGAAAGCACGCGCAAATGAAATCGCGCAAAAATAGATGTAACTTACATTAAAATAGGGGGGATGCGGTCTGTGATTTTTCAAAATTCGCGTAAAAGCAAAGCACCAACATAAAATTACTTTAAAATTCGTGCAAAAAAAAAAAATAAGGAAATAAAATATGACTAATAAAAAATTTCAAATTTGAAAAAAATTGATACAAGACAAACTTTTTTTAACTATAATATTTAATTTTATTCAAAATAATATATTTTTATGCATAATTTACATTTTTTATACACGTTTTAATTATTATCGCTATTTGCGAAAAACACATTCGTTTGCACTCTCATGTTGTGTTAATAGTTTTCTTGTTGACAACGTAATTAATCTTTGAGACGATGATTTTATTAATTGTTTATGAACTTAGACTTACGATAATAAAAAGACATTTATTCACCACTGCTGGGAAAAATTTAATTAAAACTAACAACTAAAAATTAAATTCTTATTTTTGTCTTTAATTTTTTAATTTTCAATTCGTTTAAAAATCAAGTTTCATTTTACATCACATTAATTTCAAGTCGCCATAAGTAATTTTTAAATTGTTAATTACAATTAAAAATCAGATTTTAATTTTTAATTGTCAAATTTAATTGTACCCACTGCTATTACTGACCTTTTAAAAATAAACTTGTGGACACTAAATGATTAATAATTGATTACCTTCTTTTTTAAAAAGCAAAAACAGAATGTGATTTAAAATGCAAAATTAACACGCACAATGTTTGAACAAATTTACATTATAATCTTGTAAAATTTAATGTGTGTATGCATAAAATGTGGAAATCATGATTTTAATTTCATTATTGCATAAAATCTTACTATTATAAAGCACTGAAATATTGAAATTACTATAACGTAAGTGCACGAAATTTATTATTTAAAGTAATAGCGCATTATCGTAGTTCAACTTCCGGTGAAACACGAATCGCTTAACTTCAAAATCGTGTTAAATAAGTCCGCGTAAAAAGAGACCCAGGTGTATTAAAAGGAAATAAGCCTGTGTGTTTGTAAAGGAAGGTTTTTAATAATTAATAAATATGTTTTATCAGTTCTTACTTATGGATCAGAGACTTGGATACTTAACAGAAGAGCAATACAGAGACTATTCAAAAAAGTATGGAGAGATGTATGTTAGGAGTAACAAAAAGAGATCAAAAATGCAATACTTGCATAAGAGAACAAACAGATGTTACTAATATCATTGAAAGACTTAAAAGATTGAAGTGGGGGCTGGATGTATTACTAGAAGAGAAGATAATGAATGGACAATTGAAATCTTAAACTTAATTTCAAGAGATTGTAAAAGACCCAGAGAGATCACATGTAAGATGAATGGATGAAATAAGAAAGTGTGCAGGGGTAATGTGGAGAAGATAGGCTAGAGATCAGAGATGGACTGAACTTGGAGAGACATTCACCCTGCAGTGGATTGATAATGGTTGTTGATGATGATGATGAATAGCAGGAAAAAAATTATAAATATACCTTTGTTTCTTTGAAAATGTCTCAATCTTAGCCTTATTATTTTATTCTGTAGTATATTCTAGTTTTCATCAAAAAAATATATTATTAAGTTAAGCTGAAAGAAAAAAAAATACAGAGGTAAAAAATTAAGACCATTGCTTGAAGCTTACATCTGACAAAATGTTAACTAAGGAAAATCATACAAAGTCAGTTATTTCATTTCAAAAGAAATTCAAACTTTAATAATAAATAAGTCAGTGAATAGAAGAGATGGGGGAAAACTTCTAATTGAGACGTTGTCAACATTTAAATTTTTAAAAGCTCGAGTTAAATAGCCATAGTGATTTTAATAATAAAAAAAACTTTTTTTAAAAGACATTTAAAGACTTTTTTGCAATAAGCTGCCGTTTATAAAACCTATAATTTGAAATTTCATCATTGGCTGTCAATGTGGAAGAAAGAAAAAATAATATTTTTTTAATTTATTTTTCATTTTGTCTATAAAAAATGATAATAATACATTTACATGCATTTTATTTATTTTTTTTTAAAAAATAACACTTAGGTATTACTCTTTTCCAGATGTTTTAGTTCAATATTATTATTACAAGGGTATTTCAGCAAATACAATATTGGTGTGTATTTACTTGTGTGCATGGATAAATAAGTTTTACTAAATAAGATTGTCTTATTTTAGATGATTATAGTAATTATCTTTATTTTTATTTTTTTTATCTGTCACAATATGTTTAAGGATTTGTGAACAAATTTAGTTGTAGTGTAAGAGTTATAAATAGTATTCGATCTCAATCTTGTTCACTTATAGCTAGGGTGGCCAACTTTTGTGTTCATAAGATCTATTTTTTATTTTTAAAATATGTTGCGCTCAAGTTGTTGTCATAGTTCGTGTAGTCTAAGTGGAGGGAGGTGTGAAATACATACTATTTTTGTATATCTACTAGTAAAAAATAATTATTTAACAGGCCAAAAAACTCATGTCGGGGGGGGGGGGGTAAAGCAACATTACTAATTATTAACAATATTTATTAATTCAAATTAGCAACATTAAATCAAGATTAAAAATAATATTTTCAATAATGATACGGCTTAGTGGACTTCACCTATCTAGAATTGAAAAAAATTTAGAACAAAAATAAAAAAAAAAACTGAAAATCTTGACTTAATTTGTTTCACTCGTTACCCGATAGCTCTTGTCAGATTGGCCTCGCGATCGACCTGGTGGATCACGATCGACTTATTGGACCCCCCCCCTGACTTATAGCATTTATTTAAAGCATATAGTGGATTTTTTGTTGGTTTTTATTGGGGGGGGGGGGCGTATTGTATTTAGGAATAATACATATGTATATTTAAAGTTAGCCATAAATGTTATGCAAAATTATATAGATGTAAGGTAGTATCAAATTTTTCCAATATGTTTAGTTAAGCTTTTTATATTTAAATATCTTGTTATTAGAGACTGGATGGATTCTTAACTAAACTTGATCATGTTGTATATTAAAAAATCTTGTAATTTGTATTTAGAACTTAAAAGCAATATTATTTATTCATTTTATAAGAGTTAATATATTAATACACAATATTGTGATATACAAACATGCAGGCAGAGACCCAATTTAAAAAAATTAAAAGAAACATTTTCTCAAGATAAAGTTGGAGAGGACTACTTACTTTACCAAATTGATTTTTTTAATCCATAAATTTTTTGCCTTTGTATTTATTTAGTTTATTTAATACAAAATAATATTGTTGTTTAAAATGTATGCACATAAGAGTATATTTATTTTATACTTTACTTCCAAGATATACTTTTAAATAAACATTAGATTATTTTGAAGATTAAATAGAGTACTTATTTAATCATGATGTCCTTAGGAATTTAATATTACACATTGTGTATGTACACTAGGGAAGATGTTGCTTAATTAAGTTGTAAGAATTACATAAAATAAAACTTAGTTACATTTATTTTGCCTAAATTGAAATTCAGTCATCGCCTACATTACCATTATTTATTTTGAATGATGCAGTAAAAGATACCCTTTGCCTCCAGATTACATCAGTGACTGTATTCCAATAATTTTGTACTCTGTATTGTTTATATCTCATTGCTGCCACAACCAGTTTACATATGCCTGATTAAGTGACAAAAATCAAGATTACAGAAATACTGAAAAAATAATATAATGAATTACAAAAAAGTAGATGATAAAAATTAAAGATGTGTGAAAAGACTGTGACAAAAACTATAAAAACATATCAATGTTTTGTTTTGTTTGTTTGTTTAAATCAGTGGTGGTGAACCTTTTTACAGGTGTGGGTGCCAAAAATTTACCAAAAATATTTATTGTATGATTGTATCATACAGTTAATAAATCAAAATATAAACAGCTTAATTATTGCAGTTTTTTAAAAGTTTATAAACAAAATAATAATAGTAACAACAATAATCAACAAAATTTCAAAATAAATTAAATATGAGTGAATGATATTTATTTAGAAAAGCAAAAGTTGAATAAAATGTAATAGTAAAAAATTAATAGTAATTAAAATAAAATTTTGGAAATAAACATATAAAATCAACATAAATAGATACTATTTAATGAGATTTTTGCTGTTGTACATTGGATGCCAAATATTTTGTCATTTTCAATATTATATGCTGAATGAGATCCATCTGTCATTCTCTTTCTCGAACTGTCTTTAATTAAATTTGTTTCTGAAAACAATGATTCACATGCATATATAGATGGAAAAAATGATAATATAGCATTGACTAATTTTTTAAAACAATTAAATGTTTTAGGAATAGCTTTCCAGGCAGTCAGTAGTTCCTCTTGAGCATTCTTTTTACATATATCCAATAATCAATCATTTCCAATTATTTATAACTCATTTTTCAAGTCAACAAATGTTTCCATATAGAACTGAATTGAAAATCGACTGATTGCATTTCCATATTTTTCAAATTAAGCGACTCAAAAATTTCTAATTTGAGACTATCCATTGATGATACTTCTGGGTACAAAATAAATTTTTGATATTTCTGAAAATTGTCAAACTGTGTAAATCTTAAAGAAAATCCATCAATTATCAATTGAATAACAGCACAAAAGTTTTGCATCAACTTTACTTGATCTCGTTTTTCATGAGATTCTAAATCAGTCAAGATTTTTAGATTTCGAAAATATTTGAGGGTGTAAGAAATAACATCACGGTTGAAAATTTGTAATTTAACTTCAAATGCTTTGATCAAATCAAACATGACAACAATTGTCTTAATATAATCTTGCAGTTTCATATTTAATTCATTTAGATGTGAACACATATCAGTAAAAAACATTAATTTTGAAAGCCATTCAACATCCATTAATTCATTATATTTTTCAATGATTTTCCCATTACATAAAAACAGACTAATTTCTTTTAAATATTCAATGAATCTTTGAAGAACTTTTCCTCAACTTAATCATCAGACATTGTTGTACACCCGGGTCTCATTTTATGCGGATTTGTTTAATGCAATTTTGAAGATATGCGATTCATGATTCTTCTTAATATCTTTGTATGCGGTTTTCTTTTATGCGATAAAAATTATTAGATCAGAAGTCGAGCTCTGATAATGCGCTATTACTTTAAATATTATAAATTTCGTGCACTCACGTCATATTTAAAGTAATAGCGCATTATCGGAGTTCAACTTCCATCTAATAATTTCAATATTTTCAGCGCTTTATAATAGTACTGTAATAGATTTTATGTAATAAAGAAGTTCATAATTCATTTAAAATCAGAATTTCCCCATTTTATGTACACACATTAAATTTTACAAGACTATAATGTAAATCTGTTCAAACAGTATAGATGAAAAATACTATGTTTGTTGTTGTTTTTGCATTTTAAATCACGTTCTATTTTTGCTTTTTATAAAAAGAGTACGTAATTAATTAATCATTTAGTGTCCGCAAGTAATAAATTTTACAAGATTATAATGTAAATCTGTTCAAATGTTATAGATGCCTATACGATGTATGTTGTTGTTTTTGCATTTTAAATCACGTTCAATTTTTGCTTTTTATAAAACGAGTATGTAGTCAATTAATCATTTAGTGTCCGCAAGTTTATTTTTATAAGGTGAGTAACAGCGCTGGGCACAATTAAATTTGGCAATTAAAATCTGATTTTTAATGTAATTAACAATTTAAAAATTATGTAACGAGGTGATGTGAAACAATGAAATTCGATTTTTAAACGGAATTGAAAATTAAAGTCGGTGTCTTTTTATTATCGTAAGTCTAAGTTCTTATTTTTATTATAAACTTTTAGTTTACTCTAACAGAGAGAAAAAACACCCAAGAAAATGATTTCTTTGGAAACAAAAATTTCCGTTTTAGATTGCTTAGTGAAATGGGAAGGATCAATAGCGATTGGAAAACGTTTTAGTTGTATTTCCTCTTGACTTCATTTAGGAGAAGCTACAGTACCTCACATCACATCACATCAAGACGAATCTGATGTCTCAAATAGCAATAATAATTAAAATACTGTACATGTATGAAAAAAATGTAAATTACGCATAAAAATATATTGTTTTGAATACAATTAAATACTGTAATTAATATTAAAAAAAAGTAAAAAAAGTTTGTCTTGTATCAATTTTTTTCAAATTTGAAATTTTTTATTAGTCATATTTTATTTATTTATTTTATTTTTATGCGAATTTTAAAGTAATTTTAGGTTGTTGCTTTGCTTTTATGCGATTTTTGGAAAATTACAATACATATCCCCCATTTTTCAAGATAAGTTAAGTCTATTTTTGTGTGATTTCTTTTGTGCGTGTTTTCTGAGGAACCTATCTACCGCATAAAATGAGTCAGGTGTACATAAGTAAACCATAGTATACTGAGTTTATCTCACTCAATGCGTACATATAAAATTGATTAACTTAGTCACAACATTCATAAAATCATCCAGTGGCTTAAAGCTGACCTTCATGCATAAAAGCTGATGTATAATACAATGAAATCCAAAATTGAATGTTCAATACGATTGGTAAATAAAGTGAGTAAACTATTTTCTTTTCCAGTCATAAGTACCATCTGTAGTTACTGATACAATTCTTCTTTGATATTATTCTCAACACAAGTGAATGAAAATAGCCAAACAAGCTAATACATTTATGTCTGTACTTTTATCAAGGCAGAGAGAAATTAAACTAGAAGATTTTATCTCTTTTTTGTTGATAAGTTATGTTGTTAGCTATTTGCAGGGTTCTTTTTTTAATTGTACTTCTAGCCAATAATAAATCTTTTATGCTCTGAATAATTTTTGCCTTGTTTTCAAAATCTTCAATAAGAACTGGTGCACCTTTCATCCAAGCTTCTTTCATATATTCTCCATCATTAAAAGGTTTCCAAATGTTGGCAATTACATTTGAAATTAAAAAACCTAGCAGCAGTTATATTTGAATGACTTTTCGATAAATTTCATTATAGATGTTGATTGAATATTTATATTTTTAAATGCTTGGGCAATATATTCTTTTTGTTCATCTTTACTTTTTCCACAGAGCAATTTATGATTGGTCTCATAATGCCATTTTACCGATGATGTTCTCAATACAATTGTACCAGAATATAAAACACATACTACCCTGGTGCCTTTGTTAATCATTCCATACTCATCAGTCCACCAATTTTGAAATTCTCTTTTGCTTGATCATTTTTGTTTTTATTTTTACTAGTCTTATTAATATAATGGTAACAAATTTATTTAAAAGTAAATTTAAATGAGCTTTAATAATTTTATAAATCAAAGCTTATCATTTCACTTTTACAGCAAAACTTCAAGCAAAAAAAAAAGTCATTTGATGAAATTGATTACTCATTTTATTCCTTTGTTTGTGATTTTGATTACATTAAAAAAATGAATGGTGTCAACATGTTTAGGTGAAAAAAGATTAGGATAGAAAACCATTTGAATACTTTTATTTTAAATTTGAAAAAAACTTACTTCAAAGAGTTATAAAATATTTTACTGAATTTATTTTCTAGTTTTATTGGAATCATTTGAAAGGTTTATAGAGTATGATACGCAATATACCAGTATCACTTTATTTTACTTAAAATACCATAACTTATTGCTTTTAATCTGAGTTCAATAGTAAATTAAATTCTAATATATTTTATTTATTTTACCTTTACTTTACAGTAAATTTTTATTAGTACAGACTTTAGCAATAAAAAAAAATATTGGAAAAAATTATGATATATAAATAATTCATGTGCCAGTAAAAATTCTAACATGCCATCTCTGGCACTTACTTGTGCCATAGGTTCGCCATCACTGGTTTAAATGATCACATTTATAGAGTACTGACACATTAAAAGGATTTTTATATTTAAATAATGTGTATTATTTGAAACATCATATTTCTAAAACATGCTTGTAATTAATAATTTTTATAATTAATAAATTTTATGATTGAAAGAAAGATTTATATATATATATACTAATAAGTTGAATAATGCAGCTTTGAAGGTTTAGGACAAAGAAATAAATTACTTTGCTCTTAATTAATAATTAAAAAGTCTTCCACATTTTCTTTAATGTAGTTTAAACCAAATTATTGCTTAAAAAGATATAATACAAAAAAAAAAGTATTCTCATACAGAATAAAAAGAAAATATTCCATCTTTTTTATAGTGTTAAGCCAAATTATTAAAATTTGAATAGTATTACTAAAAGTAAGGCAAGACTGTTTCTAAAGAATATTTCTATACATTAAACTTATCATTATTCAATTGAGTTAGATGACATATTTAGATTATTTTGCAGTGTTTCTCAAAATATGTCCAATACTTTTTTACATAAGTATGGATTTTTATATGATGGACTTATATAAAAAGGAAATTATCTAAAATCAATTATATAATTCTATTATATTAATGAGTTGAAGATTTTTATAACTCCATTTAGTTTTCCATTAACTTGTATTTCTGATATTGACTATTATATATACGTATATCATTTTATTTCACAATAAGTTCAACAAATGAAACACCAATAACTAATAATCATATTCACAAAGATTTTACAATATCAGAAAAAGTTTCCGTACTCTTTTACAAGAAAATGATTAAAACAATTGAATGTTAAAATAAACTAATTATGTATCAAATATAAATTATCTTGGATCATGTCTCCTCAAGAACTAAACACCTTCAGCTATGCTAGAATAGCATTCACAACTTATATTAACATAACAATGCTTGGATCTTTTACTAGTTTTATAAACAAGAGCAGCTATATTACTGCAATGATTCCAGCTTTAAATCTCAAATTCCCAATGATAAAGTCAAAAGCCATAAAACAATCTGGAGAATGAAATTAAAATGCACTAACACCTAAAAGCTATTAATTATTCAAGTTTACAATAAGAAGGTATTAGATTAGAGAAAATTTGTTCTTGGTTATAACTTTTATGTTTTGCAACATTTATTTTAAGGTATAAATTGTCTAAAAACACAATTACAATAATTATTATAGGAAATCAAGTTCTCAACATTAAGAACATGTTACACAATTTTTCGGGCAACTTCTATATCATTTACATCACATCCTGGTCCAATATAAATGAAATTAAATATGTAATTAATAAACACATGAGCAGAGACAATAAATTTATAATTATATATTGTGCCATTTTCATCATCTACTTAAATTGTTTGGATATTTTAAGAATAGTGGATATTTTATTTTTGTTTTTCAAAAACATTTAATTGTTAATAATACATAAGTTAAATACATAGCAATATTTTCTTGTTAGTCCTTTATACTTAAGAAGTTTGCTTTGGCAGGAAAAGCATTGTTTGTGCTATAGAGCTTTAATGTTATTTGTTTTTTACTTTGGCTAGTCTTGTTTAATTTTGAATTTGGGATAACTTTAGTTATTGTACTGATTAGTTTAGCTTTAGGCTTTTAATAATAACTACAAATAAATGTCAGTACTATAAATATTCAGAAAAAGAGATTATGTATATGAATAAAATAATATGAATGTCCAATAAAATGTAATAGGCAAGAGAAACTTGACCTAATGAGGATGAGCTCAGATTCTTCCATTAACATAAATATCTTTCTGTGAAATACTTATGGAAAATTGTTGACACATTATTGTTTAGAGAAGTATTGATTTTTCACAACATTTCTCTTCTAAACCAGAAAAGGGTTAATTTTCTCAAATGAGCACATACATAAAGATTCTTAGATGATTCTTTAATATTTCAAATAATTTTTTGTGATTGCTATGATTTTTTTAAAAAATTAAAAAGAGAATTTTAAAATTATCGCAGACATTTGCAGTATTTTATTCAACAAAATAAAATTTAAAAAAAAAGTTAAACAAATGAAATAGAAATAAGTTGTTTAGAAAAGTGAATAAATTAAAACAATATTTAAAAAATTAAGTAAAAATAATAATAATCTTTTTTAAAAAAATGAAAATCTGTAACAATATCTGCAGAATAATCTGCAAATTTTTCTGAGAAGTCTTGACAAATATAAAATAGGCTAATAAAGAGGGTGGGGTTAAATAATCTAAAAAATTCTTTAATCAGATTCATAATAATAAAATACTAACATTAAAATTAATAAAAATTCTGAAAATCATTTCAGTATTTACTTACAGCTGAAAAAATATTGAAGTATTGTAATAGTTTGAACAACAATAAAAAACTAGTATTTTTTTTTTCTTCCTTATTTTTAAAAATGCAAAAAAAAAAAATTCAATTTACCAATTTATGAATTTCGCAAAATATAGGCATTTTAGAAGTCTACTTCATTTTATTTTCTGTAAAATTAACCAAACATCTTTTATTGTTAAAAAAAAAAAATCAATGATTTCCTTCCAGCCTTCCAATAACACAATGGGTGAATTTAAAATATAAATATGCTGTTTGGAAGTAAAATTCAAATAATGAATAGTAATAATCAAAAAAAAAAGTAAGCATATAAAATTTGAAAAATAATATTAAACCATGTATTTATTTATCTTCACTACCCCTTTATTAATCAATTTAATATAATACATTATTTGTCTTTTTTATATTTTT
The DNA here is from genome assembly GCA_028023455.1 of Epiperipatus broadwayi. Taxonomy (NCBI): domain Eukaryota; kingdom Metazoa; phylum Onychophora; class Udeonychophora; order Euonychophora; family Peripatidae; genus Epiperipatus; species Epiperipatus broadwayi. The sequence continues at coordinate 11,908,442 of JAQFVV010006201.1, forward strand.
TCAAACATTTCTATTTCTTCTCTTTTAGCCGAAACTCTAGCTTTCATCAGAGATCTGTATGAAATACAAGCAGAGTATTATAGTAAATATATTAATAAGGAGATAGCAAAGATAAGATGATATATCAATTACTTGTTGGATATTCAATTCACTAAGATTTGACAAAAAAAAAAAGACAATATCAATTAATAATTGTAAATTACTGTAGTAGTCAATATATAGTCAGTCATAAAGGCTGAAAGGTTCCTAAATCATTCCATATCAAGTTACGAGGAAATAAAGATTCCAAATTAAACACATTTGTGGCTGATTTGGTGTTCAACATCATTTGTTCTCCCAAATAAATGAACAGAATTTTTTTTTTTTCTAAATCAATAGTAGAAAAAAAAAAATAGTTTTACAACGTATAGAAAAATTTATACATAAACATTGGGTAATTCTTCAATGTAGTTTATAGGCATATAATTTAAATTTTTTTAATTAAAAAAAAAAGTATGTATTTACATATTATTTTTTAACTAGAATTTTAATTTAGGATGAAAAAATATTAACTTTGATTATGTTTTTAATGTTTTTAAAATGTAATGATTTATAAATAAAATTTAAAAAAATAAAACAAGTAAATCAAAATTATAATTTTATAAAAATATCAAAAAAAAAAAACAAATATTAATATTTTTCATAATCATTAAAAGAATATAACATTAAAAATCTTATGTGAATGTTTAAGTTATTAAGCAAAACTTATTTTTAAAAAAATGAAATATTATCACCTTTAAGTTATACATAAAAATTAATAATCATATACAGATTGAACTTGTTGAACATCTTCAATTTTCATTTATATTAATCAGACTTTACATTAAGCAAAGGATTAAAATGCTCTTGTAAAACTATACATTTAACATATAGTAAGATATTTAGTTTTTGCTGTGCAAATAACAATAATAAATACAGTATTAATATTTTAAAATTACTTTAATGTTAATATATATATATTTTAAAATTTTAAAGCAAATCAATTTTTTAACAAATTCCTATTTGCATCAGGAAACATTGCTATGTATGATACACAAATAAAGATAAATAAACATTTTTTTTATAGTTTTCTTTTATTCAATTCTTGCTGAAAGTATAAATAACTATCATTCCTTTTTTTTTAAAAAAAAAATAGCAGGAATTCAGTTTCCAGTTCCATACATATTATCCATTATAATTTTTCCATAATATTTTTTTATAATTATTAGAAATTTAAAAAAAAAAATTTGACTTTTACTTTGGTAATATTTTTTGTTTATTTTCTAAAAATAAATTACAAGTAATGCTCCTACAACATGGTATCTTAAAAACACTATTTCATTCTGACACGATAAGAGTAATTATAGAAACCCTAGTATAACATGCCCACCTATAACACGGTTTCACTCTGATACAATCAGAAATTTGTGGAAACCCTCATATAACACTGAATTTCTATTTAACATATGTATTGTACTAATAAACCACATATATCTATAAGGACAGTAGAAAAATAAATCAATGTTCTTTAAGATTACTTTCATTTCCTGGATATTGTTTCTATGACATTTTATTCCATAATCATTAATTCAATCTGTTTCCATACTTCCGTTTTCAGAGTCAAATCTATTCATTCATTCACTTTATGAAAGTTCTTTTCTAGTGAACTATTCCATGCTGTTAAACTGCTTTTTACAAGACTTTATAAAATATATTTTTTGTACAATATGTTTTAAAATAATAAAGTATAAATCTACAAATTAGAATACAAAATATGACACTCCTTCCTATTCATCTATTTTACATACTACTTGTTTTAAATAAATTAAATATTTTTAAATGTTTTCTTTTGTATATTTATAATATCATTTAATCATACCAACGTATGAATAGACACACACACACACACCTCAACAATAGTTGGTATTTAAATGTTAGTTCGGACACCAAGTGCCATATTTTTTTACAATAAATTAAAAATACTTAAAGAGAAAAGGTGAAAGATAAAAAAAATGGACACATATATTAATTAAAAAAAGGAAAAGACATTAAAAAGGTAAATAAATCACATACTTGTGACTTCTGCATTTTTTGGACAATACTTTGTACCATCAAAAATATCCTTCCCCCGGCATAATTCAGCGTGAAGCGCTAACATTATTTGCAAGTTTGGACCAATGCTTAAACACCCCAATAGTTTAATGTCCTATTTCTTGACATTTAAAGATTATTGTGAAACTATGCAGTAAATAAAATTTTAGTAAATAAATTTATTAATATGTACTCTATGTTACTGTTGCTATCACATAAAACCATTTATATACACTATATCACTAACATATATGTCATTTTATTGTATTATCCTTAGACTAAGAATTTCACTACTACAGTATGTTCTGTATTTGGAAATCTAAAAATACATACTACATACTGAAACAGTAAGGTCTGCCTTGCAGATCTTCGTTTCACCTTTTCTCACCTATTTCCTACCCTCATACCTTAGTTTGAACCCCAATCTATCGTAGTGTGTCTGCAATACGCTTATATACCGAAAATCCCATCTAATTTTAAACCACGAGCACAATGCTCGTATTATATATATATAACTCATTCCCAAATAAATAAAAGATTATAGATTATGTATATGTTCACATAATTTTGATTTATTAAAAAGTAGGTTATATAAGTCGTAATTGCGCACACACTATGATATGCATTTTAAAACATATCAAAATTATAAATTGTTAAAGTTATTTTGTTTGAATCTATTTACAAATATATTACCGTTGTAATATATTTTGATTAAAAATAAAACTCATTTAGTAAATATTCATTTAGTAAATCAATTCAAATATTGCAATTTAAAAGTAAAATAATTTTCGTTTAATTTAATAAAAGTCATTCCAAATATTTCTGTTAAATGAGGTACAATAGTTTAATTAGTTAATGTTATATAAGTTTATCTAAAAACAGCAGATGTCCACTTAAAGTTATCTTTAATTAATAAAAGTAATTTTAATTAAATCTAGTTTGTAATTCGAATGTCGACAGGGAAATTAACAAAAGAAATTATTTTGTTGAATTCCTTTAGACATTCGGATAGATTTAATTACAGCTGATAAGTCCGATATATTTTTGTAACGCTCCAGGGCAGTTCTATTGTTAATTTCTAATATAAAAAGGAGGGTTTTCTTTTGTTCTCCATTCTAATGTTTCTAAGAGAAATCATTCTGAGTTCTATTCTAATATATTGCTAACCTTGACATGACAGAGTAGAGGCATCAAGATGGCTATGTCCCCTCAAAATAGCTGGCCGCTGCTCCAGACCATCGGAAGCTATCACATAAGGAACCCCGGAACTGCTGCTGCTGCAAAAATATGAACATTCCAGATTTTGCTGCTGAATTATAAAACCTGCCGAACATCTACCCAAAATGCTTCTCCAGAGGTAACCCTAAATTAACCCAAGAGCTCTTGTGATAACTAACATGCTATAGCTATTTTAAATTGTTTTCTGATATTTCACATAACTTCATTATGTATTTCTTTAACGTGTTTAAATATACTCAACATTTTGCTCTCTATCCTTGGGTTAATATTTTCTATTGATTAAGCTTTCTGTTATTTTATTATGATAATGTGTCAGAATCATCTTTGACCGAGTGAATTATTCCCTTTGATGAAAATAAAATGCCGCTATGAAGGCATATTTTAAATTTCTAAATAATTTTCCAATTTTATTATCTTGCAAATCACTCATTTGAGGGCGATTCTATTCTTTAATATATAATATAATCACATAGTTTAAAATCTACATGTTATTGATTTTAATCTAATATGAGAGTATGTGCGAGGTCAATGATTAAATGTGTCCCCTAATGCATGATTGCGTATATAAATCTATATTTACTTTTCAAACCCGCAAGCATGCATTTTCCTATTTTAATTACCGTGTTCTACTTTAATTACAAAGTTCATCATTGACGTCGAGAATGTGCGGACCCTTTTAAATGAATTTCGGGGAATTTGATTGGGCATTTCTCTTAATCCAAGTAAAACCCATTCAGTATGTTTTATATACACTAGTCTCGTATTGCTGGTAAATGAATTGGTTGTTGAGACCGCTTTGTTTTACTTTTCCAAGGATTCTTTACATGGCCAAGTCCGTGCTCTTCGCTTATTGCAGTTTCCAGGCAGAGTGTGTCCACAAATGACACACCTGGGAATTAAACGCAATCGTCACCCAGTCGCTAAGTTTCGGCTGTTCATAAAATACTTTCCTACGGGTTAGCGGCGATATGCCCTCCGTAATCATTCCGGATATTCAATATTGTTTTATTTTTATATTTATTTTACAAAGCATCCGTGACTTAAACGTGTCACACCCTCCAACTTTAATAAATTCATTATCAGCAATACTGACCTCCCAATGCAACTCTATTATTATTATTCTCAAATAAATGCTTTGATCACATTCCCACTTTGTTGCTTAGTAAGCTTTTGTCCGTGCTATTCTCGAAATCAATAAATATTTTAGAACACTTAATTTTCAAATATTTTCTTAAACTTGTATAATTGCTCAAAGCACCTCGCACATGTTCCTATCTCATCAAGCACATTATCGTAATGCTATTAGCCCGAGGAATAGAATATATCACTTTGCTTTAAAACCTTTTTGTCATTTATTGGAATATAATGCCAACAATTATTTAATACGCGTCCCTGTCTCATATAAGCAGACAGTGGCATTATATATATAATTTATATAAATAAATTTTGTGAAATTATTTAAAACTAAATTTGATCTCTTATTTTATTTGATTCCTATCACTGTCTCGGTCTATATATATATTTTCTGCATTTCTTTTGTAAATCCATAGACGTTAATTAGCCACCCAAGCTTCTTTTAGTATAGAGTCTTTTGTTTCTTCCTGACCACAAGGCACCGGTCAAAGATTATACTAGTAGTGGCATCAGATGCGTTATCACGTAGATGGCGCTGTGAAATTTGGACTTTAGATTCAAACTTAGTATATCTAGAAGGCAACCCCTCCTAGAATGTTCAGTTTCGTGTCTGGGGTTTGAATTCTGCAGTGTGTTAGCGAGATAGATGATTCTGACTGTTACAATACAAAAATAAAATACAATTGGGGAAAAATTCAAATTTTACTTTATCAAGACTATCTGAACTAAATGCAGATCATTGTGTATTTTGTTTTAAGTGTTCAGTTTGTGAATCGCAGAAAATATTATTTTAAGAAATTCTAATGTTAGTTGTTTTGGAAGAAAATTATTTTAAGCTTTTTGGGGTATATGTTAAAGAGTATTTTTTTATTTTTAAGATTATTTTTTGGAAAACTAAATTTCAGTCCCAAACTATGTTTGATAAAAACAAAAAAATGTTTAAGAGAAAATTTATTTCTCTGGGTGTAGAAATACAAATTTTGAATAAGAGGAGAAAAAGCATCACACATTGCAAAAACTCTAAATTTAACTGAACTATTAAGAAAAATGAAAAAAATATTAGAAGTACTGTTATTGTAGAATCTTCAATATCTGCAACTCATCCCCATGCATCAATAACTGAGAAAATGAAAAAAGGCACTTAGCATTTGGATTGATAATAGCTGCCAAAAAGGATTCCATTGGACAGCAATGTCATTAAATAAAAAGCTCTTAACTCGCAAAGACCTTAAAGAAAATGGATAATCTTCTGTCAGCCCTGATTTTGTGTGAGTAAAGATTGGTTTGAAAATTTGCAATTCATAGCATAGAATTCAAGACAAATTGGCATCAGCTGATCATAAAACTCAATTCAAAAAATTATAGAAGACAAGGATACACATCACATCCATATATTTAATGCTGATAAAATTAGGCTTTTGTGAGGAAAAAATCCTAATAGAACTTTTATATTAACAAAAACAACGGCACCATATTTAAAGTTTTTAAAGATCGTGCAACACTATTTTTGTGTAGTAATGCATCAGGATACTTAATGACAAAACCCTTGCTTGTTCATAGATCTTCAAATCTCTGTGCACTTAAAGGTATAAATAAAAATGCATTATCGGTATTTTGGAAAGCAAATTCAAAACCTGGAATAACTGGAGATTTATTTTGAGATTAGTTTTTAAAGTATTTTGTGCCAGAGGTTGAAAATTATTTAAAGAAAAAAAATATGGGCTTCAGGGTGCTATTACTATTAGATAATGCTTCAGGTCACTTACAAGATTTAAGTCATCCCAAAGTCCAAGTAATGCTTCTACTATCAAACACTACTTCATTGCTCCAACCATTGGATCAAACATCACAAGACAATTACAATGGATTTTAGACATAAATGAATCAAGATCAATTGGTATAATGAAAGATCAGAAGCAATTTTCAATTGAACAATGTATTGAAATCATATCATTATTGTTGAAAGCACTAAAAACATTGTTAAATGTATGTTGGAAAAAGATTTGGCCATCATCAATTGAAATAGAAAACAGCTTTAAATCATCAGATAATAAAACTGGTGGCATTGAGGCGATGTTTTTGAGGATATAATATTCAGGACATTGAAGATTTATTGATGGAAAAAATTGGCAAAGAGGATTTTCTGAAAAAAGATATCAGAAGTTGTAAATCAAGTTGATTATGCAGAGAACAGCAGTAATGAAAATTATGAAGTTAATAAATTAACATTAAAAAAAATTACAGGAAAGGCTACACTTAGCTAAAAATCTAGAATCATTTCTATTGAATACAGAACCTTCTGCTAAAAAAAGCCGAAAATTCAAAATGGAGAAAAAAATTGCCTGTCTCCATACCAGGAAATCTACAACAATTTTGTAAGAACCAGCAAACAAAACAAAATTACAGATTTTAAAAAGAGGGCAGAAGACACAGGTGATAAAAAGAAATTAATGAGTGAAGATATCATTCAAATGAAAAACATTTAAGTTTCTTACATTTCTTCATACTAATCAGTGATGTAGAAAAAAATTATCAAATTAAGGTTATTAAAAGGAAAATGTTTTTTTTTTTCCTTTTCATTTTTGTTATATCTACATATGTTCATATTTTTAATAAAAATGAAGTTGCTTGTCAGAATTTAAAAATATATGTATTTGATTTCAGTAAGTTTTTGAACTTAACTCTTCTTTTTGTACTAGCTCTGGGTCTCACAAAACATAATTTCACATAACATGGCATTTTCTAGGAACCTATCTACAGCATTACCTGTATTTCCTTTGTCCTGTTAATAATAGTCACTCAAAATAACAAAGACAAATTAAAAATATTAATTAAAAAAGTAGGATAATGTTGTAGGAATTTTAAAAAAAAAATTTTTTTTTAATGATATTTCAAACCACTTTGGCTAGACAGATATTTCATGTTAAATGACTTCATATAAAGCATAGGTAAATGACAATGTTTCATTAAGAATTGAATATCTTTTACCACAAACTAGTATTTTGTGCTCAGCATTAATATTAAATTTATTTTTCATAACTTTCTACAATATTTTTATATAAGTAATTTTAATAAATTTCTAAAATAATTCAGTACTGCTTTAATATTAAAAATAAATAAAAGCTTCCTTTTAGCAGAAAAAACTTCAAAATATACATTGATACTCAATTAAAATAAGAAAATAATTTACTTAAAAACATTTTATGCATTTATTTTTACTTAGATACTTATAAATTAATACTTAAATCTGATTTTTAATACAAAAAAAAAGCAAATGCATTTAATGTATATGTGCTGTTTACTTTTAAATACAATAATAGCCTATGAATAAGAATTATCACTGTTAAAAGACATTTAACAACCAAAAGCTCTTGAGATGTAAATAGTGCACAACTAATTACAGAAAATCATGTTCAGTTTTAAATATAAGACTTTTTATCAGAATTAACAAAATGCCTCTTCCCCTTGGATTTCTTTAATCTATCCATGAAGCTCAGTACAACTTTATCACTTTAATTGCTGGAATCTAATTATCATTTTAAAAGTTTAATGTAAACGTCATAACAGATAAGAGCAAATTAAAGTTGCTTAAAATTTAGAAAGTAAAAAAACATTATATTGCTTATTTTTAATTCTGGCTATAAAGAGAAGAGATAATTATTTAAAAACTGCCTCAAATTAATGATTTAAAAATTGTGAAATATACTATGAATTCGTTTGTGTACATTCATCTATGTATGAGAAATTTATATTATCATGTAAACAGTCATAAATCTTTAAATGCAATTACATAAAGAATGGTACATATCAAGATTAATGGCTCAAAAAGTCTCCTTTGGAAAACATTAGTCAAATATAATAAGGATTTTTAAAAAAAAATTTCAGTCTGTTAATTTGAATAGCAAAAACTTGCAGATAGATTCCTTCCAGTTTTGGATTCTAAACCCTCAGTAATAAAAGATAAAAACCTGAAAATCTTAGAATGTGAATATTATAGCAATCTAATAACTAATAACTGCTCAAACTTGCAGTAGATGACTCTAGAATAAGTAATGAGAAGAGGTCTTAAAAGCATATAAATAAGCAGAAAAAATTAAGTGATGGTGTTGCTATCAAATATGATAACCTGTCCACAGTAGTGAATAAATAATGATTCTATCTTTAGTAAGAAACAACAATCAATCAAAATTAAAATAAAAGCTATTAAATAAACATACTGGCTTTAGGCAATATAAGATTAAGATTCATTAGATATTATTAGTATTTCATTGTTTTGTTTCCGATAATTGAACATAATATATAATACATTTTATTCCACATTTAATTAAATTTAAAAAAAGCAACATTTATGACATTATTGTGTCTCTTCAAATTTAAGATGTTTTAAAATTGTGCAAAATCTATACCATGTGTGAATTATGACATTCTTTTTGCGTTTTTTTCTAACTGCAGAAATTCTAAGTATATTTTCTACAACAAAAAAAGACAATTTTTCCAAAAAAATATTTTTAATAAAAATTGACAATTTCACTGTAATTTTTTCAAAAAAAAATATTTTTAACATTTTCTTTATTTTTAAGGAATTTATCCAGAAATTTATAATGGAGAATAATGAATTACTCAATTGATTCAAGTAATGACAGACAGTAATTTCCCCCAAGCAGAGCTTTGGAATATGGATTTTTCTTTTTGCAACTATTTTGTTTTTTTCCCAGTGATTTCTCAAAGGAAGAAGTAGTTGTAATTTCCTTTTAAAAAAAAATCAAGAAATGATTTGTCCCAATTCCAGGTTTTTCTTCTCAATCAGACCTGAATAAATTACCACTGAAAATTACTGACTCACATGTGCCCATGATTAATTTTACCAAATCCCTAAGACAAGCATTTTACCACTAATGAATATTCAATTTAAATTTTTTTTCAATTATTGTTTGATATAAAAATATATGAAAAAATTTTTGAAATTAACAAATATGCTATTGAAGAACAAAAAAGTCTGAGATTGGTAGCAGGCATTTTTTCTAGATGTTCTGTGCATAAATTAGATGACATCTTAAGTTTTGATATGAAAAAAAATTCTTTTTTTTTTTGGCTGATCTTTTTTTCCATTTTAACAATAACGAAAAAATGCCAAATGCTGACAGTAAAAAAATTTGATAAAAATTTATAAAATTTGGCTGATTTGTAGCCTAAGGTGGTGTAATGAAACAATATGATCCCTCAAAACTGATAAAGCAAAGATTCAAATGATGAGTCTGTACAGATAATCATAATCCTGGGCAAAGTACAGATACTGGGTCATGTTTTTGCAATCTATTTTTTTACCTTTTTAAAATATCTATCGCAATATATCAAGATTAAGAAACTGGATATGGATTCACTTTTACATTTTATATCATAGAAGTATTTTGACAAATTTTAATGAATTTAATAATAATAATAAATAAGTCAAATAAAAAATTTTAGTAATAAGTTTCATGACTTCATTTTTTAAGTCTTTTTTTTTTTTAAATAAAATTACTCAACAAACCGATGAGACAAAATTAAATCACCTAAAACTGCCAATCTGACCCTGTTATGCCAATCTTAAGAAACCATTTTCATTTTCAAGTAAATAAAAAAAATTTGGTTTTAGAAACCAAACATTTTAATTGTTTTATGTTTTCAGTAAAAGTATCTAAGTAATAATTCAGAGTTGCTTTTTTTTTAAAAAAAAAAAGGGTATTTATTTTTTAAGTGAAAAAAATAAAAAGTAAAATGACTTTTTAATATAAAGAGACACTTTTTTTTAACTTGTAACTTTTTATTAAATCAGATATTTTGAAGCTAATCATGAATCTAAATTGTATTAGCAACCACACTGACAGCATTAACATACGTTTTTGTTGATTTCATTTAATCTCATTTTGGTAGATCCAAATTAATACACATGAATGCAAACTCTAGATTTGATCACAGTTTTTATATTTAATGCAATTAGTATTTAAGAATGTATTTATTACATATACATGTTAATATAAAAAGAAACACATGAAGTGTATTAATGACATAATCAATTAATTACATTTATTAATTTCATTTTGTTATGCATTATGATTATGTAAAGTATATAAGTGTGTGTGTTTGTGTGCTAATATATTAAAATTTGTTTTGTTTATAATTTTATAGAAATGTTTAAAAGATCTTCAGAACAAGCTCTGTACTGTAATGTATATGTATATAACTATCTATTTCATTAAAAAAAAAGTGAATATATATTATATGTGCATGTAGATATATATATACACTTATACCTCACTAAGCATTTATACAATTAACAATTTCAGATTTATGCAATTAATATCAAAAATTATTAAATGTAAATTAAAAGTAATATTTACTTAGCTTCCTCAACTTTAAATTATCTTGTAATTCTTTTCAGATATCCAAAGCAATAGCGATATTATCACACATGAAAAGAAAGCAAATGCAGTACCAAGAAAAAGATAAATTTCATTCAGCATAAAACTAAAAATGATTTATGGTCATATGTATATGTATTATCAATATTAAATTTGAATTTGTGTAAAATATAAATATTAGCTAAAATTTCAGACAATCAATTTTGAATTAAAATCTTTATGAATGCTAATGGCAATCAAATCGAAACTGCTATCCATCATAAATGAATTGTATTTTGGGGAGAAAAATGTGAGGATGATTTTATGCAATTACCAATAAATTGTGTATGATAAAAATGCAATACAAATAAAGTGAATAAGGTTCATGCTTTTAATTTTTATTTAAATAGCCCATAACTCTGCCATCAAAATGTATTGCATTATTTAACAAATTGCTATGTCTATTCAGCTATTGTTACACTAATAATAAATGACAAGTCTTTAGGATCAATAAAATGAGTTTTGTTTTTGTTTTTTCATTTTAATAATTTCATGTAATATATAGTACAATATGGTAGTACAAATTTTAAAAAAATTAAATTGCAGTATGGACTTTTTTTTTTTAAGCATAATGAGAAACAATTGTGCAAAAAAACAAAAATTGTTAAATGCTAGTTTAGTTTCATTTTCTCAGTCTATTTTGTTATACTTTTTGCACAGTGAAATCACACATTAATTCTAGTGATATTAAACATTTTTTTAGACATCCTGTTGAAAAGTTATCACTGCAATTAAAGTGACCATGAAAAAATCAAAAAAATCTTTGAGCTTGTAAACCAAAATGGATATTTTATGTTGACTGGAAAAAGAAGAAAGAAATCATGACATATGTTCATCTAGGGCTTATCTTAATCTATTATTACCTCCATTTTGAAAAACAAAAACAAAATAGAACAGAGTGCTTAAACTATCATAGGTGATTTCCAAAATCAGTAAATGAAGGCATCCTTTATTTCAAAATCTGCAAACATTTCTTCTAAAATGAATTTATTCACATAATCACCAAAAAGTACCATTATTCTTTTCATTAATCTGCAGAAAGCAATAAAACTCTTTCAAGATCATCAGCAAAAAGCAATTGACAAGGGAGATGAAAATGTCAGATTTAGATTTTAAAGGCAATCATGAATAATTTGATGGATTTCATAAATGTGGATATCTAGATAATATAAAAATTACTGGAGAAGCAGCCTCAGCAGATATTATTTATTGTAGCAACAAATTTTCCATCTGAACTATTAAATATATAAGGAAGGAGGGTATACTATGCAGCAAGTCTTCAATATTGATGAAACTCCATTTTTGGAAACAAATGCCTTCATGCACATTTATTTCAGAAGAAAGAAAAGCTCCAGGTTACAAGTCATCCAAGAATTGTCTTACATTATTGTTTGGAGGAAATATGAAAGATGTAAAACTAAAGCCACTTCTCATCTATCACTCTTAGAATCCATGTGCATTTAAAGGAATAAGTAGACAACAATGAATCTTAGAATAACAATGATTGATGAATGGATCACAGAAAGTAATAACTTTAAGGTGAGTTTTTTTTCTTTTTACATAGATTTAAGTTCCATTATCATATATATGTAAGGCATGAACAAAATATGAATAACCATCCCAATAAGTCACCAAAATAAGTATATGTTAAATTAAACGATAACATTGGCTAAGCTCAGCGAGTTTTGAATGCCATATGCTACAATAACACGAACAATATGGGTAAATAACAGCAATGCATAAGCATTATTAAAGCAAATGCAAACATTCAGTAAATTTAAAAGATTTCTCATACTCACTCTTATAAATTATAACAGATCTCATTATTGGAAGCATACATCATTGAAGGGCTAGGTTATATTAAAATGTTTCCACTTACAACACTTTTACTACTTGTAACACATCTAACAACCATGACAAGCATCTTACTATCATGATGAGATCTACAATATATACTTTTATGGTCCTGGCTCATTTAATTTAGACTTGATTTCAATGAAAACTTGTTTTATTGTTCTTTCACCAGACTTATATAAATGGGTGTAATTACTAATGTAAAATTGTATATACCTGTTCAATGAGATTATGATGTTTATAAATTTAAATATAATATTCAAGAATCCTTAAATCAACTTTGATTCAGTCATTTCCTTATCTTGCATAATTATTGTTCATTCAGCTAAGTGGTTACAATCATAATGGAAAGATTCCAATATGAATGCTATATATTTTTGAATAAAAATTTTATTTAAAATGGCCTTGAGAATAAAAGTTAACAACAATGACAATTCTATGTGATAAAATAAAAATAAGATATAGCAATGAAAGATAAATTCTATAATGAATATTTTCTTCACATATGTATTCATTCATCTATATGTGAATACAAAACATAATGTTCTCACTAACAGTATAATTTTTTTCACAATTACGTTATTCTATGTTTGTATTAATTAGTTTTTTAATGTTTATAACTTTTAAATTAAATTGTGTCCTACATGAACATCAGATATTTTATTTCAAATAAAAAGTGTTTATTAAATATATAAATGATATTAAACCATTAATAAAAAAAACTGCAAAATCCTTTTTTTAAATGATAAAATAAGTCTATTTAAACAACAACAAAAAAAAAAAAAACAAGCAAACACACGTGCACACAAATAGATTTAAGTACCTATACTCACTCAGTTTATTACTATACTATTGATTTTTTTTTACAATTATATTTCTTTATTGTTATTGATATCTTAATGCAGGGGTCTCCAACCCTATGCCTGCGGGCACCAAGGCCCCCACAGACCATTTTACATGTGCCCACCCTTATCCGAACACGATAAAAAATTATTTATCTGATACAAATAAATTTAATTTTTTAAATTTCTGATAAATTATTGTATTATATTGTAATCAAATTGTAGGGCATACTATACTTTTACAACGTAAAAATATAAACGTTAATTATATGTTAAAATTTTACTTTTGAAATAAATATTTTTTTTGTACATTATGTGTATTATTTATATTGAAAAAATAAATGGTGCCCGCCACCTGGCCGGTATTATAGAATGTGCTCTTAAGTGCAAAAAGGTTGGGGACCCCTGTCTTAATGCGTATAATTTTTAAATTAAATTGTATAATAAATATAGAAACATATGTTTGAAAGGTATTATATAAATATTTAGTATTATCTGCAAATTACATATCTATGTGTAAGGCTTTTGAACCAAACGGAAAATAATACAAAAGAATTATAGTATATAAATACAAAATAAATCAATAACATGTACTTTTATCATTTTCTGAAATTGAGAAATTGCAAACTTTATATGTATTGTTAGAAAATGCCTCTCTTCATTGTTATAAAAATTTAAACTATGATGTTTCTATTAGTAAGTTTCTTTGTTTTTTAAATATATTAAAAAAAAGTAGTCATCATGTATGAAGGCAGAAGATATGCCACAAGTCAAAACTTATTGAAGATTATTAACAAACAATGCATCATAACAAAATATTCATAAATAGGCTGAGAAATTGACAATAATTGTTTAAGTGTTAAATATATTGAAAATTTAGACATTTCTGAAACAATAAATATTTATCACTAATTAAGGATAAGATGCATGTTGATTAATCCTGCCTATGTAATTCACATTAATTTAATAAATATTAGATAATAATCATGATATAAAAAGTTATTGTCCATGAAATGAAACAAGTATCTATCACTATGAAATTAAAGAATATGAAATAGCAATATCTATAATTATTCATAAGAAAATATTCAAATCTCAACTTTTATCTTAAAAAAAAAAAAAAATCACAATATTAGAAATACAAGATTGCTAGAAAAGAAATCACAAAACAACAATCATCACATAGTGAGACTTTTTTATCACAAACAAAACTAAAAAAAATTGTAAAATGCTAAAACATGCTGTCTTTCTATTAGTTTCACACAGCAATTACAAATATATTAAATAAAAATAAAACAAGTAATAAAATATGTGATAATATATTCGACTATTTCCATCATCTATCATTAAATGTTGAATTTATAGAAAATTTTAAACTTTATTTAACTTTTCAAATACAAATTTGTGTATTATTATAAATACTAACAAATTGTTTGAACCTGAAAAGTTTAAATAAAGTGAAAATTTTCTATACATTTAACATTTAATGTTAGACAATGAAAATAATCCAACATATTACCACATCTAATATACCAACATCACAAACCTTCAGGCAAATACTAAGTAACAAAATATATTTTATCTGACATAAAGTATAATATCTAACATTTTTAAAGTAATTTACAATATTAATATTTTTTATAATTATATAATAAATGTTTTTGACATGAACTGTCACAGTTTATCATATGCTAAAGTCATATTTTAAATAACATTCTATCATAATTATTGTATTAACATAGTTGTACTAAATACAAAATGACAAATAATAAAAAAAAATAGTTTAGATAAAATAATGCACATTTTGTGATCATTACTTTTTGCAACTATGCACTAAAAAATTTTTAGGGTCAACATATTTTATATATGCAAGAAATATAACTTTAAAAAACCAATGGCATTTTATTGTTTTATACAGCTAATATTCAGTAAATATAATTACACATATATATAATGGAGTAGTGATATTTGTTATATTTTGTTCCACCCACCCCCCTCGCATACATTTTCTATCACATTTCTTGATATGTTTTGATTATAACAGAATTCTTATTGTTTACTGAACTGCGTGTGCACATTACCTTTCAATACACATATATACATAACAGATGCATTTCTATGTATATAGTATTCATATATAAATTAAGATAAATATTTATTAAGGCAATAAACCTAAAGCATGTGCAGTTGAAAATGCGAAGATAGGTTTATTGCCTTAGTGAATATTACTTATGTAATCAATGTGCGTTAAATAAATTTATAAATTAAGATTGTAATATAAACAATATTTAAAAAATAATAATGTTGTTAATAAGAATAAATTGAAAGAATATATTTACTTTGTATGTGTTAATCCATTCATGTTCTCTTAAAAAAAAAAAATAATAAACTTAGTGACAATATCTTTAATTTTTAAATAAAATAAATAGTAAAATATCAGACTTTCATTGTAATTTAATATATTCTTAGCAATAACTTTTTAACAGTCTCATGATCTGCAAACTATGGCCTTTCTAGTTATTTATATGTTTTTAGGTTCATATCCTCATTTCAGATTCTCATTAAAACTCTTTAAACTTTTTAATGCAATATATCAATAAATTACAGTTCATTAACCATTTTAAAAAGATACTTTATAAATTTTGTTAAATTCCATAAAGCTTTTAACTTTATACTTAGAAAACATTTAATACGTGGAATGTTATATACATCAAAGTGAAGATTAAATGTGTTTTCAATGTAAGCTAAAAAAAAAAAATGTTTTAAATAAAGATGATCACATAGAGTGCTCTGAAATGGAAAAATGACTGCTGCCAATGTAAAAAAATTTTAAATTTACTCATTTTAATGTTTTTATTCTTTATTTATTTTTTGATAATGTATAGCACCAATAATATTAATCATATCTTTATCAAATGCCTTTCCACATGTTTTCAAAACAATTTTACTCATTTTACTCCAAATCCATCTACTGATAGCTTGAGTAATCCATGAACATAATATAGTGTAGAACTATAACCGCATTGACATTGGTATCAACATTTGCTTTTGTCAGAGAACTAGAATGAATATGTGTTATAGCTTGAATAATCTTATAATATGAATAATATAGTTACCTTTTTTGTATGCTTTATTATCAATATTTTGCAACAGCGAATAAGCTTTATAAAATATATAATAAAAACACAGTATGTATATATGTGAGTAATGGTCAAAAGTACAAATGGTCAATCATTTTTAAAGGTTGCTATAGTGAATAAGTAAACATTTATGAAAGTAATGATCATAAGTTTTAAAATATGCAACACAAAAAAAAATTTTATAATTTTTTCTTTTGTATGTGTAATTATATCACAGATCAAATATTTATTGGACACTGTGCATGTTTAGATCTACTTGTAGATATAGCAAAAACTAGATATCATGATTCAAGACTCGTCTTTTTATCTACATTAGACACATTAATAAGAGTTTGTCAAACAAAAAAAAAAAAAGTTTGCCACAAAGTTTAATGTTCCTATAATATCTACAGAATCATCATTGGATATACGTGTTTATATATAAAAAAAATTTCCTTTAGTGTTGACAGCAGTTTGTAAAAAATATTGAAGGATTTTAATGGTATCTTCCTCACTAATTATTTTGGTTGCTTCAGATCCTAGATAATCAACTTGTAGATAATGAACTTCATGAGTCACCATGGTTATTTTTAATTTCAATTATTTCTATAGGAAATTTCGCTAATGATCTTGGATCCATATAAAAATATTATTATGCTTGCTCCTTTTTTAAACTTACATTTGTCTTTATGATACTTTGGGATTGGTATTACTGTAATGTATTTGTCATAATTAGTTTATGTTGCAAAATAAGACCTCAAGCATTATTCTTATATTTGCAATTAAATTTCTTGAATTAAATTTAGAAGCACATGGACAAATTTCAATTCATAAAAACTTTTTCTTCCATCTGTCAATTTTAAATGAAGCAAGGATTCTTTAACTTTTTTTTTTTTTTTTTTTAAAAAGGTAAAGTTTTAGAAATAATTTTAAGAGATATTCTAACTTTGCCATCTTGTAAAACTATTTCTAAAACTTTACTTTTTTAAAAAAAAAATAGTTTAAAGAATCCTCCTTGATTTAAAGTTGAAAAATGGAAAAGTTTCCATGAATTAAAAATCCACTTATTTCCTTCTAAATTTAATTCAAGAAGTTTAATTGTAAATATAGGAATAATGGTTGTAGGTTATATCTTAAGACCTTGCAAAGTTACAATAATTATGAGGAATATATCACAGCAGATTTAATCCCAAAGTACCATCTTTATATATCTCTGTGAAAGTGATATTCATTTATTCATCTTATCAAAACAAAAGTAAGAAATATAATGAATGTTGAAGACCACATAAAGTTGATTTTCACAAACAGGATAAAATTTTGAAGCTAGTTAGTTATCCACAAGCAAGTACAACAATCCTATTAAATATTAAATTAATTAAGTATTAGATTATAATTATTTTCTGGGGAAAAAAAATTTTTTAATCAGTTTTCTTCACCCTGTTAATTCAAATATGGCGTGAAATCTCAGATTACATGTCTATTATAAAAAGGGTTGCAATGTGAAAATGATTGAGAAATTCTATTTCAAACAATCAAAGTAGTAAAGCAAAAACATTTAGAGAATTAAACTTGTAATAATTCTAAGAATTTTAATATTAATTAATATTCAACCAAGAGCTTTTAACAATCTATTCCTTACCTCAAAATAATTTTTGACTTTTCAGCAAGATATCTAAACAATTAAAAAAAACTGTTGATTTCAGTTTAGCAAAAGACTTCATTAAAATTTTATATTTCAAAACAAAAGTATTATATTGATAAGTATTTCAACAATTCTAATTTCACAAAATAATCATTATTTGCTAAAAATTTCATTCTCTGATTTTCCATAGTACCTAATAATAATCTCAAAAGTTATAAGATAAAAACTCAATAAATAGACAATGCATCTCTAAAGCTAGTGAATATTCCACTGTAATATAATTACTAATATTATATATTATCATATTACCTGCTTAGCATAATTTTATCGGCAGTGTTCTGTTCTATCGTGTCAGCTACTTGACAATGTTATTTCTAGCTAAATTACTAGAATTATGCCATTTCCGTAGCTGCCAGCTACCGCTGTGGCTTTTTTCTATGCTAAAAGCACAGAAAAATGACTTCATTGGCTGTCATAGTTGCTCGTGTTGCGCACTTTATCATAAGGCTGGGTTGTCTATTTTTGCTACCATATCTTATGAAGGTGTATTGACTGCCTCGTACCTAAATAATTGAACTTTTCAGGTCCAACTTTTTTTTTTCATGTGAACTGACCTACTGGTACCTTCTAACAGTTTTAACAGTATCGTCGCTGTTCCATCAGGACTGTGTAACCCTCACAAATTAGAATTTAGGGTGCGGCATAACACTATTTTGAAGATCTCGATGAAAGGAACGTAACCGTGAGAAATCATCCGAGACAAGTAAGATGGCTGCTTAAAACTCTGAAAATTGGCAATTGCCAGACACTGGAGTCGACTTAGACTTTAATAGTTTGTTATAATTATTAACTTTAGTGGGTAAATTGCAATCTAATTTACTTTATCCCCCCAAAACGCAGTGTCTGATTAATTACTGTCCAAAAAAGGATAAAATTTACTTTTATTTTTTATTACAAAAAGTACCGTAACTTTTCCGATCCACACACACATCCAAAGAAGCCTGTCTCTGATTAATTACTGTCCAAATAAGTCTCTGCTACATTTATATTATTTGTTATTAAAAAAGTAATGTAACTTTTTATGGATACACACACAAATAAAAATTCCACTCTCTAATTAATTACTGTCCCAAAAAGGTCAAAGTCAGCTTTCATTGTAAAATTTTGTTTGAATTTGTTAAATTTTGTGGAAATTGTAATATAATTGACTTTGATTTCAAAACACAGTGTCTGATTAATTAAGGTCCCAAAAAGGCTAAAATTTACTCTTATTTTCTATTAAAAAAGGAACATAACTTTTTATATCCACACTCAACACCCAAAAAAGCCAGTATCTGATTAATTACTGTCCAAAAAAGTCTCGAAGGTACTATTATTTGCTATTTGAAAGTAATGTAATTTTTTATTGACATGCACACCAAAAAAAGCCAGTCTCTAATTAATTACTATCCCAAAAAGTCAGCTTACATTTTTATATTTTGTTTGAATTTTTTAATTTTATGAAAATCGTAATATAATTTACTTTTATTTACTATTCCAAAAATAAAGTCAATAGTTCTATGGAATTGCTGGCCCGGGAATGTTATATCTATATGTTTTTGCTTAGCATCAACACCATCAAGCGGCTGATACGATAGATCAGAACACTACCATTTTATCTAATTAAAAGTTACTGTAATAACACCTGAATGATTGAATTATGCATACTTTTTTAATAATAAAAAAAAAAAGAATTATGCAGACTTGTGAATACCCTAGTACAGGGGTGGGAAATTGTTTTGGCTTGGGGGCCGCAGAGGTTAACGGAGAACTGCATCGGGGGCCACTTTGTGGAAGCGAAGGTTAGCGGAGGGCTGCACCTTTTTTTCATGACACAATAAACACACTGCTTTATTCCCTGTATTACCAATGAAATATTTGTTTGTCCATTCTTCATTAAACACATGACCTTCATCATTGATTTTACATTTTTTTAGAGGGTTCATGGTTTCACTAAAGTTGGAAATGTATGTATTTGCTAATGCAAAGACAAAATTGAAATTAGCCAAATCAACTGGAAAAGCACTGCACATCCTATTTATGCTGCGCATGTGTATTGAGGCTGTCCTACTGGAAAATACGAGAAGAATCTTCAGTCGGGCACGGGAAGGAAATCTCAGTTCAAGGCAGATTTTTCTGATTGTCTTGGTGGGCCGCTATTTGCTCACCCCTGCCCTAATACATAGTTTGGTTTTTAGAATTTCCTTGACATATAAATTTTTTACTCAAACTAAAAAAAATGTATAGATAATTATCAAGTAATCCCCATGTAAAAACTTTTTTTTTTACATTTTCTTAATGATTGTTTTTATATTATTGTTGTTTTATTAGCACTTGATGATTTTTATTATCTTGTTAATAATCAATTCATTCACTCAATTTAGAAAACATTTCAATTTTTTGTAGAATTTTAACATTAAGTTTTCCAATTTGAATAGTGGAGATTACATGTGAAGTTACTCATATTTTCTATGCTGACTTGTACAATCAAACAAATAATTTCACTTAAATTTCTTATTATTTAATTAGTAAATAAATACTTTGTTATTATGTTTATAGATATAGATAACAGACATTTCAATAAATAAAAAATAATAGAATGGTTTTATTGCTTAGGAATTCATAAAACGTTTGAGCACTTGAGATGCAACCCATGGATCTTAAACTCCAGTCTTCCACTCTACCACTGCATCAAAATAGACATGGCTGATATTTCTTTGATTAATTTTATTTATGTTAAGAAATTATAATTTTTTTAATATTGATAAATGTTTTTTTTTTTTTTTTACTAATTCTCTGAATTTGTAATTTTATTACTTAGTCTTTTTCAATTGGTTTAAGTTTTTGTGAATAGTGATTCAAATTATATATATACAATCACCAAAAAAAAAAAAAAATCTTAATTAGATTTTACTAACTTATTAAAGAACAATTTTCTGATTAAATGGTTTCACTACTTATATCTTTAAAAATGACAAATGACTTTTTTTTTTTTTAATGAATCTATTAATGACTTTTAATTATATTCAGGAAGAATTACTTGGAAGCTCATAAGATTTTTTTTATCAAATAGATTTTTAATTTTTCAATGATGTAATGTTTAACGAGTTCATACAAAGCAAAGCTGATCAAGATTTTGAAATTATTTTAGATGTGATTTATATATAGATAATGATGAATGCGTCAGTAAGTTGAATTAAAGAAATTCTGCACTTGAATTTTTCTCTTGATTTTTTTATGCACTAATTGAAATATGTATAGGCAAGTACGTGTACATATATATAATTTTTTCAGGTTCAAAGCAGGCTTAAAATTTTTCTTTCAAGTAGATAACCCATACCCAATCCAAAAGTGATTACTAGATGATTATCTAGCTAGTATTAGCTAAAGGCTAAGCCATTTGTGGAAAACTTCTACAAATCTTCTTAAGGAATAACTCCTGGTTTAGTGCTAGTAAATCTTTATTTGCCATAGCAACGTGATTGAATTATGCTTAGAAATTTTTTTTCAGATAGCTGTCCATAAACACTCCAAAAAAATATTCTATATTATATGCTTAATGATTATATAGCTATTCAAATTAGAGATTATATATCATATGAAGAAAAAAACATTTGAATCCTTATCAACTGACAATTGAGTAATAAATACCTTTTAGCCTTTAATTGTTTCATTTGGTAAGGGTATTCTTAAAAGTGATGGGGATATGGAATTATTCTGTTTTCTAAAATTTTTTATTTCTTATAAATTATAAGTTTTAGTGAGTTATTCTGTTAGTTTATTTAGCTTTAGAGTAAATAATATATTTAATCAGTAGTAAACTCTCCATATAGTAGTGCCACCCAGTGCAAGCCTTAGTAATCAATAGATGCAGGAAGGTTTGTGCATAAAATCCCCCTTTAGTGCCTATTCATCCAATATCCCCAGAATAGTTTCTAGCTTATGGCTTTCATAAGTGAAGAGCTTTGGATATGAGAGCACTACACCTAGATCAAAGGATCTGATGCAACCCTCCAGCAGTCATCTTTTACCTATTTACTAACTATAAAGCTAGGAGCTCAATATGAAAATACATTTAAGTGTTCAATCTAAGCTCATTCACATAGTCAAATAGATCTGAACCCAGTTCAGCATATATACATTTTAGTGTCGTTGGTTTATCAAATCCATAGTTACCATCTTCCCATTGGCAGGAATGGTACAAATCATCAAAAGCTCATGTGATATTTTGGTGGTTTATATTAAATCAATATGACATATCTTTTCTTTAAATAATTTACAACTTTACTATAGTAATCTGCCAATAGAGATGATATTTTTAATCAACCTGTTAAAAGTTCTATTCTTTTTTTTAAAAAAAAAAAAATCTATTCATTTTACTATTACAGCTTAATTCTAAAAACATGATCCTGAAAAGTGTTTGGAAAAAAGAAGCTTTTTTTTTTTTAAGTGTCATAGCATCGGTCGGGACGCGAACCTGCAACCCGGGCAACTGCCTGCAAGTGCAAGGCAGTCGCGCTGACCTCTCGACCACCAATGCAAGACAAAGAAGCTTTTTTTTAATGTAAAGATATCTTAATTGACTAATGTTTTACAAATCAACATATACTGACAAATAATTAAAAATACCATATATTTTTTATCATAAATACTATTTTAATTTAACATTAAATAAAATAATTAGTTTGAAGCGCTCAAATAAAATTTTCCTAGCTTATATCGTTTTTTTTTTTTTTTGTATCTTTGTTATAAACACAAAATTATATCATTAAGATTAATTTTTGAAAAACAAAACGATAAAAACATTTTAATGGCATAAATTAAATGTTTTATTTATAAAAACTGTAAACTGAGTACTGTATATGCGAAATAAAAGCTTTACGATTGCATTTTTAAAAATGCTGAATGTTATATATAAGAAATATATTTTCGTTTCAAAATCACGCTTAATTCAGAAGGCGAAATAAACAATCGTAAGTTTTGTTATTCAGGAAGTTGTATGAATTTCAAGAGCAGCAGTAGTGTAAACAATTCAAACGAACTGATAGTACAGTTGTTTTTGAAATACAGTACTTTTTATTTACCTGAGAATCGATCTAAAATCTTAAAATTCACCACCACCGTCTTAAATCTCACAGCGCAAGTTTATAAAAGTCGACTGTAGTTTTTTTTTTTTTAATTCTTTAAAAAATAGAATTTTTACATTTGTTTTTAAAAGATCATTAACAATTGTAACCTATAAAAGTAAACAAATTATATATAAACACCCATTCAACTTAATTTATTTAAAACAGTTGTCATTGTCTTTGAAAATTGTTTCACTTTTTTTGAAGTTTTGTTCTATAAAAAAAAAAAAAAAGTATAATTATTTGCTTTTGAAAACAAATCAGAATTGAGCATGTGAAATAACAATACGGTTTAAAGATTTTTAATGAAATATGATTAATGGATTTTTTTTATTTTATTTGCATATGTTTGTCAATAATTACTTTCAAAATTATTTAAAATTATAAATACTTTAAATTAAACTACAAAATAATTTATATCTGGAAATATGTAAATAGAAAACATCTAATTTAATGGAACAACTAGTTAAAATCATTCTAGCTTTCTTTAGCCTAATATTCTTATCTAAATCAAAAATATAATAGCTAATCGAGCTTTGAATTAATGTTTATATACATTAAATTTTGATAACAGTACTAGATATAAACAATTTTGAAATGGTATTTGCTTTAATACTTCTTGTGACTTTATTTCTGAAAAATATTAACAGGTTATAATGCAGTTCTAATACTGCATACTGAACTTAAGAATGGGATGACGTGCAATAGTAAATTATAGGCATTCAAAAATGACTAAGATTTTTGGTTGTTTTATTTTTCACTGCAAGTTTTATGAAAATATATATACTGAGAAATTAGTCAATTTGGATATCAAAGATTTGTTACATAATTACAACCAAAAAAGTAAAAAGGCTTAATAATAATTAAATAGCTTTATTTATTTATTTTTATTAAGGAAAAAAAATGCAGGTAAATAATTGTTTAAAGAAATCTTGAGATCTACCACAATCAATAACCCTAGTCTTCTCCATTGATTCATGAGTCTTTAAACTGTCAAGTCGTTTAATTCACAGATCCTTAGAACTTCATCCATGTTGCCATATCTTTGTATAAACCACATCTATAGAATTCATACTCTAAAACAGTTTCTGAATTTCCATCACATGCCTGTTCAGAGTCTTCTTCAAAATTTTCCTCTTGCGAGATTTATTTACCCAAGAATTCATGTTTGTTCAACTATGGATATAATTAGAGATCATTAAGTTCCAGAATCTGTCATTATATCAATCCACTAGACCATATAAGGTAATTGAGACTAATCTATTTTTAATATTTCATGCCTATTCTAAACTGATATCTAAAATAAAAAAACTTTGTAGTAACTTCAACTTTATCCTTTTATAACTATTTTGACTCTACAACTAAAACTACAGCAGAATTGGATCTATCTTCTGATTTAGATTTTTTTTTATGCTTTACATATTATGTCATCAAAAAATTATTTTACCATAATATTATAATTTACTTTTTTAATTCTTTCTATAAATGTTTAACTTAATTGAAATATAAATGTATTAATAAAATAATTGATTAAATATAACTCTGCTTTAAATAATATTACAATAAAATAATTTTTGAAGTTCCTTAATAAAACTGAATCTGTATATGGCATATTTAATGACCACATAAGTGATTATAAATACAATTCTTCTCAGGCAATTTAATTTTATTGAACTCCATATTCTGTCAACAAAATTACATGTAGAATTAAATTCAAAGCCATCTAGTGTAATGCTATTTATTATATTCATAAATTAATAGTGTGATTTTAAAAAAAGGAGAGAAATAAAAGATGGCTGCTTGACATGCAATTCATTCAGTTGACAAAGTCATAAACCAGAAACTAATTTGGGAATACATATATGATAGTATTACCATCCGGTGCCTATTGACTACTCAAGCTTATTGATTCTGTAGCAGAATGACTATTTTGAATCTTAAATTGATTTCAATAAAATAAAAATAACAGTAAAAATATTAGTAAAAGAGTTAATTTACTGCTATGATTTATACCTATGAATTTGTCTACAGATTTTAAACCACAATTTAGAATCAGATTTCTATATTTTTTTATTCTTTGTGATATCAATATTAGAAATAGTATTAGACACTTTACTAATTGTCATAATATTAACTTTGGTTTATCAAAAAATGTATTTTTTTGCATAAGCTTTTCAATCCTAACCTATAATTTATATATTTTTAGGATAAAGTAGTACTTTCTCTATTGCAAGTTTGAATAATCAAGATATCAGATTACCAAATGGTGGTGTTATTACATCAACAATCCAAGATAACTTTGAATTTTGGTCTATTAGTTTAATAATAGAAAAGGAACATAAGATGGTTTCTTAGTGCAATGTGCACTTGGCCCACAAATCCTCAATAAAGAAGATCAAGTCAGAAATTAGTCTGGGAATAATGATATAATAGCAAATCATTTTTATTCAAGATTACAATCATGTTAAACATAAGAAAAGTCATAATTAATTGTTAATGCATTATATGCTTTGGTTTACAACAAATCTTCCTGCTTCTAATTCATTATTGTCATTATTTATTCTTGTAGTGTTTTGTAAAAATGGCAGACATGTTTATGCACTCCGGAAAAACTAGAATTTATTTGAGAGGTTGTTTTTAGATCGCACTCTGATAATTGAGGAATTTAATTAATGCATTGACGTAATGGCGATCGACAATTCCCAAGAAATATTTGCCGATTACAAATATTTCTAGATAAGAGATGTTACCTTATTGGACAGTATATTGATTGATTGTTGCAGTTATCAGAAAACGATAAGACGGAGTAAAAACTACGCAGTATTTGAGTAGACGTCTGTTTAACACCAGTAGAGATATCTTGTGTCAGTGCTTGCGGTTAATGACCAGCACCCAGTGGAAATGTAGTCCATGGGTGTAGCTGAAAGAGCCCACAGAGATGGGGAGACCGCAGCGGAGATATTCAGACCAATTCGTTGGAGAGCATTCGTTGCAGACCAATTCATTGGAGAGCATTCGTTGCAGACCAATTCGTTGGAGAGCATTCATTGCAGACCATTCGTTGGAGAGCATTCGTTGCAGACCAATTTGTTGGAGAACATTCGTTGCAGACTATTCATTGGAGAGCATACGTTGCAAGAGAACATCGTGGGAATTGAACATAGTGATTTGTTGACTGCACAGTCAGACTTGCGGATATAACATTGGCACAGTCATAAGTGTGGTTATAACAATTCTATAATAAAATATAAAAAATTTACTATGTATATTTTACTTGCTAAAAAAAGTATTGAATAGTTTTAATGCTTGGAAGTTCATAAAAAAAGTATAAATGTCAAAAGCAACTGAGTTGGGTCATAATCAGTGGAACTTAAGCTCTAGATTCTGCATTTTATCATTGCATCAAACTTGCAGGGCATTTACTTACTGTACACACATAATAATAGATAAACAAAAACTTTCTACAATAATATAATTCCTTTTTAGAATAACACAAAATATGGAATGAAGCAATAAAAAGTTCTGAAAACATTAGAAAATTAAAATTTCCTCAATATTTTGTTGGTATAAATTTGCAATATCATGAGATGTTCAAAAACACATTTGCATGTTTATTAGCCAAAAAGATCTGGTATATGACTAATAAATAGGAGATTTGCAGATCAAAGTTGTCAAAAAAATATGAATCCTTTAGGACAGTGGTGCCCAACCTTTAACTTGACACGAGCCAGTTGAGAATTTAAAAAAATTTGGGGAGCCACAATTATATATTACATTTTTCATATTACATTTATAAACATGGTACTTGGGTACTAAACCTGCAATGTAGGGAGATAGGTGGGGGGGGTGGCCTATTCACATTGGTATCAATCCGCTGTTTCTAATGTGGCCAAAATAACGTGTACACGGATCTTTCTCGATGAAAACATCAATATATACAGCAAAATATATATGTGTACACGAATCTATCTCGATAAAAACAACTATTTACAGCACTAAACATCAATATATATATACAGCAAAATATATACGTGTACACGGATAAAAACAACTGTTTACAGCACTAAACATCGATATATACAGCAAAATATATACGTGTACATGGATCTATCTCGATAAAAACTATTTCCAGCACTAAACACAATATATATACAGCACCAAACCAAACGTCTACAAGGATCTTTCTCGATAAAAACAACAATATATGCAAGAGCACTAAACACAATATATATATTGTAACCATATATTTTAGTATAAAATATAATAATTGATGTAACTAATATAAAAATTTCTCTTTCTTCTTTTGGTGATTTGATTGGCTTGAGCTGCATTTTGAACAGATTACTCTCTTATAGTATTTTAATAAATTTAAATTTGCTTCGTTCCATATACTAATTCATATCAGAATGTTTAACTTTTTTAAATTTTTACAACACATTAAAATTTGGTAAAATATTATTAAAAATAATATTATTATTTTTATTTATTTAAAATGATCTTAAATTATTATTTCTATTGAATTAACAAAAAACCATTTGTTCAATTAAAATAAATTATTAAAAATAAATACAGTAATTACGTATGCATCTCAATGTAATAAAAGAAAAGAGCGCGAATTTAAGGGAAGATCGTCTGATAGTTTTGCTTTTGGAGGGAGAAAGAAAAGAAAATGGTAAAGGCAAATGGTGTAAATTTGATAAGCTTATTTTAAAATAGTTAATAAGTAAACGGATTACCACAAAATTTGCTATAAACATAAATATAACATAGTGGTAATTAATTATAAGATGAATTGCTAAATTTAAAAGTCTGTTCAAGTCGGCTGGCCAAGTGGATCGAATCACCGGTAATAAATTTTCCAATATTACATTTTTAAAATGTCGGAGCTTCTCAGTTTAAATTTAAAAGAATTAATTGCAAGAATTTGGTATGTTTTAAAATGTTTATAATTCTACAATTTGAAAAAATTAAATAAGTATTTTAATTACAGAATTTTTTATGAATATAAAAATTTGCTTTTTAAAACAAAGAAGAAGTTTAAATTCAAGTAAAATGTTAAGTTATCAACATAGTTTAATATTTCCGTATCTAATTCTAATAAAATATAGTATTGATTGATATTTAACTTTACAATGACAGTAATCGATTTGCTAGTTAATTTGTTTAACATTTGGATAATAAATAGTCTTCAAAGAATTAATCAAAGCTATTTTCTAATTTTATCATCAGTTGGAATGATTGAATTAATTGCTATAATTAGTATTCCTAGATTTAAGCGTGGATGAATAAATATTCGCATGGATGTGATAAACTTGGAACATTTTTAATAGAGAAATGTAGAGATTAATAACTTTTGAAAAACATTTTCATTTAAATTCTGCGGGTCATGTTTTTGAAATTGTTTCATGTTTATGTAGCCACGTAAGATCGGTAATCTAATAGTGATTATAATAACAAATACAAACGGATAAAATTGCATGTATGGAATTCAACTAAAGATATAGCTATTGCTTCGTATATTTATTGTTCGACGCATCGTACATGGATTCCACGGATCCTATTTGGAATTATAAAATGCTATACAATCCAATTTGTGATACACGCACCTGCTATAATTCATGTAGTGAACTATAAAATGCTATACAGTTAATTTATATCACACACACACCTGTTAAATTTTATGTATTTGATGAATAATGTATTATTTAATTTTATCGTTATATGAACTTGCATGTGAAGTTCAAAAGTTATATTTATTAAGTTTAAATTAATAGGGGTTGAATAAAATATTTATTCAAGAGAATAGCGCTCGCGAAAAAGCTTAAACAGTACTTAATGAATTCATGAGATGTATCAATCTTTGTGAGATGTTTTGTGAGTCTTTCCAGATTTATATTCCTATACTAATATTACTTATATTATATTACATATATTTTATTTAAGCAAGATAAGTTAATACATTAGTTGTCCTGATTAGTGTAACATTTTATTAAGCAAGAACCCACATTTGCTAAAGTGTTAGTGTTTTTTTGAATGGTCAGAAGAACTGAGGAGGAGGATTTTGCACTTTAAGGTGAAGTAAATAGTAATGTTGTTTTATAATGTTAAAGGGCATTAATTTGTGCTGGTGGTTAATCCGCAGATTACTTAATTGCCATTTTTGTATTTTACACTCATTCCTGCGCTGGTGGTTAATCCGCGGAATGGTCTACGTGTATTTATTGCTTTATGAAGGTGTATAAATTCACCAAAGTGTTTAGTGTTATTTAATTCCTACGTGTAGATGAATACATCCACAGGAATATGTTTGCTTCACAGATATAAGTTGGGCAAAGTATTTTAGTTGATCTGCTCAATCATCTTCTTTCAAGTGTAAGTAGAATTTATAAGTTAGATTATTAAATTGTTGCAGGACACTCTATTCAAGTTACTTCATGATAATTAACTGTTGGTTGATTATTATTTACCGGAATGTAAGTTTACATTTTCACTTTATTTAATGATTACATTATAGCTAAATCCTACAGACATAATATTATTTATTATATGATTATAAGTTTACGGTAGGGATTTATTGAATCTGGAAATGACGTTAAATATTTCATAAGTTTGATGCTGAATTTCGTATAATCTCCTCAATATTCATTATATTAGATTGAAATAAGGTATGATTAGATTTTAAAACTGTACTTATGAGATGTTATTGAAGAAAGTCAATGGAATTATCATTTATTTATTTTATTTGTTTATTTATGTCTTTAATTATAACATTGGAATTAATCACTTATTATTCATAAATTTGTCAATAAAAGTTGATTTATAATTAAACTTACTGTGCCGTTGCTATGTGTCATTCATAAAATCAGAAATCATAAACTTTGGATAGAGCATACATTGAAGAGCATACCTTGAATTACATATTATCGTCAACATGATATAAGAGTTTATAAATATTTTTTGAGAAAACATTTAGATGCTTTTCGTCTTTGGTAGTTTATGATGAGTAAGGTACAATAAAATCCCATTTACCTTTTCCATCATTGTGGCTTTGCGTAGTTGATTCTAGTATAAAATATAAATTAATTATTAAACTTGTAAACAGATTTACCAAATAATGATATGATTCAATATATTTACTTAACGTTTTTAAATTGTCATTTGTCAGTATAATAAGAGTCTCAATAATATAGTAAACTATAAAAAAAGAACCCAAGTATTTATATTTACTTATTGCAAAGCTTTACCTGGACTAGCATTCGTATTAAAAATCATATAGATGGTTTAAAATTTCATAATCTTATGTAGTTCCACAAATTACGCCATCTTGTACATGGTCGGCAAAATCGCAAATTAAGGTTTATAAGTAATAACATTGCACTTATAATTTGTTTAATGTATTTTATCATACTACTATGATAGGTCTTCGCGGTATACCCTGGCTGCGATCAAATTAAATCATAAAAGTTTATGTTAGATCATTAGTTGGTCTGTGATAAGTTGCTCAAGATGTGGATTGTGGTCTTTGGTGCAAAAATAGATAGCATGATATGCTTTTGGTTACAGCTCTTAATAGCTGACAATGTGCAGCGGGAGTTGATCAGTGATCAAGGTTACAATTCTTAGTGCACTTACGTTACGTAGTTGGGACACAATCAAATGGTTAGTGCCGCAACGAGTTCATACACGATAGGTAGATGAGAAGCGAGAGGATGGTTACAATATATAGCACCAAACCAAACATGTACAGCAAAAAAAAAAATGGTGTAATATGTTAAAAAGAAAAAAAAATGTAAATACATTTTATTTATTAAAAATTTGGTAACATACATATAAATTACAATTACAGGAAAAATATATTTTATTTAATGTGAAACCTGACACTGCATATCGTTATTGTTTGTATTGTAAAAATGTTTATTTTTTAGTGTGTGCATGTGCCATCAAGGAACATAAAATATTTTATCAATTTTTTTGAAGAGTGCAATTCGAGCCACATTAAACAGTTACGCGAGCCACATGTGACTCGCGAGCTACGGGTTGGGCATCCCTGCTTTAGGAGATACTAATAGTAAGAGTAAGTAATGTGTATGAGTAATAAGTGAGAATGCACATATAAAAAAAATGATAAAAAGTAATTTTGTTCTTAAAGATTATAAATAAACAATCCTTGTTTGTGACTACTTGATATAAACTTGATAATCACTAATGCCTAGATAAATCATAATTCATTGATAAATTTGATTGCCTCTGAGTTTGACAATGCTTTTCAAATAAAGAAAATTCTAACAATAACTACCTGCTAAGAACTGACCTTCAATTCAGTACCTAATTCAAGGCTAAGACTATCATTGTCAATCTCCTCTGCAGATACTTATGGTAATATGTTTCAAGAAATGTCTATTTAACCATGACAAGTTTACTACAACAATTACTAGGACTTAGCATTGCTAAAATAATTCAACTATTCTCATCCTTTTATGCACTGACCAAATTGCTGTATATATGCCTATAAACATAGCATTCTAAAACATGTCTAACTGCTAAATATATTAGCAACAAAATCTAAAATGTTCGGTTCATGAATATAAAAAATATTGTGATAAGAAGCAAAATCTATCCATATAAATTTTTGAACTCTCTTTTCTCTTATATCTTTTAAATCTTCCAAACCATAAACTGCCAACTTGATGATTTACTATTCTTTTTTAATAATTTCCATCTGTCACTTTTAATGATTTATTTAATGCTTTGCATTTGATAATTGTATATTTTAAATTACTTCTGGAGTATAATTTTTTGTGATTTTAGAGATTAATAAGCCTAGCATACTAAAATTTATATTTTTCCAGTAGCAGCCACATCTAAAGTTCTATGGATACGATAATTTTACCAAAACACTCAAGTAAAAAGCAATTATAATAATAATAATAACAATAAAGAAAAAGCTAAACAGCAACAACTAAAATCAATAAATTAATACACATACTCCAACAGCAAAAACATTTCCTCACAAATGTATTTATATAAAACTGTTTCTTAGAGAAGAAAAAAATTGTTCTAGATTCCTATAAATTTAAAAAATATAATCAAATAACAATAATAATGATAATAATTATTATTATCAACAACAACAATAATGCTGATTATGATGACAATAATAGTAGTTAATTATATTGAAAGCCAGTGACATGCTAACTAGGATCCAGAAATCTTTAGTTTTTAAGTCTATTATTTTATCCTTGTGCTAAACCACTGATAACAATGGTGTTTTTAGTTGCTTTGAATGACAATGAGATTTATGCATCAGAAGTGATATGTTAATTAAGCTAAAATCCAGAAACTTGTAGTTTTCAAGTCTGTCACTCTACCACTGTACTAAACCATACATAATGTGGGTTTTAAATCATTATTAGACAAATCTTTGAAAAAAAATTTATATTTACAAAACAGTAGTTTTTTTTTTTTTTTCTTTCTAAAAAGAAATTTATTTAACAAATTTTAATATGATTTACAAGTTACAATCAAGTGTAATAGTTTGTATTGGAACCAAAGTTTATATTGGAACTTTGATCTGTGAGACGTTTAGATTGTTCATGCGCCACAGTTGGGACCATCTCAATGTTTATAAAGTTCTCTTTTTGTGGGTGATGTTTGCCTAATATAGAAGCACAAGGTTGTGCATATGCTATGATTTATATCTTGTGGTCATTTAGGGCTATGGTGTTGTTACGTGTGGTTGAGTTGTCACTTATACTATTGCTGCAGTATTGGAATCTCAAAGAGTTTCCAAGTGTCATCAAAGGTGCTGTTGGAGGCAAGCATTTGATCTCTTTTCTTTATTTTTGTAATGGTAACAATGAAAGTGAGAGCTGGCTTTCGACTTGAATCCTCAATGGCTAGTTGACAGCGTACCAGCCACAATGAGAATGTGAGGAAAATGGCCAGTCGGATCCAGGCATATGTTTTTGTGCCTAGGTATCTTTGAATAGAGGTGATCATGTTGTAGTTTATTTTAGAGTTAGAGTGAATTAACTGTCTGATGCAGTTGTAGTACTTAGGGTATATGTTAATGATATGGTCAATTGTTTCCTCCTCTCGCTGACAGAGCTGACCTTGGGAATCCAGGTTGCCATGGCTTCTTCTGTATACTAGAAACGATCTAGTGGGAAGTGCGTTAAGGTTTAACTTTATCACAAAGTCAAGATATTTAACTTCCAGGCTCCAGAGCCTAAATTGGGAGATGATTTTTTTATTTATTGTTTTAAGCCTGCAATCCTGTACTTGGCTGTGTGGGTGTTGTAGGCTATAGGCTTCCCAATAAGTTATTTTTGAATTGTATGAGGGTGAATTTCTTTTAGTTAGGTTGGAGTAGTAGGCTGAGAGGGATAGAATCCAGTCCTGTTTATGTGGTGGCGGTCGATCTGTGGAGGAGATTGTTGGAGCAAATTGTAGATTGTCAAAAGTTAATGAGAGTTTGTGGATGAGATTATGAATTTTTTGCAGGGTGAAAGTTGAGACTGCATGGAGGGACAATCCGTTGAGCCTAGATGGATTGTGCATCCCTCCAACGCTAATGGCGACTGTCTTGCCACCCCAAAAAATTTTAGAGCACATTGAGTTAAGTTTGTTTTCAAATTTTTTTGTTAATTTAACAATTGGTAAGTAATAATTGATTTTAGAAAAAAAGACTTTGTTTAATATGGTTACCTTTCCATGCAGTGAAAGGTATATTTTGGAGAGAGATGTTATTTTATTAGCTGAATTTAATATGTCATTTTGAATTAGTGAGGTGATGGTGGCTGGGGGTTTATAAAATGGTATTCCAAAGAAGTTTTGTG
The DNA here is from genome assembly GCA_028023455.1 of Epiperipatus broadwayi. Classification (NCBI taxonomy): domain Eukaryota; kingdom Metazoa; phylum Onychophora; class Udeonychophora; order Euonychophora; family Peripatidae; genus Epiperipatus; species Epiperipatus broadwayi. The sequence continues at coordinate 11,942,824 of JAQFVV010006201.1, forward strand.
GCTCACCCAGAAAGGTGCTGTTGATTCTTTTTCCAGTTGCAATTTTCCATGTGGCTGATTTTTGGAGGTTGAAGGTAAGTTTAAATTGAGAAGTGTATTTGGTTAGTATTTGGTAGAGGAGAGGAAGGTATTTGTGCGAAGGTAATATTATGAGTATATCAACCATGTATGCCAGTACTCCTATTTCTTTCTTTAGACAGGGCACATAGATGCCAGGCAGTTGCCTTTGGATGTCAACAAGGAGAGGGTTAAACTATGCTGCAAATAGGAGAGCATTGAGGGGAGAGCCCTGTGGGATGGAGAGTGTAGGTTTGAAGCCACTGGAAGTGTTCCCATTTAGAGATATCATTATTTGGCGGTTACTGAGCAGGTTGTCAATGATTTGTAGGAAGAGATTAGGTACAGAGTATTCTGCTAGTGTTTTGAGAAGAATATTGGTCCTGACAGAATCGAACGCTGCGTATCAAGTTGTATGGCAATTGGTTTTGACTTTTTGCGAGTCCTAAGGTAGTTTACAAGGGTTTTAACTTGGGCCATGACTAGGATGGTGGATGAACCTTTTTTTGCATATTGTGCATAGTAGTTTATATTTGTAATTATTTTTACTAGGTTTTTTAAAATAAATATTTTTTTTTAAAAAAAAAAAAAGTATATATAAAATAATCACTTAATTTACAACAAAAACTATGAAATTTTTAAGATTTTTTTTTTTGTTTGTTTGTTTATTTAAAAAATAATATTATAAAAAGGAGAAGAAAAAAGACATTTGTTCATTTTAAAGTTGAGAGTTTTTTTTTTAATTAAATAATATAAGCATATATTATAACTTTTGCTTAATTAAAAAATACCTTGTAAATGCAATTGGAGTTTAATGCTATGTAAGCTTTAATAATTACTAAATTTATGAAATAAATATTCATGAAAGATTACTTACAATATAAAAATTTTTAATTCAATATAGATTTCTAACAAACTATATAATGCAAGATAAAACAATGAAGTATGGAAAAATAAACTTCATATATTTAAAATAAATTATAAGTGCTAATACTTTATCCATTATTATATTTAAATTACGTCATCACAGTCCTTAAAGGAATAAATAGATTCTGCTAATGATTAAATATCATTCTATGCTTTTTTATATATCTGATAAAATCACTAAATCACTACTGAAAAAACTAAGTGATAAATGTTATTGCTGATGTATTTACAATTAAAAAAAGGATGTTTGTACACTTTTTTTTTTGACAAAAAAAATTCAAAGAAAATAAATGAGTATTATGTGTACTTCTATCAAAATTATAGGCAAATGGTAAAAAAAAAAATTTTTCAAAATTTTAAAAAACAAATAATAGCATAAAAGTTGTGAAAGTTTAATGAATGAGATTAATGACAATACTATTCTAACAAAGTTGATTTTTATTTTATTGAACAAAAAAACCTACAAAGCAACAATATATATATATAAAAAAATCTTTTCACTGGCAGTGGTAATTTGTGTAAATGTACTGAGGCTAAAAAGAAGTCTGGATTGCTATTGCTGTCATCACATTTTCCAACAGAAGAAATTCAGGTAGGATTGTAATAATTCCAAAGATGTGTTTCTTATTCTACTGACAATTTTGAGTCTGCCTTCAGCGTAAGAATGTTTAATCACCTGTATGGGAGCTGTCATCATGGGATTAATATAATGCAGCTGCTGATTAGTGATGGAAAAGTTTGGCTCTTGTGGCAATAAGATCAGTGCAGCAGTTAGCCAGTAATTAAAAGTGGATGAGCCAGGTATACATTCTCTCTGAATGATGGGACCATAGTCACACTATCCCGTAAGGCATGTAGTAGAGGCAGTTCAACCCTCTTTTCAAGCTGAACACCCAGGGAAATCTACTTGAGATCTATTTCTCCAGTTCATGGTGTGATGGTATCATGCAATAAAAATAAATGGTTGCCTTGCAGTATCCCGACACAGTTATATTTGACAAGGTGTCCCCTCATTCTCTATTGCACCAATTATAAAATTAAAAAAAAAACCTATTCATATACTTACTATTTATATTATTCAGTAAAAAAAAAACTTAAAAACAATTTGTTGCTACTTGCTTAATTTTTTCGATAGTGATTCAGTGACTCTCTCAGATATGCAAAAAAAAAAAAAAGAAAAAACATAGAGCATGTACTAAATCACTAGTTAGAATCTTACAGAAACCAAAGCACCACTACAACAAGGAAGTAAATGAAATTCCAGTTGTAGATTTGCCTTAATAACAGATTGCTGTAATAGTCTATTTGTTATTTAATCACGAGAACTGTGATTACATAATTTATATATAAAATAGATACTTATGAAAACATTGTTTTTATAACTTCTTTTTATGCTGTACAAAATTTTTGTATGAACAGGAATGTTCCAATTCAATAAGATTTTTAGGTTTGATTAATAGCATTATACTCTATCATATCATTTTTACCTCTATAACTAAGTGATATTAAAATAGTCTATATTAAAAAAATAATTAAGAACTGACTGCATACAATAATTTCTACTGTTGATTATTGAACTCTACCAATTTGGAAATTAAATTCCAAAGAATGTTAAAAAAGATTTGCAAGGAACTCAGTAAATAAAACTGCAATATGAACAAATACATAAACTGCAAGTAAAGAATTGGCAAATTAAAATGACAGTGAGCACAATAGTTCCATTCAATTGCCCAAACTTTTATTTTCTAATCTTTCTCAACTAAAAATCAATATTGGAACATTTAGCTCTTTAATAATTTAATATATCAATCACACAGTTCTTCTTTCCAAAATAGTTCATAAATATCCAATATAGAAATAAAACAAACAAACTCCTTTTTAAAACTTGCTTTTTATATGACTATAATGATGATAAAGAAATCCAACATTTCGACTATTTCATGTAGTCTTTTTCAAGGTACATTAAAATAAAATATATACATAATAATAAATATCACATATTCCAAAAAAATAATTTTTTTTTTTTTTTTTTTGGAATATGTGATATTTATTATTATATATATTTTATTTTAGTGTACCTTGAAAAAGACTATATGAAATAGTCAAAAAGTTGGCTTTCTTTATCATCATTATAGTCATATAAAAAGCAAGTTTTAAAAAGGAATTCATTTGTTTTATTTCTATATTAGTTTTTTAATCTGACCATCTTCTCACCCAGCTAAACCACACAAACCAAACACTAATGAAAACTAGGATGATTTCAATATTAATCATTAATCAAAAGGGTTTTTTTTTTCAATCTCAAAGATAGCAACATGTTTCTAAGATGATGGTCAGACAATTATTCATTAATCTTTAAAAAATGTTCTAAACATTTTGAGGTTTATTATTTGCCTGCAAAAGTGGAGTGGAAAGTAAAAATGGGTCATAACTGATATTTATTTCCACTGTTTATTACCCAAATAGGAAATTAAATTTTGTCAAAAAAATTTATCTGTAATGTATTTTGACTTAAAATAATAAGGCTTGTTTTCATCACAGTTGATTAATTACAAAAAAAAAGTATGATGAACAAGGAACAGAAAATAGAATCATTGCACTTACTTTAGTATACAAACAATATTACACTTTTTTAAATAATGTATTGTAACGTTTATTTATATACGTTACAAATATATTGGCATTTGGTAAAAGCTAAAAAAGTAAATTTAGATTTTTTTTTGATTAGTATAATTTTTGTTAAAACGTGCAATGAAGGTTAAAATTGTCATTCTTATTTTTTTTTATCTAATTGGAAAGAATAAATGACATACAGATTACTAATCCAGATAAATTAAAAGAATTCCAAAAGTATAAGCTAAAAGAAAAATATTTTAGCTAATTAAAGATGGAAGAATAATGCTAAAAAAAAGAGAACTTTGTAACTTAAATTTAAGAGAGAGTGTATAAGATTATTATCTTATACGCTGATAAAAAGACAAAAGAGTGCGCAGAAGTTCCAAAAATGGAGCGCGATATAAAAAGGAGATGACAACTTCAATCTGGGTCTTCTCTTTTACTTCTAGTTACGTCTCTGAAAGTTGGAGGTTTCCACGAGCATAACCTGTGGCAAGAAATATACTTCTACACAGGTATGCCCCTTGCTGTACCAAGCTGTCATGCAAGCATGGAAAGCGGGACTTGTGAAGACCGCTTTTTGGAGTAAAAGGGCACTACAACCGTGCCTTTTCTCCAGCTATAGAACGGAACAATAATGGAAGACGCCGGCAGGAGAGACCAATGGAAATTCTCATGATCTGGGATCCCATAAACCTACATGAACTTACCGGTAAGTTAAGAATAAATTTTCCTGATAGTGACTTAAAAGTTTGCAAACAATTATTTATCTAGGCTTAGACTACCATCCTGATATAGACTTTTCGTATTCAAGGGACTTTCTTATAAAGAATTTTATACAAGATCTTGGAACATTATTAAATTGCGTTCATTATTTAATCTAACTGTTTTTGTTAATCGATTCATTATCTGGATTAGCATGTGTGTACTTTCCAGTTTAGTTAATTCGTAATTTAACTTATAAATATTTTAGTTTGTTAGAATAAAAGAGATTATACTTTTATCAACCTTTTTCATTGTGCATTATTAATAATGGTTATTATTCTTTTTAGTATTAAAGTTATTATTAGTTTAATAAGATTTAAAAGTAATTTACCTTGCCAATATGTTTGAATAAGCCCAGCAATAATAATCTAAAAAAAAAGATAATTCTAGTTTACCGTAAAATTACCGATTCTTAAAATCTAAGACCAATAATCTTAAAACTATTAATTCTTGTTACGGTAGGAGGTAATACCGATTTGTTTAAAAGCATTTTTTCTGTTTAGTTTACGAGTTACCATATGTTTGACGCAGTCTCAGTGGGTCTAACGACTCTGGCGCCCTCAAGTAGAAATTAAAAACTGGTTCTGCTCACGATAGTACTCGGTAATAGTTCTAGGCCGAAGTTGATCAGGAAAAATAGCTGTGTTGAGAATAGAAATACAACTTTCTTTTTTCTTTTGATACAGCTTGATCAACTCACGCTCAAATATAAAATTTGAGGCGTATAGAGGCCTAGTAATAAGAAAAACGTTACAGTATGGATGTTAATTGGATTGTTTATATATCCATTAACAAACATAGATGAAGACAGAGAATAAATAAACGCAAATGTTAAATATTTTATAGCAATAACAATGAAGATGTGTTAATATTTGGGGTTTTACAAGTTTTTTATGCTACATGCATAAGTAAACATACTTCTATAATCTATTATTGTTATTGTTAGTTTTCATCACATGTTTTTCGAATTAAAATTTTGTTTTGAAATATAATTCCATCAACAATCAGAAACTGTTTCACACGGAAAAACTTTCATTTAATTACTATTTACATTATATTTTTTTAATTGAATTTTTATAATTTTAATATCTTTGTTTTTAGTTGATCATTAATTGTTTTTGGCATTAATTTCTAATGATGACCACAAATAGTATATCATATTTTCAACAACTGTTTTATATTGTAAATATAGAATTATATTTTTAATGTTACAAGATAATGATAAATATTGTAATTAGAAACTGCAACATAACTAATCAAACAATTTATTGATTGGAAGTTCATAAAAAGTTTGAGCACTAGAAATGACAGAGCTGGATTTGTGGTCCATAAATCTTAAGCTCCAGAACCTGCCCTCTCGGTTCACCATTTACAATTTGCATATTATGAAAGAAGTTTATTTTGTGAGGTTTCACTTCTTGAAACTTTTATTTCATAAAGCAGGAAATGTTTTTATCATATTTTATTAATCAATCATAACTGTGCAGATCTGCATTCAATGAAGACAAGCTCAATGGGGAACCACTGTTCAAATTTAATTTTGAAAATTTTTTGACTTATGATAATGTAATGAATTAATTTTAGATTTTTTAAAAATTAAATTAGAGCATTAAAAAAATAATTGTTACTAACTAAATTTTAAAATCTACAAAAAAACAATTTTTGTGAAGAAAAAAAAAGATAACTTATGATTTCAGCTTTAATAGATATGTCTAGATTGATACAGTTCTAAGAGTTATGGTAAGACCATTTATTCTTCAATTAAAAACCACTAAGCACTTAAATATAATTTGACCATCTTACTTCAAATACAAAAAAAAAAAATCTGTATATATTGAAACAGTGTCAGACTATATGTTTCATCTATTATATCCCATAGTAGTACTCGTACCAGCTTTAAACCTAATCGAGTGCATGTAGATCCATATATCTGTATATCTGTGTAATGGTATCTATGTGTAATGTTATATATGTATTAACATACTTATATATATGAGAGTATAAGCTGTAACGTGTAATAGATTTAGTGATGTTACAGCACAATTATATTAAAATGTTTAAATCTTTAAATTAAAAATTTATGCGTATAAATTTATTTCATTATTTTCCTTTAAACTGCATTTATATGTACAATTTCACCTGTGACCAGCACATATATATAATGAAATGTTTATGTAATATTTGTTAATTTTTAAATTTTAAAGGCGTTCTTATTAACCGAAATCATGCCACATGCACCTGTTTAAAATTGCGTGTCAGCAAATCTGTAATTTGGCAATAACAATTTTTAAAACATAATCTTAGTGAAAGCAAGCACTATTTTCTATTCACTTTGAAATTGAGTTGGCTACACTAAGATAAAATTTGGTTGATTAGAGAACTTAAGAATAAAAAAGTCGAATTTGTAATTTTAAGCAAAACTTGTAAACAAGCTAATGGATTTTTATACTGCAAACCTAGCTTGTGGGTAATGCAATAGAGGGGTAGTAATTGGTATATAAATCCTAGATTTCACCACTGAAAGAGATATACATTCTATAATCCAAGTTGTTGCTACACGAACCCATGCAAGTTCAAATCTTATCATGAGCGGCTAGAAAGCCATATATTTGCAGTCTTCTTTTGGAAGAATGGTGACTTTCATCCCATTCTGCAAACTGCCATGGTAATCATAGTTACCGCCAGGATGGAGAAGTCTATCTGTTAAGAAAAAATGCTGCGGATTAACAACTTATCCAGAGAGAGTGCTAATGCCGACTCCCAATGCTGAACAACTCAGCTCCAAGAAGAAAATTGATAATACTTCTTCACTGCAAAGCTCTATAAATCTTAATTTTAATACTTTAATTAAGCTAGCTATTATGAACGTTCATTTAAGCTGTAAATTCACCACTAAACTAAAATTTTTTAAAGTAAAACTATCAAAATGTAACAATAAACTTGCCTGTAATTTTAATATAACATATTCTTTAACTGTAATAACTGTAAGCAATTATTACTTGAAACCTTTTATAATCTGTGGCCATGCCATCTTTTCCATTTCATTATTTCTTTTCTTTTATTAAATTTATGTTATGATATGCCAATATTTCAAAGCAGAGAATAATTAATTTAGTAAACTTTTGGGAGAGATAATTAGAAGCTCTCCAGCGTAATATTATCATTGCTTTTTAGCTGAGGGAAATCGCTACTTTGAAATCCTATTCTATGAGATAACAACAGATTGCTAAGCGCTCATTATCTATATTTAGTTATTTAATAATTATTAGTATATATATTATGGTTTGCTTAATCAGTTCAAATTATTATTATATTTATTAGTTGGATAGCAGACAGGAATGATATTAAAAGCATATTTGTAAATGTTGTAAGGCCTGAAATATGCTTTTTCCTCCCTAATTTTGTTATGCTTTTTCCTCCCTAATTTTGTTATAAAGAAAATTTATACAGATTCAATATATATAAACTAGATTAATATTTAATTAACACTTTCTTAGCATCATTATGATATGCTATCTTAAGAACTGGATCGAGTTAGTTTCAGCAGACTGAAATTAGATATTTAAGTGCAATTCTTACTTATTTAAATACCTATTAGTATTATCATTAAGAATTGTGAATGTGTCTTTATTAAGCATATAATGTACAATAACACCTTGTGATGCCTTCTTAATGGGTTTCTGGTGACAAGCCACCCCATTCTTTAGTTTGGATAGCTATATTTTTTAAACTGGAACATGAGAGTCCAGAACCTTATTCAAAGCTTATCTGACTTACTGAATGAGTAACGTTCCTCATTATGCTAGCAAGCTGCCTGGTCCAAGGGTACTAAGTATTAGATACTAAATCCCAGTGATTAACTGCACATTCGCACCGCGATCTTTAATATTTTAGCAGTATAGTCTCACAAGCGAATCTGTGGCAAACGGTCTGTTCCGCATTACTAGTCAACTTCACGATTAGTCTGAACTCGGAATCTGTTTTTGCCTAATGAATCTGTATTTTGAGCAAATTTTTTTTGCTCGTTAATATATTAAAATAAGTAGCTTGATGCTCTTGATATGTATCATCCTGGAAAATGTTTAACTTACTATGAGAAAACCTAAAAAATAGTTTGGCATATCACAATATTAGGCACGAGTTGTGGACTGCCAAAAATCACATAAATTGCATCACTATCAGGATGATATTATTGTACCATTACTCATCTCATCATTACTGTATCATCCATCCAACCAATGCTCAATAATTATGTTATTTTCCTTTATTTTAATTAACTCATTTAACTCATATGATATTAAATATATTTAAAATTATCATTGTTTAATGTGTTTCTCGCAATTTACTCCAAATCACCCAGATTCTTTATTAATATATATTATGCACATTATGTATTATTTGAATTAAGTCATAACATGCTGAATAGTTCAGTTAATCTTTAATTTGTGTTATTAATTTTCCACTGAATCTCATGTTTCTCCCTTTGCTCAGACAGCTCACTAAAGAAATTGTGATAGAGTGCAACCTCATAAAGATCATCCATGGGGTATTAAATCATGAAGTGCAGGGGAATGAGTTGAAGTTGGTGAATTTGAGACATCATCTCGGTTCGATCAGTTTTGTGAAGTTTTTCCTGAACTCTGCATTTTGTCACATGAATGTATAAATATGATCATTATAATGTAAAATATTACAGCAAAATAGAGGCAGTGGTAGATTTATTGACCTTTGTGAACTAAACACTTACTTACTAATAACAGTTGGCATCAATATGCCACAGATTCTTGAAAAAATATTCTACAATCCGAAACATTTTTTATTCAATATCAGACTTGAAGTGAAGTCATAGGCATTGGCAAGCCTAAGCATAAAGGACTAATGTTGAATATGAAAAGATAACTTATTAGACCCTTAAAAAAAATCTAAAATAATTAAAATGTTATTGGACCTATTCTATTTACTCTATCCTATTGCTGCCATCCATTGCATGTTTAAATAATCACTAAATACTAGATGACAATGTGCATCTAATGCTATCCTATCCAATTCCAAAATTAGTTTGTAGCTTACAGCATTCACCAATGAAGAGTTTAGACCTGGATCTAATGCACCTAGATATTTACTGAATCTAATGTACCTAGATATTTACTGAATCTAATACACATTATAAACAGCAATCATTTTTTGTTTTTGTTTTTTTTTACTATCAAGACATCAGTTTAAAATTAAAAAATATATATTTTGAACCCAGGCCAACTTGTCTGCACAGCAGTTCTTACACAAGTCCAATAGCTATATATATTGTGGCGCTGCTTTACTTATGTAATCAATGTGAGTTAAAATAAATTTATAATTACAATTTTATAAGAATTGTAGACACTATCAAGATTGATATAAAACACTATTAAAATTGCTCTAAAATAAAAGTCACTATTAAGATTGATATAAAATAAAAGAAAAAACGAATATTTTACAGGAGCAAATGCTTCTGCCATATATTATAAATGAGAATAATCAATAGAACATCAAAATATATAATTACAACACTGGTCTCAGATTTAATATAGTTAAACAAATAAATTGATTGAATTCAAAATATAACATGTTTTTGAATTTCAGAATGATAGATCGATAGTAAAAAAAAAAAAAAAAAGGGGGGGTATATGCTGGATGAAAGATGCCATCAAGTAAAAAAATCCAGATTCAAACTCATGATTGATGAAAAACATAAGACAGAAACTAATCTGATGATATGGATGGAATATAATAAGTACTACTATTTACAGTATTGATTATTCCAGTTTAAAAGGTATGATAGCAATAGAATAGAATAAAGTTGCTTTCTGTAAAGAATTATGCTTCAATGTGATTTATTTTTTCTAGTTTTAGTATTTCATTTATTTTGCCATTCAATTCTCATCACACTCTTATGCCCAAGCCCTTAAACATTATGAGACTGGATAACTTCACACACATACCTACTCCAAATTTTACAATAAACCTGTTATTCACTAACACATTAATCACTACACAAACATTATTTATACTATTATAAGCAATAGTATTACAATCTGTCAGCAAAATTAAAAATCATTATACAAATAACCACAAATACTTTTCTCTCCTAAGAAAGTGGTATTTTTAATTAACTTCCAATATTTTGCACTTTTTTTATTATCAATGATTATGATAGTAACTCTTCTAATTGGACTAATAATAATTAATAATAACAAAACTTCTTTCATTGAACTATGAATTAATGAAAAACTAAAAATTTATTTATAATTAAATAAAAATAGTTCAATTCCAACTTCATTATATATTTATCAATGAAACATTTTCCATTGAAGTACTTATTAGAAAACTTGCTTAAAATAACAAAGAATGTATAATTTGTATATAAATTTAATTTAATTATTATAATAAATTAAAAAAAAAAACAATTTCATAAAACAGTATAAGTATATGTAAACATATTTTGTACATGTGAAAAAAAAAAAACCTTTTTACCAGTATCATTAAAAATTTTGTTTTTTACAAAACAATTTCATTGAAATATTAATTCTATTTCAGTTCTACCATTTACTGCAAGATAAAGTAACCAATAGATACAGATGTAGCATTTATTAAATTGCTGGCTAGGACTATCCAATCTAAATCTTCATAAGGTTAGGGATTTAATAGGCACTACATCTAGCAATTATTACTCACGCTTACAATGCTGGCAGAGATGGAGTAAAATAAAAAATAAAGCATTGGCTAAGATTGGAGTAAGGTTTTTGCCTTTTTTCCCCACAAAATTGTATTCCATAATTTTTTAAGTTTATAATAGATTTTATAAAGGTAAAAATCTTGACACATAATGATTTGTACATAAAACTGCTACATTCCTGACAAGAGGTTCAAATCCAAATCTTGAAAAAAAATTTCAACTCACTAACAGTTAGGACATTTGGTAGGTGCCTTATATATAGTGTGAGTATTCTTCTACTCACACAGCCATTCAGTTCACAAATATCTTTATAACTTATTTCATAGTAAATGTCTACAAAGTAGCATAAATATAATTACTGCTCCCTCCATTTCAACCATTTATTATGGATTTTGTCAAAGGTTTCAACATTATATATTTTTAATTCACCAAAAAATACACTAAGACAATTTAATAGAAATGATAGTTGGAACTTTATTTTTTAATAATTGAATTATAGATGAACTGTAATTTTTTGCTGTTTCCTGAGACTTACTTAGTAATTTCAACATTCTGTTTGCTAATCAATCATCTTTTAATGCAACTTAAATAACAATATTGCTTTCACTTCTTTCATTATTGGTCAGTTTAAAATTTCAAATTTATCATTAGAACATTAGAATATAAAATCATCCTGCTATGTCTCATTTTCAGAATCATTGAGTGTTAGGCAAATATCATTACTTTTTCACTTTTGTACATGATTTGTGTTAAATATGATCTATCCATTGATATAAAATGACTTACAGTTTGAAATCTCAGTAAATCACTATTGCATTTTGGGCTTGAACTTCTAGACCTTCCAAAATGGCCAGGTGTGCAATTCATTTAATATGACATAAATAAAATTTAGTTTTTCTCTGCTAATAGCAATCAACACTTAAGTTGTCAACAATCTCAACCTGTAGTCAAGGTAATCTCCTTTAACAATAAAAGTGGTACTACCTTTATATATGGTCTGATAAGTGTCTATGCAATGTTTAGGGTCTATATAAACATATCAGACCATAGACAAAGGTGTTACCATCTTAATTGTTAAAGGAAGTTGCATTGACTACAGGTTGAGATTATTGTTAGCTTAAGAATTGATTGCTATTCATCTATATTTAAAAACCTATTAAAGCACTGAGTAATTGGCTTTATTGTCATAGTTACAATGTAGCTACAACCTAATTATGAAAGTTATTTGTGTCCTACTATGGGGAATGCATCCAAAGTTATCATATTAAAAGCATTAAGATAGTCTATTTTTGAATATAATGACAATATTTAATTTAGTTTGAAATGATATGAAAGCTGATTATTTGCTTCAATTTCAATACATTTTCACATGCATTTGATGGAATTAAAAAAAAAGCACTGAAAAACCTTTCCTGCACAAACTGACAATATGTGAATACTTGCAACTTGCCCATTGGTCTTACAGCATAGCCTACTAAATATCTGAAAGTGCAAGCCATAATTGGCTATGCCTTAACAAGTCAGCATTCTTTATGAAAATGCCAATATATATATATAATATTTACCTCTACACTAACAAGTAAACTTTCTTGAAAACATAATAAATGGGCTTATTCTGAATTTTTTATTATTTTGCACTTTAAACTTATATCTAATAATTGAGGTGAGAAAGTTTTGAGATAGTTACAGCAGAGAATAATAAGGCATGTCGGTTTTCTTGTTTAGTCTGCCTTTCAATTAAACTAAAAAGGTGTTGGACAAAAACATCCTCTGTCTTCAACGGCAGATTGTTCTATTAGTATGCTGAAATTCATCAACTAGATTAGCTTCATTAAATGACGACTTCTACTGAATTATAATAAAACTTATAATAACTTCACTATCATTTTTGCTTTTGAATCAAGTTTATTATTAATTCTTGAATTTTAAACATAGAACACTATTTTTTTCTCCTGGTTTGTTTTAGTAATATTCATTTTACAAGTAATTGATTAAGTTTTTTTTATATACATATTATTCCATATTTAAAACCTACTTAATAGTCAGGTTTTTCATTATGAAAATTATGTTCAATTGCTTTGCTATATTCTTTTTTGAAATTTTATTATGCGATCAATTATTTTCAGCACTATTTTTCCTTAATTCTATTCTACTAATAAATATTTTTTCACCTTTACTTATTATTTACATTTGATATTATTTATAGTTTTCATTTTCTTCACTAATGTATTTTTTACTAAGTTATATCTAATTTTAAACATATTTAATTATTAAAAAGCAGGCACTAGATAGGGATATTTTATGCATAAACTTTGCATCTATTGAGTATTTTAAGCTTGAACTGGGTGGCACTACTGTATGGAAAGTTTGCTACTATATTAACAGCTTGTGTAACCCTAAGAAATGGTGATCATGTGATGAGATAGTGTTTTTATACTATAAGATTATATTTGATCAGGCTAAAATTGTTTTCTTTGAAAAAAGTAAAAAGATAAAAATTAAAGAAAATCTATTAATAAAGATTTATGATTCTAGTGTAGTTGGCTATTTTCTAAGACATATTATATGACATTTAGTAATACTAAAATGATATTGAAAAAATTGTGAAGTCTCAAAAAAGTTTAGAATTTTACAAATAATATAGGGTATGTAATTTATTTTTTTGCAAAGTATTTTTTGTAATTGTTTAAGCTAAAAAATCTATGAAGTAAAGTGGCTTTGTTAAAAAAATCCATTACAGTTAACTTTTTTGCTCTAAGATTTATTCTTAGCTATCTTATGTTTAAGAAGCTGTAACTTTGCTAATATTTCTGTTTAAATGTTCTCCTCTCCCCTTTAATTAATTTACAATTTGAGCATTAAATCCTATATATAATTAAAAATTTAAATTTTTAGTTGTTTTTTTTTTTTTTTCACTAAATTTGCAAATTTTAAAAAAAATTTAAGTCATCGGGAATGTGTAAATATGCAAAATTTCAATTAAATTAGAAATTGAAAAGTGGGTGAAAATTGACTTATAAGATTTCATGGACACATAGACAGACAAAGTCAAAATAAATAAAAACCTATGAAAAGAATTTCTGTTTAGATTAGAGGTCTATCATAATTTTACATTCTTAAATGAGTATCTTTTTTTATTGAAAATAAAATATTAGCTAATAATAAAAAAGAAAAATGCAGATAGCTATGCAAAATTCTAACTTCAGGTTTCAAAGTGGCCAAAAGTGAAAATTCTATTAGCAATTAAAATCAATTGCATTTTATATACAATATTATAAACTTTCCACTTTGAATACACATTCACATCACTTTTATAAATCAACATATAGATATAGGATCATTAACTTACAATATATATGCACTGCAATAATTGTAATTTAATGATTTTATATTTAAATATATATATATGCCATACTTAAGCACTGAAAAAAAAATTATAAACTAAAATTCAAGCCAATTAAGACCAATAAAAAGTTTAAACATATTAAAATGTTAAACCTCTAAATAAAATTTAAAGATTTAAAATCAAATATAGGAAGATATATGTAATAAAAATTAAATCAAAAATATTTTACCTATTCATTCAAACAGCAAGTATGATGACTAATATTCAGATAATCATATGACATTTTGATAACTATGTGATAACATCCTTAGATATATATATATAGATGGATGTAATGCACATACGCCTTAAAACTATCAGGAAACACGTTCAACGTTTTTCTTCTTTTTTTTTATGTTTAAAAAAAAAACTAAATTAGATAATTCTGAGTAGATCATCTATGAACTGTTTTAAATAAAAAAACCAAATATAAGCAGACAAAATTAACAACTGATTAAAACAGTACATGTTTAAATGAGTAATATAAATGATGCATAGTGATGTGATTAGGATTTGAATCAACATGGTAAACATTTCCTTTTGTCAGGAACTTGATTGTAATTAATATCTTAAAATATCTTATCCAGCACAAATGCTTTTCTTTACATCTACATTAGTGTGTGTTTGTTTTTTTTTTTTTAGCATCTACTTCAATCAGCATGAATATAATAAAAATTAAACTAAAGAGGAAAAAAAATCACTTTTCAGCACTTCCTTATATCAAAACGTGACTAATCTTCATTAAAAAATAACAAGTATTAAGCTTATTTATAACATTGATTTTAAAAATAGCATGCAAACAAATATATATATATACACATAATAACTGATAACAATAAACCCTTAAAATATCAACAATCTCAACCTGTAGTCAAGGCAATCTCCTTTAACAATAATGGTAGTACCACTTTTATCTATGGTCTATACAGACACTAAAGACTGCAACTTGACCAAGGATTGTCTAGATTAATAATGCAAAGAAGTTTAAACAAACCTCATTAATCATGCAAATGTAACCTGTTCTGAAAGCAGACAAATATGGAATTTGGCAGTTATAAATGACTATTTATTAATTTGCTTTCAGAACAGATTACATTTGCCTGATTAATGAGGTTTGTTTAAACTTCTTTGCATTATTAATCTCACACTCCTTGGTCAAGATGCAATCATTGATGTCTATATGAACATATCGGACCATAGATAAAGATGGTACCACCTTTATTGTTAAAGGAGGTTGCCTTGATTACAGGTTGAGATTGCTGATAGCTTAAGGGTTGATTGCTATCAGCTATGCAATGGTCTTTGGATTTCCCCAACGCCATATCTAGCAGATTTTGGCACCAGACAAAATAAAAAAATTGCATGACTACTTTCTAAAACATTTCACAATATTACAGAAAAATTGTATTAATCAAGGAATAGAAATATGTATAATAATGTCTTCATACACATTACATATGATTCCAAGCCTTTCATGGATATCAAAATCATGAGTAATAACAAATCCTATATAAAAAACTATGTTTAAATTGCAAATTCAAAATTTTATATATTAAGATATCAACAAAAATAATTAATAAAAATAATAGTGGTTTTAAAAAAAATGGTAGCCATATAATAGATCGAAAAAGCAGTCATTAGATTGTGTATTGAGTGCACATGGAAAAGCAAGATAAGGAAATTGTAGAGATGATTCATGACAATGTTCATATAGGCAACATACACATAAAATTTAGAATTCAAGTTCAAAAATTTCTACTTTCTTAGTTTCTATTTAATTATTTTTTTTAAACAGTGGGTTACAAAAACCATAAATTTGGGAAATTAACTCAATAAAAATTAGAAATAACTATAACAGAAATTTACTTAATAGAGAAAAGTTAACATAAGTAAAATGGAATTAATAACAATACATATATATAATTGTGTAGTAATACTATAATATCAAAATTGTTTATGATGCAAGATATCAATAGCTGTTTTGCTCTACATCTTGGCAAAATTACTTCTTTTCTTGTTGCTTAAACTGGGAATTACAATATTACTTCCAATTCTATTAAGAAGTAAAAATATAATATCAGAAATATTTCAATTGATAATTAAAATGATTGATTACTTCATAAATATTTTACATTTTTACACAAAATTCACCTATGTTAATATCCCCCTTACAGAAATTCTTTAATAAGTGGCTCCTTTCAGTAATTCTTCAACTGACAAATTTTGGCAGATCTGCTTAAAAATGAAGTCATTAGTGCACAATCGAACAATAAACCACTTTTATTTGACACTTGATTATTCTGATAGCCAATAGATAGTTAGTGCCACTTAATATTACTTATACTAAAAGAAATAAAAGTTTTGTAGTGAATTAAATTTATAAAGGAAGTATAAATTATTATAAATATATATTTTATGTCCAGTCCATATATTTGTAGTAGTAGTATTTTAAAAGATATCAAATAATTTTACTTCACTTATTTTTGCAATTGTCCCATAATAATACTTGAGGTACATGTTCCATTTGCCCTGCCATAGTTATTATTCAGGTATTGTCATAAGACACAATAAAAAGATTCAGATAATAATATTATACATAAATAATAACAGGAAAGGAAGGAGGTCTCATACTTGAGTAACAACATGGTTTACAAAGCATTCATAGAGAGCATGAGTTTTCTCTAATTTATGTTATGAAATTTCTATCATATTATTTATTTTTTTAACAAGGCAGTGATATAATCAGTAGTAATAATTACAATTTTCATATTATTTTTTAATTAATTTTATTTTTTATGAAAATAAAATACATGAACATCAGCCTTCCATATTATCGCAAATCTCCAATTGTTAGAATATTGATTAATCAAAAAAATACAAAGAATTCCAAATAATGAGTGTGACTCTACTGTGCTATTCTATACATGCAACCACTGGATTATGTACTAAATTTAATGCTATTATTAATTACACACAAATATAGATATAAGAAAAATCTAGGATGTTTATATTTTTTTTATTCTTAATAAAATACTGTCACAATTTTTGATTATCTTCTATATAGAATCAATTCTACTCAAATCATCACTATTTATAAACTTTTTTTTTTTGTAAAATGTAAGATCTTTTCTTTAGCAATGTTCTTAGTAAAATAAAATTTTGTCAAAATTAAAAGAATCTTTTATGATTTGACTGAAAAGTTTCAAAAATAATTTTTGATTTAAGTCATTGTTTTTAATTAACTGTAAAGCAAATGTCTCTCAAATAGGCACATAACATCTATTACAAGCCTCCTTTTTCATAGACTTTTATAGCAAACTTCCTTATAATTCTAAGAATATTTATTTTCTCCAGAAATATGGATGATGGCTTTAATTCATTTAAAATAATTTTCAGAATTAATATCATTGATTGTGATTGTTTTTAGATAGATCTTTTTCTCTCAATCAAATTGTGATGAAAATATATTGCATATAAAATTATGACTTGCTTTGTTTCTATGTATTTGGGTTTTCCAAATATGATTAAATCTAAAATTTAAAAATTAAAATCAAAGAACACTTTTAATTAATATTTACAATTATCCATTTCCTCTTAAAATCCTAATTTTGAAAAAGTGTTAAGACAGAGTAATATAATAATCTCATTATTTAAAATTTTGTTTCAGTTTCATTATATATATTTGCATTTTGATAAACTTAATAACTATTAACATTGTATTATTAAAAAAAAAAAGTTCCCCTCTGATAGGTGAGTGGATTGAAAACTTTCTTTTCTTAAAAAAAAAAAAAAAAACTGGATTACATATATGAAAAAAGTGAGCAGTCTTATCCTAAATAAAACAATATGAAATAATAAAAAAATTTCTACTTTTCTTCATTATCCCCAATATAAGCCATTTCCTACTTCCCTGTATTCTAATCTTTCTTTCAATTAAGAATTCAGAGTCTAAATTTCACAACTATAAGATAAAATATCATTTAAACATAATCATAGCAATTAAAATTCTCAAAAAACTTTTTTCTTTTTACGATAAATTTTTTCTACGATAAAATTTTATTTTTACTAAAAGTAAAAAAAAAAAAAATTAGTCTGAAACAGTATGAAATGCCAGTATACATTTTTATGCAGTAGTTCCCCAAATTGATATGTGGTTCCAAGATATGTCATAGAAACTAAAATTCATAGATGATAATGAACTATATTAAAATTTTCACTTTAATCCACATATAATTTATAGATCCATTTATATAAATATTGAAAATAATTATTTTAACACATGTGTGCATACATAGTATGATGTGTTCTTATACCAAAAAGTTAATATTAAAATTTCTTATGAATTTTATATATATTGTTAAGTTATGGATCAGTAAACCACAAATATGGAGAACACACTAAACAGGGTAGTGTGTTGCATATATGTACATACAGGCAAGGGTAATGTAGATATGAAAATTATTTTTTATTTATAAAAATGCTGGAAAAAAATTATTTGAAAGTAAATTAATCAAAAAAAATGATACATGAGATATGACTTTCATTTTTAGATTTAATGATCAAAAGTTAAGACAACATTGTCTATCTAAAACTATTACTGTTGATTGGTTAATCTGCTTTAAAATTAAATTTAATACATATGTAGAGCTACTAGAAAGACACACTTGAGTATTTTAGTTGATTAATATGCATCAGTTCCATATTCCTTTCATCTTTCCAATGTAACATGATTTTCATGGATAGTTTAACTGAAACTAAAAGCTTCATTAACTTGAAGAATTAAAAAAGAAAGTCATAGAGGAAGTTATTTTTAAAATATTTATTTTAAAATTAATATATATAAAACTAAATATGTAATAAAACAAATTAAAAGATAAACATATAAACATTAATTTTTAAATAAGCTATGCCAATTTTCAGGCTAAAATTCTATGTTTTTCAATTAATGCTTTCAAAATAAACAATGTCACATGATTAAATAATTTTCATAATAAATGAAAAATATGTGAGTCATGCAATATACAAAGCAGAGTGAATTTTCACAGAAAATTGAGATGGTGCAATTGAGAACTTTAGAGATATGAAATGTCGTGGAAAATAAAAGACTAAAAATCAAGATTATTAACAAATACAAATGTTGAAAGAAGTAAATGAAAAAAGAATAGAGAAAATTACGAAGAGAAAAAAAGGTAGAAAATGATCTTTAAAAAATAGAATTAAAAAATTAGAAGTTTAAGAATGTGGTCTGGTTGGTATAAAGTGATTTGTCTTTTAGTAAATATATAATGATGAATCTTAGTATGCCTTTCCTGATGCAAAATAAAAATGTCATTAACAGAAAAATTATCAAACCAAACAAATGCAGATCATTTATTACTTTTATATTCTCTCCATTAATTTATATAATCATCTATAACCAATAATCTTGTTTCAAACAATGATGACGATTCACATCCCTGTGTGCATGAATTCTTATAAACAATATTTTTTTAGGATTAATAACTAAAGGATTTCATCATTGTTAAGAAGTATATTGTTATAACACCATAAATAATATAAAAGATTTATAACATAAAAGATTTATAAAGTGATAGAGATATAATAAAGTATTGATAGGATTAAGATTAGATGATAAAGATATATAAGATTTTAATTTCTGTTATATCTCTTATTACAAAGAACGATCATATCTGATATTGTCTTTATGACAATATTCAATGCTTCATAGGTTTTCAATATCATTCATACAAAACCGGACATTTTTAAATAAATAAAACCTAAAATCAACCATACTTTAAACAAAAAACACAAGATATAAATTGTTAATATATTCTTTCACAGAAAAAGATTTGACATTTAATGATCTCTTCTAAATAATATTAAATGCAAAAACTAACTTTCATCTCCAAGATTCTCAATTGATTTAAAGCTTCATATAATTCAGTTATGAAACAAATTGATACAAACTTTATTACAAACAATGAAAACATTGTTGATTTAATATATAAACATAATTATTATGTTGCAACTTATTAATAATATGGTTCTCAACTATCTTTGATAATATATATATATTCAAAGTATTTATTTAAAATCAGTCAGTTTTATGGCAATAATAAGCAATGAGATATTAAAATGATAAGTAAATAAAAACAATTTAAACTTTTACTTTAAATATAGAAAATATAAAAAGTTAACAATTTATTATCTAAAAAGGCTCGGATGCCCCATCTTATAATAATTTCCTCTATAGTTTAAAAGTTATAAATTTCATATGCTTATTTACTTATTTAGAATTGAATTGTGTAGATACAGAGGGAATGTTGTAATGAATGTAAGGATTGCATTCTTTACAGCAAAGTTCATAGATAGTGGTGAATCATATTAAGTGTTTTCAACACATGTGTACAGAGTGTGAATGCATGTTGAAAATGTGTATAATACATTCATATTGTATAAAGATATTGTAAACTAAAAAATTAAAATATATAAAATTTATTTTTTATTAATTTTTTTTTATTTGTTATGTATATATTTTTTAGTATCACATATAACAGAACTTCCTAATATAGAGATTGGTAATACACAACAATATATATATATATATGCATTTACTAATAGTTATTCCTATAAATATTCTTCAACACAATAAACAGTTGTTAATTCTTTCACGATATATTAAAATTTCGGGCACAAAAATGTATAAAGATAATGTATCTAGCTCTCTGCTTAAATTTACTTGGATAATAGCCCCAAGTCAATGTATAGAAATTAATTAAGTGTGCTAAAACAAAAATTATTTCTACTATTCATTTTGTGCATTGACATTTGCCATTATCATGTGCTGTCAGCATTCACAATGATTGAATAGGAATATAGGTATTTGCATATGCTTTATTAATCCTTTCTTATTAGCATCTATAGCTAAATTGCAATATTCTTGTTATGAAATCACTACATTAACCATAATAAAAGAAACTGTAAACTTATTACTAATATTAGTTTTTAAAAATGTTGTATTTGCTTATAGGACTCACAAATACTGAATAAATATTTAGCAACCCTTAGATACCATAAGGATATAATCTTTTTCATCTCTTGATTATGATCCTCATTTCAAACTGTCTTCATAAAAAGAAATGTATTTTCTTCTTTACATTTATCTTCTAACATATGACATTTTTTCTGTTGTTTTATTCATATTTTCTCCTAACTTTGACATTTTTCTGTTTATTTTGTTGTTTCTTAATATCTTTCTATACTAGGTCAACAGTTGTCAAGATGTCAAACTATTATGAATAATCAGAAAATCACCCCTATGTTCAACAGAAGAAAATTTCAATATAATGACAATAATAATGAGAAATTCATACACTGACAAATAAAATATATAAGTAATTTAACAGTTTTTAGAAAAACAGATAGGCATATACATGAAAATATTTTTAAAAAATAGACAAGTTTCTACAGGTAGTAATCAATGGTTCATCAAAACTACTAATTATTATAATCTATTACACAAAGATGGAAGAAGTAAAAAGTCCACAAATGATTTAAGAGAATGTTTTTTTGGAACGCTAAAAAATTAATATACTAAATCTACATTAAGAAAAGTAATCCATTTGAGAATTACTATAGCCAAAAGTAACAGATATTAAATGAAATGTGTATAGTATAAAGCAGTGGTAGAGAGCTAAATTTGAGAGTTAAAAATTTCTTGATAAGCTGAAGCTATCATTTCTGTGCTGAAATGCTTAGTTGCTCAGAGAATAGCTAACCATTTGACTTCATAATAATAACTATGAAATGCCAATCAAATTATCAGACTAGTGTTTAGTGCAAGTGAGAACATTATGGTGTGCATACAAATTTAGCAGGTAACTTTACCTTTTTATGCTATTTACAGGAATGACTAATGGTTCTAAGGTTTCGTTATATAGCTGCCTCCCCCCCCTTACTATTTTTATATCCATAGTTTAAATTATCTGCAATTCAAAAAAATATTAAATAAATAATAATTGTTTTCAAAATATATAGTATACACTTACACCTATAAAGGTTATACATAATTTCAACATATATGCATAGCATGTATATATACTTATATTTATATAAATTATTAAAAACCAATCAACACTTAGACAATCCTAATATAAACAATTTCAAACTATTGTCAAAGTGACCTCCTTTTAACAATAAAGGTAAAATCTTTATATATATGTATGTAGGTAAGCATATAAAAAGCACATTTATATTGTTTATTACAATAAGTGAATTTTAGTCTCCATGCCAAGGCTTGGAATCAAATGTGAATATGAAGAATATACACATATACTAAATCACAAAAACATTTTTAATGAGTAATTTATTTATATGGCGTGTGTCACCCACTACACATACGCTGGCTGTAAACATAATAGTGTTTATTAGTTTACAGTGCATGTGTAGTGGATGATCCCTAATGACTGTTAAAAACATACTTAAGAATTATTTACGATTAATATTATTGTTTTGACAGCTTGTTTGTTTTTTATTATAATTCACAAGTTATAAGTATTACTTTAAATATATTCAAATATTTTATTACTATTATGATTTATCAAAAATATTCTCAAAATTCAATGTTTTCATAAGTTAAAAGCTATCTCAAGATTTAAAATTCTGCATTTCAAATGAATTCTGCATTATCTTCTCTAAAATCTAACCAATGACATTACCTCATCTCTCTTCCCTTGTATTTTGTTTATGCAGATGATAACATATTTACATAAATACCATAGTTATGGAATTTTCTACCAATTTGTGATATTTTTTTAAAATTGATTCTTTAGAATTTTTAAATTTTAGTTAAGTATGACTCTTACATTCTTCTAATATTTATTTTGCAATTAAAATGGAAACAAGGAGAAAAAAAGCTAGCATCATTTATCTTTATAACTCATTGGTTGAGGAGCGTGGTGTTTTTGGTAATTAATTTGAAAACTGAAAATCTTTCTACAAGACTTGAATATATATATTTAAAAACCATTAAAATAATCTTTGTACATAGGAAGAAATAAATTTGTAAATAGAAACTTGGAACTTTTTTTTTTTTTAAGTAAAAGAATTTTAAAACTGCATTCAAAATAATATAAAATTAATATTATATATATAATCCAAACAGCATTGTTGAATTAAAGAGCTATCATGTCTCAAGCCTATTAAAGATTTTATAAGCTTTCAAGATAGAGCCCCAATATGTATTTATATTAGAAAGCATTACTATATGACACCAATACAATTAATCATTTTAGGTGTAAAGTTTTGGAGACGTTTTTTAAATACTTTCTATAGGAATCAATTGTTTTGCCATGGATCTATCTTGAGTTTGAAATGATAGTTCAGAGCATTAAACTGTTAATGACTTCATTCAAACAAGTTTTTACATCTTTATTCATTAGAAGGCACTCTAACAAGAATGGCTCATGTCAATTTCAGAAAAAAAAAACTATATAAACCAATTTGTGAATCATAAATATTCATAAGTATATCTCATTGAATTTTTTTACATATTATCATGTAATGCTGTCCTTTATCTTTTTTGGTTTATATAATAATATAATTTTGCAAAAGGGAGTAGAAATTGTTTGTTTGTTTTTTTAATAAATAAATTGAATGTCTTTTTATGTCACTCTGTTTAGTCCAGTTTACAGGTCCTACTCATACTGAAAAAAGCTATTTTTTTAGCAATCTGATCTCACTTTAAGCCTGTAAAATTCTTAAATGCAGGAAAACAAATTAATTTACTTGACAAAAGACTTTTGCATGAAATTAAAATGGCCTTAAACAACAGCAGTATCAATGACAATCTTTTATGCATTATCCTATCACAATTAATTAAGTTTTCTCATCTACTCTTTCCTTCTTTTTGCATTGATTTTTTAAATGATCTTTAAAAAAAATTCACTTACAATTTTTGCAATGCTTTTTATTAACATGAATTTTAACTGCCTAGCAATTTTCTTCAAAGATGTAAAATCATTTGCATTACATTATTTTTTAATTATTTACACAAACACAATATATTTATTTTGATGTTTTTTACACATATAAAAATTAACAATAAAATTACAATAGCATGCATACAAAAATAATATATATGTATTAAAAATAAAATATGTACATAATAAAAAATATATAAGGTATGATCTGTGTTTTAATATTTAATATTTTGAGATTATTTCTCATGCAACTGGTTTATTAAATAAATGAAAATACTCTCAAGCCAAAGTGTAAGAAGTTTTGTTGGGTTTTTTTTTTATAGAAAAAATATAGGATGATCTTCTGTCTTTACACTCATTTTCTTATATAGAAGAAATTTGTCAGAAACACTTTGGCCAAAAAAACATGAATTTAAATCAATCATACTATTTATTTTAAAGGCATTTTTATTTACTGTAAATTATAATCGATATTTGTGAGATATTTTCCAATTGAAACATTCTGAATATGAATTCAAAGAATGAAATACCTAATATAAGATACATACCATATTTTAATAATATGTCATATTTCAAGATTACTTTATATCAAAATAAGTTTATTGTATGTTTGTGTAAATGAACAAAAAAATTATGTAACACAATTGTTTGACAATTGAAACTATCTGACAATAAAAAGCATTATAAAAAGTCCAAAGAAAATTTTTTTAGATATTTATTCCTCTCACTTCATCTTCACAAGTGATATATTAAAAAGAGAAAGCAAAAAAATTATTTTGCAATGATAAAGTTGACATCAGATCATAAAAAAATAGTTTTACAAATTGTATAGTCCTCAAATTAATGAATGCAAAACAAATTTGAGTATGTGTAAGACAGCCAGGGTAATTACTTTTGTTACACTTAATTTGGCACTATATTTGAAAATATTCATCCTTATTTAACTGTTATTCTTTCTCGAAAGAGTGTCAAATTTTCCAAAAGATTCTTATATCTGTTGCAAAATCTTATTTGCTATCCCTTTTAAAACAATTATATAATAAAAACTTTTTATGAAAAAATATTATTAACAGAAAGCTGATTCAATAAGCACGAAATGACCATTTTGTTTTATAAAAAGATATGATTCTCCATACAACTTTTATCTGTATATTTTTCCTCCTTTATCTTTTTTTCCTCACAAATGTTATTAAATGTTAATTGGAGCATTTTTTTTTTTTTCAAAAAAGGAACTACTATCATATTTTTAATTTAAGTTTATATCTAAATTTAGATGTGGTAACATGATTATTGAAATTGATTAAGAGTAAGGGTAGTACAGAGAATCAAAATGTGTGAATAATATTATGACTTTGTTATAATGTATAAAATACTATACCAGTTTAAAAAATGACTAAACTTCTCTCACATATCAGTTAAAAGCTTATTTGGTGAACACTCAGAAAAAGTACATTGCTCAAGAAAACAATTTTACCTGCATGCATTAAGTGAAAATATATTACAAAAAGTAACAATAAAGTTTTTTAAGAGAATCTTAATATTAAATTATAGATTTTTAGATATTAAAATTATTACACAGTTTTAATTTTTTTTTTTTTCATATGTCATAGCATCTGCCGGGACGCGACCCCCCCCCCCATGCAACCAACTACTTGCTTGCATGGCGGCTGCGATACCTCTCGGCTAACAACGCAAGACAGCTTTAATTTTAAATGGAAAGAATAGCTGTTTTAATCTTCTACTTTTATAAACATTGGATACTATGGTAAATTGAAAGATGGAATAGGTTTCTGTTTTCTGTCATTGACAAACTAATGTTAACTCATTACAACTTATTAATTTAAGGCAATCATATTTTTTAAACATTTAAATTCTATCTGTGAAAATGCACTTTCTTGGCCTTTATGACATCATTTCAAAACATTATGAGCTACTTAGATAATAAAGCTGCAGCGTAGAAGAGATAGGAGGTCTTTTTACACCCACAATAAATGTGTAATGTCACGATGATGTCAAGTTGAAAGAAATAATCCCTGCAAGTATACGTGACTATACATGATAAAACTTTTTTTTATCAACGCAATCTTTTTTTGTGTATAATACTTCGACATTTTCAGTTATTTGCAATACTGAATGACATGAAAGAAATGTGTACATCAAAATAATAAAAACATAATAAAAGTATGATAAATAATGTGTATGGGGGGAGGGGGGGTAATTTGTTTATTAAAAACCGTTTATAAGCACTTCTGTGGAAATCCCAGCATCCTTTACAATCATGTGCTACATTTTTACTGCATATCTCCATTTTCTGTGGTAATATATTAATACTACAAGTTTGGTTTTAACGCATCAATTTATGTTATATATTACACGGTAATTATTGTATGATTATAGTTAATGTATTTTTAAAGAAATTATTTAAAACCAAAATCATTTACTCTTTGAAATCTGCATATTTAAAGTAACAATTTTTTTTGTGTAACGGCGTCATTTCATTAAGACTGCAAATCACTTTTTTTTTCACATTTTCAAATGTCGTTCTGAAAAGTTGTTAGGTTCAAACTCGTACATATTTAGTTAAAAATCGTACATTTATTATTAAGATGAGAAACAAAATTGACATACTGTTGTTAAAAGTTATTACTTTTTTTAAAAGTTATTACTGTTGAAAGTTGTACATATTTGAATATGTTGTTAAAAATCATACATTTCTTATTGAAAATGATACATATATTTATTGTTTTACTACATTTTTTAGAGGTGCAATGTGAAGCATGTATTAGAGCTACTGCGTCCATTTCACATTCTTATCAAATCCCGCTGATAATTTTGTAAATATTGCCGATACCATGTACAAGGACCAATGTACATGTTTTTTTTGTTTTGATGTTTTTTTGCTAAAAAAAGTTGTGTAGAAGATCTGTGTACATGTTATTTTGGACAGATCACAAGATTACAAAATTATCAATGGATTGATACGAATGTGAACAGGCGCAGTAGGTCTAATACATGCTCCGTGTTGCAGCTTTAGTAACCAAGTACTCTTAATTAAAACAGTAGTACCCACCCCCCAAATTGATTTTTATTAATAGATTCCACATTATTAAATATTAAAATACTGTTTTAATTTTTTTTTAAACCAAAGTAATCATTTTTCTTGCCATAAATTTATTACCAAATCAATCTCTTATAATGAATATCTTTGAATAAATAATTCAAAATACATATAAATACTTCAGCATAATTACAGAATGTTTAGACAATGGAATGGAATAATGATTTGGATAATTGTTAAGATTATTCATTCTAATGTATACACAAAAGAATACTCAATCGCATGTATATGTGTATATAATTTAAAAGCAAGTACAAAATAATAAACCCAATCTGAGAACTGAAATATTAATAATATATGGGTAATAGATAAGCCATTACTTAAATAGACTATTAGGGGCAAACACTTCTCCAACAGCCTTAACAAAAAAAAAACAATTTAGCTTGTCAACTGCTGGGTAATGATGACTTTACTGCTTTTCCATGCTTGTTCTACATTATTCTAGAATACCATTTGCAAATCAATAATTGAATAGCTAACTGTTTTGGGTTGGCTATTTGACAGAAAAATGCTATGCCTATTTATTAGAAATTGGGGGGGGGTCCCAGTTTTATATATATATATAGTCCGAACTCAAATCCCAAGTCGTGAACTACAACACGAAAAATATTGCTTGTTTACCTAAGAATTAAATAAAATTAATAAAAAGTATTAAAATATAATGAATTTCTTTTAATTTAATTATAATTTTCCATTTTCTTGTTAATTATAATTTATCCATTAAGAGCTATGTGGATAGTAATCCCTCATTAAATCAAAACGTGAAATAGCAGAGAACTACATATTTAATCAACTACCACTTAACAAACAAAATTATGTTTAAAATTCATTTTAAAAATTAAAATAATGAATCATTCCATTACCAAAAATATCAGATAAAAAAAAAATTCAAATTTAAAATTATGAAATAAATAAATATTAATATTAATCAGCATCAGTTCTCATTCTCAGAAACCTGATGAATCATGGGAATTTTTGAACTAATGAATGATTCATGAAGAAATGTTAGCCGATAAAAAGATCACGTTTCTTTCTTCTTTTTTTAACAGAAGCCCAGTATAGGTCTTAAGTTGTCAAATTGCTTGGTCAATTTCATTTTAACAGTGGAAGACAGATTTTGCCAAGAGATATAAAAGACTGAGCAAAGAATTACGATTTATTTTTCTCCCATTTTCACAGATTTATATGCATATAACAGCATATATGCATTACACGTTCTCTATCGGAGTATAAAAATAATAATTACTTACACCTGAAAAAAAAAATCATAAGTAAATTGCTAAATATAATCTTCTCACTAATGTAAAAAAATATTTAATATACCACAATCAATCTCTACACCAGATAACACAAAATAAAATGAATTTTATCATTTAGGTTGGCAACATTGCCATTGCCATTAAAGCTGAAATAAAATGAATCCCTTAATTTTTTTAATTTCTTGTTAATCCTAAAAAATACTACAAATTTATTAATAAATAATACTACAAAAATTGCATACTTATTTCTAATATTTTAAGATTGAACTATAAAATTACATCAAACTAACTTAGTGTCTCTCTTCATAATTTTTTTTAACATAAAAAGGACAAATTGAGAAAATGCACTTGATTGAGTCAGCATCATTAACGGCAGCCACCAATGAGTGCAGTATTTCTAACTCCAGAAGAAGAAAAAACTGAAAAATATAAAGTTGGATGAGTTTTATGATGATCATACAAACCAATCCATGAACAATAAATCGTAGTCCTTAAGTCTGTTTAATTTGACATCTTATAATGTTATCTTCTTTAAATTTTTCTATATAAACTTTTTTTGTAAGACATTATCTGAATTCAAATCCCCTATACTTACAATTAAGCTCCAGGTTTGTGAAGAATGCCTGGTTTTCAAACATTAACAATTTTTGTAATTTCTATTGCATTCTATACTCAGCCATACCCTCCCTATAAAAGAAATCAATATGGAATCTCTTAAAAGTTTCTTTGAGCTTATGTTTATAAAAATGAAGTCTAGTTTTCCTATACAAATCCATGCCCAACTTAAAATAGTTTATTAGAAAATCTAAGATTATTCATTGATTCCACATGCATAATCCAACAAAGAAGCACTCATATAATAGTAGATTTAATATTATGTCTAGCAAATGGAAGAACATAGTAACCAGTCTTATGATATTTTTAAATACTTATGAAGCATCCTAAATGAAATTTTTTCAGTTCATTTGTGCAGCAATATTATAAGTTAACAGTATACATATTTTTAAAACCCATTAACCTGATTTACTAAATTCATTAATTACAATCTTCTTTAGACATGTAATTGTATAATAACAAAAAAAAGTTCAATATAAAGAAAATGAATTTTATAATATAATTTTACTCATGCAATTCATATAAAAATTATTTACTACTCTATAATATAGGATAGGAAGACTGTAGGTCAATTGAAATATCAGGTTATGTGCGTGTGTGTATATATATATATATTGCTATAAAGTGTACAAATTGTACTCTATAAAATATTACAGCAAAATGAAGGAAGTAATAGATTTAGTGACATTTGTGATTAATTAAAGATATTTTGTCATTCCCATTCTTTGTATTCTAACACAATTTCCAGAACATTTTCTTAGTCCCTCACTATAGGTTATGCAACAATAAAATTCTGAATTCTGGCTTCTTTCAATATTAAAATTAGAAAAAAATTCTAGTTTAACTTAATCTAAACCTAATAGAAATGTTTCATCTATTATTATTTGATAATGCTTTAGTTTCAATCAGCAGATTTTATATAAGAATGCTTTGGAGTCATTTATTAACTATTAAACTGCATATGAGAGATAAAATCAAAATATTAATTCTTTTATTAAATAACAATTTTCTCACCAATACTTTAAATTAACAATATGATAACTTGTACACTCCTTTCCAAAGAAAGCTTCAAACCTACAATGACAAACTTCTCAGAGCATTTGACCAGATTCCCAATCATCTTAAATATGTTGAGTGGAATCAGCTGCATAAGTGCATTAAAAACATTACAGATAATCACAAAATGTGTTGTACTATAAAGAGATCCAATCTTTACAATGGCATTTTAAAAACAAATTTACCATTCTAATATAGAATTGATGGGTATGCTTATAACTACCTTATAGAAATAACTTACATTCATAAGAATGTTACAACATTCATAAGAATGTTACAAGGGCAAATTATTGCTACAAAATGTTACACTTCATTTTTATTTTAAAAAAATTATACAAAAAATTTATAATCAACATTTTAGGAATAAACGAACTGTTTTTGCATTTAAAACATATATAAATAACACTAAAATTTATAACATAATTTCAAAATTAAAATGCTACAATAAAATGTTAACAAAAGTTCTAACCAACTGCTTCCAAAAGTGATCAACTGTTAAAACTATTCTTAGTATTATATTTTATTATCTAATTACTCTACCTATCTTCGGATAGAGAACAAAAGATATGCATCAAAACCATATCTAAAAGACTAGAAACTAATTACTCCTAAAGATATAAAAATAACTTCCGAGAATTTTGTTTTGCATCACAGATAATATCTGAAAGACTGTTTTCTATTGTTCTATTCTTTCAGGCAAGTTTTCATATAGCTAAGATTTCTTCAAATGTACTGCTCTGTTTAATATAACTTCCCTGATATAAATTATTTTCCAAAAGAGTTTTTGATTTTGTTAATCACTAATTTTTAGGATCAGAGAACCTAAAATATTACTACTATCCAACTTATCTTGTGAAACTCAAAACTTTCTCAAATGCTCTTGTAGTTCAGGGAATGAAAAAATTAATATGCAGTTTTCTATTAATTGCAATACTATTTGCTATATATATATTCTTAACTTGTCTATTCAAATCTCAAACACTTGTGTAGGGGTTTAGGACAATAACAGCTAAAATGAAAAAATATTTGATCAATTAAAAGAATTGTTGTGTTCTGCCATATGGATGCTGAACATCATGGGATTCATGAGCAACTACCTCATAGTTATTTTATTGCTCTGGACAATTTAATGTGATATTATAGTCTCAAGAACAAACTGTTAAAAAAAAATCCATTTGGTTAGTTGAATAGAATTGCTGTGCTAAGTTTGTCATTTTATCATCAACTGAAAAGAAATAATCAGTAATAGTATGTATACTGAACCCGACCGCTTGATGGCATTGTTTTTCACACAACGCACATCAATATACCGTTTTAGCAGCCTAACTTACAGCTAACACTACAACCATGTTGTTTGAGCAATAACAGGCTGCCTAGAGGGCGATGTATTCTACGATTATGTAACAAAGTACTACACCCATTGACTTGCGAAAGTATTCCTTAAGTGAGTGCAATTCAACTCTTGCTATGATCTGATTTGATGGTGGCCATATTTGAAGGATGCAAAACTATCAAAAAATTCGTTGTGGAAAAATTTTGAGAAAGCATAACAGATTTAGTATTACATATTAAGAATTGTCAGGCTGTCGCGCATGCTTTCCTATGATTTTGAACTGCACACAACCTGAAAAGGTTAGGGTTTTCAGCAGAGTTCTGCCAAGTTCATGTGCAAATGCACGTTTATGCTTGAATCTGCGCAAGAACAGTAAAATGTCAGCGGCAAGTGTTCAAAATTGGTTGAAGAGGAGTAAATTGCCGGCCACAGAAGTTGATGCTGTTGTGTTTTTCCAGAAAGAGAACATCCTGCCAGATGCGAAGCTATGCATTTGCGGGAGGAGCATGGTTTTAGTCAACTACAGTATCTGGGAAATTCCGTTGCCACTCCTGCACGCGTACCTGTGGTCTGCATAAGGGAAGTTGGTTGGACGGCCCCAAAATCCTGTTACTTACAGCTTTGAAGCTCATCTCCTATTGGAATCAAACAACCGTAATTCCCTGCTCCCCTAAAAAAAAATGTTTTTTTAAAAACGAACTGTTTAAGGCTTTTTGAAAAATGCCAAAAATAAAGGAAGAACTTTTCGCTATCATATAAAGGTTTCGGTAGCGTAAATATTTAAAAAAAAAAAAAACCTCATAAATAAGAAAATAAAAGACGATAATTTAAAATCAAACCAACCCCCCTCCACCCTCTAAAAACCAACTATTGGTCTATTAAAAATGAATAGATTAATAAGGCTTTCCAAAAAAAATGCTCAAAATCAATAAAAAGTCGATAATTTAAAAGCAAACTAACTCCCCTCTACCATCTAAAAACAAAGTGTTTGTTTATTAAAAAAAAAACCTAAGAGTTTTATGTATAGAAAGGGATAAAAAAAATTTTTTGCCCCATAGTATTATGTAAAGAAATCAATAATTCAAAATCAAATTAAAAAAAAGCTCAAAATCAAAAAAAAAGTCGATAATTTAAAAGCAAACCAATCTCCCCCCAATCCACACCATATAAAAACAAAGTGTTTGTTAAAAACAGGAAAAAAAAACCAATACGAGTTTTATATATAGAAAGTAAAAAAAAAAAATTTTTTTACCATAGTATTCTGTAAAGAAACCGACGGCCCATGAATCAGTATATTGATGTGCATTGGGCGAAAAGCAGCGCCATCCATCAATGGGGTTCAGTATACATACTATTACCAAATAATCACATATGAAGTTTTGGATTCCATGGAAATTCTCCATTTCCATAAAAAACATTTATGTAGCAAAAAACCAATAGAGATTCTACCTTCCTTTTTGACAGCATGTCTCAAAACCTTTAACACTTTCTTTTAACTAATTCCTGAATCAACACAATAGTCATGGAAGAGTTCAAGAACAGCATAAATAGTTTCAATCTTTACAATAATTTTATAAGATCTAAAATCAAAATAATACAACTCAAATGGCAATGATATTTTAATGAATCCCACTTTACAATGCTGATCTTAACTTATCTCCAATGATATCAAGTCCCAGTAAATTTTATTTCATGTGTTTGGTCTTCTTGATCATGCATACATACATACATGTAGCATCTACTAGTAAATAAATATTCATTCCAACTCCAAGGAAAGAAAAAAACTGCCCTAAAAAGAAGTTTTGCAATAACTATACAAATCAATCTGGGAACGACAAATAAACCCACATGTAAAATATGCTGTTTCATTTGTATGTTTATTTGATGTCTTGTAATTCCACATTTGTTTCTGAAATATTTCAATATCATGTCTAATTGTAAGTGTCTAATACATGCTATTCTTTGCCATCTTCTTAAGGAAAACAATGAACACTGTATCTCTTTAAAATATTTCTGAGATAATCCTTATAATGTAAACAAGATTTATCTCTCCTGTGGAACTCATGTTCAATTCCTCATAAAATATCCTTTTAGAATATCTTGCATTGTTCTTTCATTTTATTTGTCAAATCCAATGAAAGTATGATTTTATGATAGTAGAACTGTAGTATTACATCTAGCAAGTTGAAAAATATACTGATTGTTTTTATGATCTTGCCATTGTATTTTTAAATTTTACAGTGCATTCTTAAATAAAACTTATCTAATACATTTATATTACAACAAGAAATGTCCAAGTTTCACTTCCATACAATAAATTAGATAAAATTATTTCCTATTATGAAATACTTGCAACTTTTAACTTATTAAAAATAAAAGCAGCACCTTGAATTATGTGTTGCACCTCAACAGTCCATTTTTCTATTTAAGGAAACATTTAAATAATTTTCATTCTCAAACTGATAACTATCCAAGCTAAAAGTTGCTGAGGATTTTTTTTCTGTCATAGGCTGATAAAGAACTTTTAAGTTTTTTTTACATTAAAATAATGTTTAAAAAGGTCTTTAAACATTAAGTATATTCTATAAATAATGTTTTGAATTGTCAAAAATAGCATAATCATCAACATGTTGTAAGTTCAGAATCCAAGAAGATGAAATTCTTGTTTTTGCTTTTAATCAGTTCAATTTAAAAATTCCACCATTTGACTCTATATTGCATCTTAATCATTGTTTCTACAAATAGTTCCATATTTTTAAAAGGATTTAAATATATTAATGAGTAGTTGAATCTTCTCCAAGCTAATAATATGAAATGCCGAGAAAGTTTGCCAATCTTTGTTACAATCTACAAAGCATATATTGATCAAAAAGATTTTTATTCAATATCCTTCCAATTGAGTATGTATACCCCAGAGAAAATTTGGGCAAAATGTCTTGGTTAATAAGTTAAGGCTTATCTCATTAGATTTGATTGAATAGCTCAATTTAGCCAACTAAATAGTAAACAAATGTAGATGTCATGAAAAATAATGATAAGCATATAATTATTATGTAATTTCCAAAAAATGCCATTATTAAACTTGACATCTACATTCTTCTTCTTGAACTTTCTGAATAACACCTTTCTTAACTTAAATCAACAAAATTTTATAAGACAAAATTTATAAACTACATAGTATTTTATCAAAACAAGATATAGTTATGATAACTGTTCTTACTATCACAGATTTAAATTTGTACTAATTACCACTAACACACTTCCAATAGTTATCCTTATGTAAATCTTTCTATATAAAAAGAACACTTAAAGTTAATTTATAAGTATTTAATTTACAATCACAAACTTATAGAATAAACATTAAACAAAGGTATGTAAAGACATTATTTACTAAATAAATCATAATATTGACAAAATTAATGCTAAAACTATAATAATAAATATTTGAAAAGAATCAGCAAAGTAAGATGATATGCAAATTGGAAATTTTATAATTTTTCATTATGCAACTATTTTCAGGTTATAGATTAATATATAAATTGGAAATTATAATCTTTCATTGTGCAACTGTTTCCAGATTAGAAATTATTTATTTACATTGAAAAATAATTTTCTAGTATTTAAAATGGCTATTAAGGTAATATAAAAAAGTTATCATCAATCATGATAAATCAAATGAATAACTAAGATGAGAATGTTTCACAGTTAATATTAAGAATAATAAAATATCAAAGATGGTATACATTATAAAGTCATTTATTCTTTGACATATGTTTATAAACTTAATAGGTATATTAAAACAAATAAGAATGCCTTTTTTAAAAAAAAAATTATGGTTCCAGTCTTGCTCATGAAGACTGGATTAGACTAAATATAATATTTATAAATCAAATAGTTTATTTATATTAATGTACGTAAATAGAAGATATAAGTAAGTTTGTCGCATATTATAAAATATTGAGCACTAACTTTAGTGATTGTTGTTTGTTTTTTAAAGTATCCACTTATTTTGTAATGGAAAAATGGTAATCTCTTGCAATAACATGGCGTTTTTATAATTGCAAAACTAAAATGAAAATTATTTTATCTATTTTAAAGATCTACCTTTTTCAAAAAATGTCAGTCAGTGATGGAAAATTGTCATCTCTTCCGACAACAAATATAGTTTCTTTGTAATTGCAAAAATAAAATGAAAATTATTTAATCTATTATGAAGGTATGTCATCTTCAAAGAAAAGGTTGAAGATTTAAGAAATATAAATACTATATACCAGTAAATTTATATTGGTGATATGCAACTACTATCTCTCTTTTTTTTTTTTTTTGCAATTTGGTAAATTCAGTGCCATCACAAACATAGTTCAGTAATGATATTTATTCAGGTAGTATATAAGAATTACCCCAAGTAAAAAACTTTTGAAAATTATACTATTATTAGAGAATATAAAAGAGAAACATATTTCTGAAGTTGATGAATTTGTGAAACAAGAATGTTTCAATCAGGTTCTATTATATCTTTTGGGGTTACACAAGGCTCCATTTTTCTGTCTGGAATGACAACAACAAATATTTTTAAATATTACTAGATTAATATCAACAAATATTATGCCATAAGATTCCTCAAAGAAAAAAAAAGTTTAAGATTTTATATTTAAAATCGTCAATTTTATATAAGAAAAACATTGCAGAGATTATTAATATACAAAATGAAAAGGATTACAGAAAATAATTGTTGTATAATAAGGTAAGCTTAATAAAAAAATGTTTTGAGAAGCCATTTGATAATTAAACACCTCAAAGTTAGAATGACCAGAACTGTTCCATTACATTCACCAAAATTTAAAATTTTGGTTTTACTTTTCTCAACTTCATAAATGTTAAACTGTTAGTCTGCTCCTATATATTAGTGTTGCATAGCATTATAAATTACAACAACTCCATTATTGAAATATATTTAATATTGAAATGTATTTAATCTATATGCAATTATTCAAAATAATGCTTGCTTTTTTTTTTAAAAAAAAAAATCTTTTTAATACTTTCTCTGCATAAAAAGCAATGACATAACTGCATATATATTACTAAATAAAACTTCAATCTAAAAAATAATCCAGATATATATGAATATTAATGAAATGAAAAACCTTGAACATGAAATTAATTCAAAATTTTAGAAGGAATTTCTACATCACAAAGATTTCCAAGTCAATTACATTCTTTTCTTAATAATCCTCAAACAAAATATGATTCAAAATGGATTTATATTTCAAACCTCTAAATGAAAGAAAAATGAGAAGCAGGCAAATGAAAATTACAAATATTGATAATTTTGTTTTGGGCTGACAAATTTATATCCAATCTGCATATTCAAATAAGAGCATTATTAATTCAAAATAAAAATAATGAATATAACATTTGATTGTTTGTACTAACAAATATAATGAACTTTGAAAACATTGCAGAATCAAAAAAAAAATGTTAAATTTTTCTTTATTGCTTTTGTTTTTCTTATAACTTCATTTTACAAATAAATATTTTAATTTCATTTGGTTTTTACATCAGAAAGTCAAGTGAAGAATCTATTGAATTTACCATATTTTTTGTTCAATTTGTTATTGGAAAATAAAAAGTTTTTAATTTTCTAGATTTTAACTTGTTCACTGTATATATGCAGTATAACAGTATTTAAAATGCATATTGTAATATAAATTGCTTGTGATATGGCTTGGAATACTGTTTTGTTTTTTTGTTGTTTTTTTTTTTTAAAAAAAAAAAAAGGTAATTTGCATCATTACTAGTTTATATAAGTGAAGATAGAAAGAATGCATTCATTGTTATCAATATTATCCCTATCTTATTACAATATGATACAAAAAGATAACTAAATACATAATATATATTTAAAGCAGTTTCATTAAAAATTAAGATTGCTAGAAACAACCTTTTTTCCCCCTATAAAAACATCTGTTGTTTGACAATAAACAGCTTTTACTTGTTCAAATACTTTAAAATTAATTGATTAATACTTGAGAGTGATTTTTTTTTTTTTTATTAGCTAGATTACAAAATTGTTTCTTTGTTTCTGAAGAGCACTAGTGTGAAAACTTTTATGGTTAGTTTGCTTAAAGTTAATCATCAACCATTCAATAAATTTATAAATAATTCTAAATCGTTCTTCTTTAAGCTAAAAGTTATTACATTTCCTTTAAATCCCAGATATAGTATTTAAATTTTATTAAATATTGTTATATGTCATTAATTTTTATAGATTTGGATGAGTATTTTTTTACTACTATATTACTTTATTTGTGCATTTAGTCTTATATCCTGGATCAATATCTTGATAATCCAATGCAATCACTGAAGAAATGCTAACAGAATCAACTTCCCTTTCATAATCTATAAATCCAACGCATAGTGGCCATTCATGTTCATTGGTTCTTTCTATAAATTCTCTCAATACTTGGATATGATCTACTGTATTTAAACAACTTTTAAATCCAGGTTAGACAAGTTGTAATTATTTTGGTAAAAATTTTGTATAAAACTGATGAAAGCTTGACAGGTCCGTAATTTATAATATCTTCTTTATCACCTTTTTTTTAAATATTAATACTGCATTCTTCCGATCATCTGGCATATTTTTATCATTTACAGATTTGGTACATAACTCTGTCAAAAAAATTTCTATTTCTTCATGAGCTTCTTTTAATATATCAATTATAATTTGATCATTACTTGGAGCTATTCCTTTCTCTATAAATTTAATTGCATGTTTTACTTCTTCATTAAAAATCCTGGGCAATTCAGAAGATATAATAGTTATAGGAGGAACTTGTTCTTTATTATTATATAATTCCTGATAGATGTCAGCTCTTATTGCAGATATAAGTTTCCTACCATTCTTGAGACTTTTATTCTCTTCTACAGTTTTCCTTACTAGTCCACAATAATACTTTCTTACATCATTATTACCTCTCTTTTTTGCACCATTTTCTAAAATTTTAAATATTTAATCCTTCTTAATTAATGCATCATTTTTATATATCTTCATATTCCTTCTTTTCTTCATAAATTCTCTAGTGTAAGTAAAAATTTTACTGATCAATTGCTGCATTTTTCTAGCAGTTATTTTTTATTGCAGTTTTTACAAGTGTATCAGTTATTTTCCTATTAATTTCATTCAAATCTGAATCATGTTCAAAATCTACTAATACTTGAAAACAATTTGTAAGTTCTAATTTAAATTGATTAGAATGCTTCTGAAGATTAGGAATATCAACTGTAAATATTGTTTTTCTTAATCATTTTTGTCTCTCTAGTTTTGCATTAACATATATCTTATATCTTGCTAATCAATGATCACTTCCTGTACTGAATTTATTAAAGACATTACAATCTTGAAATAAGTATTTTGTGTTAGTCAAAATACAATCCAATTCTGCTGTATCTTCAATTGGATGCTTCCATGTGTGTAAATTTCCTTTTAACATTTTTCTCAAAAAAATAATTCATAATGATAATTTTTTTTTTTTTCTGCAAACTTCACAAGTGCTAAGTCCTCTCTTATTTCTATGACCATAACCAAATATATCTATAACATTTCCATCTTTCATTTGTTTACCAATTCTAGCATTACCATCAACCCCATAACAATTTTAAAATGTTTTATGGTCTGATCAAAAGCCTATTGTACATACATATAAAAATCGTCTATTACTTCATCACTATGAGAACTTGTTGGGCATAAACCTGAATTATCTGTATTTGCTATCTGCTATTAAGTTAATTAACTAATTTTGCTACTCTGTCCAATATATTATCAATCTCCACAATATTGTTCATCCACTTTTTATTTATAATGAATCCTATTCCATTTGTATTTCCAATATTTGTCTCTTTGTAGTAGAATACATGTCCAATTTTTAAGTTAATTGTCTCTTCACTTTTTCTTCTAACTTCACAAAATCCAATAATGTCCCATTTAATATGAAACAGTTATTCCTCCAATTCTTGTAATCTTCTTTCATTTGAAAGTGAATTGCAGTTATAAATATCTAAAAAAAAAAAAAAAGCATCATCAATGGTAGCCTGGGTCTGCAATCTGAGGATTTATGGAAATGCAACAATTAGATTGCATAATGATATTTGGATGATCAACATTGAGAAGTGTGAAAGATCAGGTGACTCCTACCCCCAAACTTTTTTACAGCAGTGCTGCAAAAAGTATTTTGTGAATTAAAATGGGAAGTTAAAGGCGAAAAGTAAATGGAAATTATTTAAGTCATTTAAATTTTGCAAATGATTGTAGTTGTTTTTTGAAAATAATGCTTCAAAGCTTCAGGAAATATTGCAAGAGTTATCAGACGAAAAAAAAAAAAAAAAATAGGACTAAAGAAAATGTTAAAAAAAATTAAAAAAATGTTCAATGGATTTACTCAAAAGATGAAAATAAAGACTGATTGTAATGAGTTCAATGAATTTAACAACTACAAATACTTTGGTCAGATTATGGAAACATAATGGATGAAATTAATCATAGAATTAAACTTTGTTTGAGTGCTTTTGGTAGAAATAATATTAAAAAAAAAATGCCTATGTGTTTTACCAGTTCTTACTTATGGACCTGAGACTTGGACTCTTAATGAAAGATTAATACAGAGACTTCAGGGCAATCAAAGAAATGTGGAAAGATGCATGTTAGGAGTGACAAAACAACAAACAGGTGTTATTGACATCGATGAAAGAATTAAAAGACAAGTGGAATTATGCTGGATATATTGCTAGAAGAGATAATAATAGATGGACAATTAAAATCAAACTGGATTCCAAGAAATTGTAAAAGATCCAGAAAGACACCACATGTGAAATTATGAATGAAATAAGAAAGAGTGCAGGAATGAGTGAAGAAGAGAGGCTAGAGATAGAAGTTAAGCTTGAAGAGACCTTCATCCTGCAGTAAATTGATAATGGTTAATGATGATGATGATAATCTATTATACTCTAAAAATAATTATTACACTAATTTTATTTCAAACACACATCTGTAGACATTGGAGAAAATATGTAAATGGTTTCAAATAAAAATTAAGTTTCTTCAATTAGATCAAGCTCTCCATTTTCCACCAATAGTTGGAAAGACCTATTTGGTCAAATATATATTAAAGCC
Organism: Epiperipatus broadwayi; assembly: GCA_028023455.1. Lineage (NCBI taxonomy): Eukaryota > Metazoa > Onychophora > Udeonychophora > Euonychophora > Peripatidae > Epiperipatus > Epiperipatus broadwayi. The sequence continues at coordinate 11,983,816 of JAQFVV010006201.1, forward strand.
ATATATATACCCAATATTTATAACTGTGTATTTGAATAATAATAGTAGTAATTTCTTTAAATACATTTCTTTAACATAGATAACAATTTATTCAAAACTTTAAACTTTAAAATCTGAGGCTTAAATGTAAATTATTTAAGAAATATTTTTTTTATCACTTTGTTATTTTTAACCCATTAATTTAAGAAAAAACAGGAAATGAAAATAATTTGTATATGAAAGATGAAACCATATTTGCACAATCTTTCTGCAAACTTATGGATATTTTACAGAGGTAAAGTGACCAAGTAGTTCTGAATGATTTACTGCAATGATAGAAAGATAAGTTCAATTTACCACCATGGCACTCAAATATCACATGACCTCTGGAGCAACAGACCCTATTATTATTCCCCTACTAGAGAATTGATATTATAACTTCTTAAAATGGCCATTGTAATCAAAAATAAAAATTAATTATCATCCATAATAATGTGCCATCACTTTCCCCACAATTCTTAATAAAGTATATTGTTTGCATCAGCCTAGACAACATTAAATTACATTTAATGGGCCAGCAAAACAAAATATGAGCTAAATTTGATAATGAGACAAAGTATTATGTACTACAATTGTGTCTTATGTATCATATAAATCCAATTATGCGACACTGGATGATTAAGTGCTATACACTGCATTTGCAATCAATAATGTAATTCAAAAATAATGATGATTCGAAATTGTTCCTTAAATAATATGATGATGAAACTCAAATTGATGATACTGTAGTAATTATGCAAAGAAAATGATTTAAAAAAATAAATTACTCATTAACTTTTATTGCTAGCAAGTATACTATATTGATTTTATGCATTTAACTGATGATGCAATTTTTATAACAACATTAGGGATTAATTAATAATAAAGTATTATATATTATAAGAGATAATGAAGTGGAGAAAATATAATTATTATCATAAAATAAAAATAAAGACTTTAAACATTTTTAAAGTTATTCATTTTAAATTTATTCATAAATTGTAACTTTTTATATTAAGTTTTAAAATAAACTATTTCTTGTATAAATTATTCTCAATAAATTATGATTACAAGGACATATTATACCACTTAATGGTTGTAGTTCTAGCAATTTCTTTTGCAAAAATCAAGTCAACTTTTTTTATTTGTAATCTAAAATAGAAAGTGGTGACATTTAGTTAAGAAAGTTATTTTTCTTATAAAATAAATATTATGTAATAATTTGTTTTCAAATATTTATTTAATAATAGTCATATATTATAATTTGGAAGAGCAAGTATATATTACTAATTGCATTTAATTTATATACATATACATTTACATGTGCAAGCATGTATATGTGTGTGTGGTCAATTTTTTTTACAAACTAATATTTAAAAATGTAATAATTAATATCGTATTGATAAGCTTAATTTTATTTTGTAAAAGTAGTTTTGTATTACTTTTTGAAAAATAAATTGTAATTTATTGAAATAGTTCATTTTATAATATTCAAAATGTAATTATTAATATTGGTGTACTTAACCTGAAAGAAATGAATTCATTCTAAAATCTCTATAATTGAATTTTCCATGCTTTTTTTAAAAAAAAAAAAAATTATCCTTTATGAAAAAATTTAGAATAATTTTATTTTTTTATCATGTTGAAAATCCCATTTAAAAAGGTGGGTGGATTATCAAGATGACATGTTATACAGATGTACAGTCCATGCCATTTTACCCCTATATTTATTGAAAGAGAAATTCATTTCATTTAGATATGAGAATGTAATGCTTGTAGAGATAAGAATATTAAAAAGAGAAGTTTATTATCTTCCTCCCTTCTCTTCACTAGCAAATTATCTTCAAATGTGAAACCCATTCTAAAAAAAAAAAGAAATATATTCAATTTTCAAATAACTGGCCATGAATATTTCACAATACTATTCAGGATATTTATGTTTAAATTATATTTTATTATATCACTTTATATATTTTGTGATATTCTTATGTTTTAAAACTGCAAGTTGTTTTTTTTCTTCTTATGGTTAATATTTAAAAATTGCTTTTGAATATAATACCTTAAATTATCATGTTTATTTCATTTGGATAAACTTGCTTTAAATTTTTATTTGTCCTATAATCCAGCCTCTCCTCCCAATTTTAACTGTATGTTATGTATTTTTAATGATTTTGTGTATACTTTTTAATAATTTGTAGCATTTTAATGTATTTTATATGTTTTTTCATTTGATTTTTTACTTACTTTTGATGTCGTGCTTTTGGCTAAATTTTTTACTTGATTTTATTTGCTTAATGTCTTGCCTTAGACATTTAATTTTAATGATTATGTATTTTTACCATTTTTGTGGGTGTGTACTTTTTTAAAATTTATGTATTATTTCACTTGATTTTTACTTATTTTTGATGTCTTGCCTTAGGCTACATTTTTTACTTGAATTTTTACTTACTTTTGATGCCTTGCCTTAAGTACTTTAATTTTAATTTTCCATTGATTTCAGCCATTTTTGTGTAGAAATGTATCACTTGCTGGCTTCTTGGTGGTCCTACAGCATCACCTAGCAGCCACAGTATGCATAACCAATAACTACCGATTTATCAAGATGAACAGATGTCAAAGCCATGATAAGTCAGTGAAAAGGAAAACATATTTATCTATAAGGTTCTTCCTTATTTCTCCACTTTTTGCTAAGAGCAAAGTTAATTAGTGGTTTCCATACATTATATATAGTCACACTAGGTTGGCTTATGTGATTTTTTGCCATTGTCATGTGAGCAGCTTCTTTAAATTTTCTTCTTTGTACCATTTCTTCCCTATCAGATATTTTTGTATTTTCCCAATTGAACATATGTTCATTGGCACATACAAGTTCTGCTACCTTATACATACACATCTGTTTTCTTTCTTCTAACCATCATTTTGTATTCTTGCCAGCACTTTTCAATGGGAAAACCTACACAACCTAGCTTATACATTTAATCACACCAGAAACACAAAACATGAAGTTATATTATCACTATGGAACAGAGAAAAAAAAGTTTGTTCAGAAACCAGTGACTTGAAAAAAGAAAAGATTTGTATAGACCTCTTATGGAAAATGGTTATTCATTAGCTGGTATTAAAAAAATGTTAAACAGACAACAAAAAGAAACATCAAGAGAAAAGGCAATTATTGGTACTGTAGTGTACAAATGCATTCCAATAATAGCAGACAAATTAAGGAAAATCTGCAATCAGTATAACATCAGAACAGCTTTCCAGAGCCATACCACACTCTGAGGAATTCTAGCATCTACAAAGCCTAAACTTAAACTGATAAAAAGAAAAAACTGCATCTATGAAATACTATGTGAATGTGGAAGAACATATATTGGTGAGACCAGTTGTCCCATTGAAACGTGCTTGCAAAAACACAAACTGATGATTAGAAGAGAGAAAACAGATGTGTCTAAGATAGCAGAACATCTTTGGGCCAATGAACATATGATCAATTGAAAAAATACAAAAATATTGAAGAGAAGAAATGGTACAAAGAAAATTTAAAGACGCTGCTCACATGACAATGGCAAAAAATCCCATAAGCCAACCTAGTATGACTATACATAATGTATGGAAACCACTAATCAACTTTGTTCTTAGGAAAAAGTGGAGAAATCAGGAAGATAAGTATGTGAAATTACTACAGACTGTTGCTTTGACAGGATAGCTCAGTTGGTTAGAGCATTATCTTAAAATTCATTACTCAAAAATCTAAGAACTCAGGTTCAAATACCATGCTAGTACTGTCACTGGTCAGACCAGCAAGATCTGAAGAAGACGGGATAATAATACCTCTTGAAACATTGTGCATATACTAACCTGTTTGATGTGCTATTACTAAACAGTTGAATAATATTTGGAATATTTAAATAAAGTTAAATTTTTCTACAGACGTTCAATACATATATTAGATGATAAAATAGTTCAATATAAAAATACAATATAGAAATATATGTTAAGAGTAACAACAATAGATCAAAAAAGAAATACATAGTTGAGATAATAAACATGAGATACTGACATTGAAAAAATTAAAAGACAGAATTGGAGTTGGGTTAGACATATTACTAAAAGATGATAATAGATGGATAGTGAAATCTTAAACTAGATTCCAAGAAATTGTAAAAGATCTTCAAAGAGAACACATGTGAGATGGTCAGATGAAATAAGATGTACTAGTGTAATGTGAAGAAAGACTATAGATCAAAGAAACAAGATTAAACTTGAATAGATCTTTATTTCTGCAGCAGGTTGATAGTAGTTGGACATGATAATTATATGAATATATTAGATATTAAAGAGAAATTTTTATATATTTGAAGATTCCTAATAAATGGGTTGCTACTATTTACATGCATCCTGAGAGTTGGAACTGAATAGAAGACTAATACAACACAACAATCATCATTACCATCATTTTCAACCATTATCGATCCACTACAAGATGAAGGTCTCTCCAAGTTCAATCCATCTTCTCCAATTTCTAGCCTCTCTTCTTCACATCACATCAGCACTTTCATATTTCATCTATCCATCTCACATGTGATCTCTTTCTAGGTCATTTACAATTTCTCGGATTCCAGTTTAAGATTTCAATGGTCCTATCTATTATCATTTTTCTAATAATATGCCCAGCCCAACACCATTTCAATCTTTTTAATTCTTTCAATGATGTCAGAAACACCTGTTTGTTATCTTACCCATATATTGTTTTCGATCTCTTGTTACTCCTATCTGCATCTCTCCAAGTCTCTGTATTGCTCTTTAGTTAAGTGTCCAAGTATCAGTAATCGGTAACACACATTTAAAACATACGCATATTTCCTTTTAATACTACAAAAAGCATTCCAACAAAGTTTAATTTTATGATTAATTTCATCCATAGGTACCATTGTATTCATTGTGAACACAATGATACAAAACCTTAAAAAAGAGAACATAATTAAAAAAAACTATTTCCATCATCTAATTTGACTATTGAATGTCTTTAAAGAAATTTAACTTAATTTAAATATTTCAAATACATTCAACTGTTAGTAATAGCACATCAAACACGTTAATATATGCCCAATGTTGCGAGAGATATTCTTCTTCCCTCTTCTTCAGGTATTGCTGGCCTGACCAGTGGCAGACTAGCATAGGATTCGAACCTGGACCCTTAAGATTCTTGAGTATTGAATTTTTAAGATAAAGCTCTAACCAACTCAAGAATCTAAAGGTCCAGGTTCGAATCTCATGCTAGTACTGTCACTGGACAGGGGAGAATAATACTTCCCGAAACATTGCACACATACTAACTTCTTTAATGTGGTATTACTAACAGTTGAATGTATTTGGAATATTTAAATAAAGTTAAATTTTTCTAAAGACATTCAGTACTCAACATCGTGCACATACTAACTTCTTTGATGTGCTATTACTAACAGTTGAATGTATTTGGAATATTTAAATATAGTTAATTTTTTCTAAAGACATTCAGTACTCATATTAGATTATGGAAATAGTCCAATATAAAAATACAACTAAAACACCATCATCACAAACCTTCATGAAAACAGTAATTAAAAGCAAGTTTGCTAGAATTATATAAACAATATTATTCTATTTATTAACAAAACTAGATTAAACTTGGAGAACTTTATCCTGGCTGATGTATAATATTTGAAAATTATGATGATAATGGCATTACAAAATTTTATTATAATTGAATAGTCTGCTTTCAAGAATGGAGATAGATTTTAGAATATTTAGATGGCAAATTATTATATAGACAATATATATACAAAACAAGCCACATGCAAACTTCTTTATAAATCTTGATCTATTATATGAACTATTTAAAGTACAAAAAAATACTCCAACCTTTCGACTACATTTTTCTATAGTCTTTATCAAGGAACAACTAAAAAAAATACATTAAAAAACAAATATAAATGCAAATATTCCACAATAGTCCAATACATATAACAAATACAAATAAATCTTACCTTAAAACTCTTCTAACAATCTTAAATTTCCATTACATTCTTATTCATAAATACCTTTCTTAAAATAATCCCCTATAATTATTTAATTAAATCAACCTATTATCCTCTTTTTTTTTTTTTTTTCAGTTAACAGCATATTCATTGTATTGAATTGTTGTGGAATATTTATATTTATTGTTTTTTTATATATATTTTAATTGTTCTTAGATAAAGACTATAAAAGAATATAATCCAAACAGAGTATGTTTTGTATTTTATAATAGTTCTTATAATAAATCAAGATTTATAAAGATTTGCACATGCTTTGTTTGTTTTGTATATTTTTAAAATAGAAGACTGTATTATTGATTTAATTTATTATATAAACACTTGTTATAATTATTTAAAACATTGAAAAGAGGTGTTAGTCAAAATAATGATAATCTGTTAGAAATATCAAAATTTCCCCCATTTTTTTATTAGAAAAAATAGCAATAAATAGAAATACACCCGGGTCTCTTTTTACGCGGACTTATTTAACACGATTTTGAAGTTACGCGGTTCGTGTTTCACCGGAAGTCAATTTCCGATAATGCGCTATTACTTTAAATAATAAATTTCGCACACTTATGTTGTATTGAAAGTAATAGCACATTATTGTATTCGACTTTCATCTTAGTAATTTCAATATTTTCAGTGCTTCATAATAGTAAGATTTTATGCAATAATGAAATTAAAATCATGATTTTCACATTTTATGTAAACACATATTAAATTTTACAAGATTATAATGTAAATTTGTTCAAACATTGTGCGTGTTAATTTTGCATTTTAAATCACATTCTGTTTTTGATTTTTAAAAAAGAATGTAATCAATTATTATTTTCTTATTAATGACACTAATCATTAATGTCTTAAATTCCAACGAGAGCTAAATGGTTATAAGTCTGGATATCGCGAGCTTCATAAACAATTAATAAAATCATCATCTCAAAGATTAATTACTAATTACGTTGTCACCAGAAAATCAACACAACATGAGAGTGAAGTTGGTGCTAGTTGTATTTCCTCTTGAGAAAAATCTGATTTTTTTATCAGTTTGCAAACGAACTTGTTTATCGATAATAATTAAAACGTGTATAAAAAAAATATAAATTACTGTACAGTAAATTATGCATAAAAATATATTATTTTGAATAAAATTAAATATTATAGTTAAAAAAAGTTTGTCTTGTATCATTTTTTTTCAAATTTGAAATTTTTTATTAGTCATATTTTATTTCCTTATTTTTTTTTTGCGTGAATTTTAAAGTAATTTTACGTTGGTGCTTTGCTTTTACGCGAATTTTGAAAAATCACAGACCGCATCCCCCCTTTTTCAATGTAAGTTACGTCTATTTTTGCGCGATTTCGTTTGCGCGTGTTTTCTGAGGAACCTATCTATTGCGCAAAACGAGACCCAGGTGTATCTAATTTCTTGAATGCCTCTATCATTCCAATGCTTTATTATATAAAGACAGAGTTGGCAACATTATATTACTTCAATAATGTTTACATTTCTTTTATTAAAACAAAGGCATTAAGAATCTAATTTTTCATTAAATATAAAGAAACTATAGGGATATTCATCAAAATGTAATTTTTAGCATAATAAAAAAAAAAAATAGAAAAATTTGGATTGAATGAATAATAGACTTTAGCAATCCTTGGAAGACAATTTTACTTTTTTTTCTTCTCAGATAATTGTACAAAATATTTTTTTAAAAGAAAGCCATGATATTAACAATCTGAAAATATACTGAGAGCATCTTGAAATGACATTTAATCTTATAAAAAAAAAAAGCAAATAATTATTTCCAGCTTGTTCTTTTTTATTTATCAGCATAAATTTTAAGTTTAAAAACCAGCTAATAAACAATTTTTTTCTACTTTTAATTAATATGCACAATTTAAAATGTATATCTATAATGAATTATAACATGACATTTAGTATAAGAACAAATATTGTTTAATTGAAAATGTTTCATAATAATTTTCAATTGTAATTTTCACTTATTTTTTTACTGCTGCTATAGAGAAGCAAAACAGCTCAAACATACTGTGCAATGGGTACATCATATTACCACCAAATTCCAGGGATTCCATTCCATTATAGTTAGCAAGCTGTTTTTTCATTATACAGTTTCAATTTTTATCCAATCAATGTAAAAAAAAAAAACCTACTAGTAATAAAAATGGCCAGAAAACAAAACTTCCTATAGTAGAATTTACAGAACTCAAAAAATGAATTAAGGAAGGATTTTTTTATGGAGTTATAATCTTATGAATATCTAGTATTTGCTCTTGAAATCTTTGAAGACTATTAATATATTTTGTACAAATATATGTTTGGCACCATATATGTTTCATACATAAACAATAATTAGTATGGTATGTAGAAATACGTATTTAAAAATATTCTATACAATGCGATCAATTAAATATATTATAAGATACATCCATAGATGTATCCCATTAAAAAATATTCATGAAGGATCATAATAATAATTGATAACTCCATGTTTGTAAATCGAAACATCACTGATTTGTAGTCTCTGACAAAGTTATTCCTATAATTTATGCAAATATAACCAAATCAAAGGGCTACTTACCCATAGATGATCAAATATAATAGAATGAATTATTGCTGTGTACACAGAAAGGTTTAACACAGAATCAGAATCACAAATAAGAGAGCTAAAGATTTCATAATACAAAGCTCATTTGTCAATCTGTGTTCAAAGATCACATAATCTCCTGAGGGACCAATCATTAATTAAAAAATTCTCCAGACAGTTATATATTTTTCTCATAACAGATGCTCTACAATTGTTATTACATAACAATTTGTCAAGTTTGTTAATTTAAGCCATACTACAACTACTTTGGATTATTTTTAAGCATTACTGATTCAAACAATAACATGATAATTAGTAATAAAATACAACAAAACAATATATATAGAAATAGATAAAAAATACAAAATTGTGCAATCTATGTTGTCTATACCAAATTGTAAAAATACAATTTTTTAATGCAACTGTACATCAATTCAATAACAAAATTATAAATCTGAAGACATCGTTGTAATTTGCTTTCAGTATCAATCACATGATTATGGAGGGCTGAATTTAATATGTACAAAAATAAATAATATATATTTAAGCAATAATTTTTATTTCATTAACAAAATCGATTCATAACCGTTTTTCGTCTACATGTAATACATAGTAGTCTTTGCATATGACATACTATGCAACAGATTGGAGTTTTACATACCAGTTTGAACCACCAAAGCTATAATGTAAAAGTTAATCAAGAAATAAATAATTCAAACAAAAAATTTTGGGTACTTATTAGAATTTTCAATTAGAAAGAAAAAAAAACAATTGTAATTATAATTTTCAAAATAAACAATTTCTTTCAAAACAACCCATTTTCAATATGAATTAAAATTGACAATTCCTATTAAAAATGAACAAAGTAAAAAATGGCAAGTCATATTTTCAAAAATTATTCAAAGAAATAATTTTTGCTATTGATTATAATTTTCAAAACAATTTACTTTCAAAACATAAAATTGGCATATTATATTTAAAACAAACTGAATGAACTATTATTCAAAAACAGAAAATAGTATATTGTCACCAATTTCAGTTTCTGCTACCAGCTTAAATTCATTTTCCAAAACAAATAATTTTCAGCCCTACAAATTAAAATTGGCACTTTCTATTCAAAACAAACCATTATTAAAACTATTACTGCATGAAAATCTGAGGACATTTTTCCCCATATTTCAATCTCAGCATCATCATGTACAGATGTAACAAACGGACACTGCATATAAGTCATCATGAAAACTCTCATTTGCATCATGATTGTTAGAAAATATAACAGATGCAATCAAAACCTCTTTATAGCATTCCTCAAAACCATTCTTGCAACTTCCAATGCCAATATTATGATTGGATATTTTGTTATAATTGTTATTGCTAATTAAATTATATTATTTGCCTTCATTAGTTTGTATTGTTTTATTATAAATGGCATCTTCAGTTTTAAAATGACTTTCTAGTTATCATTAGTTTGCATTGCTTTTATATAAAATAATACATTTTGATGAGTTTGCGTTGCTTTTTTTTATAAAATTACATATCCAATATTACAGGGATTTTTTAAAAAAATTAAGCATCAAATTTTAAAAATATGTCACATTAGCTTGCATTATCTTTTTTTTTTTTTGCAAATAATTAAGCATTAAGTGTTAAAATTACTCTGACATTAGTTTCTATAAAATTTCACTATTACTTTGTTTTGAAAATGTTATGTGCATATTAGTTTGTATAGCTTTTTTATAAAATTACACATTACATATTAAAATTATATCACATTAACTTCTACCACTCTTTGAAGAAACAAAAATACATGTTACATGTGAAAACTGCATTCACATTAGTTTATATAAAATTTTATCAGTATTTTGCTTTGAAAGTGGTAATTCTATCATTTACCATCTTCAATACATCTCTACCTAGTACATAATGTGGTGAATGTGGGGTTTTTAAAAAACCAATGATCCCAAAATGTATAAATACTGAACTGGGTTTAGATCTATATGATTACAAAAACAAGAGTTTGGATTGAAACACTATTGTGTTTTCATCTTGGCCTCATAGTTTTATAGATAATTACACCTATAAAAGGTGGCTGCTGAAGGTTTGCATTAGATCCTAAGATTGCTCTCAGATCCAAGACTCCTCACTCATGAAAGCCACGATCAAAAATTAGTCTGGGGATATTGGATAAACAGATATTAGATAGGGCTTTTATATGCAAACCTTCTTGCATCTGAGGCTTGCATTGTGTGGCACTACTATATAAAAAATTTGCTATTATTTAAAAAAAAAACATGCTATATTCAGCAATTATTTATAATGATGGAAAAAATTATTTTGATGTAAAACTCTTCAAATAGAATTATATATATGGGCATAAAAATTAAAGTATTCCCTACAATGTATAGACTGACTTTCCATTCTATGATGCAATAAAATTACTTACAATTTGCCAGTCCGTTCTTAACTAAAGTTTTTTTAAACTGGAGTTCCAACCTAATCTGATGTGATCTATGCTATATTGAAAATAATGTCTAGGTACTAAATTACATATTATATAATAATGGTAAAGCTTAAGTTTATTTATGGTAATATATGTAATAAAATCATGTGGAAATTTTGAAATAATAAAAAAATTAAATATATATATATAATTCTATGAGGTAAATTATTACCAATTGTTAAAATTATTCAAGTCTAATACAAATGTAAAAAAAAAAAAGTTTGATCTAAAATTTGAATCTAAAATAAATTCAACATACATATCTTATATATATAGTATCAAAGTTGAAAACAAAAAAATGTCACTGAACTATATTGATTTGGTTTTTATGAATTAATGATGCTATTATCAATATATCTATCAGTTAAGCAACCAAAGTATAATTTATATATATGGTATCATCCATTCAAGTTCACAGAATCAATGGAAAAAAACTTCAATTTTAGTAGTGAAACAAAAATATGGATTACTTTTTTTTTTTTTTTTTTGAAAAACAAAGAAAAAAATCAACGATAAATTTGCCCAGCAGTCTAGCTACAACAAAAATTTAATCAGCATTTTGAATGTTAATAATGATGCAATAAATGAATTATAGAGATGAAACCATTGCTATAAATATTATATCTGAGAAAGATTTGATTAAAAGAAAATAGACAGAAAAAATCAAAATGGACTCAAGAAGATATTAATTTTAATTGAAAAAAGAGAAAAGCCTAAATTAAAAATGATACAAATATTTTGAGCAACAGAATAAGAAATACCAAAAATATATCAAAAAAAAAACAATGAAGAGAAAAACAAGCTTTGAGAAATGCTCAAAAAGATTTGTGATATCAAATAGAAATGCAGCCTTGAATGAGTTTGCAAATAAATACTAATGGGTAGATTATAACTGAAGTAATAGATGTTTAAAATAAAGACTGATGAAGCATAAAAAAATGTATGACAAAAAAGATTGAGGAAATATAAAAAAGGTCATATACTGTAAAGATAACAATCGGAATAATGGAGAAATAGATCATTGATTTTAAAAAAAACAATGGAATTCACTGGAAATATATATATGATGAAATAAGTTAAAAGAAATACTAGATAAAATTTTCAACTATCTTACAATATGTCTGAGGTCATAAGCAAGAACGATTATATTTTCAGTGCATATTAGATTCTGACAATAAAAACTATTAAATATTTAAGTTGATTTCAAAAAAATTCAAAAGATAACAAACACCACCCTAATATATACTGAAATCAAAATGCCAAAAAATATCAGAAAGATATCAAGGATCAGAATTATTCAACCTACATTGGAAAGAGAAATAGTGATGCTTTGAAATCTGATGCAAATAAAGATTTTTAAGAATTCCATATCCCACAAACAAAAATAAATAAATAAATAAATAAACACATACTCAACTATATTTAATCTACACATTTGCTTGAAATACCAATCAGGTTAACACTGTTTTCTTTCTGATGACCAGCAATGATATGAATAAATTCAAACATAACAATAATAACTACACTGTTTAGAAACTTACAAAATGAAATAGATAATAGATCATTCAGAAAAAAGTACCATTTATATATAATCATTAAAAATATGTTTATTTGTGAGCTCCTAAGTTAATTGGCACAGTTGATAGAGTCTTCAATTTGGAATTGGGAGATCCTAGGATCAATTCTGGTGCCCGCAGGTTTGACACTCAAACTTCTTGTGAATTCCTGAGAATAACTGAGAATAAAACCATGGGAAGAAACATGATTTATCTAATTTTTAAAAAAATAAAAACCTGATTAAAAGAATGACTTAATGAAAAGAAATTTAATATACCATTGTTGAATTAATAGAAAAAAATATATTGAAAATATAATAATGTTGTTAAAGTTTCATGAGTATAGTGCTTACAGTAATAGAAAGTTATAATTCCAAGCAATTACAATTTTGTTTATAAAACAACTTATGTATATTATCAAATACTTTAAAAGTTATCCAAATAAGATCATACTTAATTAAACAATTTTATTACAAGATACTGTTTAGTGCATTTGTAGACTAACAGATTTAAGAGATAACAGTTCTAGAATTGTGATAGAACATTTCATAACATCCTAAGTAATAATACAATATATATAACAATAAATAAAAAAAATATAAATTTACAAACCATATAATTCTGATTCACATCTTCAAACATGGATGCTTAATCAGTAAAGAAAATGTATTACTTATTATCTGAAGCAATATTAGTATATTAAATAATGATCCTAAATATTAATAATTCTAATTAATAAGTTCCTATATGCTTTAAGTGAATAAACAAGAATGTACATTGTGAATGTGTATTAGTAAATAGCATTAAATTGATAAAAAATCAAGTCAGATGACCTAATTTTAATAAAGCTCGTATTTACAAATGTTATATATAGAGTAAGTAAAAAACAAACTCTTAACAAGCTTCAAAAATACCCTCAACCTCAGACCACGGTTTCTGCATCTAGCGTCATCAGTGAGGTGTTAGGGAATAAAAATACTAGAACTAGTCTAGCATTTTATCAATGCCTAACTATTGAGAAAGTTTCAAATTTTCTTCTCAATAGTTAGGCATTGATAAAATGCTAGACTAGTTCTAGTATTTTTATTCCCTAACACCTCACTGATGACGCTAGATGCAGAAATTGCGGTCTGAGGTTGAGGGTATTTTTGAAGCTTGTTAAGAGTTTGTTTTTTACTTACTCTATATATAACATTAGTAAATAGCATATATTTCAAATACCATAGCAATAAAAATTAAGATACATCTTATTCTCTCTGATGGCTAGTTAATTGAAAAATAAAATTTCATTACTAAATATACTTACTCATATTAATTAATAATTAAAACAAATTTGTACATTGGTGTTATTGCATTTCTTCCACACACACACACACAAAAAACTCAGATTATATTCTTAGCATATGATTTTCATAAAAATAAAAAATAATACGTTTTACTTATGACATTTACAAATGTATAACTTTCTAGAGAATAAAAACCAAATGTGCTAAAAAGTTTTTTTTAAAAAAAGGTTAATATTGTGACCCTTTTGCTATAATAATTAACATATTTAAATCTAGCTTCTTCTTATTTTTGTTCACTTAATTAAATGAAATATATATACATTATAAAATACTTATTTGTATTTAAATAAATTTTGTATACAATTTCTAATTATTAGTGTTTCTCTAATAATTATTAAACAAATAAATATTTAAATGCTAGTATAGAATTACCGAATTTAATGTAATTTACAAGAGATTTGAAAGTCCGAGTTCAAATTCCTCCTACACAAATAAATATAATATCTAACAAGAATTATAATGCAGCTCTGCTACACTGTTCCATACCCCATCACTCACATATATTGTACATCATATATAAAAGCATATGTTTTTCTGATAAGCTTTGATTACAATAGAATATTTTATTTACTGAAATGAAAGTGTATAGCATTTTTCATCACATACATATATTTATAACATTTTTTACTTATATAGTATGCTTATATAAATTAAGATTATACTATACATAAAATTTTAAAATATAATGTAGTTACTAATAATAAATTGAGGAAGAACATTTTCATTCATTCATATTCATTCAAAAAAAATAACTTACTATATCTTTAATATTTTTAATAAAATGGTAACGAAGTATCAGAGTGTCATTGCAATTAAACATAATCTAGATGATAGCATTTTTCTTCAATAACTTTTTTCTCCCTAAGGAAACTTTAATAGCAGTCTCATTATCAGCAGATAATACTTTCTAATTTTTTGGAAGTTTTATTTTTTGTATTAACTTTGAAATTTATATGTCGCTTCTATTTGTCATTATCTATTTCAGATTCTGAATTAAACTATTCAAACTTAAAATTTTCTGGTGTAATTGTAAGAATGTTTTAGTTATGTTTTTGCTGTTACTAATCCAATAAATTTCAATTTATCACTTAAAAAATATTTTATAAATCGCATAAAACTTGGTGAATTTTTTAGTTTTATGCTTGGAAATTATATTATTATATGAATAGTGTATCACAAAAAGTGATGAATAAAATATATGGGCGTGCTTTCAATTTAATCCAAAGAAGCATTAATAAACATGATCATATATGTCACTTCTCAATAGAAAAATAGCAGCTGTCATATTGTAAAATTTATTAAATTTACCAATTCTAATGTTTTTGTTTGTTGTTCATTTATATTTTTTTTATTTTGGAAAGTGTGTAATTAGAATAGTAAATATTGATATAGTATGTAATATGGCTTCAGTAATACACACAGATACATACATACCAAGTTAAAGCAATAAACATTTTGTTCATTCTTGACTTATATTCTCAAATTTATTTTTTTTTTTCTTTTTAAATAAATAATGAAATGATTTTATTACTTGAGAGTTCATAAAAAGTTCAAACAGTTGAAATGCCAGAACCAAAATCAATTCAGGAACTTTTATGCTCTAAAATCTAATACTCTACCAATTACCTTATAAAAAAATTCAATTGTCCATTTTTTGTTTTCAGAGAAGTAAAAAAAAAAAACTGAAAGAATCAATTTTTTGGATAATCATAAATGTCAGAATACTATAAATCACAAGTAGTATTTTGATCCAGAAACTCTGGTTCTTGAATCCACTAATCTATCCCTTCTAAACTACAAAGGGGAAATAATCAAATATCAGAAGTTACAGGCCATCAAGTTCATTATTGTGTTTGTTTCATTAGGTTTTTTTTTACAGTTATAATTTGGTTTTATTATTTCATAAAATATGTTCATCACTTTGAACATATGCTTTCTCCAAATTTGTCTAATACTTTTTTTATCAAAAAATATTTATTTTGGTTGAAAACTAAAATAAGGTCATTTGCTTTATTTATTTGTTTATTACTATTTTTGTTTATTTACAAAGCTGATAAATTATTTTTAAAATCTCTTTTTGCTTTTAAAATTATATTTTTAACAAAATTTGTCAAAAATGTAAAAATTTTAATGATTTTTTTTTTTTTTTTCCATTAAAAATTAAATAGAAAAAAATATAAAAAATTTGGCACAAAAGCTATTTAAAATCAAAAGTTAAATGTTTAATTTAATTAAAAATAGAAAAAATTATACTCTGAAATCAGCTGTTTGTTTTTAAAAAATGAAATAATCAGTTGTGAAAGAATGACAACAGAAAAACCTCTTTTCATAACAAAAAAAAAAAGTTTTATTCTTTAAGAGAGTATGATCAAATGAAAATATATATACATTAGTAGATACAAGACATAAATAAATATATTTTCACACTGCATTATTTTATTTTAAATAATTATTAGTTTATAATCTTAATTTTATACATTACAATTTTTAAATTATTATATTGCAAATATGTATTAAAAAACCAATTACTTTTCCTGAGTGTATTGAAAAGAATTGTACACAAACAGGATAAACCATGAATTATTATCTGCTAATTTAAACCTTCTAGAAGCCTTGAAAAAAATATAAATAGTAAAAATCAATGTGCATAGTTTTTTCTGTATATATTGAAGCGTTCAGTGTGTATGAACACACAGAGCTTCATGTTAGTTGTTAGAAATGGTATACGTATATAGATTTTAAAGCTCAAATATCTAATTTTTCATTTCTTTTTTCATTTTTGTTTGTTTGCTAAAGGGGATAATATGCAGGTGCATGTGTGTGACTTGACGAATGAGTGGATTCATGTATATGTATATTGTTCTATTGAAATGCTTTTTTTTTGTATGTATATATTTGGAAAGAAAAATATATTTCCATTGTCTTATATCTTTATCCTAAAGGCGATTCGTTCCTTGCGAAAAAACATTTTGATGATTCTGGTTTTTTTTTTTCTTTTTCATAAACATTCCGAAAAATATAGTTGCATTAAGTGTGAATTCATTTTTCTCATCCTTGAGGCGATTAAAAGGCAAGTAAGATTTTCATACCCTTGTGTAATCTTATCTCAATTATGTCACCTGTTTTTGGTAAAAGATCAACTCAGCTAGTTGCATGGGAGTGTTGAATTGTTTTTCTTATCTTTAAACTGATGTAAATCAAAAAATCTTTAAACTGATGTAAATGAAAGAAATTCAATCATGCGGTCTGTTTTTCGTTTCTAACCAAGGCAAATATATTATAGGTGTTAAATATATATATATATAGAAAACAAAGAGTTGCTTAGCAAAAAGTTTTTATAAATAGAGCAAAGAAAAAGAACCAGGTAATTCAAAGTCAAGCAGTTAAGGAAGAAAAGAAGTTGTTGGCAGTAAAAAAAGTGGTGCCTTTTAAAGAAAAGTTTTAAAAGAAAAGTGACTCTCAAATACTAGCACAATACTATATTTAAGCTGAGAAGAGATCCACAATATGGTTTGTGAGTAGTACAAATTACTTTTCCTTTCTCTGGAAAGTCTCCAGAAAAATGCATCTAAAGAAGAGGAGGAGAGACAAATCCCATGCTGCTGCTATGAAAGAAAATGAAGAACTAACATCGAAGCCAGTCTATCCTGAGTCCAGTAAAGCCCAAGATCGATCCTAATAATGAGTGAACAAGGAAAAAAATATCTGCCTCAATCAAAGTGACACAATGATCCATCGAAGAAAAATAGAGAAGCAACCTGAAGCTAGTCTATCCTGAGTCCAGTAAAGCCCAAGGTCGATCCTGACAATTAGTGAATCAGTGGAAAAAAATCTGCATCAAGCAAAGTGACACCGTAATCTATCGCAAGTATAAACTTTCTATCTTTTAAAAAAAGGGAAATTAGTTATATCTTAAGAATGCCTTCTATAAAAATTCAAACATTTAATTTCCTTAGATTCATAAAATTCGCAAAAGACTATCTTAAAAAGAGGGACGGTTATATATATATATGAGTGTTTAGTTTTTTTTGTTGTTGTTTTAACCAGTCAATTTAAATTATAACTAGATTACGTATTAATGGTTAAAACAAGAAAGAAAAAAGTGTAATGTATAATTCTAAGTGGGACAAAAGATTATTATAGAGTTTAAAATTGCAGCTTTTATATATTTTATTTTGAGATATGCCGGTATGTTTTTTTTAAGTATAATATATATTTGATTGATTAATTTATTTGTGCCAATTTAGTTAAGTATGGGAACAAATGATATTACACTATGAAACCAATTTATGATATTCTTTGTCCCGAATCTAAAGTGGGAAAGGGGTAACGATTCATTTTGAATGATAAAATAAGAATCAGTCAAAGTTAAATTTCTTAAATCGGTCTAATTCTGGCTTAGTGAAAAATGTCATTTATTTAATAAAAAAAAAAGAGAGAGATAGAAAAGAAATCAAATATATAAAAAAAAAAAAATCCGCCCTCTTCCCGTATATGCATAATCACAGTATCTTGGTAAAGAAATTTAAAATATAAATAAGTGTTAAAATTATTTTATTTGATTTAGATTAAGATTCTTTGTGACAATTAAAGAAGGTAGAATGGTATATATATGTGTGTGTATGCGTTCATTTAAATGTGAAAAATAATAATAATAATGATGATAGTTCTTCTTTTAAAATTTAAAATAGGCAATATTACTTATTGCAAAGATATGTAAAATTTAAAATATAAATAAGTGTTAAAATTATTTTATTTGATTTAGATTAAGATTCTTTGTGACAATTAAAGAAGGTAGAATGGTATATATATGTGTGTGTATGCGTTCATTTAAATGTGAAAAATAATAATAATAATGATGATAGTTCTTCTTTTAAATTTAAAATAGGCAATATTACTTATTGCAAAGATATGTGTTCATCTCACTCTATATGTGATGCATGCATTTGGGGAAAGAAATACCTCAGCAGTAGTATTTTTTTTGCCTCTTTAGCATTTTATAGTTAAGATTCATATTTGAAACACTTGGGCGTTTTATAGCCTATAAGATATGGTTGTCGGATTTCTCCATTATTACTTATTAAATACAGGTTTAGGAAAAATATCTATGCAGATATAAGTTAATGCTTTTAATGGGCAAATATATCAGTAGCTTAATACATTGATCTGTGCCTATATGGCTTTTAATAATAAATATATGTCGAGTAATGCTATCGGACTGCCACGCGGATATTTTACCGGTCATGTCGATACGAGATAGCCAAGGTTTTCCTTGAGCCGATGAATGGGTATACTCTATAAAGACAGGGATTCAAAACCCACGCTCTATTATTTCCTACACAAGCCAAGCTGAATGCGGATATGTTACTATAGGAATATATACATTACTGCTCGACAAAGGAGATTGGCCCATGTTTACCAATGCTAATAATATAGCCAGCACATGATTCAAACCCCGACACTACTGAATGCAGTAATTAGATTTCTTAATCATACCTGATGTTAATTCTGTGGGAAATAGATAAGCCATATTTTTCATATAATTATTAATAATAAAGGGAAATAAAGTTATGCTTTTGTCCATAACTCCTGCTGAGAATACTAACAATAAAATATAATAATAACAAATACATAAATACTTTACTTCCCCTAGGTATATAAACACACGCATAGATTTATTATATATATTCATTTGGCCTCTAGCTTAATATAACCAGGTATTGTGTTTGCTCTCCAAAATTGACATATTAATTTTATGGTGGCGTATTTCTTGATAGAATATTATACGTAATAATAAAAATATAACAACTCAATATAAAAATTTGTTTTATGTATAATAATACTGATTATTTACTATGTATGTAACTGTCATTTCTGGGTAATTGATCATTATTGTTTTGATTCACAATTGTTGGTGTCATGAACTCCAGTATGACTTCATTATGATACACACACATACACCTAATACTGATATTCATTATGGTAATTGGTATATTTAATAGTTCATAACCTTGGTTGTCATTATTGACAGGTGACTTCTTGTAAAAAATTATATATTTATCCTAGTGATATCTAAATACTGTATCTTTATAAATAACTTATGGTTGAATATTGTAATTCTTTGTAAAAATCATATATTTATCCTAGTGATATCGAAATTCTGTACCATTATCAATACTGATCATCAAACATTGTAATTGTTACTTTTTTTTGGTTTAAATGTAACCCCTTACATGGATCATGATCAGATCCAAACATGATTGTTATTATTTATATTTTCTAATGAATTGTGTTAATAAACTGTATATATCTATACCGTTGTCATGTCATTCCCTGGTTCATCATATCAGTTTGAGCTATATCAAAGTATTTAGTGAGTATCTTAGATTAAATTAATAAAGTCTAGTGCATGATAGGCTAAGTTTGAATTGAGAGTCCTTGTTTCTACCCTGACCACCGGGACCGAAGAAAAATGATAACCATTAGTAGCATCAGGAGCGTTGGTTGGATAGTGGAGATTTTGGAGCACTGGCAAATAGGTTAAAGTTTAGTACTGTTCCGCAACTACCATATCCCGAACATACTGGGTTTGAAGTACTTTTGCTTGGTCTCTGAATCTTGTTGGCTGATCATACGATTCTGAACATTACAATATGTGCATATGTGTTAAATTCTGTTTAATGGCAAATGGAGTAACTAGGCAATTAAATACACAATCTAATTGATAATATTAGATTATTACTAATGATAGTTTGCATTATCCATTATCGTCTTAACACAATTCATTATAGCATTCAAATTTTAGAGTTTCATCAAAAATTGTATGTAATGTTCCATTTTTTCATATTTTTTATAAGCTGAAAAAATTAGCTATATTCCCTTTACAACGATACTTGGAAATAATAGAACATGGTTTAATGCAAATCTATAAATAGAAACTCTGTTACTCTGGGTGCTCAAATGTCATATGTGACAAACCAATTATTTTTATTGTTTTGATTATCTTCTAATTTTTATGAATGACAAACTATTTAATTTTTTAATATATATGTTAAAAGTTATATTTAAAATAATAAATATAGGGTATTTGAACTCAGACTTTCAAGCACCCTTTAACTATCCACACTATCTCATACCACCAATACACATGTCCACACATGTGAAGAAAAGAAAATCACCAATAAATGTATTTCATGCTAAACCAGCACTCATCAGTTGGTCCAGATTATCATCTCCCACACATATATATAATCAGTGCTGATGATAATCTGGACCAACTGATGAGTGCTGGTTTAGCATGAAATGCATATATTGGTGATTATGTATCTTTTCTATATGTGTATCAGTGGTATGAGATAGTGTGGATAGTTAAAGGGTGTTTGAAAGTCTGAGTTCAAATCCCCTATATTTAAAAATAAGCTCCAGGTATATGAACAATGCCAGTATTTCAAACATTAAAAATAATAGCAAACTATTATTTTAACCTTATAAAATAAATAAATTTGCATATATTAAACCTTAAAATACTTTATTATATTTCTTTCACTATAACTTTTTTTCTTAAATAAAGATATCATAATAATTTAGAAAATAATTTTTTTCACTTTGCAATCACTACATTGTATGAGGGGGGAGGATATAAAGGCCTTTAATATAACAGAATACTTACTTATTCATGAAATCATTTAGTTTTTAACAAAGTGTTTTGTGTGTACTATGACAATGCTTTTTTATAAAATCAATAAAGCCTCATTTCAATTTAAAAAATAAATAATATTTTGGATTTCATTTTTCTAATTAATTCTCCAATAGCAATAATATAGACCTATGTTTCTATAAAAAATGTAAAAAAAAAAAAACTTAGTTTTATAGACTATTAGAGTAATACACTTCTCTGTCCAGTCACCACATTCTGTTGACAGAGATTACTATCCATAATATAGAAAAATTCAAGATTACAAACTAGAAAAATTAAAGCAAAATTTGAAAAATATTGCACAATTTATAAAATTATTGTTATTTTTAAATATGGTACGTTGATGCAGACTCATGGCAATCTTACGAGTAGCATCCCTCCAAAATGATGTTTTTGGATAACTCAAATGTAACAATCAATATTGTGATGATGGCATTCCTATATCTCACTTCAAAGCATTATACACAGTTCTAATAAATTAGATTATGCCAAAACAGTTAAATATATTGTAACTGTGGGTATTATTAAAATATATTTAAGATTTGCAGATAAAGAACATTTAGAATGAAGTCACTATTCATCATTTCCACATACTGTTTTCCTGCATATTTCATTTGATTTCCTTGATCTTAGAACTAGTGAACAGAAATAGATATTATTTTTCTCCCAATTCCATTCTTCCCCAAATTGTCAGTTTATGACATCTGCTGTTGACAGACAAATCATACTCTCATTACAATATTTACTTAGAGAGATTTTTTTTAAATAAAAATGAAATACATACAATATTTACAGCCTACCATCCTTTTTTTTTTTTTTTTGGACTATAGTAAATAGAGTCTTGATAATACAGTTATCAAAAATCACAAGAATCATATCTCATCAGGAAACAAATGGGAGTGGATCAAGTTTGAGCTTTTAATTCATTGCATGCAGTGCTGATTTTGTTCAAGTATATCAGTTTTATCATTGTGGATTTTATTATCTTTGGAACATTTTGATATCTTTGGTCCATATTCCAATATACAAACAAATGAAAATTCTGCAATAGTGATTGAAAAAGAACTAAACATAGAATCCTAAAAAGAAATATATTAACGTCACCAGATAGATATCTCGGATTAGATAAAAATCAACTAAAGTCCATGTTTGCAAAAACCTTTTGCATCAAAGAGTAGACTGAAAAATATGATGACTATAAAAGAAAACCAAACAGGATAGGCAATATTCATCAAATCAGTAAGCTTACTTTTCACATGAACTGGGCTTTCATGTGAGTCAAATATTCCAGAAAATAAAATTATTTTAGAAATAAAGAATTTCACCACACTCAACAGTTAGATAATATCAAAGATATAGCATGGACTAATAAACATAAATTTAATTAGAGAAAATGCTATATTTGATTACAAAAATATAAAGGCATATCAGGAAAAAATGCCATTTTTATTGGAAAGTTATGCCCCAAATGATATTTATAATAGAGATCACAATTTTGTCATGATCAAAAAACCTCTAAAGCTAAACTTAGTATTTTACTGTGCTAATAATAAAATAAAATAAATAATTGAAAGGTTTTATTACTTTGGAATTTATACAAAAGTTGAAAAGTGAAGATGCCAGAAGTGAAATCAATCCAAGGCTCATACACTCCAGTCTGACATTCTCCCACATCATTAAATTATTCAGAGCATGTGTTAATGCTAATGAAAGTGACTAATAAATGTCGATTGTTAAATTGTGATATTCCAAGAAAGTAAATGGCTATTTATTAAATATTATAGACAATATAAATTGGATGATCTTTTTCATCATTTCTAAATTCATTACATGTAAGTAAACATGTACAAACATAAATTTTTCTCTTTGTGGTCAATTGTTACACATTCAAAAAGATATAGAGTTTACCAAAAAAATGTAAAAAGCAGACAATTTCCCATAAACTCAGTCTCTTAACTTTAAACACTTACATTCATAAATATAACCTGTGAATTTATTTTTTTTAAATAATTTAATAATATATGTCCATTTCTTATGTAACAATTTGTTACAAGCAACTTTATGAAAAACATTCTGTACAAACAATTAATAGATTCAAATATATATGTAAAGTAAATGCTTTGGAAACAATGCATTATACTGTGGCAATCTAGTGAGAGGTAACTCAGAAAACAATCAAAAATTGTTTTTTTTTAAATATGATTACATTTAATAAAAATTAAAATCAATATTCACAGAAAAATTATTTACTGATATTAATTTTCTGTAGTCTCCATTCAAATTATATTTTTAGTAATATATTGAATAATGATAACATCTTCAGTGAAGACTGTAAAAATTGAGGAGTATAAGTAATGATAAATTTGAATTATATCTGAAATATCATGTGAAATGTCTATGTGATTGACATATACCAACCAGTGGTGTAGAAACAGCATGAATTACAAAGAATATACTTGGATCTGAAGCTGTGATGCAGGAATCACTGATAAAAAAAAAGCTTTATTTCTTGCATCCAACACTAATGACTAAGTTCATAGAGTGTCTTAGGTCTAGAAGTATATTTTGAATTGAAGCATAAAGTCTGTACATTTTTTTTTCTATGAATATTGATTTAAATTACTTTATTTGTAGAATGATATATACTGTATAACATATATAAGTACCTATATGCAAATTTTGAAAATACCCATACATATACACATTCTGCAAGTAATCAATGTGGAGTATGTTGAACTAAAAAAATTGAAAAGTATTTTATATGTATTTCAGTGATCACTGACTCTGTTGTTTTTATCCATAATTTTTAATATGTTAATGAAATTATTTTTAAAAGTATTTATTTTTCATTTTATCCAATTTTTTGAAAAATGATGCATCATGGTACACTTAATTCCACAATAAGTTAATTACACTATTTCATTATAGTAAAATTTTGATCTATCATTTCTGCATACTTTATCTGCTGTTTTGAATCCATGATTATCACATAAATAAGGATATTTTACCTAGTTCTATCATTTTTCAAAGTTGTTTTTTATTGCACTGACAATTAATAAATCATAGTTTTGACATAACATTGCTTTTCATGTATAGTTTTTTTTTTTTAAAAAAAATTGAAATGATATGCAATTCTTTATTCTCTAGTCTTTTAACTAAATAAAAATATGAAACATGTACCAAAATCAAAGATTTTATCAACAATGATTACAAGGACTCATTTTTGAGCTTAAATTTAAAGCAAGTATTTCTAAATTCAATTTTTTATCCTGGTTTATAATAACTTGCTCCTGTTATTGTTGGTTCTTGTCAACAGTATATTATAACATTTAGAACATTAAAAAAAAAAAACAAGATGATAAATTTGAAGTTGTGTCAAACTTTGCCAAGATATAAAAAACTCTCAAGAAAGTAAAAGATTTCAAAGACAATCTTCATTAAACTACATTACAATCTTTCAAACATTCTTTATGTGCACAATAAGAGAGCAGTAGTCATGAAAATGAGTGGATAGCTGAAGGGAGCTTGAAAGTCTGTGTTCAAATACCCTCTAATTATATCTAAAGTTCAGTATACACATTATAATTGTATTCAAATATTAAAAAGTCTGTACTTTGGATTAAGATACATTTTCATGAAATAAATCTTGAGCAATGATACAACTTTGCACTTATGTTTTATTATTTGCAAAACTAAAATCAAAGGAATTATGAATAAAAATATTTAAAAATTTTCAAATACCTCATCACTATACTCTATTCTTATCCTTATTATTATATAAATGTCAAAGTTGGTTTGTGTGTTATTTGTTACTTAATAACTCAACAGATATTGCACTAATCTTGACGAATCTTATACAATTTTCTTTCTTCTTTTAAAGGAATTACATAGGCTTTGAATTTTTGCTATATGGTAGTTGTTTTAAAAATTTTGCCAATTTGCAATGTAAAAATGCATTGAAATCATAACCACTTTCAAATGATTTCATAAAAATACAAAAAAAAAAAGCAGATTACAATTACATAATTTATTTATTATATAATATAAAAATAAAACAAACAAACTCCTTTTTAAAACTTGCTTTTTATATGACTATAATGCTGAAAAGGAAATCCACCATTTCAACTATTTCATAGTCTTTTTCAAGGTACACTAAAATAAAATATATATAATAATAAATATCATATATTCCAAAAAAATAAAATAAAAAAATATTAAATTAAAAATTACAAAATATATTAAATTATTTAATTTATTTATTTTTAGATATAATCATTATAATATTTGAAAATAATAAGTATGGGATGGTTTGAATTCTTAAATCTATATTGTACTCTCCTCATACCGCAGTGAGTAATTATTAAATTGTCCTATATAATTTTTAATAGTTATCAAATACTATGCTTTCTCATATTCATCATTTTTATTCTCCATTATCATTTTTATTCTCCATTCTCTTGGAGAATAATGAATCGGGATTTTCTATTATATAGTTTACTTTAAAAATTATCAAATTATAATTCATGAAAATTTGTCATC
Organism: Epiperipatus broadwayi; assembly: GCA_028023455.1. Lineage (NCBI taxonomy): Eukaryota > Metazoa > Onychophora > Udeonychophora > Euonychophora > Peripatidae > Epiperipatus > Epiperipatus broadwayi. Next base: position 12,010,133 of record JAQFVV010006201.1, read on the forward strand.
ACATCTTATGTTATATATAAAGTTTTATTGATTTGTTGAAAGCCCAAAATATAGAGACTACCCTTGAGAACTAATTTTTTTTTATTTATGTATAGTATAGATAAAATTACTTAATTCTAAACAGAAAGCCATTTAATTTTTGTTTCTATTATTCTAAACTATGCAAATAGATTTTTCTAGAGAATACTATAAACATGGAGTTTCCTATTTTAAAAAAAATATTTTTTTTTTAATTTTATTTTGGCTATTTATTCTTTGTTATGTTACAGTTTAAGTCTTTCATTTATATTTGCAACTTTATTTTCTCAATTTTTAATTTGAATTTTTGAAAATCAATTATAATTTTTTATTGGCATCAATTACTTTATTTAATTGTAGATTAGTTTGTTTTGTGCTTTTTTGTTTATTATTGATAATTCAATTATATCGAATAATACATTTTATTAATAATACCTACATACCTATGAACTAAATTTGCACAAGTGTTTCATTTTTTAATCATTTAAATATTTAATTGGAAATATATATTTGTTAAAAAAATTATCAAACAATAACAATTTTTGGTGAAAATATATGTGTGCAAGTTATCAATTTTACAGACATGGTTATATGCATATATAATTGATGCTAAATATACATTTATATAAGTACATATTGTTATTATTGGGTAAAAAAAAAACACTGGTTGAATGAATATGAAACAAACTGAAATAACTGAACAAAATGAGATAGTCAAAATTAAGAAATATCAAATAGAAAATGTAAAGTGGTGTATATGGAGACATGCAAATGATTAAATTACAAAACAAATTTTATTGATAATGGAGATTTTTTATTGAAATAGCTGAAAGTAAGACAAAAAAATTTACAAAATGTATTCAAAGCACTATTGCAAATTTGAAGAAAAATACAACACAGGAAAATATACATAATGTTTGTTTCGCAATGTAATCTTTTTCCTTTTTCAATAGCATTGATATGGTTTTTACCATATAATATGCATGTAAAAATAATTGTATAATGTGACACTTCCAATGAATACTGGTAAACTATAATTTATATCCACTTTATATTACTTTGATCAGTTAGAATACATGTTCTTTCCTTACCATCTAATGAAATAATCCCTTATAGTATTAAGTCTAATTATTTTCCAATTTTGTATAAAATGTACATGATATACTAAACATGCATTTTATACTTCATCATTATCATTATTTTCAATCATTATTGATCCATTACAGAATAACTTTCAAATCTATCTTCAGCTTTTGCAGTCAGCAAATATTAGGTGAAGAAGCCATTGATAAACAATAATTTTGCAAAACATTAAAAAATGTTGAAGCCCACATGCTGTAAAAATGTAGAAAGGCAAGCTATCAATTTATCTTAAAGCTATCTCCCTAAAGGCAAGAATAATGGTTCAAATAAATATTACATCATCAATGCTATTAGTACTAGCATCAATAAAAAACATTCACATTAGACTTTTTTCTTTAATTTGAGAATATACATGACATGTATGTATGTGTAAAAAAAAAAAGGAATGAAAAATTATTATACATTAAATATTAATTAACTGGTTTATGATATTAGCTTCAATAAAATTCTATGTTGTATTTTCAATTAGGTCATCATATATTTAGTATTAAAGGTCAATTGCTAAAAATCTGATGAAGAAAAGTGTGTCCTTATGATTTAAATTGCAAACCGAAATATACTTAATACTATTTAATCTTGGTTGTATCTGTGATTTATTGTAAATTAAAAATCCACTTCAAAGCCCCTTTTCTCAGATTAGAGTACTCTTGACAATTCAGCTTTTATATATAGTAATCAGTGAGATACACTTAGCTTTAATTATCTATTTATTATATTCTAAACAAAAGAAATGCACAATCTTCATTCATTTCAGTAATTATTTTAATCAATTTTCATTGATATATTTTTTTTAAAAAAGAGAGAAATATACAGAGAGAGTTTAGATATTATTTTGATTAATTAAATATCCAATTTTCAAGACAGCTGTTAATAATTAACTACAACAATGAAAAGAAAATAATACTCCCTTCTCTGAATGCATGAATCTTTTATAAATATATATTTAACTTTTTGGGGAGGGGCATAAAAAAAATAGTGCATGGTGTGTTTAATATACTTTAACAATGCATTAAAATAATAAATAATGCAAACAAAATTAAAACACCTTTTAATAATTAAATATACACTATTTTACGAAAAGAGAAAAGTATTACTGATTATAATAAATTAAATTTGTTTAATATATATTTGTTAATAGCAAATTTATGGAATAAATTGGTTAATAATTTGTGAACATATTTAATATATATATATATACTACTAATGCTAATAGTTCATTGTTTAATTAAACAAATTATTTTTGATTTACCTAATAGATAGCACTATGAAGTATTCATTTAAAGTGTATATGATATTTTATATATAAATCAATGCATAGGGAAAAAATATATAAATATAAAATAGTATATGATCTTCATTTTCTTTTTAATTTTAAAACACATTTTATTAAAAAATGTCATAAAAAATAATAATAATAAAACTGAATGATACTAATGCTTAAAAAAAGTAAGTTTTATCCAGTTATTTCAAAAGTAAATGTCTAATTTTTTATTAAATATGAATTTATCATTTATCTAGTTAGTTTGAAAATCATATGATCAATAAATTATAAATAATACTTAATAAAATCAAAACAATTTTTTAAAAATTACAAAATGATACAAAATGCAATGAATGTTTGAGAAGTTATAAAATATAAATATTGATAGATTATTAAAAGTATTTTTTTGTTTCAAAAAAAAAAAACTTCCACGGCACCTCAAAATATAATCCTATGAAAAATGCCCCATCGCTAATATATACACAAAGAGAGAGATTTAATAAACATATTATCCCAAAGTGTAGTAAATCATAAAATAAGTTCACATAACTAGTTGGTTATCATATGTAAATTACATTATTCAAAATTAAACCTTAAAAAGTTCACATAGTAATCGGTTATCTATTATATATTGAGATAGTAGCCCCATTAGTTCAGTAATATTATAATACCCCAATTTAAAAAAAAAAAAAAATTTAATAAAATATTTTTTTCCCAATTTTAGTATAACCTTATCTAACATGTTGCTAAATTATAAAAACTAGGCCAAATTTAAAATCAAGTAAAACCATTTATTAAATAATTTAGATTATCAATCCCACATTACAGACATATAATTTATGGTTGAATACTTCATAATAAAATAAATAAATAGTTATTACATAGCGATAATTTGGGTGAATTATATTCAGTTTAAAATACATGTAGACAAATTTTTACCTACATAAAACATTTAAATGTGCATGTATGTATTTGTTTGCATGCATAACTGTGATATAAAACTGTTTTCCTGAAAGTAAAAATACATTTAAGAAAAGCCATAGAGATAACAAATAAGCACATAAAATACGATAACAACTAATTTAATAATTTTAATCTTGTTGATTTTAGTAAAATTACTAATAATGTATCATTCAGTATAAAAATAAATAAACATATATTTGTTCTGATAACAATTTTATTTGAAATAATTTTTTTATATAACTTGTATAATAAATATGGCTGATTTACCGTGCATAAAACATCCAGAAAGACAATATCATCTGGAAGAAAACCATTACCAAGCTGACCTAGTAAAATTTTCACATACTAAGTACAACTGAGTGAAAAAGAAGTTTGAATTCATGTCACTTTTCCATCACCTGCTCAGCATTATATAAACAGGTGGCGACAAGTGCAGTATTCTTTTGCTTTTCTCTTGTTCTTTCACTTGAAAAAATCTGTTATTTTAATTCTTTATTAGACCATTTTAAAGCCATAATGGCTGGCTGAGAAGACATAACTGAATGTTCATTTTCCAAAGGTGGATATAGACCTCTTATATTGTCATCCCATTGAAATGATTTGCCAATAATAATTTAAGTTGCTATTTAATATCTGAAACTGATAAAAATTTTACCAATTGAAATTTTTATAACTATGGAGTTATTTAAATTTATAATCGAGGATTCCAATCTTTTAAACTATAGAATGATTAACTGCTTAATTGGACTGGATTTTGGTGTATTTATCAATTCTCTTCAAAATCATTATCCAAACTCATCCGAGAAATTGTTGATTTAATATAATAGCTGTGTTTGCCAATTTTTGGAAAAGAAATGAAAAAATTGTGTAAATTATAAAATGAAGCAATATCCCTCGCTCTTAAATCAGTAATCACCTAAGGAATCATCAACTTAATTACCCTCTCAATGAATTATTTTTTTAAAAAAATTGTTATAAACAACACTGTCAATATTTTAATAAAAACACTGTGCCATGAATGGATTTATGATACTAATAATATTGTTTTTACTTCATTTCAACTAGGAAACAAATTCTCTAAAATGGATAACAAAATTGCTTTGATATATGCTATAACACAAATCTCAAAGATTTAAATATAATAATAGAGCTTTTTATTAAGAAATTTATTAATAGGAAATATGTGAGGAAGAGTAAAAATGTGCACACTGACATGGATTAAAACTACTTATAAACATTTGTGCATGATAATCATTACATATATGATTTATTATTAATATTTTTTTTTTTAGTATACAATAAAAATTTTGCTAATAAACATTTAGAATTAATTAATGTTTTCTTCCCCCATAAGAAGAGTAGGTAATATATCTTCTCTATTCAAATTAGTGTGACAGCGAATATATGACTCTAAAGATAGGTTGTTCCTTTAATGTCATAAGTTTTAGATAATATTTTGAGTTATCCTATTGGATCTGAGATTGTCTTGTTTTATATACCTCATATTTTATAAACGTATTTTTATGGTATCCTTAGTGTGTACATGTTTATAGAAACCAATAAATGATATTCTATTTACTTATTATAATATTGCTAAGCTTAATAAATGATAATTATTCCATGGCTACAGGTTGAATAGAATATTTCCTTTGAGACCTAAATGTTGAATAAATGGGCCATGTTGATATTGCACTTGTTTAGTGAAAGATAAATATCTCCTGAATAAAGATTAATAATAGGATATCAATATAAGGGTAAAAATATGTTTAAAATAATAATATTGTAGATAAAAGTAAATTATAAATTATTGAATAAATAAATTATAAATATTGATTGTTAATAAAATAAATAATAATATAAAGTATAAAAGATATTAAGTTAGAGTTAAATATTTAAAGAGTAACAAGAGTAAAATGAAAAATAAAAATATAATATATATGATTATAAAAAGTTTTAATTAATAAATATAGAATGTAAAAAGGGTATAATATATAATAATATTTAAAAGGTAATAAATAAATGATTATAAGATGTATATATAGAATGTAAATTATATGTTCATGTATATTTATATTCATATATTTGTAGTATGTTGTACTTCTGAAGAAGAGGGTTGGGGCAATTGAAACTGTCAAAGAGGGTGGTAATTAAAGCTTGTGGTTAAGACCTGTAGAAGTCCCTACTATCGCATTTTTACATGCACATTCTTGAGGTTACAGCCTTAGTAAATATTATTTAGTTTATTTAGTAAATTTTAAAATATTTAGGACATGCTAGAAATCTTACCACAGACAACTTTTTTTATTGATTTGTGTGTTTAACATGTTCAATAAAATAATGCACAGACATGTTTTTGTGCTACATGTATTTTCATGCATTCTTACATGTGACTCTTTTAATGACATAGTATACCTTTTTGTTCACAAGTTTGGTATGTAATGTGTTTCATCAAAAAAGTGTTTTATTGAATTATTTTACTTCTTATTGGAATTGTAGATATTTTGCAATAACAAACAAATAGGAGTAGAAAGGGGATGTATTTTTGCTGTCATCAACTTTTAAATTTTTTATGGAAACTATCGACCCCTAGAAAGTCCAACTCATTCCCAGGGGATCGATATTGACCACTTTGGGAATTCTTGACTTAGATGGTTTATCTATTTTATTTTATCACTTAGCCTAAAATGACTAAATATCTATTTCCTGATTAACATTAAATGATTGGCTAGGTTGCTGTGTGACAACTAATTAAAAAAAATAAGATTAAATCAGAGAAAAAATTTCAAATTTTGTCCAGCCTATATTCAAATCCAGATCAAACAAAATGGCAAAAGAATATACTACCACTATATCATCAAAACTCAAGACTGTACATATATATTCTACTTTTTAAAAAAAACTATAGTCCTCCCTTCTCTCAGAAGTGGACTATTCCAGATGCCTCCTTATCTGATCGGATTAAGCATTGTTTGCCACAGGCCAATAGCTGATGTATAGATAAAAACACAGCCAATGATTATTACAGGCCAATAAGCAATGATGTTTGCTGAATCCGAAGGTTTTCAATAAGGTCAGGGATCTGGGTATAAATAGTCAGCTTTTTGTAAGAATCAAGGAAGAACGTCTGTCTAACCTGAAACAGATTCTTTGCATTCTCCCAGGGAAACTCTGCTAACCTAAACAGCAGCAAGTATTCCCATTGATAGCACTACGCTATTTAGTCTATGCAGCTAGGCAAGTCCCACAGGGACCGGACGCTGCTAAGACCACCTTCGGCTCGAGGCAAGCTGTCTTGTACAGCTGGAAGAGCCATACACCCTACCCGTGAGGCAAGCCATCAGGTATAGCTGGAAGCGGTAGGCAAAATCCAGAGTTTACGTTGAACTCCAATACTCAGCATTTGTAAATATTCTCTTGTATATATATTGTATTGTATATATTTGTACATATAATATATATATATATATTAATTGTAATACTTGTCTTAGTATTATTTTCTGTAGTTTGGGTCTGTACTCCAGACCAAAACATAACACAAATAAAATTTATTGTATCTATTTACAAAGAAGTAGATCACATCCAATATTTTTCAGTTTTGAAATTAATTATAAAATAATTTTTCTCTCAAAACTGTGCACAGTTTCATCACTAAGGGCCACCCACTCCTCTTTAAATTTTATTCCCACTCTTCTGTCAATCCTCGAATTTGTTACACAATAATTATATGTGGCTTTGAAACCACTAATTCAGGCCACAAGTTTTATTTAAAATTCCAAAAATGTCTGCATAAAAGTTATTCCAAAATTAATTTGAACCAGAAAGAAATATTTTTGGAACAGCAAAAAAAAAAAGATCTGAATGCTACTTTTAAAGTGTAACACTCAAAGTCTTAATTAAAAATTTTATTAAGTATTTGACAAAATGTAATATTCACATTTTATATTAAAAGATTGTTAAATATTTTAAGAAACCTTACTTATGAATCTATTAATATCAGCAGCAAAAATGGCTCGCTAGAGGATGATTAATTCTTCAACATATTGAATTTCTAGGAAGTTCGATACTTTTCCATTTTGTTCACCTTGCTAATATTAAATATATTTCTAAAATATTCACTTCTTTACATGTTTTGTATTCAGTTATCTGACAGTGTTGACCGGCTAAATGAAGAAGATTTAGTCGAAATTATCAGATAATTGAGTAAAGTGCAAAGAAGTGAATTTATTAAGAATTTTATTCTTCAAAATATTTTAGCCAGTCCCTATTGCAAACTTCTCTTTTCTAGAATGATTCAGAAAAATTTTCAATTCCAACATTCTATCTCAAGTTAGGTTTTAAATGATATTAATGCTTCTTATCCTTTAATATTACAAGCCCAATACATCTTCATGCAAGTTTTTAATTGTTCACAATTAGTTTAAACTCAAAATTATTTATTTGTTTATTCTTTTCATTGAAAATATTCTTAACATACTTTTTAATATATAACTTGCAATCTTTGCTTAATTTTTTTAATTTAAACTTCATCTTTCCCAAATATATGGATATATAAAAGATAAAATAGCTTTAACTAATGATCATTAAAAGACAAAGACCTCTCTAATATCTCTATAAGGTCCAGGCATACTAAGTACCAAATGGCTTGAGCATTTTATACTTTCTAATTAGAGTAACTAGATAGTCATTGTCAGAGCAAAACTAGGTGATAAGATTGATTGGTTGTGGACCACATACATGAATAGAAAAAAACTGCTATGTTACTAATTAGAATCTTAAAAAAAAAAGTTTGGTCTATATTTAAACTTAGTTGTAAATATGGCAGATGGATGTGCATACATTTGTGTTTGTGACTCACTCATTAAACATATTTGACAAAATGAATTTTCAAACTGATAAAAGTGTTTTTCAAAAAAAAATTAGTATACATTCACTATTAAGAATAGCGTTATTACCTGATATTAAAATCCAATCTTTCCTCTTCTGATTAACCATGTGTTAAATCCAACTGATATTACTAACAACGTTGCAATTCTCAATTTACTTAATCATTTCTTGCATTCCAAATTGAAAAATCATTTGTACATTATTTTAAATCAGGCAGAATAAATTAAATTATCTTTCTACTATTGTTTTTTTTTTTTAATCTAAGACTTAAATAAACAAAATCTATTTAAAAAATGGCTCTATGAAACCAATAATTCAGTATTATTTCTATGGCAACTTATATTTTAACAATGCACATCAAAATTAATAATATAGATGAAACAGATTTCAAAATTTGTTTCCCAACATGATCAAGAATGATCTCAGTGTGATATTTTTTGAATGACATTACATATGATTTCAGATATGATAATAATAAAAAAAAAAACCACAATTAATGCTCCTGAAAAATGAAAAGATAATGCTTGAATTCTTAGCAACATGGGGAAGGAGGAAAAAATGATTGTCAAAATCAATTACTTGATATTCCGTTAAAAATACATTTTATTTCCCAAACTATCAAGAAGCAAAGGAAAAAAAAAAGGTTAAGCAAAGCAGTAGCATTATAAATTTAAATTTATTTTTCAGTACTCTTATAAACTGGATATTACTTAACCCAATAACATATTAAATTGGGGATTAAGCAATTATATTCAAGAATAAATACATCGGGCTATACAGCTAAGTCTTTAAATAATACAAATCAGGGCCAATGCCTGTTCCATATCCCTCTTCTAACAAATGAAGAAAATTATTTCCCAATCTAATCACGTTTCTCTTTCTGTTTTATCCTCCAAAAATATCCACGGATCAATAATTAAATGGTTAATGAGATTTGTTATAGACCACTAGTTAAAAAAAATAATGTCTACTTTAAACCTTAGAAACATTTTCTAAGTTTTAAACAGATTCAAATCTCAGATGGTTGACAGCCTATATACATATATTCCATACACAAATAATCAAATAAATACAAATTGTCAGCACTAATGGCAACATTTTTTCCCCAGGGGTGACTTTGTAAATATCCATTTATACAGCTTAAGAAAGCAATGCATCACTGTTGGTAAACTACCACAAATTATGTGGTGTTACACTGGCTCACTACTTAACAATCATAAAATTCAGAGCATGGAACAAGAATATTAACAATTAGCTAGTCTTTAACAATAAAATATGAGGATGAATACAAAAACCAACAAGTTTTTTTTTCTATTCGATCATGAAAACATAAATAGCTCAGTGTGATTTAGTGAAGTGGTAAGACGAGAAACTCTGGAGCTCAAGACTCATGGATCATGTATCAAGCTCTGGTATATCCTGCATTCAAATATCTTATAATTTTCAACAATAAACCATTCAATTATTATTTTATTTTAATGAAAACATAAGCACTGAACAATTACTACAAAGAGAAGTTCTAATAAGCACAATATTTAAGATATCATTAGTAATAATGATATTTACAAATTTTTTTCATTAGATACAACAACTATCATTCTATAACAATACATTTTTTACAGCTTGGTAAGAATTCTGATCACTAAATAATTAATATTTCTGGTTTGATAGCAAGGTTCTAATGAAGCTGCAACAACAGGTTTGATATGATTCATATTGTCATTTGAACAAGCTAACAAATATGGATTCATTTAGCATTGGCATTAGGAAGTGAGCCAGCATTTGGAGTTTTTTCGTGCAAGTATTATAACACTGATATACATATATATATATTAGCATTAGGAATTATAATTCACTCTATTTTACACTACAGACCATCAATTGTAATCTTAGTAGTCAATAGTTGACATTAAGCAAAAGTGCTATATATGCATTCCTAAACTAGATTATGGCTGCGCATCTACATATCTAGCAGCTTACTATTATTGCTTATCTAAATATCTTAGAAATGCTAAGTTTTTGAACCACAACTAATTTGCTTATACAAGTATGGAACTCTCAACTAATCATTGCATTTTAAAGACTGTTTTATGCTATCTATAGGAAAATTCAATCCTTTACCAAATATCTCATACAGCAAACAAAGCATATGATTTTCTCTGTTTACTTCTAAACAGAGTGAGTCACGAATTACGCTACACTTTGTACCAAGCTATTTTTATACAAATATATTAGCATATAATAGTTCACATTTTATTGATAAACACTGATTAGAATATGGTACATATTATCTATTGGAATGCAAATACATAATACTTTTCAACACATACACACATATATCATATAAATTAAGGTTATAATTTTTTTTAAAAAATATTACTTTATTAATAATAAATTGGGGAGATACATTTTCATATATTACTGTGTGTTCATGCATTCACTGAAGTAATAATAAGAAAAAAAACTAATTTCCATATTTTTATTTTAAAAATAAAGTAAATAGTGAAATGTCTGACTTTCCTCACTATTAAATACACAATGGGTGATAATCTTTCTTTTTTTTTTTTTTTTTTTTGGTGTTTTTTTTTCAAAAACTTTTTTCTCTTATAGAATTTAATTGCTCTTGTTATCAAGAAATTGGGATATCTCTAAATGTTTTGATATTTTTAAATCAGTATCAACTTTTAATGTTCTAAAATTTTGTAAAGTTTACCACTGTGCTCAGGAAATATTTTCTTATACAAAATACTGCACATCAAATTCAGAAAGAATAATAAAAAATAAAATGTATGTGCTTTCAACATAAACCAAAGAAATTTTATTAATAAAAGATAATCGTATATGGTGCTCAGAGATGGAAAAATTTCTGGTGTTATTGTAAAATGTATTCATAATTTTTTTTAGGCAATTATGTATGTCACTCAGAAAGAAAAAAAAGGCTTCTCGAATATCATAAAATTTGTGAATTTTAATGTTTTTTTTATTTATTTACATTTCTATTTGCTTTTTACATTGATAGCATCTAATTGAAGTTGTGTAGTTACGTGCAGCATAGTTCACATGCATTGTACTGCATCAGCAGCAACAATTTATTCAATTTATTTCTGAGTTACGTATCTAACACTGAGTTATCAATAATTATTAGATAGTAATCCTATATCCATTTTTGTACATTGTCTTTCTTCAGTGATATGCTTTGAACTTGCATTCATGCATCTAGAAACCATCATTAAAAAAAACTATTCATTCTAATAAATAATCTGAGATTCAAAAATATTATAATGTATATAATTATATTTTGTATTCTATTATCCTATATTAAGTTAAAAAAAAGTTTTTGATTTAAGAACAATGTTTGGGTTAAATTATCATTACTTTAAAGTGCTGTTGCAGTGTGCAATGTTGGATCTAAAAAGTGAATCAAACTGATTTACTGAGATTATAATGCAGTTGTTGATAATTCTAATAGATAAACCAAAATCGATTATCTCCTTGTAATATATTTCATTTTGAAGCTACAGTAGTATTTCATATTGTAAGAAACTTCAGCAAGACCTATAAGAATACTTTCTAAATACATTTACATAAGTTAGTTTTATGGGATATTATTGTCTTCTTTTTTTCAAGTGTTGCTAGCATGACTAGTGACAGCTAACTTAAGGATTTGAACACATGACTTTTAGATTCATGCATATTAAAATTAAGGTGCCACTCTAATAAACTAGTGTAATCACCTGTCGAAGGCAACAAATAATAATTTTTTATATTTGTTTCTTTTATGGGCAATGTTAATGGTGATTCCCAGATGTTAAAAATTAAAACATTAAGTTGAACTATGAAAATATTTACCAAGCAACTTATTTAAATTTTCTTCTTTTTACTCTTACCCTTCTGTCTACTATTCTTATGTATTTCATTCTTTCCCAGTAAGCCATATTCTATCTAAAATTTGTAAATAATTTTTTATTTTTTGATAAAAAGGTTATAAATAATACAAAAACTCTGTCAGATAATGAAAATTATTCTTCACATATAAAGTGTGATAAATCGAGTAGTTAAAATTCAAAAAACATTAATCACAAAAACTATTTGCCAAGCGCTTTCGGTATCGTATATCAAAATCATGGTTATGTATTGGAACAATTGTCACCATGATTCTGGTACACAGTACCGAAAGCATTTGGCAAATATTTTTTTGTGATTAATGTTTATTGAATTTTAGCTACTCTGTTTATCATACCTTATACATGAAGAGTAATAAAAAGCTTATGTGAACTTTTTTAAAAATCATTTTTAATTTGGTATACAATGAGCTAAATGTGCTGTTTGTAAATTTTTTTTTTAATGATAAGACCGTTTTATGATGATCAATAATATGTCATGAAGCCAACTGCTCTAAAAAATTGTCTATCCTCGATTTATTATAACAGAAAACATATTTGTCTAGTGATTAAAATAATCTGCAGTTTACAACAGTGGTAAAGTGATGCATTTGTGAATTAACAGTCTTGGGCTGAAGTTTAACTTGTTGCTTTGGTGTTCTAACATCAAATGCCCTCCCAAGAAATTAACTCAATTACATGTACATATGAATCTTATATAAAAATTTATATTTTTAAATATTTTTTTTGAACAATATATATATATAGACAAAAAGTATGACCGGACAATTCTGTGAACTATTTCTTTATATTCAATATATTTCATTTTATAAATCATTTACAAAGAACCCCATGATATAGAAGTCCTTCAGTCATGTCTATGACATAAGCTAAAATCTGAACTGGATAAAACTTGATATTTTCTCAGTCTTAATTTTTTTTTCAGACCCACTGACCTCAGATAACTAAGATACAAGGTTGGTAAATAAGTGTCTAGCTATTATTTGTTAAAGGAAAAAAATATGCATGAAAAATTCTCACTACCTGGAAATATCTTCATTTCTATTTATGAGGGATTTTTATTTTTAAAAAAAAAAAACCCACCATTATAGTATATTTTTTATTTAGTGTAGGAAGATGGGTGTATAATATTTAATTAACAATGTTTTTCTAGTTTGTTTTGCTGTTTAAATTATTGGTCATAATTCTATCTACATAAATAGGTTAACTACAGTTTTCTTTCCTTGATCATCATCATGCTTGATTAGAATGATAATCATTGAGCACATAATGAAGTGATAGAAAGGCAGACTCAAAAAACTTTAACATACCTGGCCTAACTTTCAGTTAAATAAAAAATAATAATAATCTCAACATGGGCAATTGAAAGTAATTGCTGTGTTAACCTATACCACTTGCCATTTGAATGTAAATCAAATGATGCCTCTCCCAGCCATTATCCATATAATTATTATGATTGATTAATTAATTTGTATTAATCTTAACAGAAAGAGAAAAATTCAGTAAGTCTTAAATCCTTTTGCGTTACTGAGACTCTATCAAAAACAATTATTTTCCTTTTGATATGTGTATTCATTTTTTAAAATTTCAATGATATTTGCAGCTACATTTTAATTATTATTATAAATCTATTCATATTAGTTTGTTTTGAGTTTTTACAATAAATTTTGAATCATTATTTTAATTCTTTCATATTTTCCATAAAATAAAATAGTAAATAACTGGATTATAAACAGCTATTTGTAAATAAGCATGATTACTAACACTTTTAAAAATGAGAAAGACAACTAAAAAAAAAAAAAAATGTTCATGATAATTTTGGCAATAGCTATATAAACTATTTGTTTTATGTACATTGTATACTGGATCTCTGTCTATTTTTGTAATCTTATAATACTCATTTTTAATATATGAATTTTTTTCTACAATACAGGTTTTTTCATACCTGCACTCCAATATGTAATATATAGGGGTTTGAACTCAGTCTTTCACACAAATCTCAACTATCCACGCTATTTCATACGGCTGACACACTTGATCACACACAAGTCAGAAAGATAAACAATCACAAATATACCTATTTCGTGCTAAACCAGCACTCGTCAGTTGGTCCAGATTATCATCTCCATACATATGTACAATCATCATCATCATCAACCATTATCAATCCACTGCAAGATGAAGGTCTCCCCAAGTTCAATCCATCTTTTCCTATCTTTAGCTTCTCTTCTCCACATCACCCTTACACACTTTCTTATTTCATGCATCCATCTCACATGTGGTCTCTTTCTGGGTCTTTTACAATCTCTTGGAATCCAGTTTAAAATTTCAATTGTCCATCTGTTATCATCTCTTCTAACAATATGTCCAGCCCAACTCCACTTCAGTCTTTTAATTTTTTCAATGAGGTCAGTAACACCTGTTTGTTCTCTTACCCATACATTGCATTTTCGATCCCTTCTTGTTACTCCCAACATGCATCTCTCCATACTTCTTTGAGTGGTCTGAAGTCTCTGTATTGCTCTTCTATTAAGTGTCCAAGTCTCAGATCCATAAGTAAAAACTGGCAAAACACATTTATTAAAAACCTTCCTTTTCAAACACATAGGCATATTTCCTTTTAGTATCAAGTTATTTCTACCAAAAGCACTCCAACCAAGTTTAATTCTATGATTAATTTCATCCATTATATTTCCATCTGTATTAATAATCTGACCAAGGTATTTGTAACTGTTAACTTCTTCTAACTCATCATAATCAATCTTTATTTTCATATTTTGAGAAAATCTATTAAACATTACTTTAGTCTTTTTAACATTTATCTTTAGTCCTACTTTCCTACTTTCATCTGATAACTCCTGCAACATTTCCTGTAGCTCTAAAGCATTATTTGCAAAAACAACTACATCATCTGCAAAATCTAAATGACTTAAATAATCTCCATTTACTTTCACTCCTTTAGCTTCCCATTTTAATCCACAAAATACTTCTTGCAGCACTGCTGTAAAAAGTTTTGGAGATATGGAGTCACCCTGTCTTACACCCTTTTCAATGTTGATTTTCCTACTATCATTATGTAATCTAATTGTTGCTGTTGCATTTTTATAAATATTCTTCAAAATATGACAATATCCTGGATCTACACCTTGATGATCCAATGCTTTAATCACTGAAGAAATGTTTATAGAATCAAATGCCTTTTCATAGTCTACAAATCCTAAGCATAATGGCAACTCATATTCATTTGTCCTTTCTATAATTTCTCTCAATACCTGGATATGATCTACTGTACTAAAACCACTTTTAAATCCAGCTTGTTCTCTTGGTTGGTGGAAATCCAGTGTTTTCTGTAGATGAGTTGTAATTATCTTAGTAAAAATTTTGTATAAAACTGATAAAAGACTGATAGGTCTGTAATTTCTAATATCTTCTTTATCACCTTTTTTAAATATTAATATTAATACTGCATTCTTCCAATCATCTGGTACATCTTTATCATTTAGACATTTGGTATATAACTTTGCTAAAAAAATTTCTATTTCTTCACCTGCTTCTTTTAATATATCAATTCAATTCCATCATTACCTGGAGCCTTCCCTTTCTTCATAAATTTAATTGCATGTCTCACTTCCTCATTCAAAATTCTGGGCAATTTGGAAGATATAATATGTATAGGAGGCACTTGTTCTTTATTACTATATAATTCTTGATAGAAGTCTTCTACACATTTTATGATGTCATCTCTCTTTTTAGTAATAATGCCATCTTTTTTTCTTATTGCAGATATAAATTTCCTACCAATACCAAAATGTTGTTTTACACTCTTTAGACTTTTCTTCTCTTCTACAGCTTTCCTTGCTAGTTCACAATTATACTTTCTTATATCATTTTCAACTCTTTTCCACACCATTTTACAAAATTCGAGATATTCAATCTTTTTTAATGCATCATTGTTGTATATCCTCATATTCCTTCTTTTCTTCATAAATTCTCTAGTCTCAGTAGAAATTTTACTGGTCAATTGCTGCTTTTTTCTACCAGCTATCTTTGTTGCAGTTTTTAAAAGTGTATCGCTTATTTTCCTATTAATGTCATTCAAATCTGAATCATGTTCAAAATCTACTAATACTTGAAACCGATTTGTAAGTTCTAATTTAAATTCATTAGAATGTTTCTGAAGATTAGGAATATCAACTATAAATATTGTTTTTCTTAATAATTTTTGTCTCTCTAGTTTTGCATTAACATGTATCTTACATCTTACTAATCGGTGATCACTTCCTGTGTTAAATTTATTAAGAACATTACAATCTTGAAATATGTATTTTCGGTTAGTCAAAATATAATCCAATTCTGCTGTACCTTCATTTGGATGCTTCCATGTCCATTTCCTTTTAACATTTTTCTCAAAAAAAAAAATTCATAATATAAAGTTTTTCTTTTTCTGCAAACTCCACAAGTCTATGTCCTCTCTCATTTCTATTACCATAACCAAACCTACCTACAGCATTTTTCATCTTTCATTTGTTTACCAATTCTAGCATTAAAGTCTCCCATAACAATTTTAAAATGTTGTTTACTCTGATCAAAAGCCTTTTGTACATCCATATAAAAATCTTCTATAACTTCATCACTATGAGAACTTGTTGGGGCATAAACCTGAATTATCTGCATTTGGTATCTGCTATTAAGTTGTAAAACTAATCTTGCCACTCTGTCTGATACACCATCAATCTCCACAATGTTATTCTTCCATTTTTTATTTATAATGAATCCTACTCCACTTGTATTTCCAATATTTGTGCCTTTATAGTAGAGTATATGTCCACTTTTTAAATCAATTGTTTCTTCACCTTTTCTTCTAACTTCACAAAGTCCAATAATGTCCCATTTAATATAAGACAGTTCTTCTAACTCTTGCAATCTTCCTTCACTTGAAAGTGATCTGCAGTTGTAAGTACCTAAATAAAAAGTCGTCATCAAATGGCAGCCTGAGTCCGTAATCAGGGGATTCTTAGCACCCTCAGCCTTTGGCCACCAACCGCTACCTTGGTTGGTGACTTTACAGCCTCCTGGGAATAAGGGCCATGATTTATTTTTGTCTGTCATGATTGTATATATTGAAAAAATATTCTTAAACTCGGAGGTAAAAAGCCAATAAACTCACCAAGCTGGCTAATGCGTGTTGGTGAGCAGCCCATCCATGTTCGTATACTATATGAATAATCACATAATAATAACAGCTGCAACGACAAGAAGGTATGGAGTGGACATTAGGAATTTGCCCTGCTCGGTTCCTTTAAGCCCTCCAAGAGGAATCAAAGGGTCTCCTTTCAGTTAATAGCAAACTTCTTTCTGCAGCCTGTGCAATCATATGCCTAATAAAATATGAATTTGGGCCTACCTTAAATATTAAGTTTAGATATAAGATATAGAATATTTATGAACATCTGCTTTAATCAATCTACTGTTATAGTATTGTTTTTCATTTTTCTGTAAACAAAGGAAAATATTTTTTTTTTAAAATCACATAATCACTCTATGACCATTTATCATTTATATACATAATTGAAAGTCATAGATATCTGATACAACAGTGGAAGCATGCCTTACAATTTGTAAAAAATATATACACCTGGGTCTTGTTGTATGCGGTAGATAGCTTCCTCAGAAAAAACGCACAAAAGAAATTGCACAAAAATACTTAACTTACCTTGAAAAATGGGGTAATTTTCAGAAATTGCATAAAAGCAAAGCAAGAAGGAAAAATTACTTTAAAATTCGCATTAAAAAAAATAAGGAAATAAAGTATGACTAATAAAAAATTTCAAATATTTGGAAAAAAAAATGCTAGACAAACTTTTTTTACATTTCTTATTAATTACAGTATTTAATTTTACATTTTTTCATACATATTTTAATCATTAGCAGTTATTTGTCTATTTGACAATATGCGTTTGTGAACTGTTAAGAAATCAGATTCGTCATGTGACATACAACTAGCGCCACTTTCAGTCTTCAGCTTTGTTAATGGTTTTTTGTTTCTATATTAAAAAAATGAGATCGTAATCAAAACAAAAAGATTATAGATTATCATTAGAAAGATTATTTTCAGTTTATAAAATCAATAAAATCTTCATTATTATTTATTTTAAAAATCTAAAAAATTATTTATTTCTGTTATAATTAACAAAATACATTTTAAAAGTTTAAAATTCTTGACTATTTATTGTGACATTTTTATATGTAAATATAAATCTATTATTATTATTTACTCATTAATATAAGTAGGTTATTTACATAGAAGCTAATATTCTAAATACAGCTTCAGGCCATATTCACGTTAGCTGCTAATATAACGTTATATTTTTGAAAAAAAAAAAAAAAGTATTTCAAGACAAAATAAGTTATTAATAATTTAAATTTCTTGATATCTAATAAATATAATGAAATATGAAAGATATTAAGAAGAAACATGAATCGCATAACTTCAAAATCGCATTAAAATAATTCGCATAAAACGAAACCCAGGTGTAGTGAAGAATTGCATGTAAATGGTGGTAATTGTCTAATTATAGATATTATTGAGTATTGTCATTTAAAACCTCAATCTTTATGTTTGAAATTATGGTTTTGCATATTTTCATACAATTGTTTATAGCAATTAACTATATAAATATAAACAAAAACACTTTGTTTGCAAACGAATAACAATAACATTAAACATCAATACAAAAATTCTTTAATTATAAAATTTGATAAATCTAAATCTATAATTAAATTAAAAATTATTTAATATAAACAGTTTACAAAAAAATGCATAAAAGTTTTAAATTGCATCATATTCTTCAAAGTTAGCTGATCATAATTGAATAATATCTTTTTTTTTTCAGTCATTAGCAAAAAATTAATTTCATTTCTTTATTAAAACAAATAAGAATTGAATAATTCAATTTGATGGTAGACAGAAAAAAAAGGAAATATCTTCATTCATTAGCAGTAGAATAAACTTTATTAATTACAAAATTATTAATTCCAGGGTAATCATTATTTTAAATACTATTAGAAATAGGGTTCCAAATAATATAGATTTTATTAAAATATTTTCAATGTAATCTATAGATATAATCATTAAATTAAAGCACACTTTAACACATCATAACATTAAATGTTTAGATTTTTTTCTACTTTAGCATTAATCAAATTATACAAAATCTTGAGAAACACATTAATTATATAAGTTAGGAATTGATTGTATTTTAAATAAATATTTGAGACAGTGATAGTTCAATAATCAAAGAAAAAAAAAGTTTTCAGTGACTATCTTTAAGCATGTGTAGACAATGTGCTGCTTATGAGAACCAGGATAGTTAAGTGTTTGCAGCTAAATGATGATATTGCAGATCTCATTTCTAACTTTAATCTTTAAAGGGCTCGTGTACTTAGATATATTTGACACTTTGTTCTTTTTAGCATAATGTTGCAGTTGCAGCAATTATTTATATATTGACTAATTATCTGCAGAAAATTTAATGAATTTGGATTTAGATATTATAGATGTAGAAACTGATATGTTTAACATCGAATCAGAATGATGAAACATACTAGAATTTATTAAAAATTTGCTCTAAAAATGCAGTTTGAGTTTCAACATATGCTGGCAAACCGTATTTAAATGAGAATTGAACAGTCATGTTCAGTACTTAGATTTTAAATCATTACTGAAAAACTAGATTTTCATGTAGATCATTATTTAAAAAACAGAAATTCTAGTTAATTGCTAGATTATAGTATATTAACCAAAGACATGCAGTGGCATATGACGTATTAAACTTTTCTTATATAAACAAATATAAAAGTTAGTAACCAACTGTGGACATTTCAAAAAATTATGTTTTGTAAATAAATGTCTTATAAAATTAAATTGTCCTGCTACTTTAGTTACTCTTCATAATCCAGGCAATTCCTATCTTAAAGGATAGAATTATTCAGTAGTGAATCTCATATAAAAATTTTGATTTTTATTATTCACATTCAACCTGATATAAGTATAAAATTTGTATAAATTTTAAATTACAGAAATATACCTAACACTCAGACTGAGTATGACTTTTTTTTTTACATTAATTGATTCTAAACCTATCAAAGCATAATTGTCATTAGCACCTAATGACTATTAAACATTTCAGATTGCTCTATTTTTTTCAAAAGAATAAATAAATTATATTATATTAATTCTTCATAAAACTTTTTTAAAAAAAAAAAAATTACTATTTATTAATAATTTTAAAAAAAGTTAAAGTAAATAATTTTATTGTTATTGTTATTTTTTAAAAAATTCTATATTTAACAACCTTATTTTAACACTTAAGATAATATTTTTGTTAACACAACAAAATAAAAGAAAGTAAATATTTGCATCTTTTTCAAAAAATTAAAAAAATAATAATTACTTTGCAAATTCTTGTCATCAAATAATTTAAACCTCCAGCTATTTTTTTAAAATCTGATTTCTTGTTTAAACAATATAAATTTCTATCCACTCCAATTGAAATAAATATTTTTATCCCTCTCTATATATAGCAAACTAAAATCAAATGATTCTAATGTAATAAATACTAATTTTGCTATTCATAGAAAAAAACTCATGATTTATTAAAAGCAAGCCATTATATTTTATACGTAATTTATTTCAAGTAGAAAATATTCATCAGAACAGTATTAAACAAGAGTAATCAGTCGTAAGATTTGGGAGGGGGGGTGTTAAATGAATTTAAAATTTTAATAAATTTTAAAGATTAAAGACAAGTGCATAAACATATGTTATGATGGATAGGGGCTGATCTAAACTTAATAATATAATTTAAAAATTTTTCAAGTATAATATTAATGAAATTGAATACCTTATGAATCAGTCATTAAAATTTGTGATAGGTTGTTGTGTACAATACCTCCCTCCCCTTTAAAATTACTAGTAACAAATTTTTAGATTTGTGGTAAAAAAAAAAATTAAAAAAAAAAATATTAAGGATTAATATTTTATTTAAGGACAGACACTATATTGGAAGTTAATAAAGTTTAATACACTATAAGACATACTTTATGTATATAAGATTGACTTTTATAACAGAAATAATAGATTGTGTACTTAAATCACACATACTTTAAAACGATTTCGAGCATTAGTTTATTTTAAAATGTGTGTACATGTTTATTATCTTTCTATTTTAAATTTAAAAACATTTTAAAATTTTAGTAGGTAGTTGTTAAAGAAATCATTTACAACATAGTGCTAAGTAAATAAAAGAAAATTATTTTATTTCATATATACAATTTCTGTATTTTTAATTTATAAAACTATGTAATTTTATTTTAAGAATATTTACTTAATATTTTAAATTGTAAATAATTATTTAATTTAAAATATTTTTAATTGTAAAAGATATATAAAAAGGGATACTCTTGAATGCGTATATAAATTTTTAAGCAATGAAAATCTGACTAAAGAACAAATCAAAGATGATGTTCAATCTACTGACTTAAATGTGATGTTTAAAAAAAAAAAAAAATAGACTTTAAAAATGTATGAATAGAACTAAATTTCATTTTTTTCATTCATCTTTGATTTTATTTTTTAATTATATGGGGAAAAAAAAATTGTTTAAAATGATAGCTAAAAGTTAAAGATATTTGCCTAAGAAGGCAGTAGCCCTCCAAATTGCTTTAATCTCATGTTATCTACAGTACATTGTCTTAAAACAAGAATCCCAGATTTTGTTCCAAATTTATAAAAGAAACTCTGCTAAATTTTCTTTTAAAATTAAAAAAAAAAATTAAATACTATGAAAGGAGAAAACAATACATATAATAAATAAATAACTTATTTGTTTATACATTTATGCTAATGAATTTTCTTCAATTTTTACTTAGAAAATACTGCATCATTATTGGGATTCTTAGAAATCATCCATGAAAATAAACAGAAAACCTATAGACTATTTTAAAAGAATTTTTTTTTCTAATTGTTTTTTTTTTGGGGGGAGAGGGGATTGTTTCTGTTATTTATTATACATATATAGATATACGTATGTGTTATAAATATTAATAAATATTTAGTCATTTGTGGATTATTGTTTGTTAAAAGTGCATATAAGTTTACAGCATTCTAAAAGAAAATGATCTTGGAAACACAGGTATCTTAAAAAATAAATTATATTTATATTTTGGTATATAAATATCATTTTAATTGTGTGAATGTTTATTCTTAAAGCAAAGTAGATGTAAATTTATAATTAATATTTAAGATTATTTATTTGTTTAATAATATGTTTTATTTATCTTTGAATATTTTCAGGTCTCCTGTGGCTATAAATTTTCCAAAATATTAGTGTTTTATTGTTACAGCTAGTAGAGTGAATCACTTATGATTTTATATTTGCATATAGATAATATATTAGAATTTATTGCAAAACATTTATGTTTAACATGACATAATGAAACAAGAATATAGGAATAAAGGTAGCTATTAAAAATAATATGATGCCCATGTTTAGAGAAGATAAATATAATAAAAAACTAATGTTAGTTAGTAGTCATTAAAAGATTAAAGAAACCATACTAAATAATTATAATTAAATTTATTAAAGCAAAATTTTGTATTTATTTTAAAACAATCTTCCTCAATGATATTAATACTTTATAACAATATACGTTTGATTCATCTGCGTACATATGGAAAATATAAAGATATACATAATTTAGATTTTGTGTTCATGAAATATATTATCAAAGAAACATCCTGTTGTTTTTTAATCTAAATAAAATATAATTTTATTTTATTTAATTAACTTGTTTTTCATATTTATTTAAAATCATCACAAAATATTAAAAACATTTTCTTTTTATTTATTGAAAAATCCCTGAAAATCACAATTTAATCTATTTAAAATTATTTTTGTGGAATATTTTTAATTAGTTAATTAAGAAGTATAATTACTTTAACTATCGCATTTTATAAAATATAATATAGTTATATAAATACAGGCATACATATATTGAAGATGTTTTATTTATATAAGTTATTTATTTAATATAGCTAGTTAAATCCATATCTTAATATTACAGAAACATCTAGTTATTAAATATAATTGAGAATAATAAAATTCCCTTTGATATCTAACTATATGTTAATGGTAGGATTTGTTTATTTGCTTGTGTTTATTCGCTTAGCTATAATATCAAAAGACTGAGATGATAGTCTCTCCATTACTCTTCTTTCTTGTTTATTGACCATTACAATATACATGCATGTGGGTGTATAATAATTAGTGGTTGTGAAATAGAAATCATTTAACTACATATAATTTGCAATTTTTCTAAAATTTCAACTTTTAAAATCAAAGCTGATTCATTTACAATATATAAACGTCTTGGATTATCAGCATGAATGTGGAATTCAAAGTATTTGGAGTTTCCAGTTTATCTGTTGGGCAAATAATGGTAGTTTTACAAAATACATTTATAGTAATTGAGGAAGTTCTGGAGTTATTACACTGTTGAATAGTTGCAATATAAAAAAACTTGAAGTGAGAATGATTAAAAATTTGAAATATATTGGGTTATATATGTTTCTTTAGCACAACAATTAATTATTACACATATGTGTATGTGTTTGAAAATTATAAATTTTAATGTTTTATACATGAAAGTTATGTATATATTGAAACAATAAGATTCGCTCTGCAAATCTTAGTTTCACCTTTCCTCATTCCTCACCTACCCTCATATCTTAGTTTGAACCCAAGTCTATTGTAATGTGTGCATACTATGCTAACTGGATGAGGTTATACGCATATGTGAAGTACTTAGTATAGAGATATTATTATTATTAATATGTAAATTAATAATCCAGCAGAAATAATAAGATTAATTGGTATTATAATATAAAGTATGTTCACGTGTGGGTATATATATAAATTTTAAATCAGGTATGTGGAGGTTTCACAGATATTCCAATATTACATATAAAACTTACAATTAAAAATAATATTATTTATTCTTGCTTTCAATATTACATTTAAAACTTATAATCAAAGATAATGGTATTTTGTCCTTATTTAAATTTGCAATTATATTTAAATCTGGCAATTTAAAGTAATATTAATTTGTCCTTATTTAAATCTTTAATATTAAATTTAAAACTTGTAATTAAAAATAATATTATTCTTTTCTGATTTAAAATCAATAAAATATCATGCCACAATGTTATTAGAAAGTAAATGAGGGCTGGGAAGTGAACAATAGGTTTCACTAATTAAACTTCACAGGAATGCACTAATGGCTTAAGTACTTAGGCAGCAAAGATGAAAACAACAGGTATTCACTTTAAATATTTTAATCTTAAAATGGTAAAATTTGTAACAAAAGTAAAACAGTAATCAGAAGATCTGAATATAAAATAACAAAGATAAGACAACATCCTGTTAAAGTCTTTAGATACTCAGAGAGATAATAAATGCATTAGGCGGGGCAATAATATTTGGTAATGGATTATTACACAGCAGAGCAAATTAGATAAGAAATCAATTACATGCTTAGGTGGTATATATAGAGCAAGAATTAGAAAAAACTATTATTTTAAGAAATTGCAAGCCAGACTCTATGAAAGCGAAAATAAAAATGTTGGAGTAGAAGCAAGCAGGGTGCTACTTTCCTACTCAGAGAATGGTTATCCTGCGGCCCTGTAATATCTTTATGCATTCCCATATAAAAATAATAAGTCTTTGAACTACAGTTACTGCTGCTAATGAATAAAATGTTGCTGCCAAAACAAAGAAAAATGCTGCTGCCATAAATCTCAACTTAATGATATCATAAGGAATGAAAGCCAAATACCCAGTGTAACGGACTCTTGTAAACAGCTCGTGGTTATCAAAAGTCTATAAAGTGCACTAGGATTCTCCAATTGACCGCACGAGGTAATAGTTGAGCCCAAGAGCTCTTGAGTACACTATATACTTTCTCTGAAGTTATAGCCATTCTGTAATTAATGTATTTATAATTTAAATCATACTATAAATTCATAATTGTATTTCCATTAATGTACATAATCTTTAAATTTGTAACCTAACTAACCTATTTTCTCTCGGCTATACTTTCATACTTGGGTAAACAATTTTAAATGTTTATTATATTATTTGATTTGTATTTCTTCCATTATGATGATATGGCTGGATAACCTTTGACCAAGCGAGTAACCCTCCCTCCCTTTAATAATCATGCTAATATATGTTCATGCAGATTAATTATATAAATGGCCACTATTTGCGCCAAATTTATTGCCGACTCGCTAGCTTGAATGTTATCTTCTTGAATATATTATTACATTGCATACATATAATCTTTACTCCATTCTTAATAATTTATTTCAGATAGTTTATATTAACATGTGCCATTTGGTTTAAATACAACATGTGGCGGTACAATATATTATTTTTTTATTCATTTCTTGGAAAATATAATTAACAAAAAATGTTCAGGAGCACAGATATTCATTGGATATGTCACAGGCTTCATTGTAGAACAGATTTTTTTTAATTATTAATTATACTAATGATAATAATAATGATGAGATATATAGAGCATACCTGCAATAAATTTAATTGCATAATAAACTTGAATAATAATTACTAAAGAGTATTTTATATTTCTTTTATTACTTATATGACTGTTTCAGTTATCTAGTATAGACCATAGTTAAATGAAAATACTAATAATAAAATTTAAATAAATATTCCATTATTATCATAGAATATTAATTTTACAAAAAGTGGTTATGTAATAACTTTTACAAGAAAAAATAAATCAATAATTTTAATTTCTAAAACTTAGGAAATATTTTCCTATCTCTAGTCTGAAATAAATATAAGAAAAATTTTCATGAGCAAATGTTTTCATTCCACTGCTAAGATAATAATAAAAGTAATTAAAATGCTATTTCAAATTTCAAACTAATAATGTGTTTAAATTCCATTTATCAATAAACAGACTTTCCTATTCAGAATTCAAATATGCTATTCATGGAAAGATGAACCATTCTGAAGAAAAACCTTATTTAAAGTTATAACAATATTAAAATAAATATATGTTGCTGGAAAAATAAACCATTTTAAAATATTTTAATGAACTTATTCTTTTCAGCATCTTCTAATATTTAAGCTAACGCATTTAAAACTATTAAAAATTGATAGAAAATACAGATAGAGCACAAAGTTTTTAACAGTCTTAATATTATTGCATAAAGAATGTTGAACTGATAATAGTCTATTGCAAATAAAGAAATAAGAATCAATAAAACTTCTTACATAAGCACAGTGAGTCATAAATTTTCCTCAATGTACCAATTTTGCATAAAAATAATTTAGCAATTGTTGTAAAAATAATTATTATAAGTTCCCAACATGTTTAAAAGCATGTAGATTTCAGGGTTCTTAGTAAACTTTAGCTTAGATTTTAGCACCTGGAGAAAATTAAATTAGCAATATATGTCTAACTTTAAGTAAAATAAAAATTTGTTATAAGCAATTAAATTGAATAAAACTAATTATTAATCAAATAAATTCCCCCCAATGAAAATTATTAAAGTAAGAACTAACAAGTAAATAAAAAAGGAAGAGTATGCAGGTCTTTATCTTTTATACTCCTCATCATGTGGCTGATTTTGATGATTAAAAACTGCTATTTAAATCACCTACTTGACCCAATTCATTACATTTGAAAAATTAATTAGTATCCTAGGAAACAAGGCTAAAAATAAACTCATTTACATACTCTCTAGACTGTTTAACCAAAATATTACATTTTAATACAATTATTTATAAAATTGTAAAAAAAATTACAATGAAAATAAAATACAATATAATAAATTATATTATTTTTTAAATAAAACATTAATTTACATTACTCTTTCTAACAATATTATACACTATTTAATAATTGTGAAGTTATCCAGAATACTTTTTAAAGAGTTTTCAATAGATATTTAGGAATAACTTTAATATTACAAATAAGGAAATGAAAGATAATATTTATACATAAGCACACTTATACATGTTGACTAATGCTTATTTATACAAAATTAATAGCCTTTAATAATAATAAATTAATTCTTTATCTTTTTTACCTAACTTAAAATTTATTTAACTGACTTAATTTTTATTATAATTAATATTAATAAAATATAATTTTATTAGCAAATGACTTAAATAAAAAAATACCTTTATAATAGCAAGTAAATTAAATACTAATACATAGTATGAAAGATTTAAACTTAATTATTAAAGTTTAATTTTAACATTCACTTTTAACATATTAGGATCTCTATTAAAATAGGTTTAGCTCTTAATAACTATTAACATTATTTCAGTATTATACAGGGTAAAAATATTCCTAACTTAAGAAATCTGAAATCAGTTACAATTACAGATGGGTTTAAAGCACTACAGTAAAATTATAAAAATGAATTTTAATACAATTAAAAATGATTTAAAGGGTAAATTAATATGAAATATCAAGCCTTGATAAATTGACTTTCAACATAAATTAATTTATTACATTTTTTATATGCTTAAACAATTAGATGACTGAAAATTTAGTTTTAATATCAAAGCTAAAAGTTACAATATATATATAAAGAATGCATATTCTAATTAGCTCACTTTATATACTAGAAAGCATTACCAATATAATATTTAATCTGTAACTAAAGCAATTATCTATCACAATTTATGATATTTATATCTTATGATAACTATGAAAATCGAGACATTCCCCAATCTGTATCCATACTAAGTCTCCCTAACCCATTTCGTTAGTCCATTATGTTAAGCATATCAAAAATATGACTCATTATATATTATAAGATGTGTTATGTTGGACTATTTCCATCATTTATGAGTGAATGCTGAATGTATAGAAAATTTTAAACTTTATTTAAACTTTCCAAATACAAACAACTTGAACGTTTCGAGTAGTATTAATGTCCACTCTTCTTCAAGTGTTGCTGGCCTATATGCACAGTGACAATATTCGCTTAGAAGTTGAACTTGCACCTTTAGATTCTTGAATATTGAATTTAAGGCAAATGCTCTACCAACTAAGCTATTCTGTCAAAGGCAATATATAGTAGAAATTTGATATATTTATATATGAGGATTAGTTCAAATCCTCCTGAGTCCTTCAATTTTTTTTTTAATGAATCTAACTATTTTTATTCTTACTTTTTCCTAAGAGCAAGATTAATTAGAGGCTTCCATACATTGTGTATTGCAACACTGGGTTGACTTATAGGATTATTTACCATTGTCATATGAGCAGCTTCCTTGAATTTTCTTCTATGCATTTTTTCCTCTTTATCCAATACCTTTGTATTTTCCCACTTAAGCATATGATCATTAGTACATACATGATCTGCTATGGTAAACACATCTGTTTTTTTCTCTTTTAACCATTAGTTTGTGCTCTTTCAATCGTTGTTCAACAGGGCGACAGGTCTCACCAATGTATTCCTTCCACATTCACATGGTATTTCACAGATGCAGTTTTTGTTCTTCAGCATTTCCAGTTTAGGCTTAGTAGAAGTAAGCAATTCAAAGTGTGGTATGGCTTTGGAAAGCAGTTCTAATGTTATATTGACTGCAGATTTTCTTTAATTTGTCCGCCATTCCTGGTATGTATGGATACACTACTGTTCCAATAACTGTTTTCTCTTTTGGTGTCTCTTGGTGTTGTGTATTGAAGGTTTTTCTGATGACTGCTGATGGATAACCATTCTTCATAAGCATTTATTCTATGTGAATATTTTCTTTTTCCAAATCACTGGTTTCTGAACAAACCTCCTTTGCTCTGTTCCATAGTGATAGTACAATTCCTTGTTTAGTGCTTCTTGTATGATTGGATGTATATGCCAAGTATTTTCCAGCGTATGTTGGTTTCCTATACACTGTTGTTTTTACTTTTCCCTGAGGGAGTCTTAAGAACATCCAAGAATGCCAATTTTTGTTCTTGTTCTGATTCCATCGTGAATTTAATTGTAGGAGATATGTTATTAATGTGCATCCAGAATGACTGTAACTTTACATCATCATGTGGCCATACTACAAATGTATCATCAACATATCGAAGCCATACTTTAGGTGGACATGGAGTAGTATTTATGGCTATGGTTTCAAGTTCTTCCATGTAAATGTTGCTGAGCAAGGGTGACAGTGGTGATCCCATGGCCATCCCTTGATTTTGTTGGAAGAATTCTGAGTTATATTGAAAGTATGTCGTTGTTACACAGAATGTTAATAATTCCATTATACTATCAATAGGTAGAGCTGTTCTAGTTTGTAGACTATTATCATCATATAACCTTTTCCTTACAATAGACAATGCCTCACCACATGGTACATTCATAAACAGACTTTCCACATCAAAGCTTACTAATATGTCAGTTCTTTCCATTTTCATGTTCCTGACTAATTCTACAAAGTATTTAGAATCCCTGATGAAGGACTGTGTCCTATACACCAATGGACTAAGAATTTCGAGAAGAATCTTGACAAATTTTGACATGGTGAAATTTCTAGAACTAACAATAGGTCTTAATGGAACATTGTCTTTATGGATTTTAGGCAGTCCATAGAGGTGAGGAATCTTGCTGAAATACGGAGTTAATTTTCTTTTCTCTGAATCACTGAAATACCTATGATGCTTCCGGAGTAATGCTTATAGTTTCACCTCTGTATTTGAAATTGGATTTTTCGCTACTTTCATGTATTGGCCTGCTATGAGAAGACCTTGTATTTTGTTATCATAATCAGTTTTATCCGTTACAACTGTAGTGTTACCTTTGTCCGCAGGAAGAATGATTATAGATGTATCTTGTTTGAGAGATTTAGTAGCTTTCCTCTCACCACCTGAAATGTTTGACTTCTGCTTGTGCACTTGATGTCTTTCAAGTGTCCTTTTTATTCTCCATCGTAACTCCGCCGCTTCTTCGATAGTCAGGTTTTGGGTCACCTCATCAGTGGCGGCCATTATATCCAATAGTGGGACTGTAGATGGTGTAATGGCGAAATTCAAACCTTTTTCAAGAACTGATAATTCATTATATATTATGTTGATAATAACTAATGAAATTATGTTATGAATGATCAGAAGAGTTGGTATTCATAAATATTTATCAAATTCAAAATATAATATTAAAAAGAGGAGCACCCGATAAAAAATAAAATATAACATTATTACAGAAATATACAAATAAATTAATATAAAATTACTTAACAATTAAGTAAAAAATAACTGAGCAATATATATATAAATGATATAGACAATGTCCTAGATTTTATTCAATTTTCAAAAGCATCTCCCTGATCACATTCAGTCATGCTTGTAAGACAATCACTTGTTTAATAATAAGAGTAAAGTACATACTATTTCAATCATACTCTTATATTTAATTTATTGGTTTAGGTAATATTGCATTTTGAATTTGGGCAGAAATAATTAGAAGAATATTTCCAAACAAACTATCTTTTAAATTATCTATTAAAATATTTTATATTGCCATATTGTAGAATATTTCTTTATGTTCACCTTTCCATTTAATATTTAAAATAAATACAAATATGTTCATATATAATTGATTGCTGCTATTATGTATTAAGATTATTGAATGTGGAAAATGTTTTCTAAACTTTTAATATCTAAACTTTTAAATTAAATACATTTTTAAAAAATTTTTGACATCTATCATTGCATTAACCTTAAGCTTACTCATATTAATGCAATTAAATAAGAATGCCTGCTTAATTGCTTGTGCTAAGCTAAAAGGCATTAATAAATTGAAAACATTAAATATTTTTAAAATTGGTTTATTATTATTATTATTAAATCAATATAAAATGCAACTTTCTATTAATAATCAATTGAACTCAATTGAAATAAACAATTAAAATTAAATTATTTTATTCTAACCACTTTTCACCCAATATTACAACCTTTTCAAGTTATAACTTTTTTCATAATCACATGGAACCTTTTGAAGACCTAACTTTTTACATAATCACATGATCTTGATTACATAAAAAGTTGTCTTGAAAAGATACTAATATTAAACAAAAACGGGTTAGAATAAAATAATTATTTAATATTAGTTGTTTATTTCAATCGAGTTCAAGTGAATTGAAATGATTATTAGTAGTAATTATGGAGGCAACATTATGAACAAATTAACTATGATATTTATTATATTTAACCATAATGCAACTTAAAAGTACTTTTTTTTACATTACTCTATCATTATATTTTGTAATAAAACCATAACAATAAAACTGTCTGCATGATCTTTTTTTCCTTTTTATCTTTGTCTGGTCTCACATTTCTCTTCAGATGCCTTTTTTGATCTGATAAGTGTTATTTCAAGTAATTTTATTTCAGACGTAGTGATTACTGCTTTGATTACAACCCTCTGATGTCTTTCATTGTCTTAGGAGCTAAATAACTGGTAAATCCATGTTGAGATGAGATTATAAATTCATTTTTTTTTCTTTAATGGTTTATAAATATAAATATGGCTGATGAAAAGAAAGCTAAGGTTTTCCTCCTGTGTTTTATTTAGTATTCAATTTTGTGCAGCAATATTAAAATAAATTTCTTATGAATTTTAGAACTTAAGTTGAACAATCGACTACCAAGTTGTTTTTTATTTTAAAATAAAAAAAATAGTGCATTTGGTTTTACCACATTCAACTCAATTATCTTTCATAGATTAATAACTTTATAGACATAAAAATTTTATTTTTTTTTAAAGGACATTATTTATTTTATGTAGTTTTTTAATCAAATAAATAAATATATTCAATTGAGTTTATACGTGTTTATTACATTCTTTCAATGCTGATATATGCACCTAAGCATAATGTTTATATAACCATTATTTACTTATATTTATAACAAGACATATCAAATGAATTATCTTAAAATGATTAATTGAATAGTTTTAATACCTTTGATATCTACTTTGTTTTTTAGTTTTCTTTTTCATTATATTATTGCTTTATCTCTCCTTTAAAATATTATTTTGAAGCTACATACTTCAATATGAATGTATTAAAATAATGGATTTTACAATAAGAAGAGTATAAATTTATATCACAAAAGAAGAGTATTGTTAAATAAAACCATTGTATTGTCAAACAATATTTTATTTAACAATACTCTTCTTTTGTGATATAAATTTATACTCTTTCAAAATATAAATTTATTATTGCTACTATTGTTACATGTTGATTAGTAGGGAGTTAGAAAGGGTGGTTAATTCTTTGTTTCAATGATTGTGTATCTGTATTGAAGATCCTGGGTGTGTTTTGTTGCTTGTTGTGTTGATATTTTCCTAGAGCATCTTATGTGATCAGTTGAATTTGAAGCATTAGGTCCTAGGCAGTTGTGGTATAATGAAAAAGTTCCATGAGTCTTCGAACCAGGCTTTTTGAAGCAAGGATTTCATCTCTTTTCTTCATTTTGATTAGTTTTTGTATGAAATAAGTGTCTTCATTCAGGTGCGGCGTTGTGAAAATTTTCATGCACCTAACAGAGTCTAATCACTGCTATTTTTCTGGTTTTTAGGCAGTCTTTTAATGAAAGAATTTTGTAGTAATCAATTTTTGAGTGATCAAAGATAATTTCCCTGATATTTCCCAGCCCTGTACAGTTGAATTTAATGTGGTGAAATGTTTCTTCTTGTCTCTTGCAGTTGATGCAGATTGGATCTATTTTAGTCATTTGTCTTTTATAGAATAGCTAAGTGTTGGTAGGCATTGCCTCCAGGTTGATTTTTATTATAAGGTCAAGATACTTAGATTCCATATTCCAGAATTTGAAAAGTGATGCGATTCTTTTATTGGTAATGCCAAGTTTCGAGTCACCAGTTTTAACATTTTGGTTGAGGAGTTCATATGCATCCCAGATTTTAAGTTTCTTATCGAATAGTTCCTTCTTATTGTAAAATTCATTATTTTAAAACATTCATATTGAAGTATGTAGCTTCAAAATAATATTTTAAAGAAGAGTAAAGGAAACCTTAATGATAAAACTTCTTGAATCTGAGGCTATCAATCTTATGAAGACATCTTTTGATATAAAAAGAAGTTGGTTTTTGAAATATATTATGGGAAGTTTTGTTTGTTTTATATATATGTTGTTTCTTTATTTTGATTTTCACTTGAGAATGTCTATTTGTTTAGTAGATGAAACCATGATAGTGTAAGGATTTTGGTGAAATTTGGATTTTATCTAGTATTGTACTGTTTTATGGTTTTGTATTTTATATAAAATCTTATACATCTTTGTGGCATTTGAATTCAATTTATTTAGCACCCTAGGCAATAAAATTAATTGTTTATTATACTTTTTTTAAATTGTATATAATAACTATTTTAAAGTGTTTCTCCAAAAAGAATGTAATAATTCTTTATTAAATCCTAACACTTTTATTATCTGATTTGAAGATGGGGGAAATTACAGCTCCAAATCTTTTCTATTTATAAAATGATGTATATCACCTTGAAATCTTAAGATAGTAAGACAATTTTTCCTATGTTTTTCATCCCCCCCCCTACATTTTTGAAATGACAATAGCTTTATTAATGAATAATTTATTATCTATTTATGTCTAAGAGGAAAAAAAAAGTGATTTAATTCGGATCACCTTTCATAATAAGCACTATAATACTTAACTGTTAAAAAAACTCCATTTATTGATTAGAATGAATTATTTTTCTTTTCAACGTTTAATACATTATAAATCAAAAATGTTGTCCTGGCAATAAAAAAAAATTAAATAGTGATAGCAGGAAATAGTTATATTTGTTAATCTATTTTAAAAAAAGTTAAAAGAAGGTTATTTTTTTTTTGCAATTATTTTTTCCTCAAAAAAAAAATTAGATAAGAATTTGAGTCGTAGGAATAAGAGGGATTCTTTTTATTCCTGCATAAATTCTATATCTTGTATTGGTCAGAGAGTATTCATTTATTATTTAACACTCGCAAAGCGTTTGCACAATTGGTTTGAAAGGCCGATATGAATGTAATTACAATTATATACAGACGCTATAAAAATAAATGCTTATTTATATATATGATTAAGTTTCAGTTGGAATGACGTTTAGTAAATTCTAGAAAATTTCATCAGCGTCATTCATTCAGACATTGTATATAGTAATTTAAAGTGACCGTTCTATCATCACACCTTCTGTTCCAGTACTTCAGATTTGCTCATATATAAATATTTGAGTCGTAGAAATAAGAGGGATTCTTTTTATTCCTGCATAAATTCTATATCTTGTATTGGTCAGAAGGTATTCATTTATTATTTAACACTCGCAAAGCGCAATTGGCTTGAAAGGCCGATATATGAATGTAATTACAATTATATACAGACGCTATAAAAATAAATGCTTATTTTTAAAATATTAAAAATTTAAAATTAACACTTTCATATCTATAAAAAAAATATCAGCTTTCATTTCTGTTTTTTAATAAAAAGTTTTATTCAACATTGGGTTTACAATATACTGCATTATAGAACTCAATCTTTTAAAATATTTAATAAATCAGTAACAAGTCAGCATAAAAATGAAATTAGTGGTGCAAACAAAACAAAAAAAAATTGTTTATGAAAATAGTCATAACTTTTTTAAAAAATTCATAAAATGTTTATGACTTAAGTTGCATTTTTATTCTTGTTTTGCAAAAAGCACTGTAGAAATTTATAGCTGAATATATTGCATGAAGATACATTTGGGAAGGGGCGGGGGGTCATAAACTAATTAAAAATTATAATTTTTTTTGTTTAATTCTGATTAATATGTACAGGTCGTGTAATAATCATCAAACAATACAACCTTTCTTAGACCACAGACTTTAAATCCATAGCTGAACATGCTGGATGAAGATATAATCAAGGAAACAGATTACGACATTCATTTGAGTGTAATAATCAACCAGACAATACAGACCAAGATAGAAGAAAGACACCATCTTCAAGTAAATCAAATTTATAACTGAATACATTGGATGAAGATGTGATTGGTAAGGACAAAAATATTCTTTAATTAATTTATTTTTTTCTTCACTTAATTCTGATTAATATCTAGAATAAGTAATTCATATTAATATAAATAATTATCGGTCAATACAACCCAACATAATTTGAAGACTTTTCTTTCAGATAAAACATAAAAGTGAATTTTGTAAAAAAAAAATAAGAAAAAATGAGAAAAAAAGATATTCTACCAATTTTAAATTGTTTGCACTAATGAAAGTTTTAAAATGAAAAAGACAAATATCTTCAAATAAGCAATCTTAAAATTTGGATTTTATTGAATTGTATAAAGTGTCATTAAAGCAAATTTGAACAACAAATATTAAAAGATACTATGAAATAGTTTATAAAAAAAATATTCATTATACATACATGATTTAAATATGTTTTTCATGCTATTGCTTGTTATTATTATTGCAGTATTGAAACTTCTGGTTATGATCTATCATTAACTGTGAAATCCAACTATAATCGTAATAATGATAAGTCAATCACACACACACTAATAAATCTGAAAACACTCATAAAATCTTTTGTTTTAACATATATTTTTTTTATTTGTAAAATATCACATTCTCTTAAAATATGCCAATGATATATAAATGTCACATAAAGCAATATGAAAACTCAATAATCAAGACAATTAATTCAAAACCATAACCAGATCTCTTTCAGGACTACCCCCCCCCCCCAATCTCTCTCTTTCAAAAAAACATGCTCTACAAAATAGATGCTAAAAGACCAATTAGTGTTAAAGCATATCAATTTTAGGATGAGTTGATTACACTATTAAATTCATGCTACTATAACTCCAAAAGTTAATGCTTTTCCCAACTTTATCAATGAATAACCAAATATTCATTTAAATCCTCTCTAATACTTCTCAAAATATATCTACTGCAGGATATTTTTTCTCTATGATCTTGAAACTTTTTCATATCATTATTCGATTTGTCACTTGACAATCAAAATAAATAGTTCATCAATTTATCCTCACTTCTTTTTTTGCTCTTTGGTCATTCTAATTAGATTTAAGTTTTAATTTTTATAATAATATTAATCCCCATTTGAAGTTTGAATTCATTAATTTTTCAGTCCTACTAAAACATATATATATAGAGCATGTGATAGAAAATACCAATTACAAAAACAAACAAAAAATAATCAATAAAAAATAAAACATACATATCTCTAATTAAATTTACATCAAGATATGTAGTAAATAAATGCATGAAAATACAGCAAAGAAATAAAACGTACATATTTATTATTCTTTATATTCATCTGAATTTCAACTTTGCTTCATTGCAATTTCTATTTTACAATCCCTAATTAAAAGAAAAACATTGTATATATATATAGTTTACAAAGAAGGATGGCAAGCATGTAAACAGTTTGTTTTTTTATCAAATAAATATATTTTAAAATTCTGAAAATTTGTAGAAAATGTGACATATAATATAAATCAAACATCTATGCAACACACATTACATATACACCCACAATCATTTCATTTTTGTAAAGTAAACCTAAAAATAATTACAAAAAAAAAATAATTAAAAGATAAATACATAAACAAGAAAAAATAAAGTATTTTAAAAAAATATGATGAAAATAATTTTTCAATTACAGAAACTGTGATAGTTAAAAAAAAAAAAAAGATTTATCTTCACTTACAGAATCTGGCACATTCAATGCAGAAATTAATCACTTAAATGATGATTTGTGTGATAGGGAGGTTGGAATTTGGTTCATTTTAAGAAAAAAATAAGAAAGAAAATCAAAATTATTTGGTAACATAAAAATACCATAATTGTTAATGTTCAAAAATATATAAGAGAAATATTATACAGAAATATTTTTTTTGCAAAAATAAAGGACTTCTGCCACAAATAATATTCACTAATCAACTCAAGAAAAAAAATAACTTAAAAGAGATTACTGAAACTAAATATCAACTGCAAGTTAACATGTTGAACAAGAGCTATCTGAAGTTGAAACTTTAATACCAACTTCTTTATTGGAAAAAAAAAAGTATAAACCTACAATTTTTCAATGTTATTTTTGATCTAAAAATAAATTAAAAGAAGATTTATTCACACATCTGTTTTTGATAATTAGATACAGATTAATATATTCAAAATTAACAGGGTTATCAAATATTTTTTTATAAATATAACTATAATCCATATACATGTGTGACAAATACTTCGTACAGTTGAACAATAATCTGCAATAATTAAATATATATATGATTAAAAAATTATAATATATATATAAGTACTGTGGAATGAAATAGTGATTATCTAGTCAGTTACTCTGGGTTTGATGTTAGAAGACCACATTCAAATAAACAGTTTTTTTTTTTTTTGTCAATGGGAATTAATTAAGCAAACTTTAACTGGCACTACAACTATTGGCGTCAATTGTTCAAGAAACCAATTTAAGTTCAAACATTAAAGTGATGAGCCAAAGATAACTGATAAACTGAAATTTGTTTTCCTTTTTATTTAATTCAGTTAGGAATCAATCTAAAAATCATTAGCTGATAAATCTCTTACTCATATTTCTGCATTAAAATGAGAAAACTGATGAAGTGATTAGTATTAAATACAACATATACCTTATATCAAATTGGGGTCATGAAAATTAGTCACAATCTCTTCATTATCTTTAATTTAATATATTATGTTTTCCGTACAGCACAATTATAAAGTTGTAATGAAAACCAAATTGAGCTGTAAATTATATTTACATATTTGTAAATTATATTTACATATTGAAATATAACACTTAAATGCATCATAATAGTGGTGCCGCATGGTAATTTCAGTATAAGTTATTTCAGAATCAAAATATATGCTGCAGTGGCAAAAATAATGTTGGCACTACTGTGATTATATAATGCATTTCTGGTCAAGTTATTTGTTTCGGTTTCATTACAACAAGAGTCCATATCGCAAGAACAATACAACATTGTATTTTACTGTTTTACTCGACAAAAATTAGTGTTTATTTGAATAAATATTATGAAAGATATTATTTTTTATATATAAAAATGCTTGTATACTTTTTTTCTCACTTTTTTATTCAAAATTTATCATCCTATTGATTATTATAAAAATTTATTTTTTATTTGAAACTTATTGTCATTTATTTATTAACAAGTAAAAACATATTTCTAAATTTAACAGGTAATTTATAATTGATTTATTGATATTTTTTAAATATTAAAAAATAAAACATATGGGGATATAAAAAAAAAACATCCGGGAGTAAATATGCTTTGTATAATTAAGCAAAAACACAAACATGACTGCCACTTTCTGTCTCTTCTAACTAATAAGTATATTTATATTATAGGATAAAAACACTTTTTGTCCATGGATAAATGGTTGAACATGAGTAACAAAGGTAATAATACAGATGGCAGGATCTTGTAATCAGAAAGAGGCATCTAAAATGCGAAAGAGAAAATATGATGAGACATTTCTCCAATTTGACTTTAATTTCAACCACTGTGATGGTAAGGAACAACCTCTTTGTTTAATTTGCAATAATGTTTTGTCTATGGAGATTATGAAACCATCAAAATTAAAAAGGCATTTTGAATTCAAGCAACCTTCATATGTCAATAAATCAAACGAATATTTTGAACAACTGTTAAAAACTTCAAATAAAGAAAAACAATATTTTAAGAAATTTATAACTGTTAATGAAAAATGTTTACTCACATCACATGAAGTTTCATATCTGATTGATAAAAATAAAAAGCCATACACCATTGGAGAAGATCTTACATTACTTA
Source organism: Epiperipatus broadwayi (assembly GCA_028023455.1). Taxonomy (NCBI): domain Eukaryota; kingdom Metazoa; phylum Onychophora; class Udeonychophora; order Euonychophora; family Peripatidae; genus Epiperipatus; species Epiperipatus broadwayi. Next base: position 12,049,258 of record JAQFVV010006201.1, read on the forward strand.
CTGCTATTAAAATGATAGAAATACTTCACGAAAGTAAATATGGTGATGAAAATGACATTGTCACTAATAGAATTTCTGAAATTAGCAATGGCCAATTTGAGAAACTTATTACTAGACTTAAAGAAAGCCCAATATTTACAATTCAGTTGGACGAAACAACTGATATCTCAAAAATAGCTCAATTATTAGTATATGTCAGATACATTCATAAAGAAAATAATGAGGAAGAATTGTTATTTTGTTGTTCTTTGGAAAAATATACAAGAGCGAAAAACATACATAATAAAGTAGACAAATTTTTTTAAAACTGAAGGTTTAGAATGAAAAAATTGCTTTGGAGTGGTGCAAAAGCAATGACTGGTGAAAAATATTGGTTTTAAATCATTTGTTAAAGTTTCTGGTAATAATCAATGGAATTGAACGATGCGCTTCAGAATGCTGTCAAAATTATAAACTTAATTAAAAGCTGTGCCCTTAACAGCATTTATTTTCAAATCTTTGTAAAGACATGGACTCTGAATACAAAAATTTATTATTACCTGCCAAAGTAAGATGGATGACAAGAGGGTGAAGTTTAAGAAGATTATTGTTATTAAAATAATAAATTATTGTATTTTTAACAGAACAAAAATCTGATCTTGCTGCTCTTTTTAAAAAAAGACTTATGGCTATCAAAGCTGTGCTATTTGTCTGATATTTTTGAGAAACTAAATGATCTTAATTTGTCTCTTCAAGGTAAAAAAAATAGCAATATTTTCGCATAGAATGATAAAATTGAAGGTTTTGGAAGAATAGGATGGAAAATAATTCATTGGAAATGTTTTGGATTATTGACAATTTTATAATTGAAAAAAATAATTGTAAAACTTTAACTACAAAAATTATTATAGATCACTGAAAAACCCTAAAAACCCAGTTTTGCAAATACTTTATACTGAATTTAGATTTCAAAAAGTTATCTTGGATTCAAAGACCATTTTTTGATTGACAATAATGAGATTGATCACCTGCTATATAAAGCCCAAGAGGAATTTGCTGAGCTATCGAGTGACTCAAACTTAAAACTTGGTTCACAAAAATCCTTGACTGAATTCTGGATTGGAGCTCGGACTAAATTTTCCACAATTTCTGAAATGGCATTAAATGTTCTTCTGCTATTCAGCACCACATACTTATGTGAAATGACTCTTTCAGCTTTAATGTATATTAAATCCAAATATAGTTCAATGCTGAAAAACATTGAAGATGCTTTACATCCAGCAGTATCAAATATTTCACCAAGATTTAATATGTTATGCAGCAAAAAACAAGCACATCCATCTCATGATTTTCTTTCATTAATTTTTGTATACTTAAAACAAATCCTAAAACTACTTATTTTCATATATATATATATTGTTTACCAAAGAAATATATTATTTATGGGAATATTTATTTCTATATCTATTTTATATTTAATATCTGGTGTTGCAAAAATCTTGATGATAAAAAGAAGTCATGAATGAAAAAAGTTTAAGAAGTGCTGCCTTATATCATTGGGAACATTTTATTTATATACATGCTTTTAAAACTTCTCAACTATTTTTTAAAACTACTTTTATAATACAAATTGATTTCCCAATGTTTCATTTTATTTTCAGTTTAATGAACTATTAATATTTAAATACAAGTATATTGTCTACAATGAATGTAATTAGAAGGGATTTGAACTCAGACTTTCAAGCTCTCTACAGCTATCTATTTCATCTTATAGAACGGTACACATAACCACATACATATAAAAAAGATAAATTATCTCCAATATATGGATTTCTTGCTGAACCAGCACTCATCACAGTTTGAAAGGGAGTTCAAATCCCTTCTAATTACATTAAATTCAGTATAGACAATATACTTGTATTTACATATTACAAATTCCGCCTGTATTCTGCCCATCCCTCTTCTGCATTTTTAAATGGACATATTAAGGTCCTATATGTGATCGGTATGTCAGAGTGACTTAAAGTCAACACGGGTAAGACAATAAGATTGGTATAAACAAGGGCTTTGAACATTCCATTATTAGATTTTCAATAATATGGATGACTGAAGAGTTAGAGAGTGGAGAAGACTGAAGCCTGTCTCTTAAAGTTTGAAGATTTGTTATCTTAATATAAACTGAGCATTGGATGTATTTTCTGAAACTGCTATTTCAATGGAACATTTACATACTATACAGTATGTCATATATATAGTAGTCCCCAATATATGCCGACATTTGGTTTCAAGTCTTTCTGAGAATACATGAAAACAATCCTGCAATATATATTATAACAAGAACACCACAAATATGAATAAACAATATAAATAAAATATGTGCTTGTTTAGGGGTAGATAATTATCATCAGGCAAAACTTGTGTATGGTGGAGTAATTGTGTAAAATTTTTACCTTAATTTGATAATAATCACAAATAACGATCACATTGGAGCTTATATTGAGTAGAAGCCTTTATGCAAATCCAGCCATATTTCCTGATTATCATCCTCTTCACATTTATAGTATTATTCTGATGTAACTATAAAAATAATGCACTTCAATGTCAGATGAGAAAATTTAATGATAAACTAGTATTAACTAAAGTTTAAAAAAAATTGCATAGAAGATAGTGATGATTCTTCAAATGAAATTAGCAATTTGATTGATACCAGAGTTAATGATAAAGAACATAAGACTGTGGATAAAGCTAATTAAAATAAAACTGTTGAAGTTTGCAAGAATATAAATAAAGACAATAGTTATCATTACTCAGTATTACATGAAAATGATAATAAAGGAATTAATGAAAACAAAATGAGCTATGCTCAGAAGGTTAAAACTAAAATACCAACAAACAATTGTACTATCTCACATCATTCTTCACAAAACTCACTTCTCTCTCTAGACCTTGAAAATGATGATGAAGAAACAGAGCAAACTCATTTTGATCACACAAAAGTATCAATTATTAATGCAAAAAATGCAGATAATTCTTTTACTCCCTCATGGGACGATTTTAATAAAATCAATAAAAAATTTAATTTATCTATTCCTCAAGCACTTTTAGACTCTTTCAAAGTATATCAAAAGGAGAACACATTAATTATCTCAGCAACTAACAATGACATTAAACCTTTACTCTTCCCTATAGATTTATTATATAACACTCTTAGTTTAAATAAACATTGGAATTATATAAATAAAGTGTATCATCATCAAAACAAAAGATATCTTAATTTAGAATTTGCTTCTATTACATACCATACAGCTTTTATAAATACTTACAGAATGCTTGGAGATTTATAGTTATGTAAAGTTGATTTAAATATAAAAAGATCCCTAAAAGGTATTATAAGAAATTGCTACCCAGGATTTGATTCACATGATCTTCAAAAAAATACTAAACATTTATGGCTTAACTTCAGAGTTTTTTTTTTTAAATGAGAAGGGAGCTCCTTCCCATGTGCTTTCGAACATAGCCTCATTTAATTTAGCCCTTAAAGAAAATATCACTGCTCTAGACATCCCATCATTTCATACAGTTGCAAAGACTAACTTAGTAATAAGTTTTCAAGGAGTTCCATCACAGTGCTATATATGCAAATCAAGAGACCATCTAATTAAAGACTGTCCGAAAAGTTTTTGCCAAAGATGTAATATTAAATCATCTAAGTTTCACCGTTGCCCAGTTTTGAATTATCAAAACAAACAACGGGAAGATTCCTGTTTTGCATCAAACATTGATCATCATAGAAATTCTTTTTCTCATAATTCTTCTTCAATTATTAATATTCAAAATAGGTAAAGTAGTCAATTAGAAAGAAATCAACAACTCAAATCACAAGAGATTACAGGGATTCTTCATGAAGAAATAGAAAAAAATAAAAAAGAAATAGAAGATCAATGTTTTCTTAATACTTCTGAACAATTAATTAATTCTCATTTAAATAAGAGTTTACCAAGATTACATAAACGAAAAAAAGAAATTTAATTACAAATTTAGATATAACTACTGAAATAATAACAAATGATTCTTCTAATAGTTCAAGCACACTTTGTGGCTCTGATAATGACTTAAATTCTATTACTAAACATCCTAACAAAAAAAAAAAAAAAGAAAATTAAAAAAAATCAAGAATATGAAAATGAATTAGATAATCTAATGCAAATAGAGAAGTCTAATACATCATTAAGTACAACAAATAATGTGATTGCTTATATCACTCCTACAAATTCAGGGTCACATCTTAATTTATTAACACCTGAAGTGGTAGAAGACAAAGAGTGATTTCCAATTCTTACCCTTAGTTGGATTTGATGTATTGGAATGATTCTTTCATTTTTTCCATTGATGCCTAATCAAATTTAATTTATATTTTAAAATTCTAGTTTTTATCAATACTCAATGAAAATTAAAATAATAGATATAAATGTAAGACGATTAAACTCTTTTCAACGTGTCTATGCTATAAAAGATTTTTTCTTAAAAGAAACCCCAGATATTATTTCCTTTGCAGAAACTAAATTACATATAAACAGCAACTGCAAAATATCAGAAATTTTATCTTCACTAGGTCTATTTAAATTCTCCATAGCAAATTCTCCATCAGGAGGAGTTGCATTCATAGTAAATCGCATCTCTAAATTTACAACCTTTAATATTATCCATTTAGATTCAAATGTTATAATAGTTAATTTTGTATTTGGTCAGACAAATCTAAATGTAATATATCTCTATCTACAAAATAATAGTAATACGATTTATAAAGTAATAAATATAATTAACTTGGCTCTTTATCATAGTTCAGCTTCCTTATCACACATTTGACAGAAAATATTTACATTTAATTAATTATGGTCTCATGTCAGCTCAAGGTTTCTTTAATAATAATGCTTATTCTTTCTACACAAAACAGTATTCTTCACTTATAGATTTGATTTATTACTCTCCTGACATACATTTCAAGATTGAAACATCTCTAAAACATGTTTTTTTTCTCTGATCACCTAGCTTTAAAAATTTTGCTTTGCATAAATGGGCCAATTAATATTATTGATGGTCTTCCAAGAACATCAAGACTAATTAATAAATTTACAACTCCCGAGGCTGTCTTTTCTGAGGCCTACATTTATTTTCACAAGGCAAATATCCTATCTCGGCCACCGATTGATGCCTGGTTTACTTTTACTGAAATTCTAAGAGCCATAACCAATTATTTTTGTAGAAAACAAAATGGACCATGTAAAATTCTAAAAGAAATGGATTCTCTGTCTGCCATAATGAATTCAATGCCCTCTACGACACTTAATATTAATAAAATACTTCAAATTAAAATTAAATATAAAGAATTACAAAGGGCACTAGCTGAAAATATTTCTATTAAGAGATCTAAAGTTTTTCTAGCCAGTAGACATGCCTGGACTAAAAGTTATATTCGTTGGGCATTAGGATCAAAACCAAAACTTATTACACCTTTATCCATTTTAGACAATGGAGCCAACTATGCTGGTTCTTCAATGCTAATGATTATTAGAAATTTCTTCTTCAATAAACTTCGTACAACATCCGGCAATCAAATTAGAACCATATTCAACAATAGTCAAAAAAATGATCATGAAATAACTGAGCAATTAATTTTAAACAAATTAAATTCACTTCCTGAAAAAACACATCCTGGCTCTCATGGCCTCCCAAAATTTGTACTATCACATTTGGCTCATTTTACTGTTCCAATTATAAAAGGTGTCATTGACATCATAGCCTCAAGTTATCAAGACATACCTGGTCTCTACCCTATTTCATTGGTGCCTTTTTTAAAAAAGAAAGGTCTTCCCTCTATTACATCAAATATAAGACCTATCTCTACGACTCCTCTTCTTATTAAGATCATAGAAGGGCTGATTAAAGACAAGATTCAACAAAAGATTTTAGATAATATTTCTTCTACTCAATATGCAAAGAAGGGTTCATCCACAATGCATGCAATTTGCCTTTTCAAAATTTTAACCGAATACATTAGAATTAAGAGAAAATCAAAGCCAATAGCTGTACAACTAGATATTATAGCAGCATTTGATTCAGTAAGAATTGAAATATTAATGAAAACACTACAACAATATGGAGTTCCCTCCATCTACCTTACTATGATAGAGAATCTTCTATTTAACAGAGAAATTTTCATTACACTTAATGGTAGAATTGCATCTGGCTTTAAACCATCAATTTCTATTCCTCAGGGCTCGCCCTTGAGTGCACTTTTATTCATTGCTTATATTAACCCTCTTCTCATAGAAATGGAAACAAAACTTCCTGGAGTTTTTGTTCTTTTTCTAAACAAAGAAATTAAATATCTTGCATATATGGATGATATTGTTGTAATGCTGCCATCAGCTAAACACCTACCAGAACTTGAAAAAATCCTTAAAAAGTTTTCATCAGAATACAAATTAAATTTTAATCTAGAGAAATCTGCAGTTTGGAAACTTCATTCAGGAGAAAATGTCCCTTCATGTTTCTCATCAAAACCTCAACCTTTTTTAGGTATACCACCTTTCACCAAACAAAATGAGGAAAATGTTACAAGACAAACTGATTATATCAACAACAAAAAATAATAGATTCTCTAAAAAGCATTTACTTATCTTTATATGATAAAGTTCTCTTACTAAATTCTCTTGTTTTCAGCAGAATCAATTATTATTTACCGATTTTAAACCCTACTAAAAAATTTACTTCACAAATTAACTCATTGTGCTCTGGCCTCCTTTGGAAAAAAAAAAGTGGTCTCTATCAGTATATGTAAAATGCAAAATCCAAAAATATTTAATGGCCTAGGTTTACATTCAATTAATACATTATTGATTAAAAATATAGTTAATTTATTCTACAACATCAAGATTGAATTCAATTACCAAAACATTATTGACACAATCATTCCCACAGATACACCTCCCCCGAATATTAAAAAAAATTGGCTACACCTTCTCATCTCACTTATTGATAAACAAATGGATTTAAATGAAATTCTTTTTAATAATAAACACACATATTGGGACACGTTTAAAATGTTGAATCCTCAGCTGATATGCCCTCCTAGTTATCTTGAAGTGTCTAATATCAATCTTTTTAATAAAATGAGTAAATGGTATTTAATGCCTAAATATATTGATTTTATCATTAAAATAAATCTATCTTCACTTCCTTCCAACGATTTCCTTGTTTCAAATAGGGGATTTAAAAGGATTGATTCCTTATGTATTTTGTGTAAAAAAGATAGTGAAACATTTAATCATATTCTTGTTTCTTGCTTGGGACTAAGAGAAGCAAAATATATAATTCAAAATTATTTCAATAATCACAATCCAGAACTCTTTGATATCATTCATAATATTAAAATGGGTAATTTCTGCAATATCAGAAGATGCATATTTATTAACCATGTAATATGATTACTTAGATGCCATATAGTTATAACAAATTCTCCATTGGACTTACAACTATTTATTAAAAATACATTTAATTCTATTCAAAAAAAAGATAAGCTTCTTGCACTCAAAGAAATCTACCTATCCACATGGACTGGTTCTTAGTACAAGAAATTCAGGAAGTTATTAGTAAAAATGTAAATTTATACTAGTTTTTTTGTTGTTATCTAGAGAAATTCATTTGTAACACTTTATATAAAATAAAGTCTATATTCTTTAAAAAAAAACTAGTATTAACTATATTAAAAAATTTATTGCATTACAACAATACTATATTAACAATATAACCTATTTACACAGTTAATACAATGAAGTATGGAATATACATGACAGAAAATATCATGATCATTATCATTTTCAACCATTCAAGTTCAATCCATCTCCAATCTCTAACCTCTATTCTTCACTCCAACATTCTTGCTCATTTTATCCATTCATCTCACATGTGGTCTCTTTCTAATTCTTTAACAATCTCTTGGAATTCAGTTTGAGTTCACCTGCCCATCTATTATCATCTCTTCAAGCAATATGTCCAGGCCAACTCTACTTGTCTCTTAATTCCTTTAATGATGTCATTAATACCTGTTTGTTCTCTCAACATTATTCCTCCTAATATGCATCTAGATATACTTTGTTGAGTGGTTTGAAATCACTGTATTGCTTTTCTGTTAAGTGTCCAAGTCTGAGATTCATAAGTAAGAACTGGTAACACATTTATTAAAAATATTTCCTTTTCAAACACAGACGTATTTCTTATTAATATTAAGTTATTTCTACTAAATGCACTTCAACCAAGATTAATTCTATGATTAATTCCATTCATTATGTTTCCATCTTCAGTAATAATCTGACCAAGGTATTTGTAGTTGTTAACTTCTAACTAATCATTATCAATCTTTATTTTCTTCTTTTGAAAAAATTCATTAAACATTACTTTTACTTTAGTCTTTTCACCTTTAATCCTACTTTCTTACTATCATCTAATAACTTTTGCTCTTATTTATTTCAGTCATATCAAAATATTAATGGAGAGCCAATAAAAAAATCATAATGGGCATCTTATTAAAAATATGAATGTCATCAATGGTGATACTTTTCAATTTTTAGCCTTTTGTATAATATGTGAAACTACTTATGATGTACGCATAAAACTAAAACGTTAACTTTTAAATTAGCTTTTTTGGTGTCTAATATATATGGTTAAAATAGAGTACTTATTTAAATTTTTGATGAAGAGTTTTTATAAATCAATTTCTTATTATATCTGTTTTATTATATTATCAAAAAAAAAACTTTTTTTTTTCACAAATAAAATATTGTTATTTTAAAAATACATCAAAAATTTCAATACATAACAAAATATACATATATATATGTGCATATTTGTAACAGTGGAGAAATGGACAAAAAACTTTAATATTATGTATAAGCATGCATGTTCATATAACAGTGTACAATTATTATCAAACTTTATTAACAATTATTACATGGGTCTTTTTTATTTGTATTTTCAATAGAATTATTTTTATTTTGTAAATAAGTATAATCTTTGACTTATGTTAAATAATTTCAAATAAGTTCATAAACACAGCCTGTTACCTTTTTTTCAATTTAAAGAAAATCATTTTGAAATTGTTATAAATGATAAATTTCAAAACAAATCCATCTTAATATTGTGAAGTGCATTTGCTTATAATGTAACTGTAAAACTGAGATGTTAGAATAAACTGAATGGAGACTACTACCATAAAGATCAAATCTCTTAACTTACACATATATATATATATATACACACACACTACTGCATTACACTGTGTTTTGAAACAAATAGAAAATTGTCTATATATATTTTTTTAACTTGTAGTACTTGATACTGATACTCAATTACAAAGCCAATATTCATCTAGAATACAAGAAAGTAGATAAAATTAACTTTGAATAAAATAATCATATAGTTAGTTACTCAGAAAATTGTAATACTTAAGCATCAAACTGCCATTCTAAGTACATCAATTCCACTTAATCAAAATTTAAACAGTTGTGTTTTTGTTTTGTTTTTTACCTTCCTTAGCTAGAATAGATCCAAAAACATTAGCTCTTAAGTCCACTCCTCTACCACTAAGTTAAGTTAAACAGAAAATAAATTATCTACTTTTAGTGGTAAAATAAAAAATAATTACAACCAAAAATAAAATAAATATCCATATGGTTAATAGTTCTGCAAGTTATGTGACATTCAATGTATCTTTGAAAATTTTTAGATTAATATATATATATAAATTATTAAAAAATTATATTAACGTAGTATATTGGGGTTTTAAACTTCTGTCATAAATAACAAAATTTTGAAAAATAATAATGATGGAATATTTAGAAAGTAATGATAGTGAGATTATATTACAAATAAAATGATTTTAAAATAATTGTATGACTGATCACAAAAGAAAAAATATAATAAAAATTGACTGAAAAAGTTACACCAAATAAAAAACCACATTTAATCTGCAGCAGATTTTTTAAAAAATAAGACTCCTGAGATGTTTACAATGCTTTAACAAAAAATTATTTTTTTGAATATCTTAAAATAAGACATTCAAATCTTTGTCATAGTCTTCATTATGAATAATATATTAAAATCAAATAAGCATTTTATTAAAACCTATGGAATCTTTCTGAATACATTAAGAATGTCAATGACAAAGCTATATAATAATTATGAGTGAAATAGAAAAATTTCATGTTCAATCATAAAATAATTATTAAGAATTAGAAAGTACAAATATTTATTTTAAAAAAACAAGCATGTGAAGCGTCCATGTGATGCTCAAGTACAAAAATAAAATTTTTTTAACTTCTCAGATGAGAACTGACACGAGACATTTTGCTCTCGAGTCCACTATTCTGCCATTAGGCTAAAGTAAGCATTGCTAAACAACACTAAGCATGGATTATCAATTTTTTTTATCGTAAAATCTGATAAAAACAATAACATTGAATAAAATAAATATTCACCATGATTAGTTGCTCAAAAAACTATGACATTTGAGCTCCAAAATAACAGTATTTATCTCAAATCTGCGGTTCTGAAGATTATTATAAATCTTAATAGAGATACAAATACAGTTTATTATCCACAAATACTCCATGCTCATGAGTATCATATAAAAGTTACAAAGCACTGAATATAAGGAATTTTAACAAGTTAATAATCCATTAATTTTTGAATAATTTTATCTGCATTAAAAATAAAAAAATATTTTAGTGTAAAATAGGCAAAACTCACTATATGTATTGCCACACACTGCAAGCTAGCATAAGAAATGGTGATCATGTGATGTTTAGTGTAAAATGGTATGTGTACTAGAATTTTCCTTGCTCATATTTTTTATTGAAATGAAAGTACAATACTTTCAATAGTTTCCCAGGAAGATTTTAGTGCTTATCCAAATTAAATGCTTATTAGGTTGTATACGACTTTTGTATGACTTTCTAGAAATTTCGATTTTGAGCTCAATTTGCGCAAAAACCGTAAACATCACACATATGAGACTTACTTCTTTCTTTGCGCCATTTTGTCAGCAACATGAAAATGTAAAAAAATTTACTGTGCAATAATTTTTCGATTTTTTATGACATTTTTGGTGAAGAGGACTCAAAATTTTTATTTTTGATTTTTTATCTTTTTAGATACGTAAATAAGATAAAATGATTTCTTCGGAAGATTCCACTTCAGATTTGGATTCTGATTTTTCTATCGAAGACGTCTACAATTCTGGGCCTTCGTCTAGCAGCTCACCCGATGAATGTCTTTTTGATACTTCAGATAGTGAATATCTTTCTGATAATTCAGACGATGAAGTAGCTGTGCCAAAAAAAAAAAAAAAGAAAGTCATCATTAAGGAATGTCAGAATGGATACTGGACCGATGCCTGGACCTTCGTCTCGGGCCAGACTCGGATGCTATTCTGGATAACATTGGAGGATCATGCGTGCCAATAGAAATATTCACTAAGTCTCCTGGGCTAAATTTTCCCGTCACCCATGAGTATAAAATTAGTGATTTTTTTTATATATATTTTGATAAGAAGTTATATGAATATATATGTGCTGAGACAAATAAATATGCTGTAGAATGAAAAAAAGTTCGGAATTGGGGTAAGTTTGAATTCATTTGGTCTACAGCTGAATATTTGCATCAGGCCGGACTTGCTAAAGTTATGACCCGCAATCGATTTATGTCAATTTTAGGTAATTTGCATTTTAGTGATAGTAAAACCATGCCACCAATTGATAGTGATGAGTTTGATAGAATTTATAAAATCAGGCCTATTATAGATCACTGTAATGTCAATTTCAAGGCTGCATATCAGATGCAACAAGAAATAGTAGTTGATGAGGCAATTACCAAATTCAAGGGTCGTAATGTCATGAAACAGTATGATTCCTCAAAACCGATAAATTACTGTTAAGCTAAGATTAATAGCTAAGGTGAAGCTATAAGTTTGTTATTAGTGAGCCTCTATTTATGGACTTAGCGCTTTCGGAGCAACTACAGCTCCATAATCATAGTCCTTTTTACATGCTGTTGATTCTATGCAAATGCATGCAAATTATAACATCCACCTTTTCGAGATCGCGAAGCACGTGTCTTTTCTATTGATTGACATGGCATCGCTGGTGATGTAACATGCCTCCTTAATCTTCCTCTTAACATCGTTCCTCTGTGCACACGATGTCGGCTTTAGATGGCTCAAATCTATGGCTTTGCTCCTGCTGATGATCAGCAAATACTGAGCTGCCCTCTCCTTTAGTTGTGGCTTTTGTATATATCTATGCTGAGCCAGTCTATTGTTCGCTGTGGCCCAAGTTTCCCCATAATATACCGAATCACATCCTGTCTGCGGGCACACAATTTTATAAACAACATGGGGGGTTTCTTCTATATTTCTTTTATCTTTGGTGTTGTTGATGAGCCTATTTGTGTTTGGAGGGGTTCTGAATCCAAGTTTGAATTCCTTCTGTAATATTTTACTGAAATTTTTAGCTACTGTAGAGTCAACAGCATGTAAAAAGGACTATGATTATGGAGCTGTAGGTGCTCCGAAAGCGCTAAGTCCATAAATAGAGGCTCACTAATAACAAACTTATAGCTTCACCTTAGCTATTAATCTTAGCTTAACAGTAATTTGCAAAGTAAGAGTGAAATAAAATTCTTTATTACAAAACCGATAAAGAGAGGTTTCAGATGGTGGGCTTGTGCAGATAGCCATAATGGATATGTATACCATATGGAGTTGTACACAGGAAAAAGTGCAACTACGAATGCTAGCCTGAAACTAGGGACCCGAGTAGTACTTTCTGTTGTTTTGCCAGGTCTTGCAAAGCAGAATCACATTATTTTTTGTGACAGATATTTTACTAGCCCAGAATTAGCTAAAGAGCTATCTGCAAGTAAAATCTTTTGCTGTGGCACACAGAAAGTTGATAGGAGGGGTACTCCAGATAGCATTCACAAAAAATATAAAAATCATAAACAGATGAATAGAAGAGACTATTATTCTGTTATGGACAGTGATCTTGAATTTCTAGTTTGGATGGATAGGAAGCCAATTGTTATGCTAAATAATTCTTATCCATCATCTGGAGATTTTACTGTAATTAGGAGACATAAAGATGGTTCAAAACATACATATCCATGTCCAATTGCAATAAAAAAACACAACAGGTTCATGGGTGGGGTTGATTTAGCCAACCAGAAGCGCTCTATGTATAGTTGGGATAGGAAGTCAAGGCGTTGGCCTATGCGTTTATTCTGGCATTGCTTTGATACAGCTATTACTAATTCCTATATTTTATATGCTTTATATATGGCACAAAAACAACTGAGGCTTAAATCCTATCTGGATTATAGGATAGCTCTATCAAAGAGCCTTATTGGTGACTTCTCCTCCAGGAAGCTGAAGCCATCTGTAAGTGGAAGTGTCACACCTATTGCCCAGCATACCATATCTGATCTGCGCACTGGTAAGACACAGGCAAAAGAAGAGGTGTTGTTTGTTGGAGGAATAAAGTGTGGCACACAACAATCATTGGCTGTGTGGAAAGTGGATCTATTCCATTGTGCAGAGAGAGAGGCTGCTTTGCTATTTATCATAACAGTGAAGCAGTTCAAGCTCCTCTCTAAATCTACATCCCCAGTCACAACACATCACTGTCCATCCTTACTCAATCATCTTTTTATTTTGCTATTGGTAAGATATATGATTTTATTTATATGACTGTACATTTATTGCATGATTATAGTGACATTGTACTTTTATTACAATTTTGTAATCTTGTTTGATTTTTTTTATTAGATGTTTCTCTACACATTACTTTACCATTGACCCTGACTCAATCATCTTTCTACTTTACAATAAGGTAAGATATATGATTTTATTTATATGATTGTTCATTTATTGCATGATTATAGTGATATTGTACTTTTATTACAATTTTGTAATCGCTTGATTTTTTTATTAGATGTTTCTCTATACATTACTTTACCATTAACCCTGACTCAATCATCTTTCTACTTTGTAATAGGTAAGATATATTATTTTATTTATATCACTGTTCATTTATCGCATGATTATAGTATCATTGTACTCTTGTTACAATTTTGTAATCTCATGATTTTTGAAGTTTTAGATGGAACAAATGTATCTTTATTTATATACAAGTTTATTCTACACAACTGGAATCTCATGTAATATTGGACATTTTACAGACTTTCTGGCTTCCTCAACCCATCCACTCTGTGTTACAGGGCCAGGTATTTGAACTCGGCCTTTCTTCATATCTTTTATGCCAAATAAAAATATATTTATGTACAAGTTTATTCTACACAACTGGAATCTCATGTAATATTAGACATTTTACAGACTTTCTGGCTTCCTCAACCCATCCACTCTGTGTTACAGGGCCAGGTATTTGAACTCAGCCTTTCTTCATATCTTTTATGCTAAATAAAAATATATTTATATACAAGTTTATTCTATACAACTGGAATCTCATGTAATATTGGACATTTTACAGACTTTCTGGCTTCCTCAACCCATCCGCTGTGTTACAGGGCCAGGTATTTGAACTCGGCCTTTCTTCTACATATGTATTTATTGATAATAAATATATTTTTATATTTATTGATTTCTTTATTGTTTATTTTCTTCATTTTATTTTTTATTATATATATATTTTTTGAATACATTGTTCTGTTACTTTTTTCTCCACTAAACACCATTCATATTGTTACGGATAAATTTACAAAACTGAACATATCTGGTTGTAAAATGAAAGTGGACCACAGCAAGTCCGCTGTTTTAGTAATTTTCTCAGTGAAAAATTACCTCAGGTAAGACTTCCAATACATCATTTTTTTTTGTAATTTTGTGACGGATGTGATGAAGCTGTTTATGAAAGTGTCATTTTATCATTTGAATTTCAAAATTTAGGATTGGTGAATCAGTGTAAAAATAAACATTCTTAAAACTATTAAAATTTTTTTTTTTTTAACTTTTTCTTTATGAAAGGATTATTTTAACAGCTTCATTACATTCTTTCATATATGACCTTGCTTTTACAGCATGTTTTTTTTATATTTATTACATTCAAACACAAAATATCTAAGTTATTAGAGTTAGGGTAAATTTTTCTAAAAATTAACAATGGCCGCCTGGTTTTCAAAGGGTTTTAATCATTAAGCTAACCCCACCAACATGTCAACTTTCTTGGAACATTTTTGCTAAACTCAGAGGCATTAGTATTTTCAATTAAATTACTTTCAAGTGAAAAATCTGTTTCATAACAAAAAACATATTAGAATGAAAAAAAATGCATAATGGAATTTTAATACTCAATATTCTCTAGTTTTGTGCAACAGTAGAATGTTGAAGTCAAGAATGAAAGATTTCTGATTCAAAACTCATCTTTGATCTCTCAAAACTTAAAGGAATTAATTATACATATATTAATGAATAAAGTAAACTTCATAATAGGTTTAATAAGTAATGTTCATTTCATTTTGAAATATCTATATTTTTAATTATTCTAATCCCCCCCTTAATCATAGATATTAAAGAATTCTGAAAACTGCATGTAATTAATTGGAATAAAAACAAACTGTCCTACTTAAGTTTCTATAAATAAAATTTTAAAAACATTCATGAGAAGCTTATGTGTAATAAATTTATTTGTGTCCCTTTATTTGTGAACTTGAGTAAATATTATAACAAGCAAATTTATTCACAAGAGAAAATTGGATCAGGTGCAAAAGACATGCTAATTAATTCATTTATTTTTTTATTATACAACACCACACTGAAAGTGTTGTTCAAAAACATTAAAGAATCTTAATTAGACCAAAATAAATGTTATCAATTAGTCACAAACAAGAATTTGATTGGTATATTAATTGCTATAAAAATATTTACTGATACATAACTTCTTAAGTGATAGGGTGGCATTTGCTTGAAAAATGTTTTAAGTATTAGGACAACTCATGAATTCATTTCCGTTTTTACTAATTTATATTAATGATTCAACATTTTCTTCTTTTAAGTAATATATATACATAGGGAATTTATCAAACTTTTCCAACATTTTTTGGGGGGGGGGAAAGGGGGGGGGGACATTAAAAACAGATTTTTTTTTTTTTTCCAGCAAAAATATATCTATTAGAAAGTTATCTTTTTTTAAAAAAAAAAAAAACTACATTATTCTAATTTTATATTTACAATAAGTAATGTATTAATTTAAACTTAATATGTGTTTCATTTTTTAGTAATTATTATAACTAATATTTTTAATCAATTATTATTATTTATTTTTTTAATAAATAATTTTATTCTAAATAAATTTTATTTAAAGGATAGATTAGGGTTCAAGCAGTTTGTTTACCTTGTTACAATGTTTGATGTGAAATCAGTGATTATTAATATATAAAACTAAATTAAACTGTATGAAAAGTGTATAGTGATTGTTCTGCTTGAAAGTGTGTGACAGTTAGTGCCTGGGTATTGAAAAAGCTTCCAAGTTTCTTGTAGATGAACTTGGAGGACAGGCTTTTTCTCTTTTTTTGATTTTTTGCATTGACTGGATAAAGCAAAGGTCTTTATCTGGATGGGGAAGTGTATAGATTTTTTTACATCTTACAACCCAAATGGAGTAATTGAGGAAGATCAAAATCTAATGGCATAGGAATGTCTCTTCTTTTGATGCAGTCACGCAATGATGTAATTACATAAAAGTCCATTTTTGCATTTTGGCCAAAAAGTAATCTGAACAAAACACAAAGTTCATTACACTGAGGCAGAAATTTGAAAAAAATATTAATGGGTTGCCATAACAAAGAATTAAAATAATATAAAATGTTTAATGTATATAAATACGATGAGTTTTTAATATTTTCTAAGTAGAATATTGCAGCATTAACATACTGAAATAAATAAATATTGAAAACCTTCACGTGAAATTTGCTATAAAAATAATTGAACTAAAAACTTCCTGGAATAGTTTATAATCCCTTTGGAAATAATTTATACATAACAATAATTTCCTGAAGATAAAAAGTATACACGTCTCACAACTTAAAATGCTTACCAAACATATGACTATATTAAACAAAACATTTCTAGATTAAGATACTTGAAGAATTATAAAATTAGATAGGTGAAAATATAAATATGACAAAGTAGAACATATGGCAAATCATTATTAAATTATAAGATTTTTATTATAAATGAAAAATAAATTTTAAAAACTACAGGTTTTTAAAATTATTATAATATCTGATATTTTATTTGAAATGCAAACAATTTTTAAATCTTATCCTGCTTTCCTTTTATAAAATACAAATGCTATGATATCATTTAAGAGACATTTTTCATTATTTATTGTGCAGGAAGTTCCAGTTTATTAGTACTTCATTTATGAAAATTTATTAATCCTTTAATGATTTTACTTAACAATATTTTTTTCTTTCTTTTTGCAACAAATATTTACTTAATCTCTTCTTGCATAGACACTTGAGTGATTTGAATATATTTCATTATAACCAATGCACTAAAAAAAGAGTTGTTGTTTTTTTGTTTGTTTTGAAGGATAAAGAGGTCATGACTTAAAATATCCTATTTTAAAAACATTAACTTTCAAAATCTAGATATTTCCCTCTCCATTATTAATTAAAAACAAATAGAATATTGTCTGAAAATAGAATAATTAAACATTTTCTAAACTGTTATTTAACATATTAATATATAAAATATTGTTTGCCTTTGAATTATCCATAAACATATTATTTTTTAATAAAACATTTGAATATAAAAAAATATATAATGAAATCCTGATATGTGTTGTATCAATATCTATAACTTCCAGTTGGAATCACTTACATTACAGCAGTCATTTTTTCATATTGGACTATCCTTACTAAATAAATATTCTTCATATTAAGTAATTTTAAAGCAAATACATTTTTTTTCTTCATTTGTTTTGCTTCTAAACATTTGATATAGTAAATTATTTCATTTAAGAAAATATTTTCTAAGCATAAAGCTGAAAGATCTACAAAATTTAAGAAAAATTGTATTACTCCTTAAATCTTAAAACAAAATTCATTTTGTAAAACATGCCACATAATTTTTTTAAAAAAGTATAAACTATTAGAAAAATAATGAAAAAAGAAAAGCATATTGCTATAACTGTTATTTGGGCTTCTAAAATGGCTAAAGTTGTAATCATATTAAAAGATAATTTTTTTGGTAAAACAATATATTAATGGATAGAAGTATGAACAGATAAAGTTTAGTCAAGAATCTGAAATGGGTAATTGCAAGTACAGAGTGACTATAGTTTCCTAAATTTATAGACTTAAAACCAGCAAAAACAACTGAAATTTTGCTTACTGTTTATTTAAAAAAAGGAAAGATATGAAACAGCAATTTTATTGTTATTATTACTGTTATTATTTTGAGAGAATGTGAATGGGTGTAAATTTGTTCTATCTATTCGTAACTATATTTTTTTTTTTTTAAATTTCATTATATTATAATCTTAGATTATATGTGCATACTGAACCATACACATAAATTACTTTTCATAGCACACATTTAAACAATAATATGATTTATAAATAATAAATGCTAAATACTATTTACTATAGATTGTAATTGCTTGAAAACTATAGTTTTCTCAAACATTTAAAGCAGTTTTACAGAAAACAAACCAAGTGACTCATATATATGATACTTTTTCATGAAGTCAATAAAAAAAAATTTAGATTAAAAACTAAAAATTCTCTCAAGTTAGTCTAAACTCGTGAAATTAAAATTAATTGGCCTGGTTCAATCCCTACACAATTAGGTTAC
The DNA here is from genome assembly GCA_028023455.1 of Epiperipatus broadwayi. NCBI lineage: Eukaryota > Metazoa > Onychophora > Udeonychophora > Euonychophora > Peripatidae > Epiperipatus > Epiperipatus broadwayi. Next base: position 12,068,165 of record JAQFVV010006201.1, read on the forward strand.
AATGTTATATTGGAAAAGAAAAATACTATACAATGGATAATATAATTAAATTAGAATATAAGTGCAAGCCCTTTACATGTAGCAATCAAAAAAATATGGTCCACCTAATAACAACACCGTATTACAATACAACATTTTAAAGGCAAACGTAATCCATTTATTGGCTTCCATTTCTACTTGCATGATTCACCAATGCATCTAAAATAGACTTAAAAATAAAAATTAATCAATTCCCTAACAAAATCCTATCTATCATTATATGCAAAAATATTACTTTTTAATATACTAATAATGACAAAATTTTCATACTATAGTCCAACAACATTTTACATCAAAGCATTTTCAACTCAAATAAATTCATTATGCAGGAAACTCTTGTGGAGAAAAAGGGTAATTGCAATATCACTAAAATGCCTCAAAAATCTACACTCACAAAACGATCTAGGACATCACTCAATTCTCATTTTCAGAATCCAAAAAACTATTAATATAAACTGCGCATGTGCAAAAAAATTCCCATATCTAGAAACAGCCTGTAAAATCATACCCACAGACAAATTACTTCTTAATCAAGGATACTGTAGATACTACTCACTCCACCACTGTCCACAAAAATTTGGTTTTTAAACTGCCTCAAAATAAATTCAAGTATTGGAAAATCCATTCACTTTTACAAGATAATGATAAAACTGTATTTAACATCACCAACAATTTTGCTGTAAATTCAAATTCTGATCTCTTAAACCAAAATATTTTTCTTTTACATGAAATTAAACTCAATTTACTATCCACGCAATATTTTCTAATATTTAAAAAAAATTGCCAAAATGTACACTTTATCAAAAAAATTCAGAAACACAAGAACACATTTTTTCATGCCAAGATCTCAATAATTTTCATTCAATAATACATCTTTCAAAAATAAAAAATATAAATAGCCTATTTGACTCATCTCAAAAAAGGAGTCTTCACTGACATCTGATTCAGTGTATTTATTCTCTTGCCTTATGGTGTACATGTTATATATTTATATATAACAATCCAAGAAGGCATTCTTTTAAAAACAAACTGAATAGTATATGTTAAAGAGATAAAAGAATAAAAATTCAAAAAACTTTCATAGAGATCTGGTTTCATTTACATTTATGCTCAAGCTAAGCTAAGATTAATAAATCTGAAACGAAAATCGGAATCTAAAAGGCATCATTTGCCACCATTGCAATATCTCAAATAAAAACCAACTTATCCAATTGTGAACTTTCTCTTACTTTCATGACTTGGTGAGCCATATGCCAATCTCTGTATTATGATTTTTGTATTCTTAATATTCACTCCAGTAGCATGCAAATAAAAGAAAGCATGTAACCTACATTGCTTTATTGAATAACGTCCTTTGAAAGCTTATTAAAAATACAGAAAAAATAAGGAATACTAAAAGAAATTGAATACTGTTGAATAGTATTCATGGGTAGTAAAATGATTGGAAAAAAGTTACAATAAAAATATTTTATATTCTCTAGCATATTTATGAAAATAAATTATTTTTTTAAATATAAAATTTTGATGTTCTAGTAGTATTTATTAAATACATAAATTATAATATGCTATACCATTTTATTTCTTATAAATGATATTAATTTGTTAATCTAATTATTTAATTAACAAACATTACAAATAATTATGAAAACTTAGTATTTATAGTCATGTAAAGTACTAATTTGATCTAATGACATTGAACATAAACAATAATTCAATGAAGCCACGCCATGTTCTGCATCAATATAGACTTTTTCAATTATACACATTGGAAAAAAAAAAATGCACATAAACAAAAAATAAAAACATTAAAATTTATAAATTTAGTGCATTTATGAGTCTACATAAATGATATGTCAGCAGCCATATACTTGTCTTGAAATGCTCTAACTTTATCTTATATGATTTTGTCTATTAACTATGTTTCTTTGATGTTAAATAAGTTGACAACATAGATAATTTTTCTTTGCTTTTTTTTTCTTCCAAAAGTTTGATATAGTCCATTACTTTGTATTGTCAATACTTGATTTGTTGACCATATTTAAATCAGCTTATTTAATCATAGACAAACTTTAAACTATGCAGACTCATAAATTTACTTCTTTGACTAAACCTTGAATAATAAATTAAACATCAAAATATGTAATTAAACAAACAAATACACTAAAAAATTATTTAATTTGTGATTGCAAAAGCTCTTCAATGTTATTATCAATATCTTATCAGTATCTTTATCTGAAGTGCTAACAAAATGCTAAATTAATTGTTAAAATTAGTACATCTTAAAAGTTGTGATGATTCTTTGATCCATAGGTTGAAAAGTTATGTTTGATGGTATTAGTTCCTGCTATAATTTCAATTGAAAATATATGTAACTGTAAAAAAATAAAAAATTAAATATCACTAGAAAAAAATATTTCTTCCACTATGCAAATACACAGAAAAATGGACTGAGAAAGGAAGAGTAAGCTTGCAGTTGATAATTTTTTGTGTTCTTGTGCAAAATTTTTAATCATTGCAATGGAAAAAAAAACTCATGCTGAAGTTTCATTTTTTTTATTAAAATTCATAGTCATTAAACATCACATGATCACCATTTCTTATGCTTGCTTATAACTGTTATTAAAACGTATATGTATAGAGAGTTTTGCCTGTTTTAATTCATAGTCATATTATTTATGTAAAATTATTTACAATTAGAAAAACAATATTTAATGTCTCTTTAACTCTATTGTTGTGACCATAAAGTGTTGGTATTTATCAACTGTGTAAGGGTAACCAATTTATAGAGCTGCTCATTACCATAACCCAATTACAGTTAACTTTAAAAAAAAAAAAAAATTATGACATAGAAAAAGAAAAAATATGTATACTAATGCAATCAGTATTTGCATATTACTATAGATATTTAAGACCTTTTTTGTCACAGCATGTATTATGCAGATCTAAATAAGCAGCATACTACCTATGGTCAATTTCATGGCATGAGATATCACACTTAATTGTACATGGCAGCCATTTTCTTGAAATGATCTTGCAATTTTTTAAATAATAAATTTTGTTGTAATGGCAGAAATATCAGCCATTTAAATAAAAATTAAAAGAATGAAACTTCTTCAATTTCTTTGTACTGTACTTTCATTAGATAAAATGTATTATTAAATGCATGAAATCATATCCTTCCCTTTTTTAAATCGAAAATACATTAATAAAAATATACAGTTCTGATTTGACTGAAATTAGCATTCATAAAAGTTTTACTTTGAAATTGCTTGACTCGATATTTTAGCTAACCATTAAAATTTATTTCTAGTTTTATGCTGAATGAATTTTTTTTTTTCACTACTATAATTTTTTAAGTTTACTATAATGTTGCCATTGTCTTGCATATGTCTGAAACAAATTATGAAATTATGATTTAAAGTCTATCAAATAGATATTATTTTTTAACCTAGATTTAATACTTTTTGATCATAATATTTATTATATAATTCATAAAATAATTCCCTTTTCCCCTTTCTTTCACTGAAAATACTTTGGATTAACAATAATAGCAATTTTAATATGACTGAAAAGTTTAAAATTAGTTGACAGAATATTTTAGCTAAAATAGTACACGATTTAAAATTAATTATTAATAGTATATGACCAAAATTTATTTTTAGTTTTATGTTTAATGAACTTTTTATTTATTTTTCCAATACTGCATCTTTTTTATGTTTACGATAATGCATTCTTTTGGCTTACATATTTCTGAAACAATTAAATATTATGATTTAAAATTAATCATATACTGTATGTGTACATTAAATGATATTTTACACTTCTATTTAATGATTTGGATTGCATAATGCATGAAATCATTTTTGTTTTCAAAATAACTCCCAATTATGGTAACTAAAATGTAACAATTATTGTATGATCATCTCATTTTTGTTGTAAGCAAAATATCAATAAGATTTTTAATCTATAAAAGTGAATGAATATAGTTTTTAAGCTAAAATACACATTTAAATATAATGTTAATACATTTGGTAGTTATATCTTATCAAAATAGGCTTTTGATTATTTATTGTACCGAATCAAGTATTTTGTTTCATTTTTACTTTTGTAGTTATTAAATTATACTTTGGATATCATCATTAATGATTGTATTGATTGTCTTGCAAGGATACTGAATGAAAATTAAATAAAGTACTGTACATTAATCATATTTTAATTTTATAATTAAAATACTGTATATTGTATAATATACAATGAATGAATTCTGCAATGTACAATTTTAGCATAAATGTCACCATTTTTCTTTCAGATAACATAAAGACACCATCCTATGATATCCTTAATTTTTAAAGATGGCTGCCAAAAAATAATTTTTTATTTTTTTTTATAATTGTTATAGGGAATAATCAGTTGTAAATCAAAATAGGGCATACAAATTGATGTTTGATTGCTATGGTAAATCATTGCATAAAGGTCCTGTGCTGAATATGTGTATCTATATATTTAAAATTTAAATACTATTTATAATTTTAACTTTTTCATGAAATTATGCATAAATATATATACAACAAGTATATATATATGAAAACTTAGGAGAAGCAATTAATTTATATTTAAATTTGTATTTATATTTAAAAAAACAATGGAATTAAAAAGCAAAAAAAAATGTATTAAATTGAATTTCTATTAATAATGAATTTGAATCACAATTAAAAAGAAAAGCATAAGAATTAAAAACATATATATATATTCAATACATATAATTTATATATAAATTTTTAATATAGAAAAAAACTGATTTTCAATATTTATTATGAAAATTATAAGCTACAAGATATATATATTCAATATCTGTAATAGTTTTGTTTTCGAAATGTATAACCAAGAAGAAAAATTAGAATAGATTTTTACTGAATTTGTTTTTGCAAATAATTAAATCATGCAAAACATTAATTCCTAGATGAGGAAAAAATCAGATGATATTCAATTTTTATAATAAATAATAAAAATCATATACAATAGTTATATAAATATATATATTAATAATATTCATAAAAAGCCTTTTTCAGCACATAGTTTTGTACTCTCAAATATTAATCAACTATTTAAACATTAACCAATTATTGTAGATAGAATACATTCTACTGTACTACAATGGGAGTAAAATATTATTAACAAAATAAAATATCAGTAAAATAGAATAAAACTTTCATATAGAGATCCAATATAACTTCAAAAAATTATCAATATCTTACATAATTTTCCATTCATTTTTAATTGAATTATTGTTAACTAAATTTATTACAAGTTTTATAAATATTAATACAGTTATTTAAGTTATGCTTAGTGTAATATGTTTCATATATTTGTTTTCTTTTTAGACTTTTAATGTAATTTAAAGGTTTAATAGTTTTTGTAGCATCTATTTTATATCCATGTTTCGAAATGAATGTATAATGCAGATTTATCATCTCTCCTATTAATTGGTTATGTTCTTGGCTCTTACCTCTGTTTCCCTGTATGATTATAAATCATATTGCAAAGATCACAGATAATTTTATATACAACTCCTTTTTTATATTTTATATTGTCTTGAATTTATAATTACTTACTAAATTTCTAGTGAATCTGTACTGGTAATATATATAAATAAATAAATAATTTAGATTATACACAATTGAACAGGACATAACTGAAGCTTTCTGATGAGTTATATAAATAAACTGTTTCCAAAGCAGCTGATACCATCTGTCTTTTTAGCACTTGCTTTTATATATGTTTAGTTTATTTGCATAATTTTTAATAAGTGAGTGAATTATATTTATTGATTGTATATATTTATGCACAAAATGATAACAATCACCATTTTAATATTCAGAAGACAAGCTCTGCTTTAATCCTCTGAATATTAAAATGGTTATTCTTATCATTTTGTGTATAAATATATACAATCAATAAATCGAATTCAATCCCTTATTTAAAATTACATAAATAAACTAAACATATATAAAAGCAAATGCCAAAAAGACAGATGCCTTGGGAATAGTTTATTTACTTATATAACTCATTGAATGCTTCAATTACTTCATGTTCAATTATATATATTATAACGATCCAAAAGAAAGTGAAGATCGAATCTAACCGCATCTGCACTACAAGGGCGTCATCTAGGCATTTGGACCTAGAAAAATTTATAAAGTAGGCAGATACACAATGTTAAGATTCCACTTTATTTAAATATTTAGATCGTTAGCCCAATGTCACTAGCTCATGGAGTCGCAGAGATAATAAATAACTTGTTTAATTTGTATCTTAAATATATATATATAAAAAATAAATAAAAGCCACTGCCAGAAATTAACACACCAACAATATTTATTTACGCACATATATAATCATTTTAAATTTGAGGAATAGATTTATTATTTAGATTTTAATATTGTTTTTTATTATTTTAAAATTTTAAATCATCTACACAAATGAATTTTATATTTATTTTAAGATTGTCGAGTATGAATAAACTACATAGATTTGCAATTGAAAGAAAATATTCTGTCCCTTATTTAACCTTAGGCTAAAAGTTCGCAGTCAAACCGGCATCAATCCATCTGATACATTGATGTATTCAATGTAGCATGAAAATACAACAGCACAAATATACTATACTGTCAGGAATGTATATCTGAACAGTATAGTTAGAGAAGACATTGACTCTTGTCCAATACAGGAATGTTACATCTGTATGGCAAGAAGAACAATAAAATAAAAACTCCATAGGAAGGGACTACGGTCCTTTTTGCCGACTTACAATCCCATTCATAGGCAAAAGGGTTTGTGCGGCGTATACAGCGATTCTGCACGTAGTGAACCTCATTCTACATCTACTAATTACACTAATAAATCCAATCCATTGACCTAATTCAACTACGAAATGAATAACCTAAGATTACCCTCCCTTAATATAACTTTACAAATCTATATAGCCATTCACGCCCGATTTAAATTTAACATTTATTTAAATTCGCACAGATGGATTTATAAAAGTTTGTTTTTTTAATGTTGAGCATAGATCGACTACACAGATTACACGCTCAAAAACATTTCAAAATAAACATAAATGATCAAAATATAAAGTCATTGATGTAATTGCATGAGGGAATTCACAAGAAACCCAATGGCATTCATCATAAGATGCCGCATTAACACCTATAACTAAAGATATCTGAATAAATACATTTTAGATCTTCACCGTAAGATATCATTATTTACCGAATGTCTATATATTTTAATCATATATGAAAACAAAAACGTAATGTTTATAAACGTGAACGAGCCCAACTGAAATTTAATGCATTTAATAATTTAAACGATAAATATTAATACAAATATAAAAAAATAATTAAAAAAAATGGAAATGATTTTTTTAGCAAACAAATATGTAAAAATTAAACATTTATAATTAATTTGAAACATAAGTCAGAGAAAAGTTCCTTTTTTAAAATTTAGATTAATTGATCAAATCTTTAAAGTTCTTAATTACTTCAGATTTTAAAATTGTTCAGTTCAATTGCTTACAGTAAAAGAGCTCCCCGTTCCTGTTGGCAATTCCCACGAAGACTTTCATGGAAGACCGGTCTGATATTCTGGAGGTAGCCTTAGCTGGTTCCATTCTGGTATCACAGTCATTTCACTTTTAAATAAGTGAGAGAGAACGACAAGTGCGCTTTATCATTCTCCTCACAAACTCAGTTGGAACTGTCAGGAAACTGTCTTAATTTGAATCGTTTTCCTTTTATAATCATCCTATGGATTCCACGAACAAAACGTCACTGTTCCATTTTTTCGTTATGGTCCAGGCCTTTATTTGCTGCTTCTATATCGGACAAGCTAATTCTTTTTATTCTCTTATCTATATTTCATTTATTTTAAGTGCCCCAAGGGTTAGTTTGCTTTTCAATTAATTTATAAAACAATCATTTCCATTTACAAAAATATATAAATCTTTTTACAAAAATATACGTTCAAACACTTTTTTCATTTATTAAAAATAAAAAATATTTTTAAAGTTTTGCATCTGTGCGAATATATATACGTTTAACAACTCTTTAATTTTAGCTTTTAATAAATTTATTTTTATTTGCGAACTTAAAAGTTTTTATTTTAAATTAATGTAACGGCATATTTATATATCGTTACAATATATAAACACAATGTGGAATTGATTTTTTTTTTTAAAAAAGCATATTTTACAATGAAATATACAATAACAATTGCCTTGCATAGATAGTTTAACATACCAAATAGAGTTGCAAAGACATAAGATTAAGATTCCTAAATTAATTGATAGTTGAGAAGAAAAAAAATTAACTCAGTCACATGAGATCTCTGGAACAATTGACAATATGACTGCTTTTTTAGTAATAATAAAAAGTTATGGAATATATTATTTATATAAGTTGAGACTTTATACTCAAAAGATTGAAAAGATAGACATTACAAATATATAATAAACACTTTAAATATAAAAAATTTTAAAATAATCAAAAATTAATTTCAATTTCTAATTAAAGAATAAAAATAATTGTTACTGATAAACATACTAATCAATACAAAAATATTAGCATCATAATTTTCTTTTGTGTTAATGTCCTTCTAAAACAGTAGCAAACTCTCCCTACAGTAGTGCTATCCAGTGCAAGTCTTAGTAATCAATGGATGCAAGATTTGTGCATAATATCCCTATCTATGTCTACTCATCCAATATTCCCACTAGATAGGATTTTATGCACAAACCTTCTTGCAACCGTTGATTACTAAGGCTTGCACTAAATGGCACTACTGTATGGAGAGTTTGCTACTGCTTTAAGAGCTTATGTAAGCATAGGAAATGGTGATCATGCTATGATTTAATGTCCTTTGGTAAGTCCTCCTCATTATATATATATATATTCATTGATTGTATAATTATATATGATCAGTAAACTTATTTATAATTATATATGTACAGTCTATAAAATTATGTAAAAAAAAAAAAATTTATGGATGTTTTCTAAAAAAAACAGGGAGAGTAACTAGGCAATTAAGTTACTATGAATAAGTAAGAACACAATATATTATTGTTGATACTTTGTTGCTGCTTTCCAGCTGTTTAACACACTTTATTTTTGCATTTTAACCTTAAAACTATATCAAACTATTATAAAGTAGTCAAGCGTTCTTAGCCGAGAGGTCATCACAGCAGCCTTGCAAGGAAGCAGTTGGTTGCAGACGGTTGTGGGTTCGCTTCCCGGCTGATGCTATGACATATGAAAAAAAAAAACCTATTATAAAGTACTGAAGATAAAAAGTATAAAATAATAAAAGGAATACTTTTTTGTAGTTTTGATTATATAAATTGTGTAAGAAAAAAAATAGAAAAGATCAAAGACCTTCAAATATTTCAAAAGTGATTTTAAAAAACTTAAATCCATAAAGAATAAATATTTTATTACTACCACTCATATTTATTTAGAGTGCACAACTAAGAATCATTGTAAAATCAGCTATTCATTGGAGAAAATTGATTGATTTTTTTTTTTTAATTTCTACATTGGCCAAGTACAAATAAATTTAACTACAAAATTTTAAAAAGATTATGTAATACATAATAACATTGATGTAGCAAAAAAAAATAGTAAACAAAATGAAAGAAAACATCTACGATTCCTTTTTTTGCAGCCTTAAAAAGTGATGCAAATACTGCAAGTTCCTTGTATAAAACTGTATTTCTGCATAAATGAATTCACATCAATATTTTACACATGTGGCAAGCTTAGGAGTTAATCTCAAACTATGGCTTTACCTCGCTTAGTGGGGACAATTGGTTCACCAAAATTCAACAACCTAATCCAGTGATGATCTTGGTTTATTTGGAGAAAAACCAAATGTTGATGGCAATCTTACAAAAAAATATTTTGAATGGATCACTGACTTGCTTCTTTGATTTTCCTTTTATACATCTTCCAAAGTTTCATTTGTTAACTTTAAAGCTTCATGGCCTTACGATACAAAATCGGTGCCTTCAGTTTTTTGATGCTCTGATTCACCTCTACAAACTCGTAGATTTTCTTTTCTTTTTCTTCATCCAGTTGCATTAATTCATTATTAATAATTTTCCATATGATTCCAAAAGTTCTTTATTGTTGTTAACATCACTTCTGTAAATCCTGCTTTCTTGGTTAGATCAAAGTGATTTTCCATATAATTAAAGTAGATTTATTTTCAATTTCAGTGCTTGAATTGAGATCTGGGCAGATTTTATTCCTATAAAGTTGAGCTGTGTTATCGATCTTAGTCAATACATTGCCTATAAAATCACCAACAGTTTTTTTTTTTTTTTAATTCCTTCCAGAATTGAGGAATTGTCTTATTGGCTTCCTTATCCAAAATATCAATAAGTTGTTGAAAGTAGTACATCTTGAAGATGTACTGATTTCTTGATCCATAGGTTGAACTGGTGTTTAGTGGTATTAGCGGCTGCCATAATTTCAGTTGAAAATGTATGTAGCTGCTTTAAACAAAAAAATCTGTATATATATATATATTGATATTGCTAAAAAAAAAAAAAAAAATGGTTTCACTATGCAACTGTATAGTAAAATGAACTGAGAAAAGGGTTGATAATTTTTTCTGTTCAGCAAAAGGATTTCTCATTGTGTTGAAGCAAAACCATTACTGAAGGTTTTTTTTTCTGACCATAAAGACCTGTTATTTATTATCAGTTTAAGAGTAGTCAAATTACAATATGGTACATTAATAAAATCTAATCATGCAGTTAACCTTCAAAAAAAAATTTAAATTCTGACATATTAAAAAAAATATCTAACACATTCTGTATTTGCGAATTATAATCAACATTTAAGACTTTTTTTTACAGTATGAACTATGCAGATTTAAAAAAACAAACAGCACTTTTTGTATACAAATATACTAGTTGTGGTCTTTTTTATGACATGAGACACATTTTATTATACACAATAGCCATTTTATGGATGATGAGGTAATTTTTTGAAAAATAAAGTACATTAAAATGACAGATAAGGGCCATTTAAGTAATAATTAAAACCATGAAATATATTTATATAGCATTTTCATCATTTTTATTATTAAATGCATAATGCATGAAATCACCCCCTTCCTTTTTTTTTTTTTAATGAAAATTCACTTAGATAAATTAAGCAGTTGTGACTTGACTGAAATTAACATTCATAAAAGTTATAATTTAAAACTGCTAGACTCAATATTTTAGCTAATACATAGACAGTATGCAATTTAAAATTAATTATTAATAGTATATGACCAAAATTTATTTTTAGTTTTATGGTAAATGAAATTTGTAGTTTTTTTTCAGTATCCTATAATGTCGCCATTTGTTTGGATATGTCATAAACACTTTAAGAGATTATAATTTTAAAATAAGCAAGTAAATATTACTTTTAACTTAAAAAATTGGTTAGTAATAACTTTTGACCATACAAAGTTGATTATTAATTGCATAATTCATCAAATCATTTCCTCCCTCCCCCCCCCCCCTTATTTTATTCAAATGAAGTTTTAATTCAAAATTAGCTGACTGAATATTTTAAAATTAACTATTAATAGTACATTATATGACCAAAATTTATTTTTTCTTCTATGCTGAATAAAATTTGTATACCTTTTTTCAGTATAGTATTTTTTTTTGTGTGTTTGTGGTAGTTTTTGGCTAGGATATGTCTGAAACAAATTATAATATTATGATTTAAAATTAAACAAATATAATACTATACACAGAATGATTTTAAAACTTATATTCAGTAACTTTGATCATGTAAAGTTGATTATTATAATATATGAATTTTTTTTTTCAAAATAACTTGCAATTAATTTACTAAATTTTATAATTAAGATGATCATAGTTTTTGCTGCAAGCAGAACACCATTCACAAAAAATTTTATCTGTAAAATTGAGTAAATATACAGTTTTTAAGCGAATGCATATATTTTAAAATATAATATTACTACATTAGGTTGCTGTATATCATCAATAATAGGCTTTGGATTATTTATTGTACTGATTCACTAACAATGAAAATCTTAATAAATGTGTCTTGCAAGGTATTTTAATTTTATAATCAAAATCCTATATAGTATGATATTGCACACATACTGTATATAATAAAGAAATTTTTCACTTTATAATTTTAACATGACTGTTGCCAGTATTCTTTCAGATGACATAAAAATCACTAAAATATAATGATAAATGGCCATTACTTTGAAAATAGCATTGTTTAAAAAAAAAATTGGAATTTTTTTTTTATGATTGTTATAGGGAATAATTTTTTGTAAATTGAAATGATGGGTACAAATAAATCATGATCATTATGGTGAATCCTCTCATAAAGGTCCAGTGCAATGTTGCTTGACACAGCAAATCACATTAACAATGTGAAAAAGAGAAACCAGGAGAGCATTAGGAATGCAAGGCTTATATATACATTTCTAATGTGAATTTATTATATTTTAATTCAAATCACTTTTTAAAATGTATCAAAAACCTAAAATTGGAAATAATTGAATGGCATTAGGGGGATCATCTGCCATTCAAGTTACAGAAATGACAAAAAATAGCTTTGATTTATATAAAATAAATTTGTGAACAGATTGAGAAAAAATGTACAATATAAAATAAATATTAATTAAAAATCCATGGAGGAAAAAAAAAGAAATTATTATTATATAAAAAACCCAATAAAATTTTTAAATACTATATTAGATTTTAAAAAATTTTTATATAGAACAAAAAAAAAAATCAACATTAATAAAAAAGAAAAAAGCTTCAATACAATAGGTATGTAACTCTTAGTAAGTATAAAGTGAATAAAAATGAGTCAAGATAAAAAGTTATTACACAAAAAAAAAAAATTGTAAATACAGTATAAGACTTTAAAAAACTTTAGATACAACAAAAGAAATCAACATTATTGAAAAATAAAAAACTTCAATGCAATCGTCTTAACAACAAGAATAAAATGAATAAAAATGAATCAATATAAAAACAGATTTGTAGTATTTAGGATAAAATATATGTATTTAAAAAAAGTAATGTAAATAACAGAAGATTTTCAAAAGAAAAATTAATGAATCTTCCAGCTGAGGCAACTAAAAATTCTGATTGGAATGCTCACGCATGACTTCCATAGCAACTTTTTATATTATTTTTATTAGTAGTAAACATGTGCATGATATTAAGCTGAAAAAAAAAAAATTAAATGAACTGATATATATAATTTAAATTTTGATTTTTTTTTTTTAAAAATTTTGATATTAGAGCATTAAATAAATTATTAGGAGAAAATTTATATATATTCTAATAGTAAATGATGGAGAGAAAAAAGATAATCTGCCATTTGATAAATATGTATCAATAGATTCTATTGAGAGGAATATTAAAATCTTAGTCCATTTGCATAGACAACATAAAATAAATAAGACACCCTATCTCTTTGAAAGTATAAAAGCAATGGATGAAATATGCAAATAACATACTGTAAGCTATAGGTAATAAGAATTAAAACATGACCACTATTTTGGAATAAAAATAAGTGCACTAAAAATATTAAACATTGCATTTATAAAATTAAGTAGAATAGATAAATTAATGACAATAAAAATGTCAAAAATATTATTAAGATAAGATTTACAATGATTATTTAAACTTTAAAAAACAATACAAAAATTGCTTTTGTTAATTAAATTGTGGTTATGTGTAATTTATAAGTTTAGATAGCAAGAAAAAAAAATGAAAAGCCTCATCTCAAAGACTATGATTATAAAGGATAAAATAAGAATGAAAAGATGGAGTGTACTGAAGCAGTCAGAAATGTAAAAAAAAAAAATATTCCAAAAAAATAAACTGACATCTGACATTAAAAACCAATGTTATTATAATGTAAAAACAAAAAAGGAGAATAATTAAAAAAGATACAAAAAAAAATGTGAAATGACTCAAAGAATTGAATTGTTAGACTTGTTTGAAGAGCACAAATATTTTGAGAAGATAGCCAGTTTGTAGAACTAGCCTGAAGAAATCAACTATTAAAATATTAATATCAATTAATGTAAAAAAAAAAAAAAGTAATTAAAGCAGGTATAAAAAAATCCAAATTTAAATAAAATGTATTATTATTTAAATAGTATTTTAAAATATTAATATTTGTGAATTATTTTTAATACTGCAATAAAAGTCAATCACCATTAAAAAAAATATTTTTTAGTGGTTTAGATATTATCACAATATTGAACTAAAGTTCCCTAAGATTAGAAAAACTAAGACAAAAATTAAAATCTGTGGATGCATATGTCCACCATATGTCTGTAAATCAATTAACGACACATACATCAGGAAATTTCAGACAAGACAAAAATGTTTCCAAAAAAAAGTTATAAAAAAAGTATTAAACAGTAAAAATATAACTACTAAAGACAGCACAGTTTGCCAAGCAATGTGTTGGAAAACAAGCTTGCTCACATCAAAAATCTCTATATAAAACGTACCATAACAAAAATTAAAGACACTTCAAAAGATCTATTGTCTGTGTGCATAAACAAATATATATAAACTTTCAAAACTAGTAGTTTTTATATATGTACTAAATAATGTTCAATTCAAGCATTCAATTCTCTCAATTTCACAGCAAACCTATTTCATGCTTATTGGCCATTTCTCTGGTGAAGTAATATAAATTACATTTTTAAAGTTTCTTATTTAGTTGACTATTGAAAAATCAATTTGGAAAGTGAATTTATATTATTATCACACTATGAATGTTTATTAAGTTTATATTCTCTCCATTTTAATCCACATTTTTCTTATTCATAGTTTCTCTTCACATTAATCTGACAAATTTCTTACTCTCATCAATCCATCTTACATATGGTCTTTTTCTAGTTCTTTTACAATCAGTTTGACACTTGAGCTGTCTATTTACTATCATATCCTATAGAAACAAATCCAGTCACCTTCAATCTTTTAATTCCTATCATGTTAGTGATACTTGTCTGCTCTCTCTCGTGGATTTTATTTAACAGTTTTTCCTTATTAATTCCAACATGCATCTTTTCATATCTCACTGTAGTCTATACTCGCTATATTGTTCTCATTAAGTGTGTGATTATGAACAGTTCAAAATTAAATTTTAACACAAATGTAAATTTTTAAAAAATATTATCTCATAAAAGAAGCCTACATCATCTCCCCTTCCATGCACCCTTTCACTATTACCTAATACTATTATTACCCCTAATCAGCCTTTCCTTTAATCTGAATGTCTCATTACCTGACATTACATGCTTACTCTAATTTACTTATCTTGCTTTATTCTCTATAACTATCTTTCTCATGCATGTATGACTTATTTTCTTATCCACTATTATTGTAACTATTATTTTATTATAAATACATGTAAATACATAAAATGAAATTCATTTAAGAAAATACTTAATCAAAATCCTTTTTCCAGAAATCTGACTAGCATCAGATACAGGACTATTCCAAAAAAATATGGGGTCAATTAAGGCAGCAAACCTCAATGTCTTGTGAAGAACAATCATTCTTGATCAAGCTGTCGAAGAAAATAGGAGCTGTTAATCTTGATTCATTTGTTGAAAAAGGCAGAAATAACAGTCCAATTGTAAAGAGAATAGTGAGAAAGTTTTAGTAGTCTGAAATAAGACTCGTCTCATGTTTTCTAAAATGGATATGAAGAACACCATGTGCTAAATTTTGCTAGAAGCTGAGCATCATTAAATCTTATCATATAATTTATTCACTAAAGAAATTTTATAAGACTAGCACTGAAGTAATTTGCAACAAGCCATCTCCAATCAAGAGCATGACTGTCTCTCTGTATGCTTGCCTGATCTGAAAAATAGTAGATGGAAAAACATGAATAAATTCATAGTGTATAAGCCTGATCTACAAGTTATTACACTGAAAAAATGAATAAATTCAGCATATATAAAACCTGAAAATATTCTATTGTAAAAATAGATAACTTTTAACAGTGGCATTACATTGGAAATATTTTTTAGTGAAGCTTACAAAATAAACCAAATAAAAAAAACCTGAAAATTACAACTAAAAACACTAATAAAAAGGTAGTTTAATGTGCATATTATATTTACATTTATAGAAAAAAAATTTGAATAATAATAAATGGTTATGAATAATTTTAAGTATTTTGTTTCCATTGGAAATTGTTTTTCTTTATCTTATTTTCCCTCCAAAATGCAATTGTATAGGATCTTTTCGTTTTCATAAAAAAGGGGGAAAGGATTTAAGCAGATTTAAATTTTTTTATCTTTAAAATGTTCTTTTGCAATTTTAATTACTGAAGGGGGAAACTATTATGCTTAAAGTTAATAATAATAATTGAATTAATAAAAAAATTAACTGGTTAATAATATTTGCTGCATGAAATTGGGCTATTGATAAAAATGTACTTAAATTGGAGTTGTCATATTCTTTTTTTTTTTAAATTTTCTTAATTAATTTATTAGTTTATTAAATAATTGTTAAAAAAATAAGTGTTAATGTCTTTATTCTTTCAGTTATCTTGTTTTATGAATTGTCAATGTGCGTGACTTGATCTCCTTACATCATGTTTAAGGAATATGCAAATTATCCCTGTAAATCTATTTAAAGTAGAGTAAGCTATATATTTATTTTTCTCTTGTTCATACAGTTCCAAAAATCCTTGTGATATTTAGCTAATTCTAGAGCAATAAGTTATGTGAAGGTTTGTTTATGTTTGGACAACCAGAGTTCTCTGGATGATGCAATGAATTAAACTTTCAAATCCATTCACTGCATTTTATTTTTTGAGAAAATTTAGTTTAATAATTGGCCTGTAAACTTATGTAACATATGGCCTGAGCATTGATGATCATGTTTCAGAATCTCAGGATTATTTTTACAATAGTCTAGCACTTAAGCATGTGTATCTAGATAATTGTTGTATATCATGCACTAAGTTTGGCATTGCCTATGGAATCTCTTAAATCCAGTCACAAGGGATGGCTTGATTATTCTTTTGTAATGCTGGTGATGTAACATAATTATTAGTATAACTACTTATATTTATTTTTTCTTTGATGATCTCATGCTCATTTTATATTTGATCCATTTTTATTTATTCGTTTGTTATTTGGCAATGTTATACTTATAAATTTTAAATCTGTGATATTTAAGGGTGATTAATAGTGCAGATATTTATAAATATTTTATATTTAAGCCACATATACATGTATATTTGTTAAAATACACCTGGGTCTCTTTTTACGCATATTTATTTAACGCGATTTTGAAGTAACGCGATTCACGTTTCTCCGGAAGTCAAATTCCGATAATGCGCTATTACTTTAAATAATAAATTTCGCGCACTTACGTCATATTGAAAGTAATAGCACATTATCGGAATTCGACTTTCATCTTCGTAATTTCAATATTTTCAGTGCTTTATAATAGTAGGATTTTATGCAATAATGAAATTAAAATCATGATTTCCACATTTTAGGTGTACACACATTAAATTTTACAAGATTATAATGTAAATTTGTTCAAACATTGTGCGTGTTAATTTTCCATTTTAAATCACATTCTGCTTTTGCTTTTTAAAAAAGAACATAATCAATTATTAATCATTTAGTGTCCGCAAGTTTATTTTTAAAAGGTGAGTAATAGCAGTGGGCACAATTAAAATTGAAAATTAAAAAATTATAGACAAAAATAAGAATTTAATTTTTAGTTGTTAGATTAATTACTAATTACATTGTCACCAGAAAACCAATAACACAACATGAGAGTGACATTGGCGCTAGTTGTATTTCCTCTTGTGAAGAATCTGATTTTTTACCAGTTTGCAAATGAACCTGTTTAACGGCAAATAGCGATAATAATTAAAACATGTATAAAAAATGTAAATTACTGTAAATTATGCATAAAAATATATTGTTTTGAATAAAATTAAATATTATAGTTAAAAAAAGTTTGTCTTGTATCAATTTTTTTCAAATTTGAAATTTTTTATTAGTCATATTTTATTTCCTTATTTTTTTGTGCGAATTTTAAAGTAATTTTATGTTGGTGCTTTGCTTTTAAGCGATCTTTGAAAAATCACAGTCCGTATCCCCCCCCCTTTTTTTCAAGGTAAGTTACGTCTATTTTTGCATGATTTTGTTTGCTCGTGTTTTCTGAAGAACCTATCTATCGCGTAAAACGAGACCCAGGTGTACATTTTCTAAGATATTGAGATCTGAATGGAAATTCACATTAAAATGTTTCAATAATGAAACCATATAATGTTTGCAAATGTAAAAAAAAAAATTTTGTTTAAATAATGCTTTTGAATAAAACCCTAAGAGATTTATTTATTATGCTTAAATATTTTAATCCCTGAGATAATATTAAATCTGATTTATTTACAATTAAAATTTTGAGAGAATTTGCTAGCCATATAATTATTAGATTTCTTTATTACTCTACATACTATACAGTTCATGTACATTTTATAACTGAGGTACCATCAATATACATTTGCATTATTACAAACCTTTAAACACATAATTTTATATTAAGATTTATTTGCTTATTGGTTAATTTTATCCTTTCCAAGCACATATATTAATGTAAAGTGTTAAGCTCTCTGCTTGTGTGTAATAAGAGCAACTATGCAATGAAGTACTATCACCATTGATGAGTTTGCAAATGCTTGCAATCTTCTTAACATAATTTATTTTAGCATGTCAATTTTAGTCTAACATTACATACTTTAATATGCTTTTATGTCATTCAGATGTCCTAATATATAACAACTATAAATTATAATGAAATAAAAATATGCGGACAGGTGTAAACATATGCCAGAGAAATGTTAATAACTTTTAAACTAATATATGCAACCTAATTTTTAACTATAATCAAAAATTCCATTATCAATATAAGTAGCTTTGTTTTTTTTAATTGTCAAATTCAAGTAAAGATAAAATGTTTTATGTTAAATATTTCATTCAGTAATAATTATTTACATTTGTGATCAAATTTTTTTTATATTGATTTCAGAAATTTATTACATATTTAATATAAAAAAGCAATGAATTAATACAGAAATTAGAAATCAAATTAATGTTTGAGTAAGTAAAAGAAATCAATTTATAGTTATGATTTTAGGCTATTTTTATTTTCTCCATATTAATTTTTTTACAAAAAATAACACTTTCTTCCTGCAAATATATTGTGTTGCAAGATGATGTTGTTATTGATGATTAATTATTATTTCTTGAATAAAGCCACTCATATAGCAATCTAGTTTGGATGACTTTTAATAATAGTTATCTGATAAAAATCCACTTGAGGAATTATTGGGGGGGGGGGGGATTAAGATATTTTTTAATAACATTTAGCAATTTTCTAATTCTCCTTTTTTTTTATAGAAGAATCAGAATTATTAATCAGATATAATAACTGAATATTTTTACTTCTGGCTTGCAACAAGTTATATGCCCAACATGAACTAGGCAATCAAAAATCAATCTGTTTAGTTTTAGATAAGATGTTCTCAGATAGATTCATTGGAAAAATAATTCAGCAGATTTCAACAAAACAAGCATGAACAATGAAAATTTGTTCACACTTGAACACAATGACATATCTTATCCATACACTGATCATTAAAATATAGTTACTCTACAATAATATTAATTAATCATGCCCATTGAGAAGTATCTCAGAATTCCCTCTTTAGTAAAACAACCACCATACTAGTACCAAAGATTAAGAAAGCATCATAATTGCAGGTAATCAGCAATTAACACATTAGAACAATTCTACATTTTTAGAATAAAGTAATTCTTTTGGAATATCAAAAAGATATATTTTTAATGACAGGTTTAGAAAAAAAAGGTAGCTTGAATTTGTAGATACAATCACAACAAAAATTAAGTTAACATTAGACTTATTTAACAGTCAATAGCTACAACTAGTATGCATAATAAATTTTCCAGTGCCTTAATTTCATAGTTTAATTTAACAGGTTTTCCTCACAATACCTTCCTAGGCATGTCTGAATTTTGCAAAAATCAAATTAGTTTGAATATTTGTTTATATAATATAGCTTCTTTTGGGGTTTAGCAGTATCTCATACTAGCTATAGTTTAAATAAGTAATTTTATTACTCCATTTTTTTTAAATCTATGATTATTTTTTGTATTTTTTTTTAAAAATTATAATAGTTATTGAAAATAATAATGCTTATAATAATAAAAATCATGTTTTTATTATAAAAATTAGATTTTTTTTAATTAAAAGAAAGCAATCAACATATCCTATGATTTTTCCCTTCCTTTGTGATACAATTGTTATAATACTTACTGTAAATAATACAATAAAAATAGTAAAAAATAGATTGATCTTTTTCTAAAAGAAAGCAATTAACTGATTCCAGTTAAAAGTTATTCTATACAAAAATAATTTTATTTCTCCGTTTTTTTTTTTGTGATTTTATATATATATATTTTTAATTTTTTATAAAAATATAATACTTATTGTAAATAATGCTTATAATAAAAAACATAAAAATACTTTTTTTAGGAGTGGTATAAGATAGGGTATAGTGTTAATGTTATAAAACCATGTTGTTACTGTTGCAGGTTAAATGATGACCAATCAAAATATATATATATAAGATTTTAAAAAAGAGGAAGATTTGGACATAGAGAAATTGCACATTTGCCTGCTATGATTATAACTTGAGGTTTTGAATGTGAGAGCCAAATGATTTTTTTTCAAAAGGTTTGAGATTTTTTTCTATGTTGCTTTCCTATAACCAACCCAGCTAATCATCCAATATTGCTTGGTAAATGGACATCCAACTACAGGGTAAAACAAAAATGAAAATCTAATCAAACTGACTATCCAACAATTGGAAAGCCTAATGAATATACTGCCTTCTTCATTGTTTATCTACAACAGACTATTGAAGAAGTCTTTGCCTTGCAGTTGGCTATTTATCAAAGAGGTTGTTTTATCTAAATTTAAAGTACACCTGGGTCTCGTTTTACGTGATAGATAGGTTCCTCAGAAAACACGCGCCAACGAAATCGCGCAAAAATAGACGTAACTTACATTGAAAAAAGAGGGGTGCGGTCTGTGATTTTTCAAAATTCGCATAAAAGCAAAGCACCAATGTAAAATTACTTTAAAATTTGTGCAAAAAAAAGAATAAGGAAATAAAATATGACTAATAAAAAATTTCAAATTTGAAAAAAATTGATACAAGACAAACTTTTTTTAACTATAATATTTAATTTTATTCAAAATAATATATTTTTATGCATAATTTACAGTACAGTAATTTACATTTTTTATACACATTTTAATTATTATAGCTATTTGCCAAAAACACATTTGTTTGCAAAGAACTAGTGCCAACTTCACACTCATGTTGTGACAATGGTTTTCTGGTGACAACGTAATTAGTAATTAATCTTTGAAACAATGATTTTATTAATTGTTTATGAAACTAACAACTAAAAATTAAATTCTTATTTTTGTCTTTAATTTTCAATTCCGTTTAAAAATCAAATTTCACATCACATTATTTCAAGTCGCCGTAAATAATTTTTAAGTTGTTAATTACAATTAAAAATCAGATTTTAATTGTCAAATTTAATTGCGCCCACTGCTATTACTGACCTTTTAAAAATAAACTTGTGGACACTAAATGATTAATAATTGATTACATTCTTTTTTAAAAAGCAAAAACAGAATGTTATTTAAAATGCAAAATTAACACGCACAATGTTTGAACAAATTTACATTATAATCTTGTAAAATTTAATGTATGTATACATAAAATGTGGAAATCATGATTTTAATTTCATTATTGCATAAAATCTTACTATTATAAAGCACTGAAAATATTGAAATTACTAAGTTGAAAGTCGCATTCCAATAATGTGCTATTACTTTCAATATAACGTAAGTGCGCGAAATTTATTATTTAAAGTAATAGCGCAATATCAGAGTTTGACTTCCGGTGAAACACGAATTGCGTAACTTCAAAATCATGTTAAATAAGTCCGCGTAAAAAGAGACCCAGGTGTATAATGAAAAATAACCAAATTGATTTTAAGAAATTCCTCATCACATTAAACATATTTTTAAAACATTAATAATTACATAAGACAAATAGTACAGTGAGGTTCCAAGTTACCCTGAATCAATATATACTATTTCAATTATATGCTATCCAAAATATGTATATAAATAAACAAGGAGAACATTAGAATTTATAAATACATTTTACAATATATCAGCAGCCATTTTTCCATCTCAGAATACTGTATGCAGTTATGTTTTGGTTTTGCTTTTTTTAAAAAAAAATAAATTAAATGAGTAAACTTATTAAATTTTACAATATGGCAACAGCCCTTTTTTTCTGTCTTCAAGTGCCATGCATAATCATGTTTATTAATACAATTTCTTTGATTTATGTTGAAACTACATACATTTCATTCTTCCTTTATTATCCTTTCCAAATTTGTTATACAGGATTTTGCGCAATAAAAATATTTTCTAAGTGTAATGCTAAAAGTTTTACAAAATTTAAGAACATTTGTAAAGTCAATATGGACTTCAAAACAACTAGAGAAGGCATAATCTGCTGAAAAACAAAACTGCTATTATATTTTGATAAGAAAAAAAGATTATTAAAAAAAAATAATAATAATACCCAGAGTATATTTAATTGTGACGAAAGTCTCACATTTTGCCATTCATTTTATTTTAAAAATAAAAATATGGTGCAGTAAATTTTATTTTTAATTTTTAAATGAATATGAGTGAACCCATAGTAAAATATATGAAAATGTTCTTTCCAAATTTATTATTAATAACTACATTATCATTTTTTAAATTTTATTTATATTATAATTTTAATTTATATGTGCATACTATACATATAAAAAGACATCTGTATTAGATATATATATATATGCTTGTTCAAAATTACTGTATATTTGCAATTCAATAAACAATACATATTTTATTGTAATCAAAATTTATCAAAACATGATCTATTATATATGACACGCAATGTACATGAAGGAGGCTTGTAACAGAATATAGCAGATATCACAGTTTTACTGTTTGCAATTGTAGTAGTCCCCACATACATCAACGATAACAAAATTGGCAGCTAACAAATAAATAATATGCTTTTAAATGCAAACATATATTAATTTCTAACTTTTTATTTTTTATTCAATATTTTAGAAAAAAAAAGAGGAACACTGAAATTGTATTATAGTGATTGTGTATATGGAAGAAGTTTTATAATTTAATATTTTGAAAAGTATCCCCTTTTTTCTTTCTAAAATGGCCCATTAATTCCAATATATAAATGAACAAATAAAACAAAATTTATAAAGGCAAATTATATTGAAAATTTATATATTAAAAAAAATTATATTTTATTTGGACTTTTTATTAAAAAAATAAAATGATTGAAGAAATTACAGCATAGCATTTCATAACACATCAGTAATGATTCAAAAATTATAAAACCTTTCAAAAAAATTTTAATCTTAAAAAAGACAAAAAAATACTGTCATTAATTTCAATTGATGCTAATTTCTATTCTTATGGCAAATTTAAACAGAAAAAAAAAATATTTTGAAATGTTTATCCATATTTACTACTTTGGAATTTGAAACATATTGAAAGAAATTTAACTTCATCTAGTAGAATAATTTTCTTTGCATTTTATATTAACTGCTAAAAGCAGATTTTAATTCCAAAATGTCTCTTAAAATAGCGCACTGATCAAAAAATAAACACTTGATCAAGATTAATGATTGCAACTATTAACACCAATTTCTTAATAAAAATATACTTTGTTATTGAGGTGCATTATAAGCAATGGTGAATAACTTGGAAGATCATGTGACTTTCAAATGAAATAATTATGGAGTTTTGAACCAGGAATCTACTTCCCATGTCGATCATTCTAACACCATCCACAAAGCATTACAAGACAATGCTCATAACAGGATAAAACAGAAAAGTATAGAACTTGCTGATTTACATAAGTAGTCATTTGTTTCCCAAGTTTATTGTTTGAACTAGATTTTTGTATAATTCAAAAAAAATAATTCTGGTAAAGCATATATTGTTTGATATTTCTTTTTTTATATTATTGTTTGAAGCAATGGAAGATCAGAAATTATTAATTTTGTAATCAATAGTTTATTTTTCTGCTAATGAATGAAAGATATACGACTCTTCCTCTTTTTCAACTTTGATCAGTTTAATGAAGAAATAAAATTCATTATACTACTAGTAAATTAAAAAAGAAATATTCTTCATTATTTTTTATGACATTTGAAAGATATGATATATTTAAATATTGGGTATCTTCTCAAAATGTGGGTATGTAAGACATTTTTACATAAATGTAAACTTATGTATATAAGGTTTTTGATTATATAAGATTTAACACTGAAATATTTAGAATTATTAAAACATTACATTTTTTGCCACACCAAATTGTATTAAAATGATTATTATTACTCAGAATTATTTTCCTTTTCCTTATTCTAATGTAATTAGTAAAGTTCCAATGTTTCAAAATCTTTACTAATCCAGCATTTGAAACAATGAAACTTTACTGATTACTATTATTGCTGTGTATCCTAAAAAAGATAACTTGATGCAATAGAATTTTACAGAGACTAATCTACAATTTTTGAACACCAACTAAGGAAGTATGAAAGAGGTGCAGAAATGCATTTATTTATGGCATTATATTTTCTTTAAAAAAAAAAAAATAGATGGCATTTTATAGAAGAACCTGTCAGCATTAAATAAAAATATATTTACAAATTTTACAATATGATTATACAGTTTTAGAACTTTTTATAGAAGTGTCTGATAAAACAAAAGATAAACAGTTTTCATTTTAAACAGCAGTAATAATATTTAATTAAACCTAATGGGCCCACAGCAAGTGAGTACAAGTTGGAAAAATATATTAAAATGCGGCAGCTAGATGTAATTTTTTTCATTTACCAATTATTAGATATATTATCTTAAAATATATATTGAGATTTATTTCTCTTCTAATAATTATATAGGTTCTATATAACTTTCAATATATGTTTTATATTTTTTAAGACCTTATTACAAATGTCCATATTATGAAGAAGTTAATTGATGATAATTGATCTCTCTCAGATCAGCAGATGAAGCATCATTTCAAACTGTATGAAAGAAATCAATCATAAACTATATTGAAAAATTTTCTGAATAGATAGAATGCCTTTAATATGACCACTAGAAGTTGATGGCTTGATGACAAATTAAATTTTATTTGATAATTTTCAACAAAGAATAAAGTATAGATGAAGTTAGTAACTCAGATTTGAAATAAAACAAAAAAATGGAATTTTTCAAAATGATGTGAATACATCAATAAATAAATAAATAAAAACTTCTGCATTTAAAGGAGAAGAAACGAAAAGCTTTGCTTTAAAATATTTGAACAATGATTACTTTTCTTTCTATATATATATAATTAATAATTCAATTACAAAGTATTTAGACATAGGCTGAATACTAATAATCTAGCCATTTTTAAGAAAAAAATCACTTATGAAATAATAATTCAATAATACATCTCATATTCTCCCACACTTCATTAAATATAATATCTCTGGTGACTTTAAATCACCATGAGTTTCTGGAAATTTAAATAAGTATAAAATGTAAATATTAAGTAATAGCAATAGCTGTTATTTTTAATATCTATATTGGATATATATTCACACTATATTCTAAATTTTATACCTAGACCTATTTATTTCCAATCTATGATGTAGATATTAAAATCTGTAGTTAGCAACCATTTTATAATATGCATTTTTAACATACAAATATCAAATACTGTAATACATGTTGAAAATGTGTGTAACATACATGTACTGACAAAATAATATTAAAATGTAAATAATAAAAAAATAATCAAATGCTTTGTTACTAAGAAAATCATACAATGTTTTAATATGGCAAGTGACAGATTAAAATGTGATGAGCCATAGAACTTTACTGCATTAAATCATTTTTTAAATAATTAACTTTTATTTGATGCTTCCTATTAAGAGATAATAGGGTATATTAAAAATTAGTTGTATATATTTTATTTAAATTATAATTGCTGTGTTAAATATTAAATTATTATATATATATTAGATCTCTATAATAAATAATAAAAAGTTAATGTTTTTTGTTAAGTTACCCCTTCCCCCTCTGTTGAATTTCTTGTGGTAGCATTCTTGTTAATTTTTTTAATATCATGTACAGATTAAAGTTGTTGTTTTTTCTTAAAACTTTCTTGCTGTAAGATTGTGAAAAGTATTTTAAAAAATTAATGATTAAAGTTTATTTCACTTTTTTTTTTTCAGTTGTTATATAAGATATGTTACTTAAGCAGCTAAACAATTTTCTCTTGATATTCTACTATAAAAGACAAAAGAGAAAGAGTTTACATCAATCAAATATATGAACTCAGACTTACAACTGACACATATGACCACATACATGTGAAAAAGATAAATGATCTCCAATATATTTAGTTATGAACCAGCACTCATCAGTTGGTCCAGATCATCTTCCACACACTTATATAACCAGTGCTCAGTTTATATTAAATACATTGGAGATCATTTACCTTTTTCACATGAATATGATCATGTGTATTGGTTGTGTAAAATGGAGTGGATAGATGTAGGGAGGTTGAAAGTCTGAGTTCAAATCCCTTCTAATTACATTAACTTCAATATAGACAATATACTTGTATTTAAATATCAATCAAGTATATTACTTTGCTTGTTGTAGAGCATTATTTTTTTCTTTTTAATTTTATTTTTAAAATGTGAAAATTATTTAATTAATATAAGATTAAATTTAATATACATATATTATTTTAATAAATCTTACTCCAATATAAGTCTGATAATTGTTATGTAAAGTGTACTCTAATAATTTAGATAAATTATCATCTGCTGCATCACAGATGTTGAATCCATATAGAATATTTAAAACTATTCATATATTCACAATTAAATCTGAAATAAATATCATTAAGTGTTTAGTTTTATTTCAAGAAGACCATTGATGTGTAGATTATGCTTAACTGATATATACAGTATCCTTAATTCTATATTCAGTAAATATTCACGTAAAAAGTCTAATAAAAATATTAAATTTTTCAAATAAAAAAAGTATATCATTTAAATAGATAAAATCTTTTTCCAAACATGTTTTTACAAACAAGATTAAATAAAGCATATAACGACTTTAAAAGTGTATAAAGTGGAATAATTTGGAAAATAAATATTAATAAAATGTTCATCAACATCTTTACTGAATACATGCATAATGGTAACCCTAGCAACTGAAGACGCCACTTGATTTTTCCACTTAAAATGAAATCTGAAAAATGTATATATTGCTTAAAGTTTTAAATATACATACCTTTAAAATGGATTGGAAATCAGTGAATAGTATCTTTATACTTAATGAAAAGAATTTACAGTTGAAATATTTTTTCATATACTGTATACAGAAATAAATTTTATTATAAAGAGTGTGTGTATATGCATACACACAGTATTTGTTACAACAGTACAGTCAGAAGAGTATATTAAGGTATGATGCAAATTGTCATCAAAAGCAAAATTAATAATGAGCATAAAAAATAGGCAAACAATTTCAGTCCAATATAAACAATATTTAAGCTACAATAGGGCATCACCAGCAATAATCATCTAGAATCAACAGTCAAATGGTCATCCTTTGTGATTGGATTGAGACACAATGTAAAATCTTAGACTAACCATCATCTAGCCAATGCTAAATTTGGAGCATATTATAAATGCAATCAATAATTCATCTGCACAGACATACCTATGTGCTAAAAATAATTATAAAAGTAATCCTATATCAAAAATGCTGGGACCATCCTCTGGGACTATAAAGGTACTGACCACCAATAAACTAATAATTATCCTGAAATATATAAAAGAAGTATGTGAACTTAAAAGATGATCTTTATTTTCACACCATCCAAGTAATTCTCTAATGAGCCATCCAGATGCCCATACATGTATATCCACATAGGTATATCACAAATACTTTTGTCTGTGCTACCTTTGGGATCACAATGACCCTAATGTATGTAAACAAGAAAAAATATACAATATTTAAACTTAATTATTGTAGTGTTGAAGAACTTCCTTAAAATAGCTTAATGATTAATAAATTTATTGATTAAAAATAATAATAAAACTGAAAGGTCTGTTAAATTACAATACAAATAAATCATTTATATTTTGACTACAATTTCCATACACTGATAGATCAAACTATACATTAAGTGTTTTAATTTCATTTTAGATATAGTGGAGCCATTAACTGTGCTATATTTTGTTGCAAACATTCCTGTAAGTATATAGCATATAATACATCACCTTTTGTTGATAAACATTGTTTAAAACAGAATGTGTATTGTTTATTGAACTGCAAAAATATACATTATTTTTGAACCTGCACATATATATAAAACACAGATGCTTTTTTATGTGTGTATAAATAAAATTTTAAAAATAATAATATAATTATTAATAAAAAAATTGAGAGGTAAACATTCACATCTATTTTACAGTTTGTGTGTGTTCATTTATTCATGCATTGACTGAAACAAAAAAATAAAAGGGGGGAAGGGTATACTTTTATTTTTAGAATAGAATAATACTGAGGGCGATTTTCATTTCATTTTTCTCAATATTTTTTTTTTTAATAAATTTCTCAATTTATTTATTTTTTCAAATAGAAACATAAAAAAAGTCTGTTTAACATGAAATTAAGATCTCTTATTTTATTTTTTAGGTTAGTACTATCTATAGATATTTTCTCTTGGAAAATAATTTATTCTGCAAAATACTGTTCATTAAATTCAGAAAGAATAATAAGTGAAGTATAAAATATATATGCTTTCAACATAAATTTAAGAAATTTTATTAATAAATATATATCATCATCAACCATTATCAATCCACTGCAGAATGAATGTCTCTCCAAGTTCAATCCATCTCCTCCGATCTTTAGCTTCTCTTCTCCACATCACACCTGCACACTTTCTTTTTTCATCCATCCATCTCACATGTGGTCTCTTTCTGGGTCTTTTACAATCTCTTGGAATCCCGTTTAAGATTTCAATTGTCCATCTATTATCATCTCTTCTAGCAATATGTCCAGCCCAACTCCACTTCAATCTTTTAATTTTTTCAATGAGGTCAGTAACACCTGTTTGTTCTCTTACCCATATATTGTGTTTTCGACCTCTTCTTGTTACTCCCAACATGCATCTCTCCATACTTCTTTGAGTGGTCTGAAGTCTCTGTATTGCTCTTCTATTAAGTGTCCAAGTCTCAGATCCATAAGTAAGAACTGGTAAAACACATTTATTAAAAACTTTCCTTTTCAAACATATAGGCATATTTCCTTTTAGTATCAAGTTATTTCTACCAAAAGCACTCCAACTAAGTTTAATTCTATGATTAATTTCATCCATTATGTTTCCATCTGTATTAATAATCTGACCAAGGTATTTGTAACTGTTAACTTCTTCTAACTCATCATAATCAATCTTAATTTTCATACTTTGAGAAAATCCATTAAACATTACTTTAGTCTTTTTAACATTTATCTTTAGTCCTACTTTCCTACTTTCATCTGATAACTCCTGCAACATTTCCTGCAGCTCTAAAGCATTATTTGCAAAAACAACTACATCATCTGCAAAATCTAAATGACTTAAATAATCTCCATTTACTTTCACTCCTTTAGCTTCCCATTTTAATCCACAAAATACTTCTTGCAGCACTGCTGTAAAAAGTTTTGGAGATATAGAGTCACCCTGTCTTACACCCTTCTCAATGTTGACTTTCCCAGTAGCATTATGTAATCTAATTGTTGCTGTTGCATTTTTATAAATATTCTTTAAAATATGACAATATCCTGGATCTATACCTTGATGATCCAATGCTTTAATCACTGAAGAAATGTTTATAGAATCAAATGCCTTTTCATAATCTACAAATCCAAAGCATAATGGCAACTCATATTCATTTGTCCTTTCTATAACTTCTCTCAATACCTGGATATGATCTACTGTACTAAAACCACTTTTAAATCCAGCTTGTTCTCTTGGTTGGTGGAAATCCAATGTTCTCTGTAGACAAGTTGTAATTATCTTGGTAAAAATTTTGTATAAAACTGATAAAAGGCTGATGGGTCTGTAATTTCTAATATCTTCTTTATCACCTTTTTTAAATATTAATATTAATACTGCATTCTTCCAATCATCTGGTACATCTTTATCATTTAGACATTTGGTATATAACTTTGCTAAAAAAAATTCTATTTCTTCACCTGCTTCTTTTAATATATCAATTATAATTCCATCATTACCTGGAGCCTTTCCTTTCTTCATACATTTAATTGCATGTCTCACTTCTTCATTTAAAATTCTGGGCAATTTGGAAGATGTAATAGATATAGGAGGTACTTGTTCTTTATTACTATATAATTCTTGATAAAAGTCTTCTACCCATTTCATGATGTCATCTCTCTTTTTAGTAATAATTCCATCTTTTTTTCTTATTGCAGATATAAATTTCTTACCAATACTAAAATGTTGTTTTACACTCTTGAGACTTTTATTCTCTTCTACAGCTTTCTTTGCTATTTCACAGTTATAATTTCTTATATCATTTTCAACTCGTTTCCGCACCATTTTACAAAATTCGAGATATTCAATCCTTTTTAATGCATCATTTTTATATATCTTCATATTTCTTCTTTTCTTCATAAATTCTCTAATCTCAGTAGAAATTTTATTGGTCAATTGCTGTTTTTTTCTACCAGCTATCTTTGTTGCAGTTTTCAAAAGTGTATCAGTTATTTTCATATTAATTTCATTTAAATCTGAATCATGTTCAAAATCTACTAATGCTTGAAACCGATTTGTAAGTTCTAATTTAAATTCATTAGAATGTTTCTGAAGATTAGGAATATCAACTGTAAATATTGTTTTTCATAATAATTTTTGTCTCTCTAGCTTTGCATTAACACGTATCTTACATCTTACTAATCGATGATCACTTCCTGTGTTAAATTTATTAAGAACATTACAATCTTGAAATATGTATTTTCTGTTAGTCAAAATATAATCCAATTCTGCTGTACCTTCATTTGGATGCTTCCATGTCCATTTCCTTTTAACATTTTTCTCAAAAAAAGAATTCATAATATAAAGTTTTTCTTTTTCTGCAAACTCCACAAGTCTATGTCCTCTCTCATTTCTATTACCATAACCAAAATTACCTACAGCACTTTCATCTTTCATTTGTTTACCAATTCTAGCATTGAAGTCTCCCATAACAATTTTAAAATGTTGTTTACTCTGATCAAAAGCCTTTTGTACATCCATATAAAAATTTTCTACTACTTCATCACTATGAGAACTTGTTGGAGCATAAACCTGAATTATCTGCATTTGGTATCTGCTATTAAGTTGTATAACTAATCTTGCCACTCTGTCCGATACACCATCAATCTCAACAATGTTGTTCTTCCACTTTTTATTTATAATGAATCCTACTCCACTTGTATTTCCAATATTTGTGCCTTTATAATAGAGTACATGTCCACTTTTTAAATCAATTGTCTCTTCACCTTTTCTTCTAACTTCACAAAGTCCAATAATGTCCCATTTAATATAAGACAGTTTCTTCTAATTCTTGCAATCTTCCTTCACTTGAAAGTGATCTGCAGTTGTAAGTACCTAAATAAAAAGTTGTCAACAAATGGCAGTCTGGGTCCGCAATCAGGGGATTCTTAGCACCCTCTGCCTTTAGCCTCCAACTGCTGCCTTGGTTGGTGACTTTACAGCCTCCTGGGAATAAGGGCCATGATTTATTTTTGTCTGTCATAATTCTATAATTATTAGAAAATATTTATCATTTACACATACATTCATTCTGCCTTATCAGGCAACTGAGAAGAAAGATCATGGTGTTTCTTGATCTTAAACTCAGAGGTAAAAAGCCAATAAACTCACCACGCTGGCCAATGCATGTTGGTGAGCAGCCCATCCATGTTCGTATACTATATGAATAATCACATAGTAATAACAGCTGCAACAACAAGAATGTACGGAGTGGACATTAAGAATTTGCTCTGCTCGGTTCCTTTAAGGCCTTAAAGAGGAATCAAAGGGTCTTCTTTCAGTTAATAGCAAACTCCTTTCTGCAGCCAATATATATATATAATCGTGTAGATATATATAATTGTGTATGGTGTTCAAAAGGAGAAAAAAAAGGCTGCTGATATTTAATTTTTTTTTGTTTGTTTATTTATGTTTTAGTTTGTTTATATTTTTCTTTGGATGGCATATAATTGAAATCACATAGTTAGATATAGCATAGTTTATGGTTCCACCATATACAAATTATAATAGTATTAAATAAATGCACATATGTATGTTAAACACATGTATATCTAATAATATAAAATATTAATAAACCAAAAATTATTATTCTGTTTTAATAGCACATAAATAGTGGATAGATTTGAATGTGCATGCATACACTTTTGCACACCATGAGTGTTATAATGTAAAATAATGTAAAAATATTTCATTTCTCAATAATAACTTCATAAAATCATATAATCATATTCTAATATTATTTTATTTTAACTATCTATAAATGACTAAATGTTAAATATATCTAATAATTGCACATGCACATTCTTGATTTAATATACAAATAAATTATTTCCAATTATTAATTCCTAATTTGCATTTGGAATATTTTTGACAATATCTTGTTTACTTAAAATCTGAAGTTTTATCTGTCTTAAAAAAAATACATTGGTAATTTCATTATTTCATCTAAATCTATAATGTCTTTTATAAATGATAGAATTCTAAGAAAAGATATCTTTAGAATTAGTATCCTCTAGAAACAAACTGAGCATTTATTTTTTCCCAGAATATTTTCAAGTTAGAAGGATAATTTATTCACTAGACTCCAAAAGTATTTACTACTAAACAAATCAATCTATTAAAGGAAAGTAATTTTCATTACCTGTATAGTTAATGTTTGCAAGAATTATCAATACATATTTTATTTATTAGGCAATTTCTTCTGATTATATGCTATGCATTGATAAAATAGATTTCATACAGGAATAGTGATGATAATTGTCAACTCAAATCAGCTTGTACAATTTGATGAAGTGCAGTCAGACAAGCAATGACTGAATCACAAAGCAAAAGCCATCCCTTACTTTTCTGAGGGTTCAAACTTAACCAATGTAAACCTAACAGCTGCCTTTATGCACTATCTCCAATTTAATAACAATCTACTTATTTATAAAGATATAGTGGAATTTAAAAACAGAATTAAAGTATTTTCCATCTTGATTAACAAAAACAAGTTAACTTTTTTTATTTACATTAATTCTTTAAGTAACAAGCAAATTTTAAAATTAACTTCAATTAAAATGTTTCCTTGATACATTAAAATTCAAATTTATATCAACATCAGAAATAGATTTAATAAAATATTTATACTAAATAGAGACATTTTAAATTTGATTTTAAATAATATAGTATTTCTAGAAAAAAAGATTATTAGTCAATTAATATCTAACTCATTCTAGGTTTTATATTTAAATAAATAAAAAATTTCAGACATTTCTTTTTCTTTCAAGATTAAAACGTATATACACACATACTATATTATGTGCTATGGGACTGATGCACATATAAAAATTTCCCACCCTGAAAAAAATGATATAAATAAAGTAAAATCCATCAAACACATATAATTCTATATAAATAACACATCACTTTATTTTCCAAAATACAACCACTAGTCATATAAAAAGATGAACTGCAATACTGCTAGATACATACTAGGACTTCAATTTTGTGGCACAGTGCAATTTTATAAAAATGTTTACAAATATCATCCAATAAGCCCATATATACTTGAAGAGTTCTAAGATTGTTGGCCATCTTGATTCATTAAGTTAACAATGAAAAGATGTTGGTATATAAGGCTGAAAAGATAACAGCATAGATAATAAAATTTTGGCCATATAAATCTAAGCCAGCAACATATACATATATGTCTATCAAAGTTGCATCTATAAAAAGAGCAAATGAAAATGTATGCAAAATTACAATTTTTATGATATATTCTCTTAATATAATGTTTATGATTGATGGTTTAGCATGAAATATGTATATTGATGATTATTTATATTTTCGACATGTGTTCAAGTGTATCAGTGTTTTGGGATAGAGTGGAGAGTGGTGGATCATGTGAAAGTCTGTGCTCATATACCTTATATATTATAATGTTTATAGCACATTTTGTCATACCTATGACCTAGATTTTGAAACTGGACTAAATAAAATTTGAATTTTTTTCCACATTCCAAGCAAATTTAAGTTTTTTATTTCAGTCAGCCTAGTCATATCCAGCTCATCCAATTATTGACCAGTAACTGATTAACTAGCTGTGTTTAATTAGAGACAAAAATGAAAACTATGTGGACAAGTAATACTTTTTCCATTATTTAACTAAATACTTAAAACAATCAATGGACTTTTGCTTTCCATGTCAGAAATAAAAAAATATTTTATGAATTTATTAAATGACTCTTGTATCAATTCTGTTTGCAAGAAAAATTTCAAGTGTGATATAATTTTTAAATATTGATAATGTCTTACAAGATAAAAAACAAAAAAATTATATAAATTTTTAATAAAATTACAAAAAGTAACTATAATTATATTACTTTGATTAGTTTAACCCATAATTAAAAAAAAAAAATCTTGAAAACAATAAATATACATTTTCATCAACTTTTTTAATTAAAAGTAATTCCTTTTTTCTTCTTAATAATTTCTCTTAATTTGCATTTTTATTCCATAAAATCTAAATTATAAAACAAATTTTTAAAAGTAATTTTTGATATTAAAAAAAAAAGATATTTCAAATACTTTCTGTAATTTTTTGATATTATTAAAAAAAATTAAGTTAAAAAATAAATAACAATGTTGTTAATATCTTTGTATATATATCAGTACAAATTATATACATTTTTTTCCATGGAAAAAAAAAAAAAAATTCCATCATTAGAAAAAATATCTGTATGTGTACATACACTTAGCTAAATACAACAATCATTAAATTTCATATAAATCATTCAAAAAAAATAATCAATTAATTAACAGACTATCTACTTTTTAATTGATTGGATATTATGTAAACACTTATGCAATACTCATATTTAGCTAAAAGAGAACATATTAATTCTGGATATTACACAAAATTACAATTTGTAGGTGGGTGTGCACATTGATAAGTAAACACTTGAGTATATAGAGATCTACATTCATAAATAGGCAATTTTCATTCTATGCAAATAGTCTGTTTTACAACTTTTTAGATAACTTAAAATTACATTTGATATGTTGGACTATTTCCATTATCTATCAGTAAATGTTGAATGTATAGAAAATTTTAAACTTTATTTAAACTTTTCAAATACAAACCCAAAAGACAATACAGATTAATAATTATACAATGTTTTGAGTAATATTATTCCCCAGTCTTCGGATGTTGTTGGTCTGACCAGTGAAGGTATTAGCATAGGAGGTGAACTTGCACTTTTAGACTCTCGAATATCGAATTTTAAGGCAAGTGCTTTAACCAATTGAGCTATTCTACAGATAGTAGTCATTTCATATATTTATATATATGAGAGTTGGTTCAAATCCTCTAGTCCTTCAATTGTTTTTTTAAATTAATATTTTTTTAAAGAGCAAAGTTAATTATGGGCTTCCATACATTGTATATTGCCACACTGAAATGAGTTAGAGGATTATTTGCCATTGTCATATGAGTACTTTCCTTTAATTTTCTTCTTTGCACTTTTTCATTTCTATCCAATATTTTTATATTTTTTCCAATTGAACATACAGCCAGTCTGCTAAGTATAGACCCATCTGTTTTTTTTCTCTTTTAACCATTAGTTCAATTGCTGTTCAACAAGGAAACAAGTCTTGCCAATAATATTTACTTCCGCTTTCACAAGATATTTCATAATGCAGGCTTTGTTCTTCAGCATTTCCAATTTAGAATTCCTCAAGGTATGATATGGCTTTGGAAAGCTGTTCTAATGTTATACTGACTACAGACTGTCACTGGCCAGACCAGCAACGCCTGAAGAGGAGGGGAGAACACTACTACTCGAAACAATGTGTAATTACTAACCTGTATTGTCTATTTGTGTGTTATTACTAACAAGTTGTTTGTATAAGTTTAAATAATTGTTTAAAGTTTAAAATTTTTTATACATTCAACTTTTACTGATAGATGATGGATATAGTCCAATATATTATCACATATAATATACCATCATCACAAACCTTTGGGAAATATTAAAATTATATAACTTGAAAAAATATATTATTGATGTGATGTATTAATGATCATATTTATAGAGCACTGCCATTTTATAAAAACACTTTATAAAGCCTTAATTATGTTTAAATAAAAAAAATTGATATTATTTAAAACATCATATTCTAATAGTATTTAAAATAATGTGTGCTCAAATGTGATGCAAATGTTCAGATGCTTCAGATCTCTTAACTTACTTGATATGCACAATGAGCTATTAATCTGAGAAATTTTATCCTGAATGATAGTACTCTTGAAAAATACACTGGGAATCTCAAGATTTGATTGTTTAGAATAATTTTTAAAAATAACTTATTTTTTTATTCTGTTTAAATTATTTTTTTATTCAAGTTTAAATAACAAAACAAAGATATTTTAATCTTATACCTATTTGACTTGATATTTCATTGTGAGGAATTTTAATTTTTATCAGTAAGTGAAAGTTGTAGTTATCAGCAAAAAAAAAATCAGCTGCATAATAGAAAAAATAAATTTAAATGGCCTGTTATTAAAAGATGAAGCTAAAATCTTTTTTTTTTTTTTTTTTGCCAAAATTTTTTAATAAATATTTTTTAATAAATAAATATTTCATAATGCCTTTATTTTTATTTTTCTAAGTAATATGAAACAAAAAATATATAACTAAAGCATTAACTTTATTACCTTTATATATAAATGTTATGCAATTTTTTATATAAAATAATTATGAAATAAATTTCGAGCATACATATATAAATATGTTTACATGGTATAAATTAAGAAACACAAGGGCGTATTTTCCATCTACCGAGCTTCATAATTGTAGTTATTCTTACATTGATGTTTAACAATAATAGCTATGATTATAGTGCTTGCCATTGAAAATGCTAAATAAAATTAAATAAAACTAGGATGTTTCTGATTTTTCATATCTCCAATGTTTTTTTTTTTAAAAAAATTTAAATAACTTTTGAAAGCATACATAAGAAAAATATAATGTATACTACATTTTATTCAGCCGCAAAAATTAATGGATTATCTGAAGACTACATATATAACAATAAACATAGACATCAAAAAACATTTTACTGCAAAGTAAACAGAAAAAGGCATTTAAGTTACATTGCTATCAAATAAAAAAAAGATACTCCCCATTTTTTAGTTTGAATAGCAGCAAAAAAAAAAGTAAAATTAATTTGCAGCTAATAATAAATATTTTTTCCCCTACATTTTAATCTGCTAAACTGAATTATTATTCAATTCTGAATGGTATTATGTATTAAAAGTATTTTACACAGTTTGTATATATGTATATACTGCATCAAATACATCTAACTACAAAAATAAGTTCTTTCATATAATATACAAACAGCATAATAAAAATTATTCAAAGTTTACATTTAAATCTGTGCTATAATTTACTTTACATATACCATGTCAGACATTTTTATGTAAATATAGATTCAGGTATGTAGCTTTTGAACAGATGTCTAGCCCTGAATTTAAAGTTTTATGCAGAAGCATTTATATTGCAGCAAGAAGTTATAAGAAACTTATGTAACTAGAGAACTATTATATACTAATGTTTTTTTATTCAGAAACATTTTGAGTTTCAATTTTTTGTATTATTACTGATTTCATTTTGTCTTGTTTATAATTACTTGCCAGCTGATGAATTCTTGCTTTTGATTACATATTGCATATTTCCTATAATATTTAATTAATATGAAATTTAGACAAGAATAAATAAGCATGGAATTTAGTTTACTTATTGTAGTTATTTAATGTTATGTTTTGTTGATTATTTTTTACTATTGTTCAATTTGTGTTCAGAGCTATTAAAATTTATTCAATGTCGTTTATAATGCCTTACTAGTAGTATTCTATTGATAAGAGCAACAATACCTGTGTGGTGGGAAAAATGCAATATATTTGTGATGGATAAACAATGGAACAAAAATAACTGTTCCATCAACAATTTTCTATAGACTAATGGGAAGAGAAAATTAAAAAAAAAAAAACTTTAATTGCATAAATAACTTCTACCACCAATAAGAGACCATTGTGAACAGAACTTTTTCTTCATTAAAATTCCATGAAGCATACACTATGATATCAGTATTTGTATAACATCTAAAACATTCAAAGGAAAGTACAAATCTGATAAATGGTCAGTTTCTTATGAAGTCAATAATAGAATAAAAGAAACAGAAAGAGTCCCAGTAGCTACATTCTAATGAGTAAAAAAATGCCAACTTTTTTTTTACTAAAATGAAATAGAAATAGATTCAAAAACCATTAGATCTCAGGTTTCCCACTCTCATCATTGAATTGACTATTGAAAGTACAAGTGTATCATACATATATAGTATATAAATATATTGGATGGGTATGATACATTAATGTAGTTGCAATTTCTTTAATATTATCCACATATTAATTAAATGGAAAAAATAATCACTGCCTAATAAAAGTCATAACTTAATAATTTCAACACCTAACAGTTTATTTTCAACTCATAAGTTAAAAAAAAAAAAGCTAAATTTCATTACCTTTAAATGTTATATTTCATCAAATAACATTTAACAGAAAAAGAATATAATGTGATTAGTCTATCTCAAAAAATAGCAATTATTATTTTATTTTACAATGATGCATTTTGAACTTGCATATATATATATTAAGCATACATACTACTACAAAAGTTGATTTCATTTAAGGTAATCCTTTAAAATTATGACTAAATATTTTTTTAATAAGACAAATTATAAAGCAGTTTAGTGCTCACTAACGTATATAGAATAATTATAAATATTATCTTGCAGTATCAAAAATAATAATAATTCAATTGCTTCTTGTTTTCACTTTTTTTTTTTTTTGATAGTAGTAGAAAACATAACTCTCTTGGGATAGTGTACCATAATATCTTTAAAATCCAGACTCGTTAAAAAGTATAATTGATTCAAAATTCTTTTGTTACAATCACTCATGATATTCTTTGACTTTTCCATTTGTCCACTATGCATCTGTAACAATATATCATATTCCTTGGTATTTTCGGTATCCAGCTTGTACAATTATCCCTTAATTCAAACAGTATAAGTTGTCTCCATTCTTTAGTATTGGAATATAAAACTGATCACTTTCAATCGTAAAGACTACCGACTTAAATTTTAGTATTTAATATGGAATATAGTAATCAAATGGTTTATCATTTGGAAAGTATTATGACATAACAGTACTTTAATACAGGGATCTTTAATTCTTGATTATGCCATTCTACTACTGCATAAAGGTTTTGGGTGAGCTTTCTTTAGGATGGATGAACATGCTCTTGCTAATATTTTACATATACTAAAACCATATAATAGTTAACATATCTAATTGCCATGCCAACAATATTGAGGAAGTAAAACTTAAAAAAGTTTCAGGTTAAAAACAAGCTAAGAATCCCCCCCCCCTCACCACCACCACCAATAACCACCCCTTAGCTAATTCAAATAGCTATCTAATTAGCTATCATTAAATAGAGCAAAACAAAAATGGAAAAACACTAAAACTTCCACACTTTTGCAGAACAATTGACAAGTCTTGTGAAATTATTTACACCTTCCTCATCCTTCTATAGAGATTACTGGGGAGGGTTTTTCAAAATAATTTTACCCATATTTATATATCAAAAAGCTACTGTGAAAGATATGCCAATATTGCAATATTTATAATAATCTGTTCAATACAATGATTGATACTTCTTATAAAATTTTCGACATACCACTTCTTTTCAAGTAAGACCTCAATGATAATATGATTTCATTTCTATTATTGATAACTTCTATCAGAATTAGTCAAAATAAAATAAAAATTATATTTAATAAATCTTTGGTCAAAAAAAAACTGTTTGATCTCTAGTAAAGCTTTGTTTCATTGACATATGTGTAAATATTTTGCAATAAAACTATTTGATTGTGAAAAGCTTTTTGATCTCTTGGATAATTTTTTTTTTTTATGTTTGTTTGCATTGGTACTGCAATTTCAAATGTTATGTATGACAACTCTTTGGTAAAGATAAAGAAAGTAACAGCTTGTTCAACCCTCCCCCATTTCAAGGCAAAGTGCTTTCTAAAAGATTCATAAAGAAACAATGAAAAAGGCCATACTCACAAGGATTACCAATTTTCAATAAAAGTTTAAGAAGCTTTTCAGCCTAAAAATAGCTATAGATGTTTATTTACCAACTAATATTGGATAGTTAGCAGGGTTACTGAAGACTAACCAACTTAAAAATAAAAAAATAAACTTAAGCCATATTCAACACTAACTGATAGGCATAATATATAACTAATATTATCTGCCATAGATAAGCTATGCAAAACAAACTCATTATATTTTTATAAATTAAAAATTTCTATTATAATTTTATTTAACTCACTTGTATTTTAAGTCACTATATACAAGTCACATGTCTAGATTATCAATTATAATAAGTTTCACGAAAAGGATATAGGTATATAACATGATTACCATTCTTTATGTTTACACAAGCAGTTTTTCAGAGGCAAAACTCTCCATACAGTAGCGCTATTCAGTGCAAGGCAGAATAATCAAAGGATGCAGAAAGGTTTGTGCATAAAATCTCTATCTAATGCCTACTCATCCAGTATCCCCAGACTAGTTTCTAGCTTGTGGCTTTCGTCAGTGAGGAGCCTGGATCTGAAAGCCCTGCACCTAGATCTTAGGATTTAATGCAACCCTCCAGCAGCCAACTAACTATAAAGCTTTTGAGTCCAAAATGAAAACACAGTAATGTTTTCAAGCTAAGTTCATTAGCTTGTATAGTTGTATAGATGGGAATTTTTTGCACAAACCTTCCTGCATCCATTGATTACTCTAGCTTGCACTGAGTGGCACTAAGGTATGGAAAGTTTGCCTCTATGAAAAAGTTTGTGTAAGCATAAAGAATGATGATCATGTGATGTTTTATAATTTAATACCAATCCCGCATAATAGGATTAGGGTGACTGTGGTTATTAAAGAACGAAAGACACCAAAAAGTATGGATGCTGAACTGAATTCAGATCTGTACAATGCAAGCTAATGAACTTAGCTTTAAAACATTATTGTGTTTTTATTTTGTACTCAAAGCTTTATAGTTAGCGAAAAAAGTAAAAGGTGACTGCTGGAAGTTTGCATTCGATCCTAAGATCTAGATGCACTGCTCTCAAATCCCGGCTTCTCACTAATGAAAGCCATAAGTTAGAAACTAGTCAGGGGATATTGAATGAGTAATCACTAGATAGGGATTTTATGCACAAATCTTCCTGCATCCATTGATTACTCTGGCTTGCACTGAGTGGCACTACTGTTTGGAGAGTTTTGCTTCTGTGACATAGATATATAGAAGTAGAAAAAATATTTTTTTTAAAAATATATATTTACAAATAAATTCTCCATTTTTTTTTTTCTTTAAAAAAAAAAAAGTTAAGCATGTTTGGCTTTTTAAAAATTGTATTAAATTCCAAAGTAAATTTTTTAAATAGAATGAAGATCATACCATTCTCATGGCTGACACTTGAATGATTTATAAATTAATTATTTTTTTCATAGTATAGATAATGACATCTGACTATTATTTGTAAAATTTGAAGATTAGAATTAATTCAATCTTTATTCATGATTTCTACTTTATATATATTTGTGTGTGCGTGTACAAAGGAGAGAAAAGGCTGTGCATAATAACAAAATAGTAAATATATATATACAAATCTACCCAATAACACTGGTTAATCTCGCTGTATATATAGTCTATATATAGTCTTGCAAAGTAATGAATTAAATAGACATTTCATTAATAACAAAATTCACTAAATACTTTTAATTTATTCAAGCATTATGTAAAAGCATGATAATCCTACATTAGCCACCATTTATAAATTAAAAATTTAATTAAAAATCCTCAAAGTGGATTCCCATCCTTTCAATGTTCCATAGCAGATATTAGAAGTAGACAAATTGTCTCACAAAAAAAAAAAAAGAATAAACTACTATCACTAACTCAATCATCTCAAATTAAGATATTCTTTCTGGATGTTCAACCAGAAACCCCTTCATATACCTGAAGATTTACAGCTTGGGAAGTAATCTTATAAACCTCAGCATATTTATTCTTCCAGATCCAATAAGTTATCTAAGTTTTATTTCTGCAGATACAACTCGGGTTTATTATGCTTATTTGATTTAAAAATGGAATTTAATATACAAACATAAATCATGAACCATATCCATAATGAGTGTCTAATTTATGCATACAATGACAAAATATCTCCTGGTTGTAATAACTACACTCTTTTTAAATATTTGTTAATAAATAGCTGTCCAAACAAAAAAATCTATACATTATATAAATTTTTTTAAAAAAATTTAATAAATAATCCACAAATTAACTTATGCTATAAAAGTATATTTAAATTTTTGAAGTGAAAAAATATAGATAGAACACCATTAGTCAGAAATAGACAAATTGTCTCACAAAAAAAAAAAAAAGGATAAGGTATTATGACACCAGTCATTCAAAAACTTCTATTATCAAACAATTTTTTTTTATAGATGATCTTTAACTTCCTACAATACAAATGTGTATGTAAAATGTAACAAAATGTTTATTTTGTCTCTAATTACCCTATTTCTTTGAGTTCTAAATATACACATATACAGCACCTCCACTTCGAAAATTACAATTTTTGAAGTTTCACATGGTCTTCCAGATAACTTGTTTCCTTTCTTGATTTATTGTGACATACCCGGGGTTGCTTCCTTATCAACAGTAATGTCCTTGTCTACTTTGTGCTATTCGTTTATTTCTGGAGAGTCCTCCTCTTCTATATAATTTGGAATGTCCAGCACTACATTACTTCCAGTTTGCTCAATTTCTTCCTGACATGCCATGATTTAGATGTTTCGCATGCTCTTCCCCATTTCTGTATTGACTTCTACTATTTGTTTTGATAGATGTTTTTTAATTATGCCTTTAACCCAATATTTTACGAGAACATCTCTCACACAGCTTTTTCTCCCAGTGCGTACTGCCATTCTGTGCTGTTATTATCATTACTCGGAAAATTTTGATCTGGGAGAATCAGTGATAACTTTGTGCGGATCTTCCATCCGAATATTACTTCAGCTGGAGTTTTTCCCCATACTACTCGATGTACTGTACTGATACAATAAGGCAGAATACAATGTTTCTTGTATATTTACAGTACCTTCCTTCTGTAGCATTTGCTTTAGCATTTGTACTGCCTTTTCTGCAATTTCATTGGACTCAGGATGATATGGGGGCATGGCTACATGTCTAATTCCCCATTCCTTCAGAAAATTCTCAAATTTAGTGGATATGAAACTGGTTCCATTGTCTGATACTATAGTTTTGGGGAAACTGTAGAAAGCAAAAATTTCTTAAGCTTTCCGATTATTTCTTTGGTGCTCGTATTTCTTACAATTCTGTATTCAGTCCACTTTGAATACAAGTCGATCACTACTAAAAAAAATGTAGCTGTGGAATGGTACAACATGATCGAAATGAATACAACTCCAACCTTTTTCGACTACAAGCAGGCCATATAATTTCTTTTTGGAACATTTGTATTCACTTGGCAATTCTCGCAAGTTTTCATGAATTGTTTTCTCAGAATTAATTCCAGGCCAACAAACATAATCATGCAAGCACTTTGACAAAACAATATACAAAACAAATATGCCTGTGTCCATTAAAAAGAAAGTTTTTAATAAATATATTTTACCACTTCTTTCATATTAATCTGAGACTTGGAAGCTTAATGGAAGAGCAATTCAGAGACTTCAGACAACCAACAAAATCTAAAAATATGTATGTTGAAATAAAAGAAATCAAAACTGAAATAGAGGGTGAGAAAACAAACAGGTATTACTGACATAAATGGAATTAAATTGG
The DNA here is from genome assembly GCA_028023455.1 of Epiperipatus broadwayi. Classification (NCBI taxonomy): domain Eukaryota; kingdom Metazoa; phylum Onychophora; class Udeonychophora; order Euonychophora; family Peripatidae; genus Epiperipatus; species Epiperipatus broadwayi. Next base: position 12,112,830 of record JAQFVV010006201.1, read on the forward strand.
AAATAGTTAGAAGTGTTAATAATAGATTGGCAATTAAAATTTTAATATGGATAACAAAGGAATATGAGTGAAAAAAGAAAATTTACTAAAGTGATGTGGACAAGAGATACTATGAAATTGCAGTGGATCAAATAATGTTTGAAAATAATGATAATATAGACAACCAAAAATCTAAGCAACTGACTTTTTTAAAAAATAAAAAAAAATTGGAATGACAATTACATATATAAACAAAAACTTTTTTTAATCAAGTCAACTCTAAAAAAAATTATAATTGTTCATCTATTCCCACAATGCAGAAACAGACACCTTAACTTGACAATTCTTCACAGAAGTCAATACCGCCTCCGTTGTAACAGCCATTTATAGAAGGAAATGACTGCTCAGAAACTTGATTAGACTTGAAAAATTTGAACCTAAAAACAAATTAAATAAGAAATACTCTAATAGAATGATGATTACAAAGAGATTTTAAGAGTGATTTATTTTAGAAACTGTTTCAACCTAAAAAATTTGTATGTAAACAATTAAGTCAGAGTTGTCTATATATGTTACAAATATATATATAAGTAATTAGAGAATTCTCAAATAAAATGAAAGAGGTATTTAATTTTGAGAATCAAAAAGCGTACTATTTACATTGTAAAATAATTATAATAGTTTTAAAATTAAAATATTTCACAATAAATTTATAAATATTAGTTTTCATTATGTTCTTTCGTTTTTTTCTTTATTATCAAAAAAAAAAAAGAATAGGGAAGACAATAAAAAAATATTGGTAACTGAATATATTTTAAATCCCTAATATTAAAAATATTATCACTATATCAATATTTACGTAAGTAAATATATTAATATTTCAAATCGATGTCTGTATTTCTTTAAAATAATATACGTAACTTTATAAATAAATATTTGAAAATACAGTAATTAAAAGTCTATATAAATTATATGTATAACTTAGCGCTTTCACTACCTTGTAGCTTTGTCAACTATCACATTTAAAATGTCAACTTTCCCATAATTCTGTGATCTTAACATTTGCTGCTTGCCGATTAATTAAATTTTGCTTGTATTTATACATATTAACATCACGTCTTTAATTTTTCTTTTATTATTATTTCTTTCAGTTTCCAATATTTTTACATTGTTATAATCAAAATCAAAACCATATACACATGACTTATTATGGTCATAAAAAACAGAAGCTGATAAATTATCACTATTTTTAATATTTTTTTTCGTATTTTGAACCCTTTTAAATAATAATACGTGCTCTTTTGTTCTTTTTTCCAATGTGCACCTTGATTCACCTATATATCCACTACCATACCTACATGTCCATTTGTAAATGATACAATTTTTATTTATCAATAAAGTTTTATCTTTTGAATTGTTTATTAATTTATTTAATGTAGGTGGTGCATAAAATGCAATATTGCATATTCCTTTATAAATTTTCTTAATGAAACTTGCCTGTTGATTAGATATATATGGTATTGATATCCACAACTTTTTATCAGAAAAATTAACATTATTATTAATATTTTTATATTTAGAAGTAAAAATTTTAACAGTATAATATACACAATCATAATTGTATCCAACGTTTAACAACTCATTACAATAAATTTCAATATTTTTAGTTTTATCTGATGCATATTTACAAAGGTTATTGAAGTCCTTTTTATTTAGAAATGATAACCTTTGTAAATATGCATCAGATAAAACTAAAAATATTGAAATTTATTGTAATGAGTTGTTAAACGTTGGATACAATTATGATTGTGTATACTATACTGTTAAAAAATTTACTTCTAAATATAAAAATATTAATAATAATGTTAATTTTTCTGATAAAAAGTTGTGGATATCAATACCATATATATCTAATCAACAGGCAAGTTTCATTAAGAAAATTTATAAAGGAATATGCAATATTGCATTTTATGCACCACCTACATTAAATAAATTAATAAACAATTCAAAAGATAAAACTTTATTGATAAATAAAAATTGTATCATTTACAAATGGACATGTAGGTGTGGTAGTGGATATATAGGTGAATCGAGGTGCACATTGCAAAAAAGAACAAAAGAGCACGTATTATTATTTAAAAGGGTCCAAATACGAAACAAAATATTAAAAATAGTGATAATTTATCAGCTTCTGTTTTTTATGACCATAATAAATCATGTATATATGGTTTTGATTTTGAATATAACAACGTAAAAATATTGGAAACTGAAAGAAATAATAATAAAAAAAAAATTAAAGAGGTGATGTTAATATATAAATACAAGCAAAATTTAATTAATCGGTAAGCAGCAAACATTAAGATCACAGAATTACGGGAAAGTTGACATTGAATTATGGGAAAGTTGACATTTTAAATGTGATAGTTGACAAAGCTACAAGGTAGTGAAAGCGCTTCTAAGTTATAGTTATACATATAATTTGAGAAGATATTAATTAGTATTAAAGTTTATCGGCTTAACGTTTTCGAGGATCCATGCCTCATATTCATAGCCTTCATAAAATGTATAATAAAATATGCAAATACAAATATTCAAATAAGCTAGTATTACGTAGCCCATTTCTTCGAGATTTCGAAGCAAGTATCCTTTCTATTAATGGCATGGATGTTTCCATTGATGTAAAATGCCTCCTTTATTTTTCTTTTGTGATCATTTGATTCTGAGCACAATATTATGGGATTGGCGGGTGTGAAGTTGTGTCCAGATTGTTTAGCATGCTCCAAGAATACAGAGGACGTGTTGCTGTTTTTCTGAGCTCTGTTAAATGTGTAAATATGTTGACCCAGTCTAGTATTGATTGTAGCTTTCGTTTCACCATAATATATAGCATGGCATCCAGCCTGAGGGCAGGCAATAGAGTACACCACGTGTGAGGTGAACGATCGATCAATGTGGTCTTTAGAGTTGTTAAGCAATCTATTAGAATTAGGTGGAGTTCTAACTGCTATGTTAAATTTATCGTTTAATGCTTTCATTAGTTTGTTAGATATTTTAGGAATGTAGGGGATTGTTATTTTAGGTAGATTGGTGCGAGGTACATTATTGTTTATTGTATTATTAAATTTTATGATTTTATTTTTAATAGCTTTGAATTTGAACCCTGCTGCTAATAGATCTTTAATATAGTTGTTTATGTTTTCTTTCCTGTCTGCTTCATATTTACATAAATAAAAGTTTCTAAACAAAAATGCATTAAGGCCAGCAAATTTATGCGATGCAGGTGAGTTAGAGTTAGGGTGGATACAGCTGGAGCATGATAAACAATCTGGACACAACTTCACACCCGCCAATCCCATAATATTGTGCTCAGAATCAAATGATCACAAAAGAAAAATAAAGGAGGCATTTTACATCAATGGAAATATCCATGCCATTAATAGAAAGGATACTTGCTTCGAGATCTCGAAGAAATGGGCTACGTAATACTAGCTTATTTGAATATTTGTATTTGCATATTTTATTATACATTTTATGAAGGCTATGAATATGAGGCATGGATCCTCGAAAACGTTAAGCCGATAAACTTTAATACTAATTAATATCTTCTCTAATTAACAATTATATATTTTACATATAGTGAGAAATAAAGCTATATTTATTACATATAATTTTTATAGACTTTTAATTACTGTATTTTCAAATATTTCTTTATAAAGTTACGTAAGTAAATATATATATAATTTTAAAAATACATCTCTTCCTTTCCAAGCATTAAATAAGAATTTGATTCCAATAAATAAAATAAGGTGTGCTACAATGAATGCATCTGGAACTAAATAATAAACACAGAATGGTAAAAATGCTTAAAACTAAATAACGAACAAGGAATGGTAAAAACATTGACATTTAAAACTATTATCAATTTTGTTTGTTTACCTATTTCTGACAGTAAAAGTAGCTGTATTGTATATACTTTTGTCTAAAAATAATCTATTAGATATGCATATTGTTACTAATTTTTTCCATAAACTAAAATTACTATTAATATTATTAAAAAAAATTCAAAAATTAGAGACAAAATATTGTACATATATTTTTATTTTAAAATATTCTAGATACATATATATATAATTTTAGTAATATTGATTTTTTCCCTTTGTATTTGTAATTCAAATTTGCATATATTTGTTAGTCTGTATATTGAAGTGGTTTCTTTCTTCTTTATAACTTAAAAGCTGAGTGCACTTTCAGTGAAGTTTACAATAATCAAATGTATGCAAATTTAAATTATAATAATTTTAGCCATAAAAAAAAAAAATGCAAATTCTTACAAATATAATAGGAATCTAAAGCTTATTCATTTAATTTGCTTATCAATTTCATTATCTCTAGTTGTAAAAATATTCTCCTATATATCTAAGCAGTAATAATTTTGGCTATGTTTCCTAAAACTAGAATTTGAAGGGCAATTAGTGTTCACATTTAAAAATAAAAGTCAAAACAAAATTCCAGTAAAAAAAAAAAAATGTTCAAAATAAAAAAATAATAAAAATAGCAGACATCTAAAATTTTATTTTTCTCATCATTTATTTCAGGTCTAGCAATACAAAGTATTTTTATAGTGCATATATTGTAATAATTTTAAACACATAACATAAAACTAAAACTTGGAACTGATTAAAATTTTAAAAAATCAAAACTGAAGTCAATGAAATTATAAAAAAGATTAAGTTCCATGGAAATAAAAATAGCAATCATTTACAGAAGACTTTATAGCATTTCAGCTTTGAGTTTATTTCCATTTAATTTTCTGCAACTTCTTCAACTTAACTAGTTTTCACTTTTTAAATTCTTTTAGTACATATATAATGATTAATTTTAATTATAAGGCAAAAAAAAAGGTATCAAAAAACTTATCATACTATAGAGAAAAAAAAGTGGTTTTAAAATAGAATATTAAAAAATGGTTGGCAATTTAAATTCTGAATGTGGTACAATTACATCAACATTCTATATAACTCTTAAAAAAAGAAAAATAATTGAAAATTAAAGGGATAGCAAAAAGATTTCACAATGGAAACCCTTCTTATTAATGTGGATTAATCATATGCAAATTGAAACTATTAGCATTCATTTGTGAAAAGATTAAGCAATTATTGGAAAACTTTTTTGCTGTTTTCCTGTGGGTTTATTAGATTCAGAAAAAAAAACTGGAATGTATAGGTTACAGGGCTTGGTGAAACATCTAGCCAGATAGGACTGCTGCTATATATCACTCACAAAATGTCAATTCTAAAATCAATGATCTGAATTTTTATTAGGATATATAAATCTACATTCAAATTTTATACTTTTAAAAGGTGAATTTTAGTTGTTTTTAAAATATAATTGTATGTTCAGCATTTACTTTTATATGTATTTTTATATTTACATTTTTCATTTATTTGTTATTGCTTAAATGCCTGTTTTGGATGATAACTTAGTTTTGGCTGTGGGCCTAGAAAAATTACTCCTAAATACATGCATTTCAATGCAAACTACAATGAACCAACTGCATAATAAGCAGCTTTCTGGAACTAATTCATTCATTTTAGCAGCCTTCAATATTTATAGATTAGGGTGAAATATTGCAAAATCTAAATTTTCCAATAACCTAAATTCCATCTACTTCAATTCATGATATATAAAATCCAATCCCTCCAATACATAAATATATGTTTGTCAGCTATGAATATCTGATACCGATAGCTTAAAATGTGATTATATAATGGTTATATTTGGTAACACTGAGATAGGCTGTATTAACAGTTACTTAATGATTGAAAAAGACTCATGGCATAGTAGTTACAGAATCTGCTTATAATACTTATAAAGTCAGTTTGAAGGTAGACTGAATTCAAGACATTTTTCAGATTGCTGATGATTTTTAGGCAAGTTTAGGATTCATTTCAGGAAATTAACAACAGCCAAGCCAATTGGCCATCAAATGGCTGGATACTTTTAGTTAAAGGTAAACATTCCAAGTAAATATCAGATAAAGAATCCATACATAAAATTTAAAACAAAAATATAGTTGTATTGTACTATAAGCCTTCTCTATCATGACTAATAAGTTGTTTTTTTTTAAATCAACTACATATATAAAAGACAGTAAACAATTATCAACAATTAAAGAACATAATTGAGTAATATCACTTTCTATTACTAATATAATGTCAAATGATGCACTTTCATATTACCTTCATATATAGAATTAACACGCGTGTGTATGTGTAGATTTTTATTCAACTATACACACTAGCAGGATGTCAAATGTTGTAGGAGATAGCCTGTTTTGCTGGTCTCTCTACATAACAATTCCTAATGTCTCAGAATCAGATTCAAATCACGACTTTCATAAAATATCTGCTAACAATATGCTACACATTCCAAATGATACACCTAGATATAATTTCCAGAATAGTGAAAATTCTCCAATGTAAACTAAATACTTAGCATATCTGCACAAATATGGAATATATATTTTCCCCCCTCTAGTAATAATTGACATGTCTCATACTTAGAACATTTAATTTAAAGTAATAGCCAATGAAGTACTTGTAATATCAATTTTAAAGTCATAACTTACATTTGCACAAGAATATAAAAAAATGTGAACAAATATATATATATAAATTAACTTAACAAAAACACTACTACACTGATTATTTATAAATTTAAGTCTATAAAATAGAAGTGAAAAAAGGTTTTGCAATAATATCAGATTGACAAGGTAATTATGTTGATTGTTGACTCTCTGACTTGTGACCAAACTTTAAGATCTTTTATCATGTTTTCATTTCTTTGCTCTAAACTTTCATTAAGCATTAATTATTGAGCAGGCTCATATAACACAAAAAAAAAAAAAATTAAGAAATTAAGTTTAGGACCAATCTCATATCTTTACCAGGTAAGCATTAATTCCAACTGATTTAAGATATATATTTAAATTTAATTAAATACTGTTTGGCCAAAAACAAACTCTAAATCAATGTTTCTTCAGCTTTGTGATCATTTTTGTATTTTCATAATATGAATGGACAATTTAAAGCTTATGATATAACTCTAATATAAAAAAATTGTGTTAAAGAAAATGGTAAACAATGGTAAATGATCAGGAAAACAATCAAGTGTTAACATTTGCCATTAGCATCTTATTGTCTAATTATTCTATCTTTATTTAAGTAGAGAATTTAACATATATACCTAACTAAAAATTTTATCAGCATTCTTTTTACACATTATTTTCTTTTGTTTTCTCAAAGTTTGAGCAACCAGTCATGATGAATAACATATTTTTTTTAAAAAGGCACAACTTTATTCACTGTGCAAAAAAAAATATAACTTTAAATTCACAAAAACAAACATTTGCAAATCTATTTTAAAAAGTAAAAAACGATTTTGTAATGTGTCAGAACCCATAATAATATTCACTTATATACTCTTGCAATAGACTATTTCAGTAAAAAAAAAAAAAAGTAATTTTCAAAGACTGCAACAAAATATAGCTATGATCGGTTACAAAAATTTAATTATAGAATAACTAATTATATTAAAGAAATGTCAACTCAAACTATTATCAATAATGATCAAGTGAATTCATCATCATCATTGATCCCTCTAACAAAAAAAGATAGATGACACTTATTAATTAAATCAATAATACTCTTCAAGTTTTTTCCAGGGTTCTAATTTCAGACACTAATAATTACTTCTTTCTTTTCCTAATCTTTCATTCTTAAATTCCACAAAACTAAATCATTTTTAATAAATTTCTCTGTGTTTATGTATGTGCCATTTAATTTTGCTTTTACTTCATTATTTCCTTAATAAATTACCTCTTAATTTACTATTTTCAATATTTCAACACTGCTCATCTTATTCATCCAACTTATCTTTTCCATTTTTCTTCACATCCTCATCTCTTTTCATTCATCTTTGCAAATCTTTCTTAATTCCAAGTATCCTGGCAACAAATTTACTAATATACATGCTGAAATGTCCTTCTCAGAATAGATAAACAGTTCTTAAATAACTCACAATGCAGCAAAGATATCTGTGCCATTTTAAATATATATATATATATGAAAAAGACAAGAATAGTTAGATACAGAATAACAAAAGTTTAATTTTTCCATTCTTGTTTTATCCTCTAACTAAGAATAACTAAACAATCATTTATTGGTATAATAACTGAGTAGTTAGCTGGAATTTTCTACGGAGTATCTGTGTGGAAAAAAAAATTCTTAACTCCCATATTTTTTTCCAAGTTTGACTAGATTCAAACCCAAGATTGTGTGGTAATTGGATGTGATAACCACTACAATATTAGAACATGAGTTGACAATATGGTAGTTGGCTGCACTAATTAATATGCCTAAGCAGTATATAAACATCTTCGGATTTCTTCCTGCTGAAGATGTTCTCAGTCAAGTCTCCTGTATTTTTTTCTATATCTATTTATCTATAATATCTGTATATAATAGATTATTCCCTAATATTCATCAAGTTTTCATTTTTTTATGTTCCTCTTTTTGTCCTCAACTCTGCTGTTCTTATTCATTTTCCTAATATGTCTATACTATAATAATTTCATTGTTTCAATGACTGTTATCACTTTTTTTTTCATTGCAACCATTCATTTAATCTTTTGACTTGACCTTTTCTCAAATTATAAATTTATTTAAGCTTGTGGTTAAGACCTGTAGAGGTCCCTAATATCGCATTTTTACACGCACATTCTTGAGGTTAAAGCCTTAGTAAATATTACTTTTCTCAAATCATAAATCTATTTCTACTATCAACAATCTCTGTTCACTTCCTTTGTTATCTCCAATCCACAACAATTGTAGAATCTGTGTTAAAATATCATACATATTTATTTTCATCAATATATTTTTCATAAATGTGAATTTAGCATTTATATTGCCCATCTCATTTTACCAATTCTTATACAAATCGCTTTTGTTCATTTTTATGTTTTTTTTCCTCCAACAGTGATCAATACTTCACTTTCTTACTCTGTTGCTAAATTATTCTACCTTTCTAAAATTGTCATTTAATTTTCACTTGATGTATTCCTCTATAAATTTTATCATAATATATTCAATATCATTTACATCCTGGGCTATAATCATCTGATCATTTGCAAATAATAAATTGAATAAATAATTATTATTATATAATCTTACGCACATTTTTTTTCAAATTTCTTTGTTTATTCCTTAAAAGCCCTATTAGTGACATACATGTCTGCAATAGTTCACATCTCTGCAATAGTCATTTTCCTTTCATAAACTTCTCAGACAATTCAGAACTTACCTTCAAGTAACATTTATTTTTGTTCATATATTCTATTCCTCTAGTAATAATAATCAAAGAATCCTCAGTTTTTGCCATAAACATAAAAACCGATAATATTGTCAATTGTTTTCCTTCTGCAAGGAAAATCTATATAAGCAATTTACAAATAAAAGTGTTTTTGACAATATTTCAAATAAATTTTAATTGTGTAGTAATATACATATATATCATTTTATGACAAAAATACAAAATAATTTAAACAAGAGATAAAAAATGATCAGTCAGCTTTTTGAGCTTCATAAGAAATAGTAGATAATCCATCTGTTTGGAATCAATAGTGACATAGGTCCAAATGTGAGCCAAGTGAAAATTTATCATGTAGCAAAAAAAGCTTATAATTTTTCTGTCAACTATAGCCATTAAACTGTAGGAGAATAAAACAAAATAGTCTCTTTAACCCTCACCATCCCAGCATTTAGCTAACTTGGAAGAGTAAGACCTCTTTGAAAAGCTGTTGGAGAGGCCTCATTCTCAGTAATGGATTGTTTAATCTGTTTAAAAATACCTTTAACATACAATAAATATTTATCAAATTAACAATGATAAATGTTGCTTTTAACATAAATAAAAATAAAATGCAAAAAATTTATTATACAATCTAAATATCATTTAATCAGTCAAGTGAAGCAGAAATAAATCATTTAAATATGTTATTAAAACAAGCACAACTATATACAACGTTTCTATTTTAAAACAAAACATTCATTATTTACTTAAACTTTTTAACACTATTTTTGAAAGTTATTATTTAAACTTTAGAATTTAAACAATATCATCTCAGAAGCTTAAGTTATTAGCCAAAATACAGTTATCTCTTAATACAATAAAATCCCTGTAGGATTGCAAGACATGGGAAAAAAAAAAAGAATGGTGGATAAAGGTGTACACTAAATGTGTTAAGACAAATTAAGTTATTATTAATTCAAATTATTGATTTCTCTTTTCAAAGGCTTCCAAATAATTGTCTTATTATTTTAAATATCAGACAAGTCTTCAAATTTAATTAAACTTAAAAATAAAATAATTAACTTACAAATAGTTTGAATGTGTAATCTGAACATCCTTTCACTCATACTTTCTCTAATAATAAATGCACTCTTAAATTAATGATGCTTACACTTATGCTTACTTTCATAAACAATCTGCAAAAAAGCCTGTTTCAGCCAAAATACATGCTGTGGGCTTTACATGTGTTTAATATTCTTTATTACAAATAAATTGTCATAAGTCACATGACCTAATTTAACAAGCTTGTATTACAAATGTTATATAGAGCTTGCAAATAAGGTCTTAACAAGCTTTGCAGAATATCCCCAACCCCAGACAGGTTGCTGCTACTGGCTTCCTCAGTGAGTTGCTAGGATATTAAAACATTAGATTAAAAATATTAGGACAAGCCCAGCACTTTATTTAATAAATAACTATTAAGTAAAAAATCTGAAATTTTCAGACATTTATGTCTTCCAATCCAGCTATCTAATTTAAATAGCCATATGGAACTGAGCCAAGTTCAGATACACCATATATTAATAATTTTATTTTTTGCTATTAAGGTTTTGGCGATTTTATATTGCTAAAGTTATTAATATATGGTATATCTGAACTTAGTTCAATCCCATATGGCTATTTAAGTAAGGTCATGTGACATATGACTTGATTTATTAGTAATTTTATTTTTTGCTATTAAGGCTTTGGAAATTTTATATTGCTAAAGTTAATTAATATATGGTGTATCTGAACTTGGTTCAGTCCCATATGGCTATTTAAGTTAGATAGCTGGATTGGAAGTCGTGAATGCCTGAAAATTTCAGATTTTCTACTTAATAGTTATTCATTAGATAAAGTGCTGGGCTTATCCTGGTATTTTTAATATAATGCTTGAATATCCTGGTACCTCATTGAGGAAGTCAGCAGCAAAAACCGGTCAGGTCATGTGACATATGATTTAATTTATTTGTAATTTTATTTTTTGCTATTAAGGCTTTGGCAATTTTATATTGCTAAAGTTATTAATATATGGTGTATCTGAACTTGGTTCAGTCCCATATGGCTATTTAAGTTAGATAGCTGGATTGGAAGACATGAATGTCTGAAAATTTCAGATTTTCTATTTAATAATAGTTATTCATTAGATAAAGTGCTGGGCTTGTCCTGGTATTTTTAATCTAATGCTTAAATATCCTAACATTCTTAGGCTGAAACTAAAGTCAAGAGAATGAGAAGCACATCACTGGACATATTACAATCCCATCTGGATTTAATCTGCTAGAAAATGTGGTGAGAGAACAACAATCTAGACTCTTTCTAGCCTTTCTTCAGAATATTCATACTACTTACCATCTCCAGTAAAAAAAGTTTGCTTTTTTTTTCTTTTTTGGTTTGTAGCATTTTTCCAAAAAGAAAAAAATTAATAATTGTAAAAAAAAAAAAACTATTTATTTATATTTCTTAATTAAATGCAAATTTCTAACTATCTGCCAATTGTAGTATTATTTAACACATATTGATTATTTCCATTCATACTGTTCTTGTTGTTTAAGAAAAAATAAACAAATAAAGTCTACTACTAGTTCTTTAAAATGTTGCAAATACATTTTTCTTGAACTTTTTTTCTAAAAAAAAAATACATATGGCACATTATTTTCCTCTTGTCTTTTAAAGTTGTTAATCTTGAGTTTAGATTTGTAGAGGTCCCTACCGTCGCATTTTAGGTGCATAGCCTTAAGGTTATGGCCTTAATATATATTATTTATTTTTATTTGTAAATACATTTCAAAAAAAAAAAAAAACATACTCCCATTATTTGTTTTATTTATTGCTTAAATACTTTCAATAGGGGTTTGGTGAACCCTCCAGGTATGTCAAAAAAGTGTCGAGCACATATTTAATTTGTACCATGCAAAAATCTCTTCCAATCCATACAAATTTATATGATAAGCATTAAACAAAGAGACAGATGTATAATTTTAAAACTTGGCTTGATTGCCCACTTGTAATGTTCCAAGCACTATGTGCTTCAAATATATTTAAATATGAAGAATTTTTTTGAAGATTCAGAAATCAATAATTTATTTATGTCTTTATCACCTACAACTGCTCAAATAATATATTCACTCAATTCATTTAATAATGATAAATTGCTGGCATACAAGGAAATTAAAAAAATTAAATAACTGTCTAGAACAGTGGTTCTCAACCTTCCTTATGCCACAACCCTTTAATACAGTTCCTTATATTGTAGTGACTCCCAACCTTAAAATTATTTTTATTTCATAACTGTGTTTTCTAATGGTCTTAGGTGATCCCTGTGAAGGGTTGTTCAATACTCAAAGGGGTCACAACCCACAAGTTGAGAACTGCTGGTCTAGAATGTTTTGACAATGGAATAAAAAATGTTTTCATTGTCTGAATAGAATAGTTCTAATTGTTTCAAATTGATATCATAACCAGCTTTTAAAACAGGCAGAAAACATCAATTATATCTGAAATAAACTATTACTAAGAAACTAAAACTGATTTTTAAATCTAAACTTGTTAATTTGATAATCAGAATTAAGAATGAAATAGATAATTTCTAAAATTTGTAAATAATTTTTTTTTTAAAAAAAAAAAAAATGGCAAAAAAAAGAAGTTCATGTAAGAAATAGCCATTATTGTCTTATATATTTATATTACATCCATTTACAATTAATATTCACTAATTCTATAATCAAAGAGGCTTTATCATAATATTACTCATGTGTAAGAATAAATTAAATCAGCTTTGTTTTCAGTTAGTTTAGAAGCACATAAGAGTTGCACTTTCTTCAGTTCCTAAAAGAACTTAATAATTGTTGAATACACAAAAACATATTGGCAGGTTGTATTTGAATTCTAAAAACACACCTATATCCGTAAGTGATTTTAAAAAATTATTCTCAAGTTCTCAAGTTTTATGATAAAACATGGTACAATGTTTATACTGTAGAGAAAATTCATATTATAATTTTATTAATCATTTCAATATTGAAGCAAACAGACTTTTTATTTTAAATAATTAAAACTTCAATATATTCTATTCTTCATTGATAATTGGTATAAACCAGTAACACATATGGAGATGTGATAATAATAGCACTATCATCGAGTATTCACTTATTCAAGCTTATTGATAGCTCTGAAATCCTGAAATAGAGTGAAAAGAACTGCTCTTGAATCAATTGTTTAGTGTAAGTAAGTAAAATCATGTGATATTTTGTTTGTTAACTTTTTAGCAATATACAATGTTTTAGCTTTGCATTTTGAAAACTGAAATTATGAAATTTGTATTCTAAAAACCAAATTGTATTCTCCATAAATCACCTTTGTGTATAATAGTGACTAGTAATTTAATATGAATTATAGATAGTTATGCCTGGTGTAATTTGGTACTCCAATATTGTCAGACTCTGGAAAGTGAGATCTTATGATCAATTCCAATGCTGGCCCTTCCTATGAATTCTTTTTTAAATAGATAGTTATAAATTATCTGATTATGGGTGAAGATCAACCAGTATAATAATAAAATAGCTATTGCAATAGATTTTAATATTTCAACATAAATATATAATAGCACAAAAGTAATTTTCAATTCAAAAAAAACTACCCACTTGAATGGGTTTTACTTTTACTGAATGATACTTTAATTGAAATTAAAATCAATTAATATACATTTGAGTTTAAGATGTTGTCATCAAATGAACACAAAGTTATCAAACAAATGCTATAAATGCCACACTTAAGTATAACTACATTTTTTCTTTCAAAAAGTTGTTTTTTAGCAACAACACAATTATGAAAATAGAAATTATGAAAGACATTCTAAAAATCAAGTTATATTCTTTGTCATCTCTGTGCACAATAATGGAATGATCAGTAATATAAGAAATATAAAGCTTATGAATTATCTATCATAAATAAGTAATGATCAGCTTATATATTTTTAAAATAATTATTATAAACGATTTTAAGATTTCTATATTATATATATACAGATGTGTGCAATTTATACTTCAGATAATTCAAGTGAAAATCAAATGCTAGAAAATTTGTCAAATTAAAATCTTGTTTAATTACTGAATACAATAACAATTAATTAACAAAAAAATAACCATAATTATGTCATAATATTCAATAAACAAAAATAAAACACTATAATGAATTTATATTTAACTAATTACTTCTAAAATCAGGTGATAAAACTAAAATTTATTGAAAATCTAATATGAATACATGGATTAATTAGTTTTTGAAAATGTTGACTTTTTCATATCTTTTTAATCAAACTAATAAATAAATAAAAACTTTAAAGGATGAAGGAAAAAAATTGATTTTTTTTTTTTAAAAAAAGAAGGAAAATGTCAAACAACAAATCAAAAAAAGAAAATGTCACAAAAACAGAAAATACTTCTTTTACCAGAGCAAGTAAATATTTTCCCCCACTTAAAAGTAAAAAAAAAAAAAGAATCAAAAGAATTTAATTAATTTTATGAATTGTCAAAAAAAAAAAAAAAGAATTAATAATAATGTGACATCACTATTGAAAATATAAAAAAAAACTCTTTTACAGAAATGATAATAATATTATGAAACATTTAGAGTAAATTGCTGACTATAGGAGAAAAAAGTCATAATAAAAATATCTTGAAATAAATCCAATTTAAACAATTTGTTAATTTTAAAAATACCAATAACAACAATGTTACTACTTATAAAAAATTTAATAAAATCATTTAATACTTAAAATAATATTTTTATTACCTATTGCACATATAAATATATTAAATGTCAAACTTGCAGAATTTTCTTTTGTTTAAATCTAAAACATTTTATCACTGCAAATTAACTTCCAGATCAATCCACGCTGATAGAAAATAAACAATTATATATATTCCTGATTTACTAAAATCTATTTTAATGATGGGCTTATTAAATTTTGTGCTGTTAAAATGTTGGCAAGCAATGTTAAATTATCAAACTCAATATGCCTTCAGGTAAAGATAGGTATCAATCTACTCAACTATTTAAATTTCCATTTTTATCATTATTAACTCTTTAAACACTGCTCCTAATGTCATGAAAAATAATGGTATGATTAATCAATCATTTGAAGATTTCTTTAGAAAAATGGTGATTTATATAGTAATAGTACCTATGACTTAATTTATAAATTCACTGTGTAATCTAATATTACTTTTCATTGACAGGTCTTTTTTTTTTTTGTGAACTTTATTTGTTTTTCATTGTCAAAAAAAAAAAAAGTCAATTCTATGTTTTCAAGGTTTGTTTGGATTTCTCATCATCATTTGTAATATACCTAATATTGGCTCACAAAGTTGATTTAGAATTTCAAAGAACTTCTTTTAATTTTGAAATTGATAAAAGTGTTTTGGAATTTTTATTTTGTCTTTAAAAATTTTGTAAATTTTTTCTTATTGGCTTTTTTAAAAAATGAGAAGAGAGAGAGTGAATTGCATCTGTAATATTACCTACTTCAAACAACCTCTTTGAAATTGATATATTTGTTCTGGAAATATTTATTATTTTGTCTTTAAAAATTTTTTGATTTCTTCTTTCTTATTGGCAGAGGAAGGTTGAATTGCTATATTCAATACAAATCCAATCAAATATTTTAAATAAAATGAACTGGCTGGCTTTCAAACAACAAATTAATCAAAAAAAAAAATCTTAAAATAAAAATTTATTTTTTATTGATTTAACTTTTACTTTTTTAAATTGAAAACTAAAAAATAATACAAGTTAAATAAACACCTTTTCAAATAAAAACATTTTAAATCAACACAAAGTTTGATTTAGCTTTAAATTAATTATTAACAAAGCTAAAAATAAATAAAAAAAAGGATTTCTTGTAATGAGTGATGGGGCAGGAAAATGTTTCCTTTTTTTTTATCTTTCTTGACTTTTTTTTTTTTAAATTCACATTGAATTTATAAAAATAAAATTTTGTCAAAAAAATAAAAAAGAGAAAGACCTGTCAATGATAACTAATATTAGGAGATTTTAGATTAAACAGTGAATTTATGAATTTAGTCATAGTAGTAATACTACTAGGATGGATCATTTTTGCAATGAAATCTACAATTTCTCGATTAGTCATTCCAGTATTTAAAGCAGTGTTTAAAGAATCAAACAGAAAATTCAAATGAGGATAGGACTTATATAACATATAACATAAATTCAAATATAATACATATATAACATAATATAATATAAATTCAAATATAATACATTGATAAAATGCAAACAGTTTTATTCACCAAATTTCAAAAATTTTATACTTTTTTCTTGTAAGATTTTTATAAACATTATACATCTTTTTCTCTGAACTAAATTAGTCACTTTCATCTTAAAATTATTTTGTATCCTTCACAATTTTTCATAAAACTTGCCAGTTTTTTTCTGTTTATACTTTTTTTAGTTAAACTCTTTCATTCCTATCTTTAACTTGTGCTATACCACACTGTACCAATACTATGTATTTGCATTTCCTCTGCTAATTTTCCTTCTTTTTTTAATTGCAATGATCAGCACAATTTATTTAGAATTAATTCATAAAGTTATTATATTCCTTTTATGTTGGAACATTTAATTAATGCATTTTCAAATAAGTATAATTTATATAGGATTTTAAATAATTTTAAATGGTGGTATTGTTAGAATATATAAAATAATTATAATATTAAAATATATATATATATATTAAAAATATGTATAGCTTAAACTTTTTTTTAATAAATTTTTTTCTAGAAAAACACACTACTTATTTTGTATGACTTTGTGCATTGCAATTTCTCATGTTAGAGTGAATCAATTGCAGCTATCAGAAGCATTGGTTTGACAGCTTTGTGCTCATTTGATGACAAAAACTTGAAATAAAATGTCACTAATCAACTATTTACAACTAAAATTATTAGATATATCAGTATCACTTGGGAACAGCAAGCATGCACTTGTATGATCTTAGCTTTTATTTAAATCTTGAAACTGAAAGTAGAAGAATACATATACTTTGTTTATATATTCATTTTTGTAAAAATATTTTTTTTTTTTTAATTAAGTATATTATGTTAAGTTCAGCTTTTATTTGACCATAATTGTTTTTCATAAAAATACAAGCCAATGAAATCTAATAATGTAAAGCAAGATGTCATTAATAGCATATAAAAAAAACACCTTTATAAATAGAATTATTTTTTATCATTTCTTATTGTAATCATAAATGGAATTTTAATATTTTAAAACAATTTTGTTCCTTTATGTATTCTTTGCAAAATATTCATGCTATTAGTGAAAATAAATTTTTTATTAGAAATACTTTTTTTCCCCCATATGTCAAAGGCGTTGACCAGGAAGCGAACCCAGACCAGCTGCTTGAAAGGCAGCTATGCTAACCACTAAGCCACCAATGCTTGAATACATTTTTCTAGTCTTAAAGCTAAAACAAACATACTGTTCTCATTAGCTTATCAGTTTTTTACTCTTTTTCTTTATTTTCAAAATTCATATATTATTTTTAAGTTAATTTTCATTTTTACACTTGCATTTATCATAAAAATTTTAAAAAGTTTAAATACATAGTTAAGAATAAAAATTTATTAGACAAAATAAAACACAAATTTACCACTAAAAGATTGTTCAAAAAATTATAAACCAAATGAATTGAATAAAATTAAAATGTTGTACAAGACTGTCTTTCCAAAATACCTTCAACTAAGAACACAAAAAGGTCCCATCAATTTGTATGGAAAAATAATTTCTAGAGAAACATCTATTGAATTTATTTTATTTTATTTAAAAATTTAGTTACTTTAACTTCTAAGTTTTTGGCATAGTAAATCATATATTTCACTCATGAGTAAGACTCAAGTTCTTCATCAGTGGAGGAAATAGAAACCATACCAACTAAAAAATTCAAAAGAATTTTCACAAGTGATTTAAGGATTTGTACTACTTAGTATAGCAAAATGGCAGACCATAGATCTTGACTCATTCCCTATTTAGTATGGAAAAAAAAGATTAAATTTGAACAAATAGATGAAAACATTGGTCTTAATCTGATAAAGCACAAATGTTGTGTAATTTCCTAATCACTAAACCTGATAATTTATTATTTAGTGATTTGGGAGGTTGGGGGGGGGGGGGATATCACATCAAACAACAAATCAAATATAGAATTTTTAAAAAAATAATTGCCCAGAAGATGTTTCTAATTAAAAATCTAATACTTACAATATACAAAATGAGTGCAATAAATTTTAAAATTATTTACTTATTCAATACTATTTTATATTCAAATAGACTACCAGTGAATTAAAAATGGCATAAATTTAAAACCTATTTACTGAGCTCTTTTAAATCTGCCAATATAGAATCATAAAAAGAAACAGGAAAGCTACAATTTCGGTAATCCATATACAAATAAAAATATTGAAATGTTAAAAAATCTGATCAAATTGTGATTATCTCTATGCTATATAAATAAATACTTGTAATATGTACTGATTGGCAATTGACCATGAACTATAAAGCCAAATAAGTTGTGATTCTATACTAAAAGTTAATTTTCAAAACAAACAGGAATTAGAAAAAACAGTGGTGTAGTTTTAATTTCAGGATACTTATATCAGCCTAGACAAAAAAGTAAAGACATAGTCCAAGAATATAATATCCAATACACACTTTTATGAAATTTAATTTTATATGCAAACAGGATAAATAATCTATACTGATTCACAACTCATATAATACACAAAAGCAATTCTAGTGTTTTCCTGAAGGTCTGTGATGATGGTATTCTAGTTGTATTTTTATATTGGACTATTTCCATCATTTAATATGAATATTGAATGTCAATACTGGATCAAAAGTTCATTTCAAAACAAAAACAAATTGCAAAAATATGATGGCAAGTTTCTAATATCAGGACATTATTATATCTGGCTGAATAAAAAGACATTTAATAAGAGTATAATATCCATAATACATTTTTTAAGAAGTTTAATTTATCTATAAATTATGTGATTAATACATATTGATGATCTGCAACTGCATATAGCATATCTAAAAGCAAAACAATTTGTCTTTCTATACAAGAAATATATTTTCAAAACAAATGAAAACAGAAAAAAATTGACAAGTTTTAATACCTGAGCAAGATTATGCCAGAAAAGTTGATGTAGCAAAACATATGGTCAAAGAGATTCATATCATTTTCCAAAAAAGTTTAATTCTCTTTAAGCAAAAGAATAAACATATTAATTTGCAACTGCATATATCTAAAAGCAAAACATTTGTCATTCTACATTGAAAGTTCATTTTCAAAACCAATAGAACAAAAAAATATTAATAGTTTTAATGTTCAAACATAATTTCATCAGCCACTCAATGTAGCAATGCATATGCTCAGAATATAGTTCCACTTTCATGAAAAGATTGAAACAACAGTTTATTTAATCTTAATTCTCAATTGTATATGAAATATGAATGTAAAAAAGTTTGCAGTTTTATCCTATACATTTATCATAAAAATGCCAGCAGTCAAAAAATTCCACTGAAATACTATTTTAGCATTATACCAATTTTTGAAATAGCCTAAAAAAATTTTTTTTTATCATGAACTTTCTATCATATATACAAAACACAATTTCTTTGTTATCAAGTAAATGTAAGTATATAATAATTTTTTTAATTAATTTTTTAACAAAAAAAAAAAACAAGTATACAAAATCTTTTTAAACATTATCCCTTTTTACCAGTCACTTTTAGTGTACAAAATTGACAGAATTTTTATTACCATAGCAATTTTCTGTCACACAGTAACTTGTAATCAAGTAAATTAAATAAATTTAAAATTCTATTTATTTATTTTATTTTTTTTTTTTGCAATATTCATGAATAAATTACATGTCAATTGCCAACATATTACATTTAATTTCCAAGTTTTTTTTCCCATTTTGTTGACATAATAACTGGTATGTATTTGAATGACATCATTTCCATAAGTATTTGAATCCATTAAGTTGAAAACCAAGGATTTCACAATAACAATATTCAATCTGTATAAACAAATTGGACTTCTACTTTTATTGCACTTAATTTAATGACTGTCAATGACAAAAAAACTATGAAGTTGACTTGAAAAATGTATAATTAGTAATTATTCACTTTTTATAATCTAATCTTGTTTATTACTGCTTGTGAAATATTACTATATTTCATTTGAGCTATTATGCATTAATAAATCAAAAGGGATTATTTATATTTTAGCTATCAAAATGTAAATTTTTTATATTCATTCCTTATTAAACATTTAAATGTTTTAAATAATACACATATATAATTTTTCCAAAACAGAAAATATTTTTTAAATGGCCATGGCTTTGAATTCTAAGACAGGTAGTATAAAAAACAAATGAAGGATAGGGAGGGGGGTTCTTTTTTGAAAGGGTATAAATTTGTCTGCCATTGTACAAGATATTTTCAACTTTATCTGAATAAAAGCAGAAAATCAACCATATAATTCTACCTTTAAAAAGAAACTCATTTTGTTAGTATTAAAAAAATAATGCATTACATATATAGAATGAGAACTAAGAAATTGATTTGCAATTATAGGACAATTTTAATAAATTGTGTGTTAATAATTTAATTTTTCTTCTAATCTTTTATTTTGACAATTATATTTTCTTTCTAATTCCTAAATTAGCCTAAAATAAAAATAATAAAACATATATTTTAAAAACAAAGTGGAAGTCTACTTTAACAATCAGAGATGATAACAGTGAAAAAGTTTATGAACCCATTCTTCTAAGAAATGATCATTTGATACAGTTCTTTATTTATGAAAGCCTGACATATGTGTAAATCTATAATTACATCTAAAAAAAATCTATCATATATATATATATATATAGAAAATGCATAAATCATTCTAAATGTATTATATCATTCAATCGAATTATAATTCAGTTTAGTGATATGAACAGGAAAAAATAACAATCATTCAATAAATTAACTTACTTATTATAACATTCAAAAATTACAATCATTCAATAAATTAACTTACTTATTATAACATTCAGACTTAGATCATTCTGCTTAAAAGTAAAAAACAAAAAAAAAGAATCTTTTCTTCTATTCAGTAGCAGAAAAGTAACTTTACTCTATCTTAATTCCTTATAGTACTGTTCAAAGATTAAAAATAATTCACTTAGCAATATAAAAAATGAAAGAGTGGGTTTGCATCTTCTAATCATTTGTGGCTAACTAATTTTACTTCTACATCTAATGTTCAAGATTGAATAATAATTTAATTCATCAATACAAAAAAAAAAAAAAGATATATTTTTGGTATTCCTTATCAGCAGAAAAAACTTCATTAAGTATATACAAAGATGTAGAAAAATTAGTTCACAGAAAAACAAGATTTGTAAAGAAAATTAGTATATAGACATATAATATTAAATATTGGAATTAATAGCTAATTTTGAGAGTAAAAAGAAAATTATTTACTAGTTCATAAATATATTTTTCTTATTATAATCTTAAATGACATAACTATTGATATCACCTTAAGAAATTAAATAATAAAAAAAAAAACTTTTTATGGTGATTAATTCAACATAAATTCTGATTTTTTGTTATATATAAATGCTAATTTTTAAAATAGCAGTTAATAGTTTTTATTTATTCTAAAAAATAATAATTTACACTTAAAAACAATTTCAATACTTTTCCCTTACAATTTCTAGATAAACCATATAAAAAGTAAAAATCAGTCTTGTGGCAGACAATGAAATAAATTTCTTCCTCAACTTATTAGTATTCTTCTGATAAAATCTAGTTTGGTTAAAATGACATTTCCAGTTGCAATCACAACTGGTGCTAAATCCATATGCTGGAAGAATAATTTATTGTTTCCACTATTAAATATAAATTGCTCAACCCTTCAGATAATATAAATTCATTAATAATTTATGAAATATTAACTATATATATATATAAGGCACATAGGAATCCCAATAGATTGTAAGAGATTTAGAAAGAGATCATAATTGAAATAGATGAAAAAGAAAATTTCCTGAAGTAATATGAAAAGTTATGGACTGAAAAACAAACTCAGGTATATCATTTTGCAGTGGAATCATAATATTTGAAAATGATTAATGATTACATTATGTACATAAAGGGAATATAATGCATAATGAAAAAAATACTAAATAGACCAGTTATTGAATATTTATCTTACCAACACAATATCACTTTTTCTGGTTTACTATAATATAATAAATGCAATGTTTCCAATTTTGAATCTCAATTACTCATTGATAAAAACAAAAACCAGAAATAGGTCTAAGAATGAGGATTAAATTCCACTATTATCTGGTAGTCATTGACCAATCAAACTTACAATAAATGATGTTAGAGTAAAAAAAGCAAAATATTTGAGAAAAATAATTAATTTTGGAAATATGAATAAAAAAAATAGATAAAAGTTATATAATACAAATTATAATAGTTAAACAGCATTAAGCTGTTGCACATGTGCTTTGCAGATTTTAACTATAAATGACTGAATACTAACACTTCAAACACATGATAAAGTTTTTGGGAAAAGATAGAATGGCCATCTATCTTTTCAAACCCAAACACTTTTGTATGGGCAAATCTTAAGTGTCTGAAAGTGAAAGCGATACGTCATTCTTATTTGAAATTAATTTCAAATAAGAATGACGTATCGTAAATTCTAGTAATTTTCACCAGCATCATTCATTCAAGCATGTAAAAGTAATTTAAAGTGATTATTTAATATCTTCACGCTTTCACTTTCAGACACTTAAGACTTGCCCATATAAAAGCGTTTGGGTTCAAAAAGATAGATGGCCATTCTATCTCTTCCCAAAGACTTTATCATGTGTTTGAAGTGTTAGTATTCAGTCATTTATAGTTAAAATCTGCAAAGCGCATGTGCAACAGCTTAATGCTGTTTAACTATTATAATTTATAAAAACATCGCGCTATATAAAATAATTGATTTATAATACAAATTATATAAAATATGAAAGAATAACACTAAAGGGGGTTTATTGTTATTCAGTATAAGAGCAAGCAAAAGTGAAATAAGAATTTGGAATGAGCACATAGTTTATGAGATGGGATAGTAAAACTTTTGGGGTGTAGGATGTTGAAATAGTATCAGGATAAATTACAGAAAGAGTGGAAAAATTTGTTTAAATCTTGCCAATAAAATTTGTAAATATGTAGATAAGATATTGGAACTAACAAAAGAACTTTTATTAATATGGAATAGGAGAGGGGGAAAAGAAATGAAGTAGGGCTGAAAAAAATAATCGGATAACAAGAGTTTATTGTGGTGTACAAGAATTTTAAAGGGAGAGAATATTTAATTTAGCTAAGAGGCTGTCTAAATATATAGCCCATGTCAGACAGAAACTTCTGGTTTTAAGAAAACATTTTACACAACATTCCATGATATCATTCTTGTCTTCCATGCATATTTATTTATAAATGAGTTTATACATTTAATATATTTAATGATTTGATAACTAAAATTTGTAATTTTTTTAAAATATAATTTAATAAAGTTTTTTTTTCACAAATTATATACTTTAGTTTCATATGGCAAAACAAATTAAACCACAAATAATCAATGCAATCCTAATCTTTTTTGATTTTCATGATTTGACTGCTGATTTAAATTTTGATCCAAAGATGCAATATTTACTGATGTGAATTATTGTTTCAAAATAGATTTATTTTATCATCAATCTACAAAATTTAAATTATAGTGGAGGATACAGAATTTGATGCTGACAATTTTTCTAAATCTGAATTTTCCCAAAAAGTAACTCCAATCAGACTATGGAGAAACAATGGCTAGAAGCCAGCTAATTTTAAATAAATACTGCAACTAGTTTAATGGCCTTTATAATGTTAACTGCTTAGTCACAAATTTCTCTCAGTTTATGAAAATTGTTTCATTTTTAATTTTTTAATAATAAACTTGGCATTTTAAATATTTAAAAAAAAAAGAATTTAAAGGTGTGGGAGTGGTGGATAAACATTAAATATTAAATGCAGTGAGTGGGTGTCAATAAATATTGTTGATATTTGTATAGTTTCAAAAAAAAAAAAACACTATATATTTTTCAGTTAATTAAAAAAATATACTTTCAGATTAACACATCAATACTTTAATATGTTAACAAGTAAGCTACATGAATAGTTTATAAGCAATTTCCTTCTTCAATAATAAAGTTACATCACTCTATTTTTAAACTATGAACTAAAACTGATAATCACATCTTTATCTAATTGCATTTAATTTCATTCTCTAACAGAAAGAGTCTCAGAACAATTTTTAGATAACAGGGATTTGTTTAAGTTAATTATGTCAACAAACATCTATCTATAAATAGATATTTATTAGTTGTTTTTTTTTAATGTCCATAAAAAATAATTCCAATATGAAATAACAATTATAGAAATAAAGACTTGAAAAATGGACTTTCAAAGTAAAACAAAGTACTAACAGCAAATTAATTATAATTATACTTGATTTATAGTACTTTAAAATAATTACATAGAACTAATTTAATAAAACTTTTCACTCAAATATTTTTAAAAATTGTGCTCCGATATAAAAATGTATATATTTGATATGCTTTGTATGCAAAAAAAAAAACAACTTTCTATTCATATATGTTAAGTTCATGTTGGTCTAGTAAATAGTATTTATTTATAAACTCAGTACTATTGATAAAATTTTTGAAAATCACACAGAATCATTATGCAAAAATATTAATCAAGAGCATGTTAGGATATTTGTCCATACATGTATTATCATCATTAATAACCAGTTTCAATCCTTTGCAGGATGGTTTACCTAAATTTAATCTAGTTTCTCTTATCCATACCTTCTCCACATATCTCCAGAACACTTCCTTATTTCATCTAACCACCTTGCAAGTGGCCCAAGTCTTTTACAATCCCTAATCTTGTTTGGTATCAATAATTCATCTATTGTCATATCTTATACCAATATATCTAGCCTAATTCCATTTTAGCCTCTTAATTTCAATGATATCAATGATAGCTGTTTATATTCTCAACCATATATTTTATATTTCATTTTTAATTCCACTTTGTTACTTACTCAGTATATAAGCTGAAGTGTCTACATTGTTATATTATTAAATATTCAAATATGTCAGATCCATATTTAAGCAATAGTAATTTTTTTTTTCCAACATATAGGCATATTTCTTTTTAATAGTTATTTCTTTTCCTTTTAATAGTTATTTCTATCAAAAGCACTCCATTATTAATTCTATGATTAATTTCATCCCTTATATTATCAAATAATGACATCAATAACATAATGATGATAATGATCATGCAATGGGTCATTTTCACCATCACAATGAAATAATGATGAATAAAGCTTTTTTTAAATTATGGATACTATTCTAAGGTATGGGAAACAAGTTAATAACTTTACAAAGCATAAATTATTTCTCTCTTTAATTCTGTCTATTTCTATATATATATATTTATTTATTTTTTTTAAAAAATTTGCCATTTCTTCAAGCAGGAGTGGTGTAAACTGGCTCAGGCAAAAACAAATCTTGGTATGCCAAGTACTTCTGGAAGTCATGGGCCTTTCATTGTAGCAAGTTTTATTACAATCATTTGGTTAAACCAATCTTTATTTTCAAGGTCTACCAGAAAGGAAGGATGATATAATTATCTTAAGTACATTTTTCTCATAATTATTGGCTATTGATTTAAGTATGCTATCCTCCAATCATGATTGTAGTTGAAGGTACTTGTGTTTAAGTGGATAATCCAATACCTATCTTATATATTGTTTATCCATGTAATGGATTAGCTAATAACACAACTTTTTTTAATCAATATATATTCTTTTAGAATTTCCTGCATTACTTTGTCTATTTTACATAATGATTTCATAATGCATAAATCGACACATAACAGCAGAGCTTCTTAAAGTTAAATCCCATTTTATTATAAAAATTAACATAAATTATACATACATAATAATTAGTGCCCGAGCGCTTTCAAGAGAACTTAGTTCTCATAATCATGGGAAATAGTAAGCAGCAGAATGTGAAATAATTTCTATTTATAATGATTTCATGTATTTGCTATTGTCTTTTGATTGGTTGCATTGAATTATCCTTTTATGAAGTTCAACTGTAAATAATGTTTTGTTGGTAGAGAGGTAGATCTGGTAATATAGTTTATGGTGCAAGATAGAAGATCTATAAAGGCAGACCATGTTTGCAATGGATCTAGAGTTCATTATTTCAGTTTGAACATATGTTTCTAAAAAAAATGGATACTGTATTGGTAATGGAAGGAGTATTCTTACTGTTCTCCTAATACCTGATCAGATAATCTGTTTAGATCTAAATCAACAATTGCAGAGTGATCTGATAAGAGTGAGGGGTAGAATGAGATTTGTTTGTATTGTTGAAGTGTTAGTGAGTAAAACTTTAGGTCAATTAGGGATAAAAAAAATTCTATTACTGGAAAGATGTGTTAGTAGAAAATATTCTCCATTGATCCACTGTAACGGTCAGAAAACGTGTGACTCGTAAACATAGTGCAGAATTCGACCACCATACAGAACAGCAGCACCATCGAGTAGCGAAGCCACCCGTGGTACTGAGTTCGAACACAGTTTATCGGTTCCACAATACAATCCACGAAACAACGCATCTGATGCGATATTAGTAAATATTTCCTTAGGCACAGTGGTCAGGGATATGCAAGAGACTCATGATTTTATTCTCGAGTTAGCCAATAACCAAACTAATATTAATTAAACATTCATATTTACATAATCGAGGAAATATTATATAGAATGGGTATCGAATAAATGAAACATAACTGCAGACATATAGTTTAAAATTATTTATTAATACATTTTAATAAAACAATCATTAATATTCTATGGACTAACAGCTTCAATAGCGGAATTTGCAACATGATTATATTTTAAAGAATACATTTATTTATTTAGACATTATTTTATATTGATGATTTCAGTAGCGGTATTTCCGATACTGTAATGTTTACAAAGGGAATTCACTTATTTGAAGGCTTAATCTAGCTACCTAAAATTCTCGAGTAAGTATTTCTAATGCATGCCTTGGGGAATTTATACCTTTGCAATGCAAGAGTCTAAAGTAAGATTTAAGAGTGGCGGCGGACATATATTTATTTAATTAAACTATTTATTTTATGACTAAGGGCCACATTTATTTGAGAGTGAATTATGAAGATAATGCAGAGGCGGAGTGATATATAGAACAATAAAACTAAATAAAGGAACACGTGGTACGCTTTAGAAAGGCGATATGGAATGGCAGTATATTGAAACTGCAATGCCGCGAATGAATTTATAAAACTGTCAAGCTGGTCTCTGCCGCGGCCCGACAAAGTAAGGTGTCACATAAGCATAACCAGGGACAAGCGGTACGTGTCGCAATTTGCCGCTGGCTGCATGACAGGTCAAATCCTACGGGAGCATTTATTATGTCCGCTTGTGTAGGACGACGGGGGTTAATTTCAACCCTGAAGAATCCAGAATATTTACGGCGGAATAGATCATCGCGTCTCTAAAACGTAACACATGTATACTTATAAACGATTATGATAAGATTTAAATGGATTTCTAATTCGGCCCGACATTATCAACATTTACTAAAGAACGTTGGTGACTCTCAAAGAAATGTAATTTTCTGGAATTATTCTTGATGATTTAGTAAATACAAAACATATATATAAATTGGGAATTATTATAACTAATACGTCAGCCATTTGCGAAGTAGTAGACCCCTGCATTACAATAAATGAAGCATTGAATGCGTGTCGATTTATATGAAAGTTAAGTTATTAAAGAAAGTAAATATTAATGAAAATTTGACACGCATTCATTGTTTTAAGTGATCATAGATTTGAACTTTGAAAATTGAAATAATTATGAGCATGCAATAATGAAATAATAACTATAGAAAGAAATGTAGATTATAGAAATACACACCCAAGATAGAATGAGGTAAGCTAGATTAGTAGAGAAATTTACACATTACATTAATTATTCAATTTAGTTATACAAATGGTAGTTTTTACATTTTATAATTTAGATAAGTATTATGAAGAAGAGTTATAGCATATTATTAGAGTACTTTAGAGTTTGAACACAGACAGGTACCTGTTTTATAAGAAGTTTTCTTATTCCATGAGTTTAGCAGCAAAAAGTTCACGAGTGGCAAGTCTTTCTTGTATTTAGATATTTCACTTAATTTCATGGCAGCAGCAGCTTTTTCATTTATTTCAGGCAACAGATCTTCATGGTGAATTTATGACGGGCAATGGAAAGTTCAGCATCCAATGGGCCATCTCCCGATGGAGACTAATCTAGGTGCTTTACTCGGTCATACCTTGGCAGGAACAAATTATTTTTATATTTTTGGAGACTCTCAGTGATCGAGAGCAAAGCTAAAGTTTAAGTGAATGTCTCCAGCAAGTCTAAGATGGCCTCTTTTCTTATCTTGATCTTTCACATTTTTGTTAAGATATTTTTAGGTTCTACTTAATCTGCCCTGAGGATAATCAATGCATTTAGTTGGTTTTTTTAATTAAAGAAAGCTGTCATTCTATTGTTTACATTTTACATTTACTAATTACATTTTTGGGGAATTTTTCTTTAATTAATCTATTATCTATCACTGACCGATGCTTTTAAATTTCAAAAACAAAAAGGGAACATAAGATTATTTTAACTTTTAATTAAATATTACATCAGATATTTTTAGAATTATTATTAAATGAAATTTAAACAAAGCAATAAATACGAACTTTATAATCCAAAATAAATGATTAAAATTATACAAAATCATAGAACTAAAAGAAATCTAAATTATATTATTTTATCCCTATTTATTGCGTTGAATTTGAGATCGAAATGTGTGCATGTTTATGCTGAATTCTACATATATTTATACATTTTTAATATTGTTACACACACAATTCGATATCAAAAAGTTTAAATTTGGGCGGGATAGACCGGTCAGTGAGAGACGACAGAAAAAGGTGAAACTTAAGATTCGAATACGAATCTTACTGTTTCACCACTTAGATATAAATTTTTGGTAAGTCACACTAAAATCTCCTTGAAGAATTGCTGAGTGTGGAGAAAATGCAAATATTGAGCTTAATATCAATATTAACTTGTTTATAATAGTTGGACATGACAGAAAGTATACATGGATGTTTATTACAATTGTAATGTAATGGAACTATGAGAAAATTGTTAAGATATACTTTAAAAACTGTAAATAGTTTTTTGCAATTACTATTCTAGTACCTTCAGATGATATTAATAAGGATTTTGAAAAGATTGAACATCCATATCTATCTAGGTCATCTGATAGATTGAGTTTAGGAATCAAAGTCCCAGCATGTATGGTTTTACAATATTTATTCATTTTGATAATTGGAAGATTTTATTTTACCTTCTAATATCGAAAAAGTTATTAATTCTAAGTTTTCATCTGAATTTAACTGATTTCCTCACATAAAAGTAAATAAGTCAAAATCTATAACAATGTCTGCCATTCCATATGATTTTTCTATCAACTATTGCTGATTTTTATTAATCACATGTCCTTCCTATTTTTGGCTGTCCCAAGATTTTTTTTTTCTATCAATTCTTTCCAGTTTGCATCTTGTTACATGATTGAATTATCTTCTTTTGCTTGTGCTATTGCACTTCCTTCAATTGATTTTTGAATTACAATTTTCATTTTTCTATTTTGACTCATGGCTAACTTTATTTCATCTGTATCAATTGTTGTTCGAGTTTAGGTCTTCCTCTCTTTTTGGGTGGTGGGCTGCCTGGCTTCTGTTGCCTGCCTTTCAAAATGTATCTCGAAAATACCTGATGGTTTTATTGAATATAATGTATTGTTCCATGTTACCTAAAATGTTCTTTTCTTTATCTCTGCCTTCTGTTGAGATGTTAAGAGTTGGTTTTTCCTTTTTTTTTAATCATGTGTCTTAGTATGTTTAAGGGTCATGCTGATCTGTTTATGTACTATTCAATTGCACTATTATTTTTGTCCTGTTTGTGCTGCATTCAAAATGAGTTAAAAATTTCTTGGATATTGGTGGGATGGTGTGCTCACAATGCTACAGCAAGCATATAATGTATTTGGGCAGTTATCTGCAATACAATCCTTTGTTTGTATTAGTCATACTTAATCAACAATAAGTATTATTTCTTGATCTGACATTTGCATTGATATGTCTTGCAGATTAAATTTTGAAAGCAAACTGTTACTATATTCTGGGATAGTTGTGTCTTAATAAAACACCTTAAAATTTTCTATTGTTCTAAATAGGTTAAAGAATCATTTATTAAAGTTTTCTATGTAATTTAATAAGTATTTTTATTACATCTGTAAAAAATTATTTTTACTTGGATCTATTATTATTAAAGCATATTTATTCAATAATATAATTGATTTTTTAAAGTAATCTTTCTACTCACAATGTGGAATTCTATGATTATATATCTAGAATTCAGATAATCTGTTATTTTTAATACGTTGTCTCATAGTTTTTGTTGCATTAACACTTTATAAACTCATGCAAAAATTTATATAAAAAGCAGTGCACGTCTGCAAATACAACTACTGATGAATCTATGCAGAATCTTTTAAAGGTGAAGAACAAATCCCTTGTACTGTGGAATTAAATTTATTGGTTATTATTTTCAATTTTTCTTGAGTCTAATTTTCTGAAAAGGCTGTGATATAGATGTGTGTAAATTTAATTTTTCTATATCTTTTAATATAGCTCTACAAAATCTCAGTTCTGGATTTGTAATTTGCAATCCATTTGCTGGAAACTGCTGCTACTATTACAACTATTATTATTATTATTATTATTATTATTATTATTATTATTATTATTATTATTATTATTATTATTATTAAAAATAATAATATTACCATTATGAATTCTTGCTTATGAAAAGTCACATATGATGAATATTTTACAATATATATATGAAATTCAAAACAACAAATATTTAATTTTAAAATATTTGAAAAATAGATGTATCATTCACTGAACATATTCATTTTTCATGAACAAAGATTTTTAATTTTTTTTTAATGTATATACTGCTACATTGTTTAAAGATATTTTGCTGCTTTGTATAAAAATATTAAAAAATCTAAGACCTTACTTTTTTACACAAGGTCTATTAGCCTAATGAATAGTTACTGAGAAAGTAAACCCAAGATGGATTTGTTTGGAGTTTTAAAATAATCACAGAGAAGATTAACTACATATAAAACTGGTTTATTGTAATGCAAATTTACTATATAATTTAATCACTGGGTGATCATAAGATTTATTTTGAATAATTCTAAATATATAATTCAGTGTTGTATATAAAGAACTAATAAAAATTTCCCTCCCCCAATATTTTTTATACCATAAGCAATTTTAGTGACAAATTGATTTATAAATATCTAAAATAACTTTTTGTCACAATATACATCTTATTCTGTAAAAGAGAAAAATCATTTGTCTCAGTATCATTTTCAGAAAGTTTGTTCCAATGAAGATATGAATCTAATGTAATTAATTCCTAAATGAGATTGTTTAAATTCTTCAATTCTATTTTCAAAGTCATATAAAATGTATATCTTCAAATTCCTGTATATAATCATTTTTGTAATAAAAAATTATATATAACTTTTTATTATAAATGAACAATAAACCATGATTATATAACCATTTTGTAATTTTATTTAAATCATCATGTAATAATCTCTCTATAATGGGTATAATTTGTTGCTGATGCTACTAATACTGCATCATCCCCATAGCAGATTATACTTGGATGACAACCCAAATCCAATAACCCAGTGATTCAAATAATAATTAATTGGTCCTAAAACTGTACCATGTGGGCACGCTATATTCAGATTTCAGCCAATCATTAAACACATTATTTTTACTATTTGAATTCTTTCCTGAAGATAGGTATCTAATCACTTACCCATACTACCTCTCAGCCCAGCAGAAAAAACTTTATCATAAGGAATCATAACAGAAACTTTTGTTAGGCCTACATATTCTCCGACAGTTTTTAGTTCATTATCAAGTGATTTTGAAATGTATTCAACAAGTAACTTTGAAATGTTTTCCACATGGTTGCTAAATGCCATCTTAGCTTACTGCTTTGGTAAAAAAATTATACTGTTTCATTATGACAAATTTATATTTATAAGAAACAAAAGCTTTCTTTCATTCAAACCTAAAACATTTTTGAGATAGAGGTTTAGAAATGCTATAGGATGATAGTTTGCTATTTTTATTTTTTTTTTCACTATTTTTAAAGATAGGTACTTTAAATGCTGCTTTTTAAATACTACGAAAATATACCAGTTTTAAGAGAAAAGTTAAACAAGTAATACAGTAAAGGTGTTGGGGTATTCAAATGTTTATATATAATTGAAGATGACATTCCATCCTTATTTACATTTATTTTTTTTATTCTTCGAATTACATCAAAAATTTCATATTTTTGTATATTAAACACATCATAGTTTGGAAACTATTTATTTACCATAAAATATCAATATTTTGGGATTTGATTTTGATATATATATATATGATTTGATAATGTCACAAAATTTTTGTTGAATGCATCAACAGTAATCTTCTCATTACCCATGACATGTGGTAAATTATTACAATAATTTTTCATAGAGGAGCATGCTTTCCTCATAACAAACATTAAAAAAATTTTACCTTTACTTGTTTTAATACATTCTATTTCATTTGAAAAATAATTTATCTTAGCTTTATATATTTCTTCATATCTTTATTTTTTTACATAAACTTGTTTTCCTAAATCATTGTTTCTCTGCTACATATGTTTATTTAAATTATTTCTGAAATTTATTTTATGAAGAAGATCCTTTGTAATCCAAACATTTCTTTTTTTTTTTTTTTTTGATGATGATATATGTTTGTGAATATACATGATCCCACATCTGCATTTCAAAATTCATTTTGATTTTAAAATGAGAAAATTGAGACATATTAGAAGAATCTCTAGATATGCACACCTCTACAATAACAACATAACAATATGTAACAAAAGATTTAACTACTTCACAAACAAAAAAGAACATTTTGTATATTTCTTATAAATATATAGTTAAGCAAATATAATGAACTTACAAAATGAATACGGTGGGAACTATATTGTTGAAAACCAAAATTTATAAAAGATCCAAATAACTGAACATCCTGATTAAAATGACCTGACATAATTAATATTGGTATTAATATCACCTATCAAAATGACAACATCCATCTTTATGCCCCCAACAATCCCCCTTAATTCATTTATAAATTCAAATATTCATTCCTACCATAAATTATACAGAGCCAAAATAGCAAATTTCTTTGATGAAATAGGAATATTTAATACAATGCTTTCATTAATATTTTTTTGAAATTGAATGTTATAACAAATTGTGATTTATAAAATATAAAACTCCAGATATTTTTGTAAATCTTAAGCAAATAATAGAATTATAATCTTCAATTCTGTAAAGTAGATCTGCATCTTTTGTTATTCAAATTTCAGTTAATATAATTATATCAAAATACAGTTTCCTACTTAAAAGAAAATCAAAACTTCACCAAAATGTTTTCTAATACTTCTAATGTTCACATATCTTGAATTTATGTTCTTTTACTATATCCAAATCATTCATATTTTACATGTATTATTATATTTTTATTATAAGTTTGACAAATCTTCACAGTCTAATAACTTTAATTCCAATCTCTTTTCTCATTAAAACCTCTTTAATCCATACATATTTAAACTGCTTTTCTTCTACAATCTATTTGATTTTCCGATAAAGTTTCTTTTTTTTTTCAAAAGATAAAAGACAAGTTTTCATTTTCAAATATCTGTTTATTATTTCTATTTTTACTAGAAATAGTTGTCATTTAGCATTTATTAATAACTGATCTCTTATTATATAATAAATTAATAATTTTATTTAATTTAAGCAAATAAGTCTCCTTGTGATAAAAAAATCACACATGGAGCCTAACAAATATAAAGAGGTGAAATTTCAAACATAAAATATTAATATATAATAAAAGCATTAATTATAAATGAAAGTTTTTTTTATTAGTTTTAATTACAATCTAATCCATAACTAATTTCCTAAAAAAAAAATTGATGTCATTAAAATTAATTTTAATATTCCTCATAAGTATATTATAATACTTTGATCCAAGATATTTTTGATACCTACAATGAGTTTTAAAAAATATTTATCCAATTGATTAACCATGATCATATGATTTAGTTAACATTAATGCTTGAAAGTAATTTTTATTGTTGGGGTGTTTTTTTTTTTTTTTAAGTTATATAAAACCGATTAAAATAAAAAATTGGTTAATGATGTAATTCAAATATTTTCACATTCAAAGTTTTAAGCTAAATAATTGTTAATATAATGTTTTGAAGCATTTGTAAAGATTTCAAATAATATGCTGCAATACCATCTCATGATGTTATTCCATAGCACAATCAGCTTAAACACATGTCTACATATATTTAATAAAACAGATTTATGTAAAAAAATTCTGATTATAATTTAAGAGAAAATTCAATTTTCTTAATTTCACTTAAAGGGAAAGAATATGTTTATTCCAATATAGATGTCCATCCAAAACCAAATCAAAGAAAGGTATTTCAAATGAAATGTCTTTTATTGGAACATTTCTCAAATAGTATAATATATATATATTTATTAATATTTAAAAATAATCTATTTTTATTCATTCATATTCTTCATCAAATTCTCATTTACAAGATTATTCAGTAGACTATATAAAATCGAAGTAACCAAAGCATCCAAAAAACAAAAAGTGTTGGAATGAAGAGAAAGATTCAGTAAATTTATTAACATAAATAGTGAACAACAAAAATCCAAGTTCTTGAGGAACTCCATATCTGATTATTTCAGAATTAATCAAAATATTATTAATTTTAATAATAAACAACATTTTACTGTTTAATAAATAAGATTTAAACTATTCAAGCAATTTATTCCTTATACCCAAATAACTTAAGCAATAAAAAAGCATGAGGAACACCATCAAATAATTTTCATAAATCCAAATATATACCTATAGTTTTGTGGGATAGAAAAATAGATGCATTAATAAAGAACTAATATGGAGAGTAAAAAGAGTTTAAATATATATAGAAATAAAGAGAATATTGGGTGCGAGTTAATTTATGATAATAGCAAGGAAAGTAGTTTACTATTTAATGCTCGAACAGGATCTTTAGCAATAAGGAAATATATACTTAAATAGAAAAATATGCCTGATTTAGTCTGCAAGTTGTGTAAGGAAGGCATAGAAAATATTAGGCATCAATTAATTGAATGTAAATGCTTGCAAGTAGAAAGGGCACAAATAATGAAGTTGTGGAAAAATAAATATAAACAAAGTGATTCTTGTTTTTGTGCTGGGTTTGGGAAAAAAAAAAGGGGGGGGGGGGATTTAGATAAAAAGGCCATGGAGTTGACAAAGATTATGCTGTGGAAATGGGATGGAGCAGGATGGAAAAGAAATGGGAAAAATTTAGGGTGGGGAATGGAAAGGGAAGGTAAAGTGACTAATAGGTTTCCCTGGGCATGGTAGCTGAGAGATTCCTGACTCTGAAAAAAAAAAAAGCCACAGTGCATTTCATCTCATCTCAGTATACTTATCCATACCAACAATAAATATATATATAAAGTTTTAAAAAACCCAAATCTAGAGAAAGAAAAAGGAGGGGGGAGTTAAAGAAAATTCTAATAGTGATTTTAAAAAAATAAAAGTACTTAATATTTAAAATAAGATAAAAAAAATTAACAAGAATTAAATGGCTCACTTCAATAAACAAAAATTCTAAGTAAAAAATTTGAAATATAAAAAGATTACAAAATAAATCCTAAACAGCACCAAACATATCCCAAAATCCTATATAATAATACAATAAAGATGTGAACTATGTTATATTTTGTTCCAAATTCAACTTGTTTTCAATGAAAACAGCGTATAACAGCCTACCTTTGTTGATAAACAATGATTAGAATAGCATACATATTATTTACTATATCAGTATACAATACATTTCAACACACATATACATATAAAACCGATACTGTGTGTGTTATAGTGTACATATTGTTTTTAAATTAAAAGTAAATGTACTATACAAACAAAATTTTAAAAAGTAATATTGTAATGTAGTTATTAATAAATTGAAAAAGCACATTTACATATATATTTACACAACTTCTTCCAAAACATAAGCTTGTGGTTAAAACCTGTAGAAGTCCCTACTATCGCATTTTTACATGCATATTCTTGAGGTTACAGCTTTAATATTACTTACATAATCAATATGCGTTTAAATATATTTATAATTACAACTTTAAATTATCGTAATAGATTTCTAACTATAAGATCTTTCTATTGACTCGTAAATCGAAAGATTTCACGAGTATTAATGTGTAATAAGAAATGTGGACTTAATAAGTGAAGTATTGAATAGCTTCACATTCTCAGATCTAACCGCTTCAGCTTCACCTATTTATATAGAAAGTAAGTTGAAGTAAAGAAGGGTTCCCCTTGGGTTCCCTGCTTTTCTTGCAAAACATAAGCTTGTGGTTAAGACCTGTAGAGGTCCCTACTATCGCATTTTTATGCGCATATTCTTGAGGTTACAGCCTTAGTAAATATTACAACTTCTTTCTAGAATTAGAAAATTCATTTTTTGATACATATGGCCCACTTCTGAATAAGACTTCTCTTTACTAAATCTATAATTTTCATTTTCTCCTGTAACTAAAGTATTTTGCAGTGTTTTTATGAATTCTCATTCACAACTCTAAAAAAAAATACAGTATTTTACTAAAGATATATAGAATAAAACTTTTTGAAGAAAAAAAACACTTTGAAAAATACCAGTACAAGTGTTTTTAACTATAGAACTGAATAGATATAGTATTTAAATGATGAAGATAACATGATTACAATATATAAATTCATGTTTGAGAATGTGATATTTAGGAAGAAGAAAAATGGCTACTATAATATCAAAATTTGTAAAATTTAATAAATTTAAAAATTTCATTGTTTTTATTGTTTATTTATTTACATATTTTTTGTTTATTGACATTTATTTTTGGTTAGCATATAACTGAAGGCATGTAGTTTGATATGTAGTTCATAGTTTCACTGTTTAATCATGATAAAATGAAATAAATATGATTACGCTAAAAATTATAGAATGACAAATATAACAAATGTTAACTTCAAAATCAGCAGTATAAAAAAATTTATTTTTATTTATTTGTTTATTAAGCCAATTAACTATCAAATTCCAAAATTGACTATAAAAACAAAAGAATATACATACATTAATTATGTGCAAAATAAATAATGAATACATTTACAACAGGTAATAAATATAAAAAAAAGATAATAACAGTAAATAAAAATAATTACGTGTAATATGAATGAAATAGCAACCAATTTTAAATATAGAAAATGTGATATGAGCAATATCTAGTTCAACTACTTTCCAAATTAAAGTGTGATAATGATAACTAAAAGTTTTTGGTTTAAAGAATATTTGCAATGAATATTTTACAAAGTAAAAATAAACAACAATATGTATGAGTAATCATTCTATATTTATAAAGCTTAACAACAAACAATACATAGGAATTATTATAAATATCCACAGAAATCAAACTAAGTCTATCAAAAATAATTCACGGCCTAATTTGCAAGATAAAAGATATTATATAAACAGTTGAGATGGTATTTTCTGCCATCTCACATATACATATTTAATTTAATAGTTATTTCATTAGTTATAAGAATAATTAAAAATATATATATATAACTTATTATCTTATTACTACATCAATTAAATTTTTTTTAATCTCACTAAGAAATCAGAATTCCAAGTTTAATTTTCTTTTATTAAGTTGATTATAATTCAAGATAATATTGCCTTGAATTATAAGGTTTTTTTAATTAAAAAGTTTTTTTTTTTTTTTTTTTTTGTCAAAATTCCTGGAAAAAGGTAGATTGGGGGGAAATAAGAAAGGGTAGCAACTAAACTCTTATTGTTGAAACCCAAGCTAAATACCGATTTGTAATTAAAGATATTGTAAGCATCTATCCAGTAGTCTCGCTAATTAATCAAGAACTTTTTCTTTAAAAGTAAAAATTCCCCCCAAAAAAAAAAGAACAGAAACTGAAATGACAAAATTTGGCCAAAAATAAACCAAAAGGTGTGAATCCTGTTTGAAAAATAAATTAATTGAAAGTGCAGAGAGAGAGGGAGAGAATTTAAAAAAAGTATATATTATAGATTCTTTTGTTGGAAAAGATTATTAAAAATTTGTACTAAAAGTATTACTGCACATTGCTATGAAAATGTTATCTGGCTAGAGAGAATCAAGAACTTCTCTCCTGGAAAAAACCGTCTCCCAAGCTGCACTTGGAGTCCGCCAAAAAAATTCCATCTCCAGAAAAGTATGAAGCCAGCCAGATAGTCAAAGGCATGTTCAGAAGCCAGAGAACTTCGAGGATTCGCACAAAAAACTACGGAAAAGTGTCAACCCATTGTCTAGCTGCCCAGGGGTAATAATAAACTCTTTTTAAAGTGAACTTTTATACTGTAATTAAAATACTACCATAGACTCAGTATGGGATTATTTGAATAATGTATTATTTTTGACATAATTTTGGAGAGGGGTAGGTTTCTATATTGTTTCCTTTTTTTTTTTTTACATTTTTTTTATCTTTGTTATACTTATGCGTCTATAAGTTTTGCTTTGACGAATGCTAACTGCTCAATCGTGGAGAGATAAAAAGGAGGTTAAAGTCAGTTAAATTGTGATAAAAAAAAACAAGACACTTATATTGTCATTTCATGATCAAGATAAATTATTTAACATTAGTGAAGGTAGAGGGTTTGAGTGAAGTTATATACAGCTCACTCTCTATTATATAATATGGCTTAATGTTCACCCCTATTTGGATGGGTTCTCAACACTAAAGTTGGACCTTTGTCGGTCATAGGTTAGTGACAGCTCCTCGGGAAAGATTATTATAATGTTGAATAATTGTAAGGTTATAATCAATTGGTAAGCGATTCAGTTAATTTTAAACGTATTTTATTTTGAAATAGAGTCAGTTCAGATTGCAGTGAGAGGAGATTGGGAAAGGAAATAGTAAAATATATATAATAAAGATTATTGGAGCCATACCATGTCGCTCTTGTTAATTTAATATAGAAATATAGTATAAGATCAATTATGTCCTCTGAAGAGAAAATACATCAAAATTATTAGTCCGCAAAAGATTACAATATAAAGGATTATGTAGTTGTGTTATGATATAAATAAACACTACGATCGTAGAATAATCTCAATCTAGTGATGTGATATGATGCACTGTCACTTCCCCTTATACTGAGTCAGGAATCTCTCAGCAACTATGTCTAAAGAAACCTGTTAGCCACTTTATCTTCCCTTTCCATTCCACACCCTAAGTTTTCCCATAATCTGCTCCATCCCATTTCCACAACATAATCTTTGTTAACTCCATGGCGTTCATATCTAAATCCCCCTTATCTTTTCCCAAACCCAGCATAAAAACCAATAACCTATTTTCGGTATAATCACTTTGTTTATATTTAGTCTTCCATAAATTCATTATTTGTACCCTCTCCGACTATTGCCTAATAGCGCCCTCATATTGGCTACTATAATATATGTAATCTTGGTAGTTTTGTGGCTCTTAAAACTGTTTTGTACCACCACACAGTAATAACCAGCCTCAACAAAACTGAACTAGCAAGAATTTCAATATATAATAAAACAAATAATAATCTAGCTAAAAATATACATAAAAAATATGACTTTGCCAAGATAACTTAGAATCAATAAAAACTTTCAAATAACAATAGTTATCAACAAAAATAATATTATCACAAATACAAATACTATTACAATGAAACATTATTAACAAGTCAAGATATTAAATGAATATGATTACCTCTCATTTTATCATGAATGACTGCCAGACAGTTTAGCATAAGCTAATTACTAATAACTAAACAACACCATTCCCTTATTAATTTTCAGTTCAAGATCATATGAAATAGCATTACAAAACAAGACAATATCATCAGCAAACCATAAATCACTGAATCCAAGGCGAAGCAAAAAATATTTATATAAATCAAAAATAATAAAAATCCAATTACAGCTCTATGTGAAACTCCATGATTAACGAATTTAAAATCACTAACAATACAATGAATTTTGATTGAGTTGTTTGCGTTTTAGATAAATTTTAATCAAGAGCAAAATAGTCTTGAAAACTGTCCAATTATAAAAAATACATTGTATGATGAACAGTCAAATGTTTTAGATAAATCCAAATATACAGTCCAGTGTTGTAGCGGCTCATCTGTTCGCTTCAGTTGATTAGTTGAAATTTTGTTTTCTTTTTTAAATTGCGTGAAAACTATAAGCATGATGTCTAGAAAAATCCCAGCATTCATTGCTGCTTGATTTTATCTTTCAAATGATATATCTTACATTGATATCGGATAAAATTTGAATTTTTTATGATTATTTTTAAAAGTAGATGAATTTATTTTTTTTATTTTCTGTTACTAATTTATACAAGGCGATAAAGGCAGAAAATCTTTATCAGCCTTATAACCCTAATATAATGGATTAAAAATATGCTGATAATTCGGATATGAAGGCCTTCAACATGATATAGATGTAATCGGGAATACCATAAGTTATTAATTTTAATTTTTAATATTTTAAATTTTTTGGTATATTAATTTGTTTGTGTTTGTATTGGTGTGTGTGTTCTATATAAATTATATAATATTAAATCATTTATGCTCTTTATTATACAATATATAAATTCAAATATAACAAAAGTTTTTGTAGTGCAATTTTGGGTCTCTGATCCAAGTTTGAGGTAACCTTATTTTATAGACATAAGGATTCTCAAAAGGTATATGTTTATACTTGTGTTAGTGTGTCTATTCTTGAGTCATATTTGTATAACAAGTAATGATTTACATATTTAGAGCAGAGTAATGTAAATTTTAAATCCTGATAATCTAATGTACAGAAAGGTTGCAGATTGCAGTTGATAAAGCAATCACAAAATTTACTGGGCATAGTACCATATGAAAATATAAATTTGAGATTTCAAATGATGTGTGTATAGTGGTAGCCACAATGGCAAAAAATCAAATTCTGATTCTTGCCTAAGCCTTGATACTCATGTTGTGGAGTCAGTATAGTTTTGCCATATCTTGCATCACATTATTTTCAAGTCTATAGCTAGCAAATGAGCTATATGCAAATAAATTATATTTCTGTGGGACAATAAATATAACAAGATAACATCACTGGTTTGCATAAAAAATATAAACATCACTGATGTACACAAAAAAATGAAGAGATGAAACTCATTTTATCAATGATGCAGGCAGTAGCGTACAATTTCTAGTTTTAGATAGACAAGAAGCTAATTGCTATGATGACAAATGCATACCCAACTTCTAGAAATGATTTGTTTTGTATCTTTTATTAGGATGAATCTTTTTCTTATAAATGCCTTTGAGATTTGTCAACTTTTGGGGTAAATGAAGAATTCTTATGCGAATACTTTTGGAGATCCTGAAGCTATGGATTATCTCAGGTAATAAGTATTATATATGGTTTGAAAGATAATTTTGTGAGAAATACAAAGAAATTATCAATGAAGATGAAATTTAAACTTAGTTAATGGTAAATGAAAAATTATGAATAAATAATAAAGTAATAATTATGTCAGATGTTGAAATTTCTTTTTTTCCTTATTTTTTAAATTATCATTATTTGTCTTAGACTTATTATTTTCCTTAATTTGTCTAGTTTCTTTCAATGTAAATTTTTTGCTCTAACATTATCAAAACTGAAGTTATTGTGAAAATTGTGTCTCAGGTCTTTTTTTAAAAAAAAAATTCAATATGTCGACTAGAGAATCAACCAGTTAAGACCATTATTCAATGAAAACAAATTGTGCACATGACCATAAAGAGCATCCAAAGTAAGTACTCTTTCCAGCAACAAAACAAAACCAGTGCACAGAAATCACTTTATGCATATTCAAGAATAAAATCATTTTTGATTATCATCTGAAATAGCTTAGCAAAAACAAAGATAATAAAAACTGGTCTATAACAATTAATGGATCACTGTTTTTATATTGGGCATATTAACTTTTAAAGACTCAGGAAATGCACTAGCAGACAAATATTAAATAAGTAACCTAAAACCAGTATAAAAACAAACTTTATCTTTAAGAATTTTTATATCTAAATTATCTACACCAAAAGTTATAACACTTATATGCAATAATTGAATATCAGAAACAACCAAACA
The DNA here is from genome assembly GCA_028023455.1 of Epiperipatus broadwayi. Classification (NCBI taxonomy): domain Eukaryota; kingdom Metazoa; phylum Onychophora; class Udeonychophora; order Euonychophora; family Peripatidae; genus Epiperipatus; species Epiperipatus broadwayi. The sequence goes on from JAQFVV010006201.1 coordinate 12,155,891, forward strand.
AAAAAGAATCAGAAATATACTCTAAAAACCAAATCACAAAAAGAATGTTCCACCTGTAGCATTTGCAAAAAAAAAAATCAGCAACATATTTTTCAATGTCATCTTCTAATAAATTATTATTTTTAATAAAATTAATTTGATTAGAGAATTTTTTAAACAAAAAATTGTTTTCCATTTGAAAGAAGTATTTTTATTGCAAAGAAATTCCATATAATAATTTGATTTAGCTTTTGTAATATGAGATCTGATTTCCTTAATAAACTGTTTTTAAGCAATTGAATTATAATCAGTGATATTTTCAATTAACTGATTTGTTAACCATGGAGGTCACTTCCTATTTTTACTGGTCAATTTAATACAATCAGTCACTTTATCAAATAAATAAGTACAAATATTCTGAATATGTAAAAAACCATGTTTACATTATTCAAACCATATAATCCCAGCTCTGATTGGATGTTATTTATAAGATGTAAGTTTATTAACATACAAATAGATACCGAGCTATTATAAACCAGAGACAATCAATTTGTGGAATGATATGCAATAGCTACATCAGATAAGCCAGATTCATAATTAAAATGTTGATCAATCCTGACAAATATATGATTAAGCAAAGATTTACAAGATGATATTATAAGCGTAAGTAAAAAATTACCTGACTAAAACTATAACTATATAATAAATTCAAATATCTATGATAGAATTATGTTCTTCAATTAGTAAATTAATATTCATATCATCAGTTATAATAATAATTATTATAATTACTAACAATAAAAATAATAATGATGTTGATGATGTTGATATCAATGTAGTAAAGAATAATTCATTACTATCAATATTTTCTCTTTCTGCAAAATCCCAGTATACATTTTCTTAATCTTTTTAGTAATTAACTTTAATCCTAATTTCTTGTTTTTACTTGATAACTCTTATATTAACTGAAACTCTACATATTTTTATTTATTTTATTCCACAAAGTACTTTCTGTAAAAGTGCTATTACAAATTTTAGAGATTTGAAATAACTATCAAAGATCCTTATCAATATTAATCTTCTTGGTGACATTATGTAAATATTCTTTAGAATTTATTAGAAAGTTTTAATTATGACAGATATACTTAGGACTCAAATATCTTTGCATAATTTGCAAATCCAATGTAAAATAGTCAAGTCATACTCATTGCATTTGTCTATAACTTCTTTTAATACTTGGATTTTGATCTATTATATTACAGCTTGCTCTTTTGATTGGTTTGAGATCAAAGTTTGCTAGAGACATGTCAGTATAAATATAAATTGTAAAATTTCTTTCTTCAAACATAATGACTCTAATATGCATTTTTATCTACACCAGCATTCTTCAGTTGTTCCAGGTAACAACCTTTCACTTGTCTTCATCATCTTTGTTCAGCATTTATCCATGATAAGTTACTACAACTCAATTTACAATGGCAAATTTTTTGCATTCACATGACAATAATGTCTTTGGATAAATTCATTAAAGATTATCAAAAATCATTTATCAGACTAGAAATCTATATCATTTTTAATGCAGATGCAAACTATAATGTAGATGTCTTTTTTATATGTATAATAAGCAAATATAAATTAAAATTATAGTATAAACAATTTTTTTTTTTTAAATAATACTAAAGTTAGTAATAATAAATTGAGAGAACAGTTTTATATACATTTTTTATTCACTGAAAAAATAAGAATAAGAAAAAAACTTACTGTACCATATTTTTATTTTAAAAATAAAATAAATAGCAAACCATCTCATTTTTATCACAATTAAATATACTGAGTGATATTCTATTTTCTCATAACTTTCTTCTCTTATAGAAACATAATAATAGTCTAATAATTTTTATTAATCATTTATTAGACTACAGATTATCCAATAATGAATATTTCAATAGTATAATTTTCACTATACGATTCTCACACAAGATAGGGACTGATATCTATCCACTTTTAACATCTTGTGGCGGGATGTATTCCTAAACATATGACCAAAGACATGTCAAAAAAAAATCTATGATTCTCAAGATGCACATTTCAGGATGAACCAGCACTCATCAGTTGACTCAGACTACAATCCCTTGTACATAAAATTTATTATTGTTCAATATATATACAAATAGCAAATTACTTAAGTTTAATTGATGTGTCAAAAGTACTGCAGTCACAACTTCGATGCAAATCACTTAATAAAAATATATTAATAATTTTATTAATCATTTATTAGACTATAGATTATCCAATAATGAATATTTCTATAGTGTAATTTTCACTACACCACTCTCAAAGGTAGGGACTGGTTTCTATCTTGGGGATCATAGATCTTTTTTACATGTCTTTAGTCATATATTTATGATTACTGTACATCCCTCCACAATATGCTATAAGTGGATAGAAACCAGTCTATCTTGTGTGAGAATGATGTAATTAAAATTACACTACAGAAATATAATAGTAGTCTCGTTATTAAGAAACTATGATCTCTCTAATTGCACTGATGTTTGAGGTCAGTATCAACTTTAAATGTGTTCAAATATTATGTAAAACTTTTAGCATTATGCGTTCTAAACATTTTAATGTGAGATTGTATGTCTTACTTCTTCATTTAATAGACTTTCATTTCAAAAGATTAAATGTAAGAGCTATTTTGTTTTCTCACTCTTTATTACTATATTGTTTTTTGTATAAGTCTTCTATGCATGTCATGATGTCATTCCATTTTTTAATTTAAAAATGCCATCTTTTTTTTTCTTACTGGTGAAAAATATACTTTTCCCAATGCCAAGATGTGTTTTAATTTTGAAATTTATTTTCTTCTATAGCTTCTATTATGAATTCAGTTATATTTTCTTATATCATTATTAACTTTTTTATACCAATACTCAAATAAACATTTTCAGTATTACAGAAAAAATAACTGTTGGTCAGGGTCTATTGCAAAAAACACATGTATTGTTTTGTTGCTTTTTTTTTTATTTTCAACATTCAGACTGTAATAAAATATATTATAATAAAAAAGATTTGATATTCAAATATTGTAGTTGTATATATAAACAATATTTAACAATGTATACATTTTAAGTTGATTTCACTAAAGGTTTCAAAATATCAATTTTCACTACGATTAATCAATTGAAATCAAATTTGACATACAAATAGATTTTACTCAAGTAGATTTTAACATTTCTTTTTTTAATTTTTTTTTTGAGAGGATAATGAATGCATTAGTTGCTTGTATTTATGTTCAAAATTAAACATGCTGTTAAAAATAATATTCTTTAGAATGTCTTTGTGATAATCCTTACAACATAAACAAGGTCTAATTTTCCCATGAAAATCATGCTCAAGAATTTGATAAAACATCCTTTCAAAAAATCTTGTATTGTTCATTTGTTTTATATGTTCAATCCAATATAGGAGTAATTTCACAATAATGGACTCTAGTATCACATCCAGCAAGTTGAAAAACATTAACTGATCAAATGCATGATCTTGCTATATATTGTATCTTTAAAATTTTAGGGAGCATTATTAAATAAAACTTTTCTAACAGTTTTATGTTGCACAATAGGATGTCCAAGTCTTCCCTCCACCCAATAAATAAGATAAAATAACAGCTCTATATACAGCTAATTTAGTTGCAGTAGTTATTTTTTTGTAATGAAATACCCTATCTTTTAACTTGTTAAAGCAGCAGCAGTATATTGAAAACTGAGCTGCATTTCGACATCTAATTACACCTCCCTACTTTATAAAACTACCAAGATATTTTAAGTGATTTATATTCTCAAGTTGACAACTATCCAAGCTAAAAGTTGTTGAATTTTTCTTTCATTCCTGGCTTAAAAAGATCTAATTCTCTGAATATTAATAATTCTCTAAACATTAATAATCAAACCAAAGTCCTCAAACATTGCATTTAAATAGATTCTATAGATCATCTATCAAACTGGAAAAAATAGCACAAACATCAGCATATTGTAAATCCAGAATCCAAGAAGATGAAGTTCCAGTTTTCACTTTTAATCGATGCAAATTAAGAAGTCCACAATCAGACATGTATAGCATCTTGATCTGTTTCATTACAGTGCTTATAAAGTTCCAAATATGACTATCAAAAACACTTTTCAATACTTAAATTATTAATAATCACTTTAATTTTAAATTAGAAAATGCAATTGTCCACCTTATATCTATGGCCATTTGGGTCCAAATTGTCACACAGATATCTGAAATATAAATTATATAGAAAACATTATATTCTGTGCTTTAGCATATGTAATGATACCTATGATATAATTTTTTAAAAATTGTATAGACAAGAAATCAATAAAAATAATTAACAAAAAATAGTATAAAGTAGTTATGAAATAAAGAAGAGAATCAGCCATATATCTGTGTAATGGGTAAACAAAAAAATGAATGAGATGATTCTTAATGCCACTGTATGGATGAATGCAGATGACACAATTATACATTCCAATTTATGAAGTTCTAATTCTTTATTTAACTTTTTTTTTTTCAAAGTATGGATTATTGAAATTATAAATAGTAGCTCTATATAAGCAGGAGAAAACTAATTTCAAATTCAAATATAAACTTTAATTTTAACAGAAGTTCAAATATACCTATAATATACTCCATACAACTCTACAATAATCTTTTATATATTTGTAATTTTCATTTTCTTTTTTTAAATCTTTCAATTCTTTCTACTCACATACCACAATTTTCTTTATAAGTTTTGTGAATCAACCTTACATTTCAAAAATATGGCTGTAAAACAATTGAGCCAATATATAGTGCTGATTATCTTATTTTTATATGACTGATTTAAGAAACATGTTCCTAATATAAATATATCTTTTCACTTTAGATATCCAATAAAAAAGCTATTAAACCCATTCTGTCTCTGCTTATTCTTTTATTCATTGATAGCCTCTCCAGTGAATAATTAAGGATGATTACAAACTCTAATAATTGCCAAACTGCTTACAGAAAGAGATTTAATAAAAATTATAGCATAATTATATCCAATTTAAAATAATCAGACTACCATTTAAGGATTATAGTATAATGATAATGCATCTAACTATTACTCCCATAATCTGGATTCATACCCAAGCCAGGTAAAACAGAATTATTTCAGATTCCAATCAGGCTAAGTTTTTCTTGACCAGACAATTATTCAATATTGATTTTATTAATGGGTGGTACCTAATTATTCTCTAAATAATACAGCAAAAATAAAAACAAAAGTCTCACCAGGCAATAATTGATGTTCAGAACAATAACAGCAAATTAATGATCTTGATCTCAGTTGATGTGGAGAAAATCAGTTGCTTAGGTAAAGCAGTTTAACAGAAATGCTTAAATCTGTAATAATCTATTTATGCGATTTTTTAATGATTAATAAGCTGTTATTATAATTACAAAAGTTAAGACTTAATATAATGATTTTTAACCAAAAAATAATAATAATTCTTAGAAAAAATTATTCAACTCATGATTAGTAACATATGATGATAAGATATAAAATAGTGTGAGTATTATTAATAAAAATCTTTTTTTAGCTGCATTTTTGAAATTATTAAAAAAAAAAACGAAAAATGAAAGGAGAAAGAAAATGACTTTCACAAATCAAAAATCAAAATGATCATTTCTTTTTAAAAAGAAATAAAACACTATCAGTATATTTTCTTCATGTCTCAGAATAAAATAAAAACTTTTAAGAAGAAAAAAAGGGTTAATAACCTCTTATTTTTAATATTTTTAGTCATTTTAACTATTTCAAGTACTACATTTCATTTAACAGACAGGCAATAACTTAACACTACTTGGGTCTGTTATTTTACATTAGATCTATTTGACATATATACTTAGGTTGAATATAAACTGCTTAAATAATGCACTGCAGGGCAAAGGCCTTTCAGGAACTCTCTACAGAGAAACAATAAAAACATCATTAGTCAAAAGGTCAGTAATTGCTGGGTGATGGAAAGTATAGCATACTTACAGTCAACAAATGGATATTTAAATGGGTAATAAGCTATGGGGTAACTCTCTCTCTATATATATAATAAAGAGAGAAGTGGTTGTTTCTAATTTGCTATAAACTGAGTTGAAATGAATGTAAAAAAATTAACAAAAGAGATGGAGGTAAGGGTCAACCACCAAAGATTTCTTTACTTGAGAAGATAAAATTTCCTAATAATGAATAGTTTCTATTACATAACTATAATATAAACTATACTTCTAAATCTATATGTTAGCCACTAATCTTTCTTTTGAAAAAACATAAAAAGAACACAGTACTAATAATTTACAGTAGTGGTAAAGTAAACAGGCAAAAACTCTTCATATAGCATGAGATGGTGATCATGTGATGTTTAGTGGTAAAGTGTCAGACTGAAATTCCTAAATGGATCCTCCGTTAAGAAAAGTAATTTAAAAAAAAAACTCAGTTCATTTGAATTAAGTCGTTCTGATGGATCTGTCACTTTAGTACTCTGATGGTATTTCTATCAAACAAGTGATAGATGATTACTTATTTTAAAGGAAGTACACATTTTAAAGAATTATTTAATTTCTTAGATGAACAATATAATAAAGAATTTAGATAGTAAATGTGAATTTTACTCATTATAATGCAGAAAATTTGTTTGGATTTTCAATTTGTAAAATGATATTGTTACAATATTAATAAGCATTGTAAAGAAAGTCTTGTATAATTTAGGACAAAGGCAATGTGACAAAACTTATGAGATAATGGTTCCAGGATCAAAGTTCAATTTCTAATGTCTGAACATCTAATAACTTCCCAATCATTTAAATAATTATTTTATAATGACTTGATGTATTTTTGAAAATTAAGGATTTATAATTCTTATTTAAACTGCAAGAATTAAATATGCTTCCTATAACCAAATAGGTTTCCATTATATGTAAAATTAGACAAAAATATAATAATAATAAAGCTTTGACATCACTATAGTTATAAAGAAAACAAGTTGTTAGTCTAATTATATGTACAAATAGAATATCAAAGCCAAAACTTTGTAGTGCCAAAAATAATGAATGTGTTAAGTGATAAAAGAACAACAAAAAAATTAATTTAAATACATAAATTCTAACAATATTAAAATAAGAGATATATCTCTAAAAAATAATTTAATGGTCTATTGTCAAAATCCTTTCTGTAAACCCTCTCCCTCCCCTCCCCATTTAACAAATGAAAAAATGTTCATTGACCTGTAATGATCAACCAATAACTAATATGTGATACCGTTATGAATTGTCAAAGATCATAATTTCCTATTATTTTTTAAATTGAACAACTATCTATCTAAGTACCTTTCTAAGTATGTCACTATTTTTTAAAAATCAAATTAGTTTGAATTTAGCTCATGTAGCTTAAATTTTTTGCCCTCTCCCTTTTTTGATTTAATGGCTGCAAATTTTTTTTAACTTTTTTCAAATGACTTTTCTTTCTACTTTTTAAGACAAATATTAGAAAAGTTATTGTAACTAATGACAACAATGATAAAAAGCAAATTTATTTCATTATAATAGCTGATATAAGAAAGCAATCAATTGAATCCAATTAAACAAAAATAATTTTATTTCTTCATTTTTATGACTTTGTGGCTATATTTTTTTATACAAACACTATATTGTAAATAATGCTTATAATAAAAAAAAAAATTAAATTTGAAACAAAATTTCTATAAAACAAATACTCTTTTTACGAGCAGTATAAAAATATCACTTATAGTGTAAATCTTACTACACCACACTATAGAAATTGCAGCTTAAATAATACAAGAATTTTAGTTTAGTTTCTTCGACAAAGAAAATGCCAGAATGCTTGTTTTTGAGAATACTGACTAATTGCTTTTATGAAATAACTCTATTATAATACAATATGACAGTTTTCATCATTTTTAGTTAATTTCACTTATTCTTTTTCATATGAGATATTAGTGTTAAGTGGCAATGCAATTAATCACAAAAATGTGGGAAATGGTTACATCAATAATTTCTTTCTCAATAAAAAAAATTAACACACTGCTGACTGGTTTCAAATAATAATCCACAAAATATTAAAAACCTGTTTTAATTATGATTTTACAGATATTCTATTAGTAATTAAATATTATTTTCAAATAATTGATACTGGATTATTGACTTTAAATAAAGAATTCTATTATAAAACTTTACCATAGTCATTATGTTTAGTTAACTATTTTTTTTCTAAAATATATGATGACTATGCTTATATAATAGCTTGAATCTTGATTTTTATTACCAAAATAAAATCTCATAAGATTAAAATAAAATAAACTGAAAATCATATACAATGAAATCATCTTATCAACTATATATGATTCCAAAAACCCATACGAACAACAAATTCATGGATAGTATGCTCATGTCAATAATAAAATACCACTAAATTAAAAATTATAATATATAAATAAATTAAAATTATATCAAAATTATTTTTTAAAAAAATAATAATAATGCAGACGTCACATATATTAGTGTATGAATGTACTAGGGTATTACACATATATTGGTTTGAACACATTTCCCCTTAGAAAAATACTCTATAAAAAGTATGTTGTTTTTTCACAATTTCATGAATGGATGATTCATTTATTTTTTTAAAAAAAGATCTATTTGAGAATGCAATTTTTTCATTTGTAATTAACATTATTATCTCTATCAGTTACAGAAATTAATTCTCTTAGGCCTGACATATTGAAACTATATCAAATAAAATTTTAAATTTTTGAAAAAAAAAATTAAGAAGAAAAAAGCATATGTTGCTTTTCATTTAGATTGCTAAAAATATGTCAGAATAAACTCATGATTCAGAAAAAGAGTGAGATTTGACAGCACAAGATTTAGAAAGGATATTGCAAGAAAAAAAAAATGGCAGTTGCTCTACAATAATATAATCTATATGAATAAAATTTACATCTTTCTATTTAATTTAAGAATTTTAATTGTTTTTATTTTTGTTGTTTGATCATCATTTTCTTTTCTTTTTTTTTTAGATAGCATATAAATAACATAGTGAATATTGGGACAGCAGCTGCAACAGCTCCAGTTTATATTATTTTAATTAAACATCATAAAAAAAATCACTCATTTTTCAGCATATTTTTCCCTTCAAAATAATGTCAACAATTGGTATCAAAACTAATGGGGGTAAAAAAGACACCAAATAATTATCAATAATCTTGACAACTTGCTAGTTTACACTAACCAATTTTATAAAGTACATACTATTCCCTGTCTCAATTCTCAGGTTATGGTTGCAATAAAGCAGGGATTTGAAAAATCAGTGTTTTTCTAAATTAAAAACCATGATTAAAAGATATAAACATCCATTAAAGGCTAATATAATATAGAAGAACTTTCATAAGTTTGTTTATATACTTACTATTCAGTAACTCGGACAATATAGTAACCAAATAAATTTCATTCTTTAAAAAATAATTGGACAAATATTTATTATAAGAAATTTTATTTACCAAATCAAAAGTAATATACAGTGATACCTTCATTTAAAAAAACGTTTCATTTCTTAAAACAAAAAATGAAATATATTATTAAAACAGAAAAAATCTAGTAATAACAGACAAAATAGTAATTATCATATTTATTATTTCAAAAAAAAGATTTTCATTCCAAGGCAAATCATCTAAGTAAGCTACATTATACCATTTTCATTAATTCAAAAAAAAAAAAAATTTTTTTTTAAAGATTCTATTTTTACAATTAAAAAATAAAGACTCTATAATCATTATTTCAATGAAAAATTTTCAAAGCTTTCAAAATTTCAAAAAATGAATATTAGTCACATATTCAAGAATTTGATTTTCTGTTGTTGTTGTTCTTGTTAAAACTTAACATTTAATAAAACTATTGTAAAATATTTGTTTCCATTGTCTTAATTTAATTAAAAAATAATTTTAAGATAATTTAAAATCTTTAAAAATTTAATTTAAAAAAAAAATACATTTTAGGTCTAATTAAATAAATCAATATCTCTTATTTACTTTCAAAATTGGTCCATTAATTCTAATATACAATTTTCTTCCAAATACTCATTTTTCTTATAAAGTTTGTTTTAATGCATAAACCAAAATTTTCCCACATCTATATACATAACATAATCGTCATTTTCAAAATCTATTCTCTCCAGTTATTCTCCCTTTATTTCGACTATATCCTATGCTCCTCTTTAAATCTAGTCCTTCCTTTAGTTCTTTTCCCTTTAATTTCTTTTAAGTAAATAAAAATGAAAATAATTAAAGATAAGAGTAGACAGTGAAAATAATCATAGATTATTGTGAAATGTAAGTGGAGATGTATGTTGACTTATAATTAAACAAGATTTCTAAAGAAAATGAGTATATGAATAATAATTTATATATTTTATTTCATGTTTTTTGTCTTCTATAAATATATATCATAAAATGTTTTGATTGTCCTAATAATCTTCTTCAGTCTGCATAAAAGAGAAATGTACATAATTTAACTAAAAACTTGATTATCTAGATCAATTAATGAAATTTTTAAAAAAAAAATCATTTTAGGTATAAAATAGAAATGTTACAATTAATTAAACATATTAAAATATTTTTTTAATATTTTTAGTTTAATTTTTAATTGTTCTCTTATTAGATTAAGATATATCTGAGAAGCCTTGAAATCTTAAAAAAAAAAAAACCATTCTCATTACATTTATGGAAATATTATGTAAAATTAGTAAATTTTCTGGAATACAATGTTTAATTTCTTTTACAATTATTACAAATATATAATTACGAACTAATTAAACTAATTGTACAATACTTTAAACTCTTAGTTCAATTTTAAGTATACTTTTTAATGCAAAAAATCTTACATCAAATGCTTCACATTGATAAATGGTGGTCTAGATTTCAAGTAACATTTTCTAAAATCAATTTTCAAAATTTATATATATATATTTACAATAAAATAAAAATTTTACACAATTATTAATATTTTTTATCATCAAAATTAAATTAATTTAAAAAAATTTTAATGAAAAAAATGTTCCAGCATCTTAAAACTTTTCACAAATGCTAAATCTCAAAACAATAGAAAATGTTGCTTTGAGGAAAAGAATTCATTTGTATTCCAAAAACCTCTTGTAAATTATTACTGAAAATGAAATATGTCTTCCTAATCTCATCAATAGAAAAAATATTTTTCCAAAATTGATGACATTTTTTAAAAATTATATTGTAATTGCTATTAAAGAATTTTTGTGTCATATTGGTTATTTTATAAATATATAAACATATATTAAATATTTGTATTGTGTAAATATTTATAAATAAATATTAAAATAATGAAGTGATAAATAATAAAAAAAATAATAATTTTTCAGAAATCATAAATTTTGATCTTTCACATACACATTTCACTAAATAATATGCTTGTAAATAAATTATGGTTATATTTTAGCATTAAAATGTACTCAAAAACTAAGGAGATGCCAGAATTTCTCGTGAGCAATTGAAAAAAATAAAATATAAATTATGTTAAATCAGAAGTCTGTCTTGTGTGATTTCGAATATTAGTAATTTTGATTTTAATTTCTGAATAATATACCATTCAATTATTTATAATCATAAGTATACGCTTTAAGTCTAACAGCATGTTATAGACATTAACTATATGACAGGACATATATCTGCATTAGGAAGAGTAATTATTACTACAGACAGACCAGTAACCAAAAATCAATCTAGAAAATTGGATGAAGAACTGCCATCTCATGTTCACTGATTACTTAATCTCACAACAAATGACTGAAATAAATATAATGGATTGCTTTTTCTGAGATGTTCAAGTGAGCAGAGAAAAAGTTGCGATGCATTTTTTGCTATATCAATTTTGCAGTAGAACCAATACATGAATTTAAAAATAAAGAGAAAGCACAGTGAATTAAAGGTTAAATAGGAAAGGAGATACGCGGAATTACATATACACCTGGGTCTCTTTTTACGCAGACTTATTTAACACGATTTTGAAGTTACGCGATTCGTCTTTCACCGGAAGTCGTCCTCCGATAATGCGCTATTACTTTAAATAATAAATTTCGCGCACTTACGTTATATTGAAAGTAATAGCACATTATTGGAATTCGACTTTTATCTTAGTAATTTCAATATTTTCAGTGCTTTATAATAGTAAGATTTTATGCAATAATGAAATTAAAATCATGATTTCCATATTTTATGTATACACACATTAAATTTTACAAGATTATAATAAAATAAATTACTTCCCGTAAAATATAACTTAAAAATGAAGTTAAAAAAGAGAAGTTATAAATAAAGATAATAAAAATAAGCTAAACGTTTTCGAGGATTCATGCCTCATAATCATAGCTTTCTTAAAAATACATAATAAAATATATACAAAGATATATAAAATTAGCACGTGTTATGTGGACCATTTCTTCGATATATCAAAGCAAGTGTCTTTTCTATTTATAGAATATTTCCATTAATATAGAATGCTTCTTTTATTTTCCTCTTATGATCATTAATGGAAATATTAATTCTATAAATAGAAAAGACACTTGCTTTGATATATCGAAGAAATGGTCCACATAACACGTGCTAATTTTATATATCTTTGTATATATTTTATTATGTATTTTTAAGAAAGCTATGATTATGAGGCATGGATCCTCGAAAACGTTTAGCTTATTTTTATTATATTTATTTATAACTTCTCTTTTTTAACTTCATTTTTAAGATTATAATGTAAATTTGTTCAAACATTGTGCGTGTTAATTTTGCATTTTAAATCACATTCTGTTTTTGCTTTTTAAAAAAGAACGTAATCAATTATTAATCATTTAGTGTCCACAAGTTTATTTTTAAAAGGTCAGTAATAGCAGTGGGCACAACTAAAAATTAAAATCTGATTTTTAATTGTAATTAACAATTTAAAAATTACTTACGGGCGACTTGAAATTAATGTGATGTAAAACGAAATTTGATTTTTAAACGGAATTGAAAATTAAAGACAAAAATAAGAATTTAATTTTTAGTTGTTAGTTTTAATTAAATTTTTCCCAGCAGTGGTGAATAAATGTCTTTTTATTATCATAAGTCTAAGTTCATAAACAATTAATAAAATCATCATCGTCATCAACAGAAAACCATTAACACAACATGAGAGTGAACTTGGCGCTAGTTGTATTTCCTCTTGTGAGAATAATTGCTGAGATATTCTTGACTTCGTTTAAGGAGAAGCCAAATATATCACATCCCATGAGAATCTGATTTTTTACTAGTTTGCAAATGAACGTCTTTTTTTGGGCAAATAGTGATAATAATTAAAACGTGTATAAAAAAATTTAAATTACTGTACTGTAAATTATGCATAAAAATATATTATTTTGAATAAAATTAAATATTATAGTTAAAAAAAGTTTGTCTTGTATCATTTTTTTTCAAATTTAAAATTTTTTATTAGTCATATTTTATTTCCTTATTTTTTTTTTTGTGCGAATTTTAAAGTAATTTTACGTTGGTGCTTTGCTTTTACGCGAATTTTGAAAAATCACAGACCACATCCCCCCTTTTTCAATGTAAGTTACGTCTATTTTTGCGCGATTTCGTTTGCGCGTGTTTTCTGAGGAACCTATCTATCGCGTAAAACGAGACCCAGGTGTACTTAAGAACCATTCATAAAATCAAGATTTCCATTTCCAATCAGTTATCTCTGCTTTAAACAGAATTAGACACTGTGTAATCAAAAAGTTTATCTATAAAAGTTCGGTCAATAAAATTGTTTTTCTTTAAATTTAATGGAAGTATTAAAGAGGCTATAAATATTTGAATTCTATGTCTAGTCAGTCATTTACTTAATTCATATATATGGATTATATTTCTCAAGTTATCTCTACTTCTTGATTTTATTTCTTAACACTTTTTCTAAAATAATAATTTTTAAATAAAATATATTTCTACAATAAAATATGCCTTGCAGTCTTCTTAAACCTTGTAAAAACTTCATTTAAATTTTGGGTTGATTTTATTTTTAAACTCAACAGTAACAAGAAATACAAATAAGACAGCATAAATTCTTCTGTCTCAATCAATATCCAAGTCCATTTTAAAACAAAGCTAATGAAAAATCTCATTTAACAATTATTTCTTTATGTGTAAAGTTTTTCTTTATTATAAATGACATAATAATAAAATTTCTCCATCCACTGTTCTTTAAATTTATTCTTTTTATTCCTGCATAAATACTATATCTTGGATTGAAGGCGCGTGCTCAGTTAGCTTGAAAGGCTGATATTGGAATGAATTAAATTTATATTATAAAAGAGTAAAGTTCATTATCATTGACTACAAAAATAATAAAATATAAAACTATTTCTAAATAAACTCAAATTTATGACTTGCTCTTGAATTCCAATTTAGTCTTCCTGAATAAGGTTTCATATCCACAAAAATGAATCTATTAAGATTTGTTATTATGTAAAATGCCATCTACTGTTTTATAGTATGATAAAAATATCATCATTACTTGAGGCACAAAATTAAATAATCTTATAAATTACAGTCACAATTGTATAGAAACATCTTTTTATATGTCAAAGCACTGACCGGGAAGCACCCCGCTAGGCCACCAACGACTAACTGAAGTAATTATAGCATTATAAAAAACCATTCTACATTTTATCTTGCTAAGTGAGAAGCAGTATAAAAGAACATCAAATGATATGAAATCTATGCCATGAAGGAATTTACTTGAGGAGAAACTGATAAGGTTATAGTGTCTTAAGATTATAACAATCACATATTAAGTAAATGTAAGCCAAGCATATTACTAAAAGAATAGTTTTTTTTTTTTTTTTTTAAAAGCATTACAATTTCTTTTTCCTTTAACTAATACTATTTATATATAAAATGAAGCCACAATACATGGTGTATCAATATATATATTATATACTATCTAAAAAATGAAAATGCATAATAGCTCATTTTGTTGATAATCTTTTATTATGATAGAATACATACTGTTTATTAAACTGCAAGTATACAGTACTTTTCACCACATATATATATATAAAACAGATGCTTTTTTTATATTTACAGTATGCATACATAAATTGCATTTATAGTATAACCAAAATGTTAAATTGTGAGGATACACACTTCCATATATTTTACTATGTTCACTCATTCAAAAGGAAAAATAAGAGAAAAGGCTTACTGTACCTTATCTTTGTTCTTTAAATAAAATAAATAATGAAATATCCAAATTTCATTGCAATTAAATACACTCTGAGCAATATCTTTTTTTTTTCAATACCTTTTTTTTAAAACATAATAGCAGATTATATCCTTTCTAATTGTTTTGATATTTTTAAATTCGTATCAACATAATACTAGCAATAAACTTTGAAAACATTTTACTATATGAAATACTGTATCTCAAATTTGTAAGAGTAATAATAGAATAAAATATATGTGTTTTCAACATAAACCAAAGAAATTTTATTAGTAAATATGATTACATATGATGCTCTTAGATAGAAAAAGGACTGCTATGATATTGTAAAATTTATTAAATTTTCAAATCTTATGGGATTTTTTTTTTTTATAATCGTGTATAGCACTCCAAGACAAAAAAAAATGGCTGGTGACATATCAGTAATGTTTTTTGTTTGTTTATTTATATATATTTTTGGACAGTGTACATTTGAAGTAATGTATATTGATACAGCTAAATTTATGACTTCACTGTAAAGAAAAAAAAATTCATAAATTTAATCAATTTTATATGGCAATTTCAGAGTACCATATGCAATCACCTTTAAAAAAAAATGAATCAATTTAATAAGTTTTACAATATACCAACAGTTATTTTTCCATCTCAGAACATCAAACACTGTTATGTTTATTAGTGTTTCTTCAGTTTGTATTGAAAACATTAAGATTTTATTTTTCACTTTACATCTTTTCCGAATTTGATTTACAGTATTTCACATAATGTTTTCTAAGTGTAATGTTAAAAGTTTTATGAAATTTAAGAATATTCATAAAGTCAATACAACTTCAAAGCATCAAAACAACAAAAGGGTATAATATGTTTCTATAGAAAAAAAAGTTATTGAAGAAAAAAGATATTGCCCAGGGGCATATTAATTGTGATGAAAATCAGAATTTTGCTATTCATTTTTAAAAATAGTTTTTTTTTTATTTTCTGAGTAAATGCGAATGAGTGAATATACATGCAACAAATATATATGTAAAAGTAACACTTTTATTGTTAAACTACGTTAATATTTTTTAATTTTGGTTATACCATAATTTTAATTTATATATGCATAATACATAAATAAAAATGTCTGTTATATATATGGGTGTGTATTGAAAAGTACTGTACAGAAGAAATTCAGTAAAATATATATTCTATTATAATCAGGGAGGATTAAAACAAAATATAGCAGATATTGCAGCTCCACTGTATACAATTTATTTAGTACACTATTTCTTAGTATGAAGCTTTTTATTATAACAACCATTTTAATTTTCACATCTTTAAGCACTTTTTTCAATAACTAACTTCTATTTTCTATTACTATAATTTCCTGTGTATCTTTTATTTCTATGCAAATAACTATCAACTAATTATTATCTGTACTTAGGCATAATTTTATTAGTCTCCTCTTCAGGTGCACAGAAATCTTAAGAGCTACTGCTAGAAAACTTGACATGCCTTATAAAAGTTGCCATGGAATTACATTTACCTTAGGTAAAATATGCTAAAGAATCTATTTAAAGACAATAAATCTCCTATCAGTTTTAAATTGATATTATAGTATTAAAAAAATAATTCTAATTATTTGTTTCTAATATTATGTGATATTTTAATACCAAAGTGACAGATTGAATACAATAATTCAATCAAATAAACTAAGATTTATTTATTTATTACTCTCTCAATTAAAAATCAATCCCAAAATCTTTGGCTCTTGAACCTACCACCAAACATTGTACTACAGGACAAAAAGTAATATGTATAAAGTTTTCTTAGTTTGCTCTTTTAGTTTTCTTAGTAGTAGTGAGAAATCCTCAAAATATTTGAACATAGTTTTATAACTTATTATGAATTGTAAATAAGGTGGAATATATAAGTGGAATATATAAAATATGAAGTTTTGAGAATAAAATTACTTGTATTTCATTACCATTTCTTAAATGTTTTCTCAAGTTGTACATTATTACATTTTAGGAACTTTTAAGTTTTCCTACAGAATTGCTATTAAAAACATTATAGTGTGGTTTGAAACTTGAAATTTTTTATTGTAAAACAAACCTCAGCAAGTTCTATTTGATAATTAAATATAAATATTGTTTACATTATATGGCAAATTTTTTATGACAAACAATAGATTCATATTTAGTTCAAATCAATATTTCCAAATCTGTATATATTTGAAAATAGTACAAATTTTTTTTATAACAACTTACCAAAAAGATGAACAATTTCTAACTTTCTGGTACATAATCTAAAAATGCCACATTAAGAGAGATATCTTATCTGATTACTGCATAAAATTACTGCAAAAAATTTATTAATTAAATTGTATTACAAAAATATTATTTTAGGTAAAAAAAAAAAAAAGACTGATAAATAGAATCCATTCAAAAAAAAGTTTTTGATCAAGTCAAATATAATAATTCTAAAATATTGAAAATAATTAAAACATAAAAAGATTTGAATATATAAATAATGCTTCACATACTAATTTTCTTTATAAATCTTATTTTATAATATAAACCAAAATTTTTTTTTTTCATTAACATATATAATACAGTATACCCTTATACATTTTGATTTGAAATAAAGATAATTGGGCAAAAAAAATAGATTTTGTAAATGATCAGGATATGCTAAAACAGTGATAAAAATGCCATAAGAAAAGACTGAAAATGATCATAGGATATGATCAAAACATTTAATAATATACTGGTTACATTGAAGAGAATAAAATTTGTTTATATAAAAGAACAAAATTTGTAAAGGAAATGAATATGAGGAGGATTCCTTATATCGTAATTAGTGAACCAATTTTGAAAAAGAAAAAGATACTTATTTAATGGCCTACTAATTTGTACAAAAGATTTTATTTAAATTTATGAACAAGTAAAAATAAAAATTATTTATAAAAAATATTTGGTGTCAAAATTTTGAAAAAATGTAGCTCACAGCTAACTAAAAAAAATAATAATAACATTGAAACAGTAAGATTCGTATTCGAATCTTAAGTTTCACCTTTTTCTGTCGTCTCTCACTGACCGGTCTATCCCGCCCAAATTTAAACTTTTTGATACTGAATTGTGTGTGTAGCAATATTAAAAATGTATAAATATATGTAGAATTCAGCATAAACATGCACACATTTCGATCTCAAATTAAAGGCAATAAATAGGGATAAAATAATATAATTTAGATTTCTTTTAGTTATATAATTTTGTATAATTTTAATCATTTATTTTGGATTATAAAGTTCGTATTTATTGCTTTGTTTAAATTTCATTTAATAATAATTCTAAAAAAATCTGATGTAATATTTAATTAAAAGTTAAAATAATCTTATGTTCCCTTTTTGTCTTTGAAATTTAAAAGCATCGGTCAGTGATAGATAATAGATTAATTAAAGAAAAATTCCCCAAAATGTAATTAGTAAATGTAAAATGTAAACAATGAACGGCAGCTTTCTTTAATTAAAACCAACAAAATGCATTGATTATCCTCAGGGCAGATTAAGTAGAACCTAAAAATATCTTAACAAAAATGTGAAAGATCAAGATAAAAAAAGAGGCCATCTTAGACTTGCTGGAGACATTCACTTCAACTTTAGCTTTGCTCTCGATCACTGAGAGTCTCCAAAATATAAAAATAAATTGTTCCTGCCAAGGTATGACCGAGTAAAAGCACCTAGATTATTCTCCATCGGGAGATGGCCTATCGGATGCCGAACTTTCCATTGCCCGTCATAAATTCACCATGAAGATCTGCTGCCTGAAATAAATGAGAAAGCTGCTGCTGCTGTGAAAGTAAATGAAATATCTAAATACAAGAAAGAATTGCCACTCGTGAACTTTTTGCTGCTAAACTAATGGAATCAGAAAACTTCTTATAAAACAGGTACCTGTCTGTGTTCAAACTCTAGAGTACTCTAATAACATGCTATAGCTCTTCTTCATATTACTTAATCTAAATTATAAAATGTAAAAACTATTATTTGTATAACTAAAATTGAATAATTAACATAATGTGTAAATTTCTCTAATAATCTAGCTTACCTCATTCTATCTTTCTTGGGTGCATATTTCTAAAATCTACATTTTATCTATATTTATTATTTAATTATTGCATGCTCATAATTGTCTCTATTTTCAAAGTTTAAATCTATGATCGCTTGAAACAGTGAATGCATGTCAAATTTTCATTAATATTTACTTTCATAAATAACTTAACTTTCATATAAATCAACACGCATTCAATGCATCGTTTATTGTAATGCAGGGTCTACTACTTCGCAAATGGCTGGCGTATTAGTTGTAATAATCCCCAGTTTATATATGTTTTGCATTTATTAAATCTTAATGAATAATTCCATAAAATTACATTTCTTTGAGAGTCGCCAAAGTTCTTTAGTAAATGTTGATAATGTAGGACCGAGTTCGAAATCTATTTAAATCTCATCATAATCGTTTATACAGTATACATGTGTTATGTTTTAGAGATGCGATGACCCATTCCGCCATGAAATTTCCGGATTCTTCAGGGTTGAAATTAACCCCAGTCGTCCTACACAAGCGGGCATAATGGGTGCTCCCGTAGGATTTGACAATGTCATGCAGCCAGCCGGCAAATTGCGACACGTACCGCTTGTTCCTGGTTATGCTTATGTGACACCTTACTTCGTCGGGCCAAGGCAGAGACCAGCCTGACAGTCTTATAAACTCATTCGCGGCATTGCAGTTTCAATATACTGCCATTCCATATCGCCTTTCTAAAGCGTACCACGTGTTCCTTTACTTAGTTTTATTATTCTATATATCACTCTGCCTCTGCATTATCTTCATAATTCACTCTCAAATAAATGTTTGCCCTTAGTCATAAAATAAATATTTTAATTAAATAAATATATGTCCGCCGCTCCTCTTAAATCTTACTTTAGACTCTTGCATTGCAAAGGTATAAATTCCCCAAGGCATGCATTAGAAATACTTACATGAGAATTTTAGGTAGCTAGATGACGCCTTCAAATAATTGAATTCCTTTTTTAAACATTACAGTATCGGAAATACCGCTACTGAAGTCCTCAATATAAAATAATGTCTAAATAAATAAATGTATTCTTTAAAATATAATCATGTCGCAAATCCCGCTATTGAAGCTTTGAATCCACAAAATATTATTAGTAAATGATTGTCTTATTAAAATGTGTGAATAAATAATTTTAAACTATACGTCTGCAGTTACGTTTCATTTATTCGATACCCATTCTATATAATATTTCCTCGATTATGTAAATATGAATGTTTAATTAATATTAGTTTGATTATTGGCTAACTCGAGAATAAAATCATGAATCTCTTGCATATCCCTGACCACCGTGCCTAAGGAAATATTTACTAATGTCGCATCAGATGCGTTGTTTCGTGGATTGTATTGTGGAACCGATAAACTATGTTCGAACTCAGTAACACGGGTGGCTTCGCTACCTCGATGGTGCTGCTGTTCTGTGTGGTGGTCGAATTCTGCACTATGTTTACGAGTCACACGTTTTCTGACTGTTACAACATCTGATAGATTTAAATGCCAAACTATCTTTCTATTCCTACAGTCACAATAATGTGTCCTTATAAGGATATAATTAATTGTAAAAGATAGATCATTTCAATAATGAGAAGAAGCAAATTTTAGACAAGTTGAATTAAGCAATGGTAGTCATTCAATTACTCTTAAAAAATAAATCAACTTATAAAACATAAGATATTAATTTACAATAAATTTTTGAGCAACATAAGTAATCTATTAAAATTAGACTACTTTTGTTAACTGACCTGGCAAGTGAATGAAGTATTTATCTTGAAATTTCTACATAAAAATTTTGTATAGATTTTTCCAAGTGCTTACTGAACATTTAAAATATCAGGAGTTTCATTTGCAAAACCTTGCCTAATTTTTGGTTCATCTATCAGAAAATAATCAGTGCATATACAGCCGGTGTAGGGAACTCCGATCTATGGACCAGGTCCTCACTCAAACGTCCCTATATAAAACTTTATTTAAACATGTGCCCAGAGTTAATATTGAACTGAGAGTTAGGTAAAATAAAATATTTTCTCAACTACATATTTTTCTCTCTCCAACCTTTATAATAGTTCTAGTTCGTTCTAGCAAAGGTACAAAATTCCAATAAATTATCTATATTATATAGTCTATTGACTACAGATTTAATTCTACAATGTGGGGGTATTTTATTTGATTTTATGGTGATTTTTGCAGACAAACATATACAAGCAAAAATAAAAATAACATGTTACTTTATTATTATTTTGAATTTATTTATTTTTATTAGGATCACTACACTGACATTTTGAGATCAATGGCGACTTAAAAGCCTATCAGTAATAAACTCATTATTGTTAAATTTTAATACATAGTCATAATTTAAATAATCAAGTAACATATCCTATTTGTGACCATTGCAGTTAATTTAATTAAATTCAGTTAGCCAATATTCATTTAAAATATTACATATCATATTTTCTTTATGCTTACACAAGCTGTTAAAAAGTAACAAAATGTTTTCTGTACAATAGAAGCACCTAATGCACATTCTAATATCAATAAATACTAAAAAGTTTGTACATCATAATCCCTATTCAATGCTTTCCCATCCAATATCTCCAGACCAGTTTCTAGCATATGACTTTCATCAGTGAGGTCCCTTGGATCTGCAAACTACTGTTTAACAGTGTAAACAAAGAAAAGGTAATCATGATTTTTTAATAGTTTAATACCAATCTTAATCAAAGGATAAAGATGACTATGGTTATTAAAAACCAAACTCATCAAAATATTTAGATACTAAACTGGACTGAGAACTGCATGACTATATACGAAAGCTAGATTGCATTAAAAAAAAAAAGATGGGTGCTGGAGGCGGCATTATATCCAAGGTGATTTGTCTTAGCACACTAATCCTGGAGTAAGAATAACAAATTTAGTATAGAATATTATTTTCTTGAGGAGACAAAGAACACAGTGGTTCAGACTTAAATTTATACAATTAAATATACACATTAATATATACAATTATAATATGAATTAAAAAGCTATTCTAATGTATATAACCAGATCACAGTTAAATTAGTAATATAAGTTCTTTCACTTATTAAGTGTATTCATTAATATTAATACTAAAGACAGTACATTTACTTTTACCATCATTATTATCTTTTAAGCCTAGTGACACTTAAGGTATTTAAAATAATAATATCAGAGTGATCTGTGTCTGGGAAAAATATATCCCTGCTGATTACTTTCTCATGTCACAGTTGCCTCAAAGATGATGAAGATCATGATTGCTTCTTTTTTCCACAGTTTATATACTTTCAGTCCTTTTGTTTTCTGAAGTAATTAAGCTCATTAAGAGAAATCCAGTGGTAGGTATATTATCAGTTTAATCTTACCTCCAGTAAATTCAATTAGTATTTTAATTCCTACTAATTAAATTCCCTACATTATCTGATTATTTATTTTTTCCTTATAACAATTACTATACACAATATGTTTTAATTAAATATTTTATATTACAAGAGTCCAATAATCTTGTTCTGGTTATTTATTATTTATCTATTTATTTACTCTCTGTAAATTAATCTCAAATTTATCAAAATACATTACTTATTAATATACACATATTTCAATAATCCTACTCTTACTCCATAAAACAGGTTGCTCTGTTTTATATCTAATCTCATAATTTTTTAGGCCTATCTTTTATATTGGGGCCTAGGTGTACTTTGTTTTGCACTTCTGTTATAGTTCCAGCCTCATTACATTCTGAGTCTGTTGCTCTTCCTCAGGGGCTGCATCAACTATTTTTTGTTTTCTGCAGATTTTAATCATTTCTCAATGTCTACAGTTACTTATGGCCATGTAGCAATGTGCTAAAGCTTTTACATGCACAACTCCTCAATGGCCTTCATGCAAGTCTTAAAACTTTTTTTCTATCCTCTGTTGATATTACAACCCTATTGCTCATTAACACCCAACTCTTACTGATTGATAACTTGTCACAATTTGTTCAAAAAGACATTGTAGTTTCTGAAGTGGCTAGTTATTTCTAATCCAGATCTCAACAGTTGTTACCCTTTATCGGTCCTTGTCCATGTATTGTTATTTAAAATATCTAATTGTAGATATAATTAATTTCTACCTCAATACTTTAGGGCTCATCTTAGTCTGAATTTCTAGAAAAAGCATCGACCTGTGGAATCGCCTTTTCTTATATGATAGTTGGTAATCATATGATGACAATATATTTCTCCATATGGACTCAAATGGTCAGGTGCTCATTTATCATTCACTAATATTCTTAATAACGGCTTGTGATCAGTTACTATGTGAAAAGATCTACCAAATATACAATGGGAAAATTTATTTAAGCTGAACATAATAGCCAAGGCCTCTTTGTCAATCTGGCTATAGTTTCTCTCAGCTTTAGAAAGAGTCCTTGATGAATAGGCTATGGATCATTCGCCATTGTAACATAGATGACATAAAACTGCCCCCACATCTATTTTGAAGCATCTATTGTTAAGCACACTTCAAGGTTATCAAAATGAACCAGTAATTTGATCGAGGACAGCTGGGCATATCATCACCACTTTTGATTTTTCTTTAATAATTCATACAAAGGCTTTGCTACTTTAGCCTTATTCTGTAGAAAAGATTTGAAATAGCTTATCAAACCTAGAAATGCCTGGAGTTCTTTAATGCTTCTTGGTTTAACTGCCTTTTCCATGGCTTTTACTTTCTCAGGAAATGATTGCTTACCCTTGTCCAAGATTATATGTCCTAGGAATATAAATTCTTTCATATTCTATATGATTTTTTGATGATTTAATTAGACTGGATCTTTGCAATTTCTCGCATACCTTAAAGTTTTTGACAAAGTATTTCTTCTGAGTGTGCTGTTATAAATATATCATCAAAGTAAGATATTGTGCCATCCAATTCATGTATTAAAGCATTACTTTTTGTTTGAAATAGATTTGGTGTCATTGAAATACTATACGGTAGCAGACTGCATTTAAATAATCCCATAGGAGTTATTAGCATTTTTTTTTCTGCTGGCTTATCTGTCATTGGTGTTTGGTGAAAAACAAAATTTAGATCCAGTTTTGCAAAATGAGATGCATTTTGTAGATTAGCCAATACCTCACTCGCATTAGGTACTGAATACGCCCCTTTATATAAATATTTATTTACTGTTACCCTATAATTGCCACATATTCATATTTGAGCATTGGATTTTGTTATTACGACTATAGGCATAGCCAATTTGGCATTTCTACTAGCATCAATACACCCTTATTGAACAATCCTTGAATTTTCTCATCAACTTTTGTTTTCTGTGTGAATGGGACTTTGTGCAGTTTACACACAACTGGACATGTGTTTTCAACTAACTCGATCTCTACTGAGTCCATTTATATTATACTTAATTCTTTACTAAATAAATCTGGATGTTTAATTTTGAATTTTCTTGTTCGGAGGAAATTTTTTTTAACAATATTAACTTGGATTTCTATCCCATGGAAACCTTATCTTCCTATTATAGGGCTAATTTTCCCTTTTATTACATATAGCAATATTTTAATTATTTTCTCATAGTATCTAATTGGCACTTTCACTCGTCTCAGTAATTTCAGTGCATTCCGCTCACATCTTGAGTCTTAACGTCTGTTTTTTTCTATTTTAATGCTGGCGTTAGCAACAGATAGTATACACCAATCCATCTTGGATATTATATATATCATTGAACCACTATCTACCTCCATTGTAATTTATTTTCTGCAAATTTGCTACTTCATCATGAATTGCTGTGATCCCCTATTTTTCTGCACCTGAGTTTTTTCTTGGCCCTCCCTGTTTCTAAATTTTCTACTTATGCATGCTAAAGGACCCTTTACTTCCATATTTAAAACATGTTTCCTGCTTCCATTTACAATCTTTTGCTCAATGACCTATTTTTCCACAGCAGAAGCACATAATTTTATTTCCCTTTTCGTATTTGGATTTTTGCGGATTAATATATCTTTTATCCATATTAAAAACTTGCATATTAATATTATCTTCAGGTTTAGATTTAAAAGCATGAGTGTGAGTCTATTAACAAATGTCCAAACCGGTCATCAGACGTGCTCCAGATGATTCACAAGTATTTGCTCAACAAACTCCCCATACCTGCAATCTCTCGTTAGCTCCTTCAGTAATATTTATACTTTTTTGTTGCTTCACTCATAAGCTGTTTTCTATTTCATAAATGAAAATGAGCTATATGGCGGAATGGACGAGAATTAAAATATTTAATTTTTTTATTAATCCCTTTGTATGGCACTTTATCTATTATAGAATAGTCATAAACCTTACTTATCTCAATAAGTTTCTTAGCACAAAAACTTAAGAGTGCTGTGATTTTTTGCTTATTGTCCCTCTATTCCATTTATGTAAAAAAATTTCCCATTAGATTAAGCACAATGGCCATTCAGCAGCATTGCCCACATCAAACTCACCAATACAAGTTTGCGCAAATGATGACACTTTTAAACTCTTTCAAAACTAATTTGAGCTTCCAAACTGGTAATTATCTCTCTAAGCTAGGTTCAAACTAAATGATTGTGCCAAGTTTTGCTATGTCCTAGTTCACTAATCCCAGAATAGAAATAAATTTAGTATGGAATATTATTTACTTGAGCACACAAAGAACACATCAAGTCAGCCAGACTTCAATTTATACAATTGAATATACATGTTAATAGATACAAGTACAATACATACAGATACATGAATTAAATGCTATTCTAATTTATATTTAAATAAAGGTATACTTTATATCCCTTCAGCTATCCAATCTATTTCATTCACCCAATACACATGACCACACATATGTGAAAAAGATAAATGATCGTTGATATAAATATTTCATGCTGAACCAGCACTCATCAGTTGGTCCAGATCCTTTCACTAATTAAATCCATTAATATTAATACTAATGGCAAGTACATTTTCCTTTACCCTTATTACCGTCCTTTAAGCCTGGTGGCCCTTAAGGCATTTAAAATAATAAGACAGAAGTGATCTGGTTTGACCTTAATCGGCTTAATGTCCTTCAGCAGCCGAGATTCTGGGAATAAGATGGCCCCCGCTGGTTATTCCTCTGTTTCACTCTGGTGACATAGTTGCCTCAAAGTCGACGAAGAGCAAGCACATTTTGCTTTTTTCCACAGTTTATATACTTTCATTTCCTTTTGTTTTCTGGATTAATTAAGCTCATTGGGGAAAATCCATGAAGTGGAAGTATAATCAGTTTAATCTTGCCTTTGTAAATTTAATTAGTATTTTGACTTGTATTAATTAAATTTCTTCCATTATATGATTATTTATTTTTTCCTTCTGATAATAAATGCTATAAATAATTCTAGCTATTCAATATATTTATCTATTTATTTATTTCCATTCTGTAAATTAATTCCATAACTTATTAAAATACATAACTTATTAATATACATATATTTCACAAGCTTCCTCACTAGTGAAAACCATAAACTAGAACTACTATGGCGATATTGGCTTGGAACACATTAGATAGGGATTATGATGCACAATCTTCTAGCAACTATTAACTACTAGAGCTTGCACTGGGTGGCATTATTGTGGAGAAAATGTTCCTTTTCTTTCACTTAAAATACTAATTCATTGTCTTATTATTTGGTCCTTGATTAATGATGTTTTGTGTTGATAGTGGTTAATTTTAATAATTACAATTCTTAAAATATTAGAATTAAATTCATTAGATTATCTCCTACAAATCCATTAAACAAATTTTCCTGTGAATGATAGTAAATACTATACCATAAATATGAGATAAACATATAAGAACATACATATGATATAAGTTAATTTTTATAAAGTAACATTAAGACTTCAACAAAAATAATTAACAAAAAAATAATATTTATCAAAAAAAAATAGTACAGTAACAAAATAAAAGAACAACTATATGAATGAGCTCAATGTGAGTGCACAAAGTAAGCAAACGGCTGAGATATATACATACTTGAAATAAATTTGTAAGCTCAAATTAATGAATTTTTAATTCTTTATTTTTTTATTTAATATATTTTTCAAACCATTGTTTATTAGAATTGTGAATGGTGAATCCACTGATTCAAAAAAAGAAGTATTATAGCAGACAAAAAAAAATATTAGCAGTTAAAAAATCATTAGAACCAGTCTCACACTGAATCAACCATGATGAAAAAGATGGTCAGCGTTTATACTAACTTCAAACTTCCATATATTAAATTGTCTTTCTATATCATTAGTTATTAACTGTAGAAATCAATTAGCCAAAGATATAAAAATAAAATATTTATAATTTGTAGATATGGTAGGATCTCCATCAGCTAAAATTGCAAAGACTACCATTTGAAACGTCCTGATTCAACTTATTCTTTTTAAGAATAAACTAAATTGACATTCTTTAAAATATTTATTTTTTTAATATCCATTTACAAAAAATGTAATAATGTGGTGGATGTATAAATGATCAACTATGACATATCAAAAATTGCAATCATTTAAATATAAAATCTCCCCTCTTTTCTCTAGCACCTTCTCTCATAAGCTTGAATAATCAATGGCTATCATATTGCATTTCATTTTAATCCCCATACCCAGAACAGTTTCTGTTTTTGCTTTAATCATTGAGAAATCAGCAATAAAAACTGAAATCAATACAGTTATGTATCTGACAGCCACCTATAAATCCTTTTTACTATTAATAGTCTAAATTTAAAAAAAAAAACCTATGGTTTGAACTTAAGCCAATCTACTTGTATAGCATTTTATACACTCTGACTGTTAGTGAATATGTAAGTATTCCAATATATTAATAATTATTTTACACAATCCAAAACTAAAAATTATGTCAAGCGTTGTTAGCCGAGAGGTCATCGCAGCTGCCTTGCAAGCAAGTAGTTGGTTGCAGATGGTTGTGGGTTCGCGTCCCAGCCAATGCTTTGACATATAAAATATATATATAAAAATAAGCAATAAATTTTTCAACATCAATTAAATTAAAAGATTAAACTGAAATCTAATATTTAAAAACTGTTGACTTTATATAACAATCATAAGTTCATGAAGAGATGTGCGGTTTAGTGCAGTAGTAGAGTGATGAACATAAAGGCTGAAACTTCTTGGAATGAAGTTCAATTGTTACTGCTGGTGCTTGAATGTCATATAATCTCCAGAACAACAAATCATTCTCATTATTTACTTATACAAAAATAAAATTAGAATGAAATATTAAATCCAAGTAAACACTTATAATCCATTTTGGATTTAATTAATAAAAAGCAACGTTTCTTACACAAAACTAATAATTTAGTTTTGAGTTCAACTACTGTAAATTTATTATATCAATTTTATTCTTTTAATATAGTGTTTGCAATAATGATTTATGAAAATTGTATATACTACAAGGTTTTGTTAATGATCTATATTTTGCCACTAAATTTCTAAATATATGTGGTTTTAAACTAAGCCTTCTAAGAAATTTCAATATTCAAATCTAAATATACATGAACAAGTTATATTATTCTTTTAATAATTTAAAGAACTCATAAAGTTAAAATGCATCTCTAAATAGTTTTCAGGCTAAAATGTTAAAGTAATAAATCTATACAGATGACCAAATGTCATATTGCTTGTTTGCGGTTTCTTGTTATCTAATTTTCCATCTTTGTTCAGGCAAAAAAAATAACATAAAAATGTACAGATTACATTAATATTTGTGTTAGATGAAGTATAATATATATAGTACCATATCAATTTCCATACTGTCTGGAGAGATTTTTTTTTTTAATATTAAGAATATAATCCTAGCATATAAATATAATCTTTGTTTTTTTTTCACTTGTTTTTCTTTATGAATTTAATATAAGGGATTCGAACTCAAACTTTCACACAACCCTCAACTCTCCATGCCATCTCATATTGCTGACCCACCTGATTATACCCATGTTGAAAAGATAAATAATCACCAATATACATATTTCATGCTAAACCAGCAATCATCAGTTGGTCCAGATTACTATCCTCACATATATATACAATCAGTGCTCAGCTTTATATTATGATAGCCAATCTTCATACTTTAATGGACAGGCTTCAAACTACTCCAATCCACAACTCTTCAGCCATCCATTTCATTGAAAATCTGATGATTGAATGTTCAAAGCCCAAGTTAGTGTCAAGGTTGTTTATGAATTTAAACAATTTTAGCATATAGGGAATGAATATTCAGTATATAGTGCTATAAAAAGACAACCGTTATAAATACTTCATAATACAAAACCTATTTTTAATATTACTTTTTTTGTTAAATTATAGACCAAATTCTTCTGATGTATTTTCAGTTTTATTTATTTCTCATCTGTTAATATGATTTAACAGTTTAAAAATGGAATGTTTGTTTTTCTACAGGTTAAAATTTCAATTTGAATCATAGAGATTAGTGACTTCATTAATCTTCATTATTTCAGAAAATTTAATTGCAATTTTAAATCAAACAATTTCTAATTTTGCCAACACCAGACTTATATTTAAATTTTTTAAAAAAGATCAAATGAAATTGTTTAAGAAGCTTACTTTCAATTCAATTATAAGAGAAAAAAAATAAAGTTTTAAAAAAAGTAAAAGAAAAATATTATTGTAACATCCTGCTGTATGATTACTAGAGTTAAAATAAATATGACTAAAAAAAAATTCTGAACAAAAAAAAAAAAATGGCAGAAGTTATACTAAAACAAGATTCAATAGGGGAATAAAAATCAATATCAGTTGTTTACTCTAAGTAATAATAACTACTTGACAGGCATAACAATTTAAAAATAAAATTAATCAAGTAATTGCACTGATATAAAATCATTAAAATTAAAAAAAATACATTGAAAGTATACGGCACTGTGAAAGAACCCAAATAGAAAATTGAATAATGTGATTCATAAAAATCCATATAGTTCATAAAAAAATGTATGTAGTGACTTCCTAAAACCAAAAAAAAAAATTCAAAAATAGCATAATCATATATACATCCAAGAATCAAAGAAAATTGAAAGAATAAAACTTCATTCAGTTTTATGGAATATAATGTTGGAACAAGTTTATGAAAATTCCAAAAACAATCAGTCCAAAGATAAACTTAAGTTTAGATGGGAAGAGAGATATTATAAAAAATAGAATGGAGAATAGTGATAAGTCACTATCATTAATCATTCATATCAGTGCAAATGTTTTTAGAAGGTCAAATAAATTTGACAGATTAAAAAATCTCATCCAAGAAAATTCTTTAATGATATTAAAGCAGCAAAAAGCTAAACATGATCAAAAACTGGTCTATAAAGAATATCATTGGAGTTATATCCTGTTGCATACTAGGTTGAAGAGAATCTTTCTGCTTTTAGCTTATTTCTATCCATATTCTTTTATGCCATTGTTCATAATTTGTCTTTGAAATACAAGCACTATTACTTGTTTAAATTTTCACCATTAAACGTATACAATACTGATCTTCACCATGCTACATTGAGAAAGTTGCATTGTACAATTAAAAATAGAACAAGTTCACGAGAGCCAAGTGGAATGTGGTGCATAAGCAAGACTATTTCATTAATTAACTCCATTGAAAAATTTCCAACGATCATCCTTTAAACTAACCCAGGGATTAATAAATTTTCACCTTTTCATACATAAAAAATTTTGTGGTAGGAGATATATGTAGATTGGTAATAAAACAAAATAAATTACAATGAAGTGATTAAATGAATTATCAGAGGAATACATTATGTTTTTGTACGTCTTTGTGATTAATTCATTTATAGATCAATGCCACAATGTGAAAAATTAATCTGCATTATATGAGAATAAAATTATTGAATTTTACTTATTTGATTTTTTTTTTTTTAATAATTAAATGACTTGGAGGTTTTTTCTGAATATCCATCCATAAAAAAGAAGAGAAAGCAACAATATAATATTGATTCAAAATATGAGTTCTTTTAATCAAAAACATGTTTTCTAATATATAAATATTAATTTAAGTTTTACAAAAAGTATTACTGTTTTTGACTTTTTTAAACATAAATTATTTAATTTTTGATTGGGTAAGAAAAAATAAAAATTGACATTTTTTTTTCTCCTCTCTCTTCCTTCATTTGTTGTTCATTTAAATTTCTTTTATATAAAAAATAAAATACAAAATAGAAATTAATATTAACATTAGATATTTATAAAGACTTTGTATAAATATTAAAGTTAAAGTTTTCTTCATTTCAGAAAAACTACTAACAACAAATTAATTTCTATTTTTTATTATGACAATAAAAACTTATATTGAACTTTGATAAATCAAAGTAACCAAATGTGGGTATACAAAATTAAAACTGAGATATTAAAATAAATTCTGTTATAAAAATGATATGTAAAAGCAAACTACTATTTATGACATTACCACTTGGTCATCTAATACCTGGTCATTCTATCTACTTCACATCATATTTAAAATTAAATTTTTTATATAAACTATTTTATTTTAAGTAAGATTTTACTTACAGTAAAAACCAAGATGACACATTCATAACTTGATAATATCCCATAGAAAACTATAAAAAATTATTTGATAATATTCATTACAGAATTTATTTATTGCATGATTTTTTTTTTTTAAGACAGCTGATAATCCATAAATATTAGAAAGAATTCAGAAGACTGATTCCCTAGTGGCTTTACTAAGTCCACTGATTATGACATCATAAACATGAATTTGGCACTCATTAACCATCTAGGACATTTTGTGTTTTATCACACACAAGTTATTGGCTGTTAAACTTTATTTTAGAAAAATATGAATATAAAAACATGAGTATTTGTAAGTCATAATAATGTTTGAGAAAATTACATTTCACTGAGAAAAAAGTTTTTGTTTGGGAATTCATAATAAGACCATTTCTTAAGCTGTAATTTTTCAGCTATTTAAAGAGTTTCTTAATTGAGCATTCAAAAAGAAGATCTTGATTTGAGGTATGCTTAAATGGTGAAACTATGTCTAGAATAAGTGCTGTGATCTATTTGACAGGTTTTTAAACATTTTGGGTAAGATCAAGTTATTATTCTGATATTTGGCAAGCCTACTGCAACAGAATGAATTTGAATAGATGACAATAACTAATGGTATAGCAAGAAATTTATTTTGATTATTTTTTCTCCAAACAGGATCACAATAAACACCTGAATATGCTAACGTTAAACTAACTTAATGTTGAACTTGTGTATTCCAATTCTTAAATACTGCCAACCAGCTTTTCCATGCCATTATTCCAAGAAATTAATTTACATCTAACCTTTGCTCTCATTTGACTGAAATTGTGATAAACCAAATGTTCTTAAAAACTAAAGTGTAGTTGATAAAACTAACCACCAACATTATCACCCAGTATTATTATGATTATTTTATTTCTTTTAAGCTCTTTGAACAAATCATCTTATTAAGAATTGTTCTAAATGAGAACTGTTTACCTTTAGTACAGTTTGGATTTATGGCATGATGAAGCAGATGTAAATAAGTTTATTAACAAACATATTAAAAAAAGTTTTCAGTATAAAATAAAAACAAGTGTCTAATTTTCATTGATCTAACCTCAGCTTATGATTTAATTTGGAAAAATAAGTTTCTAAAAAACTCTCAAATCATTAAATGCTGGAAAATGATTAATTTACAGAATAAAACATATACTAATAAAAAAAAGAGTAGCAGCTATAAAATATTATATAATATTTATAAAAGTCAAATTCTTTCTTCTACTATATGTAACATATCCATTTGTGATCTTCCAAAAATAAAGAATGCGGGGAAATTTGTTTTTCCTGCTATTACTCTAATTATACTAGAGATTCTTTCCAGAAATATAAAATTCTCTTAAATAGGAAGACTGAGTTATCTCATATCCCACAAGGTAATACTCAATTTTTCAACTAAAAATACAATAACAGTTAGTAAACCAAATAAAATCTTCTGCAACAAAAGACTAAGTAAGGCCCTACTTAGTAAAAATTTTTAATAATATTTCTTCTTATCTAGAGGCAATAAAAAAAAAGCAATAGCCTACAAGTATTGATGGATGGACGATAGGGTAAAACCACACCACTCTGAGACTCAGCAACTGAAATAAAAATAATGGATCATGAGAAATTTTCATCAGTTTAAATGAAAACAGTTGTGAATATTTATTTAAGAAAGACTCATGACACCGTAAGCCTTCCATGATCATGCAACATCCATTTATATGTTGTGATCAAAAATGTCAAAACAAATATTAGAAAAGTTTCCCCATTATCAGAAAATAAGGGTTGAGTGAGGAATATCTTGGATTTAAAAAAATGTCCATTTTGAGTAGGACATATTTAACTATCATGATATTTTGGAATGTGGTATGTGTTATCTATCATTTGCTCTATGATCATTTTTTCAAGCAATGATTAGTCTGTAATTCCATTCAGTTTCTTAAAAAAGTCCTTTTTCTAGATTTTTAATACTCCTCTATATTTTAATTGTTGCATTACCATCATCATCATCATCATTATTCTCAACAATTATCAATCCACAAAAGAATGAAGGTCTCTCCAAGTCTAATGCATTTTCTTTAATCTCTATTCTCCATAATATACCAGCAGTCTTTCTTATTTCATCTATCCATTGTACAGGTGGTCTCTTTCTAGATCTTTTATAATCCGAGATCTAGTTTGACTATGACTATCTATTTATTATCATCTTTTCTCGCAATAAATCCAAGCAGCTCTATTTCAATTTCTCAATACTTTTAATGATATCAGTGATATCTATTTGTTCTTACACTCATTTATATTGTTTTCAATCTCTTCTTGTCAATCTAATAAACATCCCATACTATGTTAGTGTTCCGAAATTTTTGAATTGCACTTCTGTTAAGTGTCAAAGTTTCAGATCCATAAATAGGAACAGATAAAACATATTTATTAAAAATTTTCTTTCAAACACATGGGCATATTTTCTTTTAATATTTAAATTATTACTACCAAAAGCCCTCCATCCAAGTTTAATTCTGAGATTAATTTCACCCATAGATTCCATCTATATTAATAATTTGGTATTTGTAGTTACTAACTTCTAATTCATGATTTACCAATCCTTACTCTGAGAAAATTCATTGAATATTAATCTTAGCATTTATCTTTAGTCCTACTTTCTTATTTTTATCTGAAGACTTTTGCATCATTTTCTGAAGCACTATTTGTAAAAACAATCACATCATCTGCAAAATCTAAATAACTTAAATAATCTCCATTTACTTTTACTCCCTTAATTTCCCATTTTAATCCACAAAACACTATTTATATAACTGCTGTAAAGAATTGTGAAGTTATGGAATTATCCTGTCATATACTCTTCTCGATATTTTTCTTCTTAGTATAAACATATAATCTAATCATTGCTGTTGCATTTTGATAAATATTCTTCAGATTATGATAATATTTTGAGTCTATATCTTGATGATTCAATGCTTTAATCATTGTAGAAGTACTTATAGAATCAAATGCCTTTTATAATCTACAAATCCAAAGCATAATTACAACTCATTATTCATTGGTCCTGTCTATAACTCTCAATACTTGGCTATGATCCACTATGCTAAAATTACTTTTAAATCCAACTTGTTTTTTGGATGGGTTAAAATCCAGAGTTTGCTGAAGACAACTTGAAATTATGTTAGTAAAGTTTTGTATAGAACTGATAAAAGATTAATATGTAATTCCTAATGTTGAGAACTGATAAAAGATTAATAGGTTTGTAATTTCTAATATCTTTCTTAAACATCAATCTTACAGCTGTATTCTTCCAATCATATGGTACATTTTTATCATTTAGATATTGGAATATATAACTTTGCCAAAAAGTCTTCTATTTCCTCATTTACTTTTAAGATATCAACTATAATTCCATTACTTCCTCAAGCTTTTCTCTTCTTCATAGATCAATGCAGACGTAATAACTATAGATTGTTTCCGGATTCCTTATTACTATATAACTCTTTATAGATTCTTTCCATGATGATATTTCTATTTTTAGTAAGTAATTCCATCTTTGTTTATTATTGCAAAAATAACTTTCCTTTCTATATCAAGATGATGTTTTACACTTGTGAGACCTTTATTCTCTTTTATAGCTTTCCTTGCCAATTCATAATTAAATTTTCTGATACTGTAATTAAATCTTTTTTGTTATCATTTCATAAAAATCAAATATTCAATTTTTCTCAATCAATCATTATATATTATCATATTCCATATTGTCATATTCCTTCTTCTCTTCATACATTTTGCCTCAGTAGAAAATTTACTGGTAAATTGCTGCTTTTTTATAACATCACTCTATCTTGCAGTTCTTAATAGTTTATTAGTTATCTTATTATTGACCATCTTCAAAATGTATTAATATTTTTAAATGACTTGCAAGTTTTAATTCATTGAAGTGTTTCTGAAAGTTAGAGATACCAATTGTTAACGATGTTTTTCTTAATAATTTTTGTCTCTCTAACTTTGCAATAATACATATTTTACTTTACTAATTGATGATCAATTTCTATGTGGAACCTTTTAAAAATATTACAATCTTGAAATATATATATTTTTGTTAGTCAAAATATAAACCAATTCTACTATATCTTTATTTGAATCCTTCTATATCCAATTCCTTTTACCATGGTTGTTGTTCTACTTTTTATTTACAAAGAATCACACCTACTTGTACTTCCAATATTTTTGCCTTAATAGTAAAATTAATGTTTTTTTAAATCAATTCATCTTTTCTTCTAACTTCATGAAATCCAACAGTGTCTCATTTAATATAAGACAGTTCTTCCAATTTGTGCAGACTTCCTTTCCTTGAAAGTTATTTGCAGTTGAAGGTAGCTAAATAAAAGATTGTCATCAAATGGCAGCTTGAGTCCACAATCAATGAAATTATTAGCACTCTTCCTGCCTTCAGTCATCTAACTGCAGCCTAGGAGAGCAACTAACCGGGTTCTGAGAATAGGGTCATAATTTAATTTGTCTATGACAAGGGTGGTCAAATAGTCCATGTCCTACATGTGGCTCGCTAAGAGTTTTTTGCAATCTGCCAAGACAGAAAAATCCACCTTGAACTGAGATTTCCTTTCCGTGTGGAACCAAAGAATCATCTAATATTTTGCACTAGGATGGCCACATCAATACGCATGCACAGTGTAGAGACGATGCGCAATGCTTTTTCAGTTGATCTGATTAATTTCAATGTTATCTTTGCAACAGTAAATATATAAATTTCCAACTTTAGTGAAACCATGAACCCTCCTAAAAAATGTAAAATCGGTGATGAATGCCATGTGTTTAATGAAGAATGGACAAAAATATTTCTTTGGTAATACAGGGAATGAAGTTTATTGTGTCATAAAAAAGGTGTGGCCCTCCGTTAACTTCCACAATATGGTCCCCGATTCACACACATTGATCCTGATTTTAAGAAAACTCAATATTTTAGTTAAAAACTATTAGGCCATTGAAAAGAAAGATCATGATGTTTTTTGGTCTTAAACTCAGGTGTAAAAAGATAATTCATAATCCTGGTTGATGATATGTTGATGAGAAACCCATCCATGTTCATTTATTATATACAATAACAGCTACTAAGATAAAAGTGTATGGAATAGACATTAAGAATTATCCTGCTAGATTCCTTTAAAGCCTTAAAAAATAATCAAAGAGTTTCTTTTCAGTTAATAGCAAACTCCCTTCCATAGCATTATCAATAATTAATTTTTTTAAAAAAGCATAATAATGAATGGTAAGAAAGTGATAACACTCAATTCTTCTAACAATAACATATCCAATAAACTTTTTTTTTTATAAATTATATTTGAGATGTGTACTGAATTTGGAAATTTTATCAATTAGATGTTATAAAAATGAAATCTTACAAAAAAAAAAGATAAAATATAACCACAATGTTTACTGATTAAGTGTAAAAGTATTTGTTTTGAAACTATGAAAAGTATAAATCTTTAATTTTTTGCCATCATAAATTAAATAATTCGAAAGCATTATTAATAAAAGATATATATTTTTATTCCAAAAAACAATCTTTTTGAAAAAAAATTTTTTTTTCCTACTCAGAATATTTACATCTTCAGTGCTATATCAACATCATTAAATAAGAAAAATACTTTAATGCCTTAATTAATCATTAGAAGGTCTTCCTTAGTGAATATTTGAGCCTAATGTCCATATAGGAACCCTTAAAATGCATATTTGTTTAAATAACTTTAAAAACTATACATATTTTGTCCCATGAGAAAATC
Source organism: Epiperipatus broadwayi (assembly GCA_028023455.1). Taxonomy (NCBI): domain Eukaryota; kingdom Metazoa; phylum Onychophora; class Udeonychophora; order Euonychophora; family Peripatidae; genus Epiperipatus; species Epiperipatus broadwayi. Next base: position 12,193,747 of record JAQFVV010006201.1, read on the forward strand.
AATCTGATAGTTGAATATTCTTTAATCAGATAAGTGATTAAAATTTTGGCATGAAATTCAACAATATGTTATCATATGTGTGGACTACTAGAAATTTCTCAAAAAAAATTAAGACATTCAATAATCTAGTCTACTCTTTCACAAACATTATTTATAACAAAAATATGGAAAATTAAAATATCTTAACATCTATATAGACTAATGCTAACCATAATTTGCTGCAAAATTAATATAAATTATTTTTCAAGATACTCTGGAAATCACACATTATTTCAAATCTAATCTCTATGACTTTGAAAATGTTTTGTGATAACATTATCCATTTCATCTAATTTCATAGATAATATATATTATATATCCAAAGTAGGGTATTAATAACAATCAACCCTTAAGCTATAAACAATCTCAACCCATAGTCTAGATAACTCCCTTTAACAGTGAAGGTGGTATTATCTTTATCTATGGTTTGACATATTTATATAGACACTAAAGGTTACAATTTGACCAAGAAATGTAAGATTAATAATGCAGAGAAGTTTAAACAAACCTCATTAATCAGGCAAATATAACCTGTTCTGAAAAAAGACTAACTTCTTTGCATTATTAATCTTACACTTCTTGGCAAATTGTAATCTTTAATGTCTATATAAACAAACCAGACCATAGATAAAGGTGTTACCATCTTTATTATTAAAAGAGATTGTTTTAACTATGGATTGAGATTGTTGATATCTTAAGGGTTGATTGTTATCATCTAATTTATAAATCTATTAAAACCTTGAGTAATTAGCTTTATTGTCTTAGTAGAGTATTTGCACATTTGAAACATGTTACACTTTTTTTTTACATGCTCTTTCAAATTATTTCTCATAGTAGTTTGCTGGGGATAAGGAAGAGAAGCTCATTCCTACTATGACATAATTACAACTGGTATTTGATGAACTTGATAATGCTTAACTTTAGTTTTCAAAATTACAGAGATTAAAAATTTCTTCAAACCAAATTATGAAAATTACTTAGCCTAAAAATATTTTGAATTCTTTTTGCATCGATAATGCCTTCACCATGATACTTAATATATATTCAATTATTAATCGTATTACCAAATAAAATTGCAAACATACATCCAACTTAGTTTATTTGAAAGATAAAACATAGCAATCTAGGAAATATAAATAACTTTGATATATTATGAAATGTAATAAGTTATGATGTGATAATACATAATTTAACTCCGCCCACATCAATGAAGTTTAAAAAGTATTTCTGCACAAGTATTGGGATTTACGCTAAAAATAACTTAAAAACAAAATGTGAACCAGATGTTTTAATTTGGGGGATGGGTTGTGGGTTACATTCTCATTTATATATATATGAATTATTTTCGTTAATTATTTACAAAAGTTTGCATTTAAATTTATACATTTGAATAAATAATAACAATCTAAATCAGTAAACAATAAATCTAATGAAAAAAAAGTTTGGGGAATTATTCTAAATGTATAAAAACCATCTATATACTAGAGAAAATGCTAGCGGCCCCTAGGTTCAACAATACAAAGCTGACTCACTAATGTATAAATGTAGCAATAAAACGTCTAGAAATTCTTGTTGCAATATAGTAAATGAAAGTGCAGATTTACTTCAATTATTTGTAGCCTTCATAATAATTTTTATTTCTACATAAATAAAGGCGGTATTCATTATATTACGTATATCATTTGATAATAATATAAAAAAATAACAATACAAAAATAAAACAGCAAATAAATTTGCAGTATTCTTTCCCAAAGCTTCGATAAATAAGCACATTTTGATCTTTCATTATAAAGAATAAGCATAATTAATTAATAATAGTTATCGGTTTACTTAAATACAGCAATTCAAAATTGAATACGCATGCAGCACATACATGTGTCTATAGTGAAATTTGTCAACTACATTCATTTATCTTCATGAGATTTTATATGACTAAGCTTTCACGGTTCGATCACCTATATCACAATACATAAGCTACAGAAACGATTGTAAACTTGGGGAAAATATCAAGGTAAAAAAGGAAAATGGCGTACCAGTTCTAAACTTTATAACAAAGAGAAGAAAATAATGAATGAAAATAAACATTTATATGCCCTCATTTTACTTCAGAGTTTTATCCACTTTCAAAAACGCACTGTAACGTACATAATCATAACATTAAGTTTAAAAAATATAAAGAGAACAGTCGATAATACATATTACATACATTAAGCACTTATGTACATGTGTACGTACGATAAAGATATATATATACACACCAACATACTTGCACATACGAAATTTCTGCCCATGTAGTAACAAAGAAAAAAAAAATATTTATTAAAACAATTGTCTTTATTCCTATAATTATAAAACAAGTATTAGCATACGTAAAATTTCACTAGTTTTAAAGAAGGCCGTAATAAATTCAATCTTATACTAGATGAAAGTTCTACATTAACATAACATCTAAAATCGCAATCGATTAGAACATACAGGATATTTCTGCATTTATTTTTTTTTTAAAAAAAAGTCTGATTACATTGTACAATTTCAAATACGTAATTTTATACGACTATAAAAATGTGATTTATATTTAGTCGATTATTAAATATCTAAAGATGACTCAAAATCATTGGTCATTTAATACCACAAAAATTTCCCTTTACACTAGGGGAACAAAAAAAAATAAAATACAAGATTCAGGCAGATTGTAGTCCCACATGCATCACATAATCCAATATACGGCAATATATGTAATTATATGTTAAATTACTTACCGAGTTTATAATATTGGGCAACATCTATATCATTTGATTGATCGTTTATGCTCTCCTGTGAACTCATTATGAATTTTGAAAAATATCTATTTGTCCTTCAAAGAAAGTCCTCGTGTAATAGAGCATCCAATATCCACCAGCAGCCATCTTTTATTTTCATGGTTTCTCGGTAGGGTTCGGTCATTTCCGTAAACAAACAATGATAACAAAATTTCTTAAGATAATGACGTCAGATAATTGGTAGTTACGTATTTTTTATATTAAAATGTTTAATACTTTTATAACACTTATTACATTTTAAGTATATAGTGATAATTTTTTTCCCCTTTTTATAATTTAAAGCAAACATAAATTTGTAAATTTTATGTAGTAATATTCTTTGACGGAAAGTCAAAATGGCGGTGGCAGAAACTAATCCGTCCACGTTACTTCCCTTAGGTATATTTAAACGTACACTTTTTATGGTCAAATAATAATTTTAACAATTGAAATAGTTTTTTTAATAGTATCATTATGTAATCTGTTTAAGCATTTTGTTTTTTGTTTTAAATCTTTATATTAATAAATTAACGGTATTTTACAGCTTTCAAAATAAGTTATTTCTTTTAATGTTAAGGTAATTTATTAAAGTTTTTTTTATTTCCGCTTTCTATATAGTTTTTTCAAAAATTAGTTCGAATCAAATTATATAGATAGCGGTGTGGAGATTAATATGGTTTTTATTAGGTATTCTCGAGGATGACTGAAAGAATAATTTTTAACTCGCTTTTTTTAACACTAAATAAAATTATATGTAGGCTCCGCTAGCAAATAATAATAATCTTGTAAAATTATGACGCTAAAAAAAATATTTATGACAGAAGAATTTATAATAATAATAAATGGAATCACCTACAAGATAAAAAATATTGCATCAATGAACACATTGTTAAAAACTTTTTAAAGTTACTGAGCACTAGAATTTAAATGTCAAAATCTAAAAAAAGAATTCACCAATGTTATACCCAATATTGGGTTTCACTAATCTCATTTGATAGTAAATATGGGCTGATAATTAAAAATTATATTTATAAAGGCAATATTTAAAATGATGATTCCTAAATTACATTTCGATTCAATTAGGTTAATTTAATTAGACCAAATCTAATATATCTACCCAAATATCATGTCTTTGCTTTTATTTGGTATACAAGTCCTGGGTTTTTAACAAGCATTTATACAAAATAGCCCGTTGTTAAGTACATAAATGATTATTAATCACTTTTTATTAGATCAGAAATTTTTTTTTTTAAAACCTTAGATATCATCAACCATTATCGATCCACTACAGGATGAAGGTCTCTCCAAGTTCAATCCATCTTTTCTTATCTTTAGCTTCTCTTCTCCACATCACCCCTGCACACTTTCTTATTTCATCCATCCATCTCACATGTGGTCTCTTTCTGGGTCTTTTACAATCTCTTGGAATTCAGTTTAAAATTTCAATTGTCCATCTATTGTCATCTCTTCTAGCAATATGTCCAGCCCAACTCCACTATAGTCTTTTAATTTTTTCAATGAGGTCAGTAACACCTGTTTGTTCTCTACCCATACATTGCGTTTTCGATCTCTTCTTGTTACTCCCAACATGCATCTCTCCATACTTCTTTGAGTGTTTTGAAGTCTCTGTATTGCTCTTCTATTAAGTGTCCAAGTCTCAGATCCATAAGTAAGAACTGGCAAAACATATTTATTAAAAACCTTCCTTTTCAAACACATAGGCATATTTCCTTTTAGTATCAAGTTATTTCTACCAAAAGCACTCCAACCAAGTTCAATTCTATGATTAATTTCATCCATTATGTTTCCATCTGTATTAATAATCTGACCAAGGTATTTTTAACTTCTTCTAACTCATCATAATCAATCTTTATTTTCATACTTGGAGAAATACTCTTTACATATTACCATACTGTTGCGATTATTTCTATTCATCATTATCACTTACATTTATTGATTCACTACGGGACAAAAGTTTATCCAAATTTAATCTGTAGCTTCTCCATATCATGAAAATTTCCTTATCCATCTCTTTGGTTTTCTTTTTAAGTCTTTTACATTTTCATGGAATCTAGTTTACTTTAAATTATAAAGAAGCAATAATAATCTCTAGATTAGCACATACTTCAATATTCAATGGTTATCAGCATTTGGATGAGATTGTTCATCAAATTTAATAATGATAAATCTGTTGGTAAAAGTGAGCAGATTGCAATACAATTCTGTCGTTAAATCATTTCATTTAAAAGCTTTTAAAAAAAACTTTTTTATGAAAGTCAATTGGAAATATAAACTGACAATTTAAAAAAAGAGGGGGAGGGGTATTTTTGTAATTTTTTTTTTATATAAATCGTAATGTTTTTAATAACCTAATTCTCTTTTTACATGTTTTTGTTTTTTTTTTGCATGATTTTGAAATAACATGAGTTAAAAAAAAAAAAAGTATTTCTCTTTCTACACAAGTTGTTTTAAAATAAGACCATTGATTTAAAAAACCTACTTTGAGATTAGAGCTGCTATGACATATTCATGATTAGAATGAAGAAAGGAACATTATTGTCTGAAAGCCTTTATAAAACTACTTACATTCTCAAAGTAATTCTTAGATTATCTTAAGTTATTAAACTTTTTTTTTTAATTCTAAATAATTTAATGTAAAATAATTTATTTTCCTTTTTAGAAGATTGTAAATGTTTTTAATTTAATAATTTATTTTCCTTTTTAGAAGATGGTAAATGTTTTTAATTTAATGTTTATCTACAGATTTGTTTCTGAGGTTGAGTTCCTCACGATTACATCACAAAACTAAAAAAAAATTATGTCTAATTGTCATTTAATTTTTAAAAAAAAAACAGTTTCACCTCTTTATTTCTCATTATTTTAAAAACAAAAATCACTTTTTCAGCAATATTCAACCAAACAGAGAAATTTGTTTGTCAGCATTGTAACGTTTTTGCTTTGTTTTGAATGGAAGAATCTTTTGGGTATTTGTTTGCATTTTGATATTTGGTTTTGTTGGTACTGATAATAAAAAAATTTAATTTTATTTAAATTTAATTGATTAATTTGTTTAAATTTATATTTATTAATTTTTCAAAAATCTATAGATGGTAAATTATACATTGCAAGTTTTAGTAATAGCAATGGTATTCCAATCATGCACAAATGTATGCGTTTATTGCTAGACAGTGACAATGAATAAGATCTTGAGTACTTTTCTGTTTTACAGACAAGCAAGATGTCACCTGTATTTTTGATAAATGTACAGTTCTGGGAGCCTACAATTTCTCTTCAAATGTTTTAGTTGTTAAATTTCAAAAAATTAATAAATTAAATGAAATAAAAGTAATAAATTATATTAATAACCTTTATTTCAATTTTTTTTTTATTACTTATAATGTGGAAGTGAGGAAATGCTTTGAACTTTAAAGTTTTTCATGACCTGTGTAGAGAAACCAATGAGTGTTTCATTGTGTTATCACTTTCAAGTTTTTTTTTATTTTTCAAATGAATTTTATGTTCTTATAACTCATTTTTGATTTATGTTCAATGTGTATGAAGTAAAATGTGATAGCACACAAAAAAATATAAAATTCTAACAAAATTTTTCATATGGTTTATTTAATTATTTTCATTGATTTCGTAGGTCCAGAACCAATATCTTTATTTTCCATATATACAATGTATTTTTTTACACAAATTTGTTTTATACATAATTTTCAGGAACCATGTAAAAAGAGAATTAGGTATATATCTTGTTGTTGTTTTTTAAATATATATTAATTTGCTAACACACCTCTGGCTAATGAAAATTGATTATTTATTTTAAAAAAAGATTTATGGACATTCGTCATTAACTTTTTTATGCATTTTAAAATTCTATAAGTATCTCTATGACGTTTTCTCCCAAATTTCTTATTTGATTAATCATTTATTAATTTTATTTTTTATATATTGTAACGGTCTGAATGAGCCGATAACAGCAAAATCACCAGTAGGATAACTTATACCACCACAATTCATTCCAACCCCACATAATACTTTATTTTATTTGGCTCGGTGATCAGGGAGAGAGAGAGACTCTTACAATTACATTAAAACTCTATGACTTCTCTGTGGCAAACAAGACATCCAATGCAATATATATATATATGAAAATACAAACACTTTATTAGTAATACATTACAAAAAAAAGAAATGAACACTGCTTTATTGTTGGTAGACCTATTATAAGAAATAGTGGAAATTATTTTAATTTGTGATTATATGTGTCAAGAGTTTCATTGTATAACATATATATATAAGGGACTACATAACATTTAATTTGTGATTGTATATATGCAAGGAATTTCAATACACACAAATATATATTTTGGATGATATATTTGATGATCTCTAGGGCAGATATCCCTTATGTTGGCACTTGATACTAAATTAACCATACACAAGAAATCTGGGTAAAATAGATGATCACATAGCGCTCATGATCATGACCCAGAAATGCTGAAATATCAGGCTTTAACTTATATAACAGAGGCAGTACTGGGTTACTAAAGTAAGAAACAATCCAATAATGAGGTAGATTGGAATATGCTCATCTCTGCAAGGCCATACCCAAGTCTCTATGAAATAAATATATCATGGTATGAAGTAATGACCATTTTCCCCACAATCATTAATAAATCTCACCAGCAAGCAGGAACGATCCATTGCCCAATTGGAGATACAAAACGAAGGTCCTCTGGGTCTGAAATAGAAAGGAATATTTCCACATTTGCATGGACCATATTCCAAGAGGACCCAGCTATTCTATTTTCTCTGAAGCAAGAATGTGCATCTGCTGGAAGAACAAAATCAAGTAAACATGTAGTTAGATAACCCAGCAATATCAATTTATATAAAATAACAGATAATTGCTTTAAAATTAAAGGTATATATAAAAAAAACATGGACAATAATGTCATGAGCTTACAATACATGGACATCTATTATGCTATTTATTAAAATATTTTCTGATAAAATTATTTCCTGCTTAATTGGAGATCCGCCCCTTCGGTCTTAGATATATAAGGAAATATTGATACAATAGCCTATAATGATAATATATTAAATTGTATTAAAAGTTTTATAGAATTAAACTATCGTATCTACAAAATACATATATATTTATCCCTTTTAAAACAGAAAACAAAGTTTTAACTTCAAACATTAAATATTATTTTAAAATTGAAAGTTGTTTATAAATCACTGTACGCAGTATACATATATACCTGTCCCTTCCCAAAACAGAAAATAAAAGTTTGCTTTTAAGTTTTTTAACACTCTATCTTAATTTTAAAAATTGAAAATTTTTTTGGTGCTTTTCTCACCTACTGGACAAGCCACCATGTGACGCTGGAGAACCATGAAGAAACCTGTAATTGATCATTTCTATTCAAAAATTGGTAAAAATCGGTCAATTTGAGAAATAGTTCTCCCCCCCCCCACGCAACGAGAAATCGGTCCAAATCGCTGAAACTGAACACACGCACGAGAAATTGGTCAAAATCGATGACATTCAAATGGAAAACAAAAATCGGTCAAAATCGCTGAAATAGAAATTTAAAACAAAAGTTTATTAGAACATCAAATTGTCAAAAGGTAGAACCCCTCCCCGCACGAGAACCTACGAAATTAAACAAAAACATACTAAATCTGAAAGTGGTTTAAAAAAGAATCACTCTGTTATCTAACTAACAGATATAATAATAATTCAAACATTAATAACAGACTAATACATATTAAGTAATCAATGTTATATAATAATAATTCAAACTTTAATAACAGACTAATACATATTAAGTAATCAATGTTCAGATTATCCTATAATAGCGTCATTAGAGTTTAAATTCAGTTAATATGTTACTCTATTACTAGTTTATATCATAAATTATTGCAAATACTCGGATTAAATCACACATATATAAAATAATCAGAATAGAAAATTGAAATTTAAAACAAAAGTTTATCAGAACATCTGAGGCGAGGGTTCAATGAAAAGTAAGTAAAGTGCAAATTATGCATGCTATTTTCAAAATCCTATGAAATAAATGAAAAAAAAACTATAATAAAAGCCTATGAAATTGAACAAAAATATACTAAATCTCCAAAAATAATTACCAATGACAAATTAATGGCGGTAACAGCACGGGAATGGCGAGAAATTTGTTAAAAAAGAATCACTCTCAGTTATCTAACTAACGGATATAATAATAACCTTAATAATAGACTAATACATATTAAATTAGGTAATCACTGTTCGTATTAACCTATAATTACTACAGCCTTCGCTCTGAATTTTACTACAGAATATAATCAATAGCGTCATTAGAGTTTAAATTCAGTTAATATGTTACTCTATTACATCGCACATATATAAAATCAACAAAATAAAAATAAAATAATTAGAATAGAAAATAGAATTTCAAAATAATTAAAATAGATTACCAGTTTCCCTAAAGAGTGAGTTGATCTTTCAGTGAATGATTTTTTCATCCTTGCAAAATGAAACTTGGACATTCTAAATCTCTTTATTTGTGACAAAATCTGGGATTTATGTATTAAATTTTTCCCGTCTATTGATTGTGTTATCTTTCACTTAAAGTTTGTTATTCTTAAAATAACTTACGCACACTTTTGAAATGTAGATAGAAACTGAAAAAATAGCATAAACATTTTTGGTACTTCTACTATAAAGAAATTGCCAGAACTCGGGTCACGTGACAGATTACTGTTTTAAAATCAACAAGTGTATTTTTTTAGAAAGTGAAAGTTTTTTTTTTTTTTAAAAGGAAAATAATACATTTTCTCATTTAAATTATAAATCAATAATATTAACTAATTAAAAATCCTTCTCCTTTTCAAAACTTTTTCTTATATATTAATCCATTAAGCTTACTGGGTGTTTTTGGGAGGGGCTTCCTCCTTGATTACTTTTTATTTGACTTTGGGATGAAAGGAAGTAAAACAAAAACATTACTCTTATATTTAGTTTGTGCTTTAATGAAGACAAAACCTAACCCTAAGATGTAATACTTTTTATTTATTGTTTGAAATGCGGCATTTGAAAAAGTTCGAATAAAAACTGCTGTACACCTTACATTCCATAAGTTTTAAAGTTTATACAGTTTTTTATGGACACACCCGCACAGCACACAACAAATAAGAATTAAAACAAAACAACAAATGAACAGATATTTAATCAAAAATTGACACGCAAACAAATGAAGGCAAAATACTAGTGATTTCTTTAGGTTATGTGTTTATTTATAATCAACAAGGTCTTCGATAGTTTAACTTGAATTTGTAAAAACATTTTTTTATTTCACCTTCACTTGTGGTGAAACTTTTTTATATAATAATTTGTAGGCTGTTTTTTTTTTTTTTATTTATTTAATATTGATTACAAATAAACACATAACCTAAAGAAATCACTAGTGGTTTGCCTTCATTTGTTTGCGTGTCAATTTTTGATTAAATATCTGTTTATTAGTTGTTTTGTTTTAATTCTTATTTGTTGTGTGCTGTGCGTGTGTGTCCATAAAAAGCTATATAAACTTTAAAACTTATGGTACATAATGTGTACAGCAGTTTTTATTCGAACTTTTTGAAATGCCGCATTTCAAACAATAAATAAAAAGTATTACATCTTAGGGTTAGGTTTTGTCTTCATTAAAGCACAAACTAAATATAAGAGTAATGTTTTTGTTTTACTTCCTTTCATCCCAAAGCCAAATAAAAATTAATCAAGGAGGAAGCCCCTCCCAAAAACACCCAGTAAGCTTAATGGATTAATATATAAGAAAAAGTTTTGAAAAGGAGAAGGATTTTTAATTAGTTAATATTATTGATTTATAATTTAAATGAGAAAATGTATTATTTTTCTTTTTTTTAAAAAAATACACTTGTTGATTTTAAAGCCTCAATCTGTCATGTGACCCGAGTTCTGGCAATTTCTTTATAGTAGAAGTAGTACCAAAATTGTGTGTAAGTTATTTTAAGAATAACAAACTTTAAGTGAAAGATAATGCGATCAATAGACGGGAAAAATTTAATACATAAATCCCAGATTTTGTCACAAATGAAGAGATCTAGAATGCCCAAGTTTCATTTTTCAAGGATGAAAAAGTCATTCACTGAAAGATCAACTCACTCTCGAGGGAAACTGGTAATCTATTTTAATTATTTTGAAATTCTATTTTATATATGTGCGATGTAATAGAGTAACATATTAACTGAATTTAAACTCTAATGATGCTATTGATTATATTCTGTAATAAAATTCAGAGCGAATGCTGTAGTAATTATAGGTTAATACGAACATTGATTACCTAATTTAATATGTATTAGTCTGTTATTAAGGTTATTATTATATCCGTTAGTTAGATAACTGAGAGTGATTCTTTTTAAACAAATTTCTCGCCATTTCCCGTGCTGTTACCGCCATTAATTTGTCATTGGTAATTATTTTTGGAGATTTAGTATATTTTTGTTCAATTTCGTAGGCTTTTATTATAGTTTTTTTTTTCATTTATTTCATAGGATTTTGAAAATAGCATTCATAATTTGCACTTTACTTATTTTTCATTGAACCCTTCGTGCGGGAGGGGAGGGGGGTTTCTACACATTACTCGCCTCAGATGTTCTGATAAACTCTAATGATGCTATTATAGGTTAATACGAACATTGATTACTTAATATGTATTAGTCTGTTATTAAAGTTTGAATTTTTATTATATCTGTTAGTTAGATAACAGAGTGATTCTTTTTTAAATCGCTTTCAGATTTAGTATGTTTTTGTTAATTTCATAAGTTCTCGTGCGAAGGGGGTCTACCATTTGACAATTTGATGTTCTAATAAATTTTTGTTTTAAATTTCTATTTCAGCGATTTTGACCGACTTCTGTTTTACATTTTAATTTGATTGATTTTGACTGATTTTGCGTGTGTGTGTGTGTTCAATTTCAGCGATTTTGACCGATTTCTCGTTGCGGGGGGGGTACTATTTCTCAAATTGAGCGATTTTTGAATAGAAATTTATCAATTACAGGTTTCTTGGTGGCTCGTCTAGTAGGTGAGAAAACAACCATTTATATATATACCATTGTAATTGCATTAATGGCTAAATGACATCTTTGAAAAAAAACAATTTTAAATCGATAAGATTAAAATTGCAAATAAAATTTAAAAAAAAAAACAAATTAGAATCAATGAGAGGAGTGATTTATATGTCTTGATTTGACAGAATTAATGGACTTCTTTTAACTGACATTAAATATATTTTAGTCACTAAATATATATTTATTAAATTTACCTCTATCTGATTTTTAAATAATAAGTCTAGCATATTTAAGAAGGATTGAATATATTACAATATTTGATCTCTTTAAAAATCAAATTAATTAAGCATGCTTTATAGTACAATAAGCAAAACATATTTTAATAGAAGAATATTTTATATAATACTAAAGAAAACATTTCAAAAGAACGATTAATAAATGAATTATTAAAACAAAGAAAGCAGAATATTAAAGAGGTTTTTATCTTTCACCAGTGAATTGAAATTTATAAAGTTAAAATAAATCCCTATTTTATCAGACTTTTGATGGATTTTGATAGACAGTAAACACTACACTGAACTTTCTTCTATAGTTCATAGATCTTCTGTACTAGTGTTCTTGGATATTGACTGGCTGGTCACTCGGTGACATATACTGGGGGGCTTTCTTTTGATGGCAATGGCATAATATGTCAGCAACTTGGATCGTCACGCATTCTATAAGTACTGTGGGGACTCCATACTCATGCTCAATCAGAGATGGTCAGAGAAATTGATGAACTACTCACTGATAATGGTGTGACAATTTATAACAGCTTTAAAAAAAACTTTACAAAAACATTGCAAGAACTAAAATTTTCTTCCTTGTCCCTATATATATATCTCAAAACAAAGGCATCCAGGTGTTTTCCAAATTGATTATTTAATTTTAAAACGTAGAGAAAATTCTTTTCTTTACTATCTAAAAAAAATTTTACTGATTGTAATCTTATTCTAGTTTAATTTTAAAATTTTACTAATTGCATTTTTTTTTATTAAATTCTGAATACCTTTGGTTTTATCTAATCCCCACAGTAATTACACATTTCTTGTCACCTTTTATTGTAATGGCAATGATGCATTAAAATATAAATTTCAAAATTAAATTTCAATTCATACATTATTTTTGATCATCAGTTGATTTTAATTAATTAGTTAAATTTTCTTTGCTGATTTAAATCCCCCCCTTCCCTTACTCCTACTTAACAATATTAAATCTCTTAATAAAATTAAATTTCTTTTATACATTATTTTTTTAAAATGCCTTAGTATTATAATTTCATGGCAACAATATATACATTAAGCACATATATATATTATAGTTGCATTTGTTATTCTAATAAAAGGCAACATTTTTTCCCACTAATTTTTTTGTTAATATGTCAGTATTTTTATTATTTTTTTCCTAATTTACTTTTGCCATTCATTTCAATATTTACTTCATTAAAGCCTTCAATTACTTTTTTTTTTTTAGGTGGTTCAAATTTTTTTTTCTAAATGTTATGCATTTCAGGAAAAGTTCTTAATTAGCCTCATTCCTAATTCTAATTTCTATTTTCTCGAAATAATTTATTCTTTTATTAAAAGCCTATTTACTATTGCAAACTAATCATTATTTTTATACTTTTGAACACATTGCTGTTAGTTTTATTAATTTCTATAGGTTGGTTGTATTTGGAGCTTACCATGCAAAGTATTTTTAATATATGAAAACTGCTAGCAGTGCCTAAATAGAGAAAAAGTATAGAAAAAAAATCAACCAGAAATCTATAATTAGTCTATTGAATGCAATGAGAGTGAATTAATATCTAAATTATGTTGTCCATCCATCCCTACCCCCATAAAAATTATTATATGATAATAATAACATAATTCTGCTAGCCTTAAGAATTTTCTAGTAACTTTATTTATTATCTCGACGTTAATTCTCATATTAAAATAGTTCTAATAATTAATTCTCTATAATTTTATATCTACATACCACTTTTTCAACTCCATATAAGTTGTAGACCACTAACTTATATATAATATTCCCGTGCCAGAAACAATTGTTATATATTCAATTAATGCATAGATTTATATTCAGTGATACAAGTTGATAATTAGTTGCCAGATAATAAGAAAATTTTATGGTAATAATAATGAAAAATCAATTATGCATAAAATTTATTGACTGCATATATACATACTGTTTAGATAAGATGACTAAAATCATAAGGAAATCGGAGAAAAAAAGTAATTAATACCAAATCTATAATGCAGTCACTAAACACAGATTGAAATCCACAGCTATAGAGTATCTACTTTCAGTATCATAGAAAAAATACTACACCATACTGTCAACCATATTGCTGTAGTTCTTTTGAATTAATACATAAATATAAATTATTCTTAAATTTGTATAAATATTATTTCACTATTTCTATTATAAACATCTTAAATATTAAATAGAATAATACGTAGAAACTAGACATTACCCAAAATTTCACCTACTAATAAGAAAATCTTCACTATTTTCTTAAAAGCTGAATTTTATACTTTGTTATCTGTGAACTTTAAAAAAGTGTAAAATGCTATTTTTTAAGATTGTTTCATTAGACAATCGATTGTGATACTTTTTGGAATTTCTGCTATAATTAAAGAAACAGCAGTCTTCACATATCAATGGATATCCAAAATTCATTACATAATCTATTATTTATTAATTATATTCTCATAGAGGATTTAAACACAGACTTTCAAGCTCCCTTCAGCTATCCATTCTATCTCACAACTAATACACCTGACCACATACATGAAAAAGATAAATGATCTCCAATATATGTATTTCGAGTTGGTCTAGATCAGCGGTAGCGAACGTATGTCACATGTGACACATGAAAAATTTTCTGGCACGTTATCGATTTTCAAATTGTATCCTCATTTTACAATGAAAAATGCATGATGTCAAAAATTTAAGGCGCCATAGAATACTAAAGTTGAACAAACAGTGGAACAAAAATTTCTAAATAGTAACAGGGGATAAATGCGTGCAGACAAAGAACCCATTCGCAGAAAGTGAGACCAAAGATTCACATGGCAAGTAAATAAATTATGTTATGTGACAGAAGTTTTTTTTAATTGGTATTTTGTCTATAATTTAACAAATTTCTCCAATTTTTGTTGTTTAATTCGCGTGCATCAGATTATTCTTTCATAAGTTTTATATTTATAATAATCTCTCAGCTTTGTGGCTATTAATTAAACATCCTCTAAATTTGCTTATTTCTTGTCCTGACTTTATTTTGCGATACGACATGAGTTGGGACATGTCGATACAGAGTGCATGCAGAATACTCAGTTGAGTTTGAAATTTGGTTGTGACAAGAATAATAATATTGCGCCTGTGCACTGTGTAAACTATTGCTTTGTAGCTGAATTTTAGAGGTAATTAATTTAAACATAGATTAAAGTGAAGATTTTTGAAATATTTAAAGACATATTTTCATTATCAATTTTCATAGATTTTTTCTGGTTTTACCCAACATGGCTAGTGAAAATAAAAAAATAAAAACTACTATTAAAAACAGGCAGCAGAGAATTCCGAAGTTGGAAGACTCAAGAGTATGGGAGACTAATAATGGAAATAAAGTGGTGTGTGTTTTATGTTCTGGAACAGTAGTATGCAGGACATTCTCAGTAAAACGGCATTATGAGACAAATCATATGCTGCTCCTTGAGAAACGCAAGGAAGAACAAAAGGAATTTATTGCTCAGACAGTTAAAAACAAGAATATGCAGACAGCATCCCTAATAAAATTTATCATTAGTTCTTCAAATATAACCGCTTCTAGTTGCATTTTTATATTGGACTATTTCCATCATCTAATATGCGTATTGAATGTCTTTAGAAAATTTTAACTTTATTTAAATATTCCAAATACATTCAACTGTTAGTAAATAGCACATCAAATAGGTTAGTCCTGTTTACTTACTAGTTGTTAGCAATTACTAAAATAATGCTATCATATACAAATCATTATTTTTATCTTTTTTATATATATAATTATTAAAATTAACAATTTACATATAAATAAACGCTTCGCTGAATTACATTAAATAAAGTTAAATTTTTCTAAAGACATTCAATACTTATATAATGGAAATAATCCAATAATAACTAAAACACCATCATTACAAACCTTCAGGAAAACATTGTTTAAGTAAAATAATTTTATTAACAGAAAAATTTTAAAAAAATATATATTTACATATTAACAATTTTTTTTTTCTTTCTTACAAGATAACTAACAAACATTTATTTAATAATAAACATTATTTCATATTTTACATACAGTAGGGAAAAATCCACCCCATCGTATTTCAGTTTGTTTTTTTTGACAGATATATACATTGTTAATAGTATTTATCCCAATCATCTTCTAATTTTTTAATCCAATTATATTTCTTGTTATCAAAAATTAATGAACATTTTACAGCCCACATTGCTAAACCTGGAAAACCTTTTAGTGACGGGGAATATGTGAAGGAAACATAGTTGAAATATACACCTGTTCTCTTTGAAAACAAGGAAAACATTTTCAGAAAATAAAGGATTTGCCTTTGGCTGGGAACACGATAAAAGATAGAATTCTGGATATGGCTAAAAATATAACTTATCAGCAAAAAACGGATATAAATTCTTCTGACTTTTGTCTTTCTGTTTTGCTGAAAGTACTGATATAACTGGATCAACTCGTTTAGCAATTTTCTTTCGTTATTGTATTGGGAATCATATTAAAGAGGAATTGATTAATATAACATCGTTAGCAACAAAAACAAAAGGGATGAACATTTGCAATGCAATTATAAATGCACTTACAGAAAAAGAAATTGATTTAAATAAAATTGTGTCAATTATTACTGATGGTGCTTGTAGTATGATTGGAAAGGAAAATGGTTTCCGCAATTTATTCACCAAACAAATTGGTCATTCAGTTCTTGGTTTTCACTGTATTATACACCAGCAGGTTTTATGTGACAAGACCAGTTTCAAGTCTTTGGAAGATATTATGAGTGTTGTAGCAGAAGTGGTGAATTTTATATCTGCATGTGCTTTAAATAAAAGAAAATTTTTGGAATTACTGCATGAGGTAAACTCTGTCTATAATCGTTTACTTATGTACAACAATGTTCAATGGTTAAATCGTGAAAAAGTTTTCCAAAGATTCGTGGACTGTTTTCATAATGAAAAAATTATGCAAAAATATAGTCAGTTACTGGATGTCGAATGGCTTTACAAATTAATGTTTTTCACTGACTTATGCTCACATTTGAGCAAATTAAATGTTAAGTTTCAATGTATTAATAAGACAGTTATTGTTATGTTCGATTTAATTGAAGCATTATCAGTTAAACTGCAAGTTTTCAACTGTGACATTATTTCTAACACATTTCAGTATTTCTCAAATACAAAAAAAAATTCTTTTTAGATTTAAAAACTCATGAAAAGCCAGATCGAGTTAAAATAACACAAGAATTTTCTGCAGTAATTCAGGTAATAAGCAAAGATTTTCAAGATTTCAGGCAATTTGCAGAAACATTGAAATTTATTTTATATCCCGATACTATCGGATTAGATAAACTCAATATAGAGATTTTTGAGTGGCTCAACTTCTAAGATTCCGAAATGCAATTAATTGATTTTCAGTCTAGATCCATATGGAAACAAAAATTTGTCGATTTAAAAAAGGACTTGAAAGCAATTGAAAATGATTGGTTATTGGACACAATTAAAAAGAATGCAGAATATGAAATGAGAAGAACTTGGAATGCCATTCCCAAAACCTATAACTGTTTAAAAAAACTAGCAACTGCTGTACTATCTATTTGTTTCTCAACTTATGCTTGTGAGTCATTATTCTCTAAAATAAATTTTATAAAAAATAGTTATAAAAATAAGCTGACTGACTGATGAATCCAGCACAGCATGTGCATTGCTTAAAATTACGACTTATGAACCCAATATACAAAATTTGGCATTCAAAGTACAACAACAAAAATCTCATTAATAAAGGTTATAATTAGTATTGAATTTTGTATGGCAAAATGTATACAATTATTTTGTGAATTTTGAAGTCAACTCCTTAATTTAATTTAATAAAATTTTATAACAATTAAATTTTTCTGTTTATTTCCTACTAAGAATTTCCTGGCACGCCAGAGGTTGGACAAAAAAATAATTGTAATATTTGGCACGCGTATATAAAAAGATTCGCCACTGCTGGTCTAAATCATCATCTCCCACACATATATATAATCAATCAATGCTCAGTTTATATTAAGATAGCTAATTTTCAAATTTTAATGGACAGGATTTAATCTACTCCATCTTCCATCTCTTCAGCCATTTATACCATTGAAAATCTGATGATGGAATGCCCAAATCCCATCTAAACCCCGAGTATATAAATTATACTTGTATTCAAATATTAATTATGTTCTCATAAACTTTGTTGACTGCATTGTTGTTTTTTTTTATTGATTGTATTTTTTTAAATTTTATAACAGTTTGTAATATTGATGTAAGATTTGAATGCCAGCTAGAAAATTTTGTAACTTTCTTTGGTATTTTATAAATTGAATTTTGTTCTTTCATTTTCACATCTTAGTCTGTTAAAACATACAATAACCCTGTATAAGAGATTTTAGAATTCAGTTTTAAATTAATAATGTATAGAATTTTCTGAAGAATTAATTAAAATGTTTGTGAGAAAAATCAGATAATATATTTTATGTGAAAAATTATTTATAGATTCAGTCTTCAGTTTTGTCAGGTCTTAGTGAAGAAAGAATTTAGTGTATTAGCAGTAGTAATTGGAATGGGAAATGTTTTATATGTGAATGGTGATAATATCTTGCTAATAGTTTATGATAAGATTATGTCTGGTATTCTTGTCATAAAAATAAAAAAAAAATTATTTTAATCCACGTTACTTTTTTCAAAATTTCATAATCTAGAAAAGTTTTTTTTTTTTAAAAAAAAATATAGATATATTGTTTATTTTATTTTTTTAAGTTTATATAATGCTTATATAATATTATATATGTATTTTTTTGTCCCCCCAGAACTTGTAGATAAATGCATTGGTTCACGCATTCACATTGTTATGAAAAGTGACAAGGAGATTGTAGGAACTTTACTTGGCTTTGATGATTTTGTCAGTATCCTTAGCAAAAAATTTAAAATTAAATTTTAGTATATTTATAACAGAGTGAATTATGTTTTAAAGTGAATTATTTCTATTGTTTTTCATTTGTTTGTGTGTGTGATATGAATGTTGATGTTTTTGATATATATTTTGAGCAAATATAAACTATTAATTCAAATGATTATCAACCATTTTTAATAATTTTAATCAAGACAAAAAAAATGCTGATATGAGCTACCTGAAATTAACCCAATTAAACAATTTCATCACATGAAATAATAAAATATTAACACTTATTGAGAAAGATTTGGAAAACCACATGCATTGAGCTGTATAGAAAAAATAAGTCATTTATTTAGCAATGCATAAAAATATATATAATTTGATATATATTCATTTAGTAAAATAATTTGATTTTATTTAAATTATAAAATTTACTGAATTAACATAAAGAATAATATTTCGTTATATACAAAGTTCTAAATATAACTTCAAAAATTATCATATGAGGTGAATACTTTTAGAATATAAGTTAGAATTCTTAAATAACAGCAAGATATATTTTGAGAAAAATTATTATGAATATTTTTTTAAAAAAAAAATATCCTAAACTGAAATCAACATGAGAACATCTGAATGAAGGTAAAGCAGAGTTGGAGTATATTTCAACTAACAGAAACTATGTATTTTAAGACTGTATATTGTAGCCTTATATTTTAATGTAAAATATAAAGATTGATAGAACTGATATAAAAATTTCTGTCTTCTTGGTGATTTGATTGCCTTTGTTTGCATTCTGAATAGACTATTTACTTACATTCAAAATAATTTATTGGTGAGAATAAATAATATTTTGCCTTGCTTATTGCCTGTATTATTTTAATGTATTTAAAATTGCTCTTTTTCATCCACTGATGTGGGTCAAATACGTTTAACTTGTAAGAAATTGACAGCACACATCAAGTTTAGTAAAATTTGATTAAAAATAACAATAATTCTTATTTATTTAAAATAATCTTAGAAATTATTTTAATTTAATTCAAAAACCATTTGTTTAACTAATTTTTAATTATTAGATAAAAATATAATAAATACACGTGTGCGTTTCAGTGAAAGAGAGCGTTCTTGGTATTATTAAGAAAAAAAATGGTGTAAGAATAAAATGTAAGCGAAACATGTTAAGCATATTTTAAAAAATAATTAATAAGAAAACGGATTAACCATATGAATTTAAATATAAAAATGGTGATATTTAATAATAGTATGAGTTGCTAAATTTAAAAAGTCTGCTTAAGTCTGCCAGCCAAATGAATCAAATCGCTAATAATTTGTTCAATATCTACATTTGAAATGTGTCGGAACGCGTAACTTTAAAAGTAGAATTAATACCAGAAGGTCTGTATGTTTTGAAATATTTTATTGCATGCAAACTGGCAACATTAAATAAATATTTTAATTGCAGATGTTTTTTGGATAAAAAAGAAGAGGTTTAAAATCAATTTTAAATATTATTGAAATGCTAGTTTAATGTTTCTGCGTATCACTTAAATAATAAAGAATTGATTATCTTATCTGAATGTATACTGCCAGTAATGTATTTACTATTTAATTTGTTTACTACTTAAATAATAATAACAGCCTTTAAACAATTAACTAAAACTACTTTCTGATTTCTATTGCCAATGTTGATTTGTTAAATTATTTTGCTCTGATTGTTATTCATAAATTTAAATGTGGATAGATAAATTAATATAGGCTAGATATTGTAAGCTTGGAACAATGCTATATAAAAATGTAGAATTTAATAACTTATGAAGAACATTTTCACTTAAACTCTATATGTCATGCTTTTGGAATTATCTCATATTCATGGAGCCACATAAAATTCATTAATTTACAAGTACTCATAATAACTAGAACAAATAGATAAAAGCACAACTATGGAATTCAGCTATAATTTATAATTATTACTTTGTGTAATGTGTATTTATTGTTCAAGACATTTTTACATTGATGTCACGGATAATATTTAGTATTCTAAAAATGTTATACACTTTTATTATGTATTTGAGTAAGAATGAATTTTAATTTTATTATCATATGAACTTATATGTGAGTTCATGATTTACATTTTTACTATGTTTAAATTAAACTCATGGGCTTGAATAAAATATTTATTTGAGGGAATACCACTTACAGAAAAAGCTTGAGAATTACTAATAAATTTATGGTGTGTGTCAATCTGTTATGAAGTGTCTTATGAGTCTTTCCAGAGTTCTGTTCCTATCCTCATGTCACTTTTGTTACATTGTTATTATGTTTATATTTTAAGCAAGATAAATCAGTATATTAGTTATCCTTATTATTGAAACACTTTTCATTATGTATGAACCTACATCTGCTAAAATGCTGGTGTTTTTCTGAATTGTCAGAATAATTGAGGAGGAGGATTTTTGCACTTTAAATATGAAGTAAATATTGATATTGCTTTACAATGTTAAATGGCATTAGTCTGTGTTGGTGGT
The DNA here is from genome assembly GCA_028023455.1 of Epiperipatus broadwayi. Lineage (NCBI taxonomy): Eukaryota > Metazoa > Onychophora > Udeonychophora > Euonychophora > Peripatidae > Epiperipatus > Epiperipatus broadwayi. Next base: position 12,215,435 of record JAQFVV010006201.1, read on the forward strand.
TAATTTGCAGATTAATTATTTGCCACTTTCTGTATTTTTACACTCATTCCTGCGCTGGTGGTTAATCTGCGGAATTGTGTAATTATGTTTGTCGCTTCATGGTGGTGTATAAACCCACAAGGCATTCAGTATTGTATCATTCCTATGTGTAGATGAATGCATCCACAGGAATATCATTTTACTTCATAAATGTAAGTTTGGGCAAAGTGTTTTGTATTATTATGCTAAAATCATCTTCTTCCATCTATAAGTATAACTTATAAGTTGAGTCATAAAGTGTAGCAGAGCATCTTATCTAAATTATCTTCATAATGATTAACTGTTTGTTAATTAATATTTTATCTGAACTGAAGTCTGAATTTTCACTTTGGGTTAGCATTGCATTATAGCTAATTCCTGAAAATATTATATTATAGGTTTATTGGTTCTGGAACTGACACATTAGGTATTTCATGATTTGATATTGAATTTCAGTATAGCTTTCTCAAGGTAGAAATTAGATCAAATTATAATAAAATGTATGATTAGGCTTTTATAAAACTGTGCCTATGATATATTTAGTGAAGTGAACAAAGGAATATTTTATTTATTTGTTTATTTATGTATCTATTTGTTATATTAAACATCCTACATCAATTATTTGTTAATCATAAAATTGTAAATAAACATTAATTTATAATTAAACTTACTGTGCCGTTGCTATTTGTCATTCATAAAACCAGAAATCCTATATCTTGAATAGAGCATACATTGGAGTACATATTGTTGTCAGTATGACATAAGAGTCTTAATAATATTCTGAGAAAACATTTGAATGCTTTTGTACTTGGTAATTTATGATGTGTAGGATACAATAAAATCCCATTTGCCTTTTCCATCATTTTAGCTTTGCTTTGTTGATTCTAGTACATGATATAAAATTGATAGATTTTATAAACTTATAAACAGATTTACCAGATAATGCTATGATTGAATTTATTTTCTTAATGTTATAATTGTAATTCATCAATCATAACAAGAGTCTCATTGATATTTATTAAATTATAAATGGAAAGAACCCAAGTTTTCCGTGATTATTATTATTGCAAATCTTATACCTAGACTATCATTTGTACCAAAATTATGTCATTTTAAAATTCTTAATCTTAATAGTTTCACAAATTATACCATCTTGTCCATGGTCGGACATAAGGTCTCATGCAATGAAAAATCGCAGATTAAAGTTTTGAAAGATGATAAAATTATGTATTTATAATTTGTCTAATGTACTTTCACATACTGCTACGATGGGTCTTCGCGGTGTATCCTGGCCATGACTAGATTAAATCATAACAATTTCATGTGATCAGACTTTTTGGTTACAATTTTTAACATGCAATGTGGTAGGTTTGATTACTTACATTCATCACGTGTTCCAGATTTTGGTTATAATATATACTTGCTAAGATTCACCATAGGAAGTAATCATTGCTTAATGAGATATAAGATATCATGGAAAACTAGAGATTCCAAAGCCATTAATAAAAATAATCTTAACAGTTGATATTCTTAAACTTCAAAAATACTTGCAAATCATTTTAAATTATTAACAAATTTCAAAAATGGCTCTGGCTTGAGTGAAGTCAATAATAAGATAATTGATACTCGACTAAGAAGTGATCACCAATAACTTGTACAAAAAAGCAATTCACCAATAAATTTTTAATTACGACAAGACAATGCATGATATTAACCAATTTTTAAAATGGTTTAGACTTGAATGAAATCAATAATAAAATGATACTCTACTAAAAAGAAATCCACAGGTAACTTGTGCAAAAAAGCAACAGTTCACCAGTAAGTTTTTGAGTTAATAATTATACAAAAAGAAGAAACAAAAATATTCTAAAATGGCAAAAAGATTGAATATTTGGAATTCTGTAAAATGGTATGTAAAAGGTTCATGATCAAATAAGAAATATATTGGTGAACTATCAAAGAAAATTATACAAGTAAACAAAAGTCTCTAAAATAAAAAATAATATATTGGAAGAAAAGTTATTTTGGCAATAAATAAAAAATGATAACATTATGATGACAGAGGCTTTTTGATGAAACCAGAAGTCCAGGAATAAGTAAGAAAGCTTTTAGATGTCAAAACTAAAATAATGGTTAGCTGCTCTAGAGGTCATGTGATATTCAATCATCGAAATGCTAGATTAAATTAAGAATTTACCCAAGAAACTTGGTAAGTCCATCTCCTCTGCGATTACACTAAATTTGATAATTATTATTAATCTTTTACAATGTCTTCAAACAATGGATTGATCATTATGGCAATAATATAAAATATGTTCTGACCATTATTAAAATCATCCATAACAACTTGCTATTATTATTGAGAGAATATTTTGCACTTTAAAACGTTTTTGGTTTATCCAACAATGTTAAGTGTACTTGTTTATTCATTCTAAAGTACTCTGTTCAATTGAAATCTTCTTTGAATGTATTATCAGACATCTAGCAAGCTGAAAATAATTAATTGGTTCTATGATCTGCTATTGCATTTTTAGAATCCTATGAAGTTCTTTTGTGTTATAATAATAGTTATTCATATGTCACTTTTATATTTTTAATTAGTCCATGTAACAACCTTATATATAACTAATTTAGTTGAACTTGTCAAATGTAGCAGCAGTGTATTAAGTCTAGGTTGTACCTCGGCATCAAGTTCTTATTTTTCTAAGAAGTTACCAAGATATTTAAATTGGTTCACATTTTTTTATTATATATTTACGTTCAAAGACTTGAAGAAGTAGCTATAAAATTGTAATTTTACTAGAAGTTAGACAACAATGACTTTTTCAAGTTCTCACACATTAGCATGTGGTAAGTCAATGAACACTAGATTCAAATAGATTTCCACTTCCTGTTTATGATTCCTTAGCCTTTATCCGTCAGGAAGCATAGTTTTATACATTATTCATCCACTGATCATCATTTATCTTAATGCTCATGAATATTTGTTATTTTTATAGATCTAGAAATATTTTAATTTTCTTTAATAATATTCAGATATGGTATTAGAAGATGTTATTGAGTTGTAAGTATTTTCAGATTTATATGTACAATGAATACATTATAAAATTAATTTTAATATAAATGTCTCAATAATTTTTTTGCTATAGTTTTACATTGAAATGCTAAAATAAATTGTTTTAAAATGGCAAGCAATTGAATCTATAATCACATAACTTTTTTTGTATGAAAATTAGTCTATCAATTATATATATATTATAGTTCACATATTCATTTTCTTTACATATCGATTATCAAATTCTTCTACATTCATATATATGTCATCCCATAAAATTCACCTATATTTCAACCATATCCTACAGTCATTTTCAATGTCTATTTTAAATTATTTCTACAAATACATATTGATTTATAATCGCAAACATAAATCTGTAACAATAATAAAAAATTTGGTCTCATAAATTTATATTTTTAAAAATCAAAATAAAGGTTATACATTTAATTTCTATAGTTAACTTTCCATTCATGTAATAACTTTTTAGCTTATTTATTTTTTCCTTTTTATAATATTCTTTTTCTATTCTAATATTATTTTGATTTAAAGAAACTTCTAATTGCCTGTTAGATTTATTATCCTAATTAATATTTTTCTGCTTACTAAATGTTTAATTAGTATTTTTATTATAATTATCTAATTGCCAAACTTCATCATTTTAATTTAAAATTGTTTTTCTCCTTCCAATAAATAATATATAGTCATTTTTATTATATATCTTTAAAGGTTTCTAGTAGTTTTATTTTTAAAATTTAAATGTTTATTTACTAGTTGATTCTCATTATTTGCAAGCAAAGTCATACAATCAGCAGTTGTGATCTTAAAAATTTTGCTAGTCCTAACTTTTTTCTCTCAAAACCACCCTCATTTATTATCTAAAAAAAAATATTAAACAAAAAAATCCGATATTTTTACGGTAATATCCCACACAACCTCAAATATATATTATTCTATTTATTTATTTCTAAAGCGCTTTTCGAAGGAGCTATGCCTTCATTTTCAAAACTATAGATAGATAGCGATGTTCAATTTATTTATTTATTTAAACCAAACAGATGCAAATTATTTAAATTAGGTCTGCCATTTCTTCGAATAATAATATATATTTGAGTTTGTGTGGGATATTACCGTAGAATATCGGATTTTATTACATATATAAACCACACATTTCGTTATTTAACTATTACATTTATAAAAGCGGTATGGATCCTTTAATTCGGAATAAATAAATTTATGTTAAAATCTTTTATAGAAGTTTGCGAATATAATGCAAGATTGGATTTTCTTATTAAATGTAGGGAACATAAAGTTTTCCCGAAATTTTGCGATGTAAAATTAAATCGTTCGATACACAACAGAGAGGCTATTACTAAGCAGGTTCAAGCTTTAATATTAAACAAAGTTATTCTTGAATGCAGAAAAGAACTGTCACTTGCAAATAATAGGAAGAACACAATTATCAACATTGAAGAACCATCTCAATACATTGTTGAGAAAAGCAATAAAAAGAGTAATGGATTGGAGAAAAAGTTTGATAAGAAGTTTCAATTTTTGGCTAACAAACAAAGCATGAGGATACAACCAGACAACCATCAAGGTTATGTAAATCTAACAAATGTCAACATTCCTATGCCTGTAAAAGCTGTGCTGGAAAAAGGCCCTAAATTCGTTGAAGGTGGATGGAGACTTCCTAAGATGGAGTTGATCGCAGATGTTGAAGCAAGTTTGCCCAACCACCCTTTGAAAGACACATATCTAAAATCGCTAAAGGTATACAATATAAAGCAGTGCAGCCTAGGTAGGATAAATGGAGGTACAATATAGCTACAACACAAAAGTTTTTAACACAGAATAATATAACATGCATGAAAAAAATAAAGGCAATAGATTTGTGATGGGTGACTACTGTGGAATATAGGAAGAAAATCCAACAGCAAATCGATAACCTAAAATTCATTAAAGTACCTGATATTAATTTTAGACTAAACAAAGATAAATTTGTATCGGTGGTGCTTAGACCATACATAGGTAAAGCATTCTCTAGGGCAGAATACTACCAAATGTATCCTTCTTCTACCACACCCCGTAGAATGTTCTCTAACGCTAAAACACATAAAGAAGGCATTCCATTGTGTCTAATGATCAATTTTTGTGGAGTACATTACCATAAGACAGCCAAATTCATAAATCATTGGCTCATACAGACATTAAGTTTTGGAGAGTTTCCTATAAACTCATCTTTTGAATTTGTTGACAGGTTGAACAATGTCTCTCCAACCCAAGATACACATATGGTAGCATTAGACATAGCAGAACTTTATGGCTCAATTGATGGATTAAAATCCATAAATATTGTAAAAGAAGAGCTAATAAAACATGGCATGAATCAACAGCGAGTACATTTTGTGGAAGCGGTTCTGAGATGGCTTGATAAAAATATGTATGCTGTTTTCAATCAAGAATGGTACTATATGAGCAGTGGTTGGCCCATGGGTCTTCCACTGAGTGGGATAGTTGCTAGCATTGTTCTTAATGCATATGAGCAAATAATTATTCCCAGACATTTAAGTGGCGACCTAATAATTTACACATTCTACGTGGATGACATTTTTATGGCAGCATCGAAGGATACATTGGAAGACATAATTACAGAATTGAAAACTGCCTCGGGATTTACAGTTAATATAGCACAAAAGGAAATTGGTGAATGTGTGAAATATTTAGATTTGCAAGTGGGAATTGAGGAGCAACGCTTCCAGTATAAAATGTTGATTAAACTTATTAATATAAGAGGCCATATTCATCATCAATCAAATATGCCTAATCTGTATAAGCTGGCAGGTTTAAAAATATTTTTGAAGAGAAATGCTAGATTGTGTAGTTTTGAGGCTGACAAGAATAAGAATATTCAAATTTTTAGGGACGATTTGATAAATGCCAAATATAACAAGAGAACAATAGACAAGATAATTAGACGATTTAAAGACCCTCCTAATCTAGGGGATAGGCTGAACAAAACCAGGATTTTATTACCATATATTAAAAACATATATACAGATTTACAAACAATTTTTTGCAAAGACTTTAGTGTGTGTTACAGATCCCCTCTTAACTTTAATAGATGCATTAACAATTCCAAAGATAAACTACCTCCAATTAACACCCAGCAGGCCATATATAAAATAATTTGCCCAGAAAACAATTGTCATGCAGCATATTATGGGGAGACCAAGGCTTCTGTTCATACGAGATTGCTGCAGCATAAATATGCATACAATAAGGCGCTAATGGATCCTTCCCACTTTTCTATTTTTGCGCAGCATAAAATCACTACGGGCCACTCGTGTATACCAGATAATCCGCAAGTGATGTGCGGTGAGCGACATGAGATAAGAAGGAAAATCAAGGAGGCCTATTTCATTAACTTAGATGAAAACTCGTTAAATAAAAGAGACGTTTCACACAATCTCGAAGAAATGGCAGACCTAATTTAAATAATTTGCATCTCTTTGGTTTAAATAAATAAATAAATTGAACATCGCTATCTATCTATAGCTTTGAAAATGAAGGCATAGCTCCTTCGAAAAGCGCTTTAGAAATAAATAAATAGAATAATAATATATATTTGAGTTTGTGTGGGATATTACCGTAGAATATCAGATTTTATTACATATTTAAACCACACATTTCGTTATTTAACAGTTAAACAATACTGAAAGTGAACAATAATTTTATTTTATTTATATCTATTTAATATGTATGCATTTTCTCTTTTTAATCTAATAATTCTGTTTCAAAAAAAAAATCCATCAAAAGAATCCAGTTAGATCCATAAAATACTTTTTTAAGTCAATAATTTTTTTTGGCCTTCACAAGTACTTATTTCAATGGCAGTTTTTATTCTTTCTAAACTCTAACATTTTCTTAGACAAAAATTCATCTGAGTGACTGTTCAAATTTTAATCAATATCTCAGTTAAATATGAAATTAAGCTAATTGTTCTGACATTCCCAAATTTTTAATAAATAATTACACTTTTATTATAATATTTTTTTGTTATAGTTGCTGGGAAAAACATTCTGAATATCTCATATTAATCATTAATTTTACTACTAATTTCATAGCCTTTGCAAATCAAATATAATCTCAATATCTATATTATTCATTGTATATTTTCAATTAAAACTTTCTAAGCAACATCTATTTTATTTTATTTTTTTTTTCATTTAAAATGGTTTACTATTTGTATCTTGTAAATTATATATATATATATAATTTATGAACATTAATTTTTCTTTACTTCGATAATTATTTCTTCACTGACTTTTTCTATTTTATCTATTTCCCATAGTGCCAATAGGAATTTTTTTTTTTTTTTGCATTTCATTGAATATATAATTTTTACAATAATTTCAGTTTTGTGATTATGTAAAAATAAAATATTATATGTTGCCATAAAGTAACATCGTGGAATTCAAAAAAACCTGCGAAAGATGATTTTAAAATTATTAATTTCATATTTATTGATAAATTTTAAAATTATACACTAACAGGTTTATTACATTTCTTATAAAATTACAATTAAAACGACAAAAAATTTAACCATTAATAAATAGTTCATGCTGTCAGTATTCAAAAAAATAAAAACATATCCTGTAATGAATTGCATTAAAAATATATGACATAGTTCTTTAACAAAAGAAAAATACTTGAGGAAAAATTATTTTATGTGTATTAAAAATAACATTGATAAAGAATAGGTTTTAAAAATAAATATACATAAATTATACATTTGTATGGGTAAAGGCTTGCACAGACTGCTGACAATTTTGTTTTTTGTGATAGCATTTTTTTTTTTTTAGCTACTAAAATTGTAATAGAATAAATGAAGAACATAATTTTCCTGTTTGCTATCTTTGGGCAAACAGTTTTCCTATTTGCTAATGTCTCACATCTTTGAACAAGCCAAAATCTGTAACGAAATAAAATGAACAAGAGAGAGAGACTTTATTTTACACGGCCATACTGAAACGGAAATCTCCAATCCCTTTCCGTTTCACCATCAACCTAATGACCTACTCGTCTGAACTAGTTTCGAACCTATGTCAAATGTAAAAATGTATATATATAAATCGAGCGGGAAAACTTTGCTATAATTGCCGCTTAAATGGCATTATCCATTTACATACGAAGACACGCTATAATTAGACAGGTTTGATAAAATTATAGCGGAGAAATGCTCATAATTTATTATAAAATGTTTTATTAATTTTCAGTCAATTCTTAATTATATTCGCTATAATATTCGTATGTGGATGGATAATTTATACCTTGGAATAACGGCAAAATTATTCGTATATATTTAAGTTTAAATAAAAGTAATGTAAATGTTTTCTTTAATTTATTTAACGGTTTTCTGATTTAATGTTTTACATATATAGTTGAAACAAGTATTTTCTTTAAATTTGCTTTTTTTTAAATAAACAAATATGTTAAAAGTTATTTAGTTTTATAAAATAAGAATTATCTGTTCGCAATTAAAAATGAGAATTTTTGTAAACAAGATATCAATTAGTGACACACCCGGGTAAAAAAGTAAAATCTGTTTTCTGATTGATTTTTGTTTGCAACAAAAGACTTTTTCATTAAATCAGAATACCGTTCCTTCTGCTAAGTAATAACACCTGAAAAGGAATTTAATTAATGAAAATGAATCAAATTATATAGTTTATATATTTTGATACATTTTTTTAAGGAAATTAAATATAACACCTCGGAGATTTTATCAGTTGTTGTAGAAATTGAATTATATTATTTTGCTTTAATTAAAAGTCAATTGGTCCCGAGGCTTACGAAATTCCAGAAAGGTGTTAAAGTTTAGTAGAAGGATATAAATAGGCCTTATTTTAAGCGGGAAGGGAGAATCCATCTTGCTTTTGAAGAGAGTTAACATCAGAAGTCAAAATTGTTAATTTTACCATGTCTGGCTAAAGTCAGGCAAGAATTGCTGCAATTCCCGTGATGGAACGCCTAGTTCAATCCATCAAATGCCAAAGGAACAACCAAGCTTACACTAACTAAATTTGAAGATGCCATAAGCCGTAAAAATAATTTGCCTTCGTTCCGATTTCAATCCAGCTAAACAAACAATATTTTAAAAATCGTCTCCCAACTAAATTAGAGATGCCATAAGCCGCCCAAGAATTCACCTTCATTCCAGTTCGAATATCTCCAGCCCATCTACAGGAGAACTGTTTTAATATTTAAAATCGCCGAGCTCTGTAAATTTCAAAAACAGTCATTGTTTCTTCAAAACAGGTTAGCTAACCATATCATTGAACTTTCTCGCTAAATTGTTTCTGAAATAATATTTAAATGAAATACTTTTTGCTAATTTTTCCTTAATTCAATAGTATAAACTGTCTAAATTGGTTCCTAAAATAATATTTTAATTCTAGAAAATGTAATACTTTTGCAAATTTTTCTTTATTAATTAATATTTTGCTATATAATTTAATCACTGCAATTATATTTTGCTTTTCTTTTGCTTATTTTATTTATTATTAGTTATGCCTATGTTTCGAAACGGCGTGCATTTAATTATAGAATATGTTTTTAAACATATAAATTTTAATTATTTATATAGCGTCATTTCGTGCGCTGTTTCGAAACCCAAATTCATATTTTTTTCACTTAATAAATTAATTAATATAAATATAAAATGTGGCTTTTCAACCTTTAATTATTATATTACTAAAGATTGAACTAGCCTGGAGTGCAAGCATAAGTATATTTTTTTAGTAAAGTATTCGTAAGTCCCTTATTAAATATACTTTTCCTCCTTTTTAAAAGTTTAGTAGTTATAGATAACTAAAGAGATTGAACGGGATAAAGTAAAGTTTGTATATCTTCCCGTCAGTAGCATATACATATTTCTCATGCTACAGAAGAGTTGGCTCTTTTGATCAAGCTGATAAACTTGTGTTCATTTAATATGTGATATTTCATTTATAATATCCTTCGGCTTGGCGGATGTGGAATTTATTTATTTATATCTTCTCGTTATGCTGTTTTTTTTTTATACATATATAAGATGGAGCCACGGTAAGTCCAGCCCATCTTCTCTTATGGGTAGTGCAGTAGCGAAGTCTGAGCTACGGGCCAGATTAGCACGTAAGTCCCCCGCTTCTTATGAACCAAATAAAGGTTCCCATTAGCAGCATGACGACCGGTTCTTGGGTAAACCGTTGTTTGTCACAAAAACCCTAAAACTATTCTTCCATCCGCAGAGCCACTTTATTATTATACTTTACTTGTGCCTAGCGTATTAGTAAAATCGTTATAGCCAACTCTTTCCTCCCTAATATGCAATCTTCGGCATTGAACCGAAGCATTCTTGAAAACCCGTTCGATCTTAAGCTATCTGGGATGCTTTATAAGCCCATAGTTAATATATAAATTGATTATAGTCAGATGTATTAAGTTTCACTCCAGACTTGGTTTGATTTTACGTAAAAGAGCCACTCGAACTGATTATAAAAGGACGTAACAAATAAGTTAATGTAGTGATTAGTTGTATAGCAGGATATTTGGCTTCATTGAATCATAGCCACAAACCTATTTGCCAACATCAATTATTGTTCAAATAGTCTAGAGAATGTTACTTTATAAATGAAATGCCTGTGTGCATTTGCCAACAACAATTGTCAATAAATATATTTTAATTCATCATATATCAGTTTCTGTCTCATTATTAAATCAATCCAATTCACTAATTGCCCATAAGTATTCATTAGTAAAGCCCCTATTATTTAAATATGTTAAATTTTATCCGTGGAATATCTAGTATTTAAGTTGTTTATATATATGTTTGAGTCCATGAGTCTTATTGTTTTCTCCGATTTGCTAGTGGGCCGGATGAAGAATTAAATCTCGTGTGCTACCATTGTTATGTTATCCATTGGGTGTCAGATCTGGTGCTTGGAGAGTGGGTTCGATTCCAGGCTGGTCCCTGACCTAAATCTCGGGCTTGACTGGGTTTGAAGTACATTTTGTGAGTTCCAGCTCGTGTTAGATGGATAAGCATGTTTTGACTGGCACATAGGTTGTTTTTTTTTTCCGCGTTTGGACGCCCATCGTGTGGCTATTCGATATTCCCACACCCTGCAATACCCTGTAGAGCATTTAATATGTACATATAGTGTTTTTTTTCCTTCTATTTTAAATAATATTGAATAATATATATGTAAGATTTTTTTTTTTCCGCGTTTGGACGCCCAAATCATGGGGCTTGTAACTCATTTCCACCCCTGAAGAGATTATGGAGTATATATATAATTCTTTTGGTCAAAATTAATGATTTTGAGTCAAATTTTTTTTTGAATAATGTATATATGTAAGATTTTTTTTCCGCGTTTGGACGACCAAGTGAGGCTTCGATGTAAACACCTACATACCTTGAGTTATGGACTTTTGTGTGTATATAGCAAAAAAATTTATTAAATTTATTTTGTGTCTTTCCTGTTCACTAGTGACTGGCGCCCGAGGATGATTGATCAAGTTATAAGTCATCCTCTTATAAATTTGTCATTAGGGAGCAGAGAAAAGAAATTTAGATTAAAAGAAAAGGGGGGTCTCGTTGTTTTATCAAAGTATTTTTATGAATTGGAGTGGTTTAAAATGAGTAAGAAATATATATATAAGTAACGTCAAATTAACCAAAAGTTAAAAGGTTTGAAATTGGTGCAGACGGGTCAAACGGAATTAGGTCATAAGAACTATTTAAGTATGTATATATATAAAAAAAAAAAAAAAGCTGGAAGAAGAGAGCGGGGGTGAGTTAAATTTTTATTAAGTCATCTTTAATATTAAAATATGTGTTATACTTTAGATATATAGACGAAAAAAAAAAAAAAGATTTTTTTTTTAAATTTTTCGTATATTTTATTAAAGCTAGAAAAAAAGAAGGGATTTTTTTTTTAAATAAAAAAAGAATTTCATATGTTTTATAAAATAAAAAGTAGGGAGACGAAAATTTTTTTTTAAAATTCATTATATGTTGGACGGGCATCGAGATGGAGTAAGCTTATAGATATATTAGTGAGTTAGGCATAGAGTTGGGATGGAAGTGAGCGAGTCGTTCTTGAAGGGGGAGAGCAGCAAACAGCCGTATTAAAAGTACAAAAGTTTTAAAAATCAAATATTTATTAGGTATAAAATAATAATAATTTTGAAAGGATTGTACAAGATAACAAAAACTGTAGCTATGCCAGAGAATTTAGTTACAAAAATATCGGAACAGACACCGATGGAGATTAAGCAGGAAGGCCAGGATTTTAATTGGTTGCTGAGACAGCTTAGACAGGATGCGAAAGAAATGGATCAGAAAATGGAGGCAAGGGATCAGAAAATGAATCAGAAAATGGAGGAAAGGGATCAGAAAATGGAGGAAATGAATCACAAAATGACACAAAGATTTGAAACCCTTAGCAGAGATATTAGACAAGAGATGGCAGACAGAGATAAAAGACTGGAAGAAATGTGCCAAGGTCTACAGGGATTGTCAACCAGCTGTCAGCAGAAGTCTGAAGAAATTAGGGGAGAAGTTAAAGAGATGTTACATAAAAACCAAGAAGAAAAAGAAAGGAATTTGTTGTGATTAAAGAAGAAGTGAAGACCATAGTAGAGAAGGTGGAATGTCAAGAAAAGAATGTGATAGACGAGGTTTATGAAGTTGGTGTAGAATTAGGCAACAAATTTCAAGGCTATGAAGAGACTCAAAAGGAAATCAGAAATGAAATACATGAAATCAAAGAAAATTTCATACAAAAAAATCAAATGGCTACCAAAGAAGAAAACATTATCACAGCATGTATTCCAGAATTGAAAGATGTAGCAGAAATGAAAGAAGAGAGAGAAAAGGAAAGTAAGGAAAGCAACTTTGCTAGTGATTACCAAGATAAAAGACTTGATAGACAGGAGGGAGTGCAAATTATTGGCCAGAGTGAAGATGATAATAAAAATAATTTTAGAGAGAGCGAAGCCAAAGTCGATCAGCAAAGTACCATAGTCAAAGAAAATGAATTTTTAAGCGAACATAAGTTCCAGATGGATGATGAAAATAGCACGTTGTCCCGGCATGAAGAACAAGTTGGGTTGGAAAAGGATGAATCCCAAGAAACGCAAAATCAAAGCAAGGAATGTGAAAAAGCACTTACTAGAGAAAGTACCACTAAAAATGAAAATAATGTAAAATGTACACAAGCAATAATAAACGTGCGTAATATTAATAATATAAAGCATCTAGACACCCCGTGCCAAGAAACTCCTATAGAAAATACTAGTAAGTTATCTGTAGCAGAACAGGAGCCCACGTTTGAAGAAAAGAATCTCGAGCTGCATGAGATACGAAGTTTGACAATGCACCCTAAACGATCTCCTATGAGGTTGAAAGAAGAATATGAAGAAGGGAAGAAGGTTGGACAACTGATGATGATGATGATCTATCGGGATGTTGTTTCAACCCCGGCATGGAGTTATTTTTTAAGCAACCCCCAGATCCTATTTAAATTGTTAGTTTTTTTTTGTGTGTGTGATTTGATCTTTTTATATACCTTTTATATATATTATGCATTTTATATATACACATACCCTTTTATATTTATATATTATACACTTTATATTTTATCTATATACACATTATATATTATACACTGTATATTTTATCTATATACACTTTATAGGTGCACCCACTTTATATATTGTACACTTCATATTTTATACAGATATATTAACACTTTTTATTTTATTATACATTATATATTATACGTTTTATACTTTATTTATATACCTTACATATATATTTTACACTCTATATTTTATCTATATACACTTTATATATTACACGCATTATATTTTATCTATATATAAAAACATATCCATTATTTTGACAAAGATGTATACTCGCTTGGGTATATATCTGTTTAAGTTTAAAACATTTACTAATAACCGATGATTTCATTGTATGTGTATTGATAATTGTTAGAAGCACTAACTGTATTATTATAGTGTAATCTAGTCTGATGTATTATCATAAGTTTAGCGTAGGATTAGGCCAGGAGTTATAGTATGAAGAAAGCCATAATTTACCTCTGTAATTATATAAGTAAAGTCTTTTTTTTTATTTGTTTTTTTTTACTAAGTTTACTGATATGAAACGGAAATCTCCAATCCCTTTCCGTTTCACCATCAACCTAATGACCTACTCGTCTGAACTAGTTTCGAACCTATGTCAAATGTAAAAATGTATATATATAAATCGAGCGGGAAAACTTTGCTATAATTGCCGCTTAAATGGCATTATCCATTTACATACGAAGACACGCTATAATTAGACAGGTTTGATAAAATTATAGCGGAGAAATGCTCATAATTTATTATAAAATGTTTTATTAATTTTCAGTCAATTCTTAATTATATTCGCTATAATATTCGTATGTGGATGGATAATTTATACCTTGGAATAACGGCAAAATGATTCATATATATTTAAGTTTAAATAAAAGTAATGTAAATGTTTTCTTTAATTTATTTAACGGTTTTCTGATTTAATGTTTTACATATATAGTTGAAACAAGTATTTTCTTTAAATTTGCTTTTTTTTAAATAAACAAATATGTTAAAAGTTATTTAGTTTTATAAAATAAGAATTATCTGTTCGCAATTAAAAATGAGAATTTTTGTAAACAAGATATCAATTAGTGACACACCCGGGTAAAAAAGTAAAATCTGTTTTCTGATTGATTTTTGTTTGCAACAAAAGACTTTTTCATTAAATCAGAATACCGTTCCTTCTGCTAAGTAATAACACCTGAAAAGGAATTTAATTAATGAAAATGAATCAAATTATATAGTTTATATATTTTGATACGTTTTTTAAGGAAATTAAATATAACACCTCGGAGATTTTATCAGTTGTTGTAGAAATTGAATTATATTATTTTGCTTTAATTAAAAGTCAATTGGTCCCGAGGCTTACGAAATTCCAGAAAGGTGTTAAAGTTTAGTAGAAGGATATAAATAGGCCTTATTTTAAGCGGGAAGGGAGAATCCATCTTGCTTTTGAAGAGAGTCAGGAAGAGACGTCGTGTTATTGTTAATTTTACCATGTCTGGCTAAAGTCAGGCAAGAATTTGCTGCAATTCCCGTGATGGAACGCCTAGTTCAATCCATCAAATGCCAAAGGAACAACCAAGCTTACACTAACTAAATTTGAAGATGCCATAAGCCGTAAAAATAATTTGCCTTCGTTCCGATTTCAATCCAGCTAAACAAACAATATTTTAAAAATCGTCTCCCAACTAAATTAGAAATGCCATAAGCCGCCCAAGAATTCACCTTCATTCCAGTTCGAATATCTCCAGCCCATCTACAGGAGAACTGTTTTAATATTTAAAATCGCAGAGCTCTGTAAATTTCAAAAACAGTCATTGTTTCTTCAAAACAGGTTAGCTAACCATATCATTGAACTTTCTCGCTAAATTGTTTCTGAAATAATATTTAAATGAAATACTTTTTGCTAATTTTTCCTTAATTCAATAGTATAAACTGTCTAAATTGGTTCCTAAAATAATATTTTAATTCTAGAAAATGTAAGACTTTTGCAAATTTTTTCTTTATTAATTAATATTTTGCTATATAATTTAATCACTGCAATTATATTTTGCTTTTCTTTTGCTTATTTTATTTATTATTAGTTATGCCTATGTTTCGAAACGGCGTGCATTTAATTATAGAATATGTTTTTAAACATATAAATTTAAATTATTTATATAGCGTCATTTCGTGCGCTGTTTCGAAACCCAAATTCATATTTTTTTCACTTAATAAATTAATTAATATAAATATAAAATGTGGCTTTTCAACCTTTAATTATTATATTACTAAAGATTAAACTAGCCTGGAGTGCAATCATAAGTATATTTTTTTAGTAAAGTATTCGTAAGTCCCTTATTAAATATACTTTTCCTCCTTTTTAAAAGTTTAGTAGTTATAGATAACTAAAGAGATTGAACGGGATAAAGTAAAGTTTGTAGCTATATATTCCCGTCAGTAGCATATACATATTTCTCATGCTACAGAAGAGTTGGCTCTTTTGATCAAGCTGATAAACTTGTGTTCATTTAATATGTGATATTTCATTTATAATATCCTTCGGCTTGGCGGATGTGGAATTTATTTATTTATATCTTCTCGTTATGCTGTTTTTTTTTATACATATATAAGATGGAGCCACGGTAAGTCCAGCCCATCTTCTCTTATGGGTAGTGCAGTAGCGAAGTCTGAGCTACGGGCCAGATTAGCACGTAAGTCCCCCGCTTCTTATGAACCAAATAAAGGTTCCCATTAGCAGCATGACGACCGGTTCTTGGGTAAACCGTTGTTTGTCACAAAAACCCTAAAACTATTCTTCCATCCGCAGAGCCACTTTATTATTATACTTTACTTGTGCCTAGCGTATTAGTAAAATCGTTATAGCCAACTCTTTCCTCCCTAATATGCAATCTTCGGCATTGAACCGAAGCATTCTTGAAAACCCGTTCGATCTTAAGCTATCTG
This sequence comes from Epiperipatus broadwayi, assembly GCA_028023455.1. Classification (NCBI taxonomy): domain Eukaryota; kingdom Metazoa; phylum Onychophora; class Udeonychophora; order Euonychophora; family Peripatidae; genus Epiperipatus; species Epiperipatus broadwayi. The sequence continues at coordinate 12,232,125 of JAQFVV010006201.1, forward strand.
GGATGCTTTATAAGCCCATAGTTAATATATAAATTGATTATAGTCAGATGTATTAAGTTTCACTCCAGACTTGGTTTGATTTTACGTAAAAGAGCCACTCGAACTGATTATAAAAGGAAGTAACAAATAAGTTAATGTAGTGATTAGTTGTATAGCAGGATATTTGGCTCCATTGAATCATAGCCACAAACCTATTTACCAACATCAATTATTGTTCAAATAGTCTAGAGAATGTTACTTTATAAATGAAATGCCTGTGTGCATTTGCCAACAACAATTGTCAATAAATATATTTTAATTCATCATATATCAGTTTCTGTCTCATTATTAAATCAATCCAATTCACTAATTGCCCATAAGTATTCATTAGTAAAGCCCCTATTATTTAAATATGTTAAATTTTATCCGTGGAATGTCTAGTATTTACGTTGTTTATATATATGTTTGAGTCCATGAGTCTTATTGTTTTCTCCGATTTGCTAGTGGGCCGGATGAAGAATTAAATCTCGTGTGCTACCATTGTTATGTTATCCATTGGGTGTCAGATCTGGTGCTTGGAGAGTGGGTTCGAATCCAGGCTGGTCCCTGACCTAAATCTCGGGCTTGACTGGGTTTGAAGTACATTTTGTGAGTTCCAGCTCGTGTTAGATGGATAAGCATGTTTTGACTGGCACAATACTTTAGATGCCAAAATCTGTAATGATATAAAATGGGATCTCATGAATTGGGTAAAGCTAAAATTTGTAATCATATAAAATATACAACACTAAATCTGTAACAATATAAATGAATTAGCTGAAATTAATAAAACTACACAATTGAGCAACCAAATCTGTGACAATATAAATTTAAGCAATAATTTTATTTAAGCTTAATAAAGTAAGCTAAAATCTATATTGGAATAAAGTTAAACTCTATTAATAACATTTATATATTAGATGTATGATAATCTGATTGAACACCAAAATTGTAATGCACAATTTGAAATAATTTATTGGAAAAATTTATAATAGATATATTAAGTAATAGTTTACTAAAACAATAATGCAATTACTAAAGGCTTTAATAGGATGATAATAATTAACACTTAAGTAATAGTTCATGGGATTCCTTCATAAAACAACTTTTATTATTAAATACTAAAATTTACAATAATATTAGAGAATAAAAAAATTATTTAAGTTTGATGATTATATATAAAGCTTGTATCAATAATTTATCGATTACCTTTACCGTATATTTGGATAATACTAATTAATGTCTTTGACAACATTAGATTCACCTTAAATAATATTTGAATTCTAATAAAGAAATGTAATATATTATTTTGCTAATTAAATATTAAATGTTTATGATTGCATAAAGGCTTTGAATTATTATTATATCATGGGTCTACCAAATGAAATAAGATTTCTGATTCCAATGTTGATTAATGTTTTAATAGTTTAAAATAGATTATGAAATGTAATTATTTAATTGCAAGATGGTGCTAAGACTTTACACATTTTTTTAATCACAAAGAAAATATTGATTTGTTATTTTCAATAGATAATATATATGTTAAATATACAGAAGAAAATGCTAATTTGCTTTAGTTCACTTACTGATCATTTATATCATCAATAGGATAATCTATTATAATTTTACAAACAACTTATGATCATCTATAAATGGGCAAAACAAATTATTAAATAAAAATCTACTGTAATTATTTAAATCTTTATTTTAGAATTACTAAGATTTTTTTATGATTAATTGTTTACATAAATATCCACTTACTCATATATATACATTAAATAACTTTTAAAACAATAACAATAATAATTATATAAATAAAGCATACAATCTGTTTTACCAAATAGGGTAAGATACTTATCAATGTTTTATTAATTTCGCATGAAGAAATTTCATAAAGTCTATAAAATGATAATGTTTTCAAGATATAATGACTCCCAAGAATTTAGTTTTCTTTTAAAATATTCAAAGTTTATTAAAATAAATAATCCATAAAAGGATAGAGCAATATTTATCCTTATTTAAAATGATCAAATTGATATTTCATTAAATCCAAACGATTGGTAAATTATTTATTAGCATACAAATAGACACATATATATGTAGGTTGATTCACATAGTAAAATATTATAAGCATTTTTATAACTATTAGAATGCAATTAAGTAAATTCATTTCCTAGTTGTTAAAATAAGTCATCTCTCAAAAGGTAAAATTTTCCTTTGGAATAAAACTTTATCAACTGCTTAGCTTTCCATTGTATTATTTACATAAAACATTTTTAGAATATATATCATGTTTTTAAAAAAAAAATTACTGCAAAAATGCAGTATTCTAACTGAAGTGATATATATATAGAAAGCAAGCTTTAAATTAAATTTGTGGGCTTTTTATATCATTTATCGATGTAATATTTAGGTCATTGACCTAGAAACAGTAGTTAATGTATAACTCAAATTTGTCTATTTTAAGTTATTGAGTGGTTGTTCTCCTTTAATTAGAGATCATTGTCCCAAAATGAAATGTTTTCTTTAAAGTTTTAGAAGAAAAATATTTTAAAATAAAAATAATAATATTTTTTTCATTTCTTCTTAAAATAAAAATAAATTTCTTTGTTTAACAAAAAAAAATTGTTACAAACAATATATCTTTAATAATTAGTATGTAATTTTAAAAATATACACAATTTAAATATGCACGCACATATAGAATCATATACCTATATAACTTGTTACTTATTTATCTAAACCTATTAAGTTAAAATACATAGTAAAATGAAATGTTAATGCAAAACCTGTCAAAATATGTGTTCAAGCTAGTGGAATATTTTTAATCAGATAAAAAATTTAACACAATAAATTATCGATCATATTACTTAAATAACAAAAAAAAAATCGTGAATATTATTTTATATTCCAGTGTATTTACAATAACTCCATACTTAGGCTAAACATCACTTGATGATTTTAAACATTTACTAATACTTTGTTTGTTTAATGTGACAATGTCTATTTTAAGTCTAATCACAGACAGTACAATATATATATATGTGTGTGTGTGTATCTGCCTAAACATATACTTGATGACTGCATGCTAATTTTGCTTATTATTTTTTGAGATCCACAAGTATTATAAAATAATAAATTTATATATAAATATTCATTAAAACTGCAATTTGTATGTACATATAAACTGGTATATTCATAGCATATATACATAGGTAATCAGTTGTAGCCTACCTACTAAGTTTTATGTTTTGTCATAACTATATGCAGCACAATATTTTTTTATAAATTGTAACATGTATTTTAATAACTACTAAAAATAATTTATTGTAAAAAATGAACAACTAATATATCATAACTTTTAATTGTAATAAAATATGACTACTTAGATCATTAAAAAAAAAATCCACTTTCCAAAAATCGGTTGTTGTTTTTTTTCATTTTTGAAAGATAAAATATTGAAAGTAAACTGGGGCAAACTTAAATTATTATAAGAACTATTTTTTAATGTGTTTCAATATGTCTTCAATTTTCAAAATGAAAATTTAATGATGAATCAAATGATATATTACATGATTTTGTAGATTGAGTGGTTTTTCTGAAAATTTAGATCATATTTGTTAACAGTTAGAATTTAGTATAAATAATTGATTATTTTATGTTTTCTCTGGTTTATTTGTTTCTCTTTAAAAAATGTAAAAAATTACAAGTTTAGAATGAAAATATATATATATATATGAATAAAATTAAAGCTGTAAAGATAGATGCAATCAATAAAACATTAAAATTGATAATTGATTATAAAAACTTATAGAACAGATTAATACATTTTTAAAATAAGGATAGTAGGAAAGAAATTTGATTAAAGATTATAATGATATAACAGACTTGCAATTTTCCAGATCTACAAAGTTGGAATTAAGAACAAGGTGTTGAAATGTTGTTTTTTGTAGCTTTGTGTAGTGCAACATTTTTTAAATTGTAGTTATTAGACTTTTTCATTCTCATTCCTCTCTGGTTGCACATGTAATTTCCCAGAGTCTATGTGATGTATGATGTCACTGCTCAAACATTTCTTATGTTTTCTAAAAAAAATTTAAAACTATTCCGCCATTAAGACTAAAATCAGTACATTTTGTGAAATTTACTTTTGTTCACTATTTTATTCTTAGTAGTTAATTTATTTTGAAAACTTATTCTTATGACAATGTTTAAACAATAAATTAAACTACTTCATATATAAAATGTTTAAGTTTATCCAAAATTGTTATTGTTTTAGAATTAAATATATTTTGGTTATGCTAATTATTGTAATGGTTTATTATTATTTTTAAATGAATTAAGAATAATTTTTAGATAAATTAAGAAAAATATCTTAATTTTTTTTTATATTTAAGTTCTAATGAAACAAATCATCTTTCAGTAGGAGCTACTGGAGTTTTTATTCTTATTTTAGCAGACAAAAAGAAAATGGAATAAGAATTATTGTGTAATTAAATGTTGAAAATGTGGTTGCATAAATTCACATTCCATTTAATATAATGCAAAGAAATAATCAGTAACATTAAAGTTATAATGATCAGATATTATACTGACATTACAAAAAATTACCAAAAAAAAAAAAAAATCAAGTCAGATGTCACATGACCTAATTTAATGTACTGACATAAATGACTGAAGATAGTAAGTTAATAAAAAATGAGACAAAATAATGGGAATTTAGTTAGTAAATCAGTAAAAAATGAGGGAGAAATGAAAGAAAGAATAATAGGAATTATAAATTTCAGCAATAATTAATAATGAATTAAGTTAAATCCATATCTTAAATTTAATCAATACAATACAGAGAGCGTACCAATAGCTCAAACAAACTCTTAATTAATAAGTGCGGTATGAGAAAACATTTAAAATCTCTATCCAGAACACTCATCTCCAGACCAACTGTTTTCGAGCGTATGGCTCATGTCAGTGGAGAGCTAGAATATTCGGACACTAGATCTAAAATATCAACTCAAAACCCAGAACTTATTTCATATGTATATTTAAGTAGAAACTCTGAAATTTTCGGACATTCTGATCTACCATATTTTAATAGCCTTAGCATAACCAAAGCCTTAAAGGTAAAATTATAATAATCAAAAAAAAAAAGCAAGTCATATATAAAGTGACATTACTTTTATAAGCTTGTATTTACAAAAATGCAATACAGAGAGCATACCAATAGCTCAAACAAGCTCTTAATAAGTGCATTTTTGTAAATACAAGTTTATAAAAGTAATGTCACGTTATATATGACTTGCTTTTTTTGATTACTTAAATTTAGTCATATAAATATATTTTTTATTACATTTTAATTTCAAAATTGAATGAGGTAGTAGTTTGGAGACCATACTGCCGCCATCAGATGGCGCTGCGACACCATCAATAACCGGCCTGGAACTTGCAAGTAATAAATTTATTTACGAAAGTGGCTGAAAATCAACAAATAAAAATGCCTCAGGCAATATATGTTCAAGAGCTACATCAAAAACTACAAATTATAAAAAAAAACCAAGAAAATGCTAAAAAATTCAAATTATAAAAAAAAAAAAAAATGATGAAAATACGAGAAAGAGATTACGCCGTCCCCCCTAAAAATCAAAATTTCCTCACTTAAATCGCCAAATAAAATGTCTCAGGCAATATATGTCCAACAAATACATCGATAACTACAAATTATTAAAAAAACACGAAAATGCTGAAAATTTCAAATTATAAAAAAAAAAAACGATGAAAATATGAGAAAGAGATCCCCCCCCCCCTAAAATCAAAATTTCCTCACTTAAATCGACAAATAAAAATGTCCGAGGATATATATGTCCAAAAAGTACATAGAAGCTACAAATTATAAAAATAAAAAAAATGCTATAAAATTCAAATTATAAAAAAAAAAAACATGAAAATATGAGAAAGAGCTACCCCTCCCCCTAAAACTGCATATTTTTCCTAAAATTTTATTGCCATGTTAATTTCTTTGATCTATTATTAACCTAATATTTTTCAGGAGCAAATTCCTTTATTTTACTCTAGTGCTGCTACCTATTGTAAGCTTCTATAACTAATAGATTTTAGATGGGGGTAGCATTATCCTATCTATAATTTCAGGCTTACTCAGCTTTCCTCAATGAGAAGTTTGAATCTATGTACAGTGCATTTGATCCCAACTTATTGCTTTTCAAGAGCAATTTATCTTTTTAATCCAGCATTACTGTCTATTACAAGTCTGAATAAATAGTAAATGATAGAGTTAATTAAATGCCAAACTAGAAATCATTGATGATTACTAGAGATATATAAAAATTATATCTTTTAGATTTGAATTCCCATTCTCAGACTGGTTTTTAACTCTTGACTTTATCATTAAGGTCTGGAATTGAAAGTCATAAGGAATGAGTTCAGCAACCATCTTTAACTCCATTTTAATTACCCAAATTTAAAACTTGAAATTTCAGTTACCCTAAGATTTTGAACCCAAATCAACCTCAACAGTTATATAGATCTGAAACCAGTTCATCAACTACTGTATATGATTTAGTAATTTCAGTTCTTCGTTAACTATAGGCACTTTATTCCCCTGGCTAGGAATGTAACAAAAAACTATCAAACATACATCTTAAAATAAGCTACTCTACAGCTATCTAGTATAAGCCTTAAACTTGAAATTATTTATCAGCTTAAGGCTTTGAAGCTGTAAACCTACTTAAGTTAGATGACAATAGTGGAAAGTTAAATTTGATGTTTGGTATTTTTTTGTTATTAATTTTTAGGCAGGAGAATATGATACTTGTAATTAATGAAGAACTAAAATATATAAAGTTGCTGAACTGGTTTTAGATCCATATAATTGTTCAAGTTTTAAGCTTGACTGGTAAAGTGAGATTAAAGGTGGATGCTGAATGCATTTCTACCAATTTTGAATCTCAGTCTGATAAAGTAAAAACCAGAAGTCAGTTCAAGAAAGGGAATTTAAATATTAATGATAGGAATTTTATGTGCATCCATTTGTTGTCATTTTTAAAGCTGAATATTTGGTATTTTATAATTCTAGTTAAATCCATATCCAGTGTTATTCTACCCATGAACCAAATTAGTTTCTAACTTATGATCTTTATCAGTGAAGATCTTGAACTTGTATCTTCTAAGATGTATTTTTATCCAGCAATCAGCATTAACTCTTATTTTTATATTAAGCCAGGAATCTGAAATTTAAAAACAACCTTAATGTTTTGAATCCAGGTCTATTTGCTTGTATCCAATAACTATATATTTAGGCATCCTTAGTTTTATAACAACTGCAGGCACCCTTTATCCTTGACTAGGATTGGCATAAAAGCTATCCATGACCCAGTTTAGACCATACTTTTCAAGAGCAATGCTCCTCTTTTATTGAAGCCAGGAATATTTTAATCAAAAAACTAAAAGAAATATATTAGCCATCATATTTTATTTTTATCATTTTCTAAATTTTTGTAGCATCCAAATTATTTTTATCATTTTCTAAATTTTTGTAGCATCCAAAACCTTAATCTATTTATGTTCCGTTTATTTCGATGTTACTTTTGTCTGTTCAATAGCTTTAGCCCTAAGATCACTCTTATCATTCTCTTATCCTAACATAAAAATCCATTTACTTTGATTTCACTTATTCGAGCACTGCAGTGTGTCATTGCTATAAATTTTGGTTATTCTATCCATATCTCCAGACTATCTTTCAGATTGTGGTATTTGTCAATGAGAATTATTAGAATAACATAGGGTTTCCTTCTGAAGAGATCATGATGTTTTCTGATTTTATAGCAATATTAGTTAAAAAATAAAGTTGTTATAAAAAATCTTAAAATATATAATTTCTGAACTGTGTCAGAACTATATAATTATATTGGCAAGTAATTCTGAATTCAAAACATGTTGTTTTTGGAATTTCTGATTGGTAGTTTGGTGGCAAAAAAAAAACATTTAAAAATGACAGTTGCTGGATGAAAGGTACATTTTAAAATTTATATGCTCTACATTCTAGTCCAAGTTTTTCAATAATGAAGGCTATAAGTCATAAATTATGCTGGAGATATCTATTCAATAGGAGCAGATATGGATTTAATTAGCACTGCTATATAGTATCTATTGATTACTCAAACTTGCATGTTTGCACTAAAGTAATGTAGAGTTTGACTCTGAAAAAACATTTAATCTGGGATTATGAATTAATATAGAACTTCTAGTTTTTCATAACTGACATTTTATCTTATTTATTTTTAGTTATATTTTTACTAAATTGTAATTTTTATTAAGTTTTATAACTAAATCATTATTCAAATTCTGTTTTCTTTTACCTTATTCTCTTCAATCACTTAGGTTAGTAAGAGCCCAGTTATCTTGAGCCTTTTTTGCCATTGTTTATCTCTCTACTGTTATTGTTTCAGCAACTATATTTTCCTTATTAATTATTCTACTTTTGCCTTCTTTTTTTTTTTTTCATTTGGAATTAAATTGCAATACTTCTTTATGAGTGGCAATTAATTGTAATAATAACTAGCTCAATCTTCTATCCCAATTCTTTGTATTATTCATATCAAGAGTTCCCAAAGTGGTCGATATTGACCCCCTGGGGTCAATTTGTAACTTTCTAGGAATCGATAGTTTCATTAAAAAAATATCTATGATTTCAATAGGTATCTAATTAAGAAGTAAAATAATTTTAAAAAAACACTTTTTTGATAGAAACACATTGCATATCAAACTTGCAAGCGAAAAGATAAAATGTGTCATTAAAAGAGTCACACATAAGAATGCATGAAAATATATAAAGCACAAACATGTCTATGCATTGTCTTATCAAAGAAAATGCAGACATGAAAGACTTGCATTTGCTCACAGTGAGACTAGACGATATTTGATATTAGCAGAATCTATCTGTCTTGTATGGTCATGCTTTCAACAAAAAAAAAAAACACTATAAATTGGGTTGATTTATGTGACATGTACTTATTTGTGATTTGAACTTTGAATATAATTATTTATTGAGGTACAGTACTACGAAAAAGAAAATCAGAGGACACAGTTTATTTATTCGAGTTTGCACAAAAATCTTCTGTTTCAAGTAAATACATACTTTATTGTCTTTTTTTATTACAGGGGCTGTAGAAATTGTTTGTTAATAAAAGTTTTTATTTCTTATGATGATAATATGACAACCAAAAAAGAAATTCAGACAGTACAGCTTGGACTATTTGAAACTAGGATTTGTCCCGTCATCATCAAATAAAGATCAATGTGCCTCATATGTGAAAAAGTCTTTAGCAATAATGCTATAAAACTATCAAAACTAGCAGTTCACTTGAACAGAATTCACCTTGACAAAAAAAAAAAGATTTGTCATACTCGAATCACTTGAAAATAAAATTCTGAAGACAATTATGATAGATAATATGTTTGTTTCATCATTGAAGCAAAATGATATGGATCAAGGGCATTGTACAACATATCCCTACTCATTGCAAAGTCTGGTGAGCCACACACCATAGAGGAGAAACAGATTCTACTGGCTATTGTGAAGGTATTGAACCTGCACAAGATGTTATAAAAAGGATTTCTTTGAGCAAAACAAAGTTCAAAGCCGTATCGACGAAATGAGTCATGATGTGGAAAACCTTGTGTAATCATTTGCAAAAAAAAATTTTTCCCCTCCAATTGGACGAATCAACATTACCCAGTAATGAAGCTTTGTTGCTGGCATACATTCACTTTATTCAAGATCAGGAAGTACATGAAGAGCTGCTTTTTGCTAGAACTTTAGAAACTGACCCCAGAGGTGAATCGATTTTTAATTTAATGAAGCTATTTTTCAAGGAAAAGGCGATTCCATTAACAAATATAATATCTGTTGCAACAGATGAAGCAGCAGCTGGTCAGTATTGCAGTTTCGTAAGTTACCTGAAACAACATGTATTTGAAGTGCTTGCAGTTCACTGCATAATCCATAGGCAACATTTAGTAGCCAATAACCTTAGTGACAAATTGCATCAATCGCTTCAATTTGTTCAACAGCTGTGAATAAAATTCAAAGTAACATTTTGAACACTAGACTTCTCAATTAGATTAGGAAAGTGACAAAGATTTCCATCGATTAGTTCTCCATACCTAAGTCCACTGGCTTTCAAAAGGTTTATGTTTGGCAAGATTTTTGCATTTTCTCAATCTTAGAGTTTTTGGAAGACTAGGATTCCAATTTGAAAGAAAATACAATTTATCCAAACCACTTGGAACACTTTTTAGCAAAACTCTTTATTTGTACATATATACATACGCCTACGTTTTGACTGTCCTGCAATCTTCTTCAGAACCAATTTACTTTAATCTCTTTAAATTGGCCCTGAAGAAGACTGCAGGACAGTCGAAACATAGGTGTATGTATATATGTACAAATAAAGAATTTTGCTAAAAAGTGTTTGAAGTAATTGGATAAATTGTATTTATATAGGATATTACAGCAAAATAAAGAAAATGATGATTTTGGTAATATTTCTAATTTGAAAGAAAATTTACTTAAGAGTAAAACATATTGCTTATTTAACTGACTTATTTGCCAAATTTATTGACGTTAATTTACAGCTGCATGGAGATAATTTGAATCTCATCAAAGCAAAATTGGTCATATCAGCTTTTGTTGCCAGATTAATATTTTTTAAGCAAAATATGAGCTTTCTGAGTTCCCCCAACTTATTTAAGATAGGCACAATCCAAGAATAAAACATCTTGCCTAGGTTTGAAGATATTCTATCATTGGAAATACTGGAATGGATAATAAACCCATGCACTACTAGTGTAAAACCAAATATAATTTTGTTAGATGAGCTGATAATCATCAGCACGAATGGGGTTCTCAAAGTACAATTTAAACAGGGTTATCAAAAGTTTTGATTGCAACAAAATAATCCACTTCTGTACTCGGCTGTATGAATTGTTGTACAAAAATATTTGCTGGCATTTTCATCATTGTATCTGGTAAAGAAATACTTCAGTATAGTTTTAAACCTGCTTCAGAATAGACATTGATTGCATATCATTGAACGTGGATATTTGATAATGCAACTCACTAATTTAAAACCGTACATAGACAAATTGTTGACAGACACCAGATACAACCTTCTCATTAAATTCAGTTTTCCAAACTGATTTGTTTCATATTTTTATTTTTATAATTTTGATTAAAATCTTTCTTTATTGTAATTTTGTTGATATAATTCTGTCAGAATATGGTGATTTTTTATTTTTATATTTAATAAAGTGATTTCAATATTTGTACTTATTTTGAATTTGCATATTTTTTTCATAAATGCCAAAAATTTAAAAAAGCTGCTGGTATTTTTTTTATTTTTTTTGGTTTAATTTTCATTAGTGCAGGTTTGGGTCGATGGTTTTAAAAGTTTTTGGTAACCAAAAAAGGTTTGGGAACTCTTGATTTATATGGTAATTTTAACTATTTATCTTATGAGATTTCTCCTGAATTTAATGTAATTAATAAACTTTTTAGAGAGAAAGTAATTAATTTTTAATCATCTTAGATCCTTTATTATTATTCAATATAAGTTTTTAAATGATTATAGGCCATTCATGCATGACTAATTTGCTTTTTATTGTACCTTTTTTTTTTTAAATAATAATATAAACTTATTATCTAGAAACAAATCTATATATGAAAATAACATATTACTTGGTGATTATTTATCTTTTCTACAGTGGATAGTTGAAGGGTGCTTGAAAATCTGAATTCAAATCCCCTATACTTACAATTAAGCTCCCAGGTTTGTGAAGAGTGCCTGGTTTTCAAATATTTACATATTACTTTTACAAATCATACAATCCACTTCCTTATTCCTTATGGCATCACAAAATTTATTTTTAAAATTATGTATATTTGAGATTACAATTATTTAAAATTAAAAAAAAAAAAATACATGTACTGTATATATATTAAAGCACTGAAACAATGCTATAATAACTAGCAATCATATATGAAAGAATCTGATAACCATATTAAGATCTTTTACCTGGAAAAACCATAGTTTTAAAGTATTATATACAAACAGTATTAATTTCAATTGCTATTTTTTATATTATTTACATAATACATCCAGTTCTTATTACTTTTCACTTAAATTTCAATTTTGTATTTGCTTTACTTTTTTTTTAATCTTAAATTTTTGTTAATTAATAATAATGATTTTAATTTTTAGTCTCTTGGAAAGTTGAATTAAGTTAAGATATACTTGTTTTAATCAATATAATATTAAGATTTCTAGTAAAAAAAAATTTTTTAAATAAAAAGGTATATTGAAAATACTGGAAAATGTAGGCAGAACATATTTTGAGAAGTTAAGATGACATATGTTTTTGATTAAATATACTCCATTAAATGGACAAAAAAAATAAGAAAGGCAAAAAATAAAAAGCTATACTGGTGGGTGTTCTTAGTCAATTACAGCATGAGATCATTTGGAATAGATTTTTGCCCAACAATAGAAAATTTTACAACTAGTAACAATACTAATATATATATGTTATTCATAATAATTTTAATTATTGAAATATTCATTAATTAAAAGTTTAAAAAAAAATGTTACAGCTTTCCTAACAGTAGAAATAAGAATTGTGTGTACAAAGGAAATAAGTCCATCTAAAAATAGCTGCCTGAATTTACATAGTTAAATAATTAATAGTAATAACCAAGTTATTAACATGAAAACTTAAACTAATAAAATTATCAATTTCTGTTAAAATTAAATTCTTCTAATGTCTTTTAAACTTAGAGATGCATAATATGACATGTTATAACTTTGAATAAATAATGGCTTTACTGTCTTCGATTATGTAATTTACTCGTATCTGCTATGTTCAATTATGCATATAAAAAATATATATATTTACAAAATATTTTATTGATATTTTTCAATATTGCTTGTGTTATGAATAATTATTGTAAATTAAAACTATTTCCTTTTTTTACAACATATAGTATCTCTTGCTAAAATGCACATTCCTATATATACATGACTAATTTGTAGGCTTCTTAGTTTTTATAAAAATGATTTATTTATTATTGTCTTTATAAAATATGAATTCATCAGTTACTTTTAATATATACTAACAATATGTAGAAATATGTTATGTCTAAGAAAATATAATTAGAGTAAAGGGACTTAGTATTTTTGTTATGATTAAAATAGTTCTATAAGAAATGTTAAATATCATCATCATTTTCAAATATTATCAATCCACTGCAGGATGAAGTTTTCAAGTTCAATCCATCTCTGATCTCTATCCTCTCTTTTCCACAAAACACCAGTATACTTCCTTATTTTATTCATCTCACGTGTGATCTATTTATAAGTTTTTTATAATTTCTTGGGAATCTAGTTTACGATTTCAACTGTCCATCTATTATCATTTCTTCGAGCAATATGTCCAGCCCAATTTCACTTCAGTTACTTAATTCTTTCAATGATGTCAGTAATACCTATTTGTTCTCTCACCTTGTATTTTGTTTTTGATCTTTTTTTATTACTCCTGACATGTGATCTCTTCTTATTACTCCTAATTTGCATCTCTCCATACTTCTTCAAGTTGTTTGAAGTTTCTGCATTGCTCTTTTATTAAGTGTCCAAGTCTTGGATTCATAAGTAAGAACTGGTAAAACACATTTATTAAAAACCTTTTCAAACACATAGGAATATTTCTTTTTAATATTATGTTATATCTATCAGAAGCTTTCCAACCAAGTTTACTTCTATGATTAATTTTATCCATTATGTTTCCATCTGCAGTACTTATGTGATCAAGATATTTGTAGTTGTTACCTTATTATTAGTCTTTAATTTTTTCTTTTGAGAAAATCTATTTAACAATACTTAAGTTTTTTTAAGATTTACCTTTAATCTTACTTTTATCTGATAAATCTTGCAACATTTCCTGAGGCTCTAAAGCATTATTTTCAAAAACAACTACATCTGTAAAATCTATATGACTTAAATAATCTCCATTTACTTTTATTTCCTTAGCTTTAAATTTTAATCCACAAAATCCTTCTTGCAAAACTGCTGTAAAACGTTTTGGAAATATAGAATCACCCTATCATATACCCTTCTCAATGTTGATCTTTTTTAATATCATTATATAATCTAATTGTTGCTGTTGCATTTTTATAAATATTCTTCAGTATATGACAGTATCCTGAGTCCACACCTTGATGATTCAATGCTTTAATCACTGAAGATGTCTTTATAGAATCAAATACCTTTTCATAATGAAAACTCATGCTTATTGTTCTTTCTATAACTTTTTTCAATACTTGGGTATGATCCACTGTACTACAACCACTTTTAAATCCAACTTATTCTTTAGCTTGTTTAAAATTCAAAGTTTGCTGTAGATGAGTTGTAATTATTTTGGTAAATATTTTGTATATATCGGTAATTTCTGATATCTTTTTATCACCTTTTTAAATATTAATGCTGCATTCATCCAATCATCTGGTACATCTTTATCTTTTATACATTTGATATATAACTCCCAAAGATATCAATTGTAATTCCATAATTATCTGGAAATTTTCCCTTCATAAATTTAATTGCATGTCTCACTTCTTCATTTAAAATTCTGGAAAATTCAGAAGACATAGTAGTTGAAGAGGTACTTTTCCGTGCTCTTTATTGCAGTACACATTTTGTGATATCTCTCTTTTTACTATTCATCTTTTTTCTTATTGTAGAAATAAGTTTTCTACTAATACCAAAGTGTTGTTTTATACTCTTGAGACTTTTATTCTTTTCTATAACTTTCGTTACTAGTTCACAATTATACTTTTTTATATCATTATTAACTCTTTTTCACACCATTTTACAAAATTCAAGATATTCATTTCTTCTTAATCCATTATTTTTATAGAGTTTCATATTCGTTATTTTTTCGTAAATTGTCTCAGTCGAAATTTTGCTGGCTACTTGCTGCTTTTTTATACCAGCTATGTTTGTTACAATTTTTTTAAAGTATCTTCCTATTGATTTTGTTCAAATCTGAATCATGTTCAAAATCTGAAAATGTTTGAAAACAATTTATAAGTTCTAATTTAAAGTTATTGGAATGTTTTTAAATATTTGGAATATCAACTGTGAATATTGTTTTTCTTAATAATTTTAGACTTTCTAGTTTAAGCATTAACTTGTATTTTACATCTCGCTAATCAATGATCACTTCCTATGTTGAGTTTATTAAAAACATTCCAATCTTGAAATACATATTTCCTATTAGTCAAAGTGTAATCCAAATCTGCTGTGCCTTCATTTGGATGCTTCCTTGTCCATTTTCGTTTAACATTTTTCAAAAAATAAATTTTTCTTTTTCTGCAAACTCCACAAGTCTATGTCCTCTCATTTTTATTACCATAACCAAATTTATCTACATCACTTTCATCTTTAAATTGTTTACCAATTCTAGTATTAAAGTCTTCCATGACAATTTTAAAATACTGTTTGATCTGATCCTAAACCTTTTGTACATCCATATAAAAATACTCTACTTTTTTATCACAATGTGTTGAGGCATAAATCTGAATTATCTGCATTTGATAATCTATCTTGCCATTCTATCCAATACACTATCAATCACCACAATGTTCTTCTATCTTTTATTTCCAGTGTTTGTGTCTTTGTAATGTAGTAGTTCATTTTTTAAATTGTTCTTCACCAATATCCCATTTAATATTAGACAATTCTTCCAATTCCTACAAGTTTCCTTCATTTGAAACTGATCTACACTTGGTATACCTAAATAAAAGGTCATCATCAATTTTCTAATGTCTATTCCATACATTATTTGTCGTTGCAGTTATCATTATGTGATTATTCATATAGTATATGAATATAGATGGGCTCCTCATCAACACATTGGTCGTTGTGGTGAGTTTATTGGCTTTTTACCTCTGAGTTTAAGATCAAGAAACATCATGGTCTTCTCAGTTGAGTTTTTCTTGAAGGCAGAATTAATGTACATGTGAATGAATTTTTTTTTTTTTTTCTGATAAATTTATAAACATGACAGATGAAAATAAATCATGGCTCTTATTATCAGGAGGCTGTAAAGATGCCAGTCAAGGCAGCAGTTTATAGCCAAAATCAGAGGGTGCTAACACTATCCTGATTGCAAACCCAGGCTGTCATTTGATGTTAAAAATATTATTTATTTATATAATTAACAATGACCAAATTTATTAAAATGTGCATAAGGAAAAAATGTACCGTTATTGTAAACTTCAACTGCCATTTCATACTGACCATTATCATCAAACAATCATTAATTATGATTATCTAGATATATTTAGTCTCAGAGTTCTGAAATCATAAATGGATTTTTATTTACAAAATATTAATTTGTGATTTTTTTCTCCCAACCCTTGTCATTAAGTGGAGTCATTTTAATATTATAATTAGACATAAATTGTTAAGAAGTTTTTGATAATATGCTTTCTTTATTTTGAAGATTGTAGATTTTTTTTTCTTTTACTTTTTTTAATCACTGCATTTGATGTTTATATGCTATTAGTTTTTATATGTTGAAATTCTTGTGTTGATTTAATGGTAGTCTTCTAGATTATTATATAATCTGGATTTCATCTGTAATAATGTATTGTGTTGTCTCTTGCCTAAAACACATTACAAATGTTTTTAATTTTCTTTACTGTATATGTTGTGTTTTCAGTGTTATCTCCATAGATTGAGTTACTTGGGAACTGTCTTAGAATGATACTTGGATCCAGGATACCATCTTTGATAAGAAATATTCATGATGTAATCTTTTACATTAGCCACATTTATTGCATTTATCAAAGGTTAATTACTAACAATATGTTGAAACATAAATTTTTATGATCTCTAATACACAAAGTACATGGGCATTTGATAACAGACTGTTATAAAAGGAATGTTTTCTATAAATTTTAAAACTGCTAATTTTTATTATTTTGTAATTATTCGTGGTTAAAATTTCGCAGTAAGTTAATTGTTTTTCTTCTATAGATTACTATTAAGAAACTATGCTGAAAGTAAGGATACAAATTCCATTACTTTTTTTTTTCAAATTGATTGTTTCCTAGAAATTAAGATAATGTATATACAGAGAGCATGAAAATAGATATTCTTTGTGGTTTTGAATCAATAGATTAAGCAATGGAAAAAAAATAATATGTCAATCTTGTTCAGGCATCGTAAAATGCTTCTCCCAGAAGATAAATTTTGCAAAGAAATCTGGATATGATTTCTTTATTTAATTGCATATTTTTTTATATTAGTTAAATTGTTATATTTGGTAGGTTAATTTTTTTTTCCTTGAGCTCTATAAAAACTCCAATTCTGTATTATAGAATCTTTTACAGTTTTGAATTTTCTGTTAGGAATTGTCATCATGAGTATTATAAGTATCAGAAGTTTTTTGTTAATTTAGTAGGTAATAGTATGTATATTGAACCCTACCATTTGATGGTGCTCTTTTTCGCCCAATTCACATCACTATACCGATTCATGGGCCGTCTGTTTGTTTACATAATATTACGGTAAAAGATTTTTTTTCAACCAGTTTTTATTATTTTTTCGTCAGCGACACTAAACCACCAAAGTTTTTTTATTACATAATATTACGGTAAAAGTTTTTTGTTTTTTTTTTCAACCGGTTTTTAATTTTTTCCGCCAGTGATGGTAAACCACCAAAGTTTTTTTTTTTGTTTTTAATAACCAAATACTTTGTTTTTAAATGGTCTGGGGGGGTTGGTTTGTTTGTAAATTAACGACTAACTGTCTGTAGGTTTTTTTTACATAATATTACTTACGGTAAACCAATTATTTTTTTTTCACACGGTTTTTTTTTTTGGGGGTTGGTTTTTTTAAGAAACAAACACTTTGTTTTTAGTTGGTGTAAGGGTGTTGGTTTGTTTTTAACTTATCTTTTTTTGTTGTTGTTGATGTTTTGATTTGCTGAAAGACTTCAATAATTCGGTACTTTGGAATAAACCAATTCTTGGTTTTTTAGAGGGTGGAGGGGAGAGAGTTGTTTTGATTTTGAATTGTCTTTTTTTTTGTTAATTTATTACAAGGCTTTTTTTTTTTTTTTCTCAAATCTTTATGCTACACAAAGCTTTATATGATAGCGAAAAGTTCTTCCTTAATTTTTTGAGCCTTTAATTTTAAAAAAAGTCATAAACAATTTGTTTTTAAAGAACACTTTTTTTTTAAGTGGGGAAGGTGGAGTGGCAGGCAAGATTTGTTTTGATTTTTAATTATCGATTTCTTTTTAGATTTTCTTATTGAACATTTTATTATGTTATCGCACAGTTCTTTATTATTATTTTATTTTTTTTGGTGGGACCTTTTGAATAAACTCTTAAACACTTTTTTTTTTGGTATAATAAAATATTACCTACTTTAACTGTTAATGAAACTTATCAAATATTACCTATCTACTTTATAATCATGAGAACAACAACAAGTTTCCCACAAAATAATTTATTGAATCAAAAAGAAACGAAACTTTGGACAAGTTGTGAACCAAACAAGTAAAAAAAAAAACACCATTTTCGGGGGCATAAAAAACAGCAGCCAAAAGTAACACGCAAATAAAATAACAGGGAAGCTGGAGCCTTCGAACCAACTTCCCTCATGCAGACCTACCTAGGTACACTTGCAGGAGTTTCTCTTTCTGGGAAAACACAATATTGTGCGTCCACTTCTGTGGCCAGCCAGCAATTCACTCAGCTTCGACCAATTCAGACAACTTGCAGACGACATTTGAAATTCTTGCACGGATTCACACGTAAATGGGCATTTGCGCATGAAATCGGAAAAAACTCTGCTGAAAAGAACTTTTTCAAGTTGTGTGCAGTTCAAAAGTGTAGGGAAGTGTATGTGACAACATGACAATTCTTAATATGGAATACTAATTCCACTATGCTATCTAAAAAATTTACAACAATGAATTTTTGCAGATTTTCGTCTCTTTCAAATACGGCCACCATCAAATCAGATCGTAACAAGAGTTCAAGAGTGCTCACTTCGCGAATACTGCCGCATTGCAATGGGCATAGTATTTAGTTACGTAATCATAGAATACATTGCCCTCAGTCAGCCTGTTACGGTTCAAAAAACACCTTGTACTGTCAGCCATAAGCTAAGGCCGCTAAAATGGTATATTGATGTGCATTTTGTGAAAAATAGCACCATCAGATGGTAGGGGTTAGTATTCATACTATTACCATTTAGTATATTGTATCTTTTAGCAGGCCTTTGTAACAAGAGTTTCTATTATTAACTGACTAGTAATTGTCATGTTTAGGTTGTTTTTTTTTAATATTATTCTCTGATTAAAGAAAGCCATAATTTAAATGATTAGCTAATTCTTAAATAGATTTAACTCTGAAATTTTATGAAAATTTAGCAGCCAAACAATGATATATTAAGTTAAAACTTACAGTGCTATGTATCAAAAGTTTTATTTTACCCATATTTAAATTTTTATAAAAAATATTAGCACAATAATAGCAGTTTAGCTAACAATTTTATATGTATATATATATCAGCACCATGAGAATAATTTCATGTTTTTTTTCTAATTCAGCTTTGAATTTTTTTATTTTCTCTAAAACATTGATTGTGGAAGATTTTTTTAAATATATTATCTTTGTATAACAAATGAATCAATTATTTAAATTCAAAATCTTGGAATAAAACCTTTTGTCTTCCACTTCCAAAAAAAGTTTCATCAGAATCATTGTCATACCCACAAATAGTGTGTAAGGTGTATATATAAATTTATTTTACTTTTTTTTGGATTAGAATGATATCACTTGTCCATTTAATTGGTTTTATGTACATATCCACAAATGTTTTTATATTAATGTCTATTTTCTTCTTTTTTTTTTTTTAATACATCACTAAAATTTGGATAAGCCTACATATTATTATTTTTTTTTTTTTGTATACGCTTATAAAACAAAAAATATTTGCTTTTAGAGTTTGAAGGTAGCTTTCTTCCTATGTAGGACTTCATTTTTTTAATTTTCTCTGATTTTTGTTTTTTAAGAAAAGTTTTGTCTGTCATGTTTTCTCATAGTTTTTTTTTTTTTGTAATTGAAAGAATTTTTAATTTTTTTTTATTAATAATGATAAGATTTTGTTATACATAATCATTAATGATGATTACATGTAGGTTTATACAGTATATATTGATATATAATTCCTTTTCATTGATTATTCTTCAGAATAAAACATTGGATGTTTTTTTCTCATATGACAAACATGTTTATAGTATCTTCAATTTATTTTTGATTATTTGACAAAATGAATTTAAATAGTAATAACTGCATCTTTTTTTTTCACAAAAAGATTATATATTGTACCATTTATCGGTATCTTCAGGTTTATACACTTTAAATTCCACATATTCAGTAATCAAATTAAGTTCGTTCTGATAATTTATTTATTAGAATATGTAGGTATTTTCATGAAAGTGATTATTTTTCCTAGTCACATAACCCAGCTTAACGTAATTAAATTTACTAATAATTGGAGAAAGAACCAGTTTTTAATTTGTTTATCAGGCGACAGGATTCTAAACACGAATCCACTGGTTCTCCCACCTATCTTTATTAATCGCTATTAAATGAGGATTTGCTACCCTTTGGAGGATTGTATTTTTAGATACAGCATTGGCAATTTATTTGGCAAAATAATAATAATAGAATTTAACTAATAATATGCTAATAATAAACTTAAATAGACAACAAAGTAAATTATGTTCATAAGATGTATTAATTCAGAACTATAATAAATATTTCTAATACTAATAAGAAGATAAAATATAAGATCAAAATTAAGTGATTATGAAAAGTTAATGTTCTTAGGATTCAGATCTTCAGTAATCTGATTCAATACAACATTTGATAGTATTTATAATTCATGAAGGTGATCACTTCTAGTACATGAGATAGAGTTTCTTACCGGTAAGTTTCAATTGTTAAATTATAGCTCTGTGTGGATTACCATGCATGGTTTTTGTCCTTAGTAGGATCTGTTGTATGATCTTATTACAGCTGGTAGGCAGTCCAGGGTTCAAAGATTCAAATAGGCAATGGGTTTCATTCATGGCATTATTATGACTTCAGGAAAGAGGAAAGCAGAGGCAAACAAACTCTTCTCTACTCACACATGTTACAATGGTTCAATCTGCTGATGAGAATAGCTTGGCGCATTTTATATGACCTCGTAGAAAAATCAATTTATATCAAATTGCTATTTGAAGTCATATATAACACCAGGCAAAAGAAGACGACCGATGTAAGACTGCACTCTCCTATGCATTTGCTTTTTATACCCCCTGCTTGATTTTAGTCTGCCACGGACATCCTGTGTACACCTTTTAACTTTAACAAATTTAATGCATTTTTGTTTCCAAAGTCATCCTCTTACCCCTTTGGTAGCCATCTTTAATTACAATGAAAGAATGCTGTAACTTTAAGTAATGGTAATTGTTTTACAATAAGAATATATATTCTTATCTGAGAAAAAATCAGAAGTAACATTTTGTTATACTCTTTTTTTATTTCTCTAAAATAAATCAGATTGTATTTATAAAATACTATTCTTTCTTTTCAGGAATTTAGTAATTTTAATTCTAAATTGCCAATGCCGATTGTATCATGTGGTACAATATATATTTGTCTTAATCTGTCCATAATAACTTTCACAATTATGAAGATTTATTTTTAAAAACTTTTGTATACATAATAAACAGTCGGTAAGTAATATTTGATAATTGGAAGAAACTATAAAATCAGTTATTATTGATATAAGTTATTTGTATATTATATTTTTTAAAATATTTACAATTGTTGAACGTTTGTAGTGATAACAATCAATATTATATCAAAATAACTTATAAAATTATAATATACTGCAAAAATTCTAACCTTTACATAACCTAAATTTGAAATACTGAAAAAACAAGAAAGGAAATAACTATGTGAATGTGGGAAGGCATATATCAATGAAACATTCTATTCCATTCATAAACAAAAGACTATAAAACAATGATTAGAAAGGAAAAGGTAGATATGTCTGAAGTAATAGAATATCATTAGAAAAAAAAATTCAAAAAAGTTACCTTATGAACAATGTCAAATAATCCCATAAGTCAATCCAAGTGTGATAATTCATAATGCTTGGAAATCACTCATTAACTTTGCCCTTAAGAAGAAAAACTGAGAAATCAGGAATAATTTTTTTATTAATTTTGCCTCTGATAGCTTTGTTAGTTAGAGCATTATCTTAAATTCTGTATTCACAAATCTAAATTTTACTGTTTAATTTTTTTATTTGATGTCACTAATCAGGCTAACAATACCTCCAGAAGAAAGCACTATTACCATCTGAAACTGTTTTAAATTAAGCTATATTTTATTAGTAACAGTTGCAAGTTATTGTAAGTTTGATTTTTTCGAAAAATTATTTAATAATTGAACTAGTTGCTGAAAATAGGCCAATATATGAATACAAATTTCTACTTGTTCTTAATTTTCAATGTAAATTATGATTTATAAATATTTTTTAGTACTTAAATACATTTTTTTTTCCCCATGTGTCATAGCATCAGCCGGAAGCGAACCCGGGACAACTGCTTGTAAAGCAGCTGTCACTGGCCTCTCGACCACCAATGCTTGACAGCTTTTTTTTTTGTTAGAAATATAGTTATTTCATTTTTAATCATGTATATATTCATCATTTTAGTGAAACAACTCCTGAAGGTAGACGTGTGACCAAGTTAGATCAAATTTTGTTGAATGGCAATAACATTACCATGGTAAGAATTTATTTATGTAAGGTATTTAATCACAAAATTTATCAAAATAATTATTTATATAATGTATAAATAATCATTGACACATTTCTGAAGAGAAAAATTCATTGTGAAGGATGATATATATATGTAATATAAAATAATTTTCAATATATTTTTGATTTTTGCTTTTAAAATAAAATTTTAATTTTAATTTTTAGTCCATTTCTAAAGCTTATTTTGATACTATAATAACAAATTTTAAAATGTTTAATCCATATTCAGAAAGCTTTAGTGATATCTCTGAATTATTAATAACTTAAAACAAGAGAGAGAAAAATCTTTTGCAAATTGCATCTTAATTAAATGACTATCTATTGTTATGTATATAGAAGTCTTTCGAGGGGAGGTTTGGGAAGGTTAAAGTCTTTTACCTTATATATCAGGATGGGGGGGGGGGTGAGAATTAAAAGTTAACCAGTATTGCTCAAAGTTAATGATAGTCATTCTCATTTTATATTGCTGCAACATATCAAACTATAACTCAAATACTTCATGTTCACAAGCACAGTATTATATAAAGTTTTAAATCATATTTTGGCTTTATGTCTTTCTTATCATCCCTCTTCAATGATAATTGTTTTCAATTCTGTGATGCTTTCTAGTATGGTGATTCAACTAACAAGATTTTTTTTTTAAGTTAGTATAACTTTTAGTAAATAATGTAAAGTTTACTCTTATGAATTCTAATATAAAAATTTGATAACATTTTAGACCATTTACAAGTTAAATCTAATATTTTAGAAGAGGAAATGTGTGTTTAAATATTTAAGAACTTATGTTTAATGAAAAAAAAAAACATAATGAAAACAGATATGATAGCAGAATTCAGTATTCAAATAGAAATTATTCTGAAGATAGGTATCAGTCTTTGATGTAACCATTTTGATGCAAACATGTGAGATGCGGATGATGTCTAAAAAGGATTAGCAGAAATTAAAGATATTTGAAAGTCCAATATTATAAAAATGTTGATATTGTGAAACCTTTAAAAAACATGAAGGTGTATGATTTGTAGAGGAATCTGATATTGTGGTCAAAATTAAAAGTGGAAAAATTTAATGGATGTCATATTCTGAAGATATTCAACAAAAGATGATTAGGGAAGAATTTTTTTTTTAAAAAAGGCAATCAATTGTCAAAAATGTGATTTTGTGATGATGTAAAGAAAAGATCTAAAGGTCATGGTGATGCACAAATAGGAAAATACATTACGTGATCACTATTTCTTAGGCTTGCTCAAACTGTTAACACAGGCAAAACTCTCCATACAGTAGTTCCACTCAATGCAAGCCAGAGTAATCAATAGGTGCCAGAAGGCTTGTGCATAAAATCCCTATCTAGCGCCTACTCATCCATATCCCCAGATTAGTTTCTAGCTTGTAACTTTCATCAGTGAGGAGCCTTGGATCTGAGAGCACTACACCTAGATCTTAAGATCTAATGCATCTGAGAGCACTACACCTAGATCTTAAGATCTAATGCAACCCTCCAACATCTAACTTTTATCTCTACTTAACTACAAAACTATGATACCAAAATTTGAAAACATAATATTTTCAATTTAAGCCCATTAGCTTATATAGCCATATAGGTCTGAACTCAGTTCAGTACCCATACATTTTTGGGTCTTTGGTTCTTTATTAACCATAGCCACCACTATCTTATTAGGCAGGATTGGTATTAAACCACTAAACATCACATGATCATCATTTCTTATGCTTGTCAACCTTGGCACTAACAAGGGCTTTGAATATTCCGTCATCAGATTTTCAATGAAGTGGAAGGCTGAAAAGTTGTAAGTTGGAATAGTTTGAAGCCTGTCCATTAAAATATGAAGATTGGCTATCTTAATATAAAGCTGAGCACTGATTAAAAATGCTTTGTAAATAATGTCTTTTTGTTTATATTAGCAAGCATGTCAACTGTATTAAGATTTACCAGTTCTTCAAGTTATCAGAAAATTATTTTTAGCAATTTAATGTTATAACTTAACTCTGAAAGACAAAATAATATAGCTTAACTGTTTTTTATTAGAGAATTGTAATCCCAAATACTAACTGATTCATCTACTTAAAAAAAATGCTACATTGACAATGAAAGAAATATTAAGACTTTATATATATATATATATTTTCTGATGTGACACTTCCAAGGAAAAATCAGAGAAACCAGCAAAATCTTAAGAACACTATCAATAAATGTGATAGTACATGTATCTCATATTTGGAAAAACATTTTTAAACCCACTTATCAGAATATCTATTGAATTTATATCAATTTTTTCACCACTTTCATATTTAAAAAATTTCTATTTTTGTTTTTTATTAATGAATTTTTAGTTTTGTTTTATAAGTTGTTGCTTGCATTTACTTCTACATTGATCTTAAATAACATCTTTTGCCCAGTTGATAGTGTGTGCGATCCAGCTGAAATATTGGTAAATTATAAAGGATGACCTAGATAATATGTCTATATCTGTTGTTCATGAAAATCTTATTTTTAATATATATATATATAGAAATTTCGGTACTAATTACGTAGCCGGCTTGGCCGTTTGATGACGTTGTTGGTTTGCAAAAACAATCAAATGTAACGTTCTTGGGCCGCGAGTGATTTTTTCTCTACTACGTCTCTAAATTCTTTTTTTCCTTTTATTTTTTCTACTATGTCTGCAATTTTTTTCCCCTTGCACAAACACATCTTTACCGCTGATATAGTCAAACTTTTCTTATTTTTAAAACAAATTTTTATTATATTTTAACCCGGCTACATAAATAGTACCTAATTCTAATGGTATATTTTCCAAAATGATTCTTCTGTACAAATTACCTTGCTTTTAATAGATTGAAATTATTTGCATAATACAATAATAGCTAAAGACCAAAAATAAATAAGAAATCTCATCCTTATTTTTTTTTAACCTGATATGAAAATAATTATCACTTTTTGTATTAGCTATATTTAAAAAATGCCTGAAAATATTAAAATCTACTGTAAATATAGATTTTGTATAATTGGAAGATCTGTGATATCTATATTAATATGATATATGGCCACCATTTGTATCAAAAACTATTAGAATTCTATATGGAATTGAAGTAAATATCATTGTAATAGTGCCTAAAAGAATATTAAAACTTTTCACATAGAGAAAATTGAGAGAAATCACTGGAGGGTGTGATCTCCTCTCATAGATGCACAATAATTTTTAAATCAAGTGATTAAAGAAGCTATGGGAGAAATATAAGTTTTTTAAATTGATTTTTGTCTATAGGCTGTAAATATTGGATGAGATATTACTAGCTTAGAAGATACTTGTGGTATTTGAAATTTTTTGTACTATGAAATGAACTTGGTTCCCCAATATTTATAAATAAAGCTGTACTTGGCACCATAAGTGTACTAAGCCAATGAGAAAATTGATGAAAGGAGAACAACCCACTTTGCCATGCATACTAGCATACATATTCAAAGTTAGTACAAATAAACTGTATATGTGATTCATATAGGAAAAAAATTACACTTAAAGATTATAATGTCTGTTCACAATATGTTCTACAATTGTGAGAAAGCCATCTGATTAGTAAGTTTTTTTGGATGATATCAGACATAAAACCTTCATTATTGGAGGAAGGGGGTGTAATTATTTTACCTAATATTGTTTTCAGTCATCCATTTTTGAATATGTTAGTTTGTTACTCTATCTTTTATACAACTTAACATTCATATCAGAAACCACTGCTTGTGGTTAAGTAGATACTTATTTATTTATTTTTTATGTTGATTTCTGCACTGATATGTTTCATAGTGTCAGCTGTTTTTAACATATCCTATCTAGCAAATATATGCATTATCCTTAAGACCACCAGTTTTGAAATGTTAAACAATTCAAAAAAAATTGACATTTTTATTCAAATTAATAAGGTAATAACAAGTTGTCTTCTTTTAAAATTAGATAAATCTGACATTTTAGCTTACTGAATTGTGAAAGTAGTATCAAGTTTTTTACTATTGGATATTCTTTACCACTGTCCTAGATTTCTATCATCTGGTAAAGACAAAAAACATGTTTGGTGTGACAAAAATGTCATGTGAATGTGGCGGGTGTTCCTGTTATTTTGTACAATCTTTATGTATGTGCATATATATATAAATTTTAAATTAAATAGCTCAATGTGTATATATATGAAATCGGAAAACTTTATTATAAGATGCCAAATATATAGTAAGTAAAATGTTTAAAAAATTAGCATAGAATCTGTAAAACGATGTTGGATATATTCCTTCTTCTAATGGTAGAAAAAAATATATATAAATATAAGGAAATAGTTGGAACTCTAGATTCAATCCAAGTTTATTGTTAGTAGATAATGAAATGGTATTAATCAAAAACCAGATTGTTTATAAGCAATGTTTTTAAAGATTTATGCTAATAAGAAAATAATAGTGAAGAATAGTTTGTAATCTTGCACATAAAATGTATAACTTTGACACTAGAATTATATATGGCAACAATGTTTATATATAAATAGTAAGATTATCTTGCCTCCCATTCAGAAACAATTGGAATGGTGTAGGAAAGATGAACTGAAAATAGTATTACTTTAAATCAAAATCTTATTGACTCTTTCTATGATAAAATTTCACATGAGCTGGTTTTATTAGCCTCTCAAACTGAAATGTTTTTTTTTTTTTTAATTATTATTCATTATAGGGATATGTTACAATTAAATTTAAAATAAATTATATTAGCTTCCATGTGGATATGTAGCAAATTTTGAGTTATCTATGCAGCTGAAATTAGAACATGTTATATATTGAAGAAAGATGTAATAAAAAAGAAAGGAAATATTTTTAAGGAATGAGATGTTTATTTAATGATATAAGTAAATAACAAAAAGAAAGACATAGAGATGATTGGACCATACGGGATATATTCAAATAATGTGATGACAGTGGAAATACTTTAATTCTTCAAATAAAGTTTATTACTGACTGGTTTTGTTGGAAAATTAAATATTTAGATAATTGCATTTGGGGAGGAGGGGATCTAATTGATCAATTTCAAGAGGATTCAGAAAATACAATTTATTTATTGGAACAATCTCTTAAAATTTAAATAATAAAAATAATTATTTGTATGACTTATGATAGACTTAGATTAAATTTTTTATAAAATAATGTGAATTTGCCATCAGATGTAGTTTCTTCTTGTCATAATCAACTTGCTTTTGAGCAGGAATTTAGCATTTATTCCTTATTCAAAACTAATAAAAGTGTGTTTAGAAAATAATCATTTAGTGATCAATTTGTTGGGGTTTTTTTTATTTAATTATTTGATTTTTTTTTTATCTCAAATTTTAAATTATGTATCACAATATTAAAAAGTGCATTAAAAATTTTATTTGGATAAAATAAAATAAATAAACCTTACATATTTTATTTACCTTTATGATATTATGAGAAAAAGAACATTAAAATAACAGATAGTTAATTCAATTGTTAATGTATGATAATCCCATTTATTTTAAATTTCTTTTAAAAATAGTGCAATTGGAGGTTTTGTCCACCCGAAAAAAGAAATTAGAAAAAGATTAAATAGTAAATTAACTTATTTCAATATTGAAATTAAAATGAATCATGTCAATAAAAATGTTTTATTAGATTAACCATTAGCTTGAATATCTATGTATACACATTCATTTTATGCTTAAGTTATAAAACTTTGTATTCTGCCATGACATTTTTATCTTAATTCTATTTTGCATTTTATATCTAAAATATTTTAAAATTACTTCTGAAACTCAAAACTCTCTCTTACTGGGACACTAACTCCCCGCTTTAACCACCCGAACCTGCCTTACCCTCGTTTTACCCTGATATCAGGCTGTTTATTTAGTTAACAAGCCCTGCACGTTTAGGTGCCATTATCCGGCGGAAATGTTCCCAATGGGGAAAGTTCTGCTGTCTGTTAGCCACTCTGCATATTATCTGCACTTTCTAAAATATTATTTATATTTTATTTAGCTTTTGCAATGGTTAATTTTTGGATAAGCCTGTACTGAATCAAACTCAGGCAATTGATCACGACCGGTAGGCAAAATATCAATACTTTTTTTAACAAAAGATAATCTCTCAATTTATAGTCTTTTTGGTCTCTCAAAGTCTATATTCACATCTTTTTTCATATTCTTTTTTGGTTATATTTTTCTCTTCAATCTCATAGAAACATTCCAATTTGGTGAGCGCAATAGATAACAAAATACCTTCTCTAATTAAAGTTTCAACAATAGAACTAATTAGAAGAAAAATATCTATATTTCTTTTCCTTTCCCCCTTCCATTTCCCAGAATTAGAAACAAAAGAAAAAATTTTCTAAAAAAAGCTTTTAAAATTTCACCCTAATCTCTATATTAATATAATTCAACTTTAAAAAATGTCAATTCATAAAGGAAATATATAAAAATAAAACTTTCACAATAGTATTTAAAATAAACTAATTTCTTTTTATTTTAATAGTAACATATATGCATTTTTTTTCTTTATAGATAACTTAATAAAATAGACGTGTGTATCTATATGAGCTGGCCGAAAAATATCAGCTCGGCACGTATTGTATTATTTAAAAGTACAATGATAATTTTTTTAAGAAGTACTATATTTTAAGGCAAGCTATTAGGGTTATGATAATATTTGTAGGAATTAATGCTTTATTTGTTTTAGCACAATGGTAGAGTACCAGACTTCTATCTAAGATAGCAGTTCTTGTAGGAACTACTGTGCAATATTGTTTAATGTAATTAACTATTTACAGGATTAATTTTCCTATTTGCTTTATTGCAGTGGGGTCAGTCTCACAACTTTGATTATAGCAATACTTTTGCAAACTAATATATTATTTAGATATTTAAATCAATTAACTATTTATAAGATTAATCACTCCCTTTATTTTAGTACTTTCATAGAATGTCTATTCTGAACTAAGATTATAGTAATATTTGTAGGAACAAATACGTTCTTTAGATATTTAAATTATAATTAACTATTTATAAGATTAATTGTGTTGTTTGTTTTAGTGCAGTGGTAAGCATAAGACTCGGAAATTCCTGGATCACTATTTAACTTAGTAAAGTAAAAAAAAATTTCAGTTTAAGTAACTGAGTGGAACTCTTGAGAGATTATAATGTTTAAGTACCTAAGTGTTTAAATATTGCATAATCTCATGAACATGATAACAATTTTAAAATAATAAAAAATTGTTTTTTTTTTTAAAAGAAGAAAGCTGTTAGATGTGAAGAGTACATGATAATTAGTTTTTCTCATATTCAAAGATAACAGTAGCAAATTCCATACAGTAGTGCCACTCTTTGCAAGCCTCTGTAATCATTAGATGCATTGGAAATGGTGAACATGTAATATTCACAGTTATTATTGTAGATTTTAACTCAAAGAATTTATGGGAAGATAGAAACTTATATTGGAAAAAAACAGTTTGGTTTTAGAGACAAAAAGTGCAAGAAATGCTATTGTTGTTGTTAGAACAATTGCAGAGAGATGTATTGAAAAAGATAAAGGAATTGATGTATATTTTGTGAAATTGGAAAAAGCATTTGATAGAGCAATCTGGACTAAAATAACCATCTTAAAGAATAACAAAGTATTTTGGAAAAAGAGAAGATTGATTTGGAATATATATATATATACTGGGCAAAGACTAAGAATTAGATTGGAGAATAAATAAAGAAGTGAATATAGAAAGAAGTGTTAGACACTGGTGCTGTATGTCATCTGTGCTTTTTAATATTTATTTAGAAGACATATTGGATAAATATTTAAAATGTGGTAAAACTAATATTGGAGGTAAAATAATACAAGTGTAATATTTCAGATGATATAGCTCTTATAGCTGAGGATGAAAGGAGTCTTCAAAATATATTGATTCAATTGTAGGAAGGATGTATGGAATATAGAATGATTAATATTGAGAAGATATATCTGAGGATGAAAGGAGTCTTCAAAATATATTTATTCAATTGAAGGAAGGATGTATGGAATATAGAATGATTAATATTGAGAAGACCAAATGTTTATGGATAATGAGGAATACTAAACGCCTTTAAATTGAAAATCATGACAGTTTAGTTCTACAGATATATGGATTTAGATATTTGGATAGTTGATTGAGTGAGGATGGAAAAAGTGAAGATAAAGTTAAAAGAAGAATCATTGGCAAAGAAGCATTTATTAAGAAAATATTTTGTGGCTTTTAAAGAGAGAATTAAGGGGGGGGGGGGATGATTAAATGCTATGTATGGAGGATAATGAGTAAAAAAATTAGGAACTGATCAGAAGCCTTTGAGATGTGATCACCAAGAAGGATGGAAAAAATCAGTTGGATGAATAAAATGACAAATGGAGAACTTTTAAAAAAGAGTAAATAAAAAAAACTGATTGAGAAAATTTGAGATAGAAAGAGAAATTGGATTGGATATATATTAAAAAAGGAAGAATAGTTTAATAAAAGATGTTTTGGAGGGAATGATTAATAGAAACAAGAAGATAAAATGAAAAAGATTGGCCTTGCTGGATAATATAAGAGATGGAAAGGAATATGTGGAATTGAAGAACTTGCTGCACTCTCTAGACTATCCATAGGACAGAATACTTTTGAGCATATTATTTCTGTGATTGTTTTATTTATTAAATACCAGATTTTCTTTTTTGATATTTTATTTTCTACTTTTGCTAAATTGTTTTATGATTAAATGAACCTGCAGTCTCCATTCTCCAAATTAAAAACTTGTCATGTGGATCAGGTATTAATTAATTTTAGATCGCTGAAAAAGAATAGTAATTTTCTATTATATAATCATAGTACTTGACTATAAGAAATTTAGGATTGGTTTTAAAATGTCTAGTTTCCAAACAAGTAAAATTGGCAAACATTTTTAGAAATATCCATAAAGGAAATAAAATTTGATTGAGAAACTGTCATCTCTCAAGAAATCATTAAGTGATGAAAAGCATATTTTGATGTATTGAATATCAGACTACTAGTTATTGGTTTTTAAATAAATAATTCAGTTATCTCATCTTTTTTTTTTTGTTAGAATAATTCACTACTAATTTTTTAATAAAGTAATATGAATTTATACTGTTGTATGTGTTATTATAATGTATGATATATATTTAGAGAGATACAACCACTGGTCTATAACTAGAATATTTCTTATCAGTTTTCATATTTGAATCTTATTTAGTCAATCTAAGAAATTGTTATTACATGGTGACATTCAAACTAAACTTAAATATCAGCTTATGTTATATTACGGGAATGCTGGCTGCAGACTTCATGAAGATTGAAATGTCTGAGATGCAAGATGAATTGAGAAATCGTCATTGATGTTAAAAGTATGACAAAATATTATGTAGTATATCTAAGGCAGACTTGTAATATTAAGAGAGCAAAATGATAATTATCATTGAAAAAATGGAAATCTCATAATGTGTTTTTTCTTAGTTAACTACAATATAATTTCTGAGAAAAACTTGAACTATTATTTAAAAAAGCAAATATTGGAGTAATGAAAAAAAAGATTAGAAAAATATTTTAAAAATAATTATTAAGAAAAGAATAGTTTAACTTTTTGGGCATGAATTGAATATCAAATCTACAAAACTACTTCTGAAGAAAATATTGAAGAGATGAGATAGAAAAAACTTTTGAATGACCAGAATGAACAATGTTATCGTACTTGATTTATGAAAAATGATTATGATATGCTTAAGATTCTGTTTGTGGACAGATATTATTTATTCAGAAATGACTCATCTGTAACTTCTAGTAGGTAGACTACCATGTTGTTGTTTTTTTAGTTTCTAATAGATAGACTACTGTATTTTGCTATCCAAGTCATAATTATATGCTATATTTCCCCTGTCTATACTCCAGAGCCATCTATTATTAGTTTGAATTATTGCTGATTACCAGAAAAAAAATATAATGACTTAAGATTCAGAATCTGGAGCCAATGCGCGTAGCAACTACCCTTAATTTCCTTTTCACTATTAAGTTTTTAGCTTAAAATTCAAAAAAATTTCTTAAGTTTTAAACCCAAATCAACTACTGATAATAGAAGCTTACTATAGATGTTGCCAGATTACAGAGAGGAGAAATACTCTTTTTTTCTTTTTTTTTTAATATAGTAAACTTTGAAAGTCAAGTGACATTGTGCTAATATATATATATATATAGTAGAAATTAGCATCAGTCTTACTCTTTCATTTTAATCACAGTTGTAGACATTGGAAGATTGGGGGGGGGGGGTAATCATATCTTCTAAAATGCATTTTTTGTTATAATTATAATTCAAAAAGGACTTAAGATTTAGTTAACATTGCTTTATGCAATTAAATAAAAAGAAAATTATTTTTTGTCTTTTTGATAAAAGACTTGTCTATTGATTAATGAGTAGAAAATTTTTTCACTATGCATTTAATCATAGTATGTCTGTAATAGCAATCAAGTAATTATAAAATAAGTTTTAGATACAAGATATGTAGGTACTTTGAAAGTATCTGATAATTTTTGATTGTTTATGGCATGGCTATCCAAACTTAAGTAATCCAAGGACCACATTAAAAAAATATTTTCCAAGGGCTGCATTCTAAAATAATAATAAATACAGTACATATATCAAATTATTGGACAGGCTTAATCTAAGTTACAAATGAATTATAACTACAGTAGAACATATTGTGCACTAATTATGCATATGTTTGCTGTGAATGATTACATTATGGGTGTTTGATCAAAACAATACAAAATCACTTCTTTGGCACATATTTGAAAAATACATGGGTATACAATATTATAAAAGCACCAAATAATAAAATCAAGATTGTTGATTAGTGATAGAATTAAAATACCTAATAGGCATTTGATTCAAATCTGTTATTTTTTCACTCGAAAAAAATCAAAACTTCTATGTGGGCTGCACCCTTCATCATGGGCCAGGCAGTTCTGTTTTATGTTACTGGAAACAATTCTCTTCATTCTATTCCAGAGCTATGTGTTGTAAGTTTGAATAATCAGTGAATACTAGATGACAATGCTCTTATGTTCACATCCAGTACTATCCTTTGATTAGTGTTTGGCTTATGACTTTCATGATGGTTTTGGATTTAATGCACTTATTTCTAATAATAAAAGCTGGCTTCCAGGTAAGATGTGCATTAGATCCAAGTTCTTCATTGATGAGCACCATAAGACAAAGAATTTTTTTAGATGTGGATAAATAACTCTGGATATGACTGTAATAGTATTATTATCAATATCCATTGATTAGTCAAGCTTTCAACAGATAATACTAGAGTAAAGTGAGACTTGCAGACCATTAAATGATTCTCTCTAAATCTGCATTGTAGTCTACTACCTAGAGTTTTTACAATTTTTATATCTTCTTAACAACCTAAGTATAATATATTTGAAAAAAAAAAAAAGAATTTGAATTTTTTTTTAATCAAAGTTTTAAGTCATCTGATTTTGTTATTATAACTTTTTTATACTATTCATTATAGTTTTCCATTTTATTGCATTTAGCTTTTTTAACTTAGTGGTGCATTATACATGACATATTTACCATAGAAGGGGAGGGTGAGGCGACTTTATTTGTTAGTGCTGCTAATATCTTGAAGTTCAAAAAAAAAAAATACCATATTATTGTTTTAAACTATGTGCTTTTTTAATTTAATTGTATATTGCATTTACACATTATAATATTGTAAAGAAGGACCCATTAAAATGTTTGATGTTCTAAGATTGAAATGTTAGAATAAATTATAAGAATGACAGAAAGCACACTACCACTGATGACAGTAAAGTATTATTAATTAGTTGTAATACTCTGGGCAAAAACTTTACAAACATTATAATTTTTACCTTTGTAATTTTGTTTTGTATATATATATCTAGATATATATTTAAAAACAAATAAAGATTGTGGTTTTTTTTTTTTGTTTGTTTGTTTTTTTAGCTAATACCTGGAGGAGAAGGTCCTGAATTTTAGTTCTTGAAGCATTATATTATCATAAGATGTATATTTATTTGTATGTATGTGTTTTTATATTTATAAATTTAAAAAATGGAAGATTTTTTTTTTTTAATTAAATGCCATTTATATGACTTATTAAAATATTTGAAGAAAATTAAAAGAATTTTTTTTTTGTCAGTTATTATTAATTTAATGTAAATACTGAATACATATTTCTAAATTTTATTTACTAATTTCTATTGCATTATTCTTTTTAATTGACATCAGTATAATTACTTTTATAAATGTATATATATGACAACTTATACAAAATATGTTCACTTAAAATTACAATGGAGATTGTGTGATAAAAACAAAATAATTCCACTATTACTATTATAACAGTACAGTGCATGTCTAACATATGATACTATATAACGCACTACATTATAGCTATTTCTGGGTTGTTTTTTTTGGATCAACTGAAAGACATAAAACGAAGTTTGCCAAACCAAAGTTATGATTATACAATATACATCTGTATGTATAACCAGATACTTTGTAATTCACTATGTTACAACTCCTTTGGAGAGAGAATTAAGAAAATTAATTAAATGGTATGTTTGGAGTATACTATTGTATGGTTGTGAAACATGGACAATGTAATAAAATTAAAAATAGATTAGAAGCCTTGAGATGTTGACACATAAGAATGGAAAAAATCAATTGGGTGATTAAAATAACAAATGAAGTTTTGAAAGAAGTAAATGAAAAAAAAATTGTTTGAGAAAATTAGAAATAGAAATTGGGTTGGATATATATTAAGAAGAAAGCATAGTTTAATAAAAGATGTTTTGGAAGGAATGGTATGTGGTGGTAAGAAGGGCGGAAAAGATTGACATTGTTGGATGATATAAGAGATGAAAAGAGTTACATAGAATTGAAGAACTGGGCAATGAAGGGTATAGCATGGGAAAATGGATGAATTGGTGATGTAACTACTCTCTGGACCTGTCCACAGGACAAAGTAGTATTGAGATTATGTTACAACTATAATAAAAAAATTTGTTACAAATAATGTACATTATAAATATGTCATTTTTATTTCTTACTTTTTTCTTTATAATATAAGAATATAATTATGTCCCACTTGTAGGCAAATGAATTTACAATCAGGCTGTTGAAGCATAATTCCATCATTAGTCAAGAATGTACTTAATTGTGTCTTTGGACATATGTAAATCTGTAAATGGTAAACAGATGTAAAAAAAAAAAAAATGTAGTTGAATTATTATTAAAGATGCAGATTTGAAAGTACAATGACCCCTAAATTATTAAATATTGTTTTCCTTAAACTGTTGAATAACTCTAATATTGTATAAAATGAAAAAATTATAAATCAATATTACTGTTAAATTAATTTATTTGGGAAGTACACATTGTCATCAGTTCATGAATTGATTACTTGTAATTTTTAAAAATATATATTATTTTTTTATATTTAAGAAATTCTTACAATTTAATAAAAAAAAATTTCCATAAAACTTCATCACTGTTTTTGTTTTAAGTAAAAATTACTTTATATAAATATCTTCACATTTTTCAAAATCCTAGTGAATTAGAGCCAGATTTTCTCAAATCTTACCAACTCGTGAAGTGTTATTCTATTCAAGTATTCTTGACTATCCTTGACTTTATGTATTTTTATAATACACTTCTTTTTTTTTTTTTGGAAAATTGCAATTGCATAAGTCAGGCACCAACAAAATGAGATTGTTTAAGGAAAACAAAAATAAAATAGGCTGGTAGTGAATGTTTAGATATTCAGGATTTAATACATCAATCAGTTACAAATGACTATCTAAAGCTGTTGAAATTTAAAAATATATGCATGAAATAATAAAATCATGATGAAGCTAGATAACATTGTTAAAAACTAAATATTATTAGACTCTAAGAAAAGATGGGATGAGTAAAATGCAAGAGTATAGCATTCTATTTTGTAAATATAATTGTATAGATACTATTTTTGTTCCAAAAACACAAGAGAATTTATAAACAGTTCTCTAGCAAATAATAAGTTAATAGTGAAACTGAATAAATAAAAGTATATAGTCAATGTCTTTTTTTTAATAAAGCAATTGATAGATAAAAAAGTGAGATTTTAAAAAGTTTTATAATTAAATAATTTAGTAGTAAATTGAAAGCAATTTCAAAAGGTTTCATGATTGTTGTACTGTTTACTGATTACAATTAAATAGAAATTAATTTCTAAAGAATTAAATGGAAGTAAAAGATTGGAATCCTGTTTGAAATGCAGAAAGGATGATAAAATAATAAGAAATTGGGAATCAAGAATAATAATTAAATGAATAAGTTTCTCAAAAGAAAATTGCATAGTAATCTGATGATTTAATTAAAATTCATAAGAGAATTTAATTCCAGATTATAGATTTCAATTAGATATTTTAATTCAAAGTAGTTCTAGAAACAGAACTAGGTGTATCTTGTAATTGATATAGATTTTGATCACAATTTATAGTAAAATTGAAATTACCTTTTAAAAGAATCAGAACTTTAAAAAGATCCTTTAATAAATTTAAAGTGTTTATTATGGAAAAAATTTCAGGTTTGTTGCTAAGAAAATGAATGATAAAGGGGCAAATAAAATATTGAAATTAAAGAAACTTGAAAAGATATTTCAGATCATAAAAGAAATAAGAACACAAGACTTTAGTTTAGCAACGAAGTAATGAATAAAATAAGATGGAAAATATGATGTATGGGACAAATAGATATGTGAAATGCAGTGTATTAAAACTTTAAAAAATTGAAAATAGCAAAAAGATTTTTAAAAATGAATATTGGGAGATTAGCAAATTATAC
Source organism: Epiperipatus broadwayi (assembly GCA_028023455.1). Lineage (NCBI taxonomy): Eukaryota > Metazoa > Onychophora > Udeonychophora > Euonychophora > Peripatidae > Epiperipatus > Epiperipatus broadwayi. The sequence goes on from JAQFVV010006201.1 coordinate 12,270,032, forward strand.
AGACAAAATTTTTATTTGATTTAACCTATACGACCTAAAACGTTATTGAAGGTCAATAACCAAGAAACTAGTTGTAGGGGTGTGGATATTGCACAACTATTTAATATTCATTAATAACTGGAGCTTAGAATAGATGACAGAATAAAGTTAATAGAGTGATAAGAAGTGTCATAATAATGATAATGTAAATAATGAAGTATTAATAAAGTCCTCTGGAAAAGGTATTAATGAAGAAATAAGTAGAATTAGCTAGTATACAAAAATGAAACAATATGTGTATGCACAAATTATTTTTAAAACTCAAAATTAGACCTCACTAATAATTTTTATTAGTTATTCATTAAAATAGAGATTATCCAATAATGAATATATTTCTGTAGTATAATTTTCACTACATCACTTTCATGCAAGGTAGGGAATGTTAACACGTTGTGGAGGTGATGTAATCATAAACATGATCAGAGACATGAAAAAGATCTATGATCTCCAAGATGCATATGACATGCAGAACCAGTATTCATCAGTAAACCCAGATCACAATCTCTTACACATATCTTTATCATTGTTCAGTATATGTATATATAAATAGCAAATTACTATTGTTTAAATAATAAGTGTCAAACATGCGGTCCCTACAACTTTGATGCAAATTACTTAATGAAAGTATATTAATATTTTTTATTAGTCATTCAATAGACTAAAGATTATCTAATAATGAGTAATATTTCTGCAGTATAATTTTCACTACATGCCTTTCATACAAGATAGAGAATGTTTTCTATCTGCTTTTATCACCTTGTGGAAGAATATAATCACAAACATGTGACCAAAGATATAGATGCACATTTCATGCTGAACCACCACTCATCAGTTGTCCCAGACCATAATCTTTTACATATATCTTTATCATTGTTCAGTATATATATATAGATAGGAATTTACTATATAGTTTAATTGTAAATAAAGGGGTTTGAATTCAGACTTTCAAGCATCCTTCAACTATCCACACTATCATACAACTGATACATTTGACCACACACATGTAGAAAAGATAAATAATCACCAATATACGTATTTTGTGCTGAACCAGCAGGTCAAGATTATCTCCCACACATATATATAATCAATACTGAGCACTAATTATATATGTGTGTGGGAGATGATAATCTGGACCAACTGATGAATGCTGGTTTAGTACGAAATACGTATATTGGTGTTTATTTATCTTTTCTACATGTGTATGAGATAGTGTGGATAATTGAAGGGTGCTTGAAAGTCTGAGTAGTTCAAATTTCTTATATTTACAATTAAGCTCGAGATATATGAAGAATGCCAGCATTTCAAATATAGTTTAATTGATAATTGTCAAATTTTTGCTGCTTTCACAACTTTGACACAAATCACTTAATGGAAGTACATTAATTTTATTAATCATTCATTATTAGACTTATCACTGTCTGTTAGATAAAAATAATAAGCATTCATTGTGAGAACATTAATCACATCCAAACAGTCCAATTATGGCATATACAGTGCAGTGAGTCCACATAAATTTTTTAGACAGCAATTCTTCAGGAAATCATTGGTATTGTGATATAAAGTGTTACAAATTTTTAATATTTACATCAGGATTTACTTCAACAAATTATCAGAAGCTTTCTTTATACAGATTCATGACAGATAAAAATAGGTAATTATGATGATACTACAAATGTTATTTACATTTTTAGTTTCACATAAAGAGTCCTGACTCATTTCTAAAATTTGGAAATTATACTGTAACAGTTTTAATTTTATGTACATCTGTACTAAACAATAAAAAATTGATAAAAATGGAAGATTGTGCAGTAATGAAAATGTTTAAAGCTTTTGAGATGAAAATCGCAAGACAAAAACAGTTGGTGAGCCATAAGTTGAATTATTAAAAATTATGAGGAAAAAGAATTTGAGACAATTTAAGTAATATTTGTAATGTAAATTTATGACATGTTTGGTGTCAATTGCAGTAAACCATTAACTGTTGGAATGAAATCAAATGTTTGTATTTCATGATTAAGTGTTAAACATTATTGCTATTCTGTTAATTTTTAATTCGAGTAATCTGTTTTTGTTCTCAGAGCCAACTATCCAGCCATTTATCTTTCAGAATTCAACTTGTTTGGTGAAGTATTATCACAGTTTGAAGCTTTTCAAACAATAGCTTAGTAACTGTTTGAAATGCTCAAGAATTAGCATTGAATTCATAGATTATCATTGTTCTACTCTGGGACTCATATCACATAGACACCAAATAGTTATATATTTGTAATATCAAAAATAAGAATTATTTTTTTCATTCTATGCCAAAGATTAACAAAATGCAGTACAGTAGTTCTCTGATATTGTTTGCATTTGGTTCCCTGCCTATATAATATATGTTTAATACTCAAACATAGCTATGATTAATTTTTAAAATCACATTAAAAACCATAATAAATTGGGGAGGGGGCAATCTCTTGACTGATTTGCATACATGTTTAGTGTTCAAAAGAAGGAAAGATCTGAGAGATGATCTATAGAAGTGAGGGTGCACACGAAATTTTGTATTCAAATTTATTTAGTTGTGCTTTTTTTTTTTTTTTTAATGTTTTTCCAAATTGTGGATACTAAGTTTATTAACTAATATTGAAAAAGGATATCATAACTTTTTTTTTTTAAAAAAAAAAAAAAAAACACGTTATCTTAACAAAAAAAGAAGGTAGATGTATAAAAAAAAAAAAAAAAGTTTAAATGCTGACTTCTATTGATTCATTTTTTCAAGTTTGGTGATGTTTTCTCTCTCTCTCTTCAAAGTATTATACTGATTAATGCAAATTTGACATTATTATAGTATATATGTGTGTGTGTTTACATAAAAGATAGAAGTTGATACATTACTTTTTTTTTAATGTAGAAATATTAAAATTTTGATATTTGTCAAGATTATTCTATAACAACTATAGGTCTCAAAAATATATGGAAATTGACATGATAACAAATATATATATATAGCTACCCATGTAAATTAACCTGAGTTTCAAATAGTAGGGTGTTTTGTTTTGCTTTTAATTTCAGGTTATTAATTTGAATAATATAAAGGAGTAGAAAATGACTTCTAGATGCTTACAAATCCTCTTCACTGATGAAGCCAGAAATCATTTGATCCGGAGATGTGAATTTTATAATAATATACTGTCTGGAATTTATTGATTACTCAAGCTTGCATTAGATAACTATATGAGATGTATGTGATATTGTTGACATGATTTAATCATGTTTAACTTTTCTTCCAATCTATAATTCCTTTTTAACTATTATAAAATAACCTGCTTGTTTCTGTCAAATTTCTTTCCAGTCTTTGAAACATATTAACCTTTCTTCTCTCAGTAATAATTATCATCAATTCATTTCTTGACATTCTATCTTTCTAAATCTAACATATTCTTTAAAACATAATTCTTTAATTGCATGAGAGCTTAAGCTAATTATATAAAAATTTTAAATATTTCATTGCCTTTTTTCTACTAAAGTTTTAACTATTAGAAAAAAATCCTGGCCAATATTTTGAATCATGGTTTGCATTATAAACATCATTTAATTATTTCAAATCTTGTTTTCTCATAGTCTAATATTTCATTAGAATCTCATCAATTATTATCACTAATGCTATTTGTCATCTAATTAAAATTAGCAATCGTATTTCATAACCTATTTATGTTATCTGATTCTATTTTTTTTTACTTACATAGATAAGTAATTTATATGATGCAAATAATTTGCGTAGTATGTTCATACTTTATTTTTTATGCCTTTGGTACAAAAAAAAAAAAAAGATGGCATTTGTAGTGTGGTATATTATTGTGAAATAGTTCTAGGAAAATATCACCCCAATGAAGACATTCTCAAAAATAAAAGTCTTTAACTTTATAAAATACATTAAATATATTATGTCCCAGTCTAACCCAACTTTAATTTTTTCATAGTGAGGATTTGGCAAGAAGTGGGGATTTCTTCTTCCACAAAACAGTTTTATTAAGATAAAAAAAAATACATAAATGAAGTGAAACAGTTTGGATATGAAAATCAGATTCATAAAAACTAAATAGGAATTCCTCCTATCACTAGAGAAAATTGAGATTTTTTTTAATGCTGAAAATCTGTCCAGCAACTTTTAGCTCTTAAATACATCATTCTACCATCATACTGCACATAAATTAATAGCAAAAGACTGAATTCATTTTTAAAAAGTGGGAAAATAAATTGTCTTTAGACTTAGCAACTGGAAAATTTTAAAGTCCTTTACCTGTTAATCAGAAAATGTACAATGTCTAAAATTGCTACTCTTGAACAAACATTTCAGTTTTTGCTATGTAAAATATATCTACAGCCTCTTAAGTTGTGCCATCATTTTTTATTAATTATGAAACCAAAAGAAGTACTACATAATATAGGTAAAACATAGCTATTTACTTCTAGTTTATTTTTACAAATTGAGCATATTTTGGAAGTTGATATTTATCACAGTTTAAACTAAGAAATATATATATATATATTTGTTTTATGATTATTCGATCACTTTTTTCAAGAGCAGTGATATGATGTGATACAGCTACTCCCAATATCTCTCAGCCACTATGCCCAGAAAAACCTATTAGCTATCTTTCCATTCCCCACCCTAAGTTTTTTCCGTATTCTTCTCTATCCTGCTTTATCCCATTTCTACATCTTTATCCACTCTATAGCCTTTATATCTAGATTCCACCTTTATCTTTTTCCAAACCCAGCAAAACCAAGTACCCATTTTCTATATAATCACTTTATTTATATTTATTCTCCCACAATTTTATTATTCGTACCCTTTCTGCTTGTAACTATTTACATTCGATTAGCAGATGCCTAAATTTTCCATGCCTTCCTTACATAACTTGCAGACCAAATCACCCACATTTTGCTAATAATCCTGTTCAAGTCTTAAACAGTAAACTACTTTCCTTGCTATTATAAATTAACTCGTACCCAATATTCTGTTTCCTTCTATATATTTTTAACTCTTTTTACTCTCCATACTGTTCTTTAGCTTCCTATTTTTTATTAATGCATCTATTCTATCCCATTCTTTGCCACTGTAACACTCAACAATCATCCCTCTCTCTGTACAAGTATACTGACAAAATCTTTATCCAAATCTGCATATCTTACCCATCTTATTGCCTGTCCTTTACTTGTAACACAATTTAATACTATTTTGGCTATTCTCTTACTATCCATAAATTGCAATCTACTGAACATTTTCCTTTTTGCATCTCTCATATAAAAACCTGACCATCCCAGTTCTCCTCGAATTATCTCCTTTGCTGTCCACATATCTCTAATGCATGCCTTTCTATTTCTCTTCGTACTTTTTCTAAGTAATCTAACATCCCATTATTGACACATAATGCATCATTACCATAAGTTAACCCTGTAACTGCCATACCCATACAATTCTTGCTACATCATATTTATTATATGAAAATACTTAATTTCTTTATCAGTCTTTTTTTTCTTTGCTCCATTTATCAATTTTTTTTCCCATTCATCCAAGCAATTCATCTGATTACTTAAGTCAATTCCCAAATATTTATACCTATTCATAATATTTAATTTTATATCCCTGAAGAAAAATTCTCTTCTCTTTCCCCAGTATTTATCATCATTACTTATGATTTTTCTTCACTAAATTTAATCCCCATCTCTTTACCCACCCTTGTGCAAGTCTTCAGCATAACTTCCCTACTTTCTGTGCACAAGATCAGCAAATAAAAGACCTGGTAATGTATACACTCCCTTGCCCACTATTAATGGTATTTCTACTCCTCTTCCTAGTCTTTTCTATTGCTCTCCATTTCAAATATAACAAAATAGATAACAATATCCTTGCCTTAGTCCCACTCCATTTTTAACTGATTCTATATTTCCTAATTGATATGTATAGTAATTATTTTCATACACTGTCTTAATAAGATCCACTAAAGCTCCATTCCCAAATTTATTAAACTTGCCCATAATCTATTTTTATTTATCATATGCCTTCTCTATATCAATAAAGACAGGCAAAACTCTATATGTATTGCCACTCAATGCAAGCCGGAGTAATCAGTGGATGCCAAAAAGCTTATGCATAAAATCCCCATCTAGTGCCTACTCATCCAATATTCCCAGACTAGCTTGCATTGAGTGGCAATACGTGTAGAGAGTTTTGCCTGTTTTAATAACAGTTATAAGCAAGCATAAGAAATGATGATCATGTAGTATCTATAAGGACCATATATAACTGCCTACCTGTATTTCTACTCATCTATAAGTTGTGTGACTACAAATAAACTATCTCCCACTATATTACTTTCTTTCATTTTGCCACTCTTTCAGTCAACAAATATGCAAAAACTTTTTATAATATGACGTTACTGCTACCGGTCTATAATTATTTATATTTCTATGGTCATGACCCTTTCCTTTAAATAATATCCTCCTTATATTATTTCAGCTATCTAGAAATTCTGTCTTCTGTGCCATCTTATTAAAATATGATAATAAGATTTAATTTTGCCCAATTTCCGAAATTCATCACCATCTCTGCTGCCCAGCCATCTAAACCTCTTGCCTTTCCACTTTTCAACTTCCCTGCCTCATTCAATTCATTTTTTGTAAAACTAATATTTCCATTACTATGTGCTTTTATGTTTGTTATCACTCTGTCCTTCACATCTAACATCTTTTCTATATCCATTACATACTTATTTAAGATTGGCTCTAATTCATCTCTAGAACTAATCTCTTTTCCCTCATCATTTAGTAATACTATTTCTCCCCTACATTTATTCTTTTAATATCTACAATTTTTTACTCTCATCTCTTCCACTTTTATTAATATCCAATAATTTACTATTTAATTTCATTCTCTCTCTATAATTATCTATTTTAGCCAACTTCTTTTTTAAAAAATAGTTTTCCCATTTAATATTAACATCTTTTTTTGTTGTTGTTTTTAATAGCACATTTTTATTCTTTGCATGTTTTTTTTTTCTCTTTTACACTTTTACTAATTCTCATTTTTCTATTACTTTTATTCTTTTGAATATTCTCACCTAAATTCTATTTGCCACTCTTTCTACTTCACTCCCAACAAATTCTTCATGATTTCTTCTATTTTTATTTTATATTCTTCTAACTTATTCTTATCATTCACTCTCCATCCACATCTTAATACTCTCCTTTCTTTTCTTATTATTATTTTCCATCACATTACCATCCATTTCTTTTTTTAAAAAAAAAAAATTATGATCACTATTACATACTCTCTCTTCATTATCAAACACTAATTTTCTGTACTTTATTCATTCGCCCTTTCTCTACTAATACGTAATCTATTGTGTGAAATATATTATTTCTAGATCATGCATATTGCCCCTTATTAATATTTGATAAATTTTCAATTCTCAAATTCACTCTGAAAAAAAAATTTCAAAAGCTATCCGTTCTTGTTATTCATGTCATCAATTTCTTCAATATGCCTATTCATATCCTCTATAACCATTATTTTCTTCCCCTTTTTTTTTTTTTTTTTTGAAAGTCTGTACATCCTTATAGTTTGACTATCTCCAGTGACCATATACCCTATAGCCACTATCCATTCTTGTCTTCCTAATCATATCTCAAACCACAAATGTTTTTGGCACTTTACGGTATTTAAATAGTTTTTGATATAATTCCTATACTACACACCTTTTTCTTTTCTATTTATTCCCTGCCATATCAAATTTTCCAATGTAAGTTCTATCTTAGATGCATTTCCACTACTGCTAAATACCTCAAGTCCTTCATTTTTAACTGCTTTCTTTAATTCCATCAACTTTTCTGGTCTCCTACCATCTTGCATATTCAAATATCCCATTTTAAACAATTTCTTACTTTCTTATTATCCTTTTATAAATTATTTTGACTCTTCTCTATTACATTTGTAATTAGTTTGTTTATCATTAGTTTTACAGACTCCCATTTCCTCTCCACATCTACATTTATATCAGGTATCCTTTGTTTATTTTTTGCATCCTGGCCATTCTTATAATACTAGTATTCTTCCATTTATTTTAGTCATCTGCTGTAAACTTTAATAAACTATATTTCAGATGATATAATGGTATAATATCCCACTCCAAGAGTGATTTTTTGGTTTTGTGATCATCAGTGAGGACTTGGATTTAAAGCAGGAGCTATTGCATCTAGCTGCCATATTTTATTCCTTAACGCTCTTCGAGATGATGGCCAGGAATCCAATAAAATAAAATTTTGAACTCAAACTAATTCTGCATAATTATATAGATCTCATATCAGTTTATAGATATTTTGGAGATCACAGTTCTTATAGGTCCCTATCCTTTGAATAAGAAAGTTAGTACTAAGAACAATATCCCATGATTTATGCTTACTCTTGCTTCATTTACTATAATTTTGAATAATAAAAGTTTAACATTGATTTCTTAACAGTGTTAGAGATAGCTTTAGATTAGAGAGAAATTCCTGTAAGATTATGATTAAATCGTGTAATATTGTTTGCATTATCTTTTTTTTTTTTTTTTATGTAATTTTTCTATTTAAGATAATGGATTTGCTTTTTTTTGTCAATACACACAGTTTGATGAATAATTGTTTCTATCATATTTTTGATTTTGCATTTAATCAAGGATATTCTGAGACAAGATGATGGGCTACCATTTGAACAGTATATGCAAACATTTTACTTTTTGGAATTATTTTTTATGTTTTTGTAAACAATTTTACAATATATCCAGCATCATAAATTTAATGTATACTCGTATTTTTATAAATGAAAATCTATTTAATCAAAAAGCTGCATTCAAATAATTAATCGTTTAAGATTAGAATCAAAGAGCAGCTGAAGTAAAATAGAATATACTCTATCCAGATTATAAGTCAATAAAATATTGTAGAAGATTTATTGAATAATTTAAAGGAACAGTATTCACACACAAAAGGTAAAATATTGGACCTGTAAAGAGCTTCATTCATGATGATATGACAACATATTGAATATGTTTTTAAATAAAAAGTTTTGTTTTGGCTTTATGTTGTTTGTTTTTCTATGAAACCATAATTACAAAGCATACTGTATATTATTATTAAATAATAAATATATATAAATCATTTTCGCAGTTATGTAAATATCATGCTAACTTATCTTTTTATTATATCTTTTGGGACCTACAAATCTATAATCAGTGAACTCTCAGCATAGTCATTTGTTTTCCTGATCATTTTTCCCTTTTTGTCATATATCTCTGGCTAAATATGCTAAAGTATTCAAAGTTTATATTCTATATTTTATCATCTTGGATGCATTTTTAGTCAGATTATTTTTTTTATAAAATAAATAATCAAATGGGTTGGTTATTTGAGCAAGCAATAAAAGTTGCCAGAACTGGAATCTATCCAAGGACTTCAGATTGACATTTCACCGCTGCACTAATCCATGCAGGGCAATTAATTAAGGTAATCGAGTGATTTATTCATATGGATATAAGCAACGGTGTAAGTCTTAGAAGTTCTATACATTTTACATTTGTAGTACTTATAAAAAAAAAATTCAATTATTACTTGCCAAACAAAGTTTTAAACTTCAGTATCACAAGATTGCATTTGATTACTATATGATAATTGATCCAGTTACTTATAATAATTATTGACTTCCACAGTCATGGTTTTGTGGATTCAGGCATTTTTACTAGTATATAATTCATTAAGCAGTTGCCAGCATATCACATAATGAAAAAAATGATTAGGAGTTAATCTCCCATACTCACTATTAAGTTCCCTTTTAATTGTGTGTGCTTGAAGATATATTAGTTTTATATTAATAATATTTTTTAAGATATAATAATTAGTTTATATTAATATTTTTATCATTAACAACTATTCTATAAAGAAATATGACCATTCTAATTCTAGAAAGAAAAAAAATTTTAATTAGTTTTGTGATTACTATACAACAATATAATTTCTGTAAAAACAAATGCATCCTCACATATCACATACTGTATTTGTTTATTTGAGATCTTCCAATGCTATCTTCTACAATGAACTTTACCTATTGGAAACTTTGGTGCCTTGCCTAATTGTAAGTTTTCCACTGTATTATATTATGAGTTGTATTTTCCCAATAAAATCAATCAATGCTGCACTACTTTAGAGTGTCTTGGAGATTATTTTTATAACAAATATCTGACTTTTTTTTACAGGAAGTTTGTTAACTTTTCATTTGCTTCACGTTTCCTTCCAATAAAAATGCACTTTTGCAATTATAGATTCAATAGTTTCATATCTAATGTACTGATGTACTGATTAGTTTTATGGTCTTACTATCATATTTTTAGAATTTATAAATATTTCAATGAAATTATTTTGCTGTCTTTATAATATATTGATCAGTACACAATTTAATTATGGTAAGTACATTATTATAATAAACTAATTTTTAACTTTTTAATGCAGCAGTTGCAAATTGGAATCTGGGTTACACTTAATCTCTAAATGTATCATTGTACTCAAAAAAGCTACCACAATATTAAAATTGATACTAACCATTCAAGCTAAAAGTATTTTTTTCCACAACCAGCTAAATATAAATGAGGGGAGGATATACGCTTGATAATAACTTTCTTATATTTGATGATCAGCACATTATCATAGATCTTTAACCTCCATATAATAGCTATATACCAACTTACTTATATTAGAATGCTAATTGCAAGAATATATTTAAAATATGGGAATTTCAGATACCATCTTGAGATTTCAATGCTCATTGATTTTAATTTACTCTGCAATGCAGTGTGAAATCATATACTTAAAGAAAAATATACTTCATTTTTATTAATAAAAATATTGAAATCAATTTATTTTAAAAAGATTTTTAATATACACTTAACATGTAGAGCCATCACAGTATATTGTGCTTCACAGATCAAGCGTGTGTATATATAATTCTGTTAGTTGAACTGGCAGAAAAAAAAATCTTACCCAAAAAATTTTCAGTTGTGAAAAAAATTACTGTTTCTTTCCAATATTAAAATTGGACATGGCTGTACTAAACATTACTTTCAAAAGTGATATACTGCATCCATAGATATAAAAAAAATGGTATGTATAAAAAAGACATACATTCATCTGAAATAAATCTTCATATAACAAGTTTTCTTAAATATAATTTAATATTTTACACATTAGACTCCTTGTCTAAATATTTTAATTTTTTCAAAAAGGCAAATTTTTTTGCGGTGGTAATGGCAATTTCCCATTCTTTTTTAATGCAATTTATAACCTTTCAATATTTGAAGCTACTTAATAATTAAACTCTATAACCCAAACTCAGCCCTGTACAATTTAGCACAATTATAAAGTACCAAAGTGAAGAAAAATTTCTTGAGATCTGAGTAAAGTGAAAAAAAAAACCAATTTTAGTTTGAATGAAAGTATAGGCTTGTGCAATATATAAATGAATAAGTTACTTAAGGTTATGATGTTCAAGCATTGAAAATGACAAGCCAGGATTTGTTTTTAAGTTCATCACTTATAATTCTTTTTTTTCTCAGAAGTGGACTATTCCAGATTCCTTTATCTGATCGGATTGAGCATTGTTTGCTGCTGGCCAATATTAGTACAAGCCAATAAGCAATGATGCTTGCTGAATCCTAATGTTTTCAGCAAGGTCAGGGCTCTGGTTATAAATAGCCTTTTGGGAGAAAAGGGAGAACATCTGTCTTACCTACAAAGATGATACGCATTCTCCAAGGGAAGCCCTGCTAACCTGAATAACAGTAAGCATTCCTAAGAAAGCAATATGCTATTTGTCCACGCAGCTAGACAAGTCCACAGAGGGACTGGATGCTGCTAAGACTACTGTTGACTCAAAGCAAGCTGTCTTGTACAGCCAGAAGAGTCATTCTCCTTACCTGTGAGACAAGCTATCAGGTGTAGCTGGAAATGGCAGAACCACAAAACCTGGATCTAAGAGGTCACATTATAACTATATTATTATGAATTTATATATTTGTAAATATAATAAATATTAATTGTAATACTGGTGTTAGTATTATTTTCAGTAGGTTGGGTCTGTAATCCAGACCAAGCATAATAGATTTTTGGGGAGTTGGTAGTTTCCAGTCCCTATGTAGACTTGCCTCACTGTATTGATGTCATAATAATGACTAGAGAAATACCTTTGCTGATGGCAGAAAGAACAATTACTTCTGTTAACATGAACAACTGAACATGCTCTCCAATAAACCCTCTGCCATCAGCAAAGGTATTTCTCTAGTCATTATCATGACATCCACGCAGTGAGGCAAGTCCACATAATGCCTGGAAACTGCCACATCCACAACCGACTCAAGGCAAGCTGTCTAAGTGCATCTGGAAGAGTCTTTTACTTGAGCTCATGAGGCAGGCTACTTATATAGCTGGAAGCAAGTTTCATTACTCGGCACAACTACCTCAGCATTAATTTATATAAACCATATGTATATGTTTGACTAACTAACATGTGTGTATATTTTTGTACTAATAAATTATATATATATATTAATTGTTGAGTAGTTTGTCATAATTTGTCTGTTGGTTTGGAACTGAACTTGTAAACCAAGCCAAACACAACAATCACTATTAAATTACAGAGAACTTTGTGCAGTTAAGTGCAGTAATAAAATGACAAACTTCAAAACAAAATGTACCTGGATTGATTCTTAGCTTAGCAAAATTTAAAATATATATATTTTCAACAACCGAATGAAATTGATGTTTTCCACTTGTATATGACTTCTCAAGTAACGAAGTTTGCAATTTAACCATGGGTCACGAAATGTAAATTATTAACTAAAGGTTTATCGTTTTATTTTAAATTTTTATCAAAATTAGCTTTAATTCAAGAATTATATTTTTCAAAATGATTGTCTCAATTTTTCATATCATTAATTTCTCATAGGTTGATTATATAGCCTTGATCTTCAAATATAATTCTCTAACTATAATAAAAAAAAAAAAATGCACAGTGTAATTTTTACTAGATCTTAAACATTTATTAACAATAAAACTATAAATTTACAATTCTAAGATGATAATATTTAGATCCCTGATCATAGTTTTTAAAACATGAATATCGATGTAGTTTTGGTTGTTTTCCAATTTGAATATAATTTTTTAACTTAAAATTCTCTTTTCCTAAAAATTTCTTTATATATATAAATTATAATGGCACTTATTATACTAATGAAAAAAATGCAGTACTGTATATAGATGAAAATATTTTATTTTAATGTTATAATCTTTTCTTCCTTCTCTTGACAATTTTTAAACATCTTAGTTAAAGTTATTACTAATACGTCACTAGAAGGCCTATCAAAAGGAGAAGTGGCCCAACAATCTTCAAACAAATTAATCAAAACAGAGGTTTCGTTGTTTTTAAATATTTCCTGTGTATATGGTCGCAAATTTTGCGATACTACTAAATAAATTACAGTATGAGAAGGGTAATCTTCGTAAGGTTTTTGCCTGGTTAGCATTTGCCAAAGAGTTATTCCAAATGAATAAATATCTACTTTTTCTGTCGGTGTAATTCCTCGCCAAAGTTCTGGAGCACGATAAGGCAATGTACCATTTAAATAAGTCCACGATGGCGAAGAAATAAAAGATAATTTTTCACTGCAACCAAAATCTCCTACTTTACAAATATCAATATCATTAACCAAAACATTTGCCGGTTTAATATCCAAATGAATTATATCGCTGTTATGAAGATAATATATCGCTTTCGAAATTTGCAGAGCATAACGAAGAAGTTTTTTGTGTGAAAGATCGCTTGTAGTATCTTCGATAAGAGTTTGGAGAGTCTTTCCACGTACTAATTCCATAATTATTAACACGTCTCGGATCTGTTCATCTATTTTTAAAGTACTAATAATATGAGGATGGTTTAATTTGATTGCATTTCTTTCCCCTTTAATGACATGATTCAAAATATTTTTGTGCCTTTCATTCTTCCTAATTATTTTGATAGCGACTTTCCGCTTTTTATATTCGCCTAAAACGACAACTCCAAAAGAACCTTTTCCTAAAACAATTAAAGATTTGTTATTGTTTAGACTGCAAATTTGGTCCGTTTTACTTACTAGTGACTTTTGGGTAGAACCAGTTAAATTTTTTAAATATTCACGACGGAGACTGTTTATTTTTTCATCTATAAAAATTAATGGGTTTTTGCATTTTGTTGTATCTTTGGAATAAAATTGCAATAATGAAATAGATGTAAATAAATTACCACTAGAATGATTTCGAGAAAGGCCACCACACACATGTTTATCTAGACTCGAACTTTGATGATTTACAAAAGCGGCACTAAAGTTACACTTAATAGGTGAGAAAGTTTTTTTCCGCAAAGAGTTTGGTGACTGGTGGCGAGAATTACGTAAAGCTATCCGAGTCAAATATCCTATAGTTTCTGACATTGTGCGTTTTGTACTATTAAAAGGAAAAGCTCGCGTTTTTTTTTTTTTTTAATTATTTAAATTAATTGTTTTTAGTTTTAGTATGTAAATTTTTTTTTTTTAAATCCCATGATTGGTTGCTTCTTATATAAACAATCACTGTATTAACTTTAACCTGCAAATTTATCATTCAAATTAATGACTTAAGAATATGATTATTTAATAAGTCCTTCGCGATCTGTTGTCATTTATTTTGTTAAATTTCTAACAGAATTCATTCATTTCATTTTTTTTTTTTGAGGAAAAAATATTAATAATAATTTTCGCAATTTAAGCACATTTAGAAAGTTGTTTTTTTTTTAAAAAAAAATCAATGAAATAATTCAGTTTGTGTAAAAATGTCATATTGATTTTGATATATAATTGTTTTTTCTACAGGCTTTTTCATACCTGCACTCCAATATGTAATATATAGGGGTTTGAACTCAGACTTTCACACGACTCTCAACCATCCATACTATCTCATACCGGTGATACACTTGATCACACACATGTCGAAAAGATAAATAATCACCAATATACGTATTTCATACTAAATCAGCACTCATCAGTTGGTATAGATTATCATTTCTACACATATAAACAATCAATGCTCAATTTATATTAAGTTAGCTAATCTTCATACTTTTATGGACAGGCTTCAATTTACTCCACCCTACAACTCTTCAACCATCCATTTCATTAAAAATCTGATGACAGAACACTCAAAACCCTCATTGGTGCCAACCTTCTCATCCTACCCATGTTGACCATAAGTCACTCTGACCCCACATGTCCAGGACATAATATACAAGGGATGGCAGAACTTACAGGACTATATTTTAATATATACATTTTTTTCTACAGTACAGACTTTTTCATACCTGTACTCCAATATGTAATATATAGGGGGTTTAGAAATATTAATTGCAGATAACTGTAAATAAAACAGATCTAATAATAAACAAAAAGTTTAGTAATCGTTCAATATAATACACTACCATTACAAATGTACTTCAATTGTAATTGCACTTTTTATATTTTAGCATATATGATCTTTGATGTCTGGTAGCTTTAAATATTAATACTCACAAACTTTACATTATAAGACTTCATCACCTCTGAAAATTAAATAACTTCATTATTGATCTGATTTTGTTAGATATGTGTTCTAAGTTAAGATATGCATAAACAAACAATAACAAAGCAGCTTAAATTAACTGTCAATATTCACAATGCACAAGCCATTACAAAATTCATACCTATACACTGCATTTGATCCCACACGACTTTAAAATTAAACAACAATAAATAGGTTCTGTCCCAGTGTACAAAGCAAAACAAAATCATGGAGAGAAATGTCTCTACCCAAAGCAAATCAAAATCATCTGTGAATACCTTAAATGGATAAAATATATATAACAGAGGTGAGTAAACATGCAAAATTTAAATGTGGCAGATAAATATCTATAGGGTTGTTATATAAAATGTATACATATATATGTACTATTACTTAATTTCAGATGAGTATATGAAGTAAAACAGTAAGTAGGACAAATTACCTAGAAATTTAAGCGCAATAAAATCAATTTACTGGATTATTTATATTACATGTACCCATCACATTAGACACACACATAACTTACATTAATGATTTTTAGAAATACTAAATTTTAATTATAATAAATTTTAATTATTTATAATAACCAATTCTTTTTTACATTTTTTTAAAACTAATTTTAAATTGATTCATTTTTATTCTAAGCACAGATCTTCATCAATGTATATGTGTTTATCAGGGATGAAGCATCCATGTATTGAATGGAATGAGTGCTTCCATAGAAAAATTCACTAAAACTTTCAAAAGCTTCAATTAAAGTTCAATTTAAAAAATTCACTTTCAATTTTTTTTGCCAACAGTTGAATTGTTTTTATATACGCAAAGAATGAATTTGACTAATGCATTATTGTTGATTATAAGAAGTTCAAACAATACTAAGATCTAATTTACAGTTAAAACTTTTAAGAATGTTAAAAGGATTTGGAAGATAAAAATATATTGATAATACTCTGATTTACAGATGAGAGTTTCAGATTTTTCTAGATGGGTGATTCAATATTTATATATATATATTCAAACAGTCAGTTTCATCCACCTGCCTGTTTTATGTATTTTACCTCCATACCTATCTATATGGCAGGTTTAAACCTTCTCAGAGTACCCATATAAACAACCATAACTTACTATATATGCGGGATCACACATATATATGCAAACGGTAAGTCTGTAATTTAATAATATATGTATATGTGTTCATTTTTAAAGATTTCTAGTTTAAGAAATATTTTAGTCTAAATTATTAGTCAATTTTATGGTTATATTATTGAAATCACATATGTATATAAACCGCTCCCAATGTTGTTATTCTACATATAAAGTAATGAAATTAGTTTTACACTAATTAATAAAAGCAGCTTTTAGTTTTACTTGTAAACAACTTTTAAATTAGGTTACGCAATAGTCTTAAAATAGCGTAAACTTGATTTTATAGATCCAAAATTTTAATGACAATTCTCAGAATTTTATAGAGTTGTAATAATAAACTACAAGGGGGGGGGGAGTAGAAAAACAAAATCTAAATTAGTTTTAGCAATTAAATATGTTTTTCTAAAATAAAGGGTTTTTCAACTACGTCAAGCTTGTAAAAGTAATCAGGTGGCCACAGTTAAAATATAAATACTTCAAGTTTTGTGGCCAAGGGAGAGTTGTGTATATTTAATAAATGAATTGTAAACCAAATCGATGTCCATTTTATCTTTAAAATGGTGAGGTAAAGCAGGCCATAACTCACCACCTCTTGCTCCTTGCCAGAGATGGAAAAAACTTTGGTCTGATAAAACACTATGAGCTATACCCCAGCAAAGCATCCTGTAGAAGAATCTCCATTAATGTCTAATTATTGCCAAAAGTGTCAACTTATTCCAAGTGTCTAGAACTGCAATGAAAACAACTGACCGGTAAATTTCCACTCAGAGCTCTGTTCATAAACTGTGACTTTCAATTCTCTATTTTAAGCTAGCTATTTACTAAACCTGCCTTTACAAACAACTTTTCTAAAATCTGCAAAGAAAGCTGTTAAACGCTAATGTTTGAATCTTGTCTGATTGTAAAATTTGTAATATTAAATTCTCTCTTAAAATGTAAAACTATGATAATCTATTTTAAACTAAATGTATAATTTCCTGCATGCCTATTTCTGATCTATTCAATTTATTCTATAATTTTATCATTGTAATATTATACATATTTGATATGCCAAATAACTCGAAACCGCAAGTATTTAAGTATAATTTTAGCTTTTCACTCTGCGAAGATAATTTTAAATCTTCGCTATAATCAATATTAAATAATTGAATTCTTATTTTTTTCACTCACTGTTTTGAGGTCATGTTATTATTTTACTGATTAATTTTGAGTATTAATATTATAATAATCAGTAGTGCTCTAGTTAAAATTGTAGTTTGCTTAACTCTAGTTATAAATTGTAACTATTTATATATGTAACTCGTACATCATAGGAACTAGTCACAGAGATATTATCAAAGCATATTTTTAATGTTTTATCAGTAATTACCCCTCAAATATGTTTTGTCCTCCTTAGATTTATATATGTTGAGATGCAGGTGATAATCTTAAACTAGGTTACTAATTAATTTAGTCCCTAAATAGTATATTTGAAATACTAAACTTGAAAACTGTGTTGTATAGATATGCAAATAGATACAATCTATTTTTAAGGCACGCTAAGATAATTTTGCGTATATGCATTATATATGTGTGTAAGCTGCGGATGTATCCTTACTAAGTACGCAATGTACAATTAACTGCTTGTTGCATGCTTCTTGATGAGTTGCTGGCAGAGGTTACACTTTTCCACTTAGTTTGGGTAAAGCACATATTTTAGAACTGGAACACAAGGATCCAGATTATTCATAATTAATGCTTATCCGACTCCCTGATCTACTAATGTTCTTATTCATGGGAAGTTGTTCAGTCATAGGGCAACCAAGCATTTGATGCTGAAACCTGTGAATAATGACCCATTCGCACCTTCTAGTTTATTAATATTTACATATGTCCATAGAGTATATAGGTAAACCTATAATAAACCAGTTTTCTCTCCTTTTATATTAAACGCTTATTCAGCATCAGTATATATCCTAATCTAGGTTAACATGCTAATCTGTGTATCTCTGAGCCTGATTATGTGCTCGACTTAACTTGGTATAGATAGACACCATAGGAGTGCTATTAAGTTAGTTATATAACTTTGGCTATTAAGTTCCATATGATTTAGCAGACTACACCAGAGCTATAAATTTGGCATATTAATATAGGCATAAACTTAAATACCGCACTACACTTGATTGAACACTTTATGATGAGATAATATGTAAGATCTAATCTCATTAGTTATGTAATGCCTGCATGCATAATCTTTCATGTTCCAACTATATAATTTTGTATATTTTAGTTTTACTATCTTTTATTGTTTTTATTAAATTAATACTATTTAAAATATAACTCAATATCTTTATTGTCTGGGATTTCATTTTTATTCAACTCTAGATTTATTTGCACATACATCATTATATATTTACGTAGATCATTCTATTAGGTTTCATAATTAATCATTGTTATATTAGCTGTTCACTTAGTCATATGTGTGTATAGCTGACCAAATCAGTGTTAATTTATGAGTCTCTTGTTTCACTCTGGGTGACTGCCAGACCAAGGTTAAATTGAATGTTGGTGTAACTTGGGAAATGTCATCCATAGGGTATTAGATCATTGAGCAGAAGTGAAAGGATTGAATGTTGGCCGGATTCTAATCCCAGCATCCAGATTCGATCAGCTTTAGTGTATTTTGCCTGTATTCTAGATTTTGTTACATGGAGGAACAATTTTTACCATTAATATATATATATATTCTAACCTGTTGCGTTTGCATCTTCGCTTCCTGGCAGTATATTATATTAAATAAATGGTTCTAGCTCAGTTAATAATTAATAAATAAAATATTCTGCATTAATACTAATGTTTCACTAGCTCAAACTTAAAATATGAATAAGGTTCAGTTTATAAAAATAAATTAAATAAATATTTTTATGTGACTTGGAAGCGAAAATACAGGTGACAAGATAGATTACATTGAGCCAGTATCCCACAGGATACTACCTCAATGGCATAAGAACACTACCCCCCCCTATTAATATATCAAATAATAAACTCGTAGTATTCTTACAACTTTAATAACTCTTACTCAATCAGATTAAGCTAATAATTAAATGCTAATCTTCTTTTATAATAATAGCTCAATAAAATCTCAGGTTCATAAATGTATTCTAAGTTAATTTAAAATTACAATAGTAAAATATGAAAAGGGATTTTATGTCATAATCTACTACATTAAACTAATAATAATAATAATATTCTTCATTGTATAACTAACTTTGTATATCTTTTCGTATACTATAATTTTATTACCATAAAAAAATAATAAAATAATATAATATGATCATAAGATCATATTATATTATTTTATTATTATATCTTCATGTAATGATATATAAATACGTGGTAGCATTTGATAATCTGACAAACAAAAGGTGTGTGGCAACTGATAGCATATAATTCAATATGCTATTGGGATAACTAATTTATGACCAATAAAATAATGTAAAATTATGATTATTTAATTAAAAGAATACCAATAAACTATTTAAATTCTTAAAATAATTCTCTGTTTATCTTTTTTGTGCAAAATTATATGTTTGTTTCTATTATTATGGATATCTTGTGAGCTCATGCAGTGTAATGGAGAAATAAACAATTCAGACACAAAAATTTTTGAAAACAAATTTTAACAAAGTTTATTACTAACAACAAAATAAAAATAAACAACTTATGTACAATATTTACAGTGGATATCCTTATTATATACTTTACATTTTTATTTACTGGGTTATAAAATAATTTATACCTATTTTATATCTTTATTTAGACTTGAGATAACAATAAAATGATATCATTTGGTTTCTCTTTATGGTTAACTTATTACAAATATATTTATTTATTTTATTTTAAAAAAAATATTATCCTTAATATTATTTAACTATATTTTTCTTAAAAACACATTCGTAAGAAAACATTCCACAGAAAACAAATCAACATTATAATGAGTATGGATTTCTTAAAATAAAATTAAACAAATTTTTATCTTGCAATGTGAAAGATGTTACATAAAATATTTATTCAAAAATTCATTACTAGATTTTAGTAGATATCACCTATTACACTTTGTTTACTAAACACAACATATTCCCATTTAGCCTTACTTTGGTATGATATAAGTGTAATCATTGATATGTTCCTGTTATTCAATAAATAAAAATTATACTATGCCTATTCTTTATATCATTTATTTTATACTATTGTATTTTAAAAATATGCAATACTTATTTTTTCAAGGACATAATAAAGCACTCAAAAGTTATTAACATTTCAAAGAAAATATCTTTGTTTAGATACTCTAATCTAAACATTTATATTTCATTTCTGAAATAAATTTTAAAAAAACATATTCTATGATTCTTTCCTTTCCTTAGGATTCATTGGACCTTCAATTTCAAGTTATAAAATTCTATTCCTTCTAAGCAAATAAACCAATCTTATACAAAACGATAGCATAACCTAAGCTCTAAATTATTTACCATTTCTTTTCAAAAATATCTTACTGAACGATGCAGTTACATGAAATATAGATAGTAAAATAGATGCATAGGATTTAAGGAAGAAAGCTAGAGTATAACTCATAATATATCTCAAAAATTATGGCACAGTGCATTAACAAGAAATGGAGATATGACCTTTGCCTGTCTAATGTCCTCCAATACATAAACGATGTTAAAGCTATTCCTTCAGCTTTATTAGAACATCAAATATTTAAAGAATAAACACTGTCCAAATAAAATGTGTACCAGTCATAGGGCTTTGTTAACTATGCTGATATCTATACAAAGACTATAAGTATTATTCCTATTCCTTATCACATCGTATTTTAAAAACCATCATCTTGGTTTCCTGTCTACTCAAAGATTTTCCATATCCTACATCGATAAAATAACTATCTGCATTTACAAAAACAATAAATAAAATTCACTAATAATTTTAAAACAACAATTGCACTGTTCCACAAGAAAAATCTATTTACTTCATTATTCTGTATGCTTAATGATATACAATCTAATCAGACAATATTTGAATATCCTAACATGAAAGTTTTAAAAAGAATCACACAAATATTTTTTACTATATTGGATTATATCACTAATATAAAAATCATTGTATGCACATTTCCAAATAAACCCTAATCTCATAATGTTTTAAAATGTATAAAAAATGTGTTACATATAGTTAAAACATTTATACTTCATTCTTACTATTATGAAACAACCTTTATCTGGCCATCATTTTAGTAGGCTTCCTTCATCCACTGGATATAGAACATCACATACATAAAGAAAATACACATCCATACGTTTTATTTAAAAAATATTCTTATCTAAATTATTATATTATAAAATTTTATGTTATTAATAAATTAATGTTTTATGTTTTTCCAATCTTATAAAAAAAAATATAAAAAATTTACATTTAAGCTAAGTTAATAAAATAAAATAAATTAAAACTATAATTATGTATTTCTTCCATTAACTTTTACTTGACAACAGTTCATGATAAAGTTCGAAAAAATGTTTATTATTTTCTCCAGAGTTTTTTTTTTAAAAAAGTCCTCCTCAAAGCGCATTAAAGTTTTAAAAATAAAACTTAATTATTAATCCATTTTAGTAAAGTTTTATAAGAAAAATAATCCTAGGTTTACTGTTCAGAATGATAATTATTAAAAATCATAATGTTTAAAAATTAATCTCACAAAGCTTCTTAAATATTCTCTGCCGGCTATCTGATGCATCACTCTGTTCAATTTAACTTAAGTTATCTGGTAAACTTTTATGTACTATATTTGTATTTTCATGGATCCATATTTTATTCATCTACTATATGTTCATTCTTTTTTTATATAGGTTTTTATTCTTAATAAAGTTCTTTAAACAAATATTTCTAAAAAATGCATTTTTAATACTTCTAAGACTAGAAGTTTTAAATATCAAAACGCTTCAGTACTGTATCCTCCTTGAGTTCCTGCTTTAATTCTTGCAAAAATATTTTTTTAAGAAATGTTTCCTTCAAAAAGGACTAAACATTTTATTCCTTTTTTTATGATATTTTATAAACAATTCATAAGATATAAGTATCTTATTCTTTTTTAAAACACTTGGATAAGCTTATATAAAATAACACATCTCAATTTTTTTTTTCTTTTTTTGTTTAGATGGCAAATAGCTTTCCATTGTGTCTGTATAATATCCATACTGTGGTTTTTATGTACTAAAATAGTTCTCCAGTGAAGCATTAATAAAATAGTATCAATAAACATTCTATGCATTTTTATATTATTATAATTTATATACATTTTATTCCATAGTATATCAATTTTTCATTGCGAAGTTTTGGGTTAAACTTAAATAAAATAATCCTGGTAAGTAAACTGTTAAAAAATTAGCCAATCATTTTCACGAAGTTCCCAGATATATTTTAATTTAAAACTCTCTTTTCAAAGTATATAAAAATATTCTATTAGTTTTTATAAAATGAATTATAAGAGAGCACTACAAATTGACTAAATAATAAAATTTAAAGTATAATCACCTGGATAGCTTCTGATATTATTAAGCTACCTTTAATACATTTCAATCTCCTCTAATACATTATTAATCTCCCCTGATACCCCCCATGCAATCAATATTTATATTCCAGAGAATACATAATTTGATTGGTTGATTCTCACTTTTAGTTTGAGATCAAATTTACTTATGTTTCAGTTTTACAGAAGTAAATTTCAAAATAAAAATGATGATGTAATAAAACTTAAAAATATTATTTAAAATATAACTTTTAAATCAATTATTACTTTATCAAAATTATTTGAACATTTAAAATAACTTTTGAAATAATTTTAATAACCTATTCCATTCTTAATATTCAACTTATCTATTTTTATTTAAACAAAATATTTAATTTTTTTATTAACTATATTCCTCTTTAAAACACCATTTTAAACATTTAGAAATAACTACGTAATATTTTAATATTCACTTCTATGACAGATAATAATTCTATTCAACTCCATAATATAACTTTTAAAATATTTCAAACAAGCGTGTGTGAGAAACTATGCATTAAAAGTCACATGATTAATAATTTAAACAGACAATTTTTAATCTATGTCTCTGTCTAAATTAATAAAATTGCTACACTTTATTATATTATATAAAATAATACAATAACAAAAATTTGGAAAAACAATTTAGAAAATATAGAATCAAATACAATTTTCACTATCATAAAGCTTATTTCTAAAAATATACGATTTTAATTGTGATTATTAAATATGATTTTATAAATTTAAATATAACATTTATTAAATTATAAGTTTTAAACTATTAAAATTTAACATTTAAATATACTTTTAAATATTTATAGCTGTGTTATTCATTATGGCCAGCTTTTGCAACCATATGCAACAATATTTTAAGCTTTACTTAACTACTTTTAAATGATTCACTATAATTTTATATACTATGTATTTTCTTTAGCTTCAAATTGTACTTTATAATATAATTGACAAACTATAATTAACATATCAAAAGAACATATTCTAAAATTTAAAATTTTTAGTAATTTACTGTAGTGAGCCCATTCTGACCTATAGAAAAGGGCACAATATATATATATATATTAGGTGCTATTATGTAAAAATTGTTGTGACAAGTGAAATAAAACATAAAAAAAAGAAGTGTGCTTCCATTTCTAAAAAAGTCATGCTTCATCACTAGTGTTTATATAATCCATTCCTATATAAAAAAATAATTCAATTTATGAAAATTGAATTTGATTTATAATTGCCAACTACTATATTTTAAAAATATTTATAGGTTGAGATAGACCACTATCTATCTTAATATATATATATAATGTTTGCTTATAAGCTGTTTCATAAATACTCAAATTAATGAATGATAGTGAACCATTTGTATGTTCATACAGAGTTAAAAAATATTTATAAATATTTGAAATAACATCAGAACTAAAAATTTCTAATTTAGTTTTGAATGTTTTGATCAAATCAAACATGATTAGATTATTTTATTAATATTTTGCTGTTTATTATTTATTTAAATGGAAGCATAGATCTGTAAAAAAACATTAATTTTAAAATCCATTTGACATCCATAAATTGACTGTTGTTCAATAATATTTTTTTTATGTAAAAAAAGTATTTTCCTCTTAACATTTTTGAAGATTTTTTTCTTTGACTTAATCTTCAAACATTATTGTACATAAGTAAAACATGATATGATGAATTTGCCTCATTTAATATTTTCAGAAAATTTCATTTCTTAAAGTGTGTATGTAAAATTGATTGATTTGGTTAAAAAGATTATATCTTCCAATATTTTGAAACTAGACTTGATACATAAAACCTACTGATACATAATGCAGTAAAAAGTCCGAACTGCATATCTAAATTGTATGGTATATGAACTGACAAGACCATTTTCCTGTATAATCATACTGAATGCACCAACAGTTATTATTGATATAATTTTGGAAAAGTGTATTTCTTTTCTAGAAAGTGCATTTATAACAACACTGCAAATATTTATTCCTTTTTGTTGATGATGATTAATTCCCTCTTGGCATTGCTCTAAATATAATAATGAATAAAAATAGCTAAACAAAATAATCAATTATGTCAATAGTCTCCCCAAATAAAACCAGAAGATATTATATCTATTTTGTGCTATTGGGTTATATTCATAGTCATTACCAAGATTTTATCTTTTTACCAAATTTCTAGCCAAAGATATATTTTATTCTTTGAATAATTTTTTCTTTCTTTTCAAAATCATTAAAAAGAACTGTTGTCCATGTTAACTGTGCTTATTTTAGATATTCATTATTGCCCAAAAATTTCTTGATGTTTAGCAATTTTATTTAAGGTAATAAATATAACTAGCAATAATTATATTTGATTGGCTGCCTATATATTTAATGAAGGTGCTAACTGAGCATTTTTATTTTTAATGGCCATGTAATTTTTTTTTTTTTACTTTTATCTAGAAGAGATTTATGATTTATTAATAAATTATTAGTTACTCATTAGACTAGAGATTATCCAATAATGAATAATATTTCTGTAATGCAATTTTCATTACACCACTCTCATGTAAGGTAGGTAATGATTTCTATCCACTTTTAACACCAAAGACATAAAAAAGATCCATGATCTCCAAATTGCACATTTCATGCTAAACCAGCACTCATAAGTTGATCCAGACCACAACCTCTTACACATATCTTTATTTTATTCAGTAGATGGGTGGATGGATGGATGGATGGATAGATAGATAGATAGATAGATAGATAGATAGATAGATAGATAGATAGATAGATAGATAGATAGATAGATAGATAGATAGATAGATAGATAGATAGATAGATAGATAGATAGATAGATAGATAGATAGATAGATAGATAGATAGATAGATAGATAGATAGATAGATAGATAGATAGATAGATAGATAGATAGATAGATAGATAGATAGATAGATAGAT
This sequence comes from Epiperipatus broadwayi, assembly GCA_028023455.1. Classification (NCBI taxonomy): domain Eukaryota; kingdom Metazoa; phylum Onychophora; class Udeonychophora; order Euonychophora; family Peripatidae; genus Epiperipatus; species Epiperipatus broadwayi. The sequence continues at coordinate 12,296,428 of JAQFVV010006201.1, forward strand.
AGATAGATAGATAGATAGATAGATAGATAGATAGATGGACAGACAGCCAGGCAGAAAGGCAAATAGATAGATAGCAAATCAATACAGTTTAATTGATAATGACAAATGTAGCCCTCACAACTTTAACATAAATCACTTGGTGAAAGTATATTCATAGTTTTTATTAGTCACTCATTAAGCTAGAAATTATTCAATAATGAATAATATTTCTGTAGTCCAATTTTCATTAAACTGTAGTGATTTGCTATCTATATATACACTGAACAATGATAAATATATGATTAAGAGATTGTGATATGGGTCAATTGATAAGTGCTGCTTCAGCATGAAATGTGTATCTTGGGGATCAGAGATTTTTTTCACATGTCTTTGATCATATGTTTTTAATTGTATTTTTCCACAATGTGTTAAAAGTGGATATAAAACATTTCCTATCTTGTGTGAAAATGCTGTAATGAAAATTGCACTATAGAAATATTATTCATTATTAGATTTATGATTTGTTTCATAATGCTGTTTCACTGGTGAGTTTCTGCAAACTACTGTTTTGAAACATAAAACACAAAGTACTCTCTTGTTCTTATTAATCATGCCATATTCTTCTGTCCACCAACTTTGGAATTCTCTGCTATTTGATTCTGATATTTTTTGCTTTTTATTTATATTAGCTATGTTAAATAGAACAGCAAAAAAATTAAAAAAAAAAAAAAAAATTAAAAAAAATATAAAAAATATTTTATATCTGAATAAATATAAAGATTAATTTTAAATATATCCACATCATAGTGTCTGTTTCTATACTATGTTTAGTATACTTATGTATGAATAATGCCCTTGCTACTTTTATTGCACATTGTCAGGGCATCATATGGGTAGCATTGGCACACACAAATGCATGCTTGATTAGAGATAGATGAAGTAACTACCTACCATAAAACAGTGCATTATGACCAAGATAATCAATTTTTGTTAATTTTTTTCATAAAAATAGTATTTTGTACTAATTATTAAAAATAATTTTACTAAAATATAGGCTAATGACAATATCATTTATGCATGCCATCAAAATTTTTTTATGTGCTATCTCTAGCATGTGTCCATAAGTTTGCCATAGTGACCTAGACAGTAGGGAAGTAATAATAAAATTACAATGGAATATAAAAAATAACTATACATAGGTATACATATACTGCCATATATTATCTACATATACATATACTGACAGTGTCTTCATTTCATTTTAAATAGTTTGCCCAACTTAGGTACCAAATAAATCTGTATATCTTATGAACAGGAGCTGAATACATTCAGATAGCAATGGAATTGAAATCAAATTACATCAAGCATTACAAAAGATATTAAACATTATTAAGTAATAAAATATGTGACAAGTGTATAAAGAGATTTGCATTGTTGATGATAAACAATTATTTGACAGGCATTGGGATTGCATTTAGCATAAGAAGAGAATGGAAAATTGGTAAAAAAAAAAAGACTAGAGACAATTAAATTACTTATTACTATTAAATGTTAGTAAAAGTCAAAAACTTAATGTAGAGCAATTTAAAAGTAAAGCTTAAACATAAATACTACTTAAGATATTGTTTTATGTAGTAGTAATCACTAGATGGAGAGCTACCAACATAGATATTATTGAATATGCAATCTTTATGAAAAAATTGAGATATGGCTTCAGAAAAATAAGAAGAAGGGAAAAAAGAGAAAAAAGATAAAGTTATGTGGTAAGGGAAAAAAAGATAAAACTATTCAAAAAGACATAGAAGAAAAAAACAGAAAATAAAATTAATTAAAAGAACTGATTAAGTAAATCAAAGAAGGAAATACTATAGAAATAAAAATATTGTTCCAGAAAAACAATGAAGTATGCAAATGAGTCAGTAAAGAAAAATCACAAGAAGTTGGAAATATCATCAAAAAATAGAGTTGAAAATATTAAGGAGAGAAAAGCAATCACAAAATGTTCAAAAGAATTAATGAAAATAATAAAAAATTAGATATAATGCTACACCCTAAAGATTATATTGTTGTGATGAATGAAACAAGAAAAGAGATAGCTCTAGTATAAGAAGCTGTTGAAATTTCAGAAAATGATGTACGAAAATCTAAAATCAATGTTTTCAAGATTTATGAGAGCTGTAAAAGAAATGTAGACTTCATTAGACTATGATAGAAATGCCATGTAGAATAAAAACTATGGAAATGAAAAAAGAGAAAAAATAAGACTAGAAGTAATTCACTAGAGATTGTATTCCTAAAAATTTCTCATCATAAACTTGGCCACATTCATGGACAAGAGATAAAAAGAAAAGAAAATTTGATAAGGAAAACCTAGTAGCAATTTATATTATAAAAGATAGTAAAAAATATGGAATAAACAAAAATGTCAAGTGCTGCTACTCATGCCAAACTAGTAAAGAGGGTTTAGAGTGATTCTTCAGAAATTGAAAGAAAATAATATAGTCATAGAAAAATTGAAAACATATGAAAAACTAATTACCCCAAATTATAAAGTCAGAAAAGGGTAAAAAAAAATTTTTATTTATTATGTACTGTTTGTAAATTTGTATTTAAGTAATGTGAAAAAAAACATAATAAAGAGATAAATTTTTTCATGTAGTAATATATGTGAACAGAAGATACACATATGAAGAAGGACACAATAAAAAGAAGACAGAATCTTAGATTGAAATAGGTTTAGCTGTATTTTTATATACGGTTGAGGATTTTGCCATTGGTTTAAAGAAATAATATTATTATGGGGTGTTATTATCTTTAGTGCTGTGTTAATCTTCTTGCAAAGTGTATCTATATAGTTTTGTCAAATTAAAGCTTCTAACTTTAAAAGAAAAGATTTCAAGAGATCTCCAATTTAAGTCTCAATAAAGCAATACCACAGATTTAATGGATTCCAGCTTTCACACTATCAGCCTTAATGTCTTAAAAGAGTCGGGCTAACAATTTTAACCAATCCCCAAGTTCTGCATGTAGTTTTAATCAATACTGTAAGTCTCAAACAATTCTCATTAGTCAGGTCAAAGATTAAACTGCTTATTTTATTTGTTATTCATATATAAGGTCTAGTTAATCTATGACAATTGAAATGGCTTCTGTTTCATTCATGCTGCACAATGGACAGCAGTTGGGTGCTTCAAACGTCTCAGGATTTCAGGAAATATTATTTATACTGTTTATTTGTTAAAATGCCAGTTAAATCTGGAGCAAATAAAGTAGCATTGATTTTATATAAATATATATCAAAAATTATAATTGACAGAATGTGCTTTACTTTGTTTTTTTATGAGAGTAATATGAGATAGAATTGTCTCCCGCACATAGTGAAATGAATGTTCAACCTAGAATCTCTAAGTGCATATGAATTTAAATTATATATATAAAAGAAATGTCTAGACACAAAAATTATGTATATAAATATTAATAAAACTATAATGATCAAGATTTGAATAAACATATAATAACTATTATTGATATTTTATAATATTTAAAACTTAAACAAAAAGTGTATACTGGTAAATAGATTAATTAATTTCTGATTCTGACAAAAAAAATCAAGCTGAATTATTAATATGTGATAAATAATGTTTTCTTTAAAAATGAAAGAGAGATTATTTTTGAATCCATGTTTATTTAAAGTTAAGTCAAATGATTAATTTTTTAAAATGTTCTGAAATGGTCACTGTATAAAAGATTGGTAACTGTTGTATTCTTGTATGAAAAAGCAATTTACTGTTTATGGTCAATGCAGGGAACTTTTGTATAACAATTTATAACATTGTTCATGGTCAATTAATTATATTTTATATTAAAGCTGGCAGTATTTTATATTCCTGCCTTTTTTCACATTCAGATGTTTACAATGTGCTAATTTTAGTCCAATCTGCAAATTTTCATCACAGCATTGAGCAGACAAATAGTTTTATGGATTGGTTGAGATAATTCATTTTGTTATTTAAGGCATATCACATGATCATAGTTTTTAGATTACTATTAAATAGTTATAGTATATTTTTTCTTCATTTTAAAAAAATGAATCATTAGAGTGCATGATAAAATAAAACTGAGAGCTTCTGCTAAATTTATAGAATTTACATTTGCAAAGCATAGAAAGAGAATTTCACTCTTAAAGTTGAAGACCTAGAAAAAAGTGAGTTACACATAACTACTGAGAATCTTCTATATGAAAGAACTCTGTATAAGTTGTAATCCCCATGATATGAAAATGTTTTAAAAACAATAATATCCAGAGTTTTCCAAATAAAAGTATAGGAGATACATCACTCCAGATTTATTCCCTACTATGAGACCAGTGTTTCACTCTCTTTCAGTACATTCAACACTTTAAGCAAGAAAATTAATGAAACTGAAGTAGTTACAGACAGTAAAGAAAATGTAAAATTTTTATCATATTAGGCCATAAGTCATTTAGTTTTATACTTTCCAAAGCAATAAAATGTAAATGATTTTAGTCCATAATCAAAGTCTCAATAAACAAACTGGAGAATTACTATATTCCTAATTCTAAGAATCAAATTTTTTGTATCCCAATATCACATTAAGAATTTTGTTTTGTTTTTTTTTTAAAAAAAAAAGGAAATGGACTAACCCTCTGCAATCATGTTGTTGGCTTAGTGGTGGTCATAGCTTTCACACAAAATATAAAGGACTGTAAACTTCTCCTAGATGCATCAAAAATCAGCTTGAATGTAATTCTTTTACATAATGGAAATATAATGTCTTTTGTTACCATTACTTATGCCAATTTCAAAAAAAGAGTTATATAAGGTATAGAAAATGTGCTTCAGTTAATCATACAATGAACATAAATGGGGGATATGTGATGATTTCAAAATAATATTAATAGCATTAGAAAGATAACAAGGTCACATTAAATATTCTTGTTTTCTTTGTGAATGAAATAGTCATGACAAAAATTTCCATTAAAAAAATGTAATGTTCAAATTGAAAACTTAGAGGAAGAAATGTGCTTCTTGCTCCATTTCACATAAAATTTGATCTTATTAAAGAATATGTAATACTATGGATAAAAATGAGAAAAGATTTGTTCTCTTTTCAAACAAATTTCTTTTTTTTTAGGACCAAAGCCAAATACACCTTCATTTGTAGGCTCTCAAATTAAAGAGTTTAAACAAGATCGAAATTTTGATACATGCATGTAAGAAATATAAGAACATGGACATATATTATTAATGTAGCTAACAGTTCTCTTGCAAGAAACTTGCAACTGCAAGTAATTAATAAATCAGGATTTAGGATGCAACATATCTCTAAAAGTAAATTTTCTAGACTCATTTTAATTACTTTCATGAGAATTGCAATAAGATATTTAAAGATTTCATAAAGATATACTTATGGATGTAAAAGCAGTATAAGGGAAAATACATCCTCATTATTGTTGCCTGATTCCTATTGGAATATTATTTGAGGTAACAAAGATGAAAGAAAAAAGTGAGATTGATCATCAATGAAAAGTGTAATTCATTTTTGTTTTCACAAATTTTCACTAATAACTTTTTTATAATATAAAAGTTATATCAGGATTTTTTTTTAATATAATGCTTATTAATTAAATATCTAAGAAATACTATTTCCATGTACAGCATTTTAATTATTCATTCATCGTTTGATATTATATTATGAGGAATAAATGTTTTTAAAAAAACATAATCATTATAACTCATAGGAGAGAAAAGCTAAATGCATATCTGGATTTTGCACACAAAATTCTATCAAACACACAACAATTCTCCCTTTCAAATTTTTTTTTTGTAGAACAATATAATTTATTTCTTCTTTGTAAGATTAGTATGTATCTTCTGACAAACTTTTTCATTAGTTCATAAAAAAATAATTGTAAAATCATTAGATAAAAAAAAAGATTTATTATACTTAAACTATTTTTACTGTATGGCTACTTTCTTTGAAAAATAAGAATGCCTTAACTCTGTGAGAATTTTATGAACAGTTGTTCTCCAATCTGGATTTAATTCTCAGTGATCTTCAACTGTTTGATTTGCTAAATAATCACATGTCATTGATGATGTAATTGATTAAGTTTTATGCTTCTAATTTTTAAACAATTGATAAAACAATAAATGTTTTATCAATGTTAATGAATCCTAGTAGTAAAAATGATAAAATAAAAAGTTCTTGTTTCCTAGATTAATTCTTGAACATAAGTAGTAGTAGTAGTAGTAGTAGTAGTAGTAGTAGTAGTAGTAGTAGTAGTAGTAGTAGTAGTAGTAGTAGTAGTAGTAGTAGTAGTAGTAGTAGTAGTAGTAGTAGTAGTAGTAGTAATAATAATAATAATAATAATAATAATAATAATAATAATAATAATAATAATAATAATAATAATAATAATAATAATAATAATAATAATAATAATAATAATAATAATAATAATAATAATAATAATAATAATAATAATAATAATAATAATAATAATAATAATAATAATAATAATAATAATAATATTCAGAATATATTACTATTGAAAATTCTTCTTCAAATATCATGAAAGCTAATATAGTAACTTATAGATTCAATAAATAGAAAAGTATGACATTTTCTCACTGGTGATGACAATCACATCATGTTAAGATTGTATTGTTTATTATTACAATTTCATCAACACTCATTCAGGTGGATAAATGACAGCTTTCTCATGCCCCCCCCCCCTGCAAGTAATGTACATTAGTATGTGATGCCTTTAGTTTCTACATGGAAATGAAGTTTTTCATTTTGAAAAATTCTTAACTAAAAACACCAAGTAATAAAATTATACAATAAAATTATTAGTTATAACTTATAACACTTTTCTTTATCCACTTTATATATTGCAAACAATGTTTTCTTTAAATGATTTTATTTCCTTACAATTTTGACTGTCCAACATTCTTCTTTAAGGTTACAAAATATTTAAATATATATGACTATATAAAAATAAAATATTTTACTATAATTATACCCAAGTATACATGATTCATATTTTAATAACAAATATTCATATGTCTTGTAGTTATTCATCTTAAAATTTACTCATCTTAAAATTATATTTTATTGTTTTATTTATTATTTATAATATATTATTTTTTAATTTTTATGTTACATTACTATATATAATTTATATTAGTTTTAATTTTATTAATTTTTACCTTTATATTTATATATTCAATTATTAATTAAATTAAATTATTAATTTTAAAGTTTTAAAATTTAAATTTATGTATTTGAATAATGCATTACTTAATTTATATTTTTTTAATGTTTTAAATCATCACTGCATGTAAACTTTACCAAATAACAAATTTTTAAATTTTAAATATTATTTTCTTTTATTTATATAATTTTTAATTTATACATATATATTAATTTTATTATATTAATAAAGTTTTTAAATTTAAATCTTTATTTAAACTTGGGCAAATTTTTTAAATTAATATAGACAAATTATGGTAAGATATATGAATATTTTAACAATTGTAATTAAAATATAAATCATGTATAATAATAATAATAATAATAATAATAATAATAATAATAATAATAATGATGATGATGATGATGATGATGATGATGATGATGATGATAAACCATGTCTTTTTGTATTTTCTCTTTTGATCATTATACTCAGCACATACAACTTTATTGTGAAACAGAAATAAATTATGACCCGACTCAAACTCAGTCTAAAAATACTGATTTTATGTTAGATTTGTTTTAGAACATTTGTATATATACTTGTACCATGCTAATCTAGTAGCCTGTTGGCACAGGATTGACCATAATAAATTTTGTTGCAAGTTTGTTTGTTACAGTTAATTTTGTAGATTATTTAGATAGCCTGGTCTGGAGTTAAGTTATCGTTAGTGCTATTAAGTAATTGATTGAAATTAAGAGTGGTCCTAAAACTAATATTGAATTCTTCTGAGCAAATTGGTTTTAATTTTTGTGATGCACCTGGTATAAAAGAGAGGCTAATCCATGCATGACTATTATTATGGTTTAATGGCTTGGTATTCATTGCAGAATAGAATTTTAAAAAGCCTTAGTTAAACAATTGTGATCATATCTTATCATAATTAGATCTTTGATGTAGTTTTCAATATTATATCTCTTGTTTGCCTCAAATTTGCATAGTTTTTGGTTTCCATGTAGGAAACATTTAAAGCCAGCAAATTTGTATGAAGTGGAAGTGTGTGAATGAGGGGGAATAGCACCATGAACATTGGGGGGGGGGGGGGTTGGTGATCTTTTTTTTTTTCTGCATTGGAATGTTGAATGTACATATCCAAAAATTTCACTCTTTTTGATTCGTTTTCATCCTCTGTTAACCAGACATAAAATTCCAAACAAATTCTTTTTTCCAGATCCAATAGTAAAGCCAGCTTTGATCCTCCTAGTCACAATTGGAATTTCATAAACAGATTCAAGACAATGTATCTACTTCATAAATGAAAATTTATTCGCCACTGATGTGGGTAAATGTTAGCAAACACAAACTATGAAACACATAGTTAGTGACTTCCAAACCTATGGCTACAGAGAAAAATTGAAGGTATTAATAAAGCCAATAGTAAATCTTCTAATTGGGATCTCTGCAGCTTCCTCTATATTTTGTTAATATTTAAGCTGTCATAAAAAAAATCCATATGCTAAATAATAACTCTAAGGCTAATAATAGCTAAAAAAAAAAAAAAATGTCACTAGACAATACTAGATAGTTTGGTTATGAACAGTCCATAATTAAAATTAGTAAAGGGCTAAAGGTAACATTTAAGAAAAGCCAAAGAGGAATTTCATCTTGTCAGCAAATATTTATTCATTGATAGATTATACTGAAAATAAATGATTCAATACTACAAAGAAAGTAATAGATTAATAAAAATATTCCTTTCACTGGATAAAATTAATAGATAATATATTATAGTTTGAATATTGTAATTAGAAATCCTATCCCCTCCACTTTCGTTATTAAAATAATATTTCTTGATTACGGAGAACCTTGTCTCAGTTGTAAAGTGCTGTCTTCTATTAAAGTTTTACTGAATCAAAACAAATTCTTAACATTCTAAAATATTTTAATTCAAAAATTTTTAAATTATACAAAACCTTTAAGCAAAACCACGTGAATCTATGATTAAATACATATATATCTGTTATATTTGGGGGGGGGGGGGATATTTACACATCAATAAAATATAATTTGATATTTTAATTTTGAAACAATTGATCTGGACTCGTTTACATTTCATTAACTTTTGTAAAATTGCTTAACATTAAAATTTAAAAATTTTAAACAAATTTGTACAGTGGTTTTTCTTCATAATTAGGTGAAGTAAAAAAGGTAAACGATCTTTAATTAGAGTTCTGCAGGGCAAAAGCAACTTCAATAGCTTTTAAAAGATGAATAATGAAGAAGACAATATTCACCAGATGTGGTGAGAATTTGAGAATTTTTATATTTTGCTTTAATTTCTAGTTCATCATCATTATCATCAACCATTATCAATCCACTGCAGGATGAAGGTCTCTCCAAGTTCAATCCATCTTTTCCAATCTTTAGCGTCTCTTCTCCACATCACCCATGCACACTTTCTTATTTTATCCATCCATCTCGCATGTGGTCTCTTTCTGGGTCTTTTACAATCTCTTGGAATCCAGTTTAAAATTTCAATTGTCCATCTATTATCATCTCTTCTAACAATATGTCCAGCCCAACTCCACTTCAGTCTTTTAATTTTTTCAATGAGATCAGTAACACCTATTTGTTCTCTTACCCATATATTGCATTTTCAATCTCTTCTTGTTATTTCCAACATGCATCTCTCCATACTTCTTTGAGTGGTTTGAAGTCTCTGTATTGCTCTTCTATTAAGTGTCCAAATCTCAGATCCATAAGTAAGAACTGGCAAAACACATTTATTAAAAACCTTCCTTTTCAAACACATAGGTATATTTCCTTTTAGTATCAAGTTATTTCTACCAAAAGCACTCCAATCAAAATTTCTAGTTAAGACTATTTAAATACTTATTTTACTGACTGTTATTAATCGGAAGAGTGTCAGGGTACAGTGATAAGGTATCTTTATGGATTCGAATATAAACTAAATAAACTTGATTTTTTAAAAAAAAAAAATTAAGATTTTTTTTTTTAAGTAGGCTGCCCAAATCCATTCCAATTATACCCAAATCAATATTGGCTGGTAAATGATATTTAAGTATTTTTAACTAGAAAGTAAAACAAAAATGGAAAAGCCTTTAACTGATGAATACTGCCTTATCCTTTACTGCTACTCTATGAAAAATAATTGGAGGCATTTGCCCTGCAATAGACTGTTTCAATGCTATTTTCTTTTTTATCTATTAGTTAGGTTGGCTAAGGCTTGATTATTTATTTTAAAAAAAATTAAATCTATTGAAATCGCCTTGAAGATCAATTCAAATCCATATTCGCGAATAAATGTGTATGAATTCATAAATATGATAGAAAACCTTTTTTAAAAAAAATTTTAGACTATGAGATTTTATTTAATCATTTATGTTTTGTTTTTAATATTTTTTGAAGCTTTTTTTTTTTTTTATGGATTTGAATAAATGAAATCATCTTTAGTCACTTTAGTTTATTCACGCTTATCTGTTTTCCCGTCATATTTCAAAATTAAAAAACAATATCAGATGTTTATAAATGCATCTTAAGGATTGTACTAGTTTTAAAATGTATTTTGAATTATAATAGCTAAATATTATCACCAATGCTTGTTGTAAGACTTCTTTGTTTTTTAAAAAAAGCACTACAACCCATACCTGGTAAAATCTTATTGATAATACACATGTTAAAGTGTCTGCCCAAAAGCTATAAACGGATAACAGAATATAGTAGCCAATTGGTAACATTTATTTATAACCATCATTATTTTAATCATTTTCAACCATTATTGATCCACTGCAAGATGAAAGCTTCTCCAAATTCAGTAAATTTTCTTTTATCTCTAGCCTCTCTTCTACATTTTTATTTCATCTATCCATCTCATATATGGTCCTCATTCTAGGTCTTTTACAATATCTTGGAATCCGGTTTAAGATTTTAATTGTCCATCTATTATCATCTCTTCTAGCAATATGTCCAATCCAACTCCAGTCTCTTAATTTTTTCAGTGATCTTGTTACTCTTAACATACATCTCTCCATACTTCTTCGAGTAGTCTGAAGTGTTTGTATTACTCTTTTGTTGTGTTCAAGTCTCAGATCTTTAAATAAGAACTGGAAACACACATTTATTGAAAATCTTCATTCAAGTCAAATAATATTTCAGTTGAGAGCTATCAGGCAAATCCACTATGCTGGTGAATGCACATTGGCTAGCAGCCCATCCATGTTCATATACTATATGAATAAACACGTAGTAATAACAGCTATAATGACAAGAATATATGGAATGGACATTAGAAAATTGCCTTCCTCAGTTCCCTTAAGACATCTGAGAGGAATCAAAGGGTCTTCTTTCACTTAACAGCAAATTTCTATTTGCACCTTACCATTATCTTAATGCAATTTATTCTATCGTTCCAATTTTAGAGTTATGTCATAAACTTCAATGATCCCATTACATTATAATGATGTATGGATTAACAAAGTGGATTAAGTATCTTGGAAGATTATATAATATTCAAATAAAAAAAAGAGAGATGCTGGTAATAGCACTTTTATTATTAATTGTCAAAAAAAGTCTACCTTTTAGATAAACTGTTTGAGGCAATACAAATATAATGTCATGTAACACATTTACCAGGTCTATTCTATAAATAATAATTCAGGTCTGTGATGTGATGTGATGTGATGTGATGTATTGTGGCTTCTCCAGTCTATTTTAAATAATAATTGAACTGCCCTCTAGCTGCCATGTTCAATAACATTTTATAGTAAATGGTTAGTGAACATGGCAGCTAGAATGCAATTCAAATATTATTTAAAATAGACTTTGTAAATTTCACATGGCATATAATTGTTGAATATTAAAATATTATTTGTCATTATATATATATGTCTCATACAGGAGAAAACATTATTCAAGTTTGCTATGTATAATATTTTCAAATTAATAAATATAGTTCTTATTTATAAATCTTATTTCCAGAGTTAAATTTTATTATTAAATCATTAATTTAAAACTGCTATCCACATGGATAATTATAAAAGATATTCTTATATATATAGAAGCTACTAAATTTGCTTTAATATCATTTTTTTGTAAATTTCTATTATTTTAATATCTTTTGTGTGTGTGTGTGTGTGTGTGTGTGTGTGTACTTTTATTCCAATATCATCATACCAACTAATTCTATGTGGTTTAGCATAGTAATAGATTAATGAAATAAAAAACTAAATATTTCTGGATCAGTGTTCAGTCTTTTACTTAAGGCACTCAAACATCACATGATCTCCTAAACTATCTATCTATCTAGTTAGTGAATCCATCTGCTGCTGAAATATAGGTTAAAACTTGGATATCGTTTTAGATTTTAAATCAGCTTAATATTTTTTATTCAGGTCATTGGTCCATTCAATGTTGATTGATAAATCAATATTTAGCTATTTTTCCATACATAGCTATCATGAGATTTTTCTAACTCATGCTAACATTGCTAATACATTTTATGTGAATATTAAATGATTGTTTATTAGTGTTAGCTTTATTTTTGCAAGTGCATATTATACATTTTTTGTAGTTTTAAAATACTTATTACATGATGTTTTTAATTGAATGCAATCTTTTATAAATATATTGAGTTCAAATTTGCATATATTTATTTATCTGCATAATTATTGTAATATAATTATGCAAGCATTTTTATTCAAATTAGTATTCATTTGTTAGAGAATTGGACGCTGTTTTCTCTTTTGTTTATTACATTTCTATGGTTGGCAATAAACAATGATTCCTTGACTTTTCTTTTTCAATTACCATATCCATACACACTAAATTGATTGACTGGGAAACTTATGTTTATTTGAATTACAAATGCAAGTGAAGGGAATAATTAGTATTACAACACATTGAGTATGTATATAAATGAACACAATACTTCATGAATTTATTTATACACTATTCAAATATCCACCACATTGATGGTACTGGTTTAGGCAACCAATTAAAAATTGAACTGGAAAATTGAAATGACAATACTTTGTATTAATATTTATGTGTTTGACATCCTATAAATCAAAAGTGAGACCAAATGGAATCACTTATAACTTAATTCTGATTTTAAATAAAGGATATAAATCTGATATCAATACTTTATTTGTGTAAAATCTTGAAATATTTTAACTTCTCAAATATTTTAAAGGTAATTGAAACTATCCTCATAGAATATTAAATATAATAATTAAAAGATTTTTACTGACTTTCACATGTAAATACTGTAAGTTTTAAAGTATTTTTTAAAATGAGGTTTAACTATGATGTAAGCAATTAAGCAACCAATTTAAAACTAGACTGGAGAACTGAAATCACATTATCTAACATTTATTTTATAAAGTGCAGACGATATTGAAATTAAACTGAAAAACTGCAAACCTCTCAAGTGCTTATGACTATCAACAGCCAATCAGATCGTAAACACTGAGACAGTCTTGGATATATAGAAAGACAAGTAAAGAAGAGGGTGGAACCACCCTTTTCTTGTTAAATTCTCTGTATCAGTGTTTACGATCTGATTGGCTGTTGATAGTCGTAAGCGCTTGAGAGGTTTGCAGTCTCTCAGTTTAATTTCAATATCGTCTGCACTTTATAAAATAAATATTATTTACATATATTGCTGCAAGTTATAACATCGAAAAACTACTGCATAGTAAATCAAAAGATTTCACGCTGTATGTTTGTAATTTGAACTCAGTGAGTTGAGCGTGAAGGTATTTAAGATTCACGCTTTCAGATCTAAGTACTTTAGACTGGCTTGGATATATAGAAAGACAAGTAAAGAAGAGGGTGGAACCACTCTTTTCTTGTTAAATTCTCTGTCTCAGTGTTTATGATCTGATTGACTGTTGATAGTCATAAGCGCTTGAGAGGTTTGCAGTCTCTCACTTTAATTATCTAACAATAGTATTTACTTGCCTGACTATTTATACTCAAAAAAAATCTTTATAAAATTTTCAATATATACATCTGTAAGTCTGTAAAACTCTTTTATATTTACTATACATTTTCTAATTCATTTAATCATGTGCTATTATTGTCCACTGTAAAAAATTTCCAGAACAATCTCTTTCACTATATATATGTATTCTGAAAACAACTTCTGTTCTTCAGATGAGTTAGAGATGATGTATTTAATTTCAACACAGAAATGATAATCAATTCATATTAATACAGTATGATATTTTTGTTCCATTAGATGCAGTAATGTGAATTCCCATAATACAGTGTGATATTTTTGTTCCATTAGATGCTGTAATGTGAATTCCCATGTATTGTGAGATATGAATGGTTAAGCATTTTCATCACACATCACTTTTATGAATAAAATATGTGAAAAACATAATGGTTCTTAAGATGAATATTTTATGCTGAACGTGCATTCACTCGTCTTTCATTCATATGTTTAAGAATGTGTGGAGTTAAAGTTTAAATACATCTAAAAATATATATTTCACAGGGACAAAGATGTTTTTATGTTTAGGTATAATTAAAAAATTATATTAATCTTTAACTGAAGAAATAATATTTAATTTAATAAATGATTAATGACAATTATTAATATATTTATCTGAAGTATACCTAAGTTGTGAGTGAATAAAGTCTTCACTCGTATTTATAATTTCTAAAACATTCAAGCTTCAGTTATCAAACAAATTGTAATCAAGGTATATAAATAAAAAGGAAGATTACATTTTTGTGTGGGTGTTGATTTCAAGTCTAGTTCATCAAAAAAAAAAAAAAAGAGAGAGAGAGAGATTGGAACACTAAAAAACACATATAGCAGCAAAGTTAGTCTATGAAATTTTATATTTATTAGTTAATAAAAAAAAAGAATCATTGTAAATCTAAAAGATATGATTGGTTCATTATTTGAAGCCATTCATAAATGAAAATGATCATTCCAACTCTAAAAAAAAAAGACAAAAAATAAAAAAATAGGTTAAAAAAAGAAAGTGAAAATATTGTTGTATATCTAATTAACAATTCAAAAGAAAATTGGATTTTAAAATTTCTTTTTTCAGATGATCAAAAATCTCTAAAGATTTTCTTTTCAAATAACTAAATAGCCAAATTAAGCAAGTGTTTAAGCTATTATTAACTAAATCAGAGAGGAAAATTGCTAAAACTACTATCATTTAGTACTTAAATTGATTAGTAAATGTGATATTTCGTTTTCATTATTTTTCTATAGAGAAAGTGTGAATGGCCGTCTTGTTATAGATATTTACAGCTGCTTTACGCATCCACCCACATATGCCCATATAAGTCTTGTATTTATATATAAAAGTCATTATAGGCTGACATTCATAATAAATTTATTACATATTTATAGGGGTAGATCTGTACCTATGTTATACTAAAAAAAAAAAAACTTTGATAAAAAAAACTATCTCGACAAGATTTTAATTTTTTTTTCCAAATTATGCCAATTATTCTTTTTGAAAGTAACAATTTCTGATATTATAGCCCAATTTAAATGAATATAGTTTCATTATTAAAACAATTAGAATAATAAATCTCTGAGCATTGTCTACATTAATGCAATAACTCCAAAATCAATGTCAATAATGTTTTAAAAAAATGAATTCACTTTTGCTTGTTGTCTAAACTATTGTATGAATCACTTATTAGAACAAAGACAAGAGTAAGGCACAATATCACATCAGTCAAGCAGTTGATCCCAATCAGCTTATAGTTAAATATACTCATTTTAATAATCTTGCAAACAAATCACTCAAAAAAAAAAAAAAACATGGTAGGCATCCTAATATTGTAATGGTTTAAAAAATTAACATGTCTCAAATCAACTATCAACTGAAAAATGAAACTGTGATGTTTATCCTGTCACTTTAATTTTCAAGCATAAGTTAAACATTTTTTATCAAAGAATGATTATTATTCTTAATTCCACATAAGATGTTTTTCATTTTATCTCCATACTTTATAAATTTTATACAGCGATTGAATAAGAATTTCTTTTTGGATAGCTTACTTATATTCTCCAGTGTTGCCATTTGGATTTTGAAGCCCCAAACTCAAATATGGAGTGGAGCCCCAGTAAATAAAAAAGTGAATAAATAAATAAATAAAATCTTTAATTTTTAATACTAGCAAGAAACAAATACAACATTTAATCTCATCTAAATAATAATACTTATATGCACATTAATATTAATATAAGAGAAAACTAAAATTAATATAACTTTATTTTCCTTGCTTTAATTTCAGCAAATTTATTATCTCACTTAAATTTAAGTCTTTGCATAATTTATTTTCTATGGAAAGCAATGTCAGGTTGGATAGTCTTTTTTGTGCCATTGTGGATTTTAAATAGTTTTTGATTATTTTAAGCTTTGGAAAACTACGTTCAGATTCAGCAGTGGTTATCGAAATTTATATATATATATATATGTAAGTTATACATACACAAGATATATATTGTGTTGGTGATTAAAATAAGGTAGCTCAGTGCAGGGTCCTGAGCATACACCCAGTTGACTGACCTTGGGATGCTACAAATAATCTCTAAAATTATCCATTTGTTTATATAACAGATAACTCAATATTAACACCAGAAACTTTAATGAAACAAGAATTGTTAAATTAATATTAATTTTTAATATAATTTTAGTTATTTTGTCTCTCTTTTGTAACACTAAGTGCTCAGTTTTTTTTCCAATGCCCAAATTGTTAACCCAAAAATTTATAAATCCCAGCCTTTTTTTCTGATTACTCAATTCTATATTGCTACCAAAAATGTTGCTCAATTATAATACAACACATTGGTTTTTCCATTGAAATGTAAAATTTCAAGATGAATTCAGTCCAAAATATTAGTTGATTCACTTTTTATGTTTTAAGAATTACAATGTCTCTATTTGATTCTCATATAAAATATATCAGTATGAATAAATGATAATGATTGTATGAAAATATAGATATGATCACATGATCACTATCTCTTAATACTAGCACATATTTGTTTATAAACAAAGCAAAACTCTCCATACAGTATTGCCATCCTGTGCCAACCAGAGTAATCAATGAATTCCAGAAGGCTTGTGCATAAAATCCCTATCTAATGCCTACTCATCCTAAGATCTAGGTGCAGTGCTTTCAGATCCAAAGCTCCTCACTGATGATGGCCACAAGCCAGAAACTAGTCTGGGGATATTGTATGAGTAGGCATTAGATAGGGATTTTATGCACAAGTCTTCTGGCATTCATTGATTACTCTGGTTGGCACAGGGTGGCAATACTGTATGGAGAGTTTTGCTTTGTTTATAGATATGATATGATCATTTTACTGCAGAATAAAGATTTCTCTAAACTTAATTATATTTCCCTGAGAAATAATTCATTTCCATATCTTCCTAACAAACTTAATTATACATATTGTATTGAAATGGGTCTTGAATCATAATATTGCTATGTGTTTTGATACCCTGTGTTTGATGGTACCATGTGTAAAGACTCAGGTCTTGAATTGTAATATTGATATGTGTTTCAATGTCCCATGTTGGCTGCCATATGTAACAAAATGGGTCTTGAATTGGATAATGTAAGGTGTGGCTCTTACATTACTCCAGTATCATTTACACATCATTTGCCTAATTTGAATCCAAGACATAGTATAATGGCATTATCAACTAAACACTACATTAACAAAAATGAACCCATTATAATTGTGAAACCATTATTGGTTATATACATTTAATGCCCTAATTTAATCATATGATAAATACATACTTGAATTAAACTATAAAATGCATACATGCCAACTAACCTTTATTAAAATTATCTTGTTAATTATGATGTAAATCCAATACACTACAATAACATGAGGGAAATATGATCAGATAGAGTAAATGCAAGCAAGAAACAAATGATTATTTTAGAGGAAAGAAATAACAAACAAAATTTTTATTGTTATTAATATAAAAATAATATAGGTGCTATTGCACCTGAACGCAAAGCTATTTTATGCTTAAAACAAAATAAAATTAAACTATTCTGCGAGCGCTTTCAAGAAACGTGCTCTCATTATCAAAGCTCCAAGTAAATTAATGATATGCAAATTATGCAAAGTTTAAGATTAATTGCTCCATTTTTCTTGAAATCGTGAAGCATGTGTTCTTGCGGTTTATGGCATTGCAATCCATCGCTATGTAGCAGGCCTCCTTCACTTTTCTTTTCAAATCGTGCCTCTCTTTGCAGACCAGGCTGACATCATGAGGTTCACACTGGTGTCTGGTTATTTTTTGATGAATTGTAAAAATTGAATAAAGTGATGGTTCTGATTGAGCTTTAATATATGTGTATTTATATTGCTGTAATCTGGTTTCTATTGCTGCCTTGGTCTCCCCATAATATGAGGCTCTACAATTTGTATGAGTGCATGCAATATTATAAATGGCTTGAGGTGTTTGAGACAGTGCTAATTTATCTTTAGTGTTGTTAAGCAATCTGTTAGAACTGGGAGGGGTGCAAAAAGTTAATTGAAACTGTCTTAAAAATTCCATAAAATTTACTATGTAAATTAGGAATGTATGGCAGCAGCAGCCTGTGTGTATTCCCATTAAGTGTATTATTGGTCACTTTATTATTGAACTGTATAATCTTTCTGACGATCAGCCTATATTTGAACCCCATCTTCAGTAAATCCTCTCTGTATAGTATTAAATTTGTCTTCCTGCTGCATCCAATTTACACAGCAGTTGGTTCCTGTGCAGAAAAGATGTAATCCCAGCAAATTTATGACTGGTGGGTGTGATGGAACTGGGTTGGATATGGCCTCTTACTTCAAATGGTTTCACAACCATTTTGTATGTCAAGTGTGTGTGTGTTCACATTGGACCAACAAATCAAGATATTTTACTTGCTTGCTAAGATCTTCCCATTCTATGTTTAGAGTCAAAAGAGAGCTATTCTGGAGTTCTACAGTTCAATAATAAAGTGACCAACAATACACTTAATGGGAATACACACAGGCTGCTGCCATAAATTCCTAATTTACATAATACATTTTATGAAATTTTTAATAGACAGTTTCAATTAACTTTTCGCACCCCTCCCAGTTCTAACAGATTGCTTAACAACACTAAAGATAAATTAACACTGTCTCAAACACCTCAAGCCATTTATAATATTGCATGCACTCATGCAAATTGTAGAGCCTCATATTATGGGGAGACCAAGGCAGCAATAGAAAACAGATTACAGCAACATAAATACACATATATTAAAGCTCAATCAGATCCATCACGTTATTCAATTTTTGCAATTCATCAAAAAATAACCGGACACCAGTGTGAACCTCAAGATGTCAGCCTGGTCTGCAAAGAGAGGCATGATTTGAAAAGAAAAAAGGAGGCCTGCTACATAGCGATGGATTGCAACGCCATCAACCGCAAGGACACATGCTTCATGATTCCAAGAAAATGGAGCAATTCACTTGGAGCTTTGATAATGAGAGCATGTCTCTTGAAAGTGCTCACAGAATAGTTTAATTTTATTTTGTGTTAAGCATAAAATAGCTTTGCATTCAGGTGCAACAGCGCCTATATTATTTTTACAAGTAGATTTTTCACGCAAAGTTTTTGAAATATTTTTGAATTACAATGTTATTAATATATTATCTATATATAATAACCATTAATAATGACATAAATAATGAACTTAAATCAAAATCATGAATTTAGTATTCAAAGTCATCAAAAATTACCTTCAATAGAACATCCTCATTTTAATTATAGGAAAATATAAAAACCAATGAACTTATCCAAATTCAGATAAAAAATTTTCATTTGTTGAACAACCTGTGTAAATTTAAACAGAGAATTCAAACTTGCAGTTCAAATAGAAATACCAACCACCAATTATAGAAATAACTGAATATTCAAGAAAGGAATAAAATCATATAGAGTAAAAACTAGCCAACTGAATAATTTGAAAGTGAAATCTTCAAAATTAAATTCGAATTATTCAAATTTTCAAAGTGTTTCTAATATTAAATAATTTATTGAATTATCTATAATTAAGGATAGCTAACAATAAAAGAAAATATTGTCCTTAATTCATTCAAGTTATTCTAGCAAAAACCATGCATTGCTAATTGCAAAATTACATCGGGGAAAGAAAGTTGTTACTCATGAAGCTATAATTGTCAAAACTAGGAAGAAATAGACCTAGAATTTAACATTTATGCTGCAAAATATCAAATTTATTATTAATAAATGGATCAAACAATTCTACATTTCAAAGCAGAAGTTCTAAGGAGGGAAATTATAAATGACTTAATGGATGTTTTATAAGACTCACATTTTACCATCTCTACCCAAAATGGATTAATGAGGATTATAATAATTATTCACTAGGTCATTTTTCTTATGAACTTTAAAACTATATTTAGGTTGACATCATGAATTCTATTTAGTTATATATTTTATCTAAACATCTCCGTTCATATCATTCCTTTAATACGGATATGGGGGGAGGGGGTAATGTTAAAAGTAATTTAAGGAATAAATAGTATTACCATTGTTGTAAATTAAAATAAAATATAGGTTATGATGAGAACTTGCTTGTTTGTGGATATGATCATCATCAAGAGACAGGTAAGATTTTGCCTAATACATACTTATTTCCAACATTTATGTAGTTACACTATTATATATTGTAACCCTCTAAAGTGTGGTCAACTACGTAACGTAGGTGCACTGAGAATCGTAACCTCGATCACTGATCAATTCCCGCTACACATTGTCAGCTATTAAGAGCTGTATCCAAAAGCATATTATGCTATCTATTTTATGCACCAAAGACCACAACCAACATCTGGAGCAACTTACCACAGACCAAACTAATGATCTAACATAAACTTTTATGATTTAATTTGATCGCAGCCAGGGTGTACCGCGATGACCTATCATAGTAGTATGATAAAATACAGTAAACAAATTATAAGTGTAATGTTATTATGTTACAAACCTTAATTTGCGATTTTTATTGTATGAGACCCGATGGCCGACCATGTACAAGATGGCATAATTTGTGGAACTACATAAGATTATGAAATTTTAAACAATCTATATGATTTTTAATACAAATGCTAGTCCAGGTAAAGCTTTGCAATAAATAAACATAAATAATTGGGTTCTTTTTATAGTTTACTATATCATTGAGACTCTTTTTATACTGACAAATGACAATTTAAAATGTTAAGTAAATATATTCAATCATATCATTATTTGGAAAATCTGTTTACAGGTTTACTAATCAATTTGTATTGTATACTGGTTCAACTACGCAAAGCCAAAATGATGGAAAAGGTAAATGGGATTTTATTGTACCTCACACATCATAAACTACCAAAGACGAAAAGCATCCAAATGTTTTCTCAAAATATCACTAAACTCTGATATCATGTTGACAATGGTATGTACTTCATGTATGCTCTATCCAAGGTTTATGATTTCTGATTTAAGAATGACACATAGCAACGGCACAGTAAGTTTAATTATAAATCAACGTTTATTTACAAATTTATGAATAATAAATAATTAATTCTAATGTTATAATTAAAGACATAAATAAACAAATAAAATAAATAAATTATAATTCCATCGACTTTCTTCACTAACATATCATAGGTACGGTTTTAAAAACCTAATCATACCTTATTTCAATTTGATATAATGAATCTTGAGCAAATTATAATAAATTCAACATCAACTCATGAAGTATTTAACATCATTTCCAGATTCAATAAATCCATACCGTAAAATTAGAATAATATAATAAATAATATTATATCTGTAGGATTTAGCTATAATGCAATCATTAAATAAAATGAAAATTTAAACTTACACTCCGGTAAATAATAATCAACCGACAGTTAATTATTATGAAGTAACTTGAATAGAATGTCCTGCTACAATTTGACGATCTAACTTATGAATTATGCTCACAAATGGAAGAAGATGATTTAGCAGACTAACTAAAATACTTTGCCCAACTTATATCTATGAAGTAAAACATATTCCTGTGGATGCGTTCATCTACACATAGGAATTAAATAATACTAAACGCTTTGTGGATTGATACACCATCATAAAGTAATACGTATAATTACACAATTCAGCGGATTAACCACCAGCGCTGGAATGAGTGTAAAATACAAAATGGCAATTAAATAATCTGTGGATTAACCACCAGCACAGATTAATGCCTTTCAACATTATAAAACAACCTTACTATTTACTTCACATTAAAGTGCAAAATCATCCTCCTCAGTTATTCTGATCATTCAGAATACACTAACACTTTAGCAAATGTGGGTTCTTGCATAACAAAATGTTACACTAATCAGGACAAATAATGTACTAACTTATCTTGCTTAAAATAAAACATGTGTAATATAATATAAGTAATATTGTATAGGAATATAAATCTGGAAAGACTCACAAAACACCTCATGAAAAATTGATACATCTCATAAATTCATTTAGTACCTTTCAAGCCCTTTCGTAAGCGCTATTCTCTTGAATAAGTATTTTATTCAACCCCTATTAATTTAAACTTAATAAATATAACTTATGAACTTCACATGCAAGTTCATATAACGATAAAATTAAAGTAATGAATTATTCATCAAATACATAAAATCTAATGGGTGTGTGTGTGATATAAATTAAATGTATAGCATTTTATAGTTCAATATATGAATTTTAGCAGGTGTGTGTGTCACAAATTAGATTGTATAGCATTTTATAACGACAAATATGATCCGTGAAATCCATGTACGATGTGTCGAACAATAAATGTACGAAGTAATAGCTATAATTATAGTTGAATTTCCTACATGTAATTTTATCCATTTGTGTTAGTTATTATAATCACTATTAGATTAACGATTTTATGTGGCTCCATAAACATGAAACAATTTCAAAAACATGACACGCAGAATTTAAATGAAAATGTTTTTCAAAAGTTATTAATTTCTACATTTCTCTATTAAAAATGTTCCAAGTTTATTACATCCATGCTAATATTTATTTATCCACACTTAAATCTAGGAATAATAATTACAGCAATTAATTCAATCATTCCAAACTGACGATAAATTTAGAAAATAGCTTTGATCAATTATTTGAAGACTGTTTATTATCCAAATGGCAAACAAATTAACTAGCAAATATATTCCTGGCATTATAAAGTTAAATATCAATCAATGCTATATTTTTATTAGAATTAGAAATGGAAATATTAAACTATATTGATAACTTTAACATTTTACTTTAATTTAAACTTCTTCTTTTTTAAAAAACAAATTTTCATATTTATAAAACTTCTGTAATTAAAATACTTATTTAAATTTTCCAAATTGTAGAACAATAAACATTTTAAAACATACCAAATTCTTGCAATTAATTCTTTTAAACTGAGAAGCTCCGACATTTTAAATGTAATATTGGGAAATTATTACCGGTGATTTGATCCACTTGGCCAGCCGACTTGAGACTTTTAAATTTAGCAATTCATCTTATAATTAAATACCACGATATTATTTTTACGTTTATAGAAAATTTGTGGTAATCCGTTTACTTGTTAACTATTTTAAAATAAGCTTATCAAATTTACACCATTTGCCTTCTTACCATTTTCTTTTCTTTTTTTTCTCTCCCTCCAAAAGCAAACTAACAGACGATCTTCTCTTAAATTCGCGCTCTTTTCTTTTTTTTACATTGAGACGCTTACGTAATTACTGTATTTATTTTTAATAATTTATTTTAATTGAACAAATGGTTTTTTGTTAATTCAATAGAAATAATTTTTAAGATCACTTTAAACAAATAAAACAAAATATTATATTTTAATACTATTTTACCAAATTTAATGTGTTGTTAAAAAATTTTAAAAAGTTAAACATTTTGACATGAATTAGTATATGGAACTAAGCAAATTTAAATTTATTAAATAATATAAGAGAGTAATCTTTTCAAAGTGCAAATCAAGCCAATCAAATCACCAAAGAAGACAGAGAAATTTTTTTATACTAGTTACATCAATTATTATATTTTATGCTAAAATATATCGTTACAATATATATATATTGTTTGTTAATACTAATATTGTAGTTAAATGTTTTCAGTATACTTGATTAATTATTTTTCTTATAAATGATCTTTTCTCTCTTTATTATAATCATCTTATAGAGTAGGGGATCCTATATCATCAATATGATTGATAGGAACTTAAAAAAGTAAAATAAATTATAATTTCAATATAATAATTTAGCAAACAAAAATAATTTAGACAATCACAAGTATAAAATAAATTTAATTTATGTTAATATGGATATCAAATGGTTATTCTTTGTAGGGGATAAAGGTTTGGAGCAATAATTGAAATAAACTATAATCAAAGGGTAACTATAGATGTTAAACTATTTTATTATAAATATTCTTATAAAAATGTTGCTTATTGTAAATATGTTTGTTAAATATATGTAAATGTTTAAATTTAAAACTCTCAGGGTATTTTTTCTATATGTAATTTTCAATTGGTCTTAACTTCTCACATACCTACATATATTCTTACATAGGCACACATATTTTTACACATTCACACCTATCCTCATATACCTACACACATTTAGGCATACCCACATATTTAGTGATATTGATATACTCTGAAGTTTAAAGTCACTTTCAGTACTAAAGTAAACTGACTAAATATTAACTAAATCCTATTTTAATTCCTTAAAGATATTGCAACTAACTTGTGAGCCTAAGTGTGGACTACATAGTTGCTAATCAGGGACTCTTGGGTTTGAATAACTTTTTGTGAATAGCAGGAAAACTCTACCAAACATTCAATTTCAAATTACAATTTATAATTCATTTCATTGGGAATTTCTTTCTATCAGCTACTCAGTAATGAACCCAGAATATCTCTCAACTGGTGCTTCAACACCAACTTACATGTTTTTTGAAACACAAGCACACATTTGCAATTCAGCTGATTCCTGGAAAGAAAAGGCTTAATCATACAAATATTTTCAATCCACAATTAGCACACATACTAAAACCTTACATTCTACATCTCTAACTTATCAAACCATCTACTCATCATCACTAGTTAAATTCTCTTTGATAAGTTTCAAAGAATGGGCATTGTATGTTCCCTTTTCCATTCCTTTATTAGCCAGTATAAAACCATTATTGCCATATTGACAAATAACAGTGAATGGGCCCCAAACCTTGAAAATTTTTATAGATATATTGTTCAGGGTGATTTGCAGGGTTAATCTGAATTATAACTTTATCTTCTAACTGAAAAGTCTGGCTAGAGATCTTTTGCTTATTTATTCATAGATTTCCTATTTCATTAGTGTAGATCTTGCTTTATTCATAACCTACAAAATTATACATATCATATGACCAGCATAGAATACCAATCTACTTGAGCATTTTCAAACCCTCATTATCTCTTCATACAGAATAATAATAAAACAATAAATAAAGAGATCATATTCTATAAATATTAATTTTCTTTCAATGAATATAAAGCTAAATAAATCAATAACTTCCCCTCTATGATAGCCATGACTCTTAATCTTTATAACAGCAATTATTACATGCATAATATGTAATATATAAGTATCTTAAATATAAACATCTCTTTTTGCTTGTAAATCTTCTTCATATCCCAAAATTATTATTTGTCTCACTATATATTTTTAACAATTATAATCTTTACATCTAATTTTATTATTTGTCTCATGTTTTTTTAACAAATATAATAAAGGTTAAACATATATCTGTTTAAAAATAAAATGCTTCTCTAAAATAATATTTTATTTTCCATTCCTACATAAGCTCATTAATTTGTTAATCAAATCATGGATCTTTGATGAAGTAATGCCATCCAAATTATCACAGTACTAAATTAGAATTATGCTTTCCCTCTCTCCATGTAATTTTCAACTACTTTCAATATTTCCAAATAAATAACAAAGAAATTTCACTATTCAGATTATCATCTACTGCATAGTAACCTTATTATAAGTTTTCTCATGAAATGAAGTCTTAATTCATTTTTTAGAAGGTTTAATCTTTTTTTCCTTCATTGCATTATTATAAACTTTTCCTTGGAATGATTGTTGCATTCATTGCTTATAGGACATATTCCTTTTCTCTTTAGTATTATAGCCATGTTTTCTGCAATAATTATTTTCCATCTTTTTCTTCCTCTGTAATATAAGATTTTATTTCCTTGTGTTTCACATCTATAATGTACATTATCATTAAATTTCATCTCCAAACTTTTAACTTTCTTGGAAATAACTTTATTTTCCAACAATACTTTTATTTATAATACTCTGATTATCTTTAAACTGTACTTCTTCATTTTGTTGCAATGATTCAATGTTCAAAAGCTTTTAATCTAAGATTTTTTGCTCTCCTGTACATTTTATTCTCATTACATTCACAGAACAATTTATCTCCACCTTTTCAAACCTTTCAATCATATTTATTGTTTCTAAAGAAACTTGTTCTGACACTTTATATTTTTCCATTTTTGCTTTTTTAAATTGCTTATTTTGATTTTTCATTTCTTTTATAATTTTTTTAATTTTCTTTACTTTCAACTTCAAAACAATTATTCAATTTTATAAATTAATTTTTGATTTCTCTCATCTCCTCTATATTTCCCTAAACATTTCCTGAAAAACAGCTTCATGTTCTGACATTTCAACATCATTGGTTTCCATATTTGCTTATAATTTTTTTCTTTTGTTATAGCAAAAATAATATCCTCTCTTTAATCAAAATAAATTATAAAATATCTTAAATTTATTTACTATTTCATGACATATCTGCCCATTCAACTTTCCAGATATCAATAAAATCTACAAAAGAATGGTAATATGATCATCTATAATACCTTATTAATGTATGCAAGATACAATATCATATTCTTCTACATATATGAGACTCAAATTTTAGTCTTTGATTATGTCCCATATTGGGTGCCATTTGTAATAAGATAAAAGTTGCCTTGCAGGTTTGGGCAGAATTTTATAATTGATATAAAAATGGTGATGAAATGACCTTTATTATTTTTCCTTATAAATTTAAGACACTAATTTGTAATAGATTATATACTTTTCTTTTAATGCTCCACAGATTTGCGAACCAACAGCTCAGATATGACAAGGACATGATAGAGTGATATTGTTTAATTATGCCCTAAAATTGCAGCACTATTTATAACAAAATAAATATGTGCGTATGTTAATCTCTGTTATAGCCCCACTAGTATGGATGCATTTATAATAGATCAAAAATGTACAATGGAAAATAATAAAATATAACCCAGTCATTGGTCACCCTATGTAACAATAAAAATGATCCCTGAAGTTGAACATTTGTAACTGAATAAAATATAAATCAAAGAAAAATAATATTAATTTTGTAATGCCCTGAGAATAACAGTAGCATTCATAATAGAATGAATATAATAAACTAAATTAAATGAATACCAATAATAAATAATTATTCAGTGCTTAAAATAGTCCTTTATCTAATCACATACAAAACAGTATTGATAATCTTTATTATAGCATCATGAATTTGAACAGCATTTAATAAAAAATAGAACACAAATAAAATCACTTCAAATATCTTAAATACAGAGCTTACTTAAAATAGATTAAAATAAAGCAATTAAAAACTGAATATCACTGGCTCAAAACAATCATATATGCTTAACTGAATTCTAATATATCTAATGAATCAACATTGCTTATAATAATATAAACTTATACTAAAATTTAACATTATGACAACTTTAATATGTCCTATAAGTTTATAATATTCATAATATCTAAATAAATATATGATCCAAGGAATTTATTTTAAATCCTATTTTAAGAAAATGATAAATAATATTAACTCAGCCATGCTATACTCACGTATTAATTTACTATTACTAATTATGTTATTTACAACAAGATAAAATTCTTAATAATGATGTAATATTAATAAACCTACAAGATAATCTTGAATCTATAGTATCCAATCATACCAATATATAAAAGAAACAGTAGATTTCTATTGGATATTTACTTAAGTACAATTAACTAATCATAACAATTTATATATGTCAATTTCATATAATTAAATTAGTAAAATTATATTATAGCGATCAAAACATATAAAAAGAATTATAAGCATTTATTATATATAAACCTAATAAGAGGAATTAGCTTGATATCTTTTTCACTGGTTCATCAGTTTACACAAGCATGGAGTTCACTGTGAATTAATTTCATTGGTTTTATATATATGTCAATTTAAATTAGCAGATTCACTTCAGTTAACATCATTATTATTTCCCTTTGCATTAATTATGATGCAATCACTCTTTAAATTTGAAATTATTAATATTTTTTTGATTTAGATTTTAATTTTATATTATGGATTAAATATATCCAATTAATAAAGATAAACATATGACTTTCCAAAATATCTTACATTCTTTACTCATATATTAAGTATAAGATAATTCTTAAGCAAGATCAGTAATCACTTACTATTATTTGTCTACATTTTTTCAATGTCATGAACTATGTCTGAAAAAGTATATCTGTATGATTACGATCTTCTTTTATGTATATAATTATTCAAATGAATTAATTAAATATGTTTCAGTCTATAATAATGCTCTGAGATATCAGTCTAATGCAATGTATTATTTTAATATAGATTATTTTAACCATTGCATAATCAGTCACAATGACAAAGTTCAACTTGTGTATTCCTTGGTTTGCCAGTTTTGTAGCAGCAGATACTGATATGAAATGTGCTAATTTGAAATCCAAAAATTTTTCAACATGTTTATTGAGCCAGGTCCAGAACCTCTTATAGCTCCAGCATTATCGATCATAAAAGGAACACTTGTCATTCTTTTAAAGCTTCCAACCCTAAAATCATTGGTCTTGAGAGAAACAACAGGAAAGAAAAGTTAAAGAAGCTTGGTATATTATACATTCTGTAATGCAATTAATATAAAGGCCATTAGCATTCCCCTTCCCTTAGTAAATACTGGTCATTTAATTCGACTGCATAATTTGCACATATATTTACAGATGCAAATTTATTAAAATCTATAATCACTTTAGCTCATATTTATATACAGTTTGGAATACCAACATTTTCTTGCTAATCTCCTATATCAGTCATGCTTTGACAAAGATACTCCAAATCAAAAACCTGGCTTAGCAGTTAATAAATATTGTATTCGTACTTGATTTTGTTGGTAGTTATTATCTACATACTCATGTGGATATTGCTTATTTATTAGATATACTAATTGTGCATGCAGCTGTGTTGTGTTATTAAATGTTGATAATTAAATTATATTTAAATAACGTTTATATGAGTTATCAATAGCAGGAAAAAATAACTATTGTAATGCATTTTTATGAACAATGTTGTAAATCATTTATAACTGCTATTGATAAAATCATGTATTATTATTACATGTAAATAATCTTTAAATATATTTTAATTATCAATTTTGTTACATTGTTATAATAATAATAAAAATAAAAGTATAAAAGAATGAAATGCAGTTGATAATTAAAATTTATATCTAATTTATATTTGTAAGGAGATTATATTCTGAGCAGTAAAAATGTTTAATGTTTTATTATCTACATTCCATTTCTGATTTTTGATATATTGAGGATCAAATAAAAATTTCTGGTAGTAGTATGAATACTGAACCCCACTGCTGATGGCATTGTTTTCACAAAACACACATTAATATACCATTTTAGCGGCCTTAATTTACACCTGACACTACAATAGGTGTTTTTGAGCCGTAATAGGCTGCCTGAGGGTGATATATTCTATGATTATGTAATGAAATACTACACTCATTGCATTGTGCTTGAACTCTTGCTATGGTCTGATTTAATGGTGGCCATATTTGGAAGAGACAGAACTCTGCAAAAATTCATTATCGGAAATTTTTTAGAAAGCATAGTGGAATTAGTATTCCATTATTAAGAATTGTCATGTCATCACACATGCTTCCCTATGCTTTTGAACTGCACACAACTTGAAAAGTTTATTTTCAGCAGAGTTATTTCCGATTTCGCATGCAAATGCCTGTTTACATGTAAATCAGTGCGAGAACTGTAAGGGAAGTTGGTTCGAGGGCTCCAAAATCCCATTACTTACAGCTTTGAGGCTTCCCTGTTATTTTATTTGCATGTTACTTTTGGCTTTTTTTTTATGCCCCCGAAAATGGTGTTTTTTTTGTTACTTGTTTTGGTTCATTACTTGTCCAAAGTTTCATTTATTTTTGATTCAATCAATTATTTTATGGGAAGCTGTTGTTTTTTATTGTTGTTCACATGATTAGAAAGTAGGTAGGTAATATTTGATAAGTTTTATTAACAGTTAATTAAAGTAGGTAATATTTTATTATACCAAAATAAAAAAAGAAGTGTTTAAGGGTTTATTCAAAAGGTTCTACCCCAAAATAAATATATATAAAATAATAATAAAGAACTGTGCAGTAACATAATAAAATGTTCAAAAAGAAAATCCAAAAAGAAGTCGATAATTAAAAATCAAAACAAACCTTCCCTGCCACCCCACTCCACCTCCCCCAGCTAAAAAAAAAGTGTTATTTAAAAACAAACTGTTTATGTCTTTTTTAAAATTAAAGGCCCAAAAATTAAGAAAGAATTTTTTGCTCTCATATAATATAGCTTTCTATAGCATAAAGATTTGAAACAAAAAAATAGAAAAACCTCATAATAAATAACAAAAGAAAAAAGATGACAATTCAAAATCAAAACAATCCCTCTCCCCTCCACCCTCTAAAAAACCAAGTGTTTATTTATTCAAAAGTACTGAATTGTTGAAGTCTTTCAGCAAATCAAAACATCAACCAAAAAAAAAAAAAGATAAGTTCAAAGCAAATAACCAACTCCCCCTCCACCATCTAAAAACAACAAAGTGTTTGTTACCATCAGAAGAAATAAACATTCTGAAGCCATACAGCACTAGCTCAGACAGGGCACGTAAAGGAACAAACAGCAATTTGGAATATCAAAACAGCTAACAGGATAACAGGCATACAAGCTAGCCCAGCCTTTCTTGGGATCAATAGTCACTACCCCCACAGCAATGAGGAGGAAACACAACGAAGACTACTAAACAAAAAGACACACAAAAGCCTCTCAAGAATATATATATCTACATTTGGAAAGGTTTCACTCTTAAACTCCCTCATACTCCCCAAGATTATATATTATCTTGCGGGTTTTAAACCAACAGAAGCTTTCATTAAAAAGAGAATCCCATTGTCTGCGACTCTGTAGAGGTGGGCCAAACATTTATCAGCTGCGCACCCTTCAAAACCAAGAGAAGAATGGACTGGGATGCATTCAATAAAGGTATGCAATTCAGAGAACTTACAATATGATCCATAAACTTTATTCTGATTGAGGACCTTCCAATGTCTGCTTCCCAAAGAGCAACTTCCCACTGATAGACGCCCCCTCAGAGGTCCTCCCACGCACAAACAGACACATACATTTTTACAATAGTACCTTCCACGACCATGTTCAATTCAAAAAAACCATTGGGAAGCCTCAACCTATCCAACTCAAAACCCAGAACACACACACCCCCACAACAAAACAAACGAAAAGCGTAGAGAAAAGCACCTAAACACACGACTTCTTCCAAAATAACTGGAGCCTCCCCATATTTCTTAATAGAAGAGCTCCAAGACCCATAGTTGTCCTCTTCGCCCAGAAGAAGACAACCCGCCTTCGGCTGGAGGGACTAAGGCAAAACTCCAGAAACACAGATAATAAGGTCCAGACAACACTCTGAAGGGGTTTTAAATAGAGGCATTTTCGAAGCCCCACCTCAAAACTTCACGTTGACCAGACAAGGTGATTTTTCAAAAACCCTACAACAAACCTTTCCACAAATAAAAAACCAAGAAACAGACAAGAGAGGGGACCAACCGGCAATAACAGGAATCACAACTGGCTAAACCACCTCCCAACCAACCCCAAAATTTATAGAAAATATTTATTAGACTATACTTTTATGATTTAATAAAACCCTCCAACCAACTGCCAAAACAGGGTTTACAACAAAGATTCGTAAGACGAGATAAACCACCTCCCCGGTTAATTCTCCTTTTCTTTCTCTCTGTATACCACCCTACCTCCAATTCTTTTTTTTTTTTTGACCGCAAAAATTATCTTGAAAGAGAACAAATTGATGGAGTATTAATCGATAATTTCAAAGCAAACCAACACCCCTCTAACACCATCTAAAAACAAAGTGTTTGTTTCTTTAAAAAAATGAACCGATAAAAAATATAAAAAAAACGGGTGAAAAAAAAAACTTGGGTTTACTGTAAATAATATTATGTAAAGAAACCGACGGACAATTAGTCGATAATTTAAAAACAAACCAACACTCCTAGACCATCTAAAAACAAAGTATTTGTTTATTAAAAAATAAAAAAAAAACCCGAGTGGAATAAAAAATTTTTTTTGGTAATTTACCATAATATTATGTAAACCAAACAGACAGGCCGATGACAAAAAAAAAAATTAAAATCCGGTTGAAAAAAAAAACAAAAAAAAATCTTTTACTGTAATATTATGTAAACAAGCAAACAGCCTGTGAATCAGTATATTGATGTGCATTGGGCGAAAAAGAGCACCATCAAATGGTAGGGTTCAGTATTCATACTATTACCCAATTTCCTTTGCAAATTTTCTTAAAACATTTCTCTAACCACCCCCTCATTTTATTAGAAAGTTTGATAATTAAAACATATTTACATATTCCACTTTTTAATTCTAGAATTAGTAGAAGGTTTCATAATTAAAATATATTTATGTATTTCATTTTCAGTTTTTGAATAATTTATTGCCAAATAAAATTTTTATTCCTTAATTCTCTCCATTTCTCTAGCTGCCCCCTTGTGTTCATAAAAAGTTTGGTAATTAAAATATATTTATGTAATATTTACACGAAATAATTATCATCAGTAAAATCACAAAAATATAACTGTTGTTAAATACAAAAAACAATAAACTTAAAATATATATTTCTTTTGTGAAATTTTTTTAAATGGCTGTAAAATATTAAGGTCGTAGTATATGCAAGTGAGAAATAAATGTGTTTCAACAAAATGTAAATAATTTAAAATACATTTATGCAATAAAATTTTACCTGGATTATCAAAAACTAATATCTTTCTATTTCTCTAGTATGTACTTTAATAGGCTAGGTACAACTTCTTACTTTTATTAAAACAGGCAAAATTCACTATACGCATTGCCACACACAAAGAATATGTGAGATTATACTTAAAGGAAAATGATAAAAGTTTTTCAAATTCAATACTTCTCTTGCTGCACCCACAGCATTTTAAACTTTATTTTTTTTACATGTTAAATATATTTAAACTGACATTCTAAAAGTTTATCAATTTCATAGCAAAAGTTTATTAAATTCAGTAGTATTTCTCTTGCTGTACCTGTGCCATTTTAAATTTTACTTTAACATAAATAAGGAAATTCTAAAAGTTGACCAAATTCACTAATATAACTGATCTAAATTGGCATTAAATATGTGGTACAAATTCAACTTAATTAATTTAAAATATATTTACAAAATCAAATTTTACCTTGCTTTACCAAAAGCTATGCTTTTCATTAAAAAATTTTTTCAATACTACAATCTTTTAATCAGAGCTGCTCTTTTTTTTACATTTTTATGTTATCATTAAAAGACAATTATGATACAGATTTTCAATGCATTTTTATATTGCAAGTTACACATTTTTTAAAAACAATTCAATATATAGAATATATGAGCACAGACTTTCACATGACCCACTACTCTCCATACTATCTCACAACACTGATACACTTGAACACATGTTGAAAAGAGAAATAATCATCAATATACATATTTCAAGCTAAAACAGCAATCATCAGTTTGTCCACATTACCATCTCTATACATATATGCTATAAGTGCTCAGATATATATTAAGATAGCCAAACCTCATACTTTAATAGACAGGATTCAAGATACTCCAATTCTTCAACCATCCATCCAATTGAAAATCTGATGATGGAATTCTCAAAGGCCACCCTGAGGCTGAGATTCTTGTCACACCTATGTTGAACTAAGGTCAATCTGACCCCTCATGTACAGGACATAATCCATTTAATACATATACAAGGGATGGACAGACATCTCTATTATGTAATAACTGAAACACACAGGATTATTTATATACCTGTGTCTATATATGTAATATATAGGGTACATGAGCACAGACTTTCACATGACCCACCACTCTCCACACTTTCTCATAACACTGATACACTTGGAACACATATATGTTGAAAAGATAAATAATCACCAATATACATATTTCATGCTAAACCAGCAATTATCAGGTGGTCCAGATTACCATCTCTACACATCTATGCTATACCGCTCAGATATATATTAAGATAGCCAAACCTCAAGCAAATTTATATGCTAATAAATTTCTTGCAAAAAAAAAGGAGAAAATTATGCAATTATTCTTCTAGATTGGTGTAATATTTGTTGAATTACAAAGTCATAAACAAACTCACTCCCATATTTATATAGTAATATATATATATAAATATTCAAGATGGTTGCTTTCAATTTGCTATTGGGGTTATACTTAGTTTATTAAAAGTAAAGCATTAAATACAAAATTGAAATATTCAAGAATCAATTTTTAGGTTATTTTTCAGTATTTATATTGTTTGAAAATTAGTACAGCTTATTACATAGTTTATGAGTTTTCATAAATTACATTTCTTTGACATATATCTTTTTGTACATCAAAGTCATTTTAATTTTTGATAAAAATATAATTTAGATTAGATACTGTACTATCCTTTCATTAATTCATTGAGTCTTGATAATGTTAAAATAAATAGCATTAATATTAGATATTCTTTTTTATAATTTTTTATATAAATAATCTGAAAGGCTTCAGTAACTTGTAAAATCTAAGTACCAAAAATAAAATTTATTAAAAAAGTCTAAATCTTTGTAAAGTAAACTCAAATATTTAACTAATTGTTTTTTATTAGCTTCTTTCTTCATTCTAAAGAATAGTTACTAGCTTATCTCTAGTAACATTTCTTCTAAAATCAGGTTTTTGATCATCCTCCTGCTCCCACTTATTCAAGAGTTCTTTCTTTGATTTACCATTTCTAGCTTTGTTATTTATTTACTCTCTAAAAGAATTTTACACCATTCTCAGTGACTATAATGTGAACATCGTTATAACTTTTTTTACAATATTTGTTTATTTCTAATATGAGGATGTTGTGTCGTTGTGATAAATGTATAAACCTCTATCTGCATAATCTGAGGTATAAATCTGTGCTAAATGGATTTTTTTTATCGAATTATAAACAAAGCTAAACAGTTAATTATTTAATTATTGATTGGTAAATGGATATTTAATTATTCCTATATAATTATTAAGTTTAAAAAAAGCTTTAAACTCCCACTACTTATCAGTGACTAACCTGTTATTTAATGTCTTTTTCTTGGAAGCTTATTTAAAAGACTATTTTATCTTATCTATTTTCGACTTATTCTTATATTTCTTTTTTTCTATTTATGGAGCTTTTATTGTCCACTTTAGTATCATATTTCAAAACAAAATCACACATATCTATAGATACACATAAATGTTCATTGATTATTCATGCTATAATAAGACACATATGTATAGTTTCTAAAAAATTTCTCTTAAAATTATTTAAAAATGTATATATTTTTTCTAATTTTACAGAACATACATCAATGACACTGAAGAAAAATCCTGTGTACTGAATTTATCAGAGATATTTTTGAGGAAAATATCAGAATTCCCCAATAAGCATTGACTTATTATTTGTTTTAAGATGAAAAAATAGCATTGTTCTACTACAGAAAGTAAAAATATTAAAAATTAGAATACATAAAACTGTAATATTAAATATCAATGTTCGGTGCAATAAAAGAACTAAATAGAGTAACATCTTAAAATATACATATGTTTCTGTTCTGAGAATAATAATTTATTTCATTTATGCTATCTCAGAGAGCTTGAATAATCAGAATGTCAATAGAATTATAATATCTAAACATCCGGAATAGAGACATAAGAGGACAATTCTTTTAGTCTAAAGATTTAAATACAGCACTACCATCTCATGCCCAATAATTATTCATGCTTACAATAGATGAATCTGACTTGGAATAAATATTGTCTCTAATAGAGACATTAAAAGCAAATAGCGAAAGTAGAAAAGCGTTGTTTGGCATAAATGTTTTATAAAAGGCGTTGTTAATTATTCAAAACATTTTAAAATGGCCGTCATCGTAATAAATTTATTAAAGCTTATTACAGAATGAATAAT
Organism: Epiperipatus broadwayi; assembly: GCA_028023455.1. Lineage (NCBI taxonomy): Eukaryota > Metazoa > Onychophora > Udeonychophora > Euonychophora > Peripatidae > Epiperipatus > Epiperipatus broadwayi. Next base: position 12,333,221 of record JAQFVV010006201.1, read on the forward strand.
TCATGGATAAAAGTAATTGAAAATGGTTGTATGTATATATATAGTACGTACATATAGATCTTTATTTCTTATTGTAAGTGGTAGTAATATAATTATAACAAATCAGTTTTAGATTAAATCAACAAAAGAAAGATTTAATAAAAAAGAAAAAATAATAATAATAATAAATTCTTAACAATGGAATAATTATGTCAATTCAATTTCACGCTAGAATTAAAAAGAGAATGAAAAATATATTTCCATTTGAATTAATACATATAATACTACTAATATTGGCTGTATTATTTTATAATTATAATGGCGAAACCCACACATGTATAATAGTTTTTATTTATTTTGTTAAGAAAAAAATTATTAGTAAATGTTAATCAGTGTACAGAGTTTTAAGTGATTTGTTGAAATGCAGGTTTTATGCTCGAAAGTGTATGACACTTTAATTGAATAATAAAATATTTGATCATCACCAGTGGTACTTTGTCATTGTTTTGATATTATTTAAAATTTGTTGGAGAAATTGAAAAATATGTAACTAATTAAAAAACAAAAAACAATTTCTTACTCAAAAAGTCATAATGTTAGTAGCCCTGGAAGTAACAGAATGAACTTTGGTTCATGGACTTTTAGCCTTTGAGTATGCTTCTCCCACTTCATAAACCCATGTAGAGCATTAATGTATCAACAAAAGACCATGATGTGTGCAGGGGACAGATTAACCTCATTAAATTATTTCATAAATAATACACACAAAAAGTTATAAATTTAACAATGAGTTTATTATTCTGAAAATAGAATATTAGTTTTGTTAGTATTTTAACTAATAGATGACTGGTTGAATTTCCTAGATTAAATTAATCACAATCATGCGCACACAGGTCTTTATAATGTTGAACTATTAATGCTACAGTTTCTTATTACAGTACTTTATTTTACTCTCTTAACTCTTCTTAATTACCTTTTTATTATACTGTTTTCTTTGGTATATTGCACTTACTGCTCTCACACTACTGTTTTGCAAGCACTGTATTGCTTGACACAAATTTATTTAGACAGATAAATCACTGTAAAGAAACATGAATGCAAACATTCTTAAAACAGTAGTATTTAATATATTACATTATTGTTGGAAGTCAGAATACGAACATTACTTATAAATACAAATTATTGGACAGATAATAGTATATTCCAAGGTGAAAATAATAGGTGCATTTAAAAAATAGATTCTAACCATATTCACAAAGAAACTAATGTTTTTTTTTCTTCTAGTAACTGTTAAACCCTAAAACTGCTAATTTGGATTTTCAGAATTTCTATGTTACTCAAGCATTGAATTCATTTAAAAGTCTGTTATGGATAAAAGTCAATATATCCTTGGATTTAATAATGTGAAGAATCATGACTAATTTTTAACAATGACTTATTATTAGTGTCTTGATTATAAAGAAGTATACAGTATGGTTGAAAAACATTATTACAATCCTATTAAATTTGATAATGGCATTCTGTTATAAAATGACATTGATATTTGAACAAATAGAAAGAGCTTTTTTTTTAAGTGTCATAGCATCATCCGGGACGCGAACCTGCAACCCGGGCAACTGCCTGCAAGTGCAAGGCAGTCATGCTGACCTCTTGACCACCAATGCAAGACTAGAAAGAGCATTTGAATTGCTTTTTGAATAAAGAAACAAAAATTAAGATTATGACTTTTAATTATTTATTCATATTATCTGTTCATTTAGGTTTGAGCAAAGACATCCAGATTAATGAAATCAAATAATCTTAAAAATGGAAAGACTACAGATCCTAATGAGATGCTTAGAAAAGTTTTAAAATTTGGTGGGAATATGTTACCCTCGAAATATTGGAAATTTTTAGAAATATGAGAGTTTATAAAGAATGCTTCTACAGTTTCAATTCTGGTAATAATTGAAAGTTTTCTAGTCTTTCACATGCGCAATTGTCTCTCAGATAGCCAATCAGATTTTACACAGCTGTCTTAAGAACGATCAGGCTTCGACACACGTCAGAGATTTTGATAAGAAAAGGATACCAACCTTTTCTCAACTTAACTTTAGACAATATTGTAACATTTACAAAGATATTTTTAAGGATTTTGTTGAAAAGATTGCTTCCAGTCATAGATGAATGGTGATTTGATACTTACTGTTATTTTACAGTATCAAAATAGTACTAGAGGCATGATTTTTGTGGCCAGACAAATATAAGAAAAATGACAGGAACAAAAGAGTAAATTATATAGTGTTTTTATTGATTTAGTCGAGATATTTGATTCAATTTGAAATTAGTTGATTGTCCACCAAAGTTTATTTGTATTATATAGCTTCTGTATTATGGAATAAGAGGATGGGTTATTACTACAGATGTAAAATCTAAAATATTTGAAATGAAAACTGTTGAATAAGTTGCTTCAACATTGATTTTGATTTTTATGACTATGGATATTGAACCTGTTTTCAGGCAGTTTAATCAATTAGAGATCCAGTTGTGATACAGTTTGATGCTGGACTTTTTAATTTAAATTGATTAAAAGCAAAAACAATAGCTTCTTTTTGGATTTGAATTTACAGAGTGCTGATGTTTGTATTATTTTTTCCAGTTCATAAGTTGATTTACAAATTGTATTTAATATTTTGAATGCAACCTTTAAAGATTTTTTTTTTTTTTAATTACTGTACAAAAAGTTCCAATGATGAAAGAAAAATCCTCAGCAATTTTAACTTGGATGGTTATCAACTTGAGAAAATTCGGGAGAGGGACCAGAATCCCCCCCCCCTACATCTGTGATGCCACATGGAAGCTAATTGATTTGCCTCTCTAAAGCTGATGCCTTTCATACCTGAATAGAAATATCACCTATCCTGGAAATGATTAGGAGCTGATTTGCATGCATTCCTTTGGGATTGATTATGATTTGCCTTACTCCTCAAGCTTATTGCCCAGACCCTGTGTATTATGACATTGACTTCCATTCTGAAGGGTCGGTTCACCCATACAAAGCTATGGCTTTGCATGGACAAAAGTTTAAAACTATATTTGTACATTTAAAGACATGCAAGCTTAGTCACCCACCACCAAGTCACTAAATCCCAGGCTCTTTCCTTTGCTTCCATGCATCATATTAGTCCTTATAGACTGTGCCATGCAATATGTGTCAATATTGAACTTCTACCTCTCTGAATACCATTTAATGTATCTTATGTCTAATTTTATCATAAGCTGTAACCAAATTTTAGAATAAAATATTTTATATTTTTATAATAAAAAAATTGAGAATATAAACTAGTTTAACTAACTTCATAGTTTTATTAGTAGAACTATGGATTTAGATGCTGACATACAATACTTATTCTAATATGCCATTGATGCTTTTAATAAGTTAAAAAATAGAGTATTTTATTACAAGTAAATAACTATTGCAACTAACTTAGCTGTATATACAGCTGTTATTTTTCATAAATTATCATATGCAAATGAAACTTGGATACCTTATCAACACAATGTAAAGAGAAAAATTTCATTTAGTAATGCACCATAAAATTTTAAAAAATATAATGGGAAGATCATAAAATCAATCAATAAATTCTTCAGTTTTATGAATATGGAAGTACAGAATCCACTATTATAAAATCACACCTTCATTGGATTGGACATTTAAGATGATTTAACAATACAATACTTAGTGGACATAAGCATGGTTTTTATGAGATAGGTTGTCTCTGGTTATATTATAAGGATTATCTCAAAGACATTCTCAAGAAGTGCAATATTATTGGGAAGATAAGGATTATCTCAAAGACATTCTCAAGAAGTGCAATATTATTGGGAAGATATGGCAGAGAATAAAATACATTGGAGAGTTACAATTAGACACGGTGTTGAAGTATTTCAGAACTAAATTTTTCTGATGAAGAAATTAAAAGACAACACCATAAAATGTCAAGTAAATTGAAAAATGGACCACAGATTGTTATCAAAAAACTCATTACTAGAGTAGTTTCTTTCTCTCTCTCTCTCTCTCTTTTTTTTTTCATTTTTGCAGTAATGGTAATACTCATTTATGATAAGCTGTTTATTATTAACATTGTATAAACCTAAAATAATATCATTTTTTTAAAATCTCATACATAAATTTTCCATGCTTTTTTTCTATAATTTTTTTTTTTTTAAAATATAACTTTTATAAAAATATTAATAAAAAAACCTATAATTCTTATCACCACTTTAAAAATACCATTAAAAAAAAACCAGAATTATCTATAACAAGATAAATCATATACATATGTAATATTCATAATTTTTCTATGCTTTTTTAAAGATAACGTCACTGAACATTAACTTTCAAATGCTGATAAACCACAGTGGGAAGTGGAGTTGTTGAGAAAATTTTATAAAATAAAATATATATAAAAACATATTTTAAAATTACTAAACATCACACGATCACTATTTACTATGAATACCCAAGCTGTTAAAATAGTAGCAAACTCTGTATACAATAGTGCCACACAGATTTGTGCATAAAATTCCTGTCTAGGGCCTACTCATCCAATAACCCAAACTAGTTTTAGTTTATGGATTTCATCAGTGAAGAGACTTGGATCTAAGAGCACCTATTAATATCCCAAGAAAAAGATTGCTTGTTTCTGTATTTAAAAATTAGTATAAAGTTTGCATGGAACTTTTTAAAAAAACAAACAGTTGAATTAATTTTTTTGTATAAACAAAAGATTAAAACAATGTCAAATGCTCCATACAAAAAATGGCAATCATGTGGTGATTAGAGGTTTAATAAACAAAAAATCTGATAAGGTAAACAGAAGTTCAGTATAAAAAAAGAAATAGTAAATACAATAATTTATTTTTGAGTCAACTTGTGGTCTAACTATTCCATAATAAATATTCTGCAAATGAAAAGGACTAGCTTTATAATCTTTTTTTCAAGAAAGGAATAGCATTTACTATTACCAAACTATTGTTTTTGAACTAAAAAGCTCTCTAATAAGAAAAATGCCAAAGTATCCCAGCATTATGTTTGAGTAAATATGAAGACCAGTTTCTCTTAAGTTCTCTACATTCCGGATGTCTTCATCAATAGCTACCCAAAAAAAAACAAAAAACAAAGCATAAGCCAATACCAAACAAATAGCAAAGAAACTACAATCATTAATTTATTTGTATTTCAAAAGAGAAATCAAGGATGGGATTGTTCAAGAAAGTTGCTGAGCAAGTAAATTGTCTACTTTCATTTCTGATAAAAAACTTGAGGTTTATATTATTATTTCAAGTAATTAAAATAGCTAAACTAATGAATTGTACTATTTTAGAACTTTGAATGCATATCCTTTAAAGAATATAAATCTATGAACTTTTTAAAATATTCTTAATATTTTTTTCTGATTTTGATTTATCACATATTAATAATTTTAAATAATGGTTTTCATAAAATAATGCTATTTTAATTGCTACATTATTGATATATTATTATATATAAATATTATTTTATACATAATTTCATAAAGATATTTATGTTTTTATATGAATATATTTTTATATCAGCAAGTAATAAAAATATAGTTTTTTTTATATTAACTAATTAATAATAGGAGATAAATGTAGAATAAAAGAGAATTATTTTAGATTAAATACATTGTTGCTTATCTTTGTTTTCATCAATTTGTGTTCAAATATGTTTTGAATTTTTCAAAGTTTATGTCTTGATTATCATAGATATAAATGTAAAGTATGCTATGCTTATCACAAATAATTTTTCTTCTTCTAACATAAAGAATTTCAGGCTTTAATCATCTTAATCTGACTTTTCACTGAGTAGTAGGTACACTAAATACATTTACCATTATGATACATATATATATATATGTATCTTTTTCTTAATAGTTAAGTATTAGATAAATGCTTGATTAGAGTTGGTATTTTTAAATCTAATGTCCTAGCTCCTCACTGAAGAAAGCCATAGCTTGAAACTGGTCTGGAGATGGGAACAAGCATAGATAAAGATTTGAATGATTTCTCTTATAGCATTTATCATAAAAAAAATAAATGAATAAAAATAATAATAATAAGCTTGCTTAGAAATATTTGCTCTTTATTATATATATAATCAACAGAATGATTTTAAGTGTTTCTAATATAAATTTTACTTTAATATCATTAACCATTGCCTAATATAAAATAAACTTATTGAATTCTCATAAAACCATTGTTTTAGTTACAAACACCTCTTCATGGAGATTTAAGCTTAGTATATAAATGGTTCTTATGATGTTAACAGGAGAATAAATTGATTTATAATTGCAATTGTATGTTATAATTAAACAATCATATAAAGCAATTATAGTTCTATTTATCTCATATGAATTGACAGTGAACATAATTACGTAGTTAATAGCAGCTGCAAAAAATATGTAATCAACAAAACGAATTCCAGGACATATTTTCCTTGCAAATATAAACCCCCTAACCCGTCGATCACATATTTATAAGATGTAATAAATTAAATTATCATAGAACACTCCTCACAAGATGGATAAACAACCCCATTTGGGCAATTTATACCCATTTAACGGTGCATCAAACAAGGCATTTATGCAGAAATAAGGCTTACAATCTTCATGTACTTCGCATTGTGGTGGATATGATGTAAAATCACTATTGGGAAATTGGTAGATCCACAGAGAATGGAATTGAAGAAAATCATAGAAAAAATCAAACAAAAAGATAATCTAATAGCTCCAGATTATATGGTAAACGCCACTGATTTACATCTGAAGCTGTAGTGTAACAAAATAAACAATTTATATTATATTGTAATAGTATGTAATAGCAAAATGTACATTTATATTGCATAATAAATTTCTCTTAATAAAAAAAAAGTAGATAGTCTCAAGTCTTATATGTTACTTATGTGATTTCGAAATTTGTTTAAAAAGTGAAGCTAAAATTTTTTTTTAAATTAACCAACAGTATTTTTTTTTTTGTCACATGCATCATGCAGTCAATTATAAAGTGGATTCTATTTTCTAAAAATACAGAATTATGAAAATTTAAAAAATGATGTATATTTTCAAGTTGCTTTAAAACAGTGGTCTTCAACCACTGGGCCGCGGACCGGCACCAGGCCACAGAACTTTTCTGGAGGTCCATGCACTAGACTGGGAAGAAAGTTTATAATTACAAATTACAGTAATAAGATTGTAGAAAGTTTATAATAACAAAATACAGTAATAAGATTGTAAACTTTTAATTAATATAAACAATTTTTATTTATTTTTTCATCACATTTTTACCCGATTTAAAAAAAAAAAACAGAACAAAAACAAAATCTAATCAATCATATATAAATTAATTTGTTTTTCTATTTATCACAGACATTTATGGGGGGGGTAGAAAAAAGTTTTTTATTATACAAACCCCCGGTTGTCTTTTGATAGCCAATCACAGCCGCTTGTCAGCATTGTTAAAATAATAAAATGTAACGTGACTTTTTTTGATCTCTTAAATTTTTTCTACTCTCTCTTTTAATATTTCTTTTTTTTTTTTCATATGTCATAGCATCAGTCGGGACACAAACTCGCAACCCGGGCAACTGCCTGCAAGTGCAAGGCAGTCACACTGACCTCCCGACCACCAAAGCATTTCATTTTTAGTGTTTTTTTTTGGGCTATACGATTTTTTTGGGGGGGGTTTAACTTTATTTTTGAAATCAATTTTTTTTACCTTTTGTTAAAAATAAAAACCAAAAAATAAGTTCTGTCTCTAACTTTTACAAAGTATATACACCCTCACCGCCCCAAAATAAAGTAAGATCAAAACTTTTGACTTTTTAAAGTTTCGTTTTTTTTTTGTTTAAAAATACGCCCACTTTTTTTTTGGCCTATAAGGTGATATTTTTTTTGGCTTTATTTATATATCGCTAAAATACTAAAACTTTTATTTTTAAAACCAATTTCTGTTTTTACCTTTTTGTAAAAATAGAAACAAACAAAAAATAACTTTGGTGTTTATCTTTTGTCTCAGTGATGACAAAGTATTTTTTAACCCCCCCCCCCCCCCCAAATAAAAATAAAATAAGATCAAAACTTTTGATTTTTTCAACATTCAGGTGAATAACATTTTATTCTTGCATATTTTAACAATGAAATAATAAATATAAAATGCAAGCACATTAATGAGAACGACTGTTATTGTACTTGTTTTCTGTAGCAGTATGACTGTGCAACTCGAGAAAGAGTGTTCAACATGTGAAGGTAAGCAAAACCATCACAATATACAATAACTAGTATGCTGTTTTGGTCAGTTATAACAATTATGCTTATCTAAGGCTAAGCAGGTTACATCTTTAAGAAAATTTATCTGTAAACTTCTGCTGGTCCGTGAAATCTTATCCTTATTTTTGCTGGGCTGCAGGTGTGAAAAGGTTGAAGACCACTGCTTTAAAAGATAGAAAAAAAATTCGCATCATAAAAAAAACTTTTTTTTTTAAAAAAAAAAAGAATGAAGTCAATAAAAATGTACAACGCAAAAAAAAAAAAAAAAGATTATTAATGGAAAAATATATAACTACTCTAACATCAAGATAAATCTAAGTTGTAATTTTGAGCTTTGATTTAAAGGTTAAACTTTTAAAATTTTTATATCTAGTTAAAATCTAAATTTTACAAGAATAGTGTCTTGGGACATTAGTGAAACAAAAATACATATACTATATATTGAAATATTAAATTTGGTTTTGTAGTAACATATTTTATTCCATCTAAGCGATCACCATTTAGATTTCATACTATTTAAGAATTCTGTCTACCTATAGTCATGATTCAAGCTGAATAATGTAATTATCTAGAGATTTTATCATAGATATTTTTTAAATGTTTATTTCAATTTGTGTGTATATTGAAGCAATGGATCTGAAGTCCAATTCATGCTTCACAGCCTTCTATAAACTTGGTTAGTATTATAGATCTGAATTAAGTTTATAGTCCAATATCAGCAGGGTTTTGCATTAAAGCTAAAATTAATTACGTTTATATAATTTGTATTTGCATTTAACTATTTCATTTTAAATAAATTCCATTTCAAGATTAAATTTTTGTTAATAAAAAATACTTGTCAAACCTATTAGTCAAACATATATATACATCAAGTGTATATATATGAGATAATGCAAAATTCTGCTGAAATAAAATGCTTATTTTATTAAAAGAAATAAGAATGTATTTTTCTTTTTAAATCTTGTTAAAATATTTAGTATGATTTGATTTTGAGATAAGTCCACCAAAATTTTCTAAAAGAATGTGTATTTTTAATTAATTAGCCCTGTCAAGGCAAATTAAAGATGGCCTTCTCTTTAATTAATAAAATTCAAAGTTTAAAGAAAGAAATTTAGAGTAAAAAAGTAAAAGTTATTTTTAGAAAATGTTACCTTGAAACAAAGGAGCGTGAGGCCTTATCAAGATCTAAGATCATACAAACAATAGAAGGTAGCTGACAAAGAAGGTATAAATAAAAGTGAGAACAAAAGACTTGGTTATTCAGAGTTTTCTTGCTGGCATTCAGATTTTTTTTTTGGAAATAGCATTCAGATTTCTCTTAGGAGAACTCTTTCAGATTTTGCTTGAGAAGATTTTATTCCAACAAGTTAGACAACTGTCATCTTCAAAATCATGGAGAAGTTTGAACATGCTCAAGCTAAAAGTCATACGAATTTGATGGATTCTACTATGCTTGGCTAGGCAAATAAATAGCTTTGCCTATCGCCAAGGTTCCTAAATACCATCAAAATGCCTTAGTATCCACTCAATAGTCATATGAACTCTGTGCCTTGTCTGTAGGACTTTTCATAAAAGCATGCTACTTATTTTCACTTTTCTTGTCTAGGCAAATACCTATCGATGGTCAGATCAAGCCACGAATGCCGTAGGAAACATGATCAAGGAACCAGGATGGTAATCATATCTCTCCTCCATCGAATTATTTACTTTCTACCCTTTTGTTCATACCTTTCTTAATTGAATTATATTATGAATTGTTTTATTTAATGATATTTGTAATGTAACCATTTTTATTAGACTAGTCTTAAATATATATATGTGTGATCATCTATCTATATTTAACCTTTTTTCCTTCACTATTCTTCATTACTAACATGTGTAAATATTTTGTATTCCATTGTGGTTAAGTTTAAAAGTTAATTTTTTTCATTTAAAATCTCTTTCCAATTTTATTTATGTTTCTAAATTCCATACGAGTAAGTTTCGTTTGTTTTCCAACTTGATCTCCTCGATAATGCCTCCTTTGTCTGCCAGTAGCTTATTACGTATATCTGATTTAGCTATATACGTTTTAAATAATTTTTAAACTGTCTCTTTTTAGCACAAAGCAATTAGAAAATGCTTTGTGAAAGATTTTTAATATTGTACTTTATCGAGGAGATTTGAGTTGACAATTTTATTAAAATTGGGAAGAAAAGACTTAGACCGCAAAAATATTTTATCGTTTAATCTGTTTTCATTGTCTAATTAGTTTTCATGAACTTAGGGGAATAGCGGAGGCCATTAAATCATTATTATTTTAAAGTCATTAATTAAATATCTTATTTAACTAACAAGCTTGATTTTGCTAATTTTATTCTAATGCTTTATGTTACTTTTCTAATGATCCAGGCACACAAAACACATATTTCTTAGTACTTTTATTGCACATTTAACTATTTAGCTTCGTAGGTGTTCCCATCCATGTTTCTCTCCGCTAACGCTAAGCTTTGGGTCGGTGAGAAAATAATTTATGCTTGTCTCAGATAATGTTGTTGGTTTGCAGTTAGCCTCGAGAATAGGTGAACAGGGCAGAGATCATAGTATTCTTGATTTAATATCTCGCATATGGATGGCCTTGAGGTACTTTCACCTAGTATTCGAACTGGATTAAACCAACATACATCATTTGACTGTCACAATATCAATAAAACAGCCTTCAAATATCCACAGCAGAATTAAAACCTTTTCAGAAATCTTCCATGATGAAACAGTAAAAGAAAAGGTATTTCCAAATTTTGTAAAATCTAGGCTTGAAGGTTTAAATATCTTTTTCCTCCTCCCCCCTGTTAAGAACCCTACTGACCAAACATCAGATATCCATCTGGATTGGCTAAATTTGCTTAATTACATTTATTCCACAGTGCTATATTAATTATTATCTATATTTATTGGAGTGGGTTAAATTAATGTTCCACAATATATTATAATCATTCTTATCTTTCATGAAAGATGTGTGATGAACAATGTGCAGACAATTTCAAAGTCTGTTGATTTTTTTTTTCATAGTGCAACCATTAATTATCACATATAACCATTATCATGAACTATTATGCATATATTCCATATAGTATAAAATTTGCTGTTTTTCAAGTGCTGTAAAGAGATTAGAGATTGCAATTTTGATCGAGAATAACTTCCTGTTGCATTAAGAATGTAATATCATGTTACAATGTGCAAATTAGAGATGTATTTTGACAAATTGGGACTATCCTTTGTCAATTCTATTTACTTATTATCATGATCATTTCAACTATTACCAATCCATTACAGAATAAAGGTTTCTTCAAGTTTAATCCTGTTTCTCTGTTATAACCTCTTTTCTATATTCCTTCAGAAAACTTTCTTATTTTATCTATTCTCTCTCATGTAGTTTCTTTATACAACTTTCATAATCTCTTCCATCTGTTATCAACTTTTCCAACAATATATCCAGCATAGCTTCATTACAATTTTTTAATTCTTGCAATAATGACAGTGATATCTTTTTATTCTCTCAATAATGAATTTTGTTTTTGATTTCTTTTTATTATTCTTAACATACATTTCTCAAAATTCTTTGAGTGATCTGAAGTCTCTGTATTGCTTTTCTGTTAAATGTCCAAGACTCAGATCCAAAAGAAAGAATTAATTAAACATATCCATTAAATTGTCAAAGTAAGTGTAATAGATCATATGACCCTATCTCTTAAGCTTGTAAGTTATAAACAATGAGGATTAACCAATTCCTTTACAAGCTTTGTGATAAATGCTTAGCCAGAGCCAGCACTTAAAATATCTCTGTCAGGAACCCCTCCCCAAACCCCTGACCATGGTTTCGTGCTTTGGCACTCCTCAGAGAGGTGTCAGGGTAGGTTCAGACACTAGATCTAAAATACCAACCCAAAGCCAAGCACTTATCTAAAAGTTATCTATTGAGTGGAAAATCTGAAATTTTTAGACATCTACATGTCTTCAAAACCAACTATCCAACTCAAATAGCTATATGGGGCTGATAGATCTTCAGCCATGCCATATATTAATAGTCTTAGCAATATAAAATTGCATAAGACCTCTCTGAGGAGTGCCAAAGCACGAAACCATGGTCAGGGGTTTGGGGAGGGGTTCCTGACAGAGATATTTTAAGTGCTGGCTCTGGCTAAGCATTTATCACAAAGCTTGTAGAGGAATTGGCAATCCTCATTGTTTATAACTAAACTTACAAGCTTAAGAGGTATGGTCATGTGATCTATGACTCTTATTTTGACTATTTATAGTCTCTTCCATAAGTCTTATGCAATTTTATATTGCTAAGACTACTAATATATGGTATGGCTGAAGATCTATCAGCCCCATATAGCTATTTGAGTTGGATAGCTGGGTGTGAAGACATGTAGATGTCTAAAATTTTCAGATTTTTCACTTAATAGATAACTTTTAGGTAAGTGCTTGGCTTTCGGTTGGTATTTTTAAATCTAGTGTCTGAACCTACCCTGACACCTCTCTGAGGAGTGCCAAAGCATGAAAACATGGTCAGGGGTTTGGAGAGGGGTTCCTGACAGAGATATTTTAAGTGCTGGCTCTGGCTAAGCATTTATCACAAAGCTTGTAGAGGAATTGGCAATCCTCATTGTTTATATCCATTAAATTCTTTCTTTTCAAATGCATAGTCATTTTTCTTTTAATATTAAATTATTTTTAACAAAAGCATTCCATTCAAATTCAATTCTATAATTAATTTCATCCATTATGCTTCTATATGGAATAATAATCAAGTCAAGGTAATTGATTTAATTTCTAAATCATGCTCATCAATCTTTATTTTCTTTTTCTAAAAAAATCCATTGAACATTATTTTAATCTTTTTAACATTAATCTTTAATCTTTGTTATTTTCATTTGATAATTCTTACAACATTTTCTAAAATTCTGAAGTTATTATTTGCAAATGCAGCTACATCATTTGCAAAATGTAGATGATTTAAATAATTCTCATTTAGTTTTACATTCTTAACTTTCTATTTTAATCCCCAGAATACTTTCTGTAAAACTGCTGAAAAGAATTCTAGGAAGTAAAAAATCACCTATCATGCACCCTTCTCAGTGTTTTTTTATATCATCATGTAATCTATCAAAACATCTCATGACCGCCATTTTATATGCTTACACAGGATGTTAATAAGAGTTAATCAAATATGTAAAAAGTGGCTGCTGAATGGTTGCATTAGATCTTAAAATCTAGGTGCAGTGCTCTTAAATTCAAGACTCCTCATTGATGAAAACCATGAGCCAAAAACTAGTCTGGGATGTTGGATGCATAGGCATTAGATATGGATATTATGCACAAATACTTCTTTATCCATTGATTACAAAGGCTTGCACTTGGTGGCACTACTGTATGGAGAGTTTTGTACCATGTAATCTAATTATTGCCATTGCATTTTGATGAATATTCTTCAGCATATTGCAAGATTTTGGATATATATCTTTATGATCCAAAGCTTTAAGCATCATAGAAATATTTATAGACTCAAATGACAACTTCTATTCAATAGTACTTTTCTATGTCTTCTCTCAATACTCAGATGTTTTGTAAATTATGCTAAAACACTTTTGAAAACAACTTGTTACTTTGGTTAATTAGAATCCAGATTTGCTATGGATGAGTTATAATTATTTTAGTAAAAGTTTTGTTTAGAATTGATTGAAAATTGAAAGGTCTGTAATTTTAATTTCTTTTATCATCTTTCTTAAACATCAATATTACTTCTATATTTTTCAAACCATCTGTTACATCTTTATCATTTTGACATTTAATATATAACTTTACTAATAATTTTTCTATTCTTCATTTGCTTCTTTTAAATATCAATAATAATTCCATCACTTCCTGGAGTTTTTTTAAACATAGATTTATTGCATGTTTCTCCTATTTATTTAAATATTTGTCAATTTAGAAGATGTAATAGTTGTAGATAATATTTTGTTGTTATTTTGTTTGTTCTTTATTACTATATAATTTCTTATAGAAATATTTAACATATTTTTTGATATCACCTTTCTTTCTAGTGATACAACTAGTTCTTTTTTTTTTTTTTTTACAAAAAAATTGTTTTGCTCAATTTTGAAATAACACAAGTTAAAAAAAAAATCTTTCTACATGAGTTGTTTTAAAATAATAGGATCAGTAAAAAAAAACTAAAAAAAAAAAAATTATGTCTGTTATTATCATCTGATTTTTTTAAAAAGTTTCATCTCTTTATTTCCCATTGTTTTAAAAACAAAAATCCCCTTTTGGTAATATTCCTACAAATGGGGAAATTTGCTTGTCTGCATTGTAACATTTTTGAGGTTTTGTTTTGAAAGGGAATTGCTGCTTTGTCTGCATTTTGACATTAGATTTTTTTTAAAAAAAGTGTTCCTTGTTTGTGTTGATATTAAAAAAAATAATTTTGTTTAAATTTAATTGATTAATTTGTTTAAATTTAATTTATTAATTTTGCCAGAAATCAATAGATGGTAAGTTATACATTGGAGGCATATTTTGTTAATTAAATCTAAAATATTTTTTGTAGCTTCATGCAATGTCAAATAATCCAACTAAAAAAAGATGAGAAAATAATTTCTTTGGACATTAAAATTCAAAGTTTAGATCGTCTTGCAACCTGAGAAGTAGCAACATCTATAGGAAAGCATTTTGGTTTAAATGAAGCTACTATAATAACTATTAGAGATAATGGAGCTGCTATTAGATAATCAGTATGTTCTGGAACAAAATTGAATGCTAAGTCATCATTTTACACAAGAGATATTGGTCTGAAAAAAATGGGGAAAGCCTTAATAATGGGGATAGATGAAATGTCAGAAAAAAAAGAGTATCAGTGATGGAAATGCCATCAGGCTACCTGTATATGGAAATCCCATCAGGCTACCAGTAGATGAAAATGCTATCAGGCAAACAACACTAAAATTTTACAAACAAATTGAAGAAATCAAGCCAGATAATTCATATGAGTTGAACAAAGAAAGTAAATTTTTTGCAAGTGCAGGATGGATGATAATGTCCCTTGAAAAACATGCACTTCACAACATTTCAATAAAAGGTAAAACTGCAACTGCAGATGAAACAGCTGCCAAAGAATTTCCAAACAAAATTAGCTAAAATTATGGAAGAATACACTCCTGATCAGGTTTGGAGGATTGATGAATGCAGCTTTTTTTGGAAAAGAATGCCCAGTATAACTTATGTAGCAAAGTTGCAGAAAACTGCTGGTAATTTCAAAGTAGCAAAAGATTATATCACTTTGGTATTCTGTTCAAATACTTCAAGTGATCACATATTGAAGTCTGTGCTTGGTAATCAAGCACAAAGACCATGTTCAATGAAAGGTTTAGATTTGAATCAATTGCCAATTCACTGGATGGCAAATAAAAACTTGGGTCACCAATTAAATGTTTATGGAATAGTTCATCAAATATTTTATTCCAGATGTTATATGAAATATGAATGCCAAAAGTTTAGAATTTAAAGTTCTATTGATTCTAAATAATGCTTGTGGACATCTGGTCTTGAAAAACCCTAATGTACAATTTTGTTTTTGCCATCTAATAATATGTCCTTGATTCAGTCATTAGACCAAGGAATTATCATAACATTTAAAACTTATTATATAAAATGAACAATATGTTTTGGACAAACTGTATGATAAAATATTGTGTCATAGATGTGTGGAAGAAATTTTCAATTATGAATTGTGTGGCCAGAATATGTGAAAAGCAAAAATCCTGTTGTCTCTAATAAGACTGAATTTCCCAACATTATAACAATAGCTCATTTAATTGGCTGAGAAGGATTTGATGATATGTCATATGAAGATATGATGAATTTGTTAGTTGATAAAGCTTTAATTGAGAAAGAAATCATATTGTTCTTAAAACTCTTGATCCCTAAAAAGACACTGACAATGAAGATGATGATCCAGGGTCAAATACTAATTTAATTAAAGATCTTGATCTTGGTAACAAATTAGGTTATCATTTTGTCAAATATGATCCTAATAAGGAATGAGCTTCAAAGTTTCAATGAGATCTGAAATCATTAATGTCATCTTATATAGAACTATATAAAGACCTAGCCATTATAATTAATGAATTCATTTATAAAACTGTAACATCAGCACCACAAGTTGTTCAGGAGTTTATAGAGAGAACTTCAATATAAAAGAAGAACATGATGGCCAAAAGCATTGTTTGTGATAGCAATGATGCTGCTTGTTTTAGTGATAGCAACAGTATGCCAATGATTCACAAATGTATGCATTTGTTGTTAGAAAGTGACAGTGAATAAAATCTTGCTGAGATTACAAATTCTGCCTCATTGATTCTTTACACTTTTTATTTTTGAAATAAAATTTATGTTTTTATAATTCATTTTTATTTATTTACAATGTTTATGAAGTTAAATTTGATAGCACACAAATATAACATTCCAACGAAATTCTTCATATGGTTTATTTAATTATTCTTATTGACATTTTACATTTGGGATCAATTTCCTTATTTTCCATATACACAATGTATTTTTTAATACAATTTCTTTTACACAATTTTCAGGAAACAATCTATCATGTAAAAAGATAATTAGGTGTAGTTCCATTTTTTATTCTTATTGACTTTCCTTACAATATCAAGTTATTGTTTTACATTTTTGAGACTTTTACTCTCTTTTATTATTTTTTATATATTAATTCACATTTATATCTTCCTATACCATTATTAAATCTTTTTTGTACCACTTTCCAAAACTTTAAACGTTCAATTTTTCTTTTTTTATATTCCTTTTTATCCTTATACATTTCTCTTGACTCAATACAAAATTACTAGTAAATTGTTAATTAATACACTACACAGGCTTAAACCTGCATATATATATAATCTCAGTGCATAATACTATACTGAAATAAATATACAAATATTGAGCAATTAAATCACCCCACATGGTTAAGAAATCCAGTACTGCCCTCTGTGAACTAATATATAAATACATTAGAGTTCGTATTTCAAAATAGCCAGGTCAAAATGATACCACTTTGACCTGTCTGCTATATGATGTTAAATATTGAAATACGAACCAACTCAAACAAAGAACTTGAAATTTTAGCAAGCAACGATCTTAATTTTTGCTACAAACAAACATGTTTTACTATTATTATATAAAGACAAACTAAACTTTAGTAATTTTAATCTTTGTTGAGTTGGTTCGTATTTCAATATATAACATCATATAGCAGACATGTCATTTGACCTGGCTATTTTGAAATACAAATTCTAATGTATTTATATATTAGTTCACAGAGGGCAGTACTGGATTTCTTAACCAAGTGGGGTGATTTAATTGCTTAATATATATATAATGTATGCGGAATTCGAACTCAGATTTTTATACAACCCTCAACTCTATAAGCCATCTCATATTGCTGACCCACCTGATCATACACATGTTGAAAAGGTAAATGATCACCAATATATGTATTTCATGCTAAACCAGCAATCATCAGTTAGTCCAGATTACTATCTCCACACATATATACAATATATATATATATTAACAGGGGCTTTAAATGTTCCATTATCAGATTTTCAATGAAATGGAAGGAGTTGTGAATTGGAGTAGTTTGAAGCCTGTCCATTAAAGTATGAAGATTGGCTATCTTAATATAAAGCTGAGCACTGACTGTACATATGTGTGGAGATAGTAATCTGGACCAACTGATGGTTGCTGGTTTAGTATGAAATACATATATTGGTGATTATTTGTCTTTTTGACATGTGTGTGATCAGGTGGATCAGCAATATGAGATGATTTGGAGAGTTGAGAGTAGTAAATTTTTTTTTTTTGTATTTGCAATTTTTGTCACAGTTTTGAATAATTTATCAGTTATTATTTTATTAATTCCATCTAAATTTGAACCATCTTCAAAATCTATTAATATTCTAAAATAATTCTACTTTATATTCATTGGAGATTTTCTAAAGATTAAGATTATCAACTTTTAATAATTACATTCTTAATCGTTATCATTTTTGAAATTTAATATTCAAATATATCTTACACCTTACTGATGACCACTTTCTGTGTTGATTCTGTTAAAAATATTACAGTCTTAAAGTACACATTTTTGTTACTCAAAATATAATCCAATCCTGCTGTATTTTTATTTGGATGTTTTTATATCCATTTCTGCTTAGTATTTTTTTCAAAGCAAGAATTTATAATATGCAATTTTGCCTTTTCTGTGAACTTCTATGTTTTCTCCTTAATCAAATTTACCTATGGCACTTTGATTTTTTAGTCATTTACTAAAAAAAACTTGTTGGAACATAAATCTGGATTATCTACATTTGATATCTTCCATTAATTTGAAAACTAATGTTCCTACTTACTACCATATATATTATAACAGTCTGGGTTTTTTAGCAGGAGAGGAGGAATACAGCTCACTATGATCAGACTTAGGGTCTTCTGGTAAGATGCTGAGACTGACATGATGAAATACCTAATCTATGATCATATCTATCTTCAATGAGCTAGCTTAAGTTGAATATTAAATTTTAGATAAAATTTGGACTAGTTCATCCATATCTCACCCCTCTTTTGGATTCCGTTGCCCCTCAGTTATTGAACTCAGAGAAAATTCTGCCTTCAGTTCTATTCAGGGGGAAATTTACTTATATAGCAACTACCACACCTCTATAGAGATTCCAATTGATTTAAAGATCCATATAAACAAAATACTGCATCATTATATAAAAATGAAATATGTGCATATGTATATATCCGATTATAAGTTGATGAATGAATGTGTAAATGATTTAATAAAAATGAAATGTGTGCATATGTATATATCCGATTATAAGTTGATGAATGAATGTGTAAATGATTTTGATAAACTAGAGACCAGTGTAATTTAAATCAAATTGACAATGTTTATTAAATAACAAAACAGAAATTCAAAATTTTTTAACATGATAAAAAGATATAATTGTGCATGTGTCAAGGATGTATTTCTACCATATCAATGATTAAATGTGTTCATCATTCCAAACCTTTACCCATGGTAGAGATACATAACAAGGCACTAATTATTTACAAAGCAAATAATAAAGAACAAAAAATTAATTATTAAATTGACTATGATGCTAACTAGTTAATTTGCAATGCTATACAAGTGTATGTGTAATAGCCTCATCATCAAGTTCCAATAGCTCATCATCCAGTTCCAGTTATTGATAATCCATCTTCTTTGGGTCACTACCTATGTATGGTTCATTACAGTTGATAAAAAATAACATCTGTACAAAAAGGTTAGTCATTTATACTGAAAAAATAAATATAAATGAACATTAGTTAACAAAAAAATAATAATATGAATTCTGTCCTGTAGTAAGTGTATGTACTTAATATGGAATAATATCAAAAATCTTCCCTTATTCCATATCACAGTGGTGATGATCAATGTCATCACTATGGAGGAAAAGCTGATCTAAACTTAAATTAACATAAATTTGTTTTTATCTCACTTAATAATTTTCCTCCCTTCATTTTGTTCTTTCACTAATAATGAACTCTTCCAAGTTGTAGACGTTGAAACTTCCAAGTCTGGAGACTAGAATTTTTACAAACATATATATAAAAAATAATACATAATAAATCAAAACTTTTACTAGTTCATCTTGGTTAAGGTCCATGAGTTTGGCAATAAGGTCCATGAGTTTGGCAATAATGTTTTCTTTGAATACAGTCTATCTCTCTTCAGATCACTTTTCTTTGATAGGTCATCCATCATTTGCTAGAAATCCAAATCAATGTGCTTGAAATGATGTCTCCATTTTTTGCAGTTGTTTCGATCCATTTAGATATTTAGTGAAAAACATTTGGTATTTTTTTAGGCATCATACAGGTAAGTAGATTAAGTCAATGCATTTCTATGTTCAGACAGTAACACTTCAGTCCTATGGCAATGTTAATTTACCCAGAATACATTGCACAGCAGTTTATAACAGATTTAATTTTTCTTAATTGGGATATTGGGAAAGCAGAAACATATTTAGAGAAGAGATCATAGGTAATCAGTAAGTATTTCTGTTTATTAAATGGGACAATGGCCCATAATAATAAATGACCAGAATCTTGTTCTTTCAGTTATGATGAAATTTAATGTGTGACTGTAATTTTGGTTCACTGGTTTGGCTTGTAAGCACCCTAGACAATCTTGAAGTGATCTTAAGATACATTCTTGGACAGTAGAACCAGTTTTTTGAGGTATGTTCTGTTTTGTGCATACTGTAGTGTCTATACAAACAGTGGATATACTCTATGAGTGGGGTACACAATGTTTTAGGTATTACTATCTGCCACTCATCTGTATCTGTATTTACTCTATATAGTAAGATCTGTTTTTCTAGCTTAAAACAAATAAGATTTTTTGGTGCATTCAAAACTTCTTCTTTTAAAACTTTCATGATTGGGTTTAAATCTGGGTCCTTAAATTGAGTGTCAGGTAGGTTCTCCAAATTGTTTTTTACACTACTATTAGTCATTATATTGATGTTTGTAAAGTAGGTATTTTCTACCAATAAGTGATTCTGTTCTGACCTACATGGGTTTTGACAAAGCACATCATTCTTGGATCACTTACAGTATTGAACTATTTAATTGAATTACTGTAACAGCAGACTTCATATGACTAGATGACTGTTTATCAGGCATCTGTGATTCAGGAATTTGAGGCTTTTGTGGTGTGTAAGATCCGAGAAGGATCTGATGAAATTTTTGAAAGGCCTATACTATTGCTAGTGTTTTCTTCTTAGTAACTGTGTAATTTATTTCTGGACACTTCTGGAGCCAGCTGATAAAATAGGCAACTCCTGGTTGGCTGTTCTCTTGAACCTGGGATAGAGTTATCCCCACTCTGTAAACACTACTGACTGTTTGGACAATGAACGGTTTATTAAAATCAGGGAAGGCTAACATTGTTTGCTCTAAAAACCCTGTTTTAATATTCACAAATGGCTTGTCCTGTTCCTCAGTCCAGTTCCACTTCTCATCTTTCTTAATGAGTCTTAGAAATGTTCCATGTGATCAGCGAACTTCTGCTAGAAATGATTATAAAAATTGCATAAGCCTAAAAATGATCAAATTTGCTTTCTGTTGGTGGGTTTAGGAAAGTTTTGAATGGCACTGATCTTATCTGGATGAGGCCTTATTCCATTGCAAACAATGATGTGACCTAAGAAGACTATTTGGTTGCAAACTTATGTACTCTTCTTAAAATTGACCTTGATTCCTTTTCTATAGCACTCCTCAAAGAATCAAATAAAGTATTGAAGATGTTCTTTAATCATAGAAGATGCAATTATTACATCATCCACATAAATAGCTGCAATACTTTTAACCTCAGAAGATAGGGTTTTGTCCAAAAATCCTATCAGACCAGCACCATTATTGATTAATCCAAAAGGCATCATATTATACTGATAGGTAAAACCCTCATATCGGAAAGTAGTGTATTGGAGATCTTCTGGATAAAGTTCAATCTGCCAATGCTGGTGGTTAGATCAAAAGTAGTGAACACCTTGTTTTCAAATTTTGCAAATAATTTGTATATGGGCTATGAAATATTCCTGTCAGAAATGGTAATCTTGTTTAGTTCCCTAGCATCTAAACAAAACCTCATCAACCCATCTTCCTTCTTCACAGTTACAAGTAGATTATGTAAGGTGAACAGCATTTGGAAATGATTCCCCATTCCAGAATTTTGTTAGTCTGCTTAAATATCTTTTCTTGATACTGGTATGGAATAAGGTACAATTTAGATTGGAATGGTTGGTCATGTACTAATTTAATTCTTTGTTAAAAACCCTCTATTACTCCTGGTATCTCTGAGAAAATCAGGCTAAATTCATTAATAATAGATCACAATTTTAGTGTATCCTTGATTTTATGTATGTTGAATTCTGCAATTTTAGTGTATCCTTGATTTCATGTATGTTGAATTCTGCAATTTTGTTTCCTATGAGTGCCTCTGGGATGGTAGATATTATACAGTCAACTTTGGGTAGGTCATACCTCAGAAGCAATGTAATCTCTAAGACCTCATAATTTATTCTTACTGTCTTATCACTGACATCAATAATGGAAGTGTTCAAGTGTAGAAAGTCTGGCCCTAGGATGACCTCATGTATTAGGCCATTATGTATGAGAAACACATGATAGAGTATTATTTGGACTATTTTTACTTAAACCCATATTTGCTTTTGTGATAGCATAGCTTTCCTACTGTAAGACATGATAAACTGAATTGATTTCAGTAATAGGGTTTTGATGTTGAGGTTTTTAGTCAGAACTTTACGATAGAACTTATCTAACACAACTGATCAGAATCTAACAGAGCTTTAAACAGAAAACCCTCAAACAAAACTTCTATCTTGGTGCAACTTTGCAAAGCAAGATTAGGCATTTATCCTCCCATGAATACACCAGATTAGTGATTTCTTAATCTGGAGTTTGGCTCATGTTCCTCTGTCATTTTGGACTCTTGTAGTGAGGAGCATAGCCTCAAGCCCCTCTTTAGTTTGGTTTTTGTTGGACTTTGAGTATGTGGTTGCTACACCCTGGTTTTGGGAATTTCCCTGGGCTGTTAGGGGGACTTGTCCCAGTTTTGTCATTGTTAGTCTGATTTTTCTTAGGCAACTAGGTATATGGGAAATTTTGTTATAGTGATTTTCCCTTTCATTGGCTGGTGTCATTATTGTTTTTCCTCTTTTTATAAAACATGGTGTTGATAGTTGCCTCTTCCTTTGTTTTTTCAAGTACTCTGGGAGCTATATTAGTATTATTCATGTTTATGATATTTAATAATTCAGCTGCCTGCTCAATGCTTTTAGCACTCACACACAAAAGTGACTGTTCTATTTTTATGGGTAAATTTCTGTTTATGATCCTATTGATTTCACTCTCACTCAGATGGTATTTTTCAATGTCCTTAATGTTATTACTTGGTGAACAAAGAACTTTGTTAATGTTTCTCCTGGCATTGGCTGGTACTTTTCTTGGAACAAATGGTAAAAAATGTTTTTTTGCCTGTCCCTATTCCAATTTTTTTATCTATATGCTTGATAGTCATCAAAGATTGAAGCGTCCTGGAACAATGATTCCACCACATCAATACATCCCCTTGGAGGTAGCTGTATGTGATGATTACCTTTTCACCCAACTAATTGTGGTTTACAAAAATAAAGGTTAAGACTCTTAAGGTATTCTATAATGGCTACATTGGTAGATCCCTTAAATACTTTGATTATTACAAACTTATTGATCACTGACCTGTATTGTGTGACCAATGCATTTGGTGTTTATTTGTGGGATCAATATATGGCCATCAGAGTTGACCTGATAGGTACTTGGAATTATTCCTTTCAAGTTAAAATTGAGAGAGCAATCTTTTATCTCATGCATTATCTGATGTGTAAGAATAATTCCACACAGGACACTTATACTATGAGGATCCTTGAGGGCAATATCCAGGTGGTTTCCTATACCATTCAACTTCTCTCTATTATTCTGGACCCTTGTGTTGGTCTCAGTCTGTCATATTCCAATGGCTGGTGTCTGTTCACATAGCTGGAATTCAATCATTATAAATGTCTAGTTGATGGCTTCATCCATTTGCCACTCTGATCATGTGTCTCAGTGACATTTTCCATCAGTTTCTCCAGAGCTGTTTTGGCCAAGATTGTGTTGGTTTCCAATTATTTTGTCCTCAAGTTGGTTGATATTGTGATTTCTAAGGTCTCTAGTGTTTTGTCGTGCATCTCTGTCTCAATGTTCTATTGTGCACAGAGTTGGTCCATCTTTGAGTGTATGTCCTGGAACTCCCTTTGGATCTTGACTTGCAGCTTATCCTAGTCTGCATGCACCCCATCCCTAAAGATCTCCTATATACTGAAACAGTAAGGTCTGCTTTGCAGATCTTCGTTTCACCTTTTCTCACCTACTTACTACCCTCATACCTTAGTTTGAACCCCAATCTATCGTAGTGTGTCTGTAATACACTTATATACCGAAAATCCTGCCTAATTTTAAACCACGAGCACAATGCTCGTATTATATATATAACTTATTCCCAAATAAAATAAAATATTATGAATTATGTATTTGTTCACATAATTTACATTTATTAAAAAGTAAGTTATATAAGTCGTAATTGCGCACACACTATGATATCCATTTTAAAACATATCAAAATTATAAATTGTTAGTTATTTTGTTTGGATCTATTTACAAATATATTACCGTCGTAATATATTTTGATTTAAAATAAAATTCATTTAGTAAATATTCGTTTAGTAGATAGATTCAAATATTACAATTTAAAATAAAATAATTTTCGTTTTATTTAATAAAAATCATCCCAAATATTTCTGTTAAAATAAATGAGGGACAATAGTTTAATTATATAAGTTTATCTAAAAACAGCAGCTGTCCACTTAAGTTTTCTTTAATTAGTAGCAGTAATTTTAATTAAATCTAGTTTGTAATTCAAATGTCGACTGGGAAGTTAACAAAAGAAATTAATTAATGTTGAATTCCTTTAGACATTCGGATAGATTTAATTACAGCAGATAAGTCCAATAATTTTGTACACCCCAGGACAAATCTATTGTTAAATTTTACTATAAAAAGGATGTTTTTCTTTTGTTCACCATTCTAAGCTATTCTAAGCTCTTAAAGGATTCTAAGCTTTTCTAAGCTTTTAAAGATTCTAAGCTTTCTAAGCTATTCTAAGCTCTGAAAGGTCTAAGCTTTCAAAGAATTCTGAGTTGTCTAAAAGTTTCTGAGTTGTTCTAAAATTCTAATAATTTGCTAACCTTGACATGTCCGAGTAGAGGCGTTTAAGATGGCTATGTCCCATCGGAATAGCCAGCCGCTGCTCCATACCATCAAAAATAAATCACATGGATCCCGAAACTGCTGCTGCCGCTGCCAAATATGAACATTCCAGATTTTGCTGCTGAATTATAAAACCTGCTGAACATCTACCTGCAAATGCTTCTCCAGAGGTAACCTAAATTAACCCAAGAGCTCTTGTGATCACTAACTAACATGCTATAGCTATTTAATATTGTTTTCTTATATTTCACCACTTCATTATGTATTTTTTCATGTATTTAAATATACTCAACATTTTGCTCTATCCTTGGGTTAATATTTTCTATTTATAAAGCTTTCTTTTATTTTATTATGATAATGTGTCAGAATCGTCTTTGACCGAGTGAACTATTCCCTCTATTGAAAATAAGACGCCGCTATTAAGGCATATTTTAAATTTATAATTTTCCAATTTTATTGTCTTGCAAATCACTCGTTCGAGGGCGATTCTTTTCTTTAATGTAACATAATCACATAGTTTAAAATCTACATGTTATTGATTTTAATCTAATATAAGAGTATGTGTGAAGTCAATGATTAAATGTGTCCCCAAATGCATGATTGCGTATATAAATCTATACTTACTTTTCAAACCCGCAAGCATGCATTTTCTTATTTTAATTACCGTGTTCTATTTTAATTATAAAATTCATCATTGATGTCGAGAATGTGCGGACCCTTTTAAATGAATTTCAGGGAATTTGATTGGGCATTTCTCTTAATACAAGTAAAACCCATTTAGTATGTTTTTATATACACTAGTCTCGTATTGCTGGTACATGAATTGGTTGTTGAGACCGCTTTGTTTTATTTTCCAAGGATTCTTTACACGGCTAAGGCCGTTCTCTCCATGCTTGCGGTTTTCCAGGCAGAGGGTGTTCACAAATGGCACCCCTGGGAATTAAACGCAATCGTTACACAGTCGCTAAGTTTCGGCTGTTTCGTCAAAATACTTTCCTACGGGTTAGCGGCGAGATGCCCTCCGTAATTATTCCGGATCTTCATATTGTTTCATTTTATATTTATTTTACAAAGCATCCGTGACTTAAACGAGTCACACCCTCCAACTTTATAAATTCACTATCAGCAATACTGACCTCCCAATACAAATCTACTATTATTCTCAAATAAATGCTTTGATCCCATTCCTACGCTTGCTTAGTAAGCTTTAGTCTGTTACTATTCTCGAAATCAATAAATATTTTAGAACATTTCATTTCAAATATTTTTCTTAAACTTGTCTATTTACTCAAAGCACCTCGCACATATTCCTATCTCGTCAAGCACATTATTGTAATGCTATTAGCCCGAGGAATAGAATATATCACTCTGTTTTAAAACCCTTTTGTCATTACTAAAATATAAATGCCAATAATTATTCAATACGCGTCCCTGTCTCATATAAGCAGACAGTGGCGTCTTATATATATATTTATATAAATAAATTGTGTGCAATTATTTAAAACTAAATTTTATCTCTTATTTTATTTGATTCCTATCACTGTCTCGGTCTAGATATATATATATTTTCTGCATTTCTTTTGTAAATCCATAGACGTTAATTAGCCACCCAAACTTATCTTAGTATAGAGTCTTTTGTTTCTCCCTGACCACCAGGCACCGGTAAAAGGTTATGCTAGTGTAGCATCAGATGCGTTATCACGTAGGTGGCGCTGTGAAATTTGGACTTTAGATTCGAACTTAGTATATCTAGAAGGCAACCCCTCCTAGAATGTTCAGTTTCGGGTCTGGGGTTTGAATTATGCAGTGTGTTAGCGAGGTAGATGATTCTGACCATTACAATACCTCATTACACTTAATATTTAACTGACTAATGAGGCTAGACCTAAATTCCTCAAATTGCTATTGGCATTTCACATCTTTCTCATCTATTTCATTTCTCATCTCACCCAGTGCTTGTTTTATTTCAGAGTTGTTCCAATGAACATTGCCTAGGTTTATTGACAACACAATAGCCTAGTTTCTATATCTTTTATTTCCATTTTTAAGTCTGCTCTAACATTATCCATGTTTGCTTTTAAATTCTCTTCCATATTTATCATCCTAATATTCATTTTTTCTTTTACTTCTTCTTTTATACTGATTATCCTATGGTCCAACTTTGCCTCCATACCATTCATATCATCTCTTAGGTTGCTTATGTTACTTTTCAATTTTTCCTTTACATTTTTGCTTCCATATTGCCCAATTTTGTTTCCATACCACTTATGATTATTTGGAACATTTTTCCTAGGGACATATTATTTCTTGTAGCCTGTGCTACTTCAACTTATACTTGAGCCATCTCATCATTGAGTGCTTTTTATTCTTGAGGTGTCACTCAGTCTGCAATGTGTATCTGTAGAGGGTGATCAACTTTGATCATAGACTCCCAAGGTATTTATATCCATGAAAGGCCCTTCCCCATATTATTAGTATCACCTTCTACTTCACTATCACTGCTAATTTGTGGGTCCTCAGAACATTTCATAATTACAACTAATAAATGTTTTCCATTTCTGTTATCATCAAACTTTTTTTTAATAGATAAGTATAAAGATATTTTTTCCTTTGTAGATACAAATAGATACATATCATAGGACTGTCTGCTACTCCTTGCCATTCATCACTTATACTTAACTGCTCTCTGTATTCTTTTGTTTGTGTATGTGTTGTTTCTAATACCTACTTTTTTAGCCTGTCTTTTTATTTGCCTAACTCACTTATTATAATTTGGTTTATTAGTTAATTATTTGTTTGTAGTCTTAGCTTATTTTTCTAACTCACTTATTTTAATTTGGTTTACTAGATCATTATTTGTTTGTAGTCTTAGCTTATCATTTCATTCTCCTCAGTTAACTTATATTTAATTTTTCACATCAGGTTTTTTAATGGTTACTTGGAAATGGTTTAAATTCATGAATCTCATCATTTTATGTTTTGGTGTATCAATTGGTTGCTATTCAGGAAAATTCAACAGGGTTGTATACCATGGAAAATTTGGCAAAAAAATAAGTTCAAAAATTTTTTTTTTAAATTAACAATACAATGGCTGAACATCTTTAAAAACTTCTGTTTAGTGTCCCAAAAGTTCAGGCACCAGAATATAATGGTCTGGGTTTTTCACCAGAAGAGGGGGAATGTATCTCACTATTGCTGGACTGAGGCTCTTTTGGTAACATGCTGCGAATGATGTGATGAAATACCTTAGCTAACCTATGATCATATCTGGGCTAGCTCTAAGTTTACACATAAAATTTAGATACAATTTGGACTAGTTCATCCATATCTCATCTCTCTTTCAGGTTCCATTATGTCTCAGTATTTGACCTCAGAGAAAAATCTGCCTTTAGCTCTTTTCAGGGTGAATTTATGTTATATAGCAACTACTGTACCTCTATACAAGATGCAATTGATTTTAAGATTCATCCAAACATTACTGTATCATTATATAAGAATGAAATATGTGTGTATGTATATATTGGTTATAAGTTGATGAATGAATGTATAAATGATTTTGATAAACTAGTGATTAGTTTAATTTAAATGAAAGTGACAATGTTTATTAAATAACAAACAAAAATTCAAAACCTTTTAACATGATAAAAGATACAATTGTGTGGGTCAATGATGTATTTCTATCATATCAACAATTAAATGTGTTCACTATTCCAAATCATTATGCATGATAGAGATGTATAACAAGGCACTAATTATTTACAAAGCATATAAAAATAATAAAGAAAAAATTGTTATTAAATCAACCATGAAACTAATCAGTTAAGTTGCAATGTTATACAAGTGTATGTGTAATAGCCTCATCATCAAATTCCAATAGCTCATCATCCAGTTCCAGTTATTGATGTTCCATCTTCTTTGGGAAGTGCCCTACCTATGTATGGTTTCCTACAGTTGATAGAAAAGAACATCCTTACTAGAAGGTTAGTCATTTATACCAAAAAATAAATATTAATGATCATTAGTTAATAAAAAAACACAAACTCTATCCTGTAGTAAGTGTATGTGCTTAATATGGAATAATATCAAAAATCTTACTTATTCCATACACTGTGTGATCGTAAATGTTAAGTTATTATGGAAGGAAAGCTAACCTAAACTTTATTTAACAATTTTTTTTATTTAATTAATCCCCCCTCATTTTGTTGCTCTCACTAATAATGGACTCTTCCAAGTTATAGACATGTTTAAACTTCCAAGTGTGGAGATAAAAATAAAAGTGGAATTTTACAAACATATATAAAAAATATAATACATAATAAATCAAAATTTTCATTAGTTCATCTTGGGTAATGTCCATGAGTTTGGAAATAATGTCTTTTATGGATGCAGTATCTCTCTTTGGATCATTCTTGTTTGGTAGATCTTCCACCACTCATTAGAATTTTTCATCAACACACTTAAAACAATGTTGTTTCCATTTTCTGCAGTTATTTTCCTTCTCAATCCATTTGACATTTAGTGAAGGACATTTCATGTTTTTTAGGCATCATACAGGTAAGTAGATTAAGTCATTGCACTTCTATGGGTGGGATAGTAGCACTCCAGTCCTATGGCAATGCTAATTTAGCCAGAATACATTGCACAGCAGTTTATAACAGATTTATTTTTTAATGATATGTTATTTAGCATTATATGGTGTATATAAGAAAAAATTACTTCATCATTTATATAAATGCTGCTGATGTTCTATTTCTATTCTCCATGTTTGAATACTAGTGCAGTTTTTTTTAAATAGCAATTTAAAATCAATTCAGTTCTTTTATTAAACGACATGAATTTATCAAACTTTTCTTTATTTAAATGTTGGTTGTAATTTCTTATAGTTTTGTGCTGTGAAAATCATATAAACAATATGGAATATTCAAACAAAAACATTTGACTTTAAGATGTTGGTTTTATACAGTTATTGCATCATTTAAAAAATAACAAAAGATGATGGAAATGAACTGGGTTTGCTTTTATACCATGCTTAGTTTCTGGTGTTTAGTATACTAGCTTTTCCATTTCCTTTTCTATTGCTGTGGCTGTCTATTGTTGCACATATTATATTGGTTATAGTTAAAAAATAAAATTATATAACAGAATTCTACTTTTATTTTCCATACTTGGTTGTCTAGATATTGGCTTGACATTAAGTCATTACTATGTTTACTAAGTCTAAGTGTTAATTTGTGACATATAATACATTGACAATTAACTCATAAATATATGAATGATTTCTTTAACTGAGTTTTTATTTTTTATTAAATAAGAGAAAGTAATTTAATGTGACATTTGTTTAATTTGGTATTTAATAAAGCAAAATATTTATCATATATATATATTGTAATGGGCACAGACGTCATTACATTATTTTTTTTATTAAACATGGAAAAAGAAAAGTTCGCAAATAAAAACTTCTTTTGTTTAAGAATTAAAAATTGAAATTAAATATCATCTAAACTCAAATATATATATATATAATCGCACAGATAAAATAAAATAAAATTATTAAAATAAAACTTTATTAAAAATAGAAAAGGTATTTTAAAAGCAAAAGCTTAAAAAGATTTAGAGATAAAAATATATCTTTAAGTTTGGAAAACAAATTAATTGGTGTTATTGAAAAATGGAAATGATTGTTTTAATTAGTTAAATATAAACTAGCCCTTGGGCATTTAAAATGTATAAGCAAAGGTCAGATAGGAGAGAAAAACAATGGAATCGGACCTCAGCGAAAGGACCATCACATCGATGATGTAATGTCAATTGAATCCTTAAAATTAATATAAAAGGAAAAATTTGGAAATTATTAGTTAGTTATTACGAGAGATGACAGATATGTGTTAAGTCGGAGAGGGTTGGAGGAAAAGGGATTGAAAGATACACTTTCAATTCCTTCAGTTGTTCAAAAAAATGAAACATCATTTTCCAATATTCCAGACCAGAGGACATCAAGGTCTGAAGAATACCATCAACAATAAAGGACCAATGGTTAACTGCATACCGATCTCCTTATGACTTCGTGGGAATTAACACCTTCCATTACAAAAAATCAGAGACTACGGACATTTTTCAAAACAGTAAGAAATATATAATTAATGAACATTTGAAAACATTAAGAACTCTAAAATATAAACTTTTTCCCAATATTTAATTAATAGAAATAGATTCCTATCTGACCAAACTAAATTATTTATTAATTAGTTATAATTTTATTTGATGTATTTTTTTTTTTGTAAAATCATTTTCATTTTTTTTTTTTTTTATTCTTTAAGTTTTTATTATGATTTCTGTTTTTCGTTAAATTAAATTATATAAATGTTAAACTTAAGTCAGGTGTGAATGGCTATATAGATTTGTAAAGTTATATTAGGGGAGGATAATCTTAGGTCATTTGTTTCGTAGTTGAATTAGGTCAATGGATTGGATATATTGGTGTAATTAGTAGATGTAGTATGAGATTCGCTGTGGGCAGGATCACTTTTCACGCTGCACATTTTCTTTTTGCCTATGGAATGCGATTGTAAGTTGGCAAAATGACCACAGTCTTTTCCTATGGAGTTTTTTTATATTGCTCTTATCGTCAGATAGATGTAGTATTCCTATCTGATGATAGGCAATTTCTTCTCAACCTATTTGTGCTGTCGTAGTCGTATTACATTGAATACATTGATATATCAGATGGATTGAAGTTGGTTTGACTGCAAACTTTTGGCCTAAGGTTAAACAAGGATAGAATATTTTCTTTTCAAATGCAATCTATGTAGTCTATTCATACCTGACACTCTAAATAAAAATGCATTAAATTTAAGTTGGGTATAGATGCTTGCATGGGTTTGTTATCGGTTAATTATGTTTTTTGGTTTTCATATTTGATCAAAATATATAGACATTCCGTAAATACTGATACCTTATGGTGAGTATCTAAGATGTATTTATTTCAAATGTCTTTGAAGTTATTGGTGTTTATGCGACATCTTATAATGAATGCTATTGGGTTTCGTATAAATTTCCTTCTGCAATTCCACCAATGATTTTATATTTTGATCGTTTATGTTTATTTTGAAATGTTTTTGACCGTGTAATCTATGTAACCGATCTATACTCAACATTAAAAACACATTTTATAACTCCATCTGTGCAAACTTATGAAATTTAAAATGTAAGCTTATAAAAATTAAAATGTAAAAT
The DNA here is from genome assembly GCA_028023455.1 of Epiperipatus broadwayi. Taxonomy (NCBI): domain Eukaryota; kingdom Metazoa; phylum Onychophora; class Udeonychophora; order Euonychophora; family Peripatidae; genus Epiperipatus; species Epiperipatus broadwayi. The sequence goes on from JAQFVV010006201.1 coordinate 12,365,728, forward strand.
CAAATTCTAAAATCAAGTTAAAATTATAAAGTAAAAGTAATGTTAAATTTTATATATATATGCGTAAATAAATGTTTGTATGTTAATTACTGGCAGTGGTTTATTTTTTTTTTTTTTTTAAATATTCTTAGATAATAATTTATGGTGAAATATAAATCTCTGCTGTTCCATTGAGCTAGTAACAATGGGCTAACGACCGGAATCAAAATATATAAAATAAATTTTTTTTTAAACTTATGTATCTGCCTACTATATAAATTTTTCTAGGTTCAAATGCCTAGTGGCGCCCTGTAGTGCAGATTACATTAAGTCTTTTCTCCAGATCGTTATAATATATATATATGTTTACAAAAAAAATGTTAGTGCATATTCAACAACATGATAGTTAAGTTTATAATTTGAATGGATTTGATTTGGTGGTGTGGATAAATAAAGACTGTGAGTTACTGTTTCATAAGGTAAGGCACATAGATTCTCTCTGCTTTGTACAGAATTTGTGAAAGTGTAGTATTGAAAAATAAAATAGAGAAAATTTTAATTTTTTAAACATTTTTATCACTACACTCTTTGTTCTAAGCTCATTATGTTCAAATTATGCACTGGTATCAAAATTCCTAGAACAGTCTCTTTCATAAACAGTCTTTGCTCATCAGGTGAACTAGATGGATTAAACATCTGGATTCCATAATGATTCAAATATTTTTCTATTATATTACTTCCTCATAAGAGACATTCGATTTTTTTTTTTTTTTAACATCTTGTGAAAGAATGAATAATTATTGCTCTGTTAAAATATTTTCAATCGTTTTTTTTAATCAATGTATTTTTTATTTCAAACTCTATTGTGGCATAATCATCTACACATCTCAGCTCATCCTCTTTCAGTATACATCCATTTTATGAACAATGTCACTTATCAAATGAAGTATAGCTGGTGAATATCTGGATTTTCATACCTTCTTTAACAATCTGATCTTTTTTATTATATCACTCTCTTGCAAGACAAGAACTGGTTTCCATCTACTTTTAATACTTTATAAAGGTTCGAATACTGATTACACTATGAAAACATTTTCAACTTTTTTTTTATGTATTGGACATGTTGTGTGCATTGAATTACATTCTTTCCTGGGTTTGTATTAATATGTATATGTTATTAATTTCAATCACATTGATATATTTATATTTTCATTATTTCTACTTCATCTTATTGTATTATTACTTTGAAAATTAATTATTTAGTTCATGATTCCTGTGTTGTCATAGGTATTTATCTATTTCTGTAACTAATTAATTTAATATTTATTATGGTTTTATGTTGTTTATTTCTATATTAATTTGTTAAATGTTAATTTAGTATTTGAATTTCTTTTCTCTTAGATATATATCTCAGAGTAATATTTTATATGAGATAAAAATGAAATTATGTTTGTGAGTAGATTCTTTATAATTTTCTTGGTTAGCATCCAGCATTAAACCATATTTTATGATGATAGCACTTGGTGAAGAGTGTTTGTGAAATACATGTTTAATGAAAGAATAGTTTAAATCTTTTGTAGACTTATGGATAGTTGTGGAATAATGGATTTTGCAGATAGAAGGTGGTTATTTATAAAAGTAGTTAAAATTTGATAACATATTTTCTATAACACTCTTTCAGTTATTACATATTTTCATTGGAGTTTGATATTTATTGCTCCATAAGATATTATAAAAGTGACAACAGTGTGATGAGGATTTTTCAAATAACTTTGATCTCTGCTTAGTCATTACTAATTATATATATACAAGTCATAAATATTCACAGGTGTCTTCTTCTTCTTATTATTATTATTATTATTATGATGATGTTATACTTTGATCCAGTTCAGCAGTACATTAATGGTCATGATATGACTGCAAACTGCTGACATGAATAAAGTGTAAATATTGTATTTATATATTTTAAAAAATTTTCTATTAATAAGTTAATACAAAAAATAAAAATAAATAAACTATAAATAATTTTTTCACAATGATTTCTTTTTTAAAAATAAAATTTAATTATATTTTTTTGTAAACATTTATCAAAAATATGAGCTGCCATCTTGGTTTACTTCAAATTCACAAGTACCATCTTTTTACATTTAAACAGGCAATAAATAATAGTTTTTTTTTTTATGGTGCATTTTAGTCAATTGCAATACAATGAATAAAGTATGTCCTATCTTTGTCCTCAAATGTAAAACTTCTCCAAGATTTTATTCAGGCCATTAGACATCTAGAATAATTTTATTGGATGACAACATAAAAAAGAATCTATATGTTCCTGTATATATAATGTTTTGTGAATTTTCACAAAGCTTACATATTATATTGAGATTTATAAATTATTGCTGAAAGAATATTTGTTGTTATATAACCTTTTTCAGTATATAGCAAATAAAAATAATAAATATAAGAATAAATACTGTATATTAATCAAAACATTAAAAAAAACCCTATATATATAAAGTTTATCATGATTATTTACATTAAAGCACACAAATTAATTAAATTACATTAACTTGTCCAAATATTGATTAGAAAAAAAAATTGTATTAAATTTCTAAAGATTTTGATAAAATTATTGACACTATTTTATTTCTTTATTATTTAAATGTACATTTAAATGAGAAAGAAGTTTAAAAGCAAGAAAGATGGAACCATTATAGTAATCTCAAAAATAAATAGAATGTGAATACTATACATGTATTTTAATATCATGCAAATAACTATGAATATTGCAGTTTTACATAAACTAATTGTTTAAAAAAATAATGTCACAAAAATAAATATTGTATCATATTAATAACAAATGAATAAACACAAGTGACAAATTTCAAAAAAATATTGCAGAATGGCTTCTATCCAAAAACTAAATATAAAATATACACTTGGTGCACAGAAGACTAAATAAAATCTACAAAAGAAAAAATATATATAAATGAAAAATTGAAATATCACTGAAATTGAAAGGATAATAGCTGTAATAAATTCAGCAAACAAAAAAAAATTCATTATTTGCTATCAGTTCTTATTAATAGACACTTAATTATACCTCTAGATTTTTTTTACGAATCACTGTTTACAGTTATACTTTATATATATATATATATATGATAATAGTTATACTTTATATATATATATATATAATGATAATAATACATATGAAAGTATTAATCTGTATTTTTTTTTCCAATAATGAAATAATAAAATTAAATGTCCTGATCTATTATTCTATACCAGGGGTCCAACATGTTTTCTTTCTAGTACCCTTGACTGGGTTTTTCATTTATGAAAACCCCATCTTCTCATAGACCCTACCCATCCTGCTACACAAACAATATGGCTTTTTTAAATTATATTGTATAACGTTCTTAAGTAATAAGTCAAATTAATGGTAAATTTGGTTTTTATTTTACATATTACACTTCATTTCAGTTTTTTATAAAAACAAAACAAATAAAAAAGCATTAAAATAAATTTTTATCACATTAATTTATAATGAAAATTCATATAAATGATTAATGCTTTTTTAAAAAAATATATAGCTCTTCTTAATAATTTCAATGTGATCCTTGAGTTTGTTTTATGGAGCTGAGTTTTTTGAAATCAGATACAAATGAAGACAGATACAGTCTTATATCAGAAGCCACATTAAGTTTATTACTATGTTTATTTTTGATAAAGACATAGGATTAAAAGGCTGATTCAAAAAGCTGTGTATTCATAAAAGGTAAGTACTTTAATGCTTTATCACTGAGATCTGGATACACTTCTTTCATTGCTCCAGAAATCAATGATATTTCGTTTTTTGAAGTTATATTGGAAAGAAAAATCACTCAAAAGTTCAATTAATTTTTTTCTTATATGGATAATTTTCTGGCTTATTCTTTGAATGAATTTAAAATTCGATTATTTTCGCTATTTTGTTTTGGAAAGTATTGCCTGAATGTCACTTTTAGCCCTTTTAAGTGGGTTATTATAATAATTTTTATCTCTTTTGACAATTTCAGCTGACTTTCAGATAAGAAACTGAAGTGTCTCAAAAATTTCACACTGCTCTTTATTGATACAACATTCCCAAAAATCTAATTTCTTAAACATAATCTTGATTTTATCAGACATTTTTAAGATGGTTATAGAACTGTTCTGTAGTCCTAAGTTAAGTTTATTTATTTCTGAAAAAATATCAGATAAGTATGCAAGTTGTTGAAGCCATTCAGTTTCACGAAACTTAGAACTTAATTCAAAATAATGGTCTTCAAAAAAAACTTGCACTTCATGTCTCAATTTAAATAATCATGTGAGCACTTTCCTTCATGAAAGCAACCTTCCTTCCATGTGCAAAAACAATGTTGTATGGAGGATAATCATTTCTTCACACAAAGAGTTAAATCGTCTAGACTTTTTTGAATTGGTTTTAATAAAGTTAACAGATTTTACAGATTGACTGAGCACATCCTTCAATGAATGTGACAGAGATGGTCCCAAGGCTTTGTCTTTATATACAACAATGACTCCAAGATACATAGGGAGCAATTTCTTTGATACAACTGCATAAGACTGTATAATAGCCAGACATGGATTTTCCACCAATCATACAAACACAATAGTAATTGGTCTTATTAATTTCTTTTTTTACAAAAATAATTCTAAATGGCATTAAATATGTTCTCATATGTGCATCTTTCTAAAAGGAGATAGCACAATAAAAGATTTTTCTCAAGAATGTTATCATTTTAATTTTTTGCAATAATAAGGAAAATCAAAAACATCAGTGCTTTCATTCACTCGTATAGAAAATAATGAGCTCTTTTTTATTCTCTCAGTTACTGTTGATTCAATGTCATCAGACATTTCCTTAATTCTCTGAGAAATTGTATTATGAGAATAAAACATTGTTAATTTTTCAGACATGGTCATCACCGAACATACATTGAACAGCATCTTTGATCCATAAAGATATCAAATTTTCAGCAATTATATGATTTTTACCACTTTTAATAATATGGAAACTTACTCTGTATGATGCTTCAACTGCATTTTCATTGTCTTTGTTTGCAAATAGCACAAAAGAAGCTAGATTTTGGCCACTTAATAATCACTTGAAAAAAACTGACATCTTTTTCTATATATGTATTGGATGTTTTGCTTATAAATGCTACATTAATAAAGATGGTTTTATGGCACTGTAAGATAATATGTTTTTACAAACAATACCTAGTAGCTTTGGATAATTGACATCTCTCATGAATGAAAAACCATATTTCAAGTATTCACCAGAATATTTCCTCTTTTTATGGGAGCATTAATGTTTTGAACTATTTTAATAATGTTAACTTCACCTTTTATCATAACAGACCTACCAGTTGCTACACACCTATTTATTACCTTATGCTTCTAAATCATCATGATACTTCAAAGTACTTGTCGGCAACTCAATGGATTGGTTGTCAAAGTTAGTTGTAGTTCTTTGAAGAGTTCCTGTTTTCATCTGCTTATCTATTTTAGGATGCAAAATAATAGTAAAAAAAATTACTTGAAAAAATAAAAAAAATAATTAAGCACTTAGATCATGTGAAATTTCATCAAAAAATAAAAATAATTATCTGCTTTCAATTTTTCTTTAAGAAAATTTGGCAAAAAGGAAGAGATCACACACATGATTGCAAAATATGATAGTTGCCTAGTGACACCCAATTATTAAGAAATTATTAGGAATGTGCCTATTTATTTTTTTTATTAACTTCCCGAGAAAACTATTATATTTTCAGCACAGATAAATAATATACTGATGTCTCATCTCTATATAAGAAAATGTGCGATTTTGAAAGCTTTCATTTGAAAACTCATTATTAAACATTTTAAAATTGAATTGTTATGAAAAAAGTCCCCCTCCTAAAACAACTTTACACTTTTCAAATTTTTTCAAATTATTTAATGTTGTAATTCATAATTTCTTAAGTGCATATTCATTATGTATGTAATATATATTAAGGCTATAACCCTAACCCAACCCTAATCCTAACCCTAACCTAACCTTAAGACTATGTATCTAGATGCGATGGTAGGGACCTCTACAAATCTTATCTTTAATTAATCTTGTGTTAAAGATTTGAAGAGATCCCTACCATTGCATCTAGGCACATAATCTCAAATTATTTAATATAATTATCTGAAAGGTTAAAAGCTTCCAGCCATTTAAAAAACATTTGAAAGTGTAAATGACTGCTGTACAGCAATTTGAAAGCTCTCAAATATTTTTGTGGTTTGAAGAGACTGTTGAAAGAGTTGCAAATATTTTAATAATAATTTGAGATTTTAAAAACTTTTTAAAATAAATTGACAGTTTTTTCACCATTTGAAAAGACTTTTGTAGTGTTCACATCATAGAAAAAAAATTTGGTTAAATTTATTAAAAGTAAAAAGTGAAAAATGAATTATTCAAACACAAAATGTTGTCTTTACAAAGAATTAATCAAAATATATTAATTCTTTATTTGTTTGTATGAAATTAAGTCTGTTGAATATAAATATAAAATTGTAAAATATGAGGTGTATGAAAATTTATTGGAAATACAATATATTATATATATTATAATTTCTGTATTCAACAGAAAAATTAAGACAAAATTGTCCATTGGAAATGAAAAAGTCAAAATCCATGTTAAAATTTGATATGATGACAATTTGGAGATTAAAATAAAGGTTCTAGACTTGAAAAATCATAAATTAATGAATAGTAGCGCATTGGTAATTGTTTGGGAATTTGCTCAAAAGAAATTAGTTACAAAAGAGAAGCTAAAAAAAACTAATAGAGAGGATTGGGGAATAACTTGGGGAATAAGGTTTCATTCAAAATATATAGTGTTACTTAAATTTATTACTTTGTAAAAATATTTATTTTTACAAATTTTTTACTCCATTTACTTTTTTTTTTTTTGTTTCCATCTTCACATAACGACATCCTAGCAAAAACTATTGCACTCTCTTAAGTTTTTATTGCATTTCCATGACATGTTGACACAGCAATAATCAAAAGTATACTAATGTTTATCAAATAATTTGAAAGTACAAAAGTTCAGAGATTTTAAGCTTTCAAATAATTATGTAAAATAATTTTAAAAAAATTTGAAATTTAAAACTTACTTTAGACTTCACCATGCAAACATTTTATACCACATAATTCTTCTTCTTTTATTATTTATTGTTGTAATTTCTATTCAACATCATATACACACACAAGCACATATTTAATATGAAAGAAAAGTAAAGTAAAATACATACATACAATGTGCTTATTCTTCTTTTATTCATTCTTTTCATAAATTAGTTGTAAAGATGCTCCTAGTAATTCAATCACAGACTTAATCTTTAGAGTTTTGTGTGACTGTGTGATGATAAATTAATATAAAAGTTTATATAATAGTCAATCCATTCAAATTTTGTAATATTTTATTTTTGTTTTTACAAATAAAAAATACAAAAGAAAGAATCAAACATAAAATTGATTCATTTATATTGCATATGAATACTTACATCATATTGAAGATTTTCAATTTAAATTTACATTAAAAATTTTTAATAATGATTTTTCAAATGAGAGCTTTCAAAATGATGCCCATTTTTTATATGGAGATGAGACATCTCGATTTGATTTAGCCGAAGTTCTTTTTGTAAACTTAAATTATAACATTGTTTTTATTTTTTAATTTTAACACATTATTGCTTTTGCTTTCCACCATTATAAATAATATTTTCAAGTAACCTCATCCGATCCACCATGTAACTCCAGGGGTATGCATTCCACAGGCTGGGAACCACTGTTCTATACAGTTTTATTCTCTATATTTTTTTTTTATCTTAATTCCATACTCTGATGAATAACCAAAATTCCACTTATTATAGTTTCAGCCAGACTCTCCCTTTAATTGAAGAATAATCTGAATTTTTCCAGTCCATCATTTTCAATGGATTGCAAAAATTCAGGCTATTCTTTATTTAAAGGGAGAGTATGGCTGAAACAATATAACGATGGGGCATTTCAAATATTTTATATTGATTTCAACTAGGGTTATGCAGTTTCTCTTTCAAAATTCTATGTATATAAAAATTTATTTAATAATTTGAATATAAATGATTACCATTTAAAAAATAGTTTTAAAACGTACTTTTAAAATTATTTATAAAATTATGGTTTATGCCAATTAGGATTTTATAACAAATATCTTTCACACATTTCTAATTTATTTAGGTTACATATTTTATTATTTATCTTTTTTTTTTTATCATTTTAACTATTTGTGATTATTACAGCTAAAAGATGATCTAGTTTATTGTGTAGAATTGTTTCCCTATGTGTAGAAATTCCGCAGGACAAATGTGGAAGTTGTAGCTATTACTTAAAAATTATAATTAACTATTGTACTGATTAAAATTCATATTAAACTACTGATTAAGATTTCTATTATGGAATTATTAATTAAATAATCATAATTAGGAAATTAGGAAGTACTGATTAATGATTTAAAATCGTAGCCAAGCTTTGATAATTTTTTAGTAATATTTTTTTAAAAAAATATTAATCAAATGGAAATAATAAAAATAAAATTTAAACAGATATTAATTTTACTTTTATTTTTTAAAAATTACAATTATAATTACAAATTGTTACATTAGTTTTTGAGGAGTGTATATTTATTAAGTTAAAACATTCGTATTTCTCATTTAATTTATTCCCACTTTTTAAAATTAATGATTGATGTAATAATAATATCAATAATAAATGCATATGAAAATAAAATTAATATTTAACAAATGAATTGTCACAAACTAGTTTAATATTTTAATTGTTTAAATAAAATTAAAATTTTTCAATTTTTTATTCTTTACTCTTTTCATTATTTTTTTTCTTCTTTTAATATTAGAAACTCTATACTCATTTTTGAATGACTATCAATATATATATATATTTGTAAAGTTTGATAAGTTACATGCTATTCAAGTATTGTAGTGACTAGATTATATATTTAATAATTTCATTCAGTTAATCTTCTATTTATGTTACTTCGTTGAGAATCGATTATGGCATCTTTAACTCTGAATATGTTAGTCTACAATTGCACAGGGTAGAGCAGCTATTGAAGATAATGTAACAAAGTATTTAAAAAAATTCTTAATTAATTAAACAATGAATAGTATACTTTTTTGATTCTATTTATTTGAAATGTGATAACATAAAATTTCGAAGATGTAAGTAGTTTCTGTATGCCATTCAAATCTATATATAAAGGAATTATTAATATTTGTTATTGTAAGTTTGCTTAGAATAAACTATATCCACAATTTATAATATAATTAGAAGAGATTTAAACCCAGACTTTCATGTTCCCTACAGCTATCCATTCCATCTTATGCAAACATAAACACGTAATGTGAAAAAGATAAATGATCTCCAATATACATATTTTCATGCTGAATCGGGTTGCTTGGTAGAATGTCAAATTAACGAGTTCAAAAGTTCCACTCAATTGATCAAACAGATTTTTTTTAATATTACTTAGTTTAGAAATGATAGAACTGTTAGTTAACGTTTGAATATATTATTCTCATCACTGAATCAAATCACTCTTGAGAAGACATTTTCTTAAAACTTAAAGATTAATTTTTGCAATTATTTTTGATAAAACATAAAATGGCTACTTCTGAATTCATTTGCAGAAAATATTAAATCTTGTATTATAACAAAACAAAAATAATCTTTATAATTGTAAATTAATCAATAGTTAACTGAAAATAAAAATAATATTCATAAATGGTTATTTTCTAGAAATAGTAAAAAAAGTTATTCAGAAGATGAGAAACTTATAACAATAACCTATGATTTTTTAAAAAAGAGTTTGGGAAATAATATAAGTAATTATATGACTCATTGCTTAGGATGTGATGTAGTGTTCAGTTACCTAATTGTCAAATTTAATACTGTCTGTTATATTGAATTAATCAACCTGAGATCTTTTTTCCTTTACTTTATTCATTTGTACATAGATTATAGAAACTTTTAATTCATACATCTGTTACTCTTACCATATACGTCTTATATATGCTTTGTTAATTTAACACTAAATCATTTAATGGATAGTATATTTTCATTATAAAGAAATAAAATATATAATGATCTACTGTATTTTTTAACTTGTAATCCACAGTAACATAAAAGATGGTCCTAAGAAATACAAACAATTCCTTATCATCAAAGAAAATAATTTTGTGGCCAATTTGAGCATATATTATAAAATCTCAAATTCATATGCAAATAAATATATCAAAATAAAATTTGCATTAACTCTGCAAAAATACAGACATACATTGTGCCAGGTACACACTTTTTTATATCTTCTCTATACCTGTGTCATATGGAATTTAAACACATGGATATTAAACCATCCCCTTTGATATGTTTCTTGTTCCCTTCTAAAAGTGGATATATATATATATATATATATATATATATATCCACTTATATAGATATGCTAATATATATATATGCTATATATATATATATATATATATATTAGCAGGATCAAATCATATCTTCAAACAAATAACCACCAAACACATGAGATTGAAACACATGATTATATTTCGTGATCATCCAAAACCTCAGATGATAATATAAAATACTTATTAGAAGTAGTAGTGTTTTTATTTATTTACTTTTAGGTGCCAGTGAATCAGTTCACTGAACATCCAATCTCAAAGTTAACTAACAACTTATTACTTATGGAATGTTTCATATTTTTAATTAGATTAGAAACTGATTGAGTGTATTAGCATTCATTACAAAGATTGCCGAGTTCTAAGTTCTAAAATGACATTTAATAAATAATACAAATTACAAAAGTACAAACTATTCATTTATCTACCCTACTCTTGAAATCTTATTAGTAGATACATGTGACATTCATTTGTTAATAAATATAACTTTAAAATCAAGTTTATACAGAGTACACTCATGTTAATAAATAAAAATGCAAACTAAATTTATACAGATCACACTATTCATGTTACTAAAAAGAAATATAAATAAAATTTAGAAAGATTACACATAAATAACAATAATTAGAAATACAAACAATTTATATTAATAAGAAGGTTCTCTGGGTAAAGGTTATTATTCAGTTATAATTGTTTTATAGAGAGTTTATTTTATTTGACTAAGAATTAGATAAAGACAAAGTTCATACTTTTCTCACCATGAATGTTTATCTCTTTTTTTATTTTTATCAATGTACAGTTACCATGGCCATAGATTTTAAGGTTCTTAATATCTTTTCCATGAGACCTGTCATGGAGTGTTTTCTTATTAATATGGCAAAGATCTTCACAATGATATAGGCATAGCAATGGAAATCAAAGCATTATTATGGCAGCAAGATCATAAAGCAGCACCAGTGAACAATCTAGGTTCACGTGGTCAAACATTTCATTTACTTTCTCAGGACCTTTTCTATGTCAAGACTCTACTGTTTTTTCTGATAGAATGATAACTAATAATGCTCCCAGGATTACTTTTTATACTCCTCTCTTGTCTCCCATGCATGCACCAAGTCACACCCTTTACTTCTTCTTGGAATTTAACCCCCCACATTTTGTTGTTATTTTCAAATAATTTATGTCAAAATTGTTTACAAAGTCAACAGATATTTTATGTTTTCAATTTAGTATGCACTTCAAACTGTATTAGACACTTCACAGTCGAATGAAGTATGTACTTTATAAAAGAGAAATATAAAATTATGAAACAATTTATTTATACACTTTTCTCTTTCTTTTTTTTAATAAGATTAAAGTTACATTATTGTGTATAGATATTCCAATCAGCCATCTTTAATTAGAGAGATTTTTTTACTAAGATCTAACATCTTCCTTTTTTCTTTAATTACAAGTAAGTAGATCAAATATCATTTTTAATTATACAAGTATATATATTTTTTCTTTTCTGGGTGGTTATACAAATAGATTTATTACTTATTACTAAAATATGACTATTATTAATATTTTTTTTTATTTCTGAATAACACCAACACATGTACCATGTAAACAGTAACAATACCTCCTCTATGGGATTGAGAATCAAAATCGGATTAACTTGGCTGATTTTATTCTTAACCAATTAATGTTAAAACTTTCAATAATAAATCCATTCTATATATAATTATTCTAGTCATGCTTGCCATTTTTTATGTTCTTACATGATGGAACATTATTAAGCTAATATGGCTATTTTTTTTCTTAAAACTATCTGGCCTCTTTTAAAGGATTTTAGCAAGCAAGCATTAAAATTACCCTTTTTCCCTTCTCATTGGCTAAGGTAAAGGTTTTTGGACTATTTTCTCTAATTATTTAATATAATCCTTCATATAAATCTCAAAAGTTTTTGAAAATATATTTATCTGATTGGCTAATAGGCATGATCCATACCTTATCTCTATATTGTCTTTGCTTAGCTTTTCAGTTTAACTTGCATGACACTTCCCTTTGGTCTTTTATGACATTGATGTACTCGGGATGGTGTTTCAATTTGTATCATCTGGGTACTTCCATGCCTGAAATGAAATCTAATAGATATGAAACTTATGGAATCATTGGTCATCCAATTAATATAATTTACCATCCGATAAAATTGCTTTATTCATTCTCAATAGTTAAATGACACATTACTTGAAACAAACTACCCTGTTACCACATGACACATTTGCAGGGGTTGGATTGTGAATTGCATATTAATGTTAAAATATGACTGATGCTTATCCTCTTCATCCATTCCACCATCCTGTGGATATAAATGGAGTTTCATGGTAAGATATAATAGCAGTGGATTTTCCCGCTATAATGAAATGCTGGGATTCTAACATTCACATGGTACTCACACCACTATATATTTGATAAATATATATTGACCACTAAATACTTCATTCTTCAAAATAAAGGCAATGGTCCATAGAAATATATGGCCAATAATTTGTGGATTTCTGGGGAATAAGGGAGTTTAATGATCCCTCACAAGATTTTCTCCTTGGCAAACTTTACATCCCATTCAGAATTAACATGACATTGGACATCATTCTAGGCCAGTAGAACCAAGTTTTCAATAGATATTCAATTTGTCCCATAATATCCATATAGGCAGTGAATATATATGATCAACCAATTTTATGTATTCTTAGGCATTACCATTCTCCACCTAACTCTATTTATGTCAATTTTATATGGAGTACTCCCTCTTTCAAGTGATACCATTCATGACTAGTTTCAATCTCTTCCTGAACATTTTCACCACATATTTTACTCTCCAGATTATTAATAATTTTCTGTTATTGTGGGTCTTCTTTTCATGTACTAAACAAATGAGATACATCTTTTCAGTGGACTTATTTATTTCTAATATGATGGATGTCAGGCATTCATCCTTGACCTGTGAGTGGCTTGAACTATCTGGAACAAGATCACCACTTAAGATATCAGCAGCAACATTTTCTGATCTCTTACAATATCTAACTGTAACTCCAACAAAAAGATGACTATTAGTTAGATATCTGCAGTTGATAAACTCCAAGCTTTGGTCCATAAGGATGACTATCTCTGACCCTAGTAAGAAGTACTGAAATTTCTGGAAAGCCCATACTACAACAGCTAATGCCAAATAATTAAGTTCTGAGCCTTTCAAGAGCTGATTATAAATTACAGAACACTGGGATATCTGTTTTCCTGTATTTGTAATAATGTAACTCCAAGTCCATATTCACTGTTATCCATCTGTAAATGGCTTTTTAAATTTGGAATATACCACCATTACTGGTATGAGCTCAAAGCCTTCAGCTTGCCATGACATTAATTTCCGTAGCATATTTCTTCATATCATCTATAGAAGGAGCTCCATATTGATGATAACAAAATTTTTGTAAAACATATTATAGAAGTTGCACAACCCTAAAAATAACTATACACACCTCTTTGTGATGGGTACTGAAAAGTTCGTATTAGTTTTAATCTTATCTAGGTGAGGTTTAATGACCCTGCTACTCAACAGATGTCCAATAAAACTAACTTCTGCAGATATATAGTTTTTCTGCAAATTGATTCTGATATGCTTGATTTCACATTCTTGAAAAAACAACTGTAATTGATAGATATGTTCTGCCATGTCACTTGATGCAATGATTACACCATCCATATACACAATAAACAAGTTTTTTATGTCAGGTAATAGCACTTGGTCTAAAAATTTCAAGAGTCCCACTTCACTGTTTTTCAACTCAAATGGTATCTGATTAAATTTAATATGAAATTCCATTATGTCTGAAGATTGTGTACTGGTGATCTTTGGAATGTAAATTTTATCTGCCAATAATGGGCATTTCAAATCCAAGGTGATAAAAATAGTTTTTCTCTTAAAATTTAGTTAATAAATCATTAATGGGTGGTGATATATTTCAGTCTGCCAATGTAATTTAATTCAACTGCTTAGCATCAGAGTCTAATAGGACTATTGCTTTTTGTGCTATCATGAAAGTATTGTTGAAAAGTGATGAACCCTTAGATATCATCCCCCACTTTAACATATTAAACTGTTTTCCATTTCCTCTCTGTGCTAATGAGGCACTAGATAGAATCATGCCTGGTAGGGCTGGTTATAATATGATGTTCATATCCTTTGATAATACCAGGTACAGTGAAAAAATTGGATGATAAAAAAGATCTTCAGAATCTATTTTGCCATTTTCCTTTTGCACATGGTGACTCTTAAAATTTCCAGTCACTTTCTGCAATCAGCTTAATTTTATATGCAGCTTACTTCAGCAGATAGATTCAAATATTTTGACTAGAAAGTTTCAACTTCTCCCTCACAAGTAATTTGACATTTTTTGTAGTTCACTTCGCATTGTTTCAAGCATGAAATCAGACCCCAAAATAACATCATATACTAATCCTTTTAGGATCAGAAACACATAAGGTACATATTTTTTCCTCATTCCTATTTTCAACTAGACTTGATTGTTGCCTAATTTGGCTTTTTTACTATTGGCTAGGGTAACTTATACGGATTTCATATGGTGGTTTGAATATTAGGATCTTGTTGGTAACACTTTCATATATGGTTTCAGATGTAACCAATATTTGGCTGCCTGAGTCAAACAAAGCATATGCATTCATGTGTTTGAATTTTATCAGAATTTTGGTACAACTCCGCAAGGAGAATTTAGTTTTCTTTTTATCCCATTCAAATTAAATTGTCTACTTTTTTAATGGTTGCATTGCTTTTTATGTTGATCTTCTGTTTTATCCTTGGGCCTTGAAACAATGACGTCTGTGGGGCCCCCAGTAATCTTTGACATTTTGACTCTAGCTTGTTTTCAGTTTAACTCTCACATGGGAGGATGATTTCCATAGATTCTCATCACTCATTATATTGGATCTGCTTTCTGTTCTATGGATCTTCCACATTCTATCTCTGCTACCAGTGGATTTTCTTTATTTTTTATAGCATGGTATAGATAATTTTTACCATTTACCTAATCCAAAGACATTTATATGGTGATCATTCCTCCTGTAAGGGAACTTGTTGAAGGGTTTGGCCTTCTCATCACCATCAGTTTATTGTTAATACACTGAGTAAAACAGCTATTTTTTGATAGTCTTACACCCTGTGTCTACCAACAAATACTCCTTGGGACTTTAATGATCTGATTGTCTGTTAATGGACACATTGTTAGAGCCTAAAGTTGGCTATCTGCCTTTTAAAAGGAATGGTGTAAAAGTTTACCTTATATTGTTTCCCTTGTAATACCTGCTTGGTGGTCTTTATTCCAGTAGCATTTAATTAATGCTTGTGTATACTGTGGAAAGTTACTGGGTTTCTCAAATAAAGAAGTCCCTTGCAGATGGCTGATTGCCATCCTCAGCTTAATTTCTGCAACCATGTGTGACTCTGTGTGACCATAAAAAATTTCTGAAATTGAAAAACTGATTTACCATGCTGGATGTACTCTTGGGTTTGTTTGAATTGACCTTCATATTTCTGCTTTTCTCCTGAGTCTTTACTTTTAACTTCTTGATCTATTGTGCTAAGCAATTCACTTCCACTTGTATCTTAAGTTATCATGTTTTTATTTTCATGGCACACTAAATCCATGCTCTCTTGTATTCATTTCTGCATTGTCTAGAGGTTTTTTCATTTTTCTGTTTGTTGCCATGAATTTTTGTCTCTGTTTTCTTCATTTTGCCATTGAGACTGTCTATTCCTTCATCTAGTCTTTGGGCCACTATTTTTACCATTTTTTCTATTTTCTCTTTAAAATCCTCTTGACTTTTCTTCTTTATTTTTCTCAACTATTTATTTTCATCTACCTAGCATTTTATCATTTAAATTCCTTCATGATTTCTTTAATTGTTTCAGTGTCTTATGGAGTGGTATCCTCTTTTGTTCCCATTTTGCTGATCTCTGATATATTGCCTTAAATTATTATTTTTTTAAATTTCTATTAACTAATGCATCATTTTATTTCTAAAACTTAATGCTTAATAATTAATATTATGTTATATTTCTAATTCTATTTAAGGTTTTTTTTTATTTCAAAGAATTACATTCTATTTCTAATTTTATTTAATAATACATTGTTTTATTTTGAATAATTACTATTTATTAATCAACATTATGGTCTAATTCTATTTAATAATATATCATTTTATTTCAAAGACTTAACACTTAATAATTAATATAACATTCTATTTTTAATTCTATTTAATAATGTGTAGTTTTATTTCAAAGAATTACTACTTACTAATTAATATTATGCCTCATTTTCTCTTTAATTGTTTGATTGTGCTGTTTATCTGCATATATCTAAGCCTATCCGTTTTTTTTTTTACTTTTAACTATCAATGTAGAGAGTTTTGAACAAAAATCAATTGAAGAAAAACAAAATTATTCAAAACACAAAATCTTCTTTTCTCTTTTTTTTTAATATAACAATTATTTGTTTACCATTTATAAATTTCTTTCCATTCATGTTGATTCCCCCTTAGATTATGGGCTGCTTTTGGTAGCCTAACTTTAAGCCATCATTGTGTCACATATATATTTTTTAAATATCTTCTCTATATCCATGTCATATGATGTTTTACCCACATATATATTGAACTATCTCCTTTGATATTTTTTTCTCTTCTAAAGTTGGATATATATATTGTAATGGATACGTATATATATATATCCATATATATATATATGGTTCTCAATATTAGCATGACCAAATCATATCTTCAAACAAATAACCACCAGATGCATTAGATTGAAACACATGATTATATTTCCTGGTCAATCAAAACCCCAGATGATAATATAAGCTACTGAATTAGAAGTAGTAACACTTAGCCCTAAAACTTGACACACCTTTTTATTTAGGCATGACTGCCAGGTGAATCAGTTTAATGAACACCCATCTAAAGTTAACTAACTACTTGTTGCAAAGTATTAAATAATATTTTAAACTTACAAATACTGATAAATAAATCATTGAAAATAAATGTTTTAATTAAAAGTAGTTTAAATAAATATAGATACCTGTATATATTAATTAGTGGAATAGATCTTATAAATTACTTTATATCAAAACAAATTCCTAAGACACTAATTAATTATAGAGATCTAAAACCTTACAGATATGAAAATAATTTCCTAAGATTAATTAACACTATAGACCTTAAAGACTTACCATGTATGGAAATAAACTCCTAAGAGATTAATTAATTGTATAATTAAAAAGCTAAGAGAAATTTCATTGAATGATAAGAAATTCTAAATAATATGTGAATTAATTAAGTGAACTGATTAATAATAGGATGGCTAAGTAAGGTGGTTAAGATGGGGTGAAAGACATCTTCCCCAACATAACACATTTCAAATAATGACATTTAATATAAATTTAAAATTCAAAATATAATATCAACAAAAATATAAAAAAAAAAAATATAAATATATATATATATATATATATATATATATATATATATATATATATATATATATATATATCATATAAGAGCATGAGCAATCTGAAGAGATCACTCTGAGAGATCAGCCCAGTTAACTCCTTAGAGTCATTATAAGTATCATTAACCATAAATTCACAATCATTAAAATAAGCATTAATCATCCATCATCATGAATGATCAAAAATCAAAATAAAATCAGCTTTTGGCAGCTTGGGAAATTATTTAATTATTAATTAGGATGCACCAACTGAAGTGCTAATCCATAGAATATACAGCCATAAACATAATAATGCTGGATATTAAAATATACTTATTATCTTCAATGCCCTGGCCACTTAGTACCATTAATGTACTGGTCATTATAAACTTAATTTTTAATAAGACTAAACTAAAATGAAAGGTAGTGCATGGGTTTTAAAGACTATTCTCTTTTCACTAACCAGGATAATGATGATGATTGATGGGATATCATCATCATCACTGGATTCCTATAAACACTAAAATATTTCCCTTTTATATATCAGACCATTATGCTTAAATCTAGCTCAGAGAACATAAGCTCCTATAAACACTAAAATATTTCCCTTTTATATATCAGACCATTATGCTTAAATCTAGCTCAGAGAACATAAGCTCTATTACTGTTATTGTGATCAAAAGATGATGCAATACATAATATCCCAAAAATATTTAGAATAAAGTTCAATGAAATAATTTAACAATAAAATTCAAGTTTATTAACATTAAACAATGAAATTACGGTCTTCAGAATATGGCTATGCACATATAAATTAACCTTCTTATTTGGATAACATACAATAAATTGTGATTTATAATATCTCTTAATGGGTTTACATACAATATATATATGTGCACACAGATGCATGCTTATAATATACAATGAATATGTTTCAATTGACATTTGATAAAATTTAAAAAGTGATTAAATTTTACATATGTGTTTGACATGCATTGATATGTATACACAGACACATGGCCAAATAATTTATTAACATATTTAAATAGTCATATAAAAATACATGATAAAATTTTTAAGTCATTTTAATGATACAAATATCCTATACTAAGTTTTATTAAAACACATCATATGATCTATTAATTTGTTAACATGATTATTAATATATTTTATAATTAATTCTTTGTTGAAAGTATATAACATTTACATAGATGTGTAGATATAGAAAAAACTAATTTGAATCAGTCTTGACAGGATTATTGTTGATTGGTTAATTAGAAATGACTTTAAAAATATAGATTTTAAATATCATTTTCACTATAGAAATTATTTAAAATCTCTCTCTCTATATATATATCACTATCACAGGTCACTCTTGATTATAAAATTTTTAAATTTAAATATATAGGTTTTAAAATGTCATTTTTACTAAAGAAATTTAAATTTTCATCCTCATTATATATAATGCTACTCACCACATATGTTTATTTGTGCTTCTCTGTATACAGATAAGTCCTGAGAGATTTCTCTTGGTAAGGTATCTGATCTTGGTAAAACAGGGTAGTCTGGAATTGTTATTTTTGAGAAAGGCATAATCATCTAACTGCTGATCTTCAATTGGTTCCACTAATACTTCTGGCCACAAATCTAATACCACAACAGCTATAGATGGACACAAAAAGTTGGGACTCCTTCAAAGTGCATCTAAACTCAGAATAGTGAACTAGGAGCAGCTGCCTCCTACTTTGACTTCAGCTACATCTGATTCATTAATCAACACTATTTTAAAAAACTACTAGCCAACTAAACTACTTTTTATCAACTCTTTTTATATAGTCAGATGAGGTAATAAAAACAATTTAAAACTGTTTTTTCTTGATTAAAAACAATTTTAATCAAAAGCTAATTTTGGAATTTTTTCAAAAGTATTAAAAAGCTTTTACTTAAGAAAAGATTTCTGCTAGATAGAAATTTTGTTTAATTAATTAAAAAGATTTCAAAATAGATAAGATAAAATTTTACAATTATTAGTTTAACATGATTGTTTTTAATTTCAAAATCAGAATACAATGTTAATATTATTTAGATCTTTTTAAATGTTTAATTTATAATAAACTTTTATTTTAAATCCAAAATTATTTAATCTTTTATTATGATTATTCTATTCCAGGTAATGTGAAAAATCTACAAAACTTTTGTCTGTGTTTATTTCTACTTTTCCTTTCAACTTTATATATATATTTGTGTGCATACACTATGTTATTGGGTGCCATATAACAGAAATGTTACTATATATATATATATATATATATATATATATATATATATATATATATATATATATATATATATATATATATATATATATATATATATATATATTGTAATGGGATGGGGGTATCTGAATAAAAGGAATGAAGTAGAAATAAATCTGGGGTGATGGAAAATAGTCATCACTCCCAATACATCAATAGTTCAAATAATTTACAAAAGCTATATTTAAGTAAAAAATATTTAAGTGGACTATATTTAAGAAGAACATGAGATCAAAATCTCTGAGCACATTGAGAGATCAGCCAGCTACTCCTCAGAGCAACCATAATAATTTTAAATTCAACCAGCATTATAATAAGTCAAAGTAAGTATAAGTAAATATTAAGAGAACCATCCATCATCATCATCGATGGGAATAAACAAATTAGTACAATAAATCAGAATAAAATAAACAGACCATCTTGTGGCTGGATTAAAAATGGTTCTTCTTTAGACCAGGCTAACTATTGAGCCTTTGCCAGCTTGGGCAATTATTTAAACATAATTTGGATGCACCAGTTTAGTGCCCATCCATTAAAATACACAATAATCAGAAATAAAAATAATAATGCTGGGACATTTAAAACATGCTGATCATCATCAATGCTCAGGCCACTTGTACTAGCCAACTATAAACTTAAATTTTTAATAAAGACTAAAATAAAAAATAATAGTGCATGGGCTTTAAAGAGTATCCTCTTTTGCGCCAACCAGGATGATGATTGATCATCTCTGGATGCTCAAAGCACTAAACACATCCCCATTTATCTGTGTCCGAATCTAGCCCAGAAAACACAAGCTCTATTACTGTATGTGAACAAGAGATGATGGAATACAATTTCAACAATTAAATAAGTTTATTAATAACAATAAAAAAATAAATAAGGTCTTATAATGGTTCTGATTTTGAAAAGTATCCAATAATAAAAGTCATTACACCGTAATTTACAATATTACTACAAAATTCAAGTTATTACATTAATTTACATAATTACTATTCAATATTTAAGATTACATTAATTTTCAAAAAGTATAATAAAATATATTCAAATTATTATTATGGCTTACATATATATGCGCACAGACATGCGATTTATAATATATAATAAATATTCAATAAATGAATTGACATTTAATAAAAATAAAAAATATTAAAATTTTACATATATGAGTGTGCATGTATATACGCACACCGATTTTTATCTATTTCAACTTGTTACAATAATATATTTTTTTATAATTAATTCATTTGGAAAACATATACATTTTACACATATACATGCGTATAAACAAAATATATAATTCAAAATTTAATTTCAGTTCATAAGTTGTTTTTTTTTATCAACTAAATAAAGTCAACTTTTGTTTGACAGATACTTATTGATTAATTATCAGCATTTTTAGATCAATTTAAAAGATTTGCTTTTACGATTTTAATTCAAACAAAATTATGTTTGCATTTGTATATTCTTCTTTTAATGTCATTTTTTTTATAAAGATTTACCAAAACAATTTCTTTAAATATATATCAAATCGTCTTTCTTTTAGACATTTGACTCAAGCAAATTATTTACTTGTTTTGCTTTAAGTTATTAATTTATAATTTTAAAAGTCATTTTAAGAAATATTATGATAAAATAACTCACTGTATATACACGCGATGTGTTTATTGGCGGTTCCCTCTGTGTATAGATAAACAGTAGCATAAGTACATCAATTTTTTCATGCTTTCTCTTGTTAAGATTGGTTTCTAGTCCATCAGAAAAAATATAATTCCGGGCTTGTTGTCATCATCAGGGAAAATTATTCAAGTAATTAGTTGGCATACCATGTGCTTAGTTTTGTAGTCCAAGCAATTGTCAAGCTATCTTCTAGAACATATTTAAGCAGCTAGTTGATCCATTTGAAGTGATCCTGGCTTCATGAATAAAAACTCTGCAGTAAATTATAAGGCAGCTAGATACTGGACCATACTCCCTTAGATCTTCATAGGAGATCTGTATGAATCTGCTAGCTATTTTGTTCTCATTTTTTTAGGCTATTGATTTAGAAGTGACCCAGCTTTAAATAAATCAAAACTCCTGTGAATGAAAATATTAGCAGCTCTGGATCTGCTGTCCTGTCTTCAGCTATATCAATTCATGGTAGATGGACTGCTAACTCTACAGTTAGCTAAAACCAACTGATGCACCTTATCAAGTTGCAGTAAACTATTGAAACCAATTTTCAGCTGACCGTTCTTACAAAAATTATTATCCAGACTGGCTGATATTTTTTATCAGCTCTTTTTATAAAATCATCTGATCTCAGGTGTTATAACAACACCTTGATTAAAAACAGAATTTTATTTTTATCTCTCTAATCCCTTGGAATCTATATACATGTTTTTACTTAGATTTTTAATAGATAAAAAATTTGTTTAATTAATTAAAAAATTCCAAAAATAAGTATGGTGTTTTTATATTTCAAAATCAGAATAATAATAATAATAATAATAATAATAATCATCATCATCATCATCATCATAATAATAATAATAATAATAATAATAATAATAATAATAATACAATATTTATATTTATTCAACCTTTTAAAAGTTTAATTTATAAAACAATATTTTAAATCAGAGTTATTATTTATTTATTTCTATTTCAGTAAATGTAGAAAATATCTACTATAATTTTTGTCTGTGTTTATTTCTACTTTTCCTTTATTTTACATATTTATATATATATTCACATACACTATATTAGTGTGTGAGATGTAACCCAACTGGTTACAATATATATATATTGTAACGATATATAAATATGTCATTACATTAAATTGAAATAAAAACTTTTAAGTTCGCATATAAAAATAAGTATATTAAAAAGAAAAAAAAACTAAACGCTAAAATTAAAATGTTTGTTAAACGTATATATTCGCACAGATGCTAAACTTTAAAAATATTTTTTTAATAAATAAAAAAAAGGTATTTGAATGTATTTTTTTTATAAAAAAAGATTTAAATATAAAAATAGTTTAAAAAAGAAATAACGTAAGTAAAAATAAAAGAGGTATTAATTAATTCCTGTAATCTGTAAATGGAAATGACTGTTTATTAATTATCCAAAAGCTGTCTAATTAAAAAGTCAGAGAGTAAATAGATAAGAAAATAAAAAAGAAATTAGCTTGACCAATGGAAGCACTAAGCCTTGGCTCGGACCCTAACGAAAGTGATGGATTAGTGACGTTTTGTTGATTGAATCCATATGGATAATATAAAAAGGGAAATACAGTTTTTTCTGACAGTTCCAGCGTTGTGTGTTTGAGAGGTGGTAGGACGCACATACCACACTCTTTATTTAAAAAGGAAAAATGAAAAGACTGTGATACCTTGAACCAGCTATTGCCATCTCCAGAACATTATCTTCCAATGGAGGCGTCATGGGAATTAAAAGCAGAAACCTGGACTCTTCTACCGTAAGCTACATTGACATGAACTCTAAATTTAAAAATAATTAAGAACTTTCGTTCAAACTTATGAACTTCCATCTGACTTTTTTAAATTTAAAATCAAATTAATAATGTTTAATTTTATATGTTTTCCGATTGATAAAAATCATTTCCATTTTTTTTATTGTATAAATTATTTATTGTTTAAATTTTAAATGAGGAAATTTAAGGTTGGGTATAGACATTGCATAGATTCGTTAGCGGTTGATAATGTTGTGGTTTTCACATTCGATTAAAATATATGTCAACGATATCACTGCAAGCATCTTACGATGAATGCTAATGGGATTTGTATATTCCCTATGCAAGTGACGTTTATCGATGACTTTGTATTTTGATCGGTTGTGTTTAATTTGGAATGTTTTTGACCATGGAATCTGTGCAGCTGATCGGTACTCAACATTTTAAAGCAAATTTTATAAAATGCATTTGTGCGAACATATCTAAATGTTAAATTTAAGTCAGGCATGAATTGCTATATAGTTTTGTAAAGTTATATTAAGGGAGGGTAATCTTAGGTTATTCGTTTCGTAGTTGAATTGGCTCAATGGATTGGATATATTTGTGTAATTAGTAGATGTAGTATGAGATCCGCTTCGGGCAGGATTGCATATATATGCCACACACCTTCTGTTTGCCTATGGATGGGTTTGTAAGTCGGCAGAAGACCGCAGTCCATTCCTATGGAGTTTTTTGTTTATTGTTCTACTCGCCACAGATGTCACCTTCCTGTTGGTGGAGAGGCAATGTCTTCTCTAATCTACTTACTGATCAGATGTACACTCCTGACAGTATAGTATTTTGTGTTGTCATATCATGCTACATTGAATACATGAATGTATCAGATGGATTGCTGCCAGTTTGGTTGCGAAATTTGTTGCCTAAGGTGAAATCAGGGAAGAATATTTTCTTTTCAAATGCAGATCTATATAGTCTATTCATACTTGACTATATAAATAAAATATTAAACTCATTGAAACTTAGTTAAATGTAAAATTAAAAGTTAATATAAAAATCTAAAATGTTAAACTTATTCCTCAAAATTTAAATGTTATTTTATATGTGCGTAAATAAATATTTTTATGTGTTAATTTCTGGCAGTGGCTCTTATTTATTGATATTTAAGATATAAATTAAGATATAGATTTTTATCTCTGCGTCTCTGCTGAGCTAGTGACTTGGGCTAACGATCGAAATATTTAAATAAAGTGGAATCTTAACAGCGCATATCTGCCTACTCTATAATTTTTTCTAGGTTTAAATGCCTAGATGGCGCCCTGTAGAGCAGATATGTAGTTTGCGGTTAGATTCGATCTTCACTTTCATTTCGATCGTTATAATTGGCGCCCAACATGGGGCCTTACCTCAGAGATTGACCCTGAGAAGGGGTATTGATGATGCTGAAATTTTCTATCTTTAATAAACACGAGTGCCCTGAGAATTTTAAAAGTGAATCATGCCCGTAAATTTTTTTTCTGAAATTGTATAAATATATTTGTTGTATTGACGTGGAGTTACAGTTTGAAATTTTGTCTTAAAGGTACTGCCAGTAAGAAACATTGCGCATATGTAAAGAGAAATACGAGGAATAAAAAGTAATAAATAAAACGTAATTAATAAATATAAATCATAATTTTTTTTTTAAAAAAAAGTCTTGTTTAAAATCTAATCATTTAACTTGCCTAAATAATACTTAAAAGTTGAAGAAAAGAAACTTGGAAGGGAGGGGGCAGAAATTTAGCTGGTAATAAGGAATCAACAGTCAACTTTTTTTTTTTGTAATCATTATATTTGTGTGTAATTACTGTTTTGTCTTGTAAAAAAAAAAGTTTTGTCCTTTTGAAATTTTCATATATAATCAATTTGTGTAACTTAATTACTAACACTAAGTAAATTCTTTTTTTTTTTTAAATGTTTTTATTTTTTTGAGGAAGTTTACTGATATGTAACGATATATAAATATGTCGTTACATTAAATTGAAATAAAAACTTTTAAGTTCGCATATAAAAATAAGTGTATTAAAAAGAAAAAAAACTAAACGCTAAAATTAAAATGTTTGTTAAACGTATATATTCGCACAGATGCTAAACTTTAAAAATATTTTTTTAATAAATAAAAAAAAGGTATTTGAATGTATTTTTTTTATAAAAAAAAGATTTAAATATAAAAATAGTTTAAAAAAGAAATAACGTAAGTAAAAATAAAAACAGGTATTAATTAATTCCTGTAATCTGTAAATGGAAATGATTGTTTATTAATTATCCAAAAGCTGTCTAATTAAAAAGTCAGAGAGTAGATAGATAAGAAAATAAAAAAGAAATTAGCTTGACCAATGGAAGCACTAAGCCTTGGCTCGGACCCTAACGAAAGTGATGGATTAGTGATGTTTTGTTGATTGAATCTGTGTGGATAATATAAAAAGGGAAATACAGTTTTTTCTGACAGTTCCAGCATTGGGTGTTTGAGAGGTGGTAGGATGCAAATACCACACTCTCTATTTAAAAAGGAAAAATGAAAAGACTGTGATACCTTGAACCAGCTATTGCCATCTCCAGAACATTATCTTCCAATGGAGGCGTCGTGGGAATTAAAAGCAGAAACCTGGACTCTTCTACCGTAAGCTACATTGACATGAACTCTAAATTTAAAAATAATTAAGAACTTTCGTTCAAGCTTATGAACTTCCATCTGACTTTTTTAAGTTTAAAATCAAATTAATAATGTTTAATTTTATATGTTTTCCGATTGATAAAAATCATTTCCATTTTTTTTTTATTGTATAAATTATTTATTGTTTAAATTTTAAATGAGGAAATTTAAGGTTGGGTATAGATGTTGCATAGATTCGTTAGCAGTTGATAATGTTGTGGTTTTCACATTCGATTAAAATATATGTCAACGATATCACTGTAAGCATCTTACGATGAATGCTAATGGGATTTGTATATTCCCTATGCAAGTGATGTTTATCGATGACTTTGTATTTTGATCGGTTGTGTTTAATTTGGAATGTTTTTGACCGTGGAATCTGTGCAGCTGATCGGTACTCAACATTTTAAAGCAAATTTTATAAAATGCATTTGTGCGAACGTATCTAAATGTTAAATTTAAGTCGGGCGTGAATGGCTATATAGTTTTGTAAAGTTATATTAAGGGAGGGTAATCTTAGGTTATTCGTTTCGTAGTTGAATTGGCTCAATGGATTGGATATATTTGTGTAATTAGTAGATGTAGTATGAGATCCACTTCGGTCAGGATTGCATATATATGCCACACACCTTCTGTTTGCCTATGGATGGGTTTGTAAGTCGGCAGAAGACCGCAGTCCATTCCTATGGAGTTTTTTGTTTATTGTTCTATTCGCCAACAGATGTCACATTCCTGTTGGTGGAGAGGCAATGTCTTCTCTAATCTACTTACTGATCAGATGTACACTCCTGACAGTATAATATTTTGTGTTGTCGTATCATGCTACATTGAATACATGAATGTATCAGATGGATTGGCACCAGTTTGCTTGCGAAGTTTGTTGCCTAAGGTGAAATCAGGGAAGAATATTTTCTTTTCAAATGCAGATCTATGTAGTCTATTCATACTTGACTATCTAAATAAAATATTAAACTCATTGAAACTTAGTTAAATGTAAAATTAAAAGTTAATATAAAAATCTAAAATGTTAAACTTATTCCTCAAAATTTAAATGTTATTTTATATGTGCGTAAATA
The DNA here is from genome assembly GCA_028023455.1 of Epiperipatus broadwayi. NCBI lineage: Eukaryota > Metazoa > Onychophora > Udeonychophora > Euonychophora > Peripatidae > Epiperipatus > Epiperipatus broadwayi. The sequence goes on from JAQFVV010006201.1 coordinate 12,393,323, forward strand.
AATATTTTTATGTGTTAATTTCTGGCAGTGGCTTTTATTTATTGATATTTAAGATATAAATTAAGATATAGATTTTTATCTCTGCGTCTCCGCTGAGCTAGTGACTTGGGCTAACGATCGGAATATTTAAATAAAGTGGAATCTTAACAGCGCGTATCTGCCTACTCTATAAATTTTTCTAGGTTTAAATGCCTAGATGGCGCCCCATAGAGCAGATATGTAGTTTGCGGTTAGATTCAATTTTCACTTTCATTTCAATCATTATAATATATTGTAGCTCTGTGCTTTGCTCATGGTAATATTTAAATTCCTTATTTAAAATTTTTGCTTTAAAAAAACAAATGATAAAATTTATTGTAATATAAAAATATTAATAAGCTAGACTATACAAGTTTTACCTAATTAATATCTTAGATAGACTATGTAAGCAATTATAATTATCATTATGAAATAGCAGTAACATAAATATCATTGTAACAGGTAACTTTAATATTTAATATAAATAAATATTCATATAAGATTAGAATAGGGTAAGAGTTGGAACTCAGCTTATATTCAGTTAAATAATTAAAGCTAGTAAAAGTAAAATGTTTTAAGATAATCTCATAGGCTTCATTTTAAAGTTTAGATACAACATAAGGCTTATTAAATCTAATTTTTATGTTTTAAAAACTATAGACTAATTAATAAGTCTATTAATGATAAAATATTATTATTAAATTAATTATAATAGTTAGCTAATCATTTGTTTAATTAATGCTGCTATAGGAACTAAAAACAGTAAAGTTAGTTTATTAAAAAATATTGAAAATTAATTACTAGCTCTTAGATTAAATATTAGATTAATTAAATGTAAAAGAATAGAGTAATTTTCAGTATATGTGTTGGTTGGAATGTATGCATATCAGTTTTAAAATGCTATTTCTTGAAATTGTTGAATTTAGTTTAAATTCAATTATTTATCTAATATTTTATAATCAGGTTATTATTAAAAGATATTTAAAATAGATGGATATATGAGCTTCTAATAAAAAAAAATTATGAAAGTAATATCAAAATAATTGTACCATTAATTTTATTGATTTTAAATAGATTAAAAAGTTATTTTAAAGTTATTGGAAATTTACAAATTGTCACATGGAATTTGAAATAGATTATCATTAGGCAATTTTACTTCCTATTTCCTTGTTGTGGTGTAGGAAATTAATACTATGTGTCATAAAACAAAGATATGGCTAACCAACTGCCCATCAAAATATTGGAGCTATAAATATCTGACATGCACTTCAAAAAGGTTCTTTTTTGTCTTCTCTCTTAATCTCATCAATAACATCTAAAAAAGAATTACAAGACTCTGAAAGCTTGGACTTTATTTTAACTTTTTCAAACTTATAGTGTTAATTCTTTATAAATTTTTATTTTGTTAAACTGTAATGTTTGGCTAAATATCCAAAGGTATTGAGTTTTCATACTTAACCTTGTCAGGAGAATTTCAAAAGCTAGCAAAGATCTAAATAGAAGTTGATGTTGTCTACTTATTAATTATTATAAAGTGTGCAGAAACTATATACTTAGAAAGAAGAAAGCTGACATAATATTTTTTCATACTAAAAACTTTGTAAGACATTTGTACTAAATTATTCTTATTATATTTTAACCTTTAGTGAAGTTATGTTTCAACTCCAGTTTGATAAGTTTTTAGAATTTCTTTTAATATTGACAAGGAAAAAAAACTTTAACCTGTTTTAATAACAGTTATAAGCAAGCATAAGAAATGGTGATCATGTGATGTTTATTGGCTTAAAACGAATCCTGTTTAATAGGATAGTGGTGGGTGTGGTTATTAAAAAACCAAAGTCACCAAAATGTATAGGTATTGAACTAAGTTCAGATCTATATATAAGCTAATGAGTTTAGATTGAAAATATTACAGTGTTTTCAATTTAAGTCTCATAGTTTTGCAGTTAAGTAGAGATAAATGGTGGCTGCTGGAGGGTTGCATTAGATCCTAAGATCTAGGTGCAGTACTCTCAGATCCAAGGCTTCTCACTGACAAAGGCCACAAGCCAGAAACTAGTCTGGGGATATTGGATGAGAAAGCACTAGATGGGGATTTTGTTCACAAACCTTCTGGCATCCATTGATTACTCTGGCTTGCACTGAGTGGCAATATGTATAGAAAGTTTTGCCTGTTTTAAATCATTTTAATAAATTTACAAATACAATTTATTTTTCATTTATCAATGCCTATTCATTCAATCTGATAAATGAAAAGTAAAATTGTATTTGCATGTTTATTAAATGATTTGTTATGAGTCTGCTTATAAATAATTCTGAGTGAAATATTTGAATGAGAATGTTCAGGGATATGATTACAATCCTAAACATTACTTATCTAAGCAGTAGTAAAAATTATTTACATGCTGTTAAAATTTGTAATATTTAATTAAAAATAATATATGAAACGTTAAGCTGGTTTAATTAAGATTGCTACTAATAATAAGTTTCAGCCTCTTCGGATATCGATATTGATTTATTTACATTATATATATTTGGATATCAGATGAAAGAGGTATTTTTTTTTATCAGACTGAATAAATGGGCATTGGTAAATGAAAAGTAAAATTGTATTTGCAAGTTTATTAAAATAATTCGTTATGATTCTGCTTACAAATAATTAAGAGTAACATATATGAATGAAAATGTTCTGTAATATATGAATGTGTATTATATTTCAAGCATGTATATAGTATACATGTATTTTATAACCTATATATATATATACACATACATACATACATACATACATACATACATACATACATACATACATACATACATAGATAGATAGATAGATAGATAGATAGATAGATAGATAGATAGATAGATAGATAGATAGATAGATAGATAGATAGATAGATAGATAGATATGTTTATATAAGTTTAAAAGTGCATTTTATAATATGGCTCACTATTATCTGCAAATTTCGTATCCGCAACCCAGCTCAGACCCAAATGACATAGATATAAAAAAACTATTGTTTAAGCTAATTCTGTATCTATTACATTTGAATTGACATGTTGCAAATCTTACTTTCACTTTTAATCCAGACTCTAACTTTAGAAATATTCCTAGATATGATTTTCTCTTTATGTATTATTCCAATGTTTGCAATTTTTTTTTTGATTACAAGACTAAAATATGAATTTGACAATAATTATATGCACGATTTTTTTTGGACAATATGTGTATAATTGGCTTTATTTGCATTGTATGTGTGTATAACTTATTTTTAATACAATAGAAATATTTCTCTGAATCATCATTTTACCTATTTTTTTCTTCATTACGGATAGATTTATTTTGAACTAATCTGACATGATCCTGAATTATTTATTTCAATGTTTACTCCTACAACCAGAGGCATAACCAAAGGAGTTTGTGAATAAATGAAATGACAATTTTCTCTGAATACATTCATCAACAGAGATGATTTTTTCCATTTTTTTTTACCTCTTTAGTTTTTTCTTATGTGATTAAAATTAAATTTCATTATTTTTATTGGTATTTTATTGCAAAGTCTTGGAATTTTTTTTTGGACTCAATATAGATTTAGAAGTTTACTATAAAACTTATATTTTATTGTGTTTTGATTTTTATATACAAAATAACAATTGTGTACTTTTTAAAAAACTTCATTTTTTCTTCAGTTTTTTTATGTAGTAAAATTATTTGATATGTGTGTGGTACCTTTTTTACATGTTCACTCAACTGCATAAAATCATGTTTTTTTACAATATCATGAAAGTTAAAATGAGATCTTTTAATATTCGGGGCCTAAGATATGAGCTATAAATTAATTATGAGTATAAAATATAAACATTTTATTTCTCAAAAAGTAGAAGATCCAATTTGATACAATATCAACTAATGCTTCTACAATGCATATTGCTAAGTCACCCTTTCCTTCCTGAGCATATCGAATCTTAAATGTTACACTCTTTGTATGGCTGTTAGTGAAAATAGCCATTAGTACAAGCTATCACCAAATTATATAATGGTTTAAAAAATACCTTTAATCTGTTGACTATTACAATTTATTTGATTACTGAGATTAAAAGGTAGTTGCAATATTCATGAACTAAAGTAAGTATACTAAAGTCAAAACATTATTTTATTCATATATGCAATCATCATTCCAGAATCCCATGTTGAATTTAGAAGTTCATTATGGTTATAAAAGTCAATATCTTGGAATATTTTTAGTTTAGAATTTCTCTGATAGATTTTGTCACATAACTGGATCAACTGCCATATATCTTATTCTGTCAGTTGTGTAAGATATTGCAGATTGACATACTTTGATGACCAGAAATCAAATTAGCTACAAAGTAATGATGGAATTACTCTTTATAATGATAAAATGATGGATTTGGGAACTAAAGATTTCTGGACTGAAGCTAGATCTGTAATTTTGATATTTGAATGCCACATGATCTCTTGAAAACTTAACCACTTCATTATTTTCATTTTTTTTACTTTAATGAAGAAACTAATAATAAAATTTAAGTCTGAAATTAATAAAAAGGATATTTATTCAAATATTTAAAAAAAAAGGAATTTTATCTCAGTGATGAGCAGACCTTAATGTCATGACTGAAGATCAGAATGATAATTTCAATATTGAAGGATTTACAGCTTTAATGCTGAGCAGACTTTGATACTATCAATTTTGAATGCTATAATGTTGTTTAAAATTAGTAGTCTTTTATGATAGTTCAGATGAAATATATATAACAGGACAAACATTATATAGAAAAAGAGTTCACAGGTTTTTTTAGAGTAGTAAGAAACAACAGAGAAATAGAAAATGGTTGGATGGAGAAACAAACAAAACTTTAATTGTTTATTTCTGTTTTTTTTTTCTTCAAAATAATCATTATTTTAAAATATACATTGTAAAATAGAGTTCATGTTTACAATCATGACTGAAACATTAAAGACTAATTAGTTATTAAATTAGATGATGATTACAAGATTAAAAGTAAACTTTTATGTTATGTTACTTATCAAGGGTAATCTAATTTGGCATATAAATCCCATGGCATGTAAAGTTTGAGTGTCAAGAATAAATAATATACATGGCTATTGCTAAATATTTAATTGACTCCACGTTTGCTCAGCAAGACTAGGCAGGCATGTTCTTAGATCACTTTCTTTAGCTTTATATAATAACTTTAAGAAAATGTCTTCAATAGGACCAGTCAACTCACTATCAAATAATAACTTACATCTAATCTTCCATATGATAAAATTTATGAAAGTGGCCAGGTGGATGGAGCCAAAATTTCCATTTTTGAATGCATCATTAAGGTAGACATTTGAAGAATTGTATCCTGTAATCCTCTGTAGGGTGATATTACGTAACCGAGTCCACCATTTACATTGATAGAGTATGTGTTCAATGGACTCATCAAATCTTCTACAAAGAGTACATATTGTATCAGTGTTGTGTACCCTCTGATTACAAAGAAACATCCCAGTTGGCAAGGCTCCAAAGTTGACCTTAACCAAAAAATCTACAAACTTTGGTTCCAATTTCAGGAACTTAGTCAGCCTTATGAGATGAGGGATTGCAACTGGGAGAAGATTCTCTGTCCTAGATTTTCTGTTCTTTCTGTATTATTAAGAAAGGAGTAATATAATATATAGTCATAAATTAATTGATAATAGTTCGCTGAATTTTTTTTATAATAACTGACAAGTAATTTTCCTATTCTATATAGTTTTGTTATTCTTGTTTCAATTCACATAGTAAACGAACATGGATAGGCTGCTAACTAATGTGGAGCAATCAATATAATAATTTTTTTAGTTTTTATCTTTAAATCTAAGAAAACATCATGATCTTCCTTCTCAGATGTTTGAAATTTAATTGATATCTTGGTTAAAGTTGGAATGAATGAGTGCATATGAATGGGAGTTCTTTTTTTATATTTGCAATTATAACAGACAAAATAAATTATACCTCTCATTTTGTAAATGTTATAAAGATATCAGTGAAAGCAGCAACTGAAAACTGAAGGCAACTCATCCATTCAATGATGTCCTTTTATTTAACTACCAACAATACTGCAGGAATTGAAAGTAAAAGTGTCTAATATTAAAAGGAGCATTGTTGGAATTTGTGAAATGAAAAGATGAAATAATTTGAAAACAGGATATGTATTTTAATATAAAGGCATAAAATAGTGGAGATGCAAGTAGATTGAAATTCATCATAAATAGAAGATGCAACAATGGCATTTGGGGATTAATAGTATATCAAATAGAATGGAAAGATTAGTCATTCTGTTTAGTATAAAATACCAAATGCAGAATGTTCAGATTCATGTTCTAACAGGTTATCATTTTGTTGAAAAAGTAGAAGATTTTTACTTTTGATCAAATCAAATAACATTTTCAAATTGTCATAAGTGGTGTTAATGTTAGAAATGGTAAATGATTGAAAAATAAAATTACTGGAATTTGGTTATGCAGATAGAAATCAGAAAGAACATAGACTTGACGAAAGCAGAAAATAACATAGAAGCATTCAAATAAAAGGTAAGCAGATTCTAATTGTACTTTGACTAACAAAAAATATGCATTTAAAGACTGTAACGTGCTTAATAGGTCCAATAAAACATGATTGCTAATTAATGATATAAGATATATTAACGCAAGGCTAGAGAGACAAAACCTATTAAATAAAACAGTTATTAACAGTTAATGATATTTATAAAAAATAGAGTGGAGGAGGGGTTTGGAGATAAAAAATTATATCAATAAATTATTAGTTTAATTATTTTTTTTTCACAAATAGTTCATAGAATGCAATAATGTTTCAATACAAAAATGCAACCATAATGTATATAAATTTTTAATACAGATGAACAACAATTTATATATATATAATATTTAAATACATGTCTATTATCTATACTAAATTTAATGCAATTATAAAGGACTTGAACCCAAACTTTCAAGTTCCTTATAGCTATTCATCTTTATACAACCAATACACATGACCACATACATATAAACAAAATATGTGATCTCCAATATATATATATATATATATAAGAATAGGGATAAATATAGGGAGGTGACAAAACATCATCCCCAAATATCATTAATGAATAATAATAAAAAACATGAGAAAATCAGCCTAGAATAAAATAAACAGTTATGCTAATAATAAGTTACATAATCAGCATTAAATATAATAGTCAATAGTCTTCTCCCTTGTGGTTGAATCTAAGAGTTTCAATATCAAAAGTTAGCCTAACTGTCTAGCCATTGCCATACTTAAAGCATAATACAGAAATAATTATCTGCCTGTACGTACTTAAATGCTAATGTACCTATCATAATAATATCACTAGGAGTCTTATACATGCTGATCATCATTAATGCTCTGATCATCTCAGACCAACTATAAACTAATTTACAATCTGTATAAAAAGTAATGTGAATGAAGTATTCCTAATGAGCAAAATTTTCTAATGGCTTTATATTACAATCAATAAAGAGATCAAGTTTCACTTCCATACAATGAATTAGATAAAATACTTATCGGTATTTACCTATAATTAAGCTTATTTTAAATATCTGCCATTTGTTTTTATAAAAATTGCCTATAAAAATCAATAATATTTATAATATAAATTATATCCTACTCTCGTTTTTCAGGCTAAAAATTATAATCTGCCCATTTGGCAAGTGCAGAAAACTTTTTAAAAAAACTACTTTCTAAATATACATACATAAAGACAAACAACGTATATATATATTTTACGGTTCTTGAATTCTGTTTTCTATGCGCACAAACAAACGCATATGCTTTTACCTTGAGAAAAAATAAGAATGCTGTCTAATGACTTCTTAAACAATATCGTTCTTGTTCTCTTTTGCAACGTTAGTGATCTACTTAGAATTGTTTTTATTTACAGATTCGTGTTGACATTAGAAAAACTGATAATATATTCAAAAAAATCAATATAATTCAGCAAAATTACAATAATTGTACTGTTATTTTAATTGTATTGAAAATTATATTTGAGCTTTGATTTTTAGCAGTTTAATTTATTTCTATTATAATAGAATTATATTAAAAAACAATAGAAATTCATAATGATATTGCATAAAGTTTCTAATGGCTAATGTTGCTAAATTAAAATTTAAATTTCTCCTTTTTTTTCCTCCTGGTTAGAAATCGCTGTTTTTATAATCTTTTAATTTCCAACATGGTCAACCTAACATCTAGCTTTCTTTTAGCATTAGTATTTTCATTTTGTAAGTATATAATGGATTGGAATAGTAAGATGAAGATAAATAACAAGGTTGTTTTTGATCGCGAGTACGATTTTATAATTGGTAAGTTTATTAATTCTAATCTATTATAATTTTGTTTTTTTAAAAAAGTTTCCTTGCATGAAAGAAATACGAAATAAAAACAATACGATAAGAATATTGTAGTTAGGTTTAATCGTTTTCTTCTATTAATTACAATAGTGTACTTTTCTTTTGGATTAAAATCTATCCTGAGTTTTGTCTTCCTTTGACAATCCTTTATAAAAAAGATCGGGTTTTTTCCTTCTATTTGTGCTATTGTTATATTATGTTTTATTTATTTTATAATAATATATTGCTTCAAGTATTCCTAAAGAGCAAAAATAATATTAGATAATGCTGGCTTGAGGGACTTGTTTGTGTAAAACACATTAAAAAAAAGTTTTTTATTAGCCATTTATTACTAAAATATAGACATAATCAGAAAGTTAGAATTGTATACAAAGTGTTTTTAAAATTTTTATGTTGCGTTGGACAAGCAAAGATGATTTAATTCTCAATATATTTATTAAGGCTTTATATATACATTGACGTTTATTGACGTGAAAGTGGATTAAAATAAAATACATTTAAATTTTTAAAAGTTATGGAGATTTAAAAATAATAAAAAGAGAGCTATGATAGTTAATAAATTTATTTAGACGTAAGTTATTAGCTCAGATATTTCTGACCGATAAAAAAAAAGTTACGTTTTATGATATTACATGATAACAGTTTACCATAATCATGTAAACAGCAGTACATAATTTCAAACTATTTTAAATAAAATATTCCATAAAATTACATTGAAAATTTCATGAATAAGCCAAATGCCATTCATATGATAGTCAAGAGCCATTGTTTACTTAATAATATCTAATAATAATAATAATAATAAAATGATGGTATGCATTTTAAGTTCTCTGCCTTTAATGAGGTGGGTAACTAAAGTACTATACATCACAGACTTGCTGGCATGTGATAATACATGTTCATAGTCATGGTTTGTTTACCATTTCTTACTACTTCTGTATAATTTATTTTAGCATCTTAATATTAGTGCTAGCTTTCTTAAGTTTTTTACAAGATTGGGATCAAAAATATAGGATCAATAATTTCTTTTCAAACCAAAAAATTATAAATCAAAAATAAAAGTTATAACAAAATAAGTGAATAAATTTAGGACATTTAATTATTTATACTATATATATATATATATAATAGTTCTGCATATCAGCTATAGTTTTGATTCTAGTCTTTTCATGAAAATATGAAACTATAGATAATAATGAATCTTATATAATAAAAAAAGTTGATACACTTTTTATTTTTAAAATATAAAAATTTAAACATCAATAAAAATAATTGCTAAAGTAATAAAATAATACAATCATCAACAAAAACAATATAGTAGTAAATTTAATGAGAAAGTGACTACATGTCTGATTGAAAGGATGAGAAAGGAAAATGGCTGACTAAAAATTATTCAAAATGCTGCTAATATATTTATGAGTATGCTGGCAAAATTTATGAATTTATGAATAAATTTTTTATTGTTTATTTAATTTTTTTCAAACAACGTGTAACTAAAATTATGGATCAATGAGTCCTTGGATTGTGGAAAATCCATTGTATATATATATATTATATTCAATGTTTTCACAGTTTTGTAATGTAAATAAAGTAGTTTTTGGTTAAACATATGATTTTTAATTATTTCCCAATGTTTCAATGAAAGAGCATCCATATTCACTTAACAATATTTAATATATCAATATATACAAATAAGTATTAGTTATAGTTAGTTTTCAGCATGTTACCACCTCCAGTAGCATATTCACAGATTAAGGGTCTGATATTTGGCTTTTAGATATGAATTTTTAAAAGAAAATACTTTTTTTTAAATATTTTATAAAACATATACTTAATTATTTATAGATGGGAGGAACCATTCCCCTTCCCCCACCAAAAAAAAAAAAAAAAAATTCTCAAAGAAAAATAAAAAAAAGTTACAAGAATTACAAATTAGGGTTATGATTAGAGTTAAGATTAATTATATTAATTTTAATATTATTTATACTATTTTATTTCATAAAGTAAGGGAAAGTTCAGAAGAATTTTTACCGTGGAGAATTTTTTTCATTCAGGAAATATTTTCCTAAGGTGAGAGAAATTTTACATAGAAGCTTATATATGATGCATAAGTATTTTTTTTTTTGTTTGATTAGCAAATCCTGCTTTCTAGATTTTTTAAGATCTCATTTGTTAGACTTATAATTATATCTTTTAAGGCTTTGACTTGATGTTTTGTTTAATATTTTACATTGTCTCAAACATTATATATATATATATATATATATAATCATTTGGATTTATTATCTGATAGTTTATCAAACATTATATATATATATATATATATATAATCATTTGGATTTATTATCTGATAGTTTATATTTATTAAGAAATGTATTTCTGAGAATATCATTATTTGCCTTACTTACTATGCTGTAACAAAAAGATTATTGAGCTAAAATCTGCATTCCTCTGTCATTTATTAATAGCTTTAAATCATTGAAAATAATGCTAAAGCATGACAGTTAAAAGTTTGATGTCTCTTAAATAATGAACAATTTAACTTAATTATAAGTTATCAATTGTTTAGGAGGTCTAGTAAAATTCAAACACTAAAATGGCAGGTTAAGCATAACAGTCTCATTCCCTCTCCTAAGTTGAGATATTTTAGTCTTCTCAGATGCAAATCATTTTTATAATCTTAGCTTTTGAACCCACTGTTTTATAATTGTGCAAAGTGACTTAGTGGTAGCAGTTGGATTCAAGAAATAGAGATTATCAATTGATTTTATCTCAGATAAAATAGTCTCAGTTTAATCAAATGAGTGGAACAACTCAATTCTCTAAGTAATTGACCTTTCAGTTTATTATTTCACCCAGTGTGATTTAACACAGTGGTGAGTGGGACAAATTTGAGAACTTTTCTAGATCGATTCCCAGTAAATAAAAACTCAAGATATTCAATTATTACTTTGGTGCTCAAATAACTATTCATCTCTGAATAACTGATCACATTTTTTCTTCTCTCAAATAATAAATTATAGTTTCTGAAATAAATTCAGTTTGAGAGATTTACTATTAGCTAGCCTGCCATTATTATAAAAATTCACATAGTTTGAGTAATATAATAGTTTTTATCTCAGATGTGCAGAATTTTTTTTTGGTTTTGAAATGAACCAATAAAAAATGCCAAATGGTTTCTTTCTCAGGAATTCATAAGAAGTGATGGTCCATGGAGCATGAGTTCCATAGTCAACCATTTTATCATTGTATTAATCCATGCCAGGAAATTTAGCCAATAATTTTTGCTCACCAAAGAATTGTTTTATCATTGAATTCATTACTAATTACATATCCACATTTTCTAAAGTTATGTGATGATCAGTTTGCAATTGCAAAAAATAATAATAATAATAATTAAAAAGAGCACGTGATATAAAACATTTAGATAAATTAGGGCTAAAATTAAGTACTGCAATATTAATCAATTCCAGAAGATAACTAAACATCACATGATCACTACTGTATGGAGAGTTTTGCTTTGTTTTGAATTGTTTAAGATGAGAACTCTTGTAATTGTTCTTTTTTGTTTTATCAGCTAAATACCCATTTTTGGTAAAAAAAAAAATAAATAAATGAATAATTAGATAAGATAACTATTTTGAAAAAAAAAAAAAAATCTAAGTTTATTTGGAAATTCTCAGATTCATAAAAAAAAAATCCAAATTTCAGTTCAATTTGATCATGGATTGAGGATCTAGAAAATAGGTGCACTAACACCATGCCATAGATACATGATGTGCATACTTATATATATGTGCATATATATATATAATATTAAAATACAAGTATATTATCTATATTGAACTTAGTGTAATTAGAGGAATTTGAACTCAGATTTTCAAGCTTCCTATAGCTATCCACTCCATTTTATACAACTGACACACATAAACACATTCATGTGAGAAAGATAAATGATCTCCAATGTACATATTTTGTGCTGAACCACCACTCATCAGTTAGTTCATATCATCATCTTCCCCCCTCACACATATATAATCAGTGCTCAGTTTATATTAAGATAGCAAATCTTCAAACTTTAATGGAAAGGCAATTGAAGCTTGTCTATTAGAGTTTGAAGATTTGCTATCTTAATATAAACTAAGCACTGATTATATATATGTGTGTGTGTGTGATAGATGATGATCTAAACCAACTGATGAGTGCTGGTTCAGCACAAAATAAGTATAATGAAGATCGTTTATTTTTTTCCACATGTATGTTATTATGTTTTTCAGTTGTATAAGATGGAGTGGATAGCTGTATGGAGTGTGAAAATCTGAGTTCAAATTCCTTCGAATATATATATATATATAGCATTAAAAATCAGTCAACACGTAGACAATTCCAATATCAATAACAATCAACAATCTCAGACTGTTGTCAAAACAACCTCCTTTTAACAATATATATATATATATATTCTAACCTTCATCTCATGCATCTTCACTTCCAGATAATATATGCTATAAAATAAAATGAGTTCTAGCTCAGTTATTAATTAATAAATAAAATATTCAACATTAAAATTAAAATGTTTCACTAGCTCAAATTTAAAATACGAATAAGGTTCAGTTTATAAAAATAAATTAAATAAATATTTAATATTTTTATGAGACTTGAAGTGAAAATACAGGTGACAAGATAGATTACATTGAGCCAATATCCCACAGGATACTCCTCAATGGCATAAGAACACTATCCCCCCTTTATTATTATTTCAAATAACAAAACTCATAGTATTCTTACGACTTTAATAACTTCCACTCACTAAGATTAAACTAATAATTAAGTCTTAATCTTCTATCTAATAATAATCTAGCTCAAATAAAATAATCTCAGGTTCATAAAGTTTATTCTAAGTTAATTTAAAAATACGGTAGTAAAATATGAGAAGGGATTTTATATCATAATCTACTACACTTAAACTAATAATAATAAATAACAATAATAATATTCTTCATTGTTTAACTAATTCTGTGTATCTTTTCTTTTACTATAATTTTATTACCATAATAAAATAATGAAATAATATAATATGATCTTATATCTTCATGTAATGATATAATAAATACGTGGTAGCATTTTAATAATCTGATAAACAAAATGTGTGTGGCAACTGATAGCATATAATTTAATATAATATTGTGATAACTGATTTATGACCAATAAAATAATGTAAAATTATGATTATTTAATTATAATGAATACCAATAAAATATTTAAAATTCTTAAAATAATTCTCTATTTATCTTTTGTGCAAAATTATATATTTGTTTCAGTTATTATGCATATATCCTGATTTCATGCAGCGATGTGGAGAAATAAATAACTCAGACACAAAATTTTTGAAATAACAAAATTTAACAAAAGTTTATTACTAACAACAAATAAATCAACAATTTATTTACACTATTTACAGTGGATATCCTTAACTTTTTTTACTTTACAGTTTGATCTACCGGGTTATAAAAAAAATAATTTATATTTCAATTATATCTTTATTTAGATTTAGGACAAAATTTTAAAAAAAATGTTACTATTTGGTTTCTCATTATGGTTAACTTATTACAAATATATTTATCTACTTTATTAGCAACAGCATTTTATCCTTAATATCATTAAACTATCTTATTTAAAAAAATTCATACTTAGAAAACATTCCATAGAAAACAAAATGTTATAATGAGTATGGATTTCTCAAAATATAAAAAAAAATTTCATCTTGCAAAGTCAAAGATATTACACAAAATATTATCCAAAATTCAGTACTAGATTTTAGTACTTATCACACAATGTTTACTAATCATAATATATTCTTCTTTAAGCCTTACTTTAGTACGATATAAGTGTAATCATTAATATATTTCTGTTAATCAATAAACAAAAAATATACTATGCATATTGTTTACATAATTTACTTTATACTATTGTATTTTTTAAAAAAAATGCAATACTTATTTTTCTCTTAAAAAAAATAATACTAAAGCATTTAAAATTATTATCACTTTAAAGAAAATATCTTTGTTTAGATACTTTATTTTAAAAAAATTTATATTTCATTTCCGAAATAAAATTCAAAATATATTCGATGATTCTTTTCTTTCCTTAGGATACTTTGGATCTTCAATTTTAAGTTATAATATTCTGCTCCTTATAAGCAAATAAACTAATCTTATCCAAAAAATGATAGCATAACCTTAGTTCTAAATTATTTATCATTTCTCTTAAACATATCTTACTAAACGATGCAGTTACATGAAATAAAGATAGCAAAAACAGATGCATAGGATTAAGGAAGAAAGCTAGAGTATTACTCTTAACATATCTCAAAATCATGGCATAGTGTGAAGAGGTAGGACATTTACCTGGCTAATATCCTCTAGTACAGGGACAATGTTAAAGCTATTTCTTCAGCTTTATTAGAACATCAAATATTTAAAGAAATATAAACACTGTCCAAATAAAATGTGTATCAGTCATAGGACTTTGTTAACTATGCTGACATTCACATAAAGACTAAATATTATTTCCATTCCTTATAACATCCTATTTCTTAAACATCATCTTGGTTTCCTGTTCACTAAGTACTTCCAAGCCACTATCTCAACATTATTTCTCAAGATTTTTCTACATCTTACATCGATAAATAACTATCTGCATTTACAAAACAATAAATAAAATTCATTAATAGTTAAACAATCTAGCTGTTCCACAAGAAAAGTCTGCTTGCTTCATTATTCTATATGTCTAATCATATACAATCTACTTAGACAAGATTTGAATATCCCATAACATAAAAATTTTAAAAGAATCACATAATTATTTGTTATGTTGGATTATATTACTAATAAAAAAAAAAATAAAAAAAAATTGTCGTATGCATATTTTCAAATCAATCCTATCTCATAATGTTTTTTAAAATGTTGTATAAAATGCGGTACATATAAGTAAAAAAAAAAAACCTTTTACACTTCATTCTTCCAATTTATGGATGATCTAAAGAAAACAAAAAAATATACATTATAAATTATCAATAGTTATTATTATTACCAATAACCTTTATCTAGTCATCGTGTTCAGTAGGCTTTTCTTTATCCACTTGAGCATTGCAGATATATATAAAAAAAAATTCACACCCATACACTTTATATTAAATTATTTTTAGCTAAATTATTAGATTGTTATATTATAAAATTTTAATATTAATAAATTAATGTTTTTATGTTTTTCCTAATCTTATATAAAAATTTAGCTTTAAACTAGGTTAACAAAATAAAAAGAATCAAAACTATAGTTACATATTTTCTTGATGATAGTTCCTGATAAGTCCAAAATGTTTATCATTTTCTCTAGAGTTTTAAAAATGTTCTTCTCCAAGCATGTTAAAGTTTAAAATAAAAATAATTATTAATCCATTTAATAAAATTTATAGAAAATAATCCTTGGTTTTTAGTATTTAGGACGATAATTATTAAATCATAATATTAATTAATCCCGTGAAGCTTCTTAATCTTCTCTACTAATATTCTCTACATATCCGATACATCAATCCATCTAATTTAACTTTAAAAAATATTTGATAAACTTTTAAATACTATTTGTATTTCCATGGATCCATCTTTTATTCAACTATGTGTTCACTTTTTTATATATGTTTCCTTCTTGATACATTTAAACTTTCGTTTGGTATTTTTATAAATCTCTTTTAAAATAAAAACTTCAAGTACTTTTGAACAAATCTTTTCCAAATACATTTTAAAAATTCGAAGAACGGATATTTTAATATCAAAAAACGCTTCTATAACATATTTTCCTGGGCTCTTTCTTTAATTCTTGAAAACACTTTTAAAAATGCCACCTTCAGAAAGTATATAACACTTTACTCCTTTGAACATAATATTCTATAAAATAATTCATGAGACATAACTGTCTTATCACCATTTTAAAATAAATCTTAGATAAACTTATAAATAATACGTTTCAATACATTTTTTAGACTCCATATAATGTCCGTGCTGTGGTTTTTTTTTATGTACCAAAAAAGTTCTCCGGTTATGCATAAATAAAGCTGTATCAATAAATATTTCAAATATTTTTTCAGTATTACAATTTATATCCATTTTATTTCACAGTATATCCATTTTTTATTGCGAAGTTTAGGTTAAACTTTTAGATAAAATACGACTGATAAAGGAACTTTAGAAAATTTAACAAAGCATGTTAAACAAAATTACTAAAATATTTTTTAGTTTACACTCTCTTTTTTGCAAACTATTTTTAAAATATTAATTAGTTTTTGCAAATAAATTATGAGAGAGCGCTAAAATTGACTAAAATAATAATTTTAAATACTATCCCCTTGATAGCTATAATTTACCTTTCTCTTGTTTCAATACATTATTAATCTCCCCCTATACCCCCGTGCAATTCATATTTATAGTCTGTAAGAATACCTATTCCTAATGGTTAATTCTTGATTTAGCTTGAGAACAAATTTACATATTTCCAATTTTAAGTAGAATTGAATTTCAAAATTAGAAATTATGACGTAATAAAATTAAAAAAATATTATTTAAAATATTATTTAAAATATTACTTTTGAATCAATTATTATTTTATTAAAATTATTTAAACATTTAAAATAACTTTTAAAATAACCTTAATAACCTATTCCATTTAGCTATTTTTATTTAAACAAAATATTTAATTTTTATTATATCTGTATTCGTCTTTATTACATTACTTAAAACATTACATACGATAGTTAACTTAATATTTATTACTATTTACTTTTATGATAGGCAATAATTCTATCCAATTCTATAATATAACTTTTAAAATATTTTTTAAACTTTGTTATTATTTCAAACAAGCGTGTGTGTGAGAGTATACATTAAAAGTCACATGATTAATAACTTTGACAGACAATTTTTAATCTATTTCTCTGCCCAGTTTTATAAAATTGATACACTTATTATATTATATAAAATAATTATAAAAAATTTGGAAGAATAATTTTAAAAATATAGAATTAAATATAATTCTGACCATCATAAAGTTTATTTTTAAAATATACTATATTAATTTTGACTATTTAAATATGATTACAAATTTAAACATAGCATTTATTAACTATAAGTTTTAAACTATTAAAATCGAATTTTTTTAAAATATAATTTTAATTATTTATAGCTGTGTTATTTAATATGGCCAGCTTTTACAACCATATGAAACAATATTTTAAGCTTTACATAACTATTTTTAAATGATTTTATATACTACGTATTCTCTTTAGCTTCAAATTGTACTTTAAAGATATAATTGACAAACTATAATTAATGTATTAAAAGAACATATTCTAAATTTAAATTTTTTTAGTAATTGACTGTTATGAATTATTACTGGCCTATAGAAAAGGGCACAATATATATATATATTGTAACGGAAACATGGCAATCGAAAGCTTAACTTCCCTTTTATTTACATATAATGGGGAATTCTTAAAATTCAAGATCATCCACTTTCCGCTACTGCAAGCAGAAAAAACATACGGACATAAACGAGTCTATATCCATACTTGACCGAACCTGTATGCTATATGGGTATAGTCCCAGGTTATATTTTTCGGTCAACTATCTCCTGACTGCTGTAAGATTTTACAGAGTTACAGCTCTTGGATATTTATAAATTTTAATGGGATCAAAATACTACACCACTAGCTTCATGTGTTAATT
This sequence comes from Epiperipatus broadwayi, assembly GCA_028023455.1. Lineage (NCBI taxonomy): Eukaryota > Metazoa > Onychophora > Udeonychophora > Euonychophora > Peripatidae > Epiperipatus > Epiperipatus broadwayi. Next base: position 12,411,566 of record JAQFVV010006201.1, read on the forward strand.
CAGTACTCAAAATGAATAATAATTATTTCCCAAACCCTAAGACTATATTACTTTTTGGAATGGCGAAGAAAGAGACAAAACAGATTTAAAATCAATAAAAGATATTTAATACAATAATTATAATAAAAAGAAACACTCTAAATCATTTACAAACAATAAAAACAGATTATTTGCTTTAATGCTACAAATAAAATAAAATAGAAGATCCTATAAATGAATGTAATCTGTGAAAATAAATTATCCCTTTATAGTCATTCCAAATATTAAAAAGAGTCTAATTAATGTCTATCTTATTAATATCTGGGATTGGCAATTGCATTAAATTAAAAGTATGTGCACATAAGTTATATAAAATGTATTAACATAATTACCTAGGTTATTAAGTCCTTGACTTAACTTGGAGTCTTGCTGACTGCCCCATGGAATTTCTCCACTTCTTTAGCAGGGAACGATCGCTCTTTGGTTAGATTTGATTGTGGGAACTCCTCCATATTTTGGACATCAAGGACAAGGCAAAAATGAACCCTCCGGCAGGTGCTACGTCAGCAGATGTTACATCGAGACGCGAACCATTAAAGCACAGGAGTCTGGATCAACTGACAATCATGACTGGCCCTTAGCCACACATCCTTGAAGCTTCCCTTATGTTGTAGTTTGTTTTCATGTTCATACAGTTTCAGTCTGCTATGTCGAGGTCCTTTGACTCAGCTTTCTGTTCTTTTTTTCCAAATTTTAACTTTTCATGTCTGCTTTCTATTATATTTTTCTGCTTCTTATCAGAACAGTGTCCTCACTGAAGTCTCAACCAATACTGTTTTTTAATTAATTAATTAATGTCCTTTATTTTTCAAATTCTTTCCTTATCTTGATCTCCTGCTTGGTTTTTCTTTCCCACCTTTTTACTTTAAAATGCTTTCAACAACTTATACAAAATTTTTTTTAATTTGATATAATTTTATGATATAATATTTTACATTTATTTATCAATCACTTTCTTTAATAAAATTATCTCATTTTGACATGCAATAAACCTTGCTCTCTTTATTCATACATTCACATATGCATTTCATTTTCTTCAAAATGTGTAATTTTAAGAACTGATCTTTATTTTCCATTGTATTCTAAATTTTACTTATATTTTATTAAACTCCCCAACTACCGCTTTTGTTTACATCATTAAGTTTCTATTTTATTTATATTTCCTTTCTCATTTTTTAATCTTACACTAAACACATGATATCAATATTTCTAACCTTAATATTTTTATTCTTTCTAAAATCTGAACTTTGGAGGGTAAAAGATAAGAATCTTTTCAATTCTAATTCCCTCTCTTTTCTTAATTAAAACATTTCTTTGTTTATGATTTTTTAACCTCACTTTTTAATATTCCAAACACAATATTTAATATTCTTTAAATGTTAAATATCTATATGTGTGATCGCAGTATGTGTGATCATCACATTACACCGTTCCCCCCCTTTAAAATTTTTCTTAAAAAAATTTAATTTAATGCATTTCAAGCTAGATGCCCCTAACTACTGTTAGAACCATCTCATATCTATTTACTTCTGATATAACTTAGTGATGAGATTATCCCTAGAGAGGGAACCAGGCAAATTACATTCCTACTCTGATGATCCGACCAATATTACTAAACCGATTTAATCTTGCTACACACAACACATGAGTTTTATTTCTGCCTCCTACTTGTATATACAGGTTCAAATCCACAGGATATCTCTGACTCGATTAAACCTGTTCATACCCCACATTTCACAAACTATATTCCCCTAAATGACTACTCTGGTTACTATACCGAGGTGTTTGGGAGGCTGGCATCTTTTTATCCATCTCATCCATGAGTTCAGAATATTTTACTGATAGCTCATATTTTTATAAAGGGTTTCTTTCCCCATACATTGGTTTCTAATCCATTGACTCATGATATTTGTCAAATATCTAACTGGAAATCTTAATCCAGTGAGTCATTACGAGAAGGAGATCTCTGTCCCTGTCTTCTCTATTTAACAAGGTATGGTACACCACAGAACTCATGCATAAAAGCATAACAAAGAAGTCCCACCATATACTGCTAAGATCCCACCTACAAACATCTATGCCTACATACCTTCAGCCTCTATCTAAGTTCTCACACTCCTATCTATTTGATGCTTTGTCTTAGTTTGGGTCCCTTTATACTGTTTGGCCATTTAGGCTTATTCTTCCCTCAGATTTTCATGATCAATATTAAAGTCCCCTTTCATAAGTCCATTTTCCTTTTTTGTGATCCAATTCCTTTTCCATCTTGTTCCAGTGAATCCATCCTTTCTTTATGATGGTGTTTATATTTTATCTGGAGGCTGCCTTTCTCTATTGACCTCACCTCTGCCTCCTCTGGGATGCAGATTTTGATCCCCCATCCTCGGTCTTCAGTTCTGTTATATGAATGCTTCCATTCTGTCTCCAATCTTTGTTGTCCATTTTCCTGCCTCCTTGGGTTCCACTCTGTAGAATATCTCTGATCTTCTTTCCATTGTCCTTTACTAGGATCCCATCCATTTTTTATTGTCAGTGGTTCTTTTGGAGGTGGTCTCGGTTTATATCCGTCCTTCTTCTGGTCGGTCCTGATGGTATCCAAGGGATTCAGCAACTCAGCCACATGGTCCACTGTCTTCCTCTCTGTACTAATTAGTGTGTGTTCTATATCTCTCGGGAACCCATGCCTAGTTATCCAGATTATTTGCATCTTAGATAATGGGTTTGCTGTCATCATCCTTAACTTGGCTACTTGATAGCAAAAGAAGGTTGTAAACGATTCCCCCGGTCTCCATTCTCCATTTCTCCTGTGTTATCCAATGCAGCATATCTTCTTGGAGTTCCTCACTCCAATAACTGGTCCTCAAAGCCTTGTGATACCCTGCAAATGTGATGGGTTTCTGGAACAATGAGTTCCACCAGACTTGAGATTCGCCCTGCAAGTGACTGCAGGTGACCGCTATCTTGGCTCCTCATTCATCCTGCTAAACTTAAAATACCGCTCCAGGCTTCCCAAGTGCTCCATCAGGCTTTCTCCAGGGTCTCCAGTGAAAACTTATTGAGAAATTAGTGGAAGCCGACAGGATAATCCATGTGATTCCCTAGCCCATATCGGTACATGCTCCAGTGGGTTCTTGGTCCTATGCCCTTTACATCGGTATTGGTGCTGTTATTGTCTGACCTACTTATCCTCTCAAATTTTGTGTTTAACCTTTGTACTGCCTTCACTATCTGAATTATATTCCCCTGCATGCTTGTCAGTATCCTACTATCTTCTACTCTTATCACTTCCACTTCTTCTTTTTCTAACTGTCTTATTCCCCTTTCTGGCCATCCTATGTCATCCCTCAGATCAGACTCTGCTGACTCTCTATCCATACTCTCAGCCCTTTCTAATTCATCAACTATACATGGCTCCATACTCCTCTGTTCATCCCACCAAATTTCCCTGTCACGTCTATTTCCGGTGTCCTTTGCCTCTGATTGCTGGATGAAGTCATTTCTAATCTCTTCTGTGGCTTCAGCAATTCTTTTCTGGTTGTCCATTTCTACCTTTATCCGCCATTCTTCTCTCTTCTCTATCCAGGCATTCTTTCATGAATTGCTGTTGCTCAACCTTCATTTGCCTTAGCATATCCATTATATCACTATAGTTTATTTTCTCCTTTACTTCCATCTCCTTATCTTCATTCCCTTCCTTTTCTTGAAGGTCCATTTTAGCTTGGGACCTTGTACACATAGATATAAATTTATTCAACCTTTGATCTGTGTTTGTTAATATTGTTTTATTAAACTCTTCCGAATATATTTATATAAAAAAATTTCTTTCTACTGACTCTTTGCTTTTTACTTTGATTAGCTATTTAATTTATTTGTTATTTGTCAGTTAGCATTTAGACCACTAGCCAACCCAAACATCCACACTCTGGTTCACCATCTTGTCTCCCTGCCCTAGATACGTTTGACTGCCTGTCCCACCCCCATGATTGTCCTATATTTCCCCTACTTATCCAACTCTGACTCACTATACTTCAATTAATAATGCTCTTATGTATTACTTTTAACTATAATTTCAACTGAATTCGACTTCCTGCTATAGGGTAGTGTTAAGTGTAATCTTTTATTATTCAATTTCATTAAAGCTATCGCCAATTCACCCACACAATTTATTTTTCCATTTATTAATATTCTATGTTATACCTTGGTACTTTACTTATCGATTTCTTATCATGGTCATAAAATCCCACCAATATTACATTTATAGTTTTCGATCACTTTAAGGTTACAGCTGTTTAAAACAAATCATACACATATATTTTCTTTAATGCACTAACATCCTTTGTTACACCCACTATGTTTGTACTTTATTGATCACTTTACTATTTTAAAATCATACATATATATTTTCTTCCATTTAACAGATATACTTCATTGTACCGGCTATGTTGGTAATTTATTGATCAAGTTATCCTCATGATATATTTCCCCAACTTAACTTACATACGCGACAATTCTAGAATCATACATATATTTTCTTCAATTTAACTTATATACGCGAACATTTTTATCATTTATTATTAAAAATATTTTATTTTCAATAAAAATATTTTATTTTCAGCTTAACTGGGATACGTTATTATTACATCACACATATATATCTCTTCAACTTCGCTTATATAAGCGATTATTCTAGAGTCCGACCTATATATTTCTTCATTTAACTTAGTTCTGCGACTATTTTAATTATTTAACATTTATAATTACAACCTTACTGAAACTGTTTTATTCTTTTTAACTTAACTACTTTATTTTTCATTACAACAATTACATCTAGATAATCAATTCTTTGTTCGTTACAATTTGTTTGAATACTTGTCTTAGATTATATACGTCACTACGCATTTCAAAACTTTCTTAATAAAAAATAAATTCCCCCCTCTTTATATCCTTTGTACACATTTGACATTGAAACACATATATAAAGTATTTTAAAGTGAAAAAATTTATCCCCTTCATCTTCGCTTCTCACCACTCTAACTTACGATGCTAATTTCATATATTTTGAAAACACATATATATATTTTTTAGAAAAAATTTTCGTTATCTTATAACATTAATTCAACACATGATCACTAATTCACAGCAATAGAAATCCCGGACTCTGGCCCCCAAAATGTAATGGAAACACGGCGATCGAAAGCTTAACTTCCCTTTTATTTACATATAATGGGGAATTCTTAAAATTCAAGATTGTCCACTTTCCGCTACCACAAGCAGAGAGAACATATGGACATAAACGAGTCTATATCCGTACTTGACCGAACCTGTATGCTATATGGGTATAGCCCCAGGTTATATTTCCCGGTCAACTATCTCCCGACTGCTGGATCAAAATACTACACCACTAGCTTCACATGTTAATTCAGTACTCAAAATGAATAATAATTATTTCCCAAACCCTAAGACTATATTACTTTTTGGAGTGGCGAAGAAAGAGACAAAACAGATTTAAAATCAATAAAAGCTATTTAATACAATAATTATAATAAAAAGAAACACTCTAAATCATTTACAAACAATAAAAACAGATTATTTGCTATAATGCTACAAATAAAATAAAATAGAAGATCTATAAATGATTGCAATCTGTGAAAATAAATTATCCCTTTATAGTCATTCCAGATATTAGAAAGAGTCTAATTAATGTCTATCTCATTAATATCTGGGATTGGCAATTGCATTAAATTAAAAGTATGTGCACATAAGTTATATAAAATGTATTATACATAATTACCTAGGTTATTAAGTCTTTGATTTAACTTGGAGTCTTGCTGACTGCCCCGTGAAATTTCTCCACTTTTTAGCAGGGAACGGTCGCTCTTTGGTTAGATTTGATTGTGGGAACTCCTCCATATTTTGGACATCAAGGACAAGGCAAAAACGAACCCTCCGGCAGGCACTACGTCGGCAGATGTTACATTAAGACGCGAACCATTAAAGCATGGGAGTCTGGATCGACCGGCGATCGTGACTGGCCCTTAACCACACATCCTTGAAGCTTCCCTTATGTTGTAGTTTGTTTTCATGTTCATACAGTTTCAGTCTGCTATGTCGAGGTCCTTTGACTCAGCTTTCTGTTCTTTTTTTTCAAAATTTAACTTTTCATGTCTGCTTTCTATTATATTTTTCTGCTTCTTATCAGAACAGTGTCCTCACTGAAGTCTCAACCAATACTCTTTTTTAATTAATTAATTAATGTCCTTTATTTTTCAAATTCTTTCCTTATCTTGATCTCCTGCTTGGTTTTTCTTTCACACCTTTTTTACTTTAAAATGCTTTCAACAACTTATACAAAATTTCTTTTAATTTGATATAATTTTATAATATAATATTTTATATTTATTTATCAATCACTTTCTTTAATAAAATTATCTTATTTTGACATGCAATAAACCTTGCTCTCTTTATTCATACATTCACATATGCATTTCATTTTCGTCAAAATGTGTAATTTTAAGAACAGATCTTTATCCTCCGTTGTATTCTAAATTTTACTTATATTTTATTAAACTCCCCAACTACCGCTTTTTTTTACATCATTAAGTTTTTATTTTATTTATATTTCCTTTCTCATTTTTTAATCTTACACTAAACACATGATATCGATTTTTCTAACCTTAATATTTCTATTCTTTCTAAAATCTTAACTTTGGAGGGTAAAAGATAAGAATATTTTCGATTCTAATTCCCTCTCTTTTCTTAATTAAAACATTTCTTTGTTTATAATTTTTTAACCTCACTTTTTAATATTCCAAACACAATATTTAATATTCTTTAAATGTTAAATATCTATATGTGTGATCGCAGTATGTGCGATCATCACAATATATATATAAAGACACAGAGAGAGAGAAAATAAGGAACACACCAATGTAGGGATAATTTCTTGAGGAAATTGCTACTACAAAAAAAAGTTACAAAAACTAGAATGTTTTTATTTAAGATATAAAAACATTTATTGTGAAATATTTACCCTATGCAGTCCTCAAATTTGTCACATAATCATTGCATATACATATACTATAATAATACAGAACTGAAATTTTAATCATATATATTACTTAAATAATAAAGCTAATAATGCTCAAGGCTAGATAAGTTTATATTAGTATTGTTTAATTGTTGACTGTTTGCAATGAATTTACACACACACCAAAGGCTTCTATCCAAAATGTGATATGTTGGACTATTTCCATCATTTATGAGTGAATGTTTAATGTATAGAATATTTTAAACTTTATTTAAACTTTCTAAGTACAAACAACTTGTTAGTAATAACACACAAATAGACAATACAGGTTAGTAATTACATAGTATTATTCTCCACTCTTCTTCAGGTGTTGTCAGCCTATATGCACAGTGACAATGTTTGCTTAGAAGTTGAACTCGCACCTTTAGATTCTTGGTGCAAGTTCAACTTCTAAGTGAATATTGTCACTGTGCATATAGGCCGGCAACATCTGAAGATGAGTGGAGAATAATACTACTCGAAACATGTAATTACTAACCTGTATTGTCTATTTGTGTGTTATTACTAACAAGTTGTTTGTACTTGGAAAGTTTAAATAAAGTTTAAAATTTTCTATACATTCAACATTCACTCATAAATGATGGAAATAGTCCAACGTATCACATCTTATAATATACCATCATTACAAACCTCCAGACAAATGCTTTTATACAAAGTTTTTAATTGCTGCAGGCTTTCAAATAGCTAAGTTTCTTTACTCAGCTTCTTATTCTTTAAAAAGAATATAAAAAAGTCTAACAATTTATATACTCCTATTCAACAGGAGTCTATCTTATATATCTTCGGATTACATATGTATATATAAATAAGAATTATATATACATTTCTTATACAATTAAACAACCCTGATGGTAATTATAAACAACTTTAAAGGAGTTTTGTAAATGATGTAAAAAAGTGAACATTTTATATTTTAAAATTGCTTTTTTATGATCAAATCAATTGTGTTAAATAAGGCTCCTTTACCAAATGAAACAATTATTTTCATGCTGCTGTATTTTAATCAATGGATAGTAATACTAATGTTTTTGATTTTTTTTGTTGTTGTTGTTAAGGTAAACTAAATGTATAAATTAAAAAAAAAAAAAATTCTTTCTTCTTATTTTTTGTTTATATTTTATGAAAATAAATAAATAAAATGTTTTATTCATAGGTTGACTTCTTTTTTTTTAAATCTCATTCTGAATTGTGAAATTTATACATGCTATTACTTATTGCATAAATTGTTCTTATTTTATTAATGATATTGAAGCTCTATTAAGTAAAATAACTTATTGTGTATAAGCTATAAATTACTTGAAAATAATCATTTTATTCACATTAACGCCGTATCTGTACACACATATATATGTCTAAGTGCACTATATGACATCATTTAATTAAATAACGTTTTGAATTCATGTGCATTATTATTTAAAAATGTTTTCCACTTGAGTATTTAAGTTGTTGTAGGCTTACAAATACAGTAGTTAAATTTCTTTTTTCAGCTTTAAAATGTTATTTAATATTTATAAAAAAAAAGAGTATAATTTAAAATTGGAGAAAATTTACAATACGGAATTGACAAAAAAAAAAAAAAATTCCAATAAATAACATTAGCAAAATTCACTTTTTTTTCTGTATTCTTGGACTCTAAAGGCTTCTGTTTATTATTTTTATTTGTTTCTAATTTGTTTTACTTCCTTTAAAGAGTTTAATATTTATCAAAAAAAAAAAAGAATTAATAACTTACACCATCCATATAAAAACACTTTTGCGAATTAAATTGAGTAGTGACTTGGTAATTGCAGTAAACTAAATAATGTTAATATCAATTTCCAGTACAGTAAGTATTTCAGTTTTTAAAATTAATTTAATAAACTTTTGAATTAATACATGAAATAAAAAATATTTTCCCCCCTTCAAATTATCTTCATGGTCCATAAAAGTCAAAACGAGCTACTTCTTGAATTTCTTCAATTTTAAACAATCTTCATATTTATTTTAGACAAAATCAAACCCATAATAATTATATATAAGAATCTGAGACATAGATGCTTAATTATAAAGCAATACAAAGAGTCCAAATCACATAATAAAGTATAGAAATATATTTTTAGATATAACAAGAAAATATCAAACATGAAATATTTATATATCATTCATATCATTTAAAAAATTAAAACTGAAATGGATCTGAGTTGGACATATTGTAAAAGAGATAACAGATGGGAAGTTGAAATTTTAAACTGGAACCTAGGAGATAAAAATCTATGATGTGACATTAATAAATGAGATAAGAAAGTTTTCTGGAATGATATGAAAAAAAGAAATTAAGGATAAAAAAACTGGATTAAACTCAGACCATCCTGCAATGAAGTGACTATGGTTAAAAATAATAATTATTCGATGTATAATATGTATGACTCCAGGAAAATAATTTTTGCAGATAAATTGTTACTTAATATTTAAACATAATTTTTTGAATTTCTGTTTTGGTGGATGATTGTAATATTTGTGGAGTTAAGATAAGGAGTGCCCTAATAAAAACTAAAACAGATAAAAATATGTGTGTATTTATTTTATTCATACTTGAGTACTAAACCTGCAATGTAGGGAGATAAGGGATATAGGACCTTTTCACACCCACAATTATTATGTGATGTCACAATCCATGTCGTATTGAAAAAAATAGTCCTACAACAGTTGACATTATATTGGACATGTTTATTTTTGGAGTGAAATTTTTTTCTACAGATTGACATTTATTAGCAGTTTTGGGCTTTACTTTCTTTATATATAAAAATAAATCTACATTTATTAGCAGTTTTTGCTTTAATTTCTTTATAAAAAAAATCAACATTTATTACCAGTTTTATAAAAATCCCAGCATTCTCTGCAATCAAATGGTTTCATTTTTGGAGCGAAAATTTTTACTGAAGATCTCCATTTTGTTGGTAATGTACTTAATGTATTTTTATACAAATTACTAGAAGTTTTTGCTTTACTTTCTTTATAAAAAAAAGCCATTTAAAAATCAAAATCATTTACTGTTTGTTTGATGTATGTGTAATATTTTTTATATATAAAAAAAGACGTTTATCATTTACTATTCATTTGGTATGTCTTTTTTCATAGTTTTTGCTTTAATTTCTTTATTAAAAAAACCATCGAGATTTATTAGCAGTTTTATGAAAATCCCAGCATTCCTTGCAATCAAGTGGTTTTATTTTTGGAGTGAAGTTCTCCATTTTGTTGTTAATGTATTTTTATACAAATTACTAGGAGTTTTTGTTTTACTTTCTTTATATATATATATAAAGCCATTTAAAAGTCTAAATCATATACTGTTCATTTGGTGTGTCTTTTTTGTAGTTTTTGCTTTAATTTCTTTATAAAAAAAATAAAGACGTTTAAAAGTAAAAACCATTTATTGTTCATTTGGTGTATGTGTACTAATTAATATGTCATTCTTTGTAGTTGCTTTAATTTCTTTATTGCCATTTATTAGCAATTTTATGAAAATACCAGCATCCTTTGCAATCAAGTGGTTTCATTTTTGGTGTATATTTAAACTATATTGAATTTTATAATGTATTTTTAAATCATGTTTGATGTATTTTGAAATCATTTATTGTTCATTTGATGCATATTCACTTATTTTTAGCAACACGGAGCATGTATTAAACCTATTGTGGCTGTTGACATTCATATCACACATTTTGTTTTTTATGCAAGAAAGATCCATGTACACATTTTGTTTTTTGGTGCAAGAAAGATCCATGTACACATTTTGTTTTTTTGCACAAGAAAAATCAATGTACATGTTATTTTGCTCACATCAGAAGCAGCGGATTGTTACGAATGTGAACAGGCACATAAAGGTCTAATACATGCTCCATGTTGCAGGTTTAGTACCCAAGTACCATTTTATTCATATCATCATCATCATCATTTTTAACTATTATTGATCCTTTGAAAAATTAAGAGCTCTTCAAGTTTAATCCACTTTCTTTGATCTCTAACCTCTCTTCTCCATTTCATCCCAGAACATTTTCTTATTTCATCCATCTTACATGTTGTCCATTTCTAGATCTTTTAAATCTTTTGGAATTCATTTTGAAATTTAAATTGTCCATCTATTATCATTTCTTCTAGCAGTATGTCCATCACAGCCCCACTTCAGTCTCTTAATTCTTTCAATATCAGTAACATCTATTTGTTTTCTCAACCATGTATTTCATTTTCAATCTCTTCTTGTTACTTCTACTATATATCTCTTCATAACCAGATTTAGTGGTCTGAAGTCTTTGTATTTATTTCTCATTAAGTGTCTATATCTCATATTTATTAGTAACAGCCAGAAAAAATATATCTTTTAAAAATCTTCCTTTTCAAACATATAGACATATTTTTTTAAATATTAAATTATTTCTACCAAAATCACTCCATCCAAGTTTAATTCTATGATTAATTTTATGTATTACATTTCCATCTGTTTTAATAATCTGACCAAGGTTTTAGTAATTGTTAACTTCTTTTAATTTATCATTATCAATCTTTATTTTCTTCTTTTGTTAAAATCATTGAACACTGCTTTAATCTTTTTTAGCACCTACCTTTACTCCTACTTTCTTATTTTCATCTGATAATTCTCACATTTCCTGAAGTTTTATGTTTTGCAGACAATAACTACTGATAAACATTAATAAAGAATAAAATGTATTGCATTGCTAAGAAAATTACAAGAGGATTGCATTGCTATTATTGTGGTTAATCAAACAAATCACAGGCAATAATGGCTGTTTTAATTATTTTTTATTTGCAGCATAAATATTATTAATAAAAATTTTAAATTTAATAACTTTCTATAACTATCATTTCTTAAGTTTACAAGCCTCAATATCTAATGGTTTATTCTATATTGAGAATAACCTAAAGTTAATTCCATTCAGATAGTTAGCTATTAATTGATTTCTATGTTATACCAGAATAATGACATTGTGTTAGTCTATTATGATTGTTTTGCAGTTAGAAGTTTTCCATGACCAAATGTATATTAGATTATGTATTGGCATGGTAATAAATGTTCTGAATTTAAACCTAACCTCAGTGTAAAATTATATTCAAAGTTCTTTTGATTAGTAGCTAATGTTAATGAATTCATTTTATTTAAAATAGGAACTATATAGAGGCTTGTTTTTTTCAATCTACATGCTTATATTTCAAGATAGACTGAAGATAAGCTGTTTGAACATGGTCACAACATTCCCTCTATCTTGATGATATTAGTTTAGCCATCAGAAAGTTTTCAAGGTATTTTGGACAAGTCAAAATCTTGGACATTTTATGTCAGCATTGTTTTTCATTTGACTCATGACTATTGTTTGTGTGATGACTGCATTGCTGTTTTTGAGTCAATTTTTTGTTAGGAAGTTCTGAAATTTTGTTTAATTCTTCTATTCTGAAGATCAGTTGTATCTAGAATAATAATGTAGTTTTTTTTGGTCTTCATACTGAAAGTTTAAAAGTCCCATTAGTATATGATAATTGCAAAAAAAATCAATTTTTCTTAAAAAACAGAGCATGTTAATATCAATTTGGATTTTGTCCATAGTCTGATCTATGGTTAAGTATTTTCTTGTGTTCAGGTTTGATTACTAAAAGAATAACTTCAATGTATGATTCACAAACACTTCAGTTGAAGTTTTATTCATAATTTAATTTGGTATTATAATTGAACTAATAACATTGTGAATAAATAGATATTCCAGTTTTTTCTCTTCCTCCATTTTTTCTGATTTAAAATTATGATTATCAAAATCTGTTTGATATTGTTTCGGAATCCAAGTTTTTAAAACTAGTTTGATGTGAAGACTGTTCTATTATCAGATATCGCTGTTTTGGGATTCTATGTAAATGTTAAGATTTTAGATTGAAACTATGGTATGAAATGGTAGAATATGAATACTTCCATTATTTCAGAAAATATATTTATTACTATTAAAATTGTTTAGCATTCCAAGGACCAGGATGAACAATTTGTATTTTTATTGGAGCCATTAGGTTCAGGCCATTAACTATTCTTGTATTTAGTATGTCAGATAACTTGGAAAGAGTCTACATTGATAATTGTTGAGCTTAATGCTTTTAGTTGCTTATAAATGGACTGATGATCCATGTTATTATCTAAGTTTTTTTCCAAAAACTTCTGGATATTTTTCTTTAAAATTTACTGAGTTGCTAATTTAGTTCATTTCAACCACTATACATCCTAAATAAGAGAACCAATCATGAATAAGTTGCTATGATTTTGGTAAAAACAACCAGGGAAAAATGAATGTTTTTTTTTCTAATCTTCACTATAATTTTTTTAAAAATTAAGATGTGACTTCTTTGATAATCTTTAATAATTGTAATTCATTTTCTCTTTGAAATTATTAAGATTGCTATCCAAATTTAAGGTCTATTATTGTAGCCATATTATTGATTTATTTTTTAATGTTTATATATATGTTTACATCCTTTATGCACTTAACATTATTTAATTCAAACCTTTTTTGTGTGGATTCTATTTTTGCTTTACATTTTGACCTGTTATTAAATCTTCCATTAGGATGCTAGAATATTATATGATCACTAGAGCAATTATTGTTCTGATTAATTTTGCTTCAGCCAGGTTAACTATTTTTTAAGATGCTTGATATAAATTTAAATCTAGAATGTTTTACTTTTCAAACCTTTAGCCTTAACTAGAAGGATAAAAGAAAATGTTGACTAGAGTTAAGATAATATAAGTGCAGTGTCTCATCCAGGGCAAAAACAATTATCTAAAACCTGATCATAATGACCTGGGATAAATTAACATCACTTGATGATAATCCATTGACATAACTATTTGCTTATATTATAGATTCTAAGAATGAAAAATCTCTCTAGCTGTTCATTTAAATATAATATAATCGATTGTGCAAATAAGAGAATACTGAGTTATATCTTGCAATATTATGAATTAGAGTACTTATATTCCTCCTAATAGCTTATTATTTGAGGAAGTTATATATTATAGAATAATGAAATTCTTAATTGTAAACTATGACAATACAAAGTGCATAATCTTAAATAACAATTCATAGGAAGTGCTTAAATGCTCTGGTAATAAATTAATTATATATTTGGTTATGTTAAAAAGAATTAATTAAGTTTCTGCTTAACTAGAATGTATATGGAAGGGAGATGCTTATTAATTTTACAAAAACAACACATTAATAATTGAGTATTTCTTAAAAATTAATAACATCTTTTTATAATTTCAATTTTATAATATAAAACCCCTTTCTTTATATATATGTATTGTCAAATTATATTTTATAAGAAAATGAAATTAGTTATATAATTATATTTAGGTTTGTTGATTTTAATAATTGTATGTGTGTTTCAACTTTCACAAATTGAATAAGATCAAATAAAATGTTTAATATATATAAAATTTAAATCTACTGTGACTTGTAGTTAGTGATATTGGGATTTGGCATAGATGCCTTTCCTTAAAACTGGTCTTCTTATATTGTCATTATTCACAATTCTGAATTTGTCTATTATATAATATTTTATATCCTAATTAAATAATGAGCTAAAGAAAGCTCTTAAACACTCATTCATAATATTTAAATATAATCTATATTTAAATGAATATATTCTTATTAAATTCTCAGTTTAAATCGTGATTTAATAATCAGAGATATTTAGAATTCAAATTTCAGCAAATGGAAAAGAAAATCTTAATTTTCTATTTTATGTAGATGGTATGAATTTAAGTAAAAAACATATATTTTAACACTTTTGCATGGAATCATTTGAATATTGTTGAAAAAAAAATGCCATTTCAGAAATTTGATTTTGATTATTGTTTTTTTTTTTAATAAAAGTGCAATGAAATTCTTTTATATCAAAGAAATCTATAAATCCAAAAAAAAAAACATAAATTAATATTATATAAGGGATTTGAACTCAGACTTTCACACAACCCTCAGCTCTCTCCATGCCATCTCATATTGCTGACCCACCTGATCATACACATGTTGAAAAAATAAATGATGAAATCACTTATCTTTTCAATATGTGCATTTATCTTATCTTTTCAACATGTGCATTTATCTTTTCAACATGTGTATGATCAGGTGGGTCAGCAATATGAGATGGCATGGAGAGAGCTGAGGATCGTGTAAAAGTCTGAGTTCGAATCCCTTATACATTACATTATATATGTGCAAGCCTGTACAGTATATTAATTTATAAATTAATATTGTAAGTTTGAAAATATAGAACTTGATCATAATTAAGTATAAATAAATAATAAAATTATTTGATATCTCATATGACATTTAAACAGCTGAGCTTTGATTTAAGAACTTTACACTCTCAAGTCAATACTCTTATACTGCACTAAGCTACATAGAGCTAATGAAGTAAATTATCAGTAGCAGCCATATTGGAAAAAGAGTTTAATTCAATCATAGAAATATCTAACTATTAGACAGTGCAAAATAAATAAAGATGCAAATAATTAAAATATTTTTTATTCTTTAAAATATATCATCAACATTTTTGGAAATGAAAAGTCAGTGCTAACAACCATAATATTTCTCCATTTGTTTATTAAAAAACTCATAAAAAATTAACTTCAATTCAATAAACAATTTCTTGCTACTTCTATTAGTGTCCATTCTCTTGATATTGACAATAGATCTCAACCTAACCTATTTTATCCTAATGCATTTCCTAATGTCACCTTAGAAAAAAATTACTTCTTAACTTGTTTCAAGTAAAAATATATAACATTTAACATAATCAAATTACTAAAATGTAATATGTCTAAATAAGTAAAATTGTATTTTATTCTTACCTAGTTAATAATTTCTCACCCCAATATATAACCTTCAAGGAAAGACATATCCCATTACTATTCAGTGCAGTTATAGAGTGACAGATTTGACAGGTCAACATGTCATCTCTGATAATTAAATATTATTTGACCTCTTGAGCAACTAATCATGACTTCTAATGTGATAATCTTTTTATTATAAAAAAAGATCTATTGATGATATCATATTTAACTGTCATCCCTGTAGTCTGGCTTCAAAAATAAAAGTTGAAAATTTTGCTTTGCATAGATAATGTAATGTCTATAAATTTTATAATTAGGTCAGAAAAATTGTTGCTTTTTAATAAAAAACAAGAAGATATAAACAATATCATTCTCAATAATTTGTTGAAGATTTAGCTCAAGAGCTAATGGTCGTTGGATTAAAGTTCACATTCACTGCTTGAACATCATATTATTTCCTGAGCAACAAACCTTTCAATTATTTACTTTTCAGTTGTTTTATACTGATGAAATATGCTTTTAAAGTTCCATAATAGCAGTAACTAAAAGAAAAGTAACAACTACTAAAAAGGGTCTTCTCCATATCAATCCATTTTTATTATTAGATTAAATTGTTAAAGAACATCTTATTAATATCATCATTTTATATAATTAGTATCTATATTTCTTTGAAGAAGCTTTAACAAGTTATTGAGAGTGGTATTATTATAAAGTGTCCCTGCTTTTACTAAACAACAACAATTTTTCTGACTTAATTAGAAAAGTTATTATTGTAATGAAAATTTAAAAGACCTTATTTTCTGATATTTTGGTATTCTGTTCCTTGTAAAAGACTTTTACTTAAAGATACTATAAAAAAAAAAAAAAAAAAAACAATAATAAAAACATTGACAACCTATGCAAAATGACACTTTCATGTTCACTTCTTGGACTTATAGTTTGAGGCAATATAACTCAAGTCAATACAACCAATAATAAAATATTGCAGATTTTATTTTAAACATGGTTTTTAATGCATTGATGGAAATTTAAATAGCACAGCAGGTGTATTTTATTATTTTATTGACAACTTTTAAAAGATTCTTTGCTGTAATGAAAAAAATATCTTAGTAAAAATTACAAGAGCCTTTGTTGTGAGACTATGAACCAATGAATTAGAATATTTTTAAAATATAATAAATATTTTTTAAATTATTATTTCATAATGATCAGCCACTGTAGATACTTGGTTTTTAACAAATGTGGAGACTACATAGATAATTATGTTACATGCATATTTAATAATTTGTCACAAACTAATTTAATATATTGTTTATATAATAAAATTAACATTTCTGTCATCTAAAATAATAGAAATCAAATCAGTTAAGTCTCTCACACCATTAGTTCAATCTGTTCACTAATTATAAAATTGGTACTGTGTATTTGTCAATCACTTTTTTTTTTAATTACATGTGTAGCAATTCTGACTCCAATCTTTTTTTTTCTATCTAGTCATCATTTTTATTGTTTTTCTCTTTCTATTTTTCTTTTTTAGAGTTAAAATAATCATACTCACTCGTCAGTAGATGTTAATAATAATTCATATGATTCATAATTATAACACTATAAGTGGATTACATGAGAAAAATTTGATGAGTGGGTCCTAAAAAAATATCATCTGTGATCACAGGATTGTAGGTTTTGCACTGATATTGACCTTGAATTAAATTTTAAGATCCACTGTGAAATATCGTAAATGGAAAATAAAATATCCCAAATTGAAAACCAAGATTTCAATGCCATAAAAATTAATAATTGGATTTTACAGATTTTAATCAGAAAAAAATTTACAACTATCTTTTTTCATCAAAAACCAGTACAAAAAATTAATTGCTTACTATATATGACACCTTTTACAAAATGATTTTTAAGAATTGCAAAGCAAAAACGTTGTTACTACCTATTAAAAAATAACATCTGATAATCTTATCCAATAATAATTCAATATCATTTATGTTAAGAATCATAATGCTATTCCCAAAGTTTTCTGGTCAATAATTGATATTTGTAACTATATCAACAATGTGCTTTTCTGTTTACTTCTATACACTAGAGCAGGAGTGGGCAAATAGTGGCCTGAGAGCCACATGCGGCCCGCTAAGAGTTTTTATGCGGCCCTCCAAGACAATCAGAAAAATCCACCTTGGACTGAGATTTCCTTCCTGTTGCATGACCGAATGAATATTCATCTCATATTTTCCACTAGAATGGCCACATCAATATACATGCGCAGTGTAGATATGATGTGCAGTGCTTTTCCAGTTGATCTGATTAATTTCAATTTTGTCTTTGCATTAGCAAATATATATATTTCCAACTTTTGTGAAACCATGAATGCTCCAAAAAAATGTAAAATTGGTAATGAATGTCATGTGTTTAATGAAGAATGGTCAAACAAATATTTCTTTGGTAATACATGGAATAAAGCAGTGTGTTTATTGTGTCATGGAAAAAAGATGCGGCCCTCCATTAACCTTCACTTCCACAAAGTAGTCCCCGATGCGGCCCTCCACCAACCTATGTGGCCCCCGAGCCAAAACAATTGCCCACCCCTGCACTAGAGAAAACTTATAGTTTTATCACTATATAATATTTAGAAACTGGGTTTACCTACCATATGGAGATGGGATTTTATAGAAATATACTATCTGAAATTTCCATTCATTATTCAAATTTATAGTGGCTCTGGGTTAGGATGAAGATAATTGTCTCTTGGATGTATAGCCTAATCATGAACCACCATCTCTTATAATAAAATAACCAGTGATTAAAATATTGTCATACTTCCTGAACAGATAATTTTTTTCTACTTTATTTTTATATTTCCATTTTAAAAAATATGTATTTGAATTTTTATACGTACATTAAACTTAACTTTCATAACATTATTTTATTCATCTTGGATTTAAATGTTTCTAATGCCATTCGCACCCCCACCCCCCTAACTTAATATATTTACATAGGCAATATATTTTGTAATAATGTTTGAGTGTAAAGTTTAATCCTAAATATTAATATTTAATTATTATGTATAGATAAAATATCATTAATACAACATCTGTAATTCAAAAATGTATTTTACCAGACAAATTTAGAAATATATGTGCCCTTTAACTTTTAAAAGTAATTAATTTAGTATGCGTAGAAACATTAAAAAAATAAGTTTATTAAATACCTATTAATTAATAAACTTAATTGTAGTAAGCTGTCTACTTACTGTTTTATATAATGCTGTAATTATTTTTTTAAAAAGATTAAATCTAACTATTATGTGTGTGTGTGGAGGGGGACGGACGATTAAGCAAAAAATGCTTATCAAAATCTTTTAGATTTGTTAATCATACAGAAAATCACTGAATAAGTAAGTTGACTTGCATTTTATCACGGAAATAAAAAAAGGTAATTAATCAGTAAAACTAAAGTATTGTTTTGATTTATTCTTTTAATGATTTCTGTAAAAAAAGTTGTACTGTTATAAAAACAAATATGTATTGTATTTTAGTTAATATTTTTATTAACGGAACAAATTAATATAATATATAGAAAATATTTGTGTATATATTGTAATAAATAGTAGCACATTAATATTCATCTGAGGATTCCATTAAACCTGTTATCTAGAAAATGAGAGGTTACTGGTGAGGATACTAACTATCGATGTCTATTCAACTGACCATCACTCAACATTTAAATTTTGCCTCTAGATCGTAGAAAGCAGAGATTCTTGACAAACATCAACTGGCAGAGCAGATAACAATAAAAAAATGCTGGCATAAACCTAATAATCAACAAAATAAAGTTTATTTACAGTATAGTATAAGACAATTTAGTTATAATAAAGCTCAAATATAACAGAGTTCAAATACAATAGTTCAAATATTTCCAACTCCAGATACAATAATTCAACTATATCCAAATTCAAATATAATAGAGTTTAAATATATTAGAATTCAAATACAATAGAAATATAATAGAGTTTAAATATAATAGTTAAATAACAGAGTTCAAATATATCTGAGTTCAAACACAAGAGTTCAAATACAAATGCATTTTAATGAACTAGTTTCCATTAACAGGGAGTGTATTTGATACTTGGTAGCTTTAAATATTGCATTTCACAAAAATTTAGATTGCAATATTAGATCATCTTTGAAGTTTAATAATTGCTTTATGGTTTATCGGGTTGTGTGTTCATATATATATATATATCACTTTTGCATTAAACAAGCAATCAGTAATAAAACAGCTTAACTTCCCTATAAATATTCACACACGCAGGGAATTATTGAATTAAGCAATATGTATTATTCATTTGATCCCACACAACTTCACACAACTTTAAAATAGAACAACAACAGATAGATCTTTTTACAACCCAAAGTACAAAGAGCGAGAAAATATAATTAAAGGGGAAATATCCCTCTAACTAAAGCAAAATAGAAACATCTATAAATACACCAGGTATATAGATCATGGGAAGTCAAATATATAATAAATCCATATGCAGGGATAAATACCCAGAGAATTCTTCTATACAATGTACACACATATATATTCCAATTCTTTTAATTTCAATATTGATGCACATAGAGTAAAACTGCTAACAACTTTAATTAGCTTATCAAACAATTTATATAGTTATATGCACTTCACATGAAACATCTATTTATACTAATAATTTTTGGAATATCTTCAGAGACACTAAATTAATTATTAAATAAAATTTTCTTAGATTTGTCTTTTTTAAAACTTTTTTTCTTTTGTTTAAAGGCAACATTAATCCAAACTACATCTAAACAAAAGGAAAAAATAATAATTCTTTAGAAAGAAAAAGAATAATTTTATTGGTGGCCTATTGGTTAGCGTAGCTGCCTTCAAAGTAGCTGGCCAAGTTCGCTTCCCGATCAATGCATTTGATATATGAAAACAAAAAAATAGTTTTTTTTTAATATAAATTAAAACTAAAGTAGAGCTATTAATGCTTTATATTAAATATGCTGAATTAATTATAAAGATGTTATAAAATACAAATATTAAAAGTGGTTTAAAGTAACAGATAAATGCATACATATATGAAATTATATAATAATGATTCCAACACAATTGTAATAAACTATATAAAAATAAATATTTTCTTTATTATTGAACCAGTTTTCACCCTATACTAGGGCCTTTTCAAAAGCCCAAATACAGGATAAAAAACAGTTTGATAATAAAGAAAATATTTATTTTTATGTAGTTGTTTTATTTCAATTGTGTTGGAATCATTATTAATTATTTGAAAACAATATTATGACAAATATGTCTGACCATTGTTAAGGATTATGAAATTGTATAACTTAAATTATACCTATAATGGTCTTGTTTGTAGTATAAGTAAATATTTTATAAAATAGTTCATAAATAAAAGGTTACTTTTCAGTCCAAGTAATATATATTAAGGCTATAACCTTAAGACTATGCGTCTAAAATGCGACAGAAGAGACTTCTACAAATCTAAACACAATATTAATGACTTTAAAAGACAAAAGCAGCCAGGGAAAAGATACTGTTGACTTTCTAGAAACATTGAATATTACATATATACATACATAGATATGTAAAAGAAGTTCCTTAGTGGTTTACACATGAAGTCTTTTCATTTATCAGATTTTCATATTGTAGAAAGTTGTTATTGATAGTGCTGGCATATTGTTGGCTTAAACTTAGCAAGTAAAGTTGGACATTCTTGTTTGTGGCTGCATACTAAAAAAGTAACGTTTATGCTTGTAGTAGTTAACAATGCATATTAATTCTTCCTGCTGCTAATAGAAGTTCTCTATTCTTCATACTAAACAAACAAAAGCACAAACCAAAAGATGAAACAGAATAACTGAAGACTAGAGATAGAATGACCTCTATAATTCTCAGTTGATATTTTTATATTATTCACTAGCAAAACATTTTTGTTAATTAGCAAGGCCATGTGTTTACCAAATTTTTTAATTAAATAAACCAATGATTTTTAATTAAATAAGCCAGTAATTAAACACTTTACCCAAAATTTCTAATTTATTAAATAAGCTAATAATTATTTTAAACAACCCATTTACCAAATTCTTTATTTAAACCAGTAATTAAACATTTTCAAGACTAGGAATAAAGCTTCAAAAGAAATTGACTTTTCAGGAATTTTTTTTTTTAAACTAATAATAAAAAATGTGAAGTAATTGATTAAAAGTTTTATAGATTAAACTTTAAATGAAGCATTGTTTTTGTAACAGGAATTCTAATACAGATTTATTAAAATAACTTAGTTAAAATAAATCAGTTTCCTTATCTTTTTAAAATTAAAGTAAAATTGACATCAGTAAATAATGCACAATGACCTTTATCAATGTGTGTGTGTATATAATATAAGCTGATATAAACTTAATGAAACTTATGAAAGCTGAATTTGTTTTAAATTTTAAAATACATTATAGACTGAGATAGAAGAATTAGTATCTCATTACAAAATTAATGATTATATAAATATTTAATAGAATTGTCACTTTAAAAATAGAATTTTCTGTACCACTGAAACATTATTTGCTGTTTCCATCTTTATTCTTTTCAAATAAATCTCATTTCTCTTTATAAATTTGATTTTTGATTCTAGCTATAAATAGATTTTTTCTGATGCTCTTCTTACTACAATTTTTTCTTTATCATATCACTTTCCTATCTTATATTATCCTTGTATAATTAAAATAAAAATATAGAATATAATTATTACTATTCATCACTTCTTAGAAACTGCTATTAAACTCAATATAATTCAAAGATTGCTCATCATATACAGTGGAGCTGCAAACTATGTGGTATCCAATTATATGATTTCAATTATATAATATCCAAAGAAGAATGCAAACAAACAAAAATATAAATAAACAAACAAACAAAATATCTTAAAATTCACTATTTGAGTGGCCAGTTTTACTTCTCTGAGTTCCATACATTATCACATTTTTTTAAAAAGTAAAATTTTCCAAATAAATTTTACAATAAGCCAGTGGCCATTTCTCTGCCCCATAGTGCCACACATGATTATATATATATATGGTAATGGTCAAGATTGTGTAATTAGTCAACAAGACCGTAAGACCAAACAGGAACTCTCAACCAGCAAACATAGGGCTACCCCATGCTCCTAGTTTAAATCCCTACCCAGGCTTACTGGTCTCAGCTACATAATTAATATCCCTGATGCCACACAACTTTCCTTCTTCATATAGCATGATGTAGCTCAGGTACAAACAGAAACTCTCTCCCTCAGGGTTCTTCTCACAGCTCAGGACTGGTGCCTTAGTACACAAGTATACATGTTGATTTTTCATTATTAATTATAACCCTAATTAGATATACTACTAAATCAGACTTTTATATTAATTTTTATAGACATGATTAGACATACCTTTCTATAAATTGGGTTTAAAGTTCAGGATGCTCATTTTAATATGGAACAAAATTTAATTCTATATGATTATACCATGGTTCCAACATATAGAAACATACTCATAATTAATCATAATAATAAAGTTTATTGTGGGATTGAATATAATGAATAGGTAGCTTACAAGTTAATTTTAAAAAAATATTTTCATAGGCCTTTACATTATTACAGGTGGAAGTCATAGCGATTTATATATGAGTGTATATGCCCAAATTAATCAATAATTAATCTCAATAAATAACTATCAGTCATTATGGCTTTTGAAATACTAATCAATTGAATGTATTGTGACAGGAGCTATTATGCATGGGTTTGATTCTACAGTCATGCAGGGATAGATACGCATAGGTGAAAGTTAAACAAATGAAAATTTAAAGTATTGCAGTTCTATTCTCCCTATAATCACTGTTCATGTCATTCTGAATACTAATAAGATTTAAGATCAGCTTGGCAAACAAATGGTATGGTTCACTGCTGAAGAGTGGATGTTCCTAGCTGCAGAGGTGCATCTGCTTTTATCCAAGGATGCATTCTGGTTCAGAGTGTGAAAATGTGCTAAATCTAGAATTTGGAGTTTCAGGGAGTCTCTAGCTTCTGCAGAAACTAGACCAGTGCTAATACATGGATTTGAAAAACAGATATGTGGCATCTGGTCTGCCCTTATGCAGTTTGACCATATGATTCATGAACCATATAGGAAATAGAATGATAACTAAGGTAGAATAATGATGATGAACCAAGACAGCAGATGGGAAGCAGGAACACAAAATTGTAAGCATAAATAATATTTAGATAAACCTTCCACACACTAAGTCTCCGTGGATAAGTACAAAAAGTTTTGGATAAGATTCATGACCAACTCACAAATAATATTCATTAATAAATCTTAACTTAAAACCATAATATAGGAAACATGGATGGTTATTATCACTCATAATGTGACTGATAGCTTGCAGTTCATGCTTACATTACCAATATATAACAAGTGTACTAAATTTACATATCATATAGCATATATAAGGAATGCAGCACAGACATTTATATAATATTACAATATTGCATTCACCTGAGAGACACTAGATAACAGTACTAAGGAATTACTAATTTTTATTTTCCATTCATAAAATATAAAATTGAAACTATAAATAGGATCAACTTTATTCTATCATGCAAGGTAAGGTTTTTTGGCATAAACACATTTACATATATACATATTCTTAAACATATAAATTTAAATATAATCTGATCTTTAGATTAATCATTTACATTTACATATATATTTTCTTGACATATCAATTCAAGTATAAACTGATCTTAAATTGATCATAATAGGCAAACACAGTTTTTACATTTTACATAACTAATTAAATTCTAAATACTCGCCACTTTTCAGTAAAAGAAAATTGATTTCTCAGAAACATAATAATAAAATTTTATTTGGCATGATAGGGAGAGAGGGATATAGTGATAAGAAAGAAATCTATTTAAAATTTATTTTAAAACTGGGCTTCTTCCCAAACTCACACTGTTCCAGGGGAACCTTGAGAGCAGGGAAGTGTAAACAATTATATATTTAAATGTAACTCCCTCCATCATTCAAGTGAATGTAAATAAGATAAAAATACAATAAGCAAATTAATATTTGCTGGGTCAAATATTTAAAGCCAGTAAAACCTCAACACATAAATACTAAATAAGATTTAGTAGATTAAAATTGCGTAAATATAAATATAAGTAATTAATTAGTTACTTGATTTAAAACTGATATAAGACATATAACCAGTTAGATTATGGGGGTCTTTGATATTCCTTCTCAGCAGACTATCAAAGGGTTTCTGGATGTAGGGATTGGCATGGAGGTGGCAAAGGGTGACTGAATCTTAATAAGGAATGGAACTTCAGGATGCCTGCTGCCTGATGACCATGGGGAAAGTGGACATACAACTACTAACACATGGTTGCAGGTACTGTACACATTTTATAGATAATTAAGCAGAGTTTGTCTTATATGGTCTTTCAATAAAACTTCTGCAAATCTTCAATAAATAATTTTTTAATAATAATTTCTACAAAATACACCAGAATGACTTTCAAAATATAAGCTGTTCATTCCTAACAATATCCCATTCCCCTTTTATATATCATTCTCATATGCCTGGGTGCACTTTGTTAGCTCTTAATGGATTTTTTCTTAATTTTCCCTAATTGCTGTTGCATCTTAATTTTACTTCCACAGTCCTTTGTACCACCACACGGGTTTCCTGATATATGTTTCTATTTTTTATTTCACACCTTAAAATATATGTAGACATTCAAATGTGTTAAATTGTAATTCTTTCAACCAATTGTTTCACTAGATTAGGAAATAAGGCATAACTTTAGTAATGGTTTGTTTTCATTATCTGGCCTATCTCCCATTGTATGAAATACATTCCATTCCTATTACTCAATTGATCATGCTCTTTTTTTTAATAAAATATTTTCTTTTAAAATTTATTTAAAAATGTGGTATGATTCAAAATAACTTTTAAAAGATGTCCAAATTGTATAGACACACATGCATGTATGAGTGTGTGTGAATAGAAAGGAGTTTGCTAGTAACTGAAAGGAGACCCTTTGATTCCTCTTGGAGGTCTTAAAGGAACCGAGCAGGGCAAATTCCTAATGTCCACTCCATACATTCTTGTCATTGCAGTTGTTATTACTATGTGATTATTCATATAATATACAAACATGGATGGGCTGCTCACCAACATGCATTAGCCAGTGTGGTGAGTTTATTGGCTTTTTACCTCTGAGTTTAAGATCAAGAAACACCATGGTCTTTCTTCTCTGTTGCCTGATAAATGTTTGTGTAAATGATAAATATTTTTCCAATACATATATACAATTATGACAGACAAAAATAAATCATGGCCCTTATTCCCAGAAAGCTGTAAAGTCACCAACCAAGGCAGCAGTTGGTGGCCAAAGGTGGAGGGTGCTAAGAATCCCCTGATTGTGGACCCAGGCTGCCATTTGATGATGATTTTTTATTTAAGTACTTACAACTGCAGATCACTTTCAAGTGAAGGAAGATTGCAAGAAAAGGTGAAGAAACAATTTATTTAAAAAGTGGACATGTACTCTATTATAAAGGCACAAATATTGGAAATACAAGTAGAGTAGAATTCATTATAAATAAAAAGTGGAAGAACAACATTGTGGAGATTGATGGTGTATCGGACAGAGTGGCAAGATTAGTTATACAACTTAATAGCAGATACCAAATGCAGATAATTCAGGTTTATGCTCCAACAAGTTCTCATAGTGATGAAGTAGTAAAAGATTTTTATATGGATGTATAAAAGGCTTTTGATCAGAGTAAACAACATTTTAAAATTGTTATGGGAGACTTTAATGCTAGAATTGGTAAACAAATGAAAGATGAAAGTACTGTAGGTAATTTTGGTTTTGGTAATAGAAATGAGAGAGGACATAGACTTGTGGAGTTTGCAGAAAAAAAACAACTTTATATTATGAATTTCTTTTTTTTAAAAAAAAAAAAATGTTAAAAGGAAATGGTCATGGAAGCATCCAAATGAAGGTACAGCAGAATTGGATTATATTTTGACTAACAGAAAATACATATTTCAAGATTGTAATGTTCCTAATAAATTTAACACAGGAAGTGATCATCAATTAGTAAGATGTAAGATATGTGTTAATGCAAAACTAGAGAGACAAAAATTATTAAGAAAAACAATATTTATAGTTGATATTCCTAATCTTCAGAAACATTCTAATGAATTTAAATTAGAACTTACAAATCGGTTTCAAGTATTAGTAGATTTTGAACATGATTCAGATTTGAATGAAATTAATATGAAAATAACTGATACACTTTTAAAAACTGCAACAAAGATAGCTGGTAGAAAAAAGCAGCAATTGACCAATAAAATTTCTACTGAGACTAGAGAATTTATGAAGAAAAGAAGGAATATGAAGATATACAAAAACGATGCATTAAAAAGGATTGAATATCTCAAATTTTGTAAAATGGTGTGGAAAAGAATTGAAAATGATATAAGAAAGTATAACTGTGAACTAGCAAGGAAAGCTGTAGAAGAAAATAAAAGTCTCAAGAATGTAAAACAACATTTTGGTATTGGTAGGAAATTTATATCTGCAATAAGAAAAAAAGATGGAATTATTACTAAAAAAGAGATGACATCATGAAATGGGTAGAAGACTTTTATCAAGAATTATATAGTAATAAAGAACAAGTACTTCCTATATCTATTACATCTTCCGAATTGCCCAGAATTTTAAATGAAGAAGTGAGATATGCAATTAAATGTATGAAGAAAGGAAAAGCTCCAGGTAATGATGGAATTATAATTGATATATTAAAAGCAGGTGAAGAAATAGAATTTTTTTTAGCAAAGTTATATACCAAATGTCTAAATGATAAAGATGTACCAGATGATTGGAAGAATGCAGTAATAATATTAATATTTAAAAAAGGTGATAAAGAAGATATTAGAAATTATAGACCTATCAGCCTTTTATCAGTTTTATACAAAATTTTTACCAAGATAATTACAACTTGTCTACAGAGAACATTGGATTTCCACCAACCAAGAGAACAAGCTGGATTTAAAAGTGGTTTTAGTACAGTAGATCATATCCAAGTATTGAGAGAAGTTATAGAAAGGACAAATGAATATGAGTTGCCATTATGCTTTGGATTTGTAGATTATGAAAAGGCATTTGATTCTATAAACATTTCTTCAGTGATTAAAGCATTGGATCATCAAGGTATAGATCCAGGATATTGTCATATTTTAAAGAATATTTATAAAAATGCAACAGCAACAATTAGATTACATAATGCTACTGGGAAAGTCAACATTGAAAAGGGTGTAAGACAAGGTGACTCCATATCTCCAAAACTTTTTACAGCAGTGCTGCAAGAAGTATTTTGTGGATTAAAATGGGAAACTAAAGGAGTGAAAGTAAATGGAGATTATTTAAGTCATTTAGATTTTGCAGATGATGTAGTTGTTTTTGCAAATAATGCTTCAGAGCTGCAGGAAATGTTGCAGGAGTTATCAGATGAAAGTAGGAAAGTAGGACTAAAGATAAATGTTAAAAAGACTAAAGTAATGTTTAATCAATTTGCTCAAAATATGAAAATAAAGATTGATTATGATGAATTAGAAGAAGTTAACAGTTACAAATACCTTGGTCAGATTATTAATACAGATGGAAACATAATGGATGAAATTAATCATAGAATTAAACTTGGTTGGAGTGCTTTTGGTAGAAATAACTTGATACTAAAAGGAAATATGCCTATGTGTTTGAAAAGAAAGGTTTTTAACAAATGTGTTTTCCCAGTTTTTACTTATAGATCTGAGACTTGGACACTTAATAGAAGAGCAATACAGAGACTTCAGACCACTCAAAAAAGGTTGGAGATATGCATGCTGGGAGTAATAAGAAGAGATCGAAAACGCAATGTTATGGGTAAGAGAACAACAGGTGTTACTGACTTCATTGAAAAATTAAAACATTGAAGAGGAGTTGGGCTGGACATATTGCTAGAAGAGATGATACTAGATGGACAATTGAAGTCTTAAACTGGATTCCAAGAGATTGTAAAAGGCACAGAAAAAGACCACATGAGATGGATGGATGAGATGAGAAAGTGTGCAGGGGTGGTGTGGAGAAAAGAAGCTAAAGATCAGAGATGGATTGAACTTGGAGAGATGTTCATCCTACAGTGGATTGATAATGGTTGATGATGATGATGATGCTAACATATGCTGGGAAATAATTTTAGATTTGAACAAACATGAAGCAAGCATATCTGCATGAAGATATGCACCACTTCAATATATTGTAACCTTTTGATTTGATAGGTTCTCTAAAAAGACAAATAGTTTCGTTAAAATTTATCAAAATTTTAAATTTACTACAGTTAAACAGTAAATGTATGTATCTTTTAAAGTAAATATTTGTCAAGTATTAGTGTATTTCTTATGATGTTGAGGTGTATGGGATCAATCACACATTTACTACTAAATCATATAAATTGTATACATCAATAGTACATTCATTAGAAATACATTTTATAATTATGGTTTACAATCAGTTATATTTGTTAAAGTCAATAGTGTTATTTTAATTAAATTATGTGTGTGAAAAGTCTTTTAATGCTGTTACAATTTTATTTTTAACAATTATTGAATTTATTTCATCATTTTGGAAAATCAAAATGGTTACATTAAAAAAGTTGATAAAATATAAATTAATGTGATTAAATCATTTAAATAAAAAAAATATATTTAAAAATAAATGAATATGGTTTGAAATTTAACATTATTAATTTATGTGCGATAATATAAAATGTTTACGAAGTTAGTAATATTGTAAATTAAATCAAATATGATATGTGATTTTCTATGTGAGAAAAAATAAATAAATTTATGAAATCTTTGATTTTGAAGTTAATTTAACAATAAATGCCTAATCAGGATTAAGACATTATTATTGTTTATGTCATTGTTTAATAATAAAAAACAGATGATTTTTTTTTTAAATAAATAAATTATAAAATATATTAATCAAGTTTTTAATAAAGTTTGATTTTGAAATTCCAGAAATGTGATAAATATTGCTGAGTACGTATAAATAAAGTATAATATATTTTACTAATGATAATGCATTAAATCAACAAATACTTCGTCAGGAGAAAAGCTTTGACCTCTGCTACTCATTCACTTTGGGATAAATACATTGTTTAAAACAAAAGTTCTACCATGATTTCAGGAAAAATGCTTCTTTTAGATCAAATATTGGAATATAGATGGGATAAAAACTTTGGAAAGATACTCATAACTATTGATGTTTGTTTTACTTATTTTTAAAAATATTTAAAATTAGTCAATTATTTGTTTAATAATAGACCTAATTTAAATCTTAAAGAATTGTTAATTAATGAAATATTTTGTAAGATTTAAAAAAACACTGCTTATTATAATGATCAGAACTATTTAAATAAGAAAAATTAAGCATATTTTATAGAAGGAAGATAATGAAGTTGTTATAATTAATAATAAAACTCTATTAAAATATAATTGAATTGATATATGAAAATAATACAATAAATATCCAGTAACATATAAAGTAAAATAATTAAATTACAAAAAAAAACAACTTTTATAATTTTTTAAAGGTTTTAAATGATAAACGTTTTCTATAGTGAAGTATAGGATGAAAGATAAGTGAAGAAATATGAAAAAATTAATCGATAAAGATTGCTCACATATACATTAAAATATAATATCATAAATGTATGGAATTTTATGATTAGATTTATAAAATATAATTCATGACCAAAATTTTAATGTTGATATAAATAAATATGTTCATATAATGATTAGTATAAGAAAAACCTTTAAAATAATAATTTAGAAAAAGAATTTGTAATCAATAGTTTTAAAGAATGTACACAGATTTAAAATTAATCTTATGGAATTCCAAGATTATTAACTTTTAGTTCTATTTAGCATTACAAAATATTAAAACGTTATTGGGATACAAGTTTTTTAATAATTATGAAAAGTTTTATGTTTATTTTTATTGTGATTAGAGGAGAAGAAATAGAGAACAAATTAAAGTACAGTTTGTTTCAGTGAAACTCCTGACATTCTTTTGTTGCCAAAGAAATTAATATATGTCAATAACATCAATGTGCTTAGGTTTAAAGTTCAAGAAAGAAGAGAACTATTGATATATTTATTTATTAAAAATTAATGTGTTTGGCTTATATTAATGATAATATGATAATCGTATGCTAAACAGTGGAAATATATTATTTGGATTCATTAAAAAAAATTCTGAGTAAAATATAGAATTAAAGTAAAATTAGTTTTTTTATATACATTTTATTTTCATTTTATTATTTTATTCTGTAATTAAGAAAATATTGCTCATAGGTAAAGTTAAAGAAAAGGTATAAATTACAATATGGAATAAAATATTGAAGAATGTTGTTATTCCTAATGAAAATATAATATGATCTCATAATTTAATATAACAAAATATTTTATATTATAACATTTATTATGTTATTGATATTTTTTTTGTATTATTGGTTGTTTTCATAGAAGAGAAACTCATATTCAGGATTTAGGATGTATTGGGTCTTCATTTTTTTAAATATTGGAAGTGATATTTTTATGGTGATAGTATTTCTTACTGAAAAAGTGTATTAGTTATAATGATGTCAAGGAAAGTTTTGTTTAATTTTGATGCAATTAATAATGCATAATTGATCAATTCTTGTAAGAAGCCAATGGTTTAGTAAGTTATTCACTGAACATATAGTTAGTTAGATAATCAGTAATATTCTCATAAGTTCTATAAAGTAATAAGCCAGGAAGGAAAAAAAAAATTTCATGTCAACGTTAGTGAAGGCTTTTAGGTTACATCTATCTTATTTAAATGATTCATTAAACCCCATTGGAGCATATACACTTAAATATTTAATTAAATTATGCACCAGGGAGATATATAATTTGTATTTTATTATTCTTATAAAAGATTAGGATCTTATGTCTTCAAAACTGGAAGAAAAGAGAATCATATAAGTTTATAATATTCATTTACAAAGAAAATGGCCAATATGGTAAATAGTTATGTATTTTAAATAACACCATGAAATGAGATCAAATAAAAATAAATCACTTGAGCATAAAATATTTTGATAGTATTGGTAAATACATGGAGTAAAACTGTCATTTTTTGTTAGTTTATAATTTATATTTGATATATATCATTTAAATAATAAATATAATTTGAGTAAATTATTAATGTATATTAGATATAAAACTATATTCAAGAAAGATGAATATACACTAAAAATCAAAATAATATCTTAAGTATTGATGTAAGGTATAAATAATGAAAGTGTGCTTGATATATTAAGGAATTGTATTTCAGAAAATGGTAATGATTTAAAACTTTTTTTAACATGATATTTAATGAATGTATTTGTAAGATAAGAATTATTAATTTTAATTTCTTTAATTTTATTTTTATTTTAAAATTTATAATTATTTATATTGGATAAAATTAACAGTTAAAGTAAAAAGTGATAAAATGTAATAAATAAATTATTATTGTTTAAAACTAAAATTATTGTTTGGTATCATTATTTTTCCTCTTGAAACTTATTATCATATCATTAATTTCAAAACAATAGCATCCAATCTTGTTTAAATAAATATTATGTTATAATATTCCACTTCTGATTAAAGTCTAAATTTTATTTGATCTTAATAGTTTATGATTATGTAGCTAACTGCATATGATCATGACATAATTATTAATAAGTATAAAAAAAGATATATAAAAAGAATTGATACATATTTTATTTCGAGATTAATAAGCGAATAAATGTTAAAGATTTAATAATGTAATTATACTTAAAGAATTGAATAGATGGAAGGCAAGATTATAAATGTAAATTTTTGTAATTGTTTTAAAATAGCATGAGTAGTTTAATGGATCCAGATATGGAAAGAAAATATATATTTTAGTGTCATTAAAATTATATTATGTACTTTATAAATTAAAAATAATAATCTAAATATTAATAAATTTGAAATTTTAAAAAGGAATCTATTAATAAAATGATTATTTTCACTTCTTGGTGTTTGTTTGTTGATAGGTGATGGAGTTGAATGTTATGAAGATTATTTCAGGAATAAATGATAGCAGTATGATTAGAAATTATAGAATGCTGGATGAAATTTCAATAAAAGAATTATTAAATATTATTATTATTATTATTATTATTATTATTATTATTATTATTATTATTATTATTATTATTATTATTATTATTATTATTATTATTATTATTATTATTATTATTATTATTATTATTATTATTATTATTATTATTATTATTATTATTATTATTATTATTATTATTATTATTATTATTATTATTATTATTATTATTATTATTATTATTATTATTATTATTATTATTATTATTATTATTATTATTATTATTATTATTATTATTATTATTATTATTATTATTATTATTATTATTATTATTATTATAGAAAGTTAAATAATAAGGGCAATCAAGTTAATTGTAATTCTATGAGGTTTTATAAAAAATATTAAGATCATAATATAATTGGATTATTGTTATTATAATATTATAGGTGATGGAATCTTAATAAAATCTCTTATTATTTCACTATCTGGGTTAGAATTATTCCAATTATAAATAAATAATAAACCCTGAGAATTTACACAAGTATTTTGCATTAAAATGTAAATTTGATTATTAAAAGGATAAGATATTATTTAGGAATAATATTGATTATTAAGTAAGGTAAACATTATTCCAAGATAATAGAAGATAAATTATTCTTAGTAAAATTAATCATTGATTTATTGTAAGGTTTTTGAAATAGTTAATAAAATCATAATGTGATTGCAATATTCAA
Source organism: Epiperipatus broadwayi (assembly GCA_028023455.1). Classification (NCBI taxonomy): domain Eukaryota; kingdom Metazoa; phylum Onychophora; class Udeonychophora; order Euonychophora; family Peripatidae; genus Epiperipatus; species Epiperipatus broadwayi. Next base: position 12,445,594 of record JAQFVV010006201.1, read on the forward strand.
TGCCATTGGAAACATACTTTGTATAAATTCAATGTTCAAACTCATTACTTTTATAACTAACTGTAGGTCTCATGATGGTTTAAATACCATAGGATTTTAGTTATATTATAAAGTTAGATAAGATTTTATATCATTAAAACAATATTATTGGTAATATCTTATTGGTTGTTAATTATTTACTTGAAAGTGAGCTAGGTCTTTTTGTTGACCATCATTGACAGTCATTGAATAAATTACTTTTTGGAAGGTTACAATATGTATATATTAATAAAATTTCTTTAGTTTATGTTGAAAGCACATATATTTTATTCTTTCTTCATTAACCTTCTTAAATTTAATATGCAGTATTTTGTATAAAAAATATTTTCTGATGGTAATGCTAAAAGTGTTATAAAATTGTAGAACATATTAAAAGTTGAATCTGATTTTAAAATGTCAAGAGAAAAAAGTTATTGAAATCAGCCAGAGTGTATTTAACAGTGTTGAAAGTCAGACATTTCCTATTTACCTTATTTTAAGAATAAAAATACAGTAGTAAGGTTTTTTTTCTTATTCTTCTTGTTTCAGTTAATGCATGAATGAGCACTCCTTTGTTTATGTATACATTGAACTATGTGACATTTTAATTTATTATTAATAACTATATATATTTAAATTTTGTTTATACTATAGAGTTAATTTATATATGCATACTATATATATATTGTGTCACAACATTTTGTACTACCTGTATTTTATTTATATTTTCCCCAAAATTTACAAATTAAAATCACTGAATGAGGGTACCACTAGAAATGACCTAGAACCAGATTCACTCAGCACTTATGGTTATTTATTTATGTATGGTTGGTGACCTCAAAATGTAATGAAAAAACAATCTATAAAAAAAATTATGATAATTAACTACTGATGAAATTAAACAAAACATATTCAATAGTTTTTTTTATTCTGATTATTATAACATTTTCTTTCCCTATTCATGTCTTACATCCTTTCATATTATTATTTAGACACACATCCTGATCTATACAATTCTAATATTGGTTAACATAACATTGTCAAAGGAACATGTGCCATCACTTAATCCAAGTATATTGGAAATCCCTAATAATCCCAGAGAATACAAATAAAAAGTGAACTCAAGGATGACTTACTAATAAGAGTATGCTTATTAGCCATACTCAAATCCTCTCTTGCAAATTCTAAACCCATTTCCAAAACTCCCTGGTTTTTACAACTTTATTCTTAGACTGAGTACAAACCTTTCCCTTACTGCAGATATTATTAGTAAGATAGCAAGAAAAGTAAAGATTTAAAAAAAAATACATTGGTTACTTTAAATTAATATTATATGTAATTAAAAAACCTTAAACATTCCCTTCTGTTGTTGAAACTGATTTCTTTTGTCTTTTTTTTGAGAGTGTAATGAAGGTATTTCACTACTCTATTGTGCTATTATATAGTTTATAGATTATACAAAGAATATTGCTTAAAAAAAAGTCTAGTTATCCTGATCGATCAGTATAATTCTTGATTCTGTGGTAATAAGTTTTCTTTGTCCCAATGATTGTCATGGATTGCCTGTTATTTCCATTTAATCCTGTGTCCTTGGCTAACCCTGTAGATACTCCTTTACTAGGCCATCATTTCCATGGCAGTTTCTGGTGGTGTCTTCTGAAAAAGTCCCCCACGGGGGAGAGTTTTGAAGTTTCTTAGCTGCTCAACATATTTTCTGTACTTTGAAATATTATTTATATATATTTAACTTTTGCAACAGTAAATTAGAGCTGAATCTGCACTGAATCAAACTCAATCGATTAATCATGACTTTCAGCAAAATACCAATCTTCTAACTAAAAGGTACTCTGTAATTTATAATTTTTGAGTCCTTTCAAATTCAGTATCCACACCTTTAATACATGTCCTTTTGGGTCATATTTTGCTTTTAATCATGTAGCAACATTCCAGGTTGGCAAGTGCAATAGATAGAACAAAATACCTTCCTTATCTAAAGTTTCAACAATAGAGTTAATTAGAAGAAAAAAATCTATACTTCTTTTCCTTTCACCCTTCCATTTCACAGAATAAGAACTAGACAAAAGAAAAAAAAACTTATATATATATATAAACTTCCAAAATTCCACCATTATCTCCATTTTAAATAATTTAACTGATAGAATGTCGATTCATTTGAAATGAAAGAAAACTTTTAAAATACCATTTAAAACAAAATAATTTTCTTTTTATTTTAACAATAACACCTACACATTTTCCTCTTTTAAAATTTATATATATTTTTAAATAATATATATACATATTTATATGAACTGGCAGAAAAATACCAGTTCAATATACAGTATATATATATATATGAGCATCGTGTTTGAAAAGTACTGTACATTTGCAGTTCAGTATCTATACATTTGTAAGTAAATTTGGAAAAAAATGTAGCATAGTTGACTTTATATTCTGTATATTGAAATTAATTTTATTTTTTACTTCATAATAAAAATATAATATAAACTGTCAATATGATCAATTGATTAAGAAGAAATGTGATTGATATTTAAGCTTCCAAGTGGAGAATTACTCATCAGTTTTTTTTTTATTTGGTCAAAGAGATTTGGGAATTAATGCCAGAGTCTTTATCCTTTGTTGTCCTCTATTTTATTACTATATAGATCTACCTTAAATTTTACTTCACTGTACATTATACACTCATATTAAAGGGACATATTAAGATATAATAATACCATTCATTACAATAGATTCTCTCCATATCAACAATTAACAATAAGCATTTCCAGTAAGCTATGACTTGAAAAGCATTAAATAATAAAAATAGAAATTCAGAAATTTGAGATCATAAATTTGGCATATTTTGTCAGTTTTTTTGTTTTGTACATTCAGTCAGTCAGGTGATTGCGGCCTCTCTTTTTCTCTAGATTTATTACTGTAATAGAATTTTCATATTATTCTATTTTTTTCATTATTTTTGGTCATTTCTAGATATGTACATTGAAATAAATCGAGGTACTGCCAAGTCTCTAGTGCTCGTAACAACACATAATTGACAGCCAATCAGATGACAAGGATATATGTCTACAATGACATCCAAACCCAAACACACAACAAAGATTTTACGAGAAAATGGTAGCCACCCTTCTCTCAACTTTTCTTTCTATATATCTAAGCCAGTTGTAAGCATTTAGGTTTGAAAGCTTGAAGCTTTAAATATCTTCACAATTAACTCACTGAGTCTAAATCATACACGTACAAAGGCACTTCATAATTTAAAATATTATTTACATACTTTACTGCTTGTTATGTATTTTAAAAACTACCTCATAGTAAATCATAGGATTTTGCATTGTACGTTTATGATTTAGACTTGGTGAGTTAATTGTGAAGATATTTAAAGCTTCAAGCTTTCAAACCTAAATGCTTATGACTGCCTTAGATATATAGAAAGAAAAGTTGAGAGAAGTGTGGCTTTCCTTTTCTCGTAAATCTTTGTTGTGTGTTTGGGTTTGGATGTCATTGTAGACATATTGTAACGAGCACTAGAGATTTGGCAGTATCTCGATTTATTTTAATTTTCAACTATCGGTGCTTCATAAATTAAAATATTATTTACATACGTTACTGCTTGTTATGCATTCTAAAAATTACTTCATAGTAAATCATAGGATTTCATGTTGTATGTTTATGATTTAGACTCAGTGAGTTAATTGTGAAGATATTTAAAGCTTCAAGCTTTCAAATCTAAATGCTTACAACTGGCTTAGATATATAGAAAGAAAAGTTGAGAGAAGGGTGGCTGCCCTTTTCTCGTAAAATCTGTGTTGTGTGTTTGGGTTTGGATGTCATTGTAGACAGATATCCTTATCATCTGATTGGCTGTCAGTTATGTGTTGTAACGAGTGCTAGAGATTTGGCAGTATCTCGATTTATTTCAATTTTCGACTATCGGTGCTTTGTAAATTAAAATATTATTTAGATATGTACATTGCAAAAATTAATATATTGCATAGAATATCACTCTTATCCATAGTTTCACATATTCATGGTTAGGCCTGAAACCAGCGGCAATAGATGTAAGAGAACTACCGAAAAATATTTTGATTCTTGCTGTTATAATATTAATTCTCTCTTTTTTTTAAAATCTATGAATGTATCAAATAGTTTTGAAGTGGATTTAACTATCAAATAATTTAAAAAAAAATATATAAATTCATTAAAATTCAATTTATATAATTAGCAGTTCTATCTTTAATCTCTATAGACCCAAAGCAAATATAAATGAAGAATTCTATTGTTAGAAAATCACGAGTGAAGTTAAATATGATTGTTTTTTCAAAAAGTATAATTTGATTTTTAGCGTAAATTTATAAAGTTGCTATCGTTCTTTTTTTATTGCTGATATTTTTGTTTTAATTTTTACATTATTTAATACATCTTTAGAATATTAAAGAAAAACAAAAATTTAATGACGATATTTATAAACTATAAAATTATAAGCTTTAACTCAGATTAAAATTGTGATAATAGATATATGAAAAACATATAGAGAAAAGATTTAATGAAATACGTTTTTAAACAGTATGTGCTTAGCCGGCTTTTGTCTTATTAAATAAAGTATTTAAATGAAAACAACTATTAATCATGTGATCAATGATTAAAGAATAGTAGTAGTAGTAGTAGTAGTAGTAGTAGTAGTAGTGGTAATGGTAGTGGTGGTGGTGGTAGTTATTATTATTATTATTATTATTATTATTATTATTATTAGTAGTAGTAGTAGTAGTAGTAGTAGTGGTAGTGGTAGTGGTGGGTAGTGGTGGTGGTGGTGGTAGTGGTGTTGGTGTTGGTGGTAGTAGTAGTAGTAGTAGTAGTAGTAGTAGTAGTAGTAATGGTTAGTAATAGTAATTAGTAGTAGTAGCAGTAGCAGTAGCAGTAGTAAAGTATATTAAATTAATAATTAATAATTTGTATTGAGTGAAATAATTAATACAGATGGAAATATAATGTTTGAAATTAATTCCAGGATTATATTTGAATGAAATGCTTTTATTAATAATTACTTAATATTAAAAAAAATGCTTTATTATAAAAAATAATAAATGTACTTTATTTGTGATTACTTATGAATATGAAATATTCAACATCTCTAATAAAAGAATGGTTGTCACCTGATCCTTTGTGTCAGTCGCTAGAGGCGCGATTTCTAATCAAAAACACATTAATATAACATTTCCGGGCCAGCAATTAAATAATAATTTACATTACTTTGATAGGTTTATGTTTGATTTCTGACAACAATTGTCGGGAGAAGTGTTGTTTTTTTTTTTTTGCGTGTGTGTGTGTATGTTTAAGTAAAAATTAAAACCATTACTTTTATCGGTTTACATTTGATTAACGACCGATATGATTTCCTTTCATTTATAAATTATGATTTTTATTTCTAAGAATAAATATTTTTGACAATGGGACAATAATAGTTGTTGTTTGTTTAATTTTTATTGACAAAAGGTTGTTTTTCAGTGTAGTTTCAAATAATAATTTGGGTTACGTTTAAATAATAAGTTACCGTCTTACTTTGATTGGTTTACATTTGATTGACACTAATTATTGGGAGGGGTGTTTTTTTGTGTGTACAGTTGTAGACAACAATTATTGGGTGAAGGGGTGGGTTAACCATTTAAACAATAGTAGTTTTAAGTTACGGTCTTACTTTGATTGGTTTACATTTGATTGCCGATACTAATTATTGGGAGGGGTGTTTTTTTGTATGTACGATTGTAGACAACAATTATTGGGGAAAAGGTTGTAACCATTTAAAGAACAGTAGTTTACGTTACTTTTAGTGGTGGTGTACATTTGATTGCTGACAATAATTAGTGAGAGAGGTGGGTGTTTTTGGATGATGATTAAATACTAATTTACCTTCCTTTTTATTTTAGATTTGATTGCCGACAGCAATTATTTGGAGAAAGGGTTTTTTTTTGTGTGTGTATGTTTAAATCAAAATTGAAGTTACTTTTATTTATTACATTTGATTGACAACCGATTGACTTTTTTTTCATTTATAAATTATTGTTTTGGTTTCCCAAAAACCTAATATTTTTGACAATGGGACAATAATAGTTCTTAATTTGATTATTATTGACAAGAAAGGATCTTTTTTGGTGTATGTTTAAATAGTAATTTGGGTTGTGTTTAAATAGTAATACTGTTTTGAAATAATAATTTTCGTTACTTTAATTTTTTACATTTGATTGACAACAATTAGTGGGAGGGATGTTTTTGTGTATTTTTAAATAATAATTTACATTTTTTGGTTAACAACAATTATTGTGTGTGTATGTTATGTTACTTTATTTATCAATTTGGTTAATAATATTTACTGGTAGACATTTCAATATTAATGGCATGCTGCATGGTCAACTCATCATGGGTCCAGTAATGCAGCAAACATAAAGACTTGACGAACGGCATTTGAAATCCCTCAAACCAGCTGCCTTTTCGAAGTGCACATTTCTTTCGGCAAGAATGAGACTTACAAATGAAAGTCCAAAGATCTTTATGGACCTCAAGTCTCATACATTCGCTGCACAGACATCTCTTTTCTTTCAGCAGGATGTTTTTCTGCTGTAGAAATGTTACAGCGCTGGCTTTCGTGTCTGGTAATTCCCATATTTTCTGTTTTCGAATTTGCCAACCGTAATCGAAAATTTAGGAGGAATATAAATTTATGAGGAACAATCATGATACTGTTAAAATTGTTAAAATGTAACAGTACATCAATTCGTCTTTAAAAAAAAGGTACCAATGAAAATTTAAATAATTTTGACACGATCAAATTAATACACCCTCATACGATATTGTTACATCAAATACATAACACAGCATTACGATATAGTGCGCGACACAAACAACTACAGTATTTTCCTCTGCTTTTAGCATCGGAAAAGGCCACACCATTAGCCGCTAAGCCAAGTTAACATTCTTTCTAGATTTTATCGTAGAAAGAAGACTTAACTCTGAGTTAACAGTCTACCTTTTAGCATAAAAAGAAGACTTAACTCCGAGTTAACAATCTTTCTAGGATTGATTTTAGAAAGAATGCTTAAAGGCTTGGGTGCGGCCGCAGAAACGGCATATTTCTAGAAATTTAGCTAGAAATCCCGCCTCTAGCGGCTGACACGAAGGATCAGATGACAACCAAAAGTACAATATAAAAAATTTAGTTCACACAGTGAAACATGTTATATGTTTGGTGTGATCACAAAATGAGAAAACACATGAGTGGATTAAAGATGTTACTAGATGAGATGAAAATATATGGAAGTTTTAAATTAGATTCTAAGAGATTGTAAAAAGCACATGTAAGATAAAAGAATTGGATAAGTTATTTGAGATTTAGACCTAAAAAAGCAATGAGACTTAAGATCACACTGGGAAGTACAGAGAAATCATGATTAGATTAAAATGGAGGGATCAAGTATATGGATGACAGAACATAAAGTTAACTTTGATATTATTGAAGAAATTAAAAACTAAAATTTATTTAGTTAAATGTATCACTAAATGAGATAATAATGGAAGCCTTAAATTAAATCTCCAGAGATGTTAAAAAGATACATGTGATAGGGATAGCTAAGATAAGTTTCTAGAATAATTTAGAAAAGTTAAAAATCAAAAAACTAAATGTGAGAGATTTCCATCCTTTAAAGATCTGCTAATTATTGAGATAATAATGGTTTTTGTTGCATCAGGTAAAAACATCAATAGAACAATACCATAACAACATAGTAAATATTATGCTTTTTTTATAAATACCAATAAATATTAATTAATCACTAATCTATCTTTAGTTATTCAAGAGACTGTTTTTATATGTAAACTTTACCAAAACTTCAGCATTATCAGGAATATATTATACTATACCACCACACATATTGGCATTTGCTTTGAATTCTTAAACTATTGTGGATTAAATTGAGAGCAGTAGCAGTTATTCGGAGGGTCTACCATACCATTCACACACACGAAAAGAAGGCATTGCTAAATAAAATGGTGAATGTTTATCTGAGCAATTTTTTTTTCATGTGTCAAATGCATTGACCAGAAAGCGAACCTGGGCCAGCTGCTTGGAAGGCAGCTATGCTAACCATTAGGCCACCCACGCATTAAAAATTCACAACATTTTCTTCTTAATCTGAAATCATCATTATTTAATTTCTTACGAATGGATGTCAGTAATATATATAGCATATATGAACCTCAAAAATATAATGGATGTCAATTTTTGATATTGCTGTTTTAACAGATATTTAAGGAAGATACTTTCTTTGATACTTTTGTAACAATAAGCAAAAGTAGAGATCCCTTAATCATTATCACTTGAACTCTTTTAAGATTGTATATATGCTAAAAAATCAATTTACTAAAAATTGTTGAATCTCATGTTGTAAATATTTTCTACCTGCTTTAATTGGATAATTATTAATCAAATCTTAATTGATTTGGTTTTAAATTTTTACAAATTACAAGTACTATTTTTTTCAAATGCCAAAATTTTAAATGTTTAAATGTAATTAAATTTGATCCTGATTGTACTTACTTATAAGTCAGGCTGTGAAATTTTAGTCTTTATTAATGATTGCTAAATATTTGATAGTATTTAATTAATTAAGTAAATTTAACTTTCAAAGATAAGTTGTTGAAGATCTCTAGGATGTTTTTATATCTACTGTATATTGTTTATTAACTTCTAGCTACAATGGGGCTACTTATGTTTTAAAGATAGCCATTTTTTGCCACTTAAAAAAATTGACATTAATACATAAAATGGAGTTAATATTTACACCTTTATTAAAAATGACTTTTTGAAAATTAAATTTCTTAATTAATTAAATAAAACATACTATCAAATATTTAGCAGTCATAAATAATCATAAATAATGAAGACTAAAATTTCACTGCGGGAGTAATACGTAAATACCTAATGATTTATTTAACATGAAATTATTAAATTTTATATATTTTAATATATAATCTTACTCTTCTCTTTATAAGTGCATATATGATCTTCGAACTCTTTTAAACACATGCGCACTGAAGAACTGAACTACATAATTTTTTTTTTTTGTCATATGTCAAATGCGAACCCGGACAAGCTGCTTGGAAGGCAGCTATGCTAACAGCTAGGCCACCAAACGCTTGACTACTATATAATTAACTACATTTAACAATTTCACGAATATTTTTAAAATTAATCAATCTTTTCCCAAAAAGATTAGAAAAAAATGTAACTGATCCCAGAGCATATCTCCAATATCTTTCTTGATATTTTTCTTAAATATCTAAAAATTCACATCATTACAAATGCTTAAAGACATTTAAAGATTTTAAATTAAACATAGCTCTATGTATATGTAAATAACGGGAGCAAATCATCCTTCCCCAGGCTATGACTTAAAAGCACTCTAAATGTTAAACAAATAATCAAGAATAGAATGTATCCACCTATTCTTCATAGCTTTGATGTTATAAGCATATCTTTCTCAACATTGTTGGTAATTTAGAGTGAAATTAATTTATCAACCAGATGGAATGTGGCACTTAAGTGTTATTAAACTCATAACTAATTATACAAGGCTGGAGACAGCGTCTCACTTTGAACACCTTACACGCAATATTTAAACAAGTTTAATATATAAACTTTAACATTTAGAGTGCTTTTAAGCCATAGCCCTGGGGGAAGTGATTTGCTCCCTTGGTTTACATTTAAAGGTGTAGCAATGCCTTGGCTGATGACTATTTCAACCAGAATGTATTGTGATAGTAAATAATTTGTGTTTTTTTTGTCTATGGAAAAAAGTTGCTTATTAAGAAAAGTTGATTAGATCATGAATTTAAGTTAATGATATTGATATTTTTTAAAAGTAAACTATATATTTGTGTAATAACTTTCTATTGTTGAATAAATTTTTTGCTTCTAACTGCTCTTTCATCTTTTGAAAATCTGTTTAGCCTTTTCATTTTTACTAAAAGTCTACTTGACTTTTATTTTTAAAAAAATTAAGACTAGTATTCTATATTTCCCATGCATTATAATAGACTAAATTGATATAAACTATAATTTTATTTCTTCCTATGTTACAACATTTACAATTTGGTTTAATTTAATTTTACTTTGTAATTATTTTTTGGCTATTAAAGAGGAAATACTTATAACTAAAAATTTATTTTTATAAGCATCTATTTAACAGCAAAAAAAAAAGAACTTACAGGAAATTACATAGATAAAAACTTATTTGTAAAATTCCAATTAGTTTATCCAATGCTTCTTCATAATCTTCATTTTCATACGCAGTTTCCAACTCAGTCACATTTACAAATGAGAATAAGTCCACTCTCCCAAAAATTTGGGCCATAATTAAACATTGGCACAAGAATGAATATAGTAAATTGCTCAATCCTTTATATTTACAAGCCATGAATACAAATTTTTTTTTTTAAAAAAGTTATCCTCCAAACTATTATAGGCTGCAGAAAGAAGATTGCTGTTAACTGAAAAGTGACCATTAAATTCCTCTTTAAGGCATTAAAGGAACCAAGAAAGACAAACTCCTATTATCCATTCCATATATTATTTGTAATTAAATCTCACATCTGAAGGGCATTCCTTCCCTGACTCCATCTGTGCATCAAATTTATAAGCTGAGTAGAATATCTGATTATATTTTTCATTTATACTCTACCATATGTGGTTTATTAAGTGAAAGAATAGTGGATTTAGAACTAAAAGTTCCAGGATTGATTTGCAGCTGAATACCAGTTTTTTTAAAAAGCTTGATTCAAACTAACTGATTGATACTGTTAAATGCTCAATCTTCTATAAGGATGCTAAAATGCCATTTGTTTCCCTGAACAATTCATCACATGTTTTTTATTATTATTATTTAAAAGGACCTTTTAAAAAATTCAATATTGATTGTCTTCATTTTGAAGATATAGCTAAAGATAGAATATAACAGAGAACTACAACAAGGCAGGATCTTGAAGTATTTCAAAAGTAATGTTTGTTACAAAGTTGAGATATCTCAAGATATCATATAAGCAGATCAAAAAATTATTACATGGTATTGCATTTGATCATGCATATGTTTTATAGATTAATTTATGCAGTAATTGCATAAATTACCTCTAATGTTTTATGTATAGTTGCGACTGAGTTTTTTCTGGAGCTAAAATGTTTTTATGGTGATGAGAAAGTCTTTTAAGATTGTTTATTATTTATTATATTTAAATCTTGATATAAAATTTATTCCAACAGTACTGCATTTATATATACTGTAACCTTTCTGTTTGGTCTATCATTCTATAAACTAGAGTTAATAGCTAGTTAAAAAAAATTTTTTTTAATGTAATCAAGCGTTTGTTAGCCGAGAGGTCAGCGCAGCCGCCTTGCAAGCAAGCAGTTGGTTGCAGACGGTTGTTGCGGGTTCGCCTCCCGACCGATGCTATGACATATGGGGAAAAAAAGGTTTAATATTTGAATTAGTGTAGAGAATTAATTAAAATGTGTATTAAATTAATATGAAAAGTTAAGTTTATTTTGTTTAAAGAACTAAACGCTATCTAAATTATAAATTTATAGGTATAAATTGCACTGTCTCTTTTAAAATAAAAGAGTGAATAATAATTAATGTAAAAATAAATCATATTTGATAAGTAAATATAATGATTAAAGTTAATGTATTCCTAATAGTTAATAATGATTAAAAATATTACCAATATCTAATTGTAAATTTTATTTAATTAAAAATTCATTAATTATTAAAAGTATATGTGCGAATTGGTACACAGTAATAAAAACAAATGATATAAATGTTGAGAAAATCCTAAGAAATTTATGGAAACCTTGCACAAGAACTTTATTAAGATAATTAAAGAATTACTTAAGGCCTGAGTTCAAAGTTAATTAACCATTGCTGCTAGTATTTCATACGTCTTTCTTTATGATGTCGAACATTTTATTTTATTTTTTAAATGTGATTTTCGAGTTAATTGAATTGAAATGAAGAAGAGTATGGAAGAGAAAAAAAAATCTTTTTTCGTTCAGTTAACAGTTGGTCATTTCATTGTCATAGAGACTATACTCCTTCAACTTAATGTTGATGACTTTTATTGCTTATATTCATTTGTTAATCTTTTTTTGTTGTTGTTGTTTTAGAATGATGTTTAGTATGTAAATATATTGGTTATATATAATATTAGATTTTAAGAATATATTTTTTGCTAAGTATGATAAAAAAAAATATGGATTTTGATTTATAATGATGAAGAAGTTGTAACTGCAATGAAGTAAACAATACGGAAATTTAATTCAAAATGTGAAATCAAGTAAAATAAATAAATATGGTAATTATAATGTTTCTAATTTTAAATGAAATACGATGATAGTGATGTAATATTTATAATGCAATGTAATGATTTTAGAGAAGTGCTTTAATGAATAATAGTACAGGAGAAGTAAATTAGAAATCCTGTAGTGTTGAAAATGTGTTATATATATATATATAGTGGATAATAACACTATAGCTATGATCAAAATTACGATAAACACAGTTTGAAATGTGACCTTATGTTATATTTAGTTCATCCTACACTTGTTATCACATAAAACTCGCATAGGTTAGACATCATATTAATGATTTAAAAGTATAAGTAGGAAGTATAGCTAGACATTCAAATAAATTGAAGATACTATAATTTATTGAAAAAATAATAGAAATTGAAAAAATATGTCGTGATATAATATAAAGAGTAATATTTATAAATGCTTTATTATTATATAAGATCAAAGATAAAAAGTGAAAAAAAAGTATAAATAATGATATAAAAAGAATGCCTGACATATATTATTATCATTCTGAGTTAATATAAATTAATCAGTGTCATATCTTTCTAAACATAATAAAGTATTTATATTATAATGTTAGAATATAGAGTATTGCAAAGGAGATACACATTATAAAATTTTAATTACATAATATCATATAAATGCAAAATAAAGAAATTAAAATGTAAATAAATATGATTGTAAATATTCATATTTTAAAATAATAAATTATATTAGCTCCTTAATTTAGAATTTAATACAAAATAATACAAAATAACTTTGTTGCAGGAAATTAAAATGCAATATATTATATCTTATCCATGATATTTTAAATGTCGAAGTATTTATTATTTTGAATTTGTAGTAATGATCATTGATATATATTTTTAATTTTGTAAAGTTGTTTAATATAAATGTTTATTATTATATTTTATATTCTTATTAAGATATGTGTAAAATTAGTTTAATATTTAGTGTTTTCCTGAAGGTTTGTGATAATGGTGTTCTAGTTTTATTGTTATATTGGACTATTTCCATAATCTAATATGTGTATTTAATGTCTTAAAAAAATTTAACTTTATTTAAATATTTCAAATACATTAAACTATTAGTAATAGCACATCAAACAGATAAGTATATGCACAATGTTTCAAGGGATATTCTCCCCTTTTCTTCAGGTGTTGCTGGCCTGACCAGTGAAAGTATTAGCATGGGATTTGAACCTGAACCCTTAAATTCTTGAATATTGAATTTTAAGATAATGCTTAGGGGGTTAGAGTGTTACCTTAAAATTTAATACTCAAGAATCTAAGGATCCAGGTTCGAATCCCATGCTAGTACTGTCACTGGTTAGGCCAGCAACACCCAAAGAAGAGGGGAGAATAATACCTCTTGAAACATTGAGCATATACTAACCTGTTTAATGTCTATTACTAACAGTTGAATGTATTTGAAATATTTAAATAGAGTTAAATTTTTCTAAAGACATTAAATATGCATATTAGATGATAGAAATTGTCCAATATAAAAATACAACTAGTTTAATATTTGTATAATATTATTGTAATAAATGTGAATGTTTTGTTAAAATTAATATAATGTCAATAGTCTCATTTCTAGTTTCCAAATTATTGTTTATCACCATGGTTACACATAAATATGAATAATTGTATATAATTGGAAGTAATGCATCATCATCATCAACCATTATCAATCCATTGCAGGATGAAGGTCTCTCCAAGTTCAATCCACCTTCTCTGATCTTTATCTTCTTTTCTCCACATCACCCCTGCACACTTTCTTATTTCATCCATCCATCTCACATGTGATCTCTTTCTGGGTCTTTTACAATCTTTTGGAAAGATTTCAATTGTCAACCTATTATCATCTCTTTTAGCAATAGGTCCAGCCCAACTCCACTTCAATCTTTTAATTTTTTCAATGAGGTCAGTAACACCTGTTTGTTTTCTTACCCATACATTGTGTTTTTGATTTCTTCTTGTTACTCCCAACCTGCATCTCTCCATACCTCTTTGAGTGGTCTGAAGTCTTTGTATTGCTCTTCTATTAAGTGTCCAAGTCTCAGATCCATAAGTAAGAACTGGTAAAACACTTTTTTTTTAAAAACCTTCCTTTTCAAACACATAGGCATATTTCCTTTTAGTATCAAGTTATTTCTATGAAAAGCACTCCAACCAAATTTAATTCTATGATTAATTTCATCTATTATGTTTCCATCTGTATTAATAATCTGACTAAGGTATTTGTAACTGTTAACTTCTTCTAATTCATCATAATCAATCTTTATTTTCATATTTTGAGCAAATCGATTAAGCCTTACTTGAGTCTTTAACATTTGTCTTTAGTCCTACTTTCCTACTTTCATCTGATAACTCTTGCAATATTTCCTGCAGTTCTGAAGCATTATTTGCAAAAACAACTACATCATCTGCAAAATCTAAATGACTTAAATAATCCCCATTTACTTTCATTCCTTTAGTTTTCCATTTTAATCCACAAAATACTTCTTGCAGCATTGCTATAAAAAGTTTTGGAGATATGGAGTCACCTTGTCTTACACCCTTCTCAATGTTGACTTTCTCAGTATCATTATGTAATCTAATTGTTGCTGTTGCATTTTTATAAATATTCTTTAAAATATGACAATATCCTGGATCTATATCTTGATGATCCAATGCTTTAATTACTGAAGAAATGTTTATAGAATCAAATGCCTTTTCATAATCTACAATCCAAAACATAATGGCAAACTCATATTCATTTGTCCTTTATGTAACTTCTCTCAATACCTGGATATGGAAAACATCATAATTATTAAAGATATTTGATATTGCTTTATCGAATGTTAGTTAATTTGATGTCAATCTAAATGACCATACTAAAGAGTTAATCAATCAAACATTTATGAAAGTGTTTTATAAAGTCATATATCATATAAGAAGATAAAAATTTGAAAATATAAATATTTGAAATGCAATATATTTTGATGCTGAAGTGTTAGTTAAAATTAATTTATTGAGGAGTATTATTATTAAAAGCATTAATAAATATTATTGATTCATTAAATAATAACTCCAATTAATGAAGAGATTAGTGAATTAAAGTAATATTAGTGAATCAATTATTATTTCTTTATTATTTTAATATGTAGCCGAGTGTTAGTAAAATCCCTCTGTACATTAATAATATAAATGAATTGACTCAGTTGAGAAACAATATTTTCCTTGAGATGTTTATTAAAAAAAATATTAAGAAAAGAATGAGTTGAGACTATCGGTAACGAGATTGTTATAGTAGTTAGTTTTAATATGATAAGATTTTACTATGGAATATATTTAACTTAATTCATTAGTTAGTCATGAGAATATCTTTTATATTTTAAGGAGATTAAAATTTGTGCGATATTTTTATGCCATTGGATATATATATATATTGTACCCTCACTAACTAGAAATATAATAATAGGAAAATATGACTAGCTCAGATAAATGATTACGCTTTGTTAAAAACACATATAATCTTACTATAATCAATAATAAAGATATCCTGTGATGATATCTACTATTTAACTAACTCTAACTGATTAATAAATATAAATGGTTCGGTTTATAAAAAATAAATAAATAAAATATTAATAAATCATGAAACAATGAAGTGAAGTACAAGCAGTAAAGAATTACATTGAGCCAATATCCCACAGGATACAATCTCAATGGCATAAGAATACTATCCCCCATATTATTTCAAATAATAATAAATTCATAATATTATTACGACTTTAAAATAATAAAAATCAATTTAATATAATGTTACTAAATAAATCCTAATCTTTTTATTAAAACAATATACTGTAATTATAATAAAAATCAATTTAATATAATGTTACTAAATAAATCCTAATCTCTTTATTAAAACAATATACTGTAATTATAATTATCTCAGGTTCTTTAAAATAACTCTAATCAATTTATAATCATCTGTAGTCATGTATGTTTATAATCTTCTGTAGTCAAGTTATGATAAGGGATTTTGTATCATCCTCAACTACACCTAACTAATAATAATAATAACAATAATAAATAATAATAATAATCTTTGATAAATAATAATTAATCTTATTCACTGTTCTATATTATGATGACTACCAATAATAATGATAACAACAATAATAATATAATATAATCTTTTAGTTTTCATGTGGTATCTTAAATAGAATATGTGGTATAATCTGATGCAATCTGATTATATGTGGCAACAAACAATGTTAAAATTCTATGCAATAAATTGTGCAATTAATTATGACCATAATAATAATATTAATTCAAAAGAAAATTTCTCAAGTATATTATATTCTGAATCATTGCGATTTCTTAAAAAGAATAATTATATCTGTACTGTGCAAATATTATGTTTATCTTGGTATCTGGAAATCATGTATTTGTGATGGTGAATAAATCAACATAACGCAAAGCTTTATAAAACAAGTTTAACAATTTTATTATCCTATACATTTAACAAAAAACTATATACACTATTTACATTTGTGTTCAATAAAACCTAACAAATATCAAGCTAATTTTAGATAAATTGGGATACGTCTTTCCATAGCATCAAAAAAATAAATAAATCAACAAATAAATAAGCCTTTACTCCGACTTATATACTTTTTATGACATATTTATTTAAAATAAAATACAAATCTAAAAATATTCTTATAATTTTTTTTTTTTTAAAAAAATCCATTAATTAACATAGCTAAAACATATGATTTCGTAAGTGTACACGAAAATATAAAATATGAAAATACCTAAATAATATTCATTTTTAAAATATGTTCATATATTTTTTTAATAAATTAATCAAACTTCTAATATAATAATAGCTCTAGTATTATTTTAAATATTTATCTTGGTCCATTCGATAAATAAAATTGACTTTAATAAAATAATATTACTGATGTTCTTTTACATATTATTGCTTGGTACTACCTTCTAAATAAAATCCGTATATGTGCGTTTCATATATGTTTAAAATACAAAATACTATTCACAAAATACAAGTATTCATTCTATTTGTGATGTTCATTTTGGATGTTTTATTTTTTCAAAAATATGCATTAACAGGTAAAATCAGAATATCAAGATTGTTCAAAAATCTTGTGAATAATTATCATCTCTTTTATGTTTGTTTTTTTAAAATAGTTTAATAAAAATATAAAAAAATATCTATGATTCTTTATTATTACTGTTAGCATTTACTTTCAATCTCATTTGTATTTGACTTTAACCTATACTAAACAAGAAAAACCTATCTCATCTTTTTTCAAAATAACAATACTACAATTCAAAAATTATTTATTATTTACTTTTGTAAAATACAATGTTATACGATGCAATAATTGTTGAAATTAAGATAGCAATATGATGCATAGGCATGAAGAACTAACTAGAGTAAAGACTCAATGGTATAAAATATATGGGATAATCTATATGGATACAGAGTGAATGAAGCGGTATGACTTCTCTGTCTAATCATCTCAAATATAATAATAATGTCCAGGCTATTTATTCAGCACTCAGTCAAACACTTTAAAATACAAAATATCAGAAAGATACTGCCCATGGAAAATATATGCAGGACACAGGGCTATGTTATCTGTATTTGCATAGACTACTAAGATAATAATATAGGTTACTTTCCTATTTCCTCCATAGATCCTACATATAAGCATCCAATGGTTTCTTTACTATACTGCCAATGTCACTATTGATAAAAACTTCATAATAGATTTAACAACCTACATCGCAAAAATTACTAGCATTACTTCAAATAATAAACAAAATTCATATATAACTTTAACAATCCAAAACTACTACAAGAAATAGTTTATTCACTTTTATAATTCAGCAATAAAAATACAAATAATTTTGTTTTGAGATATCAAAATCAATATTCAAAATATTTTTAAAAGTAGGGTTCATCCATTAAAGAATCATATAAAAATTATGAATATCAATAAATTATATTACATTAGTAATATAAAAGAAAAATGTATGCATATCCTTCTAAAAATTATGGCTTATATCTTTAGAATAATAACAGTTTTATGTGTAATTAACACACACACACATGTTCATACGTTCATATGACAAAGCAATATCAAAAATATTCCAAGCAATTCTAGAACATAACAATAAAATATACTTCATATAAAATCAATATATTTTATAAGATTTACCTAGTGACTCTACTCTTGTTAGTCACTCTTAGATGTTTTCTGGTCCAATATTTCATATAGGAAAACATATTAAATAATAATAACATTCATTCAGTATCATTATCATACCTTAAAAATGTTTATGAAAAACTTTACAAAGAATTAAAATATTCTTTAAAATATTAATTATGTTAGATTAAATTAAATATTTAAATGTAATTTTTTTCTACCTAACACTAATAAAACTTAATACTATAATTAGTATGTGAAATGATAATAAAAAACTATAGTTATTAAACTCCCATTCTTTTCTTCTCCCATAAAGTTCAAATTAAAAAGTTTTTCTTCCTCCTTCTAATATATTCATAGAAGTTCTTTCCCCATTAGTTGTTGCTTAGTGACACTACTGTCCAAAAGCTTTAGAACAAAAACTTTCCTCCCCAGCATGTAAACTCATAAATAAAAAATAAATAAATGAAAATGAATCCAAAATTATTTTGAAGAATAATCATTAATCCAGTTATAAAAGTCTATAAAACACAGTCTATTGTCTGCAGCTTTCAGGATAATAATTATTAAAATGATCACTTGAAAAAGTTTTAAAAATAATCTCTGGAGTTTTTCCTGTTCATTTGGATTCTATAGGGGCTTTAGATGCATCAGTTGTCAGCGATATAACTTAACATGTATATTTATGGAAAATACACATTTTTATATTCCATTCAAGAATATTATTTTATATTACTTCAGATATAATATTTCTGTAGTCAGGATAATATTTTTTGGTTGTCATCTGATCCTTCGTGTTAGCTGCTAGAGGTGCGATTTCTAATCAAAAACATTAATATAACGTTTCCGGGCCAGCGATTTTCTATTAATATTGTTGTTTTTTTTTGTTTGTTTACAAAGTTTACTTTCTTTCGTTTCAGAATTATTTTTCCCAAATAATATTTTTGACGATGGTATAATAATATTTTTTTTTTTTGGATTGCCGAAATTTAAGAGAGAACGCATCTTTTTTGGTGTGTGTTCAAATAGTAATTTGTGTTTTTTTTTTTAAAATAGTATTACTGTTTTGTAAAATTAGATTGCCGAAATTTAAGAGAGAATGGGTTTTTTTTGGATGGATCTTTAAATAATAATTGACGTTACTTCGATAGGTTTCCATTTGATTGCCGAGAACAATTAGTGGGAGGGGTTGTTTTTGTGTACGATTAAATAATAATTTACTTTACTTTGATAGGTTTACGTTTGATTGCCGACAACAATTATTGGGAGAAGTGTTTTTTTTTTGCGCATGTGTGTGTATGTTTAAATAAAAATTAAAACCGTTACTTTTATCGGTTTACATTTGATCAACGACCGATATGACTTCCTTTCGTTTATAAATTATGATTTTTGTTTCTACAAATAAATATTTTTGACAATGGGACAATAATAGTTGTTGTTTGTTTAATTTTTATTGACAAAAGGTTGTTTTTCGGTGTAGTTTCAACTAGTAATTTGGGTTACGTTTAAATAATAAGTTACCGTGTTACTTTGATTGGTTTACATTTGTTTGACACTAATTATTGGGAGGGGTCTTTTTTGTGTGTACGGTTGTAGACAACAATTATTGGGTGAAGGGGTGGGTTAACCGTTTAAACAATAGTAGTTTTAAGTTACGATCTTACTTTGATTGGTTGGTTTACATTTGATTGCCGATTCTAATTATTGGGAGGGGTGTTTTTTGTATGTATGATTGTAGACAACAATTATTGGGGAAAAGGGTGTAATAGTAGTTTACGTTACTTTTAGTGGTGGTGTACATTTGATTGCTGACAATAATTAGTGAGAGGGGTGGGTGTTTTTGGATGATGATTAAATACTAATTTACCTTCCTTTTTATTTTACATTTGATTGCCGACAGCAATTATTTGGAGAAAGGGTTTTTTTTGTGTGTGGGTGTATGTTTAAATCAAAATTGAAGTTACTTTTATTTATTATATTTGATTGACAACCGATTGACTTTTTTTTCGTTTATAAATTATTGTTTTGGTTGCTCAAAAACCTAATATTTTTGACAATGGGACAATAATAGTTCTTAATTTGATTATTATTGACAAGAAAGGATCTTTTTTGATGTACGTTTAAATAATAATTTGGGTTGTGTTTAAATAGTAATACTGTTTTTAAAAATTTAAGTGACAAAATTAAAGAAACAACGGGGGTTTTTTTTTTTTTATGGATCTTTAAATAATAATTTTCGTTACTTTAATTTGTTTATATTTGATTGACAACAGTTAGTGGGAGGGGTGTTTTTGTTTATTTTTAAATAATAATTAACATTTTTTGGTTAACAACAATTATTGTGTGCATATGTTATGTTACTTTATTTATCAATTTGGTTAATAATATTTACTGGTAGACAAATTAAATTTACTTTTACAATAAGGTTTGCATCATATATATTTACCTCTAAATAATAAATGGATAATGTCACTCACCTACAGATTCTTTTGTTCTTTTTTTCTTTGTTGAAAAAATTATTTCAACAAATTTTGAAGATATGGTTTAAACAAATTTAGGTTTATTTATGTCAAAAACGTAACTCAACGTGGAGAAACCAATCAATGAAACTGAAACTGTCTGTGGAACGCAAAAAAAAAAAATGTAACAGAAATAAAATCTCTTTAATAACAGCTAAAAAAAAAGTGTTTTTAAAAAATTAACTTACCTCCACATATCTCTCTTCTTTGTTGATAAAATGATTTCAACAGTTTTAACAACAATTATTGTGTCTATTAAACTTTTTAACAAACAAAACTCGACCTCGAAACAAGAAATCAACACATTAACCATAACATGCCCATGAAACGAAAAACAGTATAACAGAAACGAAATAATTTAAAAAACAGCATAAAACTATTTCTGTTTTATCTGCATCTCAAATAATATTCTATTAAAAACATCTCCATCTTTATGAAGACATCGCCAAAGGAATTCACACAGGTAATTGTTTATTGAACTTCTAGGTGTTCCATGCTGTTTTTTATTTTGTGATTTCAGACAGCCCCAAAGACTTTCGATGTTTTGTGTGTGAACTCCTGTTTTAGGATCAATAAAATTATAGCGATGGTTCACGGTGAAGTGTTGAAAACCTGCTGCTTTCAAATCGGATGTTTTATATCCTTTCCAGCAGTCGGAGTAAATTGTGGATCCCGGCTTGATATTTTCCTGTATGACTTGCAGAAGTGTGACCGCAGATCATGATGGAACGGGCATGGCAAAACATTCTCCAGTCTCTCTGCAAAAGCCACCAAATATCCATTGCTGAGGAAGCATTCTTCCCTGGTGGTTCTTATGTCAACTGAACAGTGTTTCGTCCACCTCTACTATCAAACCTGATCCTCCAACTTGACTGGAAGGTCTTGAAGCAAGGCTTTCGCGACATAATTCATGGAGAGCTTCTTTTCATCTGGTTAATGAATATCGAGACATTTCAAGGTCATTAATGGCATGCTATACGGTCAACTTGTCATGGCTCCAGTAATGCAGCAAATGTAAAGACTTGACGAACGGCATTTGAAATCCCTCAAACCAGCTGCCTTTTCGAAGTGCACATTTCTTTCGGCAAGAACCAGACTTACAAATGAAAGTCCAAAGATCTTTATGGACCTCAAGTCTCATACATTCGCCACACAAACATCTCTTTTCTTTCAGCAGTATGTTTTTCTGCTGTAGAAATGTTACAGCGCTGGCTTCCATGCCTGGTAATTCCCATATTTTCATATTTTCTGTTTTCAAATTTGCCATACTTTTTGTCTCGGAAAATTTCTCGCTGAAACATGACTCAAAACGTGATCTTTAAAATATTACCCTAACCCACCGTAATCGAAAATTTAGGAGGACTATAAATTTATGAGGAAAAATCACGATACTGTTAAAATTGTTAAAATGTAATAGTACATCAATTCGTCTTAAAAAAAAAGGTACCAATGAAAATTAAAATAATTTTGACACGATCAAATTAATACCCCCTCGTACGATATTGTTACATCAACTACATAACACAGCATTATGATATAGTGTGTTACACAAATAACTACAGTATTTTCCTCTGCTTTTAGCATCGAAAAAAGCCACACCATTAGCCGCTAAGCCGAGTTAACATTCTTTCTAGATTTTATCGTAGAAAGAAGACTTAACTCTGAGTTAACAGTCTACCTTTTAGCATAGAAAGAAGACTTAACTCCGAGTTAACAATCTTTCTAGGATTTATTTTAGAAATAATGCTTAAAGGCTTAGGTGGGGCTGCGGAAATGGCATATTTCTAGAAATTTAGCTAGAAATCGCACCTCTAGCGGCTAACATGAAGGATCAGATGACAACCTATTTTTTAATTATCCATTTGTTTCTTTTTCTGACGAATAATTTTTTAAAAAAAAAACAGTTTTATATTATACTAATAATTTATGATATTAAATAATTTACGGTATTTTCCAGTAATGACTTGTCATAAAAAATATATCCGTAATAATATCAGTTTTTTTTAATCATTTTTTCAAGGGAAATTTGTAATAAACTTTTTAAAAAGACAATATTTTTAAAAATTTCACTGCAACTTTTTTTTTAAGAAAAGACATATGTAGTTACTAATATAAGCATTAATGGTATCTTTTTATTCTAGGGTCAATATTAAATTCATTTTTAACTTTTCAAAAATATTAAAATTTAAGTTTTTCCCATATAACTTTTTGTTCTCCAAATAAAGTTATTTATCTTTAAAATATAATGCATACAAATGATAGTTTTCTGAAAAATAATATTTCTGCTCAACATTCTTTCCAATATCCAAAATAATAAAAATAAACAATGATAGAAACTTTCCCATAATATATTTAAAATTATACTTTCCTTAAGTAGCTGTACTTTCTTCATTAATTCTTTTGAATACATTATTGTTGGTATTAAATCCATATTTTTTACCATGAAGTTGGCTTAAACTTCAATAAAATAATTGGTAGAGAATTTTTTTTGATTTAGGCCTGCATTATTCCTTTAACTTAGTAAATGATTAATCCTTCAAAAACTTTTCTTTAAAAATAATATTAAGAAGGAAACTAAGTAATACTTTAATGTTAATATATGATAATAATATTGATAATAAGTTAACAAGTTATTAAGTTATTAAGCAAGCAACTGAATTATTAAACAAGCTAGAAAAATGAGAGCATCTACTTTTATACCAAATTAAATTGACAATTTGATTGGTTATTTACTCTTCAACTTATGATCTAATTTACATATCTGTTAAGTTTAGGTTATTAAAATTTAGAAATAAAATCTATGACTCATATTAAATATCAAATATTATTAGAAAATTTAATTCTAAATTAATTCTACAATTTTATTTAAACAAACTAAACGCTCTAAAATAACATTTTAAAAATAATATTTTATTAATTTATTCAACATTTAATTTTAATTTATCTATTTTTAAAATTTAACTTAACTACATTTATTTTAAAGCCATTCAATTACATAAATTTCCTAACATTTACTTTTATGATACACAAATGTTTCAATTTTTAAAAACAATTTTGAAAGTAATTTTGAAACTTTCTTTTAGAAACCTTGTAAGCACAAAATATGAGTATTTGCTGGTCACATGACTTTTAAAAAATGAGACTGAATATAGCAATTTTTATAATAACTGTCTGAAAACAGAAATATCTAAACATTTTATTACAAAATATTACATTAAAAAAATAGTAAAATATAATAATACAATTTGGAATAATACATTTTGAAATTATTTAAACTGTAATAAATTAAATACATTTGTTTATCACAAAATATTATACTTTTAATAAATAATTTATATATATTAAATCTAATTTTTATTTAAAATATATTAGCTTATTTAATTTTAAACCATTATTTTAAAACTAGTTTTTAGCACTTTGTTTAAGAGGACTTTTAGTATATTATTTTACTATGGCCAGTTTTTCCAATCATACAAAAATCATATTTAGCTTTACTTCATAATTTTAGCATATTAACATAGTTTTTTTTTACATATTTACAACTCTCAACTTTATTTTAATAAAGTTTAAAAAATGTTATCAATATTATACAGCAGTTGTACTATTTAAGTTTTCCCTTAATTTAATTTTTTTTCAAAAAATAACTTAGTAATTCTATTTGGACATAGTCAAAAAGGTACAATATATATATATACAATTATTTATTTGATAAGTAAATAAGTAAAGAGAAATAATTAACCAAGAATATTTCAGAGGTGTTATTATTTGTATTAGTATATTTCATTAATAGAAAGATGATAATAATAGGACTGAGGTAGACTGTACATACTTGCTTATAGGTTTTGCCTACACCCATAGGGCATGAATATGAAATAATCATCACTCACAGTAAAGTTACAGCTTTTTTGGTACCCAACATTGTGGGCATGATTACTTCATTCTTGCTTTATTAATAAGAATTGGAATTATATAAAGGGTAATATGGCTTTCAACATTTAATTTGTGGTACAATTAATCAGTTTAATAGCTTTATAAAGGTTTTATTATAATGGGATCATGAATAATACTTAATAATCAAAATTATTTATTATGGCAAATTATGATCATTTACAGTACAATATATGCAATTAATATAGTAGTTATGTGCTGGTGGACATAGTGATGATATTGGCAAAAATTTATGAGATTCAATTTTACAAGTTTTATTATAGGAAAAAAGTATTCGATATTTTATTTTGAGGTACTATTGAGAAATATAATGTGAGTTGATCTGATGATTTGCCATAAGAAGATGGTTAAATATGTTATAGTGTTTCCAATAAGGATTTTTGAAATGATATAGAATTAACAGAAATTTACAAAGGGTTTAAAGTTAATATTTTTGGCTTGTAATAAAATAAAATGAGTGAAATAGAGGAAGAAGTTATGGAGGGGGGAAATTTATGATATTAAGGATAGTGAAGCTAAAAAAGCTTCTATGTCTCAGAATACAATTATTATCCAATTCTCTAGATAAATTGGTAAAAATTTTAATTTAAAACAGCCAGGATATGAAAAAGGATACTGATAAGAAATTTGAATCTATAACTAATAGATTCAGGAAAGGTTTGAATCTATGAAAGAGGATAATAAATTGTTAAGAGAGAATCTGAAGGAAAAAATTGAAGGCTTAAATGAGAGATTCAACAAGAATGAAAAAAACGTAGAATCATTAAATGTTGAAATTGTTCAATCTGGTAAGTGAAGCAGAATCTGAGATTCAGATTGCACTTCACAGCCCACTTCAAATCTTCCGCTACCAACCTAAATTCAAACCTATTCTTGCATATATATTCCACTCACTAACACATTTTTTTAATCCTTTTGTTTGAGTATTATTAACTAACATTTATTAACGAAGATATATGCCTAAATATCTGAATTTAAACACACAAAATAAAAATAATAAATATAGTATTTAAAAAGGGAATACATATGCACAATAGGGAATGGAAGATTAATTATAACAAGCTATAATATCAATATATTATATTTTCTGCATTTTGTTATTCTATAAAAGATATAATAAGTATTTATTAATTGCAGCTCAGATATCTATAGATATTGTAGAGACAAACATGCTGAGCAAATATTTATTGGAAAAGTTCGTTATATGTAATTTTATAAAATTGTGTTTTTAAATTATTTTTGCTATTAAACTCCACTTTTCTTTTAAATCCAATATGGAAGATGCGATCGTAATTAGTCAAAATTAATTAAAGGTGAGAAGCGTAATCTTGTATAATATTCTAACATAACTTTAATTAAAAGTTTCTCTAAAATCAAAAGTAGAAACTAAACTTAATTGATTTACTTTTGTTACAAACATTTTTTTTTTTATCAATTTAATTTCGAATTGAAAACTTATCTCACAATGGCATCTTCCAGCACAATGGGTAAATCGTATGTACAAATTCTTTTAAAAATTAATTGAATTAGATAACAATTAGCAATGACCAATCAGAAAAGGATTCCAAAAATACCAAGGCATGGAATAATTATGAATTAATTTGGAGAGTAACTAAGACAGTCAATGAGAGCAGTCACCAAGAAAATTTGCATTCGTTAATTTCAATGTGTACTGAGTAAATCTAAGTCGCCTTTCTCGCCATTCGAGATGGCCTTCCCTGGAATCTGTGCCCATGGATCCCGATACTCATAGACTATAATTATATGCCTATTGTTAAATAATAAACTTATTGCCTGCCTGAATAACTATGCTTGATAAACTAGATCTAGTCTCCGAGGGAATTGAAATCATCAAAAGAACCACCATGTTTTACAGAGGAAATCATTTCAAATGCTGCTAGACCTTTAAAGTTACCGTGAATAATTTTAACTCTCACCTATCTATTTCTTTAAACATTTTGTAAAGCTTTCATTTGTAAAATTTAATATTAGTTATGAATCAATTTGTAAAATTCTTACCTTTTTGTTAATTGTACCTTCTTCTCTCTATATATAACTTAGCTGTAATCTGTCCTACATTAAACCTCTCCTGAATAATTATTAGTTCTCAATTTCATGTCTATGCGGCAATACTTTATTTTCATTATTATATTTTATACTTTCATATACTAAATTATATGTCGATAATTTCCCCAGAATCGCAAATGCTTACGCTATCTCTTTTAATAAAAGAAAACCTTCCTTACCTTTCAGAGGGTAATTAATCTAGTATTTTTTAAAAACAAATTTGTTATTCTTAGTATAGTGGGTGCCTGCCAGTCTGGGGAAATAAAATCAGAATTTGATAATTATTGTACAGTGTTATTTTCAAAAACTAAGTAAAAATCTATTTTCTTAGAAATGTGTTTTTTTTGGTTAATTAAATAATAGCGCTAGCTTCTAAAATCTGCAAATAGATTTATATGAATTAAATTAATATTACTTTCTTGAAATCAATAGCCACCACCGACTTTATATATATTTAATAATATGAAAAGTATTTATTTATTAAGGCATTCAAAACCAAAGATTTATATTATTTATACATTGTGGAAAGTTTATGTGTAGTTTAAAGTAATACATAAAAGGGGGGGGGGAATCCTTTAGTTCTATAAGCTATATTATATTAGCATTAAATGTAATTCTTCCATATCCACGTAGTAATCAAATCATACCGGTACGCTGGGTTTTTATTAATAAAGATAGGCGATAATTCTTTATTCCTTAGTTAAATATATATATTTATATTAATGCGTTACGTGTATACCGGCCTTTCGTTATATATATCTTTGTGCTTCATTCATTTTTGCTTCCAATACCAAGGACAAGGTTTGGCAAACTTCACTCTGGCAAAAGTTCAGCCTATGGCAATTCAACAAAGCGCATTCTTCGTTGTTTATGACCCGACCCTGCCGACATTTGCAGAGAGTCGCCTTCTTTAACTGTGAATTGAAGCATCTTCTTGGATCTTAGAATAGATCTCTCCATTGCCATCATACATGTACCGCTCTCATATTTTGTTCTCGTTAAAAGCCTATTAATTCTCCTAAACCATACTGTTATGATTATGCTAAATGGATTGCCATTTTTTTTATATGTTTCATTCACACTTTCAGATACAATATTTCTGCCATTATTATTATTTCCCAAATTAGCTTCCCACACATGTTCTTATATAGCAAATGCAAATATTAATTAAAGATAATTATCCTTATCATCCAACTCAATAAACTTAAAGTATTGGTACGAGTGTTATTGTTTTATTAGTGGGGGATTCAAAGAACTTTATGTAACTGTAGTCTAGCGCTATTATTAAAAATCTTATGTATCCCATTCAATCGATAAATTATTGACATATAAATAGCCACATTAGAATAAAGCCATGAATTATTTGTTATTGATGATTAAATATGTTCATTTTATAGCATTGTAAGGGAGGTTAATGTCATCCAAGGGAGATAAACACCCATTTTATTTACATTGTAACACCAATAATGTTTGCAATCATATATATTCCAAGTTGATTTAATAAATCTTATATCTTTCTAAATATCTAAGTTATTGTTTCATTTATTGGATAGAAATGGATTTGATGTTATATAAAAAAGGTTCCACTAACTAGATGATCGAAAATTGCTAATCATAATATCCTGTACATGAATAAAGTTCAAATAAGAGTCTTTTTGTGTCATGACTTTGTGCTGCCAGCGGGGTAGAAATAAATTAGCTCAGTATCATTGGAATTGTTGCTCATAAGTTGGTAGATCTGGAAAATAGGCAAATAGGGCAGAGTTCATGAATGTTCCTGACTTATGTATCTTGCGCATGACTGGACTCGAGGTACTTTTGCCTAGATGCTAGATCTTGTTATATGAACAGACGAAACCGACCGGTACATAAGAAAATCAATGGAGTCTAAGTTACAGGAATTTACTGAAAACACTATCAATGAATTTAGTATTCAAAAAGAGGGGACAGTTAATTAATGCCTGATAAATAAATTCACTATCAAAAGATAGATGTATCAAATATAGGTTTAAAGTTACCAAAGTTGAAAGTTATTTATGATAATTTAAGCTAATATTAGACATAGTATATTATCTGATGAATAGTTACTTATAAAATTTAGGTAATGCAATTAAAAGTATTTATTGTAAATGTGATTATTCTTTTAATAAATAAGTGTTATAAAATTTAAAATTTAATGAAGTGGAGAGAAATTATAAACTTTCTGTTTGGTCTATCATTCTATAGACTAGGGTTATTAGCTAGTTCAATTTTTTTTTAAAAATTAAATTGTATGTAATCTATAATAAAGGTTTAATATCTGACTTAGTATAGAGAACTAAAATGTATATTAAATCAGTATTAAAAGTTAAGATTATTTTGTTTAAGGAACTAAAAGCTATTAAAATTATATAAATTGCACTGTCTGTTTCAAAATAAAAGAGTGAATAATAATTAATGTAAAAATAAATTGGATTTGATAAGTAAAAATAATAATTAAAGTTAATGTATTCCTAATAGTTAATAATGATAAAAATATTACTGGTATCCATTTGTAAATTTCATTTAATGAAAAATGCAATAAATATTAAAGGTATGTGTGTGAATTGGTATGCATACATATTGCATTAGTCATAAAAGAAATTTATTACCTACTTAAAATATTGAATTTGTTAATAAATAAATAATAAATATTGATTTTAATGCTTTAAATATCATAAAAATAGATAAATGTGATAATAAAAATTATTTCATAAGGTATAATATTTTAATGTTTAAATTATTAATCTAAATAAAGTATATTTATAAACTAGAATTTAATTTAAATTTTAAATAATTAACTTGATAAATATTGTAATAATATTATTTTAATTTCATTTCAAAATCCCAGCCAGTAATTAATATTCATTTTAATCATATATCTGGAAGTGATTAGCCAATCAGAAGTGGCAACAGGTTGCCTATAAAATGAAAATTTTCAGACGCTGAAATAAAAAAATAAAAAATGGAAGCAAATCATTAGAGAAAGAACTATATTTATATTTTCAAAGTTGTAATTTTTTGAAAGTTTATTATTTCAATCAGTAAAAGTTAGGTTATAGTTTTAAAACAATTGGGAATAAATTTTAAGAAGTTGATGTATTTAATCTTAATATGGAGCAAAGTAACATATTCTCATTGGAAATTTACATGTGCTGACTATAAGCTTGTAGATGATAATTGGAAGGAACTGCATTTAGCTAGAAAATGTATTTAAATTAAAGAGAATATGTTCTACCTGGAAACTTATGTTACATTGAGCAGAAGAAATAAGTAAGAAAAGTATTTCTTAGTTATTTTTTATAGTCTGTATGATAGGAGAGACTTTATGTTAAATGCTATATTCAGGATTAATAAAGACGGTTACTTAAATCTGTTTAAATTACAAATGTTTAAGAATATAAAGTTATTTAAATTACTGCCAAGTTTATAGTAAAGGAACAAAAAAGAGAATGATGCAGATTAAGCATAAGATTGAAGGACTGATAATAGTTTAAACAATATTGAATTAAATATGTATAACTATTAATTTAATTGGACTGTTAGTTAAGATAAATTTTATCATTACAGTTATCGATTTCTACAATTATATATTATGAATTTTAATAAAGATAAATAAAACTTTCGACGAAGAAATAGAATAGAATATTCATAAAATTTATGAAATAGTATTAAAAATGATAGCTGAAAGAAATATGAACTTTATGTTAAAACATTATTGTTATTGATAAATGATTATAATATAACTCATATTTCAGAATTGGGAAGGAGAATTAATAAATAATATATTTATGACGAAATTTTCAGTTAATACTCATGGCATGAATAGTATGGTGGTATAAAAAGAAAGAAGATATAGACAGGTATTTCTTTGGAAATAATCATTTTCGATGTGTTATTAATTATATGCAATAAAGAAAATATAAACGTTGGAGTAATAAATGAAAATTTTATGATCAAGTGAAATACTTCTTGCAAATTGCGAATGGATGAAGAGAATAACCTTTTTTTTTTTCTTTTATCAAGGAGGATATATTTAAAATCCAAAGCGCATGTGCAACAGTTTAATGCTGTTTAAATATTATTGTTTAAGGAGAATAATAAAGATAAATGCTATAAATACTGGGCAAATCCTAGGAATAAAGGCAATGCATTTTGGAGAAATTTATGGAAACCTTGTACAAGTATTTTATTAAGATAATTAAAAAAACACTTAAGGTCTGAGTTAAAAGTTAGTTAACTATTACTGTTAATACTGCATATGTGTTTGCTTATGATATCGAATAATTTTTACTTAAATTGTGATTTTTGAGTTAATTGAAATAGAACGAAGAAGACCGCGGAGGATAAAAAAAAAATCTTTTTTCAGTCAGTTAACAGTCGGTCATTTCATTGTCATAGGAACACATTCCCTCAACTTAATGTTGACAACTTTTATCACATATTAATTTGTTAATCTTTTTTGTTTGTTTGTTGTAGATTGATATGTAGTATATAAGTATATTGGTTATATATAATATTAGATTTTTAAAATATATTTTTTGTTATGTATAATAAATATATATATATGGATTTTGATTTTATAATGATGAAGAAGTTGTAAGTACAAGGAAGTAAAGGGTATGAATATTTAATTCAAAATGTGGAATCAGGTAAAATAAATATAGTAATTATAATATTTATCCTTTAAATGAAATAAGATGACATGATAACCGATTTCATTTATTTGAATGTTGGTATATTTGTGCAATTGGATGTATAATTTGATCTCTTTATAGATAAATATCAAATAATTTATTGGACATATGGTAGTTTTATCATAAAAGACTATATTCTTGATCTTCCTCAGAATGTTGAGAGGATTATAATATTGAGATAAGTTTAGATGTGATGAGAGTAGTGATGTAATAATTATAATGTGATGTAGTGATTTCAGTGGAGTGCTTTAATGAGTAGTGATACAAGTCAAAGATGTTGCATATTATAAGAATACTTAGTAGATAGTAACACTATTATATCACTAAGAGCTTGAAAATAGGAGCCATGATCAAAACTAAAGTAGACAGAGTTTGAAATGTGACTTTATTTTACATTTAGTCCATGAAATTATTAGTATGTTTTAAATCGAATATTATTTCTACACTTGTTATCACATAAAACTCGCACATGTTAGACATCATATTAATGATTTAAAGCTGTAAGTAGGAAGCATAGTTATACTTTCAAATGAATTGAAAATAGTATAATTTATTGAAAGAATGATATATTGAACAAATATGTTGTGATATAATATATGAAGTAATATTTATGAATGTTTTATTATTATATAAGATCAAAGATGAAAAGTGAAGAAATAAGTATAAATGATGATATGGAAAGAATACCTGACATGTATTATTATCATTTTGAGTAATATAAATTAATCATTGCCATATCTTTCTAAATATAATAAAGTATTTATATTGTAATGTTAGAATATAGAGTATTGCAAAGGGGATACACATTATAAAATTTTAATTATATAATATAATATCATATAAATGCAAAATAAACAAATTAAAATGTAAATAAATATGATTGTAAATATTCATATTTTAAAATAATAAATTATATTAGTTACTTAATTTAGAATTTAATACAAAATAATACAAAATAACTTTGTTGCAGGAAATTAAAATACAATATATTATATCTTATTCCTGATATTTTAAAAGTCGAAGTACTTATTATTTTGAATTTGTAGTAATAATCTTCATTGATATATTTTTTTAATTTTGTAAAGTTGTTTAATATAAATGTTTATTATTATATTTTATATTCTTATTAAGATATGTGTAAAATTAGTTTAATATTTGTAATAAATGTGAATATTTTATTAAAATTGATACAGTATCAATAGTCTCATTTCTAGTTTCCAAATCATCATTTATCACCATGGTTACACATAAATATGAATAATTGTATATAATTGAAAGTAATGAACATTAAATAGTCAAAATAAGAGTCATATATCACATGACCCTATCTCTTAAGCTTGTAAGTTATAAACATTGAGGATTGCCAATTCCTCTACAAGCTTTATGATAAATGCTTAGTCAGAGCCAGCACTTAAAATATCTCTGTCAGGAACCCTTCTCCAAATCCCTGACCATGGTTTCGTGCTTTGGCACTCCTCAGAGAGGTGTCAGGGTAGGTTCAGACACTAGATCTAAAAATACCAACCCAAAGCCAAGCACTTATCTAAAAGTTATCTACTGAGTGGAAAATCTGGAATTTTCCAACATCTACATGTCTTCAAACCCAGCTATCCAACTCAAATAGCTATATGGGGCTGAAAACATTATTTGATATATCTTAAAAAACAAAAAAAGGAAAACTTCATAATTATTAAATATATATGATATTGCAATTTGAAATGTGATGTCAATCTAAATGATAATAATAAAGAGTCAATCAATCAAACATTTATGAAAGTGTTTTATAAAGTCATATGTCATATAAGAAGAGAAATGTTTAAAATAATATATGTTTTGATGGTGAAGTGTTAGATAAAAATAATTTATTGAGGAGTATTGTTATTAAAAGTATTAACAAATATTATTGACCTGTTAAATAATAAATCCAATTAATGAAAAGATTAGTAAATTAAAGTAGTATTAGTGAAGCGATTATTGTTTCTCTATTATTTTTAATATGTAGCTGAATATTAGTAAATCCCTCTGTACATTAATAAAATAAATGAATTGACCCAATTGCTATACAATATTTTCCCTGAGACATTTATTAAAGAAAATATTAAGAAAAGAATGAGTTGAGAATATCAGTAGCAGAATTGTTATAGTAGTTAGTTTTAATATGATAATAGTTTATTATGGAATATATTTAACCTATTTCGTTTGTTAGTCATTGGAATATCTTTTATATTTTAAGGAGATTAAAAGTCATGCGTTATTCTTATGTTTTATATATATATTTTGAGTATATTCAATGTTTTAAAAAGCTAACCGTCCTGATGATGGGATTCTCATGATATAATTATTTATTTGATAAGTCAATAAATAAAAAGAAATATTAATCAAGAATATTCCAGAGGTGTTATTATAAATATTTGTATTAGTATATTTTGTCAATAGGAAAATAATAGTAATAGGACTGAGCTAGATTGTACATACTTGCTTATAGGTTTTGCCTACATACATAGGACATGAATATGAAATAATCATCACTCGCAGTACAGTTACAATATATATATATAAACAAGACATTTATTTTTTTATATAGCACGATGTTTTTTATATAATCTATAATATTAATAAGCCCATACATATACGGTTGGATCGAAAATATAGGCGATTCATTCTATATTTTCTTAAAGACTTTATCTTGTGTTTGAAAAGGTGGGAGTATTCTTTAATATAGTGACATCTGCAAAGCGCATGTGTATTAGCTTATTGGCTTATTAATATTATAGAATATATATATGTAAAACTGTAGATTTATATATCTTTGTATCTTTTTCATATACTGTTTTTCTCAAATAATATGAAGTACTTGTTTTCCGCACATGTTATCAGTTATAACTGATGACGCTGTTCACATGTTCAATTTTATTTGGCACTCAAAAATTTAACAACTTCATTCTAAAGTTATAAAGATAAGAATTTAAGATTTGTTGAATTCAAGAAATTTTTTTAACAATACTGGAAAATATTTAAAAGCAAATTTAAATGATTGTGATTATAGGCATTTATTAAGCATCTTAATTTTTTTTTTTTTTAAAGTTATGATGTGATTAATTATGACTAATGTTGGATGTAAAACTGATTTAAGATTTAAAGATTTTTATATAATTAATCTTATTGTTTGTTTTTGTCGATAATTTATTTTAACATAATTTAAATGTTTTCAATATTTTAAATTAAGTCATACTTTCATTTGATGCACCTCAAACTGCTATTTAAATAAAATATTTAAAATCTTTAAATAAAATCATGTGGAAATATGCAATTAATAAATAACTAATTTCAAAATCATTATCCATACAAAAAAAATCTATCTTGCTTTGCTCACTACTAATGCAGCAGCAAATAAGCAATTGTCAGATGGGATAAAATAATCTATTTCCTCTTTCCAGACTAATTCTGACTTGCTTTTATCGGCAGCCATTTTTAATTATTATTTTATATATATATTATCAATCTAATTATTGGAAATTAAAAAAAAAAATCTTAAGTTTTTCAACCTAAGACAATCTGCTTGTATAACATAATTTGTGCATCTGTATATAATCAAAATTAAATAAAAACTGGTAAATAAATATTAGGATCAGTTGTGCGGCTGTTTATAACTTCATAGATACCAAATTTTCTAAATAATGACAAAATGTAAACAAGGTCACATTTCACATTGATATTAAAAATATAAATATTTGTTTTCAGCCTTTTATTTACTTTATTTACAAATAAACATTTTAATTTCATTTGATTTTGGGATTCTTACTAAAAATAAATTAAATAAATAAATACATAAATTAAAATATTTTTTTGTGAAGAATAAATCATAGTCTGTTATTTATTTGGCACATAGACATTTTGTAGATATCTAACTATTAACAATCGAATTGAGAACAATGGTAGACTCAATCAATCAGTAGTATCCTGTTTCATGGACATGTGCAGAGAGTAGTTTATCAATTTCATTAATTTCCCCACTCTGTTTTCTTCATTGACCAGCTTTTCAATTCCATGTAACTCTTGCTATTTCTTATATCATCCAGCAATGCCACTCTTTTACATCCTTTCTTTTTATTTTCACTCACCATTCCCTCAAAACATCTTTCATTAAACTAGACTTTCTTATTAATATATGCCCAATCCAGTTTCTCTTTCTATCTCTAATTTCCTCAATCAATTTTCTTTTTTCATTTATTCTTTTTAAAACTTCATTTGCTATTTTATTCATTGAACTGATTTTTTCCATCCTTCTCCATGACCACATTTCAAAGGCTTCCAATTTGTTCCTATTTTTATTACCCAGTATCCACATTTCACAACCATACAACAGTATAATTCACACATAGCATTTAATTAATCTTTTCCTTAATTATCTCATCAAAGATACACAAAATATTTTCTTTCCTTTAGGAAATGTCTCTTTTGCCAATGTTATTCTTCTTTTAATTTCACTTCTTCCTATCTCACTCACCCCTTTACCTGATGAAATAAATTATCAAGGATTTCAATTTACAATCTTTTTGCATTCCTCCCTATTCATAAATCTTTGGTTTCTCAACATTAATCTTCATTCTATATTCCATACATCCTTCCTTCAATTTATTCAACAAATTCTGAAGATATTTTTTATCCTCAGCTATAAAATACATATCATCTGCAAAATCCTATACATTTTATTTTTACCTACAAAATATTTGCTTTTCAACAGTCTAAATAATTATTTAACATGTTTTCTAAATAAATATTAAAAAGAAAAGGTGACATACTACATCCTTGCCTAACTCCTCTTTGTATATTCACTTCATCAGTATTATTATTCATCATAATTTTTATCCTTTTCCTAGTATATATATTCCAAATCAATCTTCTCTCTTTCCAAAATACTGTTTTATTTTTTAAGTTGGTCATAAGTTTATTCCAGATTACTCTATCAAATGCTTTTTGCACATCCCCAACACATATATACATATATTTAAAAATTAACAGTGGCTGAATTATAATCAAATTATTTCTGGTATTTAAAAATTACTCCTGAGCCACAAAACCTTTGATTAGAAATCATGATAATCTTTCATTGATTCATTATGCATTCATGTGAAAATCAGACTTCATCCTTTAATAAACTTCTGATTAAATGTAGCAAATTAATAAACACAAAATAAATAATTAGTTATCAGTAATGATAAAATACCACTCTTTAAGAATAATTCCAATCATTGTTTGTTAAAATTAATGTTTATTTATTAGTGTATTCTTTTGAACTTCTTAAAAATATGCAGAAAATTTAAGATATGATTGTCACTGGAAAATAAATGGATGATATTACACACTATCTTATAGTTACCATTATGATTATGGGATATATTCTTTAACAACTGAATTTGCTATGTATTCATAATGCACTTCAGGCACACCTAAATATCAGACTTCCCTAAGCATTCCTAAAGATGTAATAAGTGCAGGCATATGGTTAATCATGATAATGTTTATTGGGATATACTTTAAAACTGTGAACTGGCTTGGAAAAAAACTACTATGTATACATGGGATACTTTGTGAGGAATTAAAGTTGTGCTGAAAGAACAACATTGTAGTTGAATTACTTTAATCCTATATTTTACAAGTCTTTCTTTAATATTATGCACTGGAAGATAAAAATGGTATTTAAACAACCTCAGTATTAGTAAAAAGTAATAAGATCAGAAATGTATATATTTTAATCCAGATATATACTTTAATCTTACATTAAAAATTAAAACTAACCAATATTTATTAACACATGACTTCTTAATTCCAGTTTCAACACATTTATGCACTAAATTCTTACATATTTTTCCAACAATGCCGTATGCATTCAATGTTAGTTCATTAAACAAAAAAATGAAACAATAAGTTTTGAAATTTTTATAAAACATTAAAACAAAAGTTGATCTAACAAACTGAATACACCATAGCAAGAAAATTACTGATAATATTAAAATAAAGAGAAAGTTTCATCTGATTAATTGTTCTAATACTGTTGTGTTTGGTCTGGATTACAGACCCAACCTACAAAAAAGAATACTAACACCAGTACTACAATTAATATAATATTTATTATATTAACAAATATATACAATACATAATAATAAGATTATAATGTGAACTCTTGGATCCAGTCTTGTTCTTCTACCACTTCCAGCTACCTCTGATAACTTGCCTCATGGGTAAGGAGAATGACTCTTCTGGCTGTGCAAGACAGCTTGCCTCAAGTCAACAGTAGTCTTAGCAGTGTCCAATCCCTCTGTGTACTTGTCTAGCTGTGTGGACAAATAGCGTATTGCTATTGTGGGAATGCTTACTGCTGTTCAGGTTAGCAGGGCTTTCCTGGGAGAATGCGTACCATCTTTATAGGTCAGATAGTCATTCTCCCCCTTTTTTCCCAAAAGGCTGACTATTTATAGCCAGATCCCTGACCTTACCGAAAACATTGAGATTCAATGAGCATCTTTGCTTATTGTCCTGTACTAATCATTGGCTATGTGTTTACCTGTACATCAGCCTATTGGCCAGCAGCAAACAATACTTAATCCAAGCAGATAAAGAAGGAATCTGGACTAGTCCACTTCCAAGGGAAAGGAGGAATATAGCAAATAGACTTTCTGAGAAGGTGTAATGCTCAGTCTTATAATTCTGTCTTTTATAGATAATTTTTGAAAGAGAGGATTTATAAACACATTAATTCCATAACTATTTTATCTACCAATCGCTGTTTAACATGAATTTTTTTTAGCAATCATTTAATATTTTAACATTCCAGTATTATTTTATGTGATATGAATCTATGAAGATAAAACATAAATGAAATTTGTAGTTTTTTAGAGTGTTTGTTTTGGTAAATGACTATATAGTAGGCCTCACCATAATTAAGTTTCTTGACCTGATAAAATCATTAGAATAATTCATCTATAATTATTTTAATCTTATATAAATGTGTTTAATTCATTTATAGGTTATTTATGTGTTTTTAAATTTTAATCTGTGTTTGAGCCTTGAATAATGTTTTTTCTTCTTCTTGATCTACACATCTTTTTTTTATTTTTTATCGTTCTTGAAATTTCTATTACTCAGATATTAAAAACCAGGAAGTTCTGATGATTAACAAGTATTAATCCTTAAGTTTTTAAAACATTTTATTGTTTTTTAACTATTGAAATTTAATATATCTCTATGGAAGGCATTTGATAAAAGTTAACGTCCATTATCTTAGTTTAAAGAGTCACAAAATTTTCTTTGTATTTTATTCAATAATAAACTTTTGAACTCCATGTTATTTGTTTCTGAATTGTCTCCTATTGATATCTGAAGTTTATGCACAGTTTAAACAAGCATATACATATACATTACAATTATTTTCATATGTGTATACAATATGTATATGTCTATGACACAATTATTTAAAAAAGATATTAACACAATCATTAAAAACATATAATATACAGTATACATTTTTATCACACACATGTATGTACTGTGTACACTATAGATAGGTTTAAGCATATATACAGTATACATATACCTATACTACAAATATTTAAAAATTGTGTAGACTGATTAAAACATCATTAAAAATAAAATTTATCATCCTTCTTCCTTACTTTTCTTGTGATGAAAATTGTTGGTGATGAAATACAAAAAATATAATACATATATAATTTAAAATTGATAAAGTTTAAATATATGCTTGCCTGGTGTATAAAAGAAACAGAAGCCACTTTCTTGTGACATCTTTTATCATAATGCCAGTGATTGTAATTTGGCATAGAAAATTAAAATTTAGAAAATTCAGATTTTATTTTTTACTTATTTCCAATGTTTTATATTTTTATTTAACATTTTAATCCAAATCATGTGATCCTAGGGTAATGGTTCTGGGATTCTGCAGAACATAATTGATGGGTTGCATATAAAAGCTGGTCTAGAGTTTGCAGTATTTGATATAATTGGATTTTGATTGTGCATAAAGTGAATGGAACTTTCATTCAGTCAACCATCAATATATTAATAATTTGATTAATTTATTTTTTCCGTGTTGCAAACAGTTTTTCATTACTGTTTTTGATAAGAATCACTAGATGATTGATAAGGAATTTTTTGACTACAATCAATTTAATAAGAGTAGAAAGGTCAACTCAAAAACTAAATGCTCTGCAATGATTTAAAAAAAAAAATACTATTTAGTTTATGAATGCAGTTACTGTGTTCCATGGGCTAGCTGGACATTCAATGTCGTATAAGCTCCTAAACATTTCCAGTTGTTATATTAAGTGATTGTTTTATCCATTACTAAAGCCTTTTATTAATTTACTGATGCCTGAACTTCTGCCTGAATAAAATTCCTATAATAATAAACTCCATCTGATTATTTGGATAAATTTCAGGAGAAATTAATAATTTAGCTTACTTCTTTATTATTATTTTTTAATAATGATTTAGTGAGTATATGTGAAGAGCAGTATTTATTTAAAATTTTCTGATGGTTTGTTTGTGTGTGCTGTTAAAAAAAGTCTTTTAGTTTTCTTATTTTTTTTTTTTATAGAATTTCAAAATGTTGGATAACAATGGTAATGATAGGTGACAATTATCAATTATGATATGGATGGCTGAAGAGTTGGAGGTTGGAATAGGTTTAAGCCTGTCCATTTAAGTGTGAGGATTTGCTATCTTAATATAAACTGAGCACTGATTATATATATATATATATGTATGGGAGATGGTAATCTGGACCAACTGATAAGTGCTGGTTTAGCACAAAATATGTATATTGGTGATTATTTATCTTTTCTGCATGTGTGTGATCATGTGTATCAGTTGTATGAGATAGTGTGGATAGTGAAGGGGCTTGAAAGTCTGAGTTCAAATCCCCTATATTTATAACAATTATCAATGATTTATTGCTTGGGAGTTTATGAGAAGTTTGAATACCATAATTGACTGAACTGAAGTCGTATGAATCTTGAAGTACAAAATCCATCAGTCTATAATTACACTAAACCAGTTTAGAACATTTATAATGATGATTGCTTATGATATATTTTAATGTTATTGCAAAAGATACTTAATTATTTTAAATACTTACTGAAAGATTACACAATTTGTGCAAAGTTCCATTCCAAAATTTTTATTTAAATAGGATATACTTGGTAATACTATATTAAAAAGCTTTTAATCCAGATTTTTAATTATTGATATTTGTAGCATTGCTGTTGCAGTTACTATGAATGCGGGCCTAACCTCCATTATGACTGAGGTTTGTTTTTCTGGGTTAGGCAAATATAAACACAACTATAACATACTGAAAGTTAACATATTTAATAACGAATAATTAACAAATCCACCAAACGCATTAATAGATAATAATTTAGAGAAGCCATATTGCAAATCTGAAAGATTTGTATTGATTTTGATATTTATCAAAAACAGTCATTTAATTACAGATATATAAATATATATTTGGGACCCATAAGAGTATAAAATATTCTATTTACAAACTAATTCAAATTGAAGATTTACAAAGATTTTAAAATAGATCTTAAATAAATATGCCACAATACGCTCTGCATTAACAGGATTTCTATAACTCTCTATCTGATAGTGATACGAATAATTGAATATAACTTAAAATTTCCTGAGTTTTGAATACCATTTAATTTTTAAAGTTTGTTTACTAAAAAGCAATCTAGATTATAATTCAAACTAATTACAAAGTTTTACTCCTTCACACAAATTAATCCAATCTCCTGTTTAAATTAAAATATTCCTAGCATTCACTAATCTTTTTTTACTTACTAAATTGCACATACAAACGATCTATCTATACTACATATATCTCAAAAATGTGAATAGCAGACATCAAATATATGTGGCATATATTGCGATAATGATTTAATAATTTTGAAAACTTCCTAATTATTTTAGAAAAAGTTGAAACTAAATTTTAAAATTTTTAAGTTAATATTATACATCCTTTCATTGCATTCTGGAAAATAAAATAAGCTGCTTTTTTTTTTTTTTAGAAATCTAAGCATAGTATTATTCAAAACTAAGATATTAAAATAATTAATTTCTCAGAAAGAGGACTGCGTTCATGTTGCTTAAGTAATATATTTTCTTTACTTATACTTGCCTTTTTATTGTTTATGTTTACTACAATGGCAGTCATTTTATCTGTAATTATTATTATTTTTTTTTGGTAGCAGTTATATCTTTTTGCATAAAAAGTACTCATTTATTTCATTTAGTCCCAAAATGATTATTGTTAGCTTGAGTAATCAATGATGGTAAATGATAATACCACATTCAAAACCCTAGACTAGTTTTTAAATATTGGTGTTTTTCAATGAGAAGCATCAGATTTGCACTCATCTTTATTTTTTTAAAACCATTGAAGCTAATAATCTGAGATTCAAAATCATTCTAAGATTTTGAATCCATATTAACTATGTAAGTCTGACACTAAATCAGCAACTATGACTTTTGATGACTTTATATTTTATAAAAACTATGCAT
Organism: Epiperipatus broadwayi; assembly: GCA_028023455.1. Lineage (NCBI taxonomy): Eukaryota > Metazoa > Onychophora > Udeonychophora > Euonychophora > Peripatidae > Epiperipatus > Epiperipatus broadwayi. Next base: position 12,488,083 of record JAQFVV010006201.1, read on the forward strand.
ACCTTTGATACTTTGGCAAGTATAGTATTACTAAATAATCTATCACATGAATTTCTCTGCTTTCTTTTAACATCCACATTAAAAGCAGTAATTCACTTTACACCAGAGCCATTTAGTGTAAGATTGATGTTATATCTATTTTTCTAGATTAAATTAATGGTTTTTATCATTAAGAAGAACATTAAATCCAATGCTTCTCATTGATAATGATCACTAGCAATGAATGTGATATGATGCACTATGACTTCTTCTTAAATGGAGTCAGGAATATTCTGCTTCATCCCACGTCTACAACATAATCTTCAAAAATTATGATATAAAAACCCTACAGGAATTATTATATAGAAAAGTTTCATCACAATGCATCAACATATTATTAATAACACAAGCTTTGTCAACTCTATGGCCTTTATATATAAATCTCCCCTTATCTTTTCCCAAACCCAACATAAAAACCAATAACCCACTTTCTGTATAATTATTTTTTTCATATTTATTCTTCCATAACTTCGTTATTTGTACCTTTTCTGTTTTCAAGCATTTACATTCAATTAACAGATGCCTAATATTTTCTATTCCTCTCTTACACAATTTACAGAGTAAATCAGCCATATTTTTCCATTTACATGTATATTCTCTTGTTGCTAAAAAAAAAAAAAAAAAAAAAATTGGCATCTAGTATATATTCATTACTTTAACTTGCAGTAACTGAATCTGTAATAAATAAAGAGAATAAACACTCCTTGGACTGTTGTTAAAAGTAAGTTGGGAAAGTTATGTCATACTTTGTGTTTAGCTTTTTAATGTCATTATTAACTTTTTACATCTTTCTTTTATTCCTAGCACTATGCTTGTTGTTTTTTTTTTTTTTTTGGAGTTACTATTCTTTGATTTTGGAGTTATTATTCTTTGATTTTGTTAAAAAGTTTATTTGAAAATTATCTGGGGGCATATGTTATGTTTTCCAAATCTCGTGAATATTTGCAATCATACCATTCATAATACTATCAGGGTTATTCCTACTTATGTCAAGCTTCTTGGTTTGCTTTTTTTAATACTTATATTTTTTCAGTTGTTTTCTGCTCCCTAATATTTTCTTTCTGCTAGTTTATTAGTTTCATAGGATTTTATAACTAAAATTGTTGTATTAAATATTTTTTGTGAAACTTTCGTTAGCAAACTTGAAGTCATGCATTATTGCTGTATAAAGTGGTCATTCTTTAGAGTGTATGGTAATTGCAATCTGGTCCTTCCATTGCTCAGATTTCTTATGGATATCCAAGAAAATAGTCATTCAATTATTTTTTTTAATAAACTTGCATAATGTCAGTAAGTGCAAAGGACTTCAAGATTATTATTTTTTATTAAATTTAAACTTTAATTTCACAAATATTTATTTTCTACTTATGATAATGTAAGGAATACATATTTGTGTTACTTAAACATTTTTAAATTTCAATATAATCATCACTTAGGGGTCACTTTGGTAATCTGCTATATTTTGAATAATTCCATCTCATTGTAAAATAAAAATAAATATAATCCATTGTATTGGTTTTTATGCATATAAATAAATAATATTTAAAAATATTATATAACAACAAGTATTGCATTATCTAATATATAAAAAGTTCTTTCCACAGCATGTTGTTGTCTTTTTCAGTGCAATATATGCATTATGAATGTTAACATGCATTACGTATTGTGACAGGAATATATATATATATATATATGTATCAATTTTCATTATTATTGTTTAAATGTTCAATTATTACTTAATTGTTTACATGTTTTGAATATATATATTCCTCACTGAGGGCACCAGTAGCAGAAAATGGTCTGAGGTTGGGGATATTCTACAAAGCTTGTTAAGAACTTATTTTGCGAGTTCTATATATAACATTTGTAAATACAAGTTTATTAAATTAGGTCATGTGACATCTCACTTGATTTTTTATTTATTTTATTTTTTGCTATGATGACTTTGGTAATTTTATATTGCTAAAGCTATTAATATATGGTGTATCTGAATTTAGTTCAATCCCATATGGTGATTTAAGTTAGATAGCTGGATTGGAAGACATATGGATGTTGAAAATTTCAGAGTTTCTACTTAATAGTTATACATTAGATAAAGTGCTGGGCTTGTCCTGGTATTTTTAATCTAATGATTAAATAACCTAGCACCTCACTGAGGATGCCAGTAGTAGAAACTGGTCTGAGGTTGGGGATATTCTACAAAGCTTGTTAAGAAGTTATTTTGCAAGCTCTATATATAACATTTATAAATACAAAGCTTATTAGATCATGTGACATTTAACTTGATTTTTTTGTAATGAAATGAAGAATTCATTATTTGTTTTGTGGTTAAGCCATGTGATCTTCCACATGGCAGTGAGCTGGTTTTCACTTGTGAAGATATCTAATAAAAATAGCATTACAAAAGCTCCAAAAAATGTTATGATAAAATAGAAATATTAAAAGTAATAATAATAGTTAATGTTCAATTCCCATAATGAATTATTAAAACTCATATTTTAAAATAATTATAAATACAATAGGTTTTATTTTAAATGTTTGAATTTAGATGAAACTAAATAATAAAACTAAGTTAAAACAGTTTGTCTTATCAAAAAATTAGAATACTTAAAAGAATGTGTGACTAAAATTATGTTGGCAGCAATGTATTACAAACAACACAATTAAGTGATTGTAAATAAGATAATTAAAAGATTAAATCTTTTTAATTTTAAAATTGCATTTTGAATTTAGAGATAAAAGCTTTGGAAACAAACAAAAAAATTCAATCATTTAAATAATTATAGTGTTTTCAAAATTAATATAATTAAAATTAACTGGGATCATTAAGGTCTTGTAAATAAGAAGTCATCAAGATGTTAAAAAAAAAGTCACTAGTATAAACAGCCATGTTTTTCTTGAAATTCTTAATCTGGATTCTTGTTTTATTGAAATTTTATTGAACAGCCATTATGATGACTGAGTAGAAACTAGGAAAAATCATCAGCTGCCTAAACTTTAATGTGGATCCTTTGAAAAACTTTGCCAAACTATTTTAAAAGAATATCTATTCTAAAAAAAAAATCCTAAAGCTCAAATAATTCTAACAATATGCTTTAGACAGAATTGTATATCAGAGGAGAGAAATTCCACTTGTCTTGGAAATTGATAAAGGATAGTGCAGTGACTTGGAAAAGAAAGAAATGTGAAAATTAAGCATGCCATCAAGGGAGAAATATTACCTTGCACAAGCAATCCTCATAACAAAGTAGAGAGAATTTTGGCTACAAAGGTTTATGCTACAGTTTCTTATTTAAGTTTTTAATAAAAACGTTTTATCACTTAAAGTAATACCTTAACATATTAGCCATTTTAAGTTTTATTTTATGACCTCTTAGGGTATACTAATGGTAACTAACTATATTTTATTAAGTATAAGATATTTATGTGTATAATAAATTGTTTAATTGATTAAAAAAAGTAAATATTTTGTCAGAGCTTGCTGTTCAGTGTATATAAATATTTTAGCAGTGTTTAAAGCAGCTAAAATATAAAATTCACATTGTCTTTTTTATTATATATATGATTAATTAAATTTTTTATCTTTTTTCAAAATAAAATAAAAAACAAAACAAGGATTTTCTTTTCATGTTGAAATTGTCAGCAAATATTAAAGTTAGATAAAATAATCAATGATGCAATAATTATTTTAAAAGAATGTGCACTGTGTAAAAATATATGAAATGTCCTAGTGTTAGAAATAATGAGTGCTAATATAATCATTCTAGTTTTAAATTAAACAAAGGTTATTCTAAATTCAACCGAGTTCATTTGTATGTAAATTAATCACATTTATTACTGTGAATGAGATTTTATGTTTGTTGAAATTTATAATGTAAATGCAATTCTTTATATTATTGTTAAATGCTTAAAATATTCTATATCAATATAGTGAATTTATTCATGTTTTTGTTTTGTAAATTTGAGGTTGGATTCAAAAAACCCACTTTTCTTAATTAAGTAGAGTTATTATTAAAATAGATTTAGAATCAAAAGTGACCACTCCTTAGAATTCTTGTTATAAAAACGATGTATTCATTATAATAATCCCATACTAGATATATGTGAAACTAAAAATAGGAATAAATGTATTATATTTGTGAGAGTCATTATGCATAGGATTCTGATCCAGGGTATATTAAGGCCAGGGATTTGCTCAATGGCAAGTGTACTCATAGCATAGAATTATATTAGTATTATATTTTGTAATTGAAAAATTAATGTTTTAAAATTAATCAAGATAAACATTGAACATTTTACAAAAGATACAATCAGTTCGTATTTGTTTTCAAATGTGCATGTGAATTGAAAGTTAAAAAATATTTCAGAAATGGCTTAAATAAAAAAAAATCATTACCATTCAACTAAATTTAATGGATTAAATTATAATCATAAAGATAATCAAATTATGTAGACATTTTTTAGTATTTAATGAATTCTTATGATGTAGTCGGTTATGAAAATATGGTTATAGTAAAAAAAAGTATATATTTTCTGACAATGACTATACTTCGTAAATAAATTATTTGTTAGTTTTTAAATATTGTGTGTTTAACTTTATATATATTTGATGTTGTCTGGTCTGTATAATAATTCCACATCCATTTTATCAGGAGTAACTCATGTTAAACATAAAATGCCAGGAGTCGCCAATATTGCTGTGTAGTGATCATCATCACCACATACTAAGGGAAATATTTCCAAATTTTATTAAAATATATAATGAAGTATATATGCTGGTATATTTCCTAAAAGTATTATCAGGTGGAGCCCAAATAAATTTAAATATAGCTTCAGATTTAGATCAAGACTTTATGTAAGTATACTTGTACAAAAAGTGGGATGCTTTTGTTAGGAGGATTGTTGAGTGTTATAGTAGCAAGGAATGGGATAGAAAAATAGAATTATTAATGAAAAAGTAGGGAGCTGAAGAGATTGAGAACTAGTACAGAGAGTAAAAAGAATTTAAATATTTATAGAAGTAAATAGAATATTGGGTACAAGTTAATTTATGATAATAGCAAGGAAAGTAGTTTACTATTTAAAACTCAAATAGGATCTTTAGCAGCAAGAGAATATACATTAATGAAAAAATATGGGTGAGTTAGACTGCAAGTTATGTAAGGAAAACAAAGAAAATATTAGTCATCTGTTAAGTAAATTTAAATTTCTGCAAGCAGAAAGGGTACAAATAATGAAATTGTGGGAGAATAAATATAAACAAAGTGATTGTAGAGAAAATGGGTTGTTGGTTTTTATGCTGGGTTTGGCGAAAGATAAGGAGAGTTTAGATATAAAGGCTATAGAGTTGACAAAGATTATGTTGTAGAAATGGGATGTAGCAGGATAGTGAAGAATATAGGGGAAAGTTAGCATATGAAATAGAAGAAGGTAAGGTGGCTAGTGGGTTTCTCTGGGTGTGGCTGAGAGATTCCTGATCCCAATAAAGGTGAAGCCACAGCACATCACATCACAGCAAACTGACCTTTACAATAATTAATCTATCAGACTTTTATTAAACTCATTATTACAGTTATAATGACTTTATATTCTTTTGACAAGCTATTTTGTGGCTTTATGTTAAATAATAAATATATACTGTTGTTTTATTAACTATGAATTGCTTATTATTTTTTTCCCTTTTCTTCTAAATTTTTTTCTCTGTGTGTGTGTGTGTGTGTAATAAACCATAGTTGAAGTAATTAGAAAAGTAGATAAATCCATAATATCCATTTTTTTTGTAAATATCTTTTGATGGGAAGGAACAATGTATATCTATTGGAAACTTAGACTTAGCTTTGAACACAGTCTGTGCTGATCTGCATTTAGTTCATTTTATATTTAATTTGATTTATTCATTCAACTAATAATATGTATAGGGAATATTTTGAAAGATAATCAGTCTATAAATGTAGTTATTAGCAGTATTCAATTTAGAATACCATATTGTGATCATGAATAATCAGTAGATACTAGATGATAGTATCACATTTATATCTCAGATTATTTATCTCAATAATGATGACCATTGCATTGCATTCTCACACACATAAGTCATCTTGACTTATTTTATATTATTCAAGCTAATATGTGTGATCTGCTTGGTAACAGACGTTAAATTGATAACAGAATGCCATTTTTTACTTCTCATTGATGAAGGCCAACAGCCAGAAGTTACTTCAGGCATTTGGATATAGCATTAATATTTTATTTTTATAGATTACTCAAGCTTATAATAGATGGTTCTTGAACAGATTACTATGCTTAACATAGATATTGAAAATAATCCAGAAGAGTTGTGTGATACTTTTTTTTATTCTGTAAAATTAATCACAATTATCATTTTTTATATAAAAACCCTTGGATCCTACTGCATCAAAGTTAGTGAGAATTAAATTCAGATTTTCGTGCAATCTTTCACTATTAATTTTTATTTTTTAAATAATAGTGATTTTCTTTTTATGGTTTTTCATCATTTGCTGCTCCTTAATTATTTATATAATTTGTTTGGAATTGTAAATTGTCTTTTAGTAAATCCCCATCAAAGTATTATTTTATCTGCATAAAATATTTTTAGTGTTCATCTGGCTAAAAATTATTGATCCAATGACATTATAATTCAATATTATATATTTCTGAGCATGAATGAGTCTGGATGAGGTACTCTTGTCAGGTGAGGAACTAGGAATGGTGCCAAACTATCTATGAAAAAAAAAAGAGAATTAAAAAAGTTGTAATAAATAACAAAATTATTTAAATATGAATTTACATTCTTGCCTGAATCTATAATAACATGAACATATGTATTTAATTTGTATTTTACGTAGAAAAGCACATTCATCTTTTAGCTTTAATTGAAGAAATATCAATTAAGTTTCCATCTTTTATTTTATACTACAAAACATGACACAACTTTCTCAGCTTACTTTTAACATGTATTTTCAAGATCAGATCTTTTCATCTGTTTCCAGAATCATCTGCTATCATCTAGTGTCCATTGATAAGTAATTGAATGATCATCACTTGATAAATCACATAATAATCACTGGAATTGACAGATTGCAAACAGGAGACATTTAGCTATTCAGTATCTGCTCTAACCCACACAGAGTAACATCCATTGATTATTCAAACTCAGAGCAAATGACACTGAATTATAATGAAGAGAATTGTCTTTAAAATGTCTTTTGTTTTCTAATTTTTATTTTGAAAAATATTACCGCTTTTTTTCTTTTGAAGTACTGGATTTTTGAAAAAAAGATACATATTTTGTCTAATTTGTTGATTGGTTTAACAGCCACTCTATTTTACTAATTTCTGTTTCTCATAAAAAATTTTGGTCGTTAAATGATGTATGGATGCAGTAATGGTATTATTCTGACTTCTGTTTAGTATTGATGAAATTAGAACTGTAAACAAAAATCCAAGTTTTCTACCACATTTATATGACAAATATTCTAAGAATATGTAAACATTTAATTATATCTTTAGGAGATAAAGTTTTAATAAAAATTTAGTTTCACATAAAAAATTGAAAACGTTTATATGATATTAATGAAATGAAAGAGAAAGCCAAACTGATGTATAAATTAAGATATGAACTTTTTCTATGTAATATATTTTTTTAAATTTTGTTATTTGAAGATCAATAATTTTTTTTGTACAATGCTTTTATCAGTATCTTCAACTATTAGCAATTTACTGTAGATTTGCCTTTGTTTAATTTAGTTTATCTGACCTGTAGCTCTTTTCTCCACATCACTCTTGTAAACTTTCTTATCCATCTATCTCAGGGGTCCCCAATCGTTTTGCACTTAAGAGTACATTCTATAATACCAACCAGGTGGTGGGCAACATTTATAGTTGGATATTGTTAATAATACACATAATGTACAAAAAAATATTTATTTGATTACAATATAATACAATAATTTCTAAGAAATTTTAAAAATTAAATTTATTTGTATCAGATAAATAATTTTTTATCGTGTTTGAATAGTGGCGGGCACATGTAAAATGGTCTGCGGGTGCCATGGTGCCCACGGGCATAAGGTTGAGGACCCCTGATCTATCTCATATGTGAGTTTTTATAGATTTTTGTCATTTTTTGGGATATATTTAAAACTTCTGTTGTCTATCTTAGTCATAACTTTCAATAACATATTCAAACCAGATTATTTTAATATCTTAATTTTTTTTGATGATGTTAGTGTTATTTTCCTTGTTTTTTACACTTGTATTTTGATATCTTTTAATCTGTCTTTGTTAACATTTTGTATTCATATTTTGCTCTGGTTTTTCTTCTATGAAGTATTTCTGCCTCAGATTCACAAATAAATATGGATAGGATACATTTATTAAAAACCTTTATTTCAAGTGCATAACACATATAATTTTTTTTCATTCTACATCAGAGTAATTTACTCTAAATATGAGTAGTTAATGGACATTACATTACAGCAATATAATATTCACATTTCTAGATTGGCTTTTGTCTTTATTAGTAAGACTGCAGATTCAATGCTAGAAACAAAAACTAGAAACTTGTATGGTATGAGAATACAAATAGCTCTATTATCTAGTATTCATTAATTACACAAATTGGCAGTAAATGGCACTGGAGTAGGGTGAAAAAAAAAACTACTGTTGAAAGCATAAGTTACAAGTAAGCTGAGAAAGTCCTGTACCATTTTGTTGGTAACATATTCTCTTTTAATTCTTTGAGTAGTTTCATTCATTATATGAAAAAAGGAAATCTTTGATTTTTTACTGAGGTCAAAACAAGCCTGGTTGGGCAAATTCATAATGTCCAATCCATATGTTTTTGATGTGGTAGCAAGTATTAGATTGTTTTAAACCACTAAACATCACATGATCACCATCTCTATACTAGCACATAATTTGTTGTAAACAAAGGCAAAACTCTCCATACAGTAGTGCCACCCTAGATCCTAAGATCTAGGTGCAGTGCTCTCAGATCCAAGGCTCCTCACTGATGATGGCCACAAGCCAGAAACTAGTATGAAGATATTGGATGAGTAGGCACTAGATAGGGATTTTATGCACAAGCCTTCTGGCATCCATTGATTATTCTGTTTGGCACAGGGTGGCACTACGTATGGAGAGTTTTGCCTTTGTTTATTAGATTGTTTTACAGTAAAAAATATTAAGATGTTATAGAATTAATAATTATTATATATTTTATTTTTTATATCTTTATTCAAGTTACTAACCATTAAATATTTTTAAGCATCTCATTGCTTCAAAAATTTTATTACTTTTTAATCCAGTTAGATAATATTTCCCTAATATCTCATCTAACTGAAGTCTTAATGCAAACACTTATATATATATATATATATATATATATAAGTATCTATTAACATTAATTATCTGTTTAATGTTATATATATATATATATATATATATATAACATTAAACAGATAATTAATGTTAATAGATTGTAGTTATTCATTCCTCCCCACTAATTTACTAAAGCTCTAATTGAAGTAATAACATATTTAGTAGTAATTAAATGGAAACATGTTTAGCCTTAAGGGACTTATGCAGTTATAGCTAACCAATTACAAAAAATTAATAATAACTGATTATTTAGAAGAAAAAGAGTTGCCCATGCAATTAGAGAAGTTATGAAGATGGTCAATTTATTCTGAATAATACATATAAATACTGAATCTTAGGTATACAACAAAGAAAATTGAGTTGAAAAGAATTGACTTAGCTGTTTGATCAGTTGTTTATCATGATGATAAGTGGACCATTGTTGCAGTAAAGTTGGTCTTTGTAGAGAATTGGATGCAGTTCTAAGATGCTATTAGATTAACAACAGCTGAAATAAAATATATCTCAATGATCCTTGAAGCTCATGACATACACAAATCACAATCATTAGTAGTTAGATGAGTGAAACTGCAAGATGAAATGGACAAAAATATATAAATTCTCATTATAATATATAAATATTTTAATTAGACTTTATGATTTATCAGGAAGTGAAGTGAAGAAATGTGTAGTAACTGAGATCAGATGAATCTAAGAAGCAAGCAAGCCAAAGATTGTCTATACAGAATGACAACCATTAACCATCAAAAGAAGCACTTTAAAAGCATTGACCTAGGCATTTCCTCTTGAACTACGAATTGTATCGGAATGTAATATTTACTGCTAATCGAACCTGCACGTACAGACATATATAGTGGTTGTAAAGTAAATAGTGGAAATATACAGTATATTGCTTGCAAAATTTTATATGCATACGGCCACAACAGATAATATATACAATAAGGTATCTTATCAATATACAGGCTCACTGAAATTCATGATTTAGTTCTGAAATTGTGATGCTAAAATCAATTGTATTGAAAGATTAGAAAGCACTGGAAAATTACTACTTGGTTATAATATTTTTTCTCATAGCTTTCTTTTGCCGCCTAGTAGAAAACTTAACATACAACATTCATAATGTCTAAGATGGGAATTTCTATTTTTTATCGAGTGAAAAAATACGCAGTTTTCATAAACTTCAGTAATTATGAAAATGTTTAGATATTTTAGTTTTCCATAATGATTTTTTTAGTATTAAATATTTACTGACTTGATTTAATCAATTAGTCTAATCAAGATTATACGAAAGTAAACAAGCCAAATTTATTGAAATTATAATAAATTAATTTAAAATGCTTTAATTTCAGGGGAATGAATTTGTCTACAACAAACAATAGTTTTGATTTTTTTTTTAAATAGCAAATGTTTTGCATAGTTATTGAAATTCGCATAAGTGAATATTAGCTTGCTTGCTGAAATATAATTTAAATAAAGTAATGCTTTTTAAATTCAATTTAAAGCTTAATGAATTCGATTAAAAAGATAATTACACGTATTTACTGTGCAGTTTTTATTAATAAAAGTCATTCAACAATATTTTAGGTCAGTAATCTTTTACCCATATCAAAAGTTTTATAAATATTATACATGTCTCCGATTTATGGTTTATGAGTGAGGCCATTCCGATATGCACCAACTAAAACCATATTAGTAAGTTAAAGGTTATATAAATAAATGTTCAAATGCATGGCTATACATATATAATAAGTAAATTAACTACTCAAACAAAATTTTAACAAATCAGTCAATCAAATTGCTTGTAGTAAAAACTTACTACTTATATATGTGTGTATATATTTAATTAATTAAAGTGATCTCAAACCTTCAAAACAACATCTATACATTTTTTGTTCTATATGCCACATGTTAAAAAAATTGAACTTATTGTATATTTTCTTGTTAATTATCTTCTATAAGAGCAATAATTCACCCTCTATTGTACTACTAAGTCACTGGTAAAATATGGTAGGACTATATCAAAATTACCAAAGTAGTTTTTGGATCATCATCAACCAATATCAGTCCATTGCAAGATGAAGGTCTCTCCAAATTTAATCCACCTTCTCTGATTTTTAGCTTCTCTTCTCCACATCATCCCTGCACACTTTCTTATTTCATCCATCCATCTCACATGTGGTCTCTTTCTGGGTCTTTTAAAATCTCTTGGAATCCAGTTTAAGATTTCAATTGTCCATCTATTATCATCTCTTCCAATAATATGTCCAGCCCAACTTCACTTCAGTCTTTTAATTTTTTCATTGAGGTCAGTAACACCTGTTTGTTCTCTTACCCATATATTGCATTTTTGATCTCTTCTAGTTACTCCCAACATGCATCTCTCCATGCTTCTTTTAGTGGTCCAAAGTCTGTATTGCTCTTCTATTAAGTGTCCAAGTCTCAGATCCATAAGTAAGAACTAGTAAAACACATTTATTAAAAACTTCCTTTTCAAACACATAGGCATATTTACTTTTAATATTGTTATTTCTAACAAAAGCACTCCAACCCAGTTTAATTCTATGATTAATTACATTCATTATGTTTCCATCTGTAATAATAATCTGATTAAATATTTGTAATTGTTAACTTGTTCTAACTCATCATTATCAATCTTTATTTACTTCTTTTGAGAATATCCATTGAACATTACTTTAGTTTTTTAATATTTACTTTTAATCCTACTTTCTTACTTTCATCTAATAAGTCTTGCAACATTTTCTAAAACTCTAAAGCATTATTTTCAAAAAAAAATTTATCATCAGAAAAATCTAAATGATTTAAACAATCTCCATTTACATTTATTCCCTTTGCTTTCCATTTTAACCCGCAAGTGCTATAAAAAGTTTTGAAGATATGGAATTTCCCTGTTGTACACCCTTTTCAGTGATAATCTTCCTAGTATCATTATGTAATCTAACTGTTACATTTTTATAAATATTATTCAAAATATAATAATATCCTGGCTTTATACTTTGATAATCCAATGCTTTAATCACTGAAGAAATGCTTATAGAATCAAATTCCTTTTCATAATTTACAAATCCAAAACATATTAATAACTCATATTCATTGGTACTTTCTATAATTTTCACTCAACATTTGAATATGATCCACTATATTAAAACCACTTTTAAATCCACCTTGTTTTTTTTTTTGGTTGATTAAAATCCAAAATTCACTGTAGATGGATTGTAACTATCTTGGTAAAATTTTTGTATAGAATTGATAAAGTCTGATAGATTTATAATTTCTAATATCTTCTTTATTACTTTTTCTAAATATTAATATTAATACTGCATTCTTCCAGCCATCTGGTAAATCTTTATCATTTAGACATTTGGTTTATAACTGAACATTTTTTCTATTTCTTCTCCTGTTTCTTTTGGAGCTTTCCCCTTTTTCATAAATTTAATTGCATGTCTCACTTTTTCATTTAAAATCCTGGGAAATTTAGAAGATGTAGTAGCAGTAGAAGATACTTTTCCTTGTTCTTTATTGCTATATAATTCTTTATAGAACTCTTCTACACATTTATGCTGTCATTTCCCTTTTTAGTAATAGTTCCACCTTTTTTTCTTATTGCAGAAATAAGTTTCCTACCAATATCAAGATGTTCTACATTCTTGAGACTTTTATTCTCTTCTACAGCTTTCCTTGCTAGTTCACAATTATATTTTCTTATATCATTATCAACTCTTTTTCACACCACTTTACAAAATTTAAGATATTCAATCGTTCTTAATGCATTATTTATATATATATTCATATTCCTTCTTTTCTTCATAAATTGTCTTGTCTCAGTAGAAATTTTATTGGTCAATTGCTGTTTTTTTGTACCAGCTATCTTAGATGTATATAAATTCATATTATAATCATTTAACCATGAAAATATTAGAATTAACATATTTGAACCCTCCAACCCTAGAATAGTTTGCATTGAGAAAAATGACTGTAAACAAAAAATCAAGAAAGCATATTTTATCACTAACGACAATAACTCCATTAATAAATGTGACACTTGCTTTGATATTTCTAAGCATTGGACAAATTAAACAATTTACATATAATTTGCATATTGCCACCTACACACTACTCTGCATTATTTATTTTTGTAGCTATGAATATGAGGCAATACGCCTCGAAAGCGCTCAGCTTTACTTATTTATTGATTGATTTATAAGAGTACTTCATATAGATTCTCCTGCCAGTGCCTCAACATGCTTGTAATTTTGTTATATACTAATATATTAAATATAAACCATCTATAATTAAAAAAAAAAAATTATATTCTAATAATAACTAGCTTTTTAATAATGATAATTGTAATCTACATCCCATTACTGAGTAGTGAACATGATATATATTTTTAGATGTGATTGAGAAATCAAAACATTGATGATATATTAACTTTCTATATATTCCAATGCTGTTTAAAACTAAGGATAAGATAATTACATGAAAAAATAATATAGAAATCGCATGGGTTTTTTTATAGTTCTATAACATATTTGTTTTTATTGTATATTAGAAAAAATAAATTAAAAATATATATGTATATGTACAAGTGCCACGAATCAGAAATTATTGCATTATCACAGGTCCAAACAATATTTTTTTAAAATTAATTTTATCTTAGATATTTAATAAATTATTTTTCTAAAAAAAGAAAGTGAGACGAATCTGCAATTTTACATTGTTTTTTATATTTTAAATAAACAGTAATTTGTAAGGAAATAAATATATTTAGAAATCTTCCTTTAAAATATTTTTTTCTAATCATTATTAATAATTTTATATTTATTTGATTTTTTTTTTTTTTACTATTAAACGTATTTTATTTAATTAATCAAACTGAATTTTGTTTTATATATGATGAACTACATAAAGCAATTAAAAATGGTTGTATCAGTTTTCTTTTATAATCATTATGGCCAGACCCACTGCATGGGCACATGACCTCACATTTATTAAGGCCTTGGTTCTGCTTGATCTATGTCTTTTGCAAAAATTAAAACATTTTATCACATGCTAAATGAAATTAAGTTTCCTTTTTTGTTTCTTTAATTTATAAGTTCGACAATAAATATATGTGAAGTGATACAATGATACATGTATTAATAAGATGTAATACAGATTTTTCAGTTACATTGTTTACCTAAATGTTGTGGAATGTTCAGATGACAATATGAAATCAGTTCTTTATTAGCATTTGTATATATTGAATTAGAATTTGCAAAAAATAATAATAAAATTAGGTTGATGTTATTAATAGATTTGCAATAAAACATAGAAGAAAATAAAATATTTTTTTTGCATTATATGTACTCTACTTTGTTTTCTCAAATATTGCATCATTAAAATTGCACAAAATCATATTTATAATAGATAAGCAATTACTTATATATTAAAAGTACTAATTTGTGCAATTTTAATATATCTATATTTGCAAGTAAAATAATTTATTCTTTTAAATATCTAAGTGTTTTTATCATGTGAAAAAGACTCTCCCCCTCCCATGAAATAAAGTCAATTAATTAAAACAATAAATTCTATGTAATTTTGTTTAACAAAAGACACAATAGAATAATAAAAAATTATAATTATTTACATATTAACTATCCTAACTTTAGTAGTTGCAATGTGGTAAATAACAATCAATTTTAACCTATGATAACTTTAACCAATCTCAATAATAAAATAATTTTTTGCATGCTTATTATTTCAGTTTAAAAACTTAGTCATGTGATATAATCAGGTATTTAGGGATTTTAAGGATTTCCTTACATTTATTTAAGGGAAGAAATTTTCACTTATATTGATTATTTGATAATTTTGTAAAATCCATTATACCATGTCTAGCAGTTTCTTTTGTTTAATAATAAATTATAATATGGAAAAAAATCAAACAATTGGATTCTTCCACTAGTATAGCTAAAGAATTTTGTAAGCACTTTCCCAATCAAACAATTACAATTGAAGTTGTATAGGTGTTACAATAATGCTATGTTAATGAAATATGTGCAATATCTTTTTAAAAAATTGTTTTTAGCTAATTCCATTAGCAAGAATTTGTTAAAAAATACATGTTTTAAAAATCTAATCTCTTACAAGTAACTTATTTACATTTTCTTTTAACAAAATAGCCTCATTTTCATTCAACAATAAAATACTCTACTTTCTTATGGTATTTAATTGTTTTAATGCCTATTAATAACAAAGTCACATGATATATATTATACTTTATTATACAGTTTGACAATTAGGGATTTAACCATGATTTATTTAAGGGAAGAATTTTAAATTTTCATACTTAGATTGTTTATTCAATAAATGTTTAGAAGCCATTAAAACCCCATTGCATTTTATTTTGTTTATTCATAGGTTGTATCATGAAATTTCTTAAGAATTAAATATTTTGGTATGCAATAATATCTTTTTAAAAACTTTGTTTTTTACTCATTCTGTTTTGCTTAGATTTGCATCGTAGTGTGGATTATGGATCAATACAAATTCTTAGCTAGAGAACAAGTAAAAAGCTAATAGTATATTTAAAAAAAATAGTATCATTATTAAAAATAGGAAAAGCTATTTTATAAAATGTGTAAAAAGTTAATATGACATAATAAAAAAAGAAAGATAACATTTCTATTAAAAATAGTTTACACAAGACAGCAATAAAATCAATCCTAGAATCCCATCCACATTCAGGAGTTGGGCACTCTTATTACTACTCTAAACTGAATAAGACATATGACACATCTAAAATATCATTGATTAACTTAATGTGATTATATGAAAAATTACTGTAATTATGAGGCAACATTTTTAAAATAAGTTTTATTTTTAAATAAATTATTAATAGTAATGTGTTATAATTTGTATAAATTAGGATATTTAAATACATGTGATTGGGGAATCTAAACATTTTCATTTACATATAAATTTAGTACTTTGGCATTAGAGCTGCAATGTAAAGGAGATAGGAGGCCTTTTTACATTCACAATAAATGTATAATGTCATGATGACATCAAATTGAAAGGAAATAAACCTTAAAAAGTATACATGTGGAAATGTGTTTTTATCTTTATCAATGTGATCTCTTTTTTTTGTAATACATCATTTTCAGTTATTGTCCAGATTTCTTTATGCCATACTTAATGATATCAAAAAATGTTTCCACCAGAATAAAAACCTAATAAAAGTCTCATAATTAATATGTAGTTTTTTTTTTTTGTGGTTTTTGTTTGTTTTTTTTTTTTTATAAAAAAAATATGTTTATTAGCATTTTTATTGAAAATCCCAGCATACTCTGCAATCACATGCTACATTCTTTAAGGGAAAAATTTTAGTACAGATCTCCATTTTCTGTGGTAATATTAAATGTTTTGTTTCAAGGTGATAATTCCTGTTGTATATTATACAGTAAATATCGTATGAGTATACTTAATGTGATTTTATAAATATTATTTAAAAATCAAAATTATTTACTATTTGTTTAGTAACAATTTTTTAGTTTAATGGCGTCATTTCATTAAGATTGCAAATCACATTTACTTAATGATAGAAAAGAAATGATTCCACCAGGATAAAACCCTAATAAAAGTCTCATAAATAATATGTATTTTTTTGTGGTTTTTGTTCTTTTTTTTTGGTTTAAGTTGTTTATAAAAAAATAGATTTATTAGCATTTCTGTTGAAAAGCCCAACCCACTCTGCAATCATGTGCCTCAGAAGGAAAATTTTTAGTAGAGGTCTTCATTTTCTGTGGTAATATTAAATGTTTTGTTTCAAGGTAACAATTTCTGATATATATTACATGGAAAATATCATATGAGTATACTTAATGTGTTTTTATAAATATTATTTAAAAACCAAAATCATTTACTGTTTGTTTAGTAACAATTTTTTTGTGTGTAATGGCATCATTTCATTGAGATAACAAATCACTTTTTTTTTGATTGGGAATGTCATTCTTAAAAGTTGTTAGTGTGAAAGCCATATATATAATTAATGTTCTTTTATAAATATTATAGTGCATATTTAAACTAACAATTTTTTGTGTAATGCTATCATTTCATTAAGATCATAAATCACTTTTTTTTTTTGCTTTCAAATGTTGTTCTAAGTTGTTAGTGTCCAACTCATACATATTTGAATATCTCATTATTTAAAACCCCAAATCATTTAATATTTGTTTAGTGCATATTTAAACTAACATTTTTTTTTGTGTAATGCCATCATGTCATTAAGATTGCAAATCACATTTTTAAAAAATTCAAATGTCATTCTTAAAAGTTGATAGTGTCCGAGTCATACATATTTGAATGTCTTGTTCAAAATCATACATTTCTTATTGAAAATGATAAATATGTTTATTATGTTATTACTTTTAGTTATTTTTAGTCCTGCAATATGGAGCATGTATTAGGCCTACTGCACCTATTTCACATTCAGATCACCCCCTCCCTGATAACTTTGTAAATCTTGCCAAAATATCATGTACAAGATTCATGTACATTTTTTTTGCCAAAAAAGTCATGTACAAGATCCATGTACATGTTATTTTGGTCAGATCCCAAGATTACAAAGTTATCAGTGGATCGATATGAATGTGAACAGGCGCAGTAGATCTAATACATGCTCTGTGTTGCAGCATTAATACCAAAGTACCATAAATTTTATTATATATAATGACAAAAGAACATCAAACTGTTTGATTTTATGTAATGGCAGAAAATATATGTGGTATATATCAAGGCTCAGGCAATTGTAACAATATATCTAAGTAATGGAGTACTTAAAAAAAGATAAAAAAGTTATTTCAATTATATTTAAATAAAAAAGAATGTGTTTTTAACAATAAAGTAATTCATAAATTCAAATAATTACATATAAGTTTTATTAATTATTGCAACAAAACGACATTGGCCTATTCAGTTTAGTGCAATGATAAGAGTATATATGTAGTATATTTAGAATTAAAGTCAGGAAATTTAAGGCTCAAACAATAGTCACAATTAATTTAAGTAAAGAAGTATTCCACTTATATTTAAATAAAAATATTTACATTCTGAATGTATTTCTAACAGTGAAGTTATTCAAAAATGTAAAAATTTTCATTTACATATAAATTTTATTAATTACCTTGGTGTCTTGTGGCACCCCAGTGATGAAGTGTCTTTGTGCCCCATACATCTTACACACCTGCACATGGTGGCTCTAATTATAGCAAATGCCAATCTAATATAGTGATTCTTTCATTGTATAAAAGCAAAGCTGTTCACTTCTCACATATATCATGAATCCGTGGTATAGTAAGGTTATAAATGAAATAACTGGTTTTTTTTTTACATTTGACAATAATAATTAATCTACTTCATATCACTATTCAAAAGTATGTTATCACAATAAAGTCATTGATCCTGTTATCATCATCATCATTATTAGCCACTCACTAATGCACATAACTACTATAACTCAAAAAATAAAAAAAGGGCAAAATGACAAAAAAGAATTATAATAATAATACTACCCTAGAGATTATTTTTGCAATAACTATTCAGATTAATCTCTGAACCACAAATATGCCTACATATAGAACACGTTGACTTGTTATTCTATTTGTTTGATATTTTGTGATATGTTCTTTACTTTGCAGAAAACTTTTCTTTCTGAACTACTTCAATATCTTGTAAAATTGTAACTTTCCAATGTATTATATTCTCCACATATACACAATTACTATTGCATTTCTTTAGAATGTCTCTGAGATAATCCTTATAATGTAAACAGCATCTATTTCTCTCACAAGAATCATGCTCAAGTTCAGCATAAAACATCATTTTATGAAATTACGTATTGTTCATTCATTTTACATATTCAAGACAATGAAGGTTTGATTTTAAAATTGTGGACTTTATAGTATCCTATCCAGAAAATTAAAGAACACATTGATTGGTTATATGATTTTGCTATTGTATTTAAAATTCTACAAAAGATCCTTAAATGATAATTTTATAATGCCTTTATAATACATTGATAAGATGTCCAAATCTCACTTCAATACATTAACATAACAATTCTATATGTAGATAATTTAGTTGTGATACTTATTTCACTGTGATGAAATAAGCTATTTTTCACTTTGTTAAGAGCATTAACAACACATTGGAGTCTAAGCTGCATCTCAACATCTAAAGACATCTTTCTACTTAAAAATCTATCAAGATATTTACTTGATAAGAAACATATGTTTTTTAAGTATTAATAAACTAAAGTCTTTATATGTTGTATTAAAAATATTAAGTACATTTTGTAGATCATATTTTGAATTGGCAAGAATAGCATAATCATTAGCATACTTTAGAATCCAAAATGATATGTTTGTATTTCTTTTAACTGCTTTAAATTAAAATTTTTATCATGTATAACCTTTATCACATCTTTATTCCTGATTTTTTAAACTATTTATAAACAGTTCCAAAAACCACAATTATAAAAATTTGAAAGTAAAATTGAAATAAATAGTGACTAATGTCTCCACACAAGAGTGCTATCTAGTCCAAGCTCTAGTAATCACTAGATGCTAAAAAATGGTCCAGTGATATTTAATAGTTCAAAATTGGAGTAAGTACATTTTTGTATAACACCAGTTTTCATTTCAAATGCTTCATATTTTTCCTCCATAATAATAATACTTCCTTTCAAACCATTGAGTAGAAGTGTTATAATTTAAATAAAATTTGTGGATTACTAATTTCAAACAGTGCAATAGACCTGTTTAATTAATTTAATCAAATGCCATGACCAAATGAATAAAAGCAATATGTAAATCAATTTTTTTTCCTGACATTATTTGCATGGCAACAAAAGCTATATCTGTAACACTTCTTGACTTTCTAAAGATCACACTGGATCTCTAAAAACCATTCATTTATGATTGATTTATTTCTTGAAAATATTTTTACTGTAGTAATTGTTAATGATATTTCATGATAATTACTGTAATACTGCCTATTACCTTATTCTTAAAAATTGGAACAATAAAAGCATCTTTGATATCAACTTTTGAAGTTAATATGTCAATATCATATTTTAAAACTTCTTCAGATGTCTCATCATGATTTACAATTTTTCTCTTTTTAAGATTACCAAGAGCTGTTTTATTTCACAAAATTGGATATCTTCATTCAATTCCAAATGAGTAGATAGTATTTAACCTAATGGCTTAAATACTCTAAATTATAGTTTTAAATTAAATATTTTTTTCATTTTCTCTAAAGATCTAATATTTAGTCAGCAACTATATATTTTAATGACCTTGGATCTGAGCTAATTATTAACTAATTATAAACTGTATTTGATAATAATAATTAATCACTCTAGTTGTGAGTTATTTATTTATGCATAAATATTCAGCAGATATTGATGAAAGTGACAATCATATCTCCAGATTAATGTTTGATTGGCCAGAAGATGATTACTTCTTATACTATAGTCCATCCAAAAGACATTAAGTGAATGATTAAAATTTTAATCACTATCTAAAGTGTTGGATGTTAGATTAGTTGTTAAATATTTTAGTGATTTTATCAATGAATTAACTGCAAGCATATTTGGTTATTTATTTGAAAACATATAATTATCTACAGGCAAATTTCACATTTGTTCTAATAAATGTCAATAAAAAAATATTCTTTATTTATACATGAAATAATTGCAGCCAATAGAAAATTTGGAAGGATTATTGCATCAATAAATTTAAAAGAAAACAGGTTATATTTTCCCTACTAATAGTAATTTACATAAGTCAATGTATTGACAACTTTTAACTTTAGCTTGAATGAACAAACTCATTTGTTAAACATGCAAAACTCTCCATACAGTAGTGCCACCCTGTGCCATCCAGAGTAATAACAGTTATGTGCTAGCATAAGAGATGGTGATCATGTGATGTTTAGTGGTTTAAACTCATTTGTATCAGAGTTTTCAATCTTCTTATTTTCATTCTGGATCTTTTGCTTCTAATTTTTGTTTCATTAATGAATAGCCACAAAGTTTGAAAGCAGGGTTGTGAACTTATTTTTTGGTTTTTATTGAATAATACTTTTTTTTCCTCCATTAAATATAATTCCGTTTTCTGCTCCATTTCACATTCTGCATGGATATAAGAAATAAATGAGACAGGACACACAAAATCATGATTTTATATAACTCTATATCATTGTCAGTATGTTAGATTTTGTTTAATAATTATTTCAGTCAGAAGTGCTATACCAAGTAAAGCAGAGGAATTAGTATTTTGGTAATTTATTTATTTTTATGAATTTCTGTTGGTATGGATAGCAATATATATTGAAATGGTATTTTTTGACAAGCATCTCTTTTCACCTGCTATGATACATAGTAGTATTTATTTTGAATTCAATTTTAACCAAGTACACATGTATTTACGTATATTTGCATATATTAATGTATGTATAGATATAATTATATAATGTGTATATTTAGTTATGTTATATATAATAAATTAAAAGTAAGTTGTATAAACATTGTTATACATATATGAGCACACCTACATATATATGCGAGTGAAGCTGCAACGCAATAGATTTTATAAGCATTGCAATGCAATTATATTATTTTGTATCTTAAATTTTTATAAGTTAAATATACAAATTTACTCTTATTTCACATATAAAATCGATTCCCGAGGTGACTGAGATACATATTTAGCAGAATGTTTACGTAAAGCTAATTGTTTTAAAAGAGTGAATATTTTTTGGAAAATATCACTTCACACACTCCTGGTTAAAGTTGTGTGGATAGTTAAAAACAGATTTTAAAATAAGTTTAAAATATAATTTGGGACAAAGAAAAATCACTCAAGCTGCACTATTTTGTTATTCATTTAAAATTTGCTTTTGTATTTTCCAAAATATTAACACTGATTTTAAAAGTTAATAAAACTATGTTAAATTTAAGGATTACAACTTAAAACTATAAACAAGTAAATAAGTTGATGAGGGGGGGGGATGTCAGAAGACTGACATGTAAATCCTCTAAATTCAACACTCAAGATCTCCTCTCTATTATATATGAAGCAGTTGCTGTCAGGAGGGTAAGCCCAATTTAAAATTGGAAATAATCAGCTAAGAAAACCCAGCTTTGCCATGTTCCTTTCGAAGATCAGTAACTTTCCACCCACTGCAAGTTATTATTTTCACTGTGGAATGGAAGGAACCGGTTCTGCCAGCTGCCAAAAAGATATCAGAACATCCTATTAAAGAATACTAGTGCCAAATACCATGCTGGACTCATCAGCTAGAAGATTATTGGTAATTTTCTTCCTGCAGAGCTGTTTTAAAATAAATCTTTAATTAAACTATGCTAATAAGTTTCTTAAGTTAGCTATTTTATTGAATATTCATAAATTATAAACTTATAAAAAATTCTTTAATAAATAAACTATGCAATAAATTCTTACTATAACTTTAAATTAAATTAATAACTCTAACCATCTTGCCTATTTTAAATGAATAATTATGATTTTAAATAATTCTTCAAACATAATAACTGTAACCAGTTATTATATATACTTTTCTAATCTGTGGTCATGCCTATTCTATTTTATTTTACTTGTTTTATTTTATTGCTATTTTATGATATGCCATAATTCAAAATGGGGATTAATAATTTAGTAATTTTAGAGAGATGATTAGAGGCTTTTCTGTAATTGATTTATGCTGCTTTTTAGCAAACATAAATCTCCATTTTGAAACCTGTTGTTATATATGTATGTTTAGTTAAGCTACTATGTTTTAACTTATCATTAAGGTTTGCATATTAATATTATATGTATAGTTAAATAATAGCAAGGATGATATCTATAAAAGCATATTAATAATAATCAATTAAGTCCTGGATATGTTTTTCCTCTCCTTAGTTTATATATACTATTCAGATATAGTAATATAAACTAGATTGTTTTAACGAAACTCTTTTTAGCATGTTTTAAATATGCTAATTAGTAAACTGGGGTAAGGTAGTTTCACAGAATGAAACTATAGTATTTTGCACATTAGTTAACTTTAATAATTGATACTCTTTAGTAAGCATTACAAATGTGTTCTTACAAAGCACAACACATGCAATACGCCTTGCTATGCTTCTTTGCAAAATGGGTTTCTGATTTAGATGCCATCCCATTATTAGTTCAGACTGCGACTTTATAACTGGAACATGAGGGTCGAGAAACCAATTGTAAAGCTGCTCCAATCTCCCAAACTAAAGTTCATATTATGATAGAAAGTCATACAGTCCAAGGGAATTGAGTACTTGATACTGAATCCTGTACTAATTACACATTCGGGCTGCAATTCTTATTTAGTAATTTAGCGGGATAGTATCAGAAGCTTCACTACAATCACTAATTTATCCAACCTTAATACTATTATACAGTTCAGCATTGTTCTGAACTCCAAATCTAGTTTACTTTAGAATCTGCATAGGGAACAATTATTCCTCATTATATATTTTTAGTAGAATAAGTTATATTTTATCATCCTTGACAGATTTGACTCCTTTAGCAAACCTAGAATAGATGGCATAGCATACTTAGACATGAATAATTATCTCAGTTATTAAATTGTAATAAACTTTAAAACTAAATTATCAAAAGTACATTCTAAAGATGAGATATGAAGTGACATATGGGGAGATGGGAAACCACCATCATCCCATTTAATAATTCATCAAATATAAATGATTGACATAAGAGACTATATTATCAAATATAATGAATAAATAATGTGCCAGACTGTATATAATGCCCTTGCACAAAATGGCTGTTGCTGAGGATTCAGCACAGCTGATCTTTATAATATTAAATTATTATATTTTATATATATCAAATAAATCATAATGGGATGTATATTATAGATATTTATATATGTTGCATAAATAATTGGGGTTGGTCTATGCTATATTTTTATTCATACTGTAATGGTATGAAAAATAGAGCTGCTTTAACCCAATCTAGAGATGCAGGTTGAGGGGGTTCGAACCTCACTACTCCTTCAGACTGCCACTAAGTGACTTACTTCCCAAGACCTCACTAGAATTTCTTCTTAATGTATGCCTGGTGGTCAGGGAGAGACAAGACTCAGAGGGGGAATTTACAGATAAGAAAGCGATATGTGAATGTATTAAAATAAAATAGAAATTTATTGTTTACAAAAGAATTACAATTTATTATCAAAAAAAGAAATAAACAAAGATCACTCTCTAAAGAGGTGGTTAGTAATCTCTCGGCCTACCCAAGAGCATTAATGGATTAACAATAACTATAGATATGCAGTAAACCTCTGTTTCATTTTACAAATTATCACATTTACTGGGCACAGAGTGAATGATTCAAGGAAATGAGAAAGAGAGAGTAAAAGGGGTCATGCAGAGGTGGTAGAAAAGAAAGAAAATCTTAACAAACAGATCACTAGTTAAATAGATGTTCTTTTAGCTATGATTTAAAACATAGCCAGCAACTTAAATTTGAAATCCCCATTGTTCTTTTCTTTTCCCCTTTTACCTCACCAACATCATCAGGTTTCTCTGGGTAGTGCTTTGAGTATAGAAGATAGGCTTAATAGAACAAATGTATTACTAAATATGTATTACTCAGAGATTCATTATTTTTCTCCTTTTCTTGGTAGGCAGGGTTTTTTTGAGATATTTTCCCATATGAGGAAATGTAAAAGAAATGAGGCAGGATAGCACTCTGACCCTAAAACATAGTAGGATGAGAAGGAACCTGTTCGCAGAGTGTGATCCGGGTTTGGAACAGAACATAATGCTTATGTCCAGTCATTTATAGATTTTACATATAATGATTTCCGGAATTTTATCCAGAGATTTCCGAAGATAGGCCCACCAATATGGAGATTGACTTAAGACATATTTATAAAGGTATTTCTGCCTCCCCAAGTAATACCAAAAGATTAAGATGGAATAATTATTTGTTTAAAAAAAAATCAAGCCTGAATTAAATATGAGTATCTAAATTCTTATGACACCAAAGCTCTACAAAACTGAGGTAAAAGTTTTTAAGAAAAGAAATCCCCTTATATTTATCGATCTTTATATGATCAATTTAGCTATATTTATTTATTTACTAGTGAATATGAAATTAGATGAGAAGTTTAAAAGTACTGAAGAAAGATATAAAAAATTAGATGAGAATTTAAGAAAATCTGCTGAAAAATCTCAGAAAGAGTTTTAGAAAATAGAATTTTTTTTTTAAAAATCTAAGAAAAAAATCTCCGAAAAAGTTTGAAAGAATAGATGAAAATTTACTAAGAGCTGAGAAAACATTTCAGAGTCAATTGGATGCAATTAAAACAAGCTCTCAGAAATCTGAGGAAATGATACAAACTGTAAGGTCAGTATAGTACTTGAATTGATGAATTTAAGGAGGTGAAAAGCTTTCAGAATGAATGAGTGGGATTTTGAAAAGAGGTGCACAATCAATTTAAAATCACAGAAGGAGAGTTTGCGATCGTTAAAAATGAGTTTTGTAATCTTAAGAATAAGTTTAAAAATATAAAATTGGAATCTTGTAATGATATCAAGGAGTGTCAATGTCAAATTAGGGACTTGGCTGGTAAATTTGAAAACCAGAAGCTAACTAAGTTTAAGATTACATGTGAAGTAGAAGTTAGGTTAATTCAAGTGAGTGAAGAACTTGAAAGTTTAAAAGAAGATTTAGAGAATAAAATTCAACCATCATCAGATGAACTTAAAGATGAAGTAGGGAGATTTTAAATACAGTTGGAAAATGGTTTATACAAGAAATTAGATGAAACTTTTGAGCAGAATGGAATGCAAATGATTAATAAAGTTGAACAGCACTTTAGGCAGATGAATCAAAGTTCTGAAAGTAAATCAAACAGAATAGAATTAAAGTTAAGTGAGGTTGACATTCAGTTAAGTAGTTGAATAATTCAAATTGATCAGAAAGTGCAAATTGTAAAATCTTAACCCAGTTTAATTATAGACAGTTTTAAAAGTGAATTACAGTCAAAGTTATCAGAAGTGAATAAGATGTGTCAGGAATTAAACAAAGAGATAGAGGATGTAAAGGATACTGTAAATAAGCCAGTGCAAATAGGAAATCTTAATGGAAAGGTGATAGGAAATATTAATGAGAAGATAATGACAAGAATGGAGTGTGTGTTACAGAATCATAAATTAAATTTAGAAAGGCTAATGCAAGACAGAAATTGTAGAGAGTATAATCTGATAGAGGATATTGTAAATATTAAGAGTGGGTGGAATTTCATCAGAGATTAAAGTAAAAGAAGTATGTAGTAGTGATAGTAATGAACAAATTCGAGAATTAAAGAGTTTTATGAATCAAATGAGGCCTGAACCAAAACAAACTCTTCATGACTAAAAGAATCATACTTCAGTGATATTAATATTTTTAAAAATAAAGGTATTCAGAGGTGAGTATTTGGACAACCCATATAAATATCTTCAGAGTTTGAAGGAATTATTTGCATTGTGTAATGTGTCAGAAGTTGAAAAGATTGCTATTGCTAGCAATCATCTATATGCAGCTTCCAAGGATTGGTGGCAGTCTTTATTTAACAAGCCCAAATCTATGGAGATTTTAAATATCTCATTCTGGTGAATTTTTGGGGAGAAAACTGCAAAGACAATATTCATTATCAAGTATCCCAGGAGAAATATAGTGTGCATAAAGGCAGCTATACACAATTTCTCAGGGAGTCAGGCAGTAAAATTAAAAACATTAACTGCCTATCCTTTGTCTGAGCAGAAAATAGTCAGATATTCTGTCATAATCTGCCTAGACATATTGAGCAGATGTTAATTACCACAGATAGACATACTATTGATGATGTGGTTGAGATCCTAGACTCACTTGAGACAAGTGGTAAAAGCTTTGATAACCAAATGAGGGTAAATAGGGGCACCCACCCCTCAGTAAGTAGCATTAATTTACTGGGTTTGCCAAGCCATTATAGGAGAAAATAGGATAAGTCCCTATGGGGAATGAAGATCTCATTTAAATAGGGCTAGAGATAAAGTGAAAGTTATAGATAACAAACAGCCATCTACTAGTAGGTTGCAAACAGTGCCAAAATACACAATAAAGAATAGAAAAAATAGTAGGGTCAAAATTTAAGAGGCTACTGCAATGCCCAAAGTTTACTACCATTCCCAAGAAGAGTTTAAAGTCTTGTTTACAATCTAAAGGTGGAACAAAATATAGTTAAGGATGATTTAGGCATGTAGTCTTCATAACGTGTTAAAATGTTACTTTGGACTGTTTTCATGTGTAAAAAAATGTGTAATTGCTTATTATTTATTTATTTATTTTCTGTAATGGGGGGAGGGGGAATTGTGATCCTATGCTTTTGCACAATGTCCCAGACACTACTTTTAAGTTATGTGTTTATGTTATTTAAAAAATTAAATAAATAAAAGAAGAGATAATTAAATTTATTTTTCTAATAAAATATATAAACTGTACCATATAAAATCATCTCCATTGTTATAATTTATAGTTGTAAAATAATTATTAGTACAAAGTATAATTTGTAATCACTTAAAAGTTATTAAAATGTATTTTTAATATTTGATATAAGTATGTTTTAAGATAATAATTAATGCTTAGTTATGTTTTATTTGGTATTGAATGAAAAATATATAGAGTTGGTTATTAAAAGTCTGAATAAAGTTAATTTTATGCTTAAAAAATTATAAGATAGGATTATGGGTTTATTTCTATTAAAATATAATTATTAAATTGATTTTAAAATTGTTAATAATTTTGTTTAGTTAATTTGATTTGTTAAAGGTTAAAATATTAGAGTTGAATTGATTTAGTTTATTTTTAAATAATGTCAAATCAGTAACAATGCCTGTTAATGATTAAAACAGATTAAATTTAAGAATGATATAATTAACTTCCTGAATGTGAGTGTATGACTGTGTGTGCATGCATATTAATTCATTAATAAGTTATTTGTTAAGTTAAGCTAATTCTAGTTTATTAATTTACTTAAAAATCAAAATATTTATAGGTAAGTTATTAATAAAGACGTTAAAAAAACAAAACTGAATTTAAAGAGCTTCTGTAGATTGAAAGTAATAATTTAAAATAATAAATGTGATTTATTATATTGTTTTATTTCTTAATTAATTATATAATATCTTTAATTTTTTTAAAAAGGTCAACTAAAAGTTATCATGTGATCTGAAGAAATAGAGAAAAGTTATGTATTTTTTTGTTAATTAGTTCCTTATGCTGGTAAACATTTTTAAACACAGATGGCAGATCAATTTTTATAGGTGTTTTAGAAAAGATGCTAGATGTGAAGGAGTGATAGCAAACATGAGAGCATCTAGTAATGGGGAATGTACAATTTACAGAAAATGAATTGAATGAGGCAAGTAAGAAATTGAAAGGTGGAAAGGCAAGAGGTTTGGATGGATGGGCAGCAGAGATGGTAATGAATTTAGGGCATAGGGCAAAATTAAAACTATTATCATGTTTTAATAAGATGACATGGAAAAGAAATTTTTCAGGTAGTTGGAGTAATAGAAGAGTAAGGCTACTATTTAAAGAAAGGGGTAAGTCTCATAGAAAGTTAAACAATTGTAGACCAATAGTGCTCATGTCAGTACTATATAAAGTTTTCTCATATATGGTGGCTGGAAGGATTGCAAAATAGATGGAAGAAAATGATATAGTGGGGAAAATTCAAGGAGGTTTTCGATCAGATAGGCATATAGGAGATAGTTTATTTGTAGTTACACAACTTATAGATACAAGTAGGAATACAGGTAGATAGTTATATGTGGTTTTTATAGATATAGAGAAGATGTATGATAAGAGTAAATAGAAATAGATTATGGGTAAGTTTAGTAAATTTGGGAATGGTTAGAGCTTTAGTGGATATTATTAAAAAATTATATGTAAATAATTAGTACACATATCAATTAGGGAATATAGAATCAGTTAAAGTTTAAAATGGAGTGGAACTAAGGCAAGCATGCCCTATGTCATCTATTTTGTTTTTGTTGTATTTGAAAGAAATGGAGAGAGCAATAGAAAGATTAGATAGAGGATAAGGATGCCATTAATAGGTGGCAAGATAGTATACACATTGTTGGGTCTTTTATTTGCAGATGATGTTTTTTTGTGTGCAGAAAGAAGGAAAGATATAAAAGTTATGCTGAGGACATGCACAAAGGTGGGTAAAGAAATGGGAATTAAATTTTGTGAACAAAAATCAAAAGTAATGATGAGTAATACTGGGGAGAGAGAAAATAGAGAATTTTTATTGGGGATATAAAGTTAAGTGTGGTTAATAAATATAACTATTTGGGAATCATCTTAAGTAATCAAAGACATTTCTTGGATAAATGGGAGAAAAAAATTGATAAATGAAGCAAAGAAAAAAAGAGATTGATAATGAAATCAACAGTGTTCTCATATAATACATATGATGTAGCTAGAATTGTATAGAAGGGAATGGCAGTAGCAGGGTTATCATATGCTAATGATGCATTATGTGTTAGTAAAGGGGTATTAGATTACTTAGAAAAAATACAAAGAGAATTAGGAAGACATGCATTAAATGCATAAGTGTGGTTGGCAAAGAAAGCAATTCAAGGAGAAATGTGATAGTCATATTTTTATATGACAGATGTAAAAAGCAAAATGAAAATGTTCAGTAGATTGCAGGAAGAATAGCCAAAATAGTATTTAATTGGATAGGCAACAATATGGGTGAGAAAAGTAATGTGATATGCAGAAGATTTGGATGAACTTTACATCTGTATATTTATACAAAAGGTGGGATGATTGTGTTAAAAGAATTGTTGAGTGTTATAGTGTTAAGGAATGGGACTTCAAGAATAGATGCATTAATAAAGAATAGGGAGTTGGAAATATGGAAAATTAGTATGAAGAGTAAAAAGAATTTAAATATTTATAGCAGTGAACAGAATATTGGGTGCAAGTTAATTTATGCTAATAGCAAGGAAAGTAGTTTACTGTTTAAGGCTCAAATGGGATCTTAAGCAACAAGGGAATATACACATAAATGAAAAAAATATGGGTAATTTAGTCTGCAAATTGTGTAAGGAAGGAGGCATCTGTTATGCCTGAAAGCAGAAAGGGTACAAATAATGAAGTTGTGGAAGAATAAATATAAACAAAGTAATTGTAGAGAAAGTGGCTTATTGCTTTTTATGCTGGGTTTGGAAAAAGACAAGGTGGATTTAGATATAAAAGCCATGGAGTTGACAAAGATTATGTTGTGGAAATGGGATGAAACATGATAGAGAAAAATATGGGGAAACTTAGAATGGGGAATGAAAAGTAAAGTCAAAGTAGCTAACAGGTTTCTCTGAGCATAGTTGCTGAGAGATTCCTGACTCTGTATAAGGAGAAGTCACAGTGCATCACATCACATCATATTACATTTTAATTAACTGTCCATCAAAATAATTGATATAAATAGGAATTTTTTTATCATTGTGTATGTGTTATGCTATTAATTTCCACTGCATGCTTACCAAGAAGTGTGCTGCCAATTTTTTTGTGCCTGCTCTCTTCAACACCAGAAAAGTAATATTTAATTTTTATTCCAACTTTAATTTTTTTTATAACTTTTATTATTTCTTAATTTAGGAAAAGAATAATAAGGTATTTGCCTTTGTGCTAAACCTATTTGGAATGATGAAAGAGTTATGTTTTGCTCAATGTGCTTATATCGGAAGTTAAAGATTAAGAAGGTATAACGATTAAGAAGGTAATATGCTTTATCTTAATTATCAATGGTTTCACAAACATTGTGCTAAATTGCTTTTATTATATGTGTTTACTGTATTTTATGTTAAATCAAAATTGAAAGTAACTAAAAAAAAACTTTTGAAATTAAATTCAGAGAACAAGACTGGCTTCAAAGGATTCAAATTTTCTTATTTTAAAATGTGTATTTATGATAAACTTAAGTGAAATATAGCTATAAATATTATCCTGATATAGATTTTCAAATGCTTCTGACCTAAATTAAACAGAAGTTTATTTATATGCTTATTTTATTTAAAATGAAAAAAAAAAACATTGTCAGTAGAATGCATGAATTTTAATATTTTTTAAAGAAAAAAATATTCTGACAAGGAGTTTGAAATGCTTGCTTGCTTCATTGATAAAGAGAATGAACTGTTAAATGTGTTTGCCTTATTAATATATGTAAAAGAATATTTATGAAAAAAAACTAATGACCAGTGATAAATAATGTTATACGTTATTAGATATTTTAAAATTATGGAATTTAAAAATAAATAGTAATTTTTCAATTACTATAATGAAATGCTGAAATTAGTAATAAGATGTTAAGAAGAATATTTGAAATGCTATCAAAAAGCAGGAACTGCTTGTATTCATTTTAATGTATCATTGCAGACAAAAAGTCAGTAAAAATTCTCTTTATTCTTTTTGCTGCTAAAGATGAAAATATTAAAGAAGCTATAGCTCAGTTCATAAAAAAGAAATGGATCCTGTGTTATCCTGAGTGGTAATGGTGGTAATAGTGGTGGTAGTGGCGGTCATGGTGGTGGTGGTAGTAGTAGTAGTAGTAGTAGTAGTAGTAGCAGCAGCAGTAGTAGTAGTAGTAGTAGTAGTAGTAGTAGTATGATTTTTAATATTTTATTAAGATTCTATATATACAATCTATGCTATAAATATGTAATTACTCACTCTAATGGCAGAGAAAGGTACAACTATATACTTTATTTGTTGGCCTAAAGTAAATGTTGAATTATGCTTGTCCAGGTAGAGAGACATATCTCTTACATTTTTGAAAAGTATTTATTAATATTTGGCCTATGGATAAACAGCCATTATAATTTACCAGAAGCTCATAATAGTATTTTATTTATTATAATGTAATTATTTCATTATGAAGTTTTCCATATAACCAGATATCTATTAGTCTTATATTTTCAATATTTGCCTATATTTTAGTATGTCCACTTTAGTTTATATCCATTGAATGTGTGTATTTCTTATTATTGCAAATTTTATTATGCTATTTTAAAATATTTTATAATCATTTGACTAATAATATTTTTGTTGGTTTCATAGAATATTTAATGTATGTATTTTTTTCTTTTTTAAGATTAACTTTTAATGTGAGAATTGTTTATCTTGCCATTGTTTTATTGAGAATTTGTGCTTGCTCACATTTGATTAGTGTGGGAAGCATATAGTTGTAGTAAATATTGTTTTATTGATAATTATGTTTTGGACAATGTACTTCCCCCATTGCTTATTCCATGAGAGGATTATATTTTTAATAGTTGTAGCTATTTATGCTTAGCTAGTGTTGTTTTAAACCCTAAAGAGGATTGTTTTTATGGTATACATTCTGTTTATCTGTGTTGAGACCTTTCCACACATTTATGTATATAGACAAAAGGTATAGGAATCTGCCATGATATTTTCCAGTTATATAGTGTTGCTCAGAGGAACCTTTATTGTCTTATCTTTCATGATGATGTGTAGATGTTTTCCATCATGTAAGGTGATGTATTATCACTTAAATTGTATGGAAATGATAAAATAGATTTTGAAGTACTTAGTTTCTTTAGGTATACTGACTATCATCAGTGTTTAGCTAAATGAAAATAATGTGTTTTGTGCTGATGTGCCTTGCCAGCAGTTCACAAATAAAAACAACAAATCTCAGTAACTTGAATGCTTATTTTGTGCATAGCATAATAAGAGATATACATGTGCAAATATCATTATTATCACCATCCAAAAGTAATAAGCCAATGAATCAGTAAGACATATTAAAAGTTAAATATTTTTTTAGTGGACATGGGTAAAAATATGGTATGTTGTGTGTATGATGTCTAATATGTTTTCCCCATATTTTTTGATAAAGTACCTAATGCTAGACAATAACTGTCTTGTGTTAGCAATGGTAATTATCATTATCATTTCAATCTAATTTTTTTAGCCATTTGTTAGTTCAGATTAAAGTTTTAAATTTGTAATGTATCTTAAATACAGTCAATAGCATCATAGGAGTTAATATTATAAATAACAGTTGCTTACTGGACATAGCAGTGTATTTAAATGCAGTTTTTGCTTTATTATAATTTAAAAGTTTGTTCAAGGATTATTTAATAAAATAACTTAACTTAAATATGCCAAAAGAAAATTATTTAAAAAGTAAAATAGCTTTTTTTTAAAATGAGTGTTAAGTCTCCCCTATGTTTATATCAGAAAAGAATAGTTGGTTAGTGTACAGGCAATTATTTTGTCATTTTTTTGGAAATTTGTAAATAGTTTTTGTAACCTTTTAAAAATTTATTATATATATTAATAAATGTATTTATTGTTATTAGAGTTTAGCCTTTGTTTTTCTATATATGATTTCTTGTGTCCTGAATTCTTAATTATATAACAGAAATCTTAGTAAATCAGATAATGTTCTCGCACAGATCCAAAATCTAAACTTATTTATGCAAAGATTGCATAAGTGATATATATTCCAAAGATCGGAATTTATTTGAAATAACTGTTTTTTAATTTAACTTTGAATTCATTATTCATTTTAGACTGCATATTAATTATTTATTTTACAAAAAATTAATACATTATTTTAAAACTTGATTACTTTTTATTGATTGTGTTGTTGATGAATAGTTGAAAGATATGAAAGATAACCTTTCTTTCTACTTATTTGAGTGTCATCCTGGGTAAAATTCTTTATTTTTTCAAATTTATATTTCTTTTATACAATTTATTGAGTAGATTAAACACTTCTTTAATTAATTGTTTTTATTGTGATGATATATTAGGATACATTAGCTTATAAGAGAAGTGTATGACTCCTTTAGTCTACTAGGATGCCATTCATGTATTCAATAACCTAATATGATGATTAGAATTCCAATTATTAAAAAGAGCCCTGAGATCATTCATTATTATTATTTTTAATTTTATTGGTTCAAATGTTAATGGTGTGGCATAAGAAGCTTTGTATTATTCATAGTACTATAAGAAAAGTACTTTATCTTTTACTCCAGATGAGTATATTGGATCAGATCATGGCAATAAATTGATTGATGACAAATATTTGCTTATTAATGTACAGTGAAAAATTATTCATTAAAAGATTTTGTATTAAATAAAAATATTTATGCTGCTCAGAGAATGTATTTTGATAGATGAAAATATATATTCTAAAAGTGTTATATAGGAATGAGTGAAGTTTTTTTTTTTTACTAATTTATTCATTTACTCTGTAGTGAGATATATTTTTGCTATTGGTTTAAAATTTTTTTATATTTTAATGCATATCATTGTCTTATTATAAAACTTGGATATGATCTTATTATAAAACTTGGATATGATATCACAGAGGCAATCATATTCCAAGTCTGCCCTATTATTTATTAATTTAGTACCTCAGTACCACCTTCCTTATTCCTTATGTATATTAAAGCCTGAGATTTCAGCATTCATTGGTCATAATCATAAGAGTTATGCATTTATCTATTTAATCATAATTTCTAGAGTTAAAGTTATCTTGCTTTATTTATTATCATGTACCTGTTTGAGGGATATCTCTTAAAAAGATCAAATGTGTTCATCATCTGAGGTCCCTTATTTATATATATTTGTTATACATTGAATTGTTGACATATGTACTCACTCAGCAATGAATGTAATTTCAACTATCTTATAAGTCTAGGAATCAAATTAAGTGGTAGTCTTTTTTTTTTGTTTATTTGATTGTAAATTTAATATTAATAAAGTGTTATATTGCACTGAGTGTCTTGTTTGTCATAATGAGGTCATATAATTATAATCTAGTTTTAAAAGTCTCTATCTCTCCCTGATCACTGATCTAAATTAAAAATGAAAAAATATATATGTTGGAATGAGTTGTGTTGGTTTAAATCACTCTGGTGGTTATTTTACTGTTGTCCACTCATCCTGATTATTACATATTTTTTATGACATATGGTGCTCAACATGGGACTTGAACTTAAACTATATACCCCTGAGATTAAATGACCCACATTTAATAATAATAAAAAAGAAAGTTATAATTATGCTTTTAATATAATTTTGTTGTGGTATTTTGTACAATAGTGCTTTATATTTGTATAACTGTGAAGCAAAAAAAAAGAAAACATTTTTCAAACACATTAGAGGCTTAACGTATATTTATGTAAAAAAAAAAAGAAAAAATTTTTTTTTGTGGAATCAAATTTTTCTATGTAGGTGAAACTTGCAGCATGTCAGCAATACAGGACTTTAAAAATAGAGGAAAAGAGAGAAGCTCCATTAATGGCTGCTTCATTGGAGTATGGTTTAGAGAAATGGACAATTTTAAAAAAATAAGAAAATAAAGAAATTATTAATAGAGAAAAATACTTGAAAAAAATGGATATTAGTGCAGATAGTGAATCAAAAAACAGTGAAGCTGAAATTGGTGAAATGCTGGAAAAAGATATTGAATCAAAGAACATTGAAGTTGATGTTAGGGAAGAGCTGGGGGGAAATCTTCAATCAAAAGATATGGAAGCTGATATTAGTGTTCAACTGCAAGAAGATTTATTTCAAATATAAATCCCAGAAATCACTTTCAAAAAGCCTGATAAAGAGATTTATCCACAGAATGAAGGGAAAAAGAAAAGCTAAGCAAATTATGTTACCTCAAATATTGAAACAAATAAAAATACAATCAGATATAATGATGGAAAAATCACAACAAATGGAGAAGAGATTCATGGGATGCCAACAAGATGCAGGATCAGTCCATATATCAAATCACAAACCAGTTAAAACAAGCTTAGGTTAAAAACCACCATAGAAATAAAGAGCACCAATCACAAATTGGAAGATATAAAAAAAGGGAAATTCAGATTTCAAAATAAGTAAAATAAAAGAAGTGGAAGTCATTGATAAGAAGATGGAAGAGTTCTACATGTAAACTCTTTATTGATTAGAAGATAGACTATGAGGTATAGATTGGGAAAACCTAAAGATAACACAAAATCATCCTGTTTAGAAGTCAAGGATCTCCAAGCCACCCTATTTTCTGTAAACTGCCCAGATGAAGCAAGGAAATTCATGAAGAGAAAATTTGGAAGAGAAGAGAGAAAATAACTCTGAAGCTAAGTTCATTCAAATAAAAAGATTCAGAGTCAATGTTGGAAAAAGTCCTGTGGCCCATTTATAAAGGCAAAAAGAGCTATTCTTTTACCAGATGACTGAAGAAGAACAAATTGTTATTTCAGAAATTATTTGTATGGGACTGCTTAAGATTGGTGGTGAGGCTTGATACAAAAACCACAAACTTTCAGAGATTACTGTTTAGCACTATTGAAAAGCTTCTGGAGTGAAAAGAGATGATGATGGAATTCTATATAGAATCTCATAGCAAAAATATCCTACAACTGCAGGAGAATTCCCCACACAATTCTTTTTGAAGCAGGTGGCCTAACTAAGGTTTCTGACTGAATTTCTGCTCTTAGAAGAACAAATTACTCATACTATAAGGCACATGCCTGCACAGATTAAACAAATGATGTTGAGCAATCACTCCAATAACATTGAAGAAATGGCAGAGCTGCTTTGGCAACCTGGCCAAAGAACTGTCAGAATTATAAGGAAGCTATATCCTCCCAAGCTGTATTTGGCTCATATACAGACCCCTTATTTCCCTGACCATAACCAAAGTCAATAGTACTGCTAGAATCAGCCCTCCATTGATAGCTTTTACCAGACCAGGTATGTACTTCATAGTGGGGTTCCAATGAACAATTAAGAAACAATAAAATTTTACTGATGCCTCCAATTTTTGATATTATCTTCAAAGAAGAAAAACTAATATCTAACTTACAGCCTCAGCTGTGCTTATGATAAAGATAGAGATCAAAGGGATACAAACCAGTGCCTTATTGGACACTGGCAGCCAGATTTCATTAATCTTCAAGGAATGGTTTTTGCAAATAAAGAAGCAGATGAAGAATGTTACAATTTACACATTAAACAAATCTAGAACCCTATGACAAATGGCTGGAGTGCAAAGGTTGAAGCCAAACAGATCTGGATAGAAATGACACTTGGCATGACAAAATTTGAACATGTATTTCTCATCATGCCAGGATCTATACACAATGTTCTCATGGGATCAGATTTCCTAAATCAATACCAATGTTCAATAGGCTATGGTCATGGCATCTTTCAGATCACAATGAAAATGATTGTTTTTGTGACACATCAGAGTGAAGGAAAACCCATGCTAATTTCATTCTGCAAATCTTTAATGAAAGCCTGATTCTGGAAAAAGTAAAGCATTCATCATTATCTACAGAGAAAGTAAAAACAAAAGCTGAGTGTAATTAAAGGAAGATGCTTCTATATTTTTTAATAAACCAGGTGTCATACATGAATACATATATGATATTAGAATAAAAGAAGACTTACTTTTAGAGCCACACCTACATGATCCCATTTCAATGCAAGAAAGAGGTGGATGATTAATTACAACAAATGATTAATTGGTATTCTATTGAAAAGAGTCTCTCTCCATATAATAACCCTTAGTTATCATAAAAAAAAACCAGGGCTGTGCAATTGTGTCTGGATGCATACAAGCTAAATGAAATTACTATCCCAAAATGAGATAGCCCACCACCCATCCTAAAATTGCTCATTTGTCTGGCAATAACAAAATTTTTTTCAACTGTAGACTTGACATCAAGTTACTGGCAGATCATTACACCTTCAAGATCCCTAAGTATATGGTTTTCAATGTAATGGGTATGCATATGTCTTTAAATGCATGCCATTTGGACTCATTAACAGTGGGACAGTTTTGTTGAGATGCCTGGATAAAGTGTTATCACCTGAACTTAAGCATAATGTGTTAGTTATGTGAATGATGTGGTTATTGCATCTACAGATTTTGATGAACATATGAACCATCTTTCACCAATTTTTTTTTGGAATGTAGGGAGAAAAACATAACTGTAAATCTTCAGAAGAGTTGTCTTGCTGTGAAAGAAATCTTTTGGGTCACTTAATCAGCAGACAAGGAATATGTTGACATCCTGAAAAAATTTCTGCAATAGAGAACTTTCCCAGAACTACCTATAGGAAATATGAAATCCTTTATGGGGCTATGTAACTTTTTATCACAAATTTTACAAATCTTTTGCTATGGAAGCAACCTCATTACTTTTGTTACTTGAAAGGATTATCAATGGAGCTGGCCTGCAATTCAAGAACAGGATTTTAATGAGGTCAAAGAGGGGTTCCTAAATGCTGTAAATTTCAACCATTCTGTTTATTTGCAGACCAATAGTAGCCAGCAAGGATTGGGTGTGGTATTATTTCAGTTGGATGAAAAAAAACCATGTGTATTATATTTCTGTAGTAGGATTTTTAGAGGTGATGAACTCTACTACACAACTATTAAACAGGAAACCTTGGTAATTGTGTGGGCCTATGGAAGGCTTAAGCAATTTCTTTTGTGATTTGAGGTCATCATTGTCACTGTGCTTTGAATTTCTTAATCAGGGATACTTGACCAATGATTGTTTAATCTGAGGGAGTTTATTCTTGAAAAAATGTAAATATAAAGTGATTTATTGTCCAGGACTGGAAAATAAAATAGCAAACATACAGAGCTTTCTTCCAGCTGACATAGGGCCAAAGAATTTAACTGTAGTCAATGCATACATAGCATCATGTTTCTCCACATAGTTGAATCACTAGAGAAATAATTAAAAAAATTACCTCTCCTACAAAAGAAATGACCTGGCATATGGACCGATAATGACAGACTTAGAGAAAGAAAATACTGAGGAAATTTTCAGATACAGCAGTTTGAGACAAATGCATAAAAGTAGACAGAGGGTTATTATTTTACAAAACAAATCCATGGAGAGACCATCTCATCATGTATGTATACTGCCTATACAGATATTATGACCCTCAGAAAATTGAACAGTCCATATGCCAGCAGTTCCATTAGTCCAGAATGTATTCCAGTATTCTGTCTTCTCTACAGAAATGTCAGTTATGTTAAAAAAAAACCAAATAAATCATACATTTGAACTAGTCATACCATTTTTCCATAGGATCCAAATGAACTACTGCCATCTTTTAGACAGTTCAAATTTCTCATTGGAATATATATTGTATTCTCCAAATATGTAGCCACATACCCTCTATGTCAGACTGATGCTCATAACACTAAAAGAGCTCTCCAGTATAGACAATTCACCAGAAGTTGGGCAGCCTGAAGCTATCCTTTTAGACCATGGATCCTTATTTATATCCAGGGAGTAAAAATCATGGATAAAAAAAATGGAATCCAGCACATATCAATTTCCATAAGGAACTTTCAATTGAACCCATACAGAAGGATTATGAGGAAGTCAAATAGACTATTTCACACCTATATAGGAAAGAACCATAAAGGATGGTTAAATCAAACAAAAGCTGTGGTGAAATATATAAATTGGACTGTTAATGAATCCACAAGATTTACTCCAATGCAGCTATACTTTGGGAAGCATAGCCCTCTATTAATTAAAACCCAGTTTCCCCTGGAAAGGGAAAAAAATTGATGTAATCCAGGTACAAGCTAGGCCCATGTACATCTAAGAAATATGGCTGAAAATGAAAGAAAATTTGAGTCTCAAATCCACATCAATTTAATATAGGATATTATGTGTCAGTTTGTACACCACAGGTGAGCAAGTCTGCCAAGAATCCGTATAAAAAGTTTTTTCCTTTCTATGATGATCAATTTGTTATATAAAAAAAATTCAGTTCATGATAAGTGGCCTGCAGTTATAAAATCAACATAAAAATTATTTGAGTGGTATTCTTCAAAATATGCATGGCTAGCTGCTTTTACAAGACAAAATCCATGCTCTAAGCCTAACTTCATTGACCAGAAAGCTGACCTTTTGAAATGCCAACCTACATGGAAGCCTCTCTCAACTAACTGATAATAAAATACAATTACAAAATGGACAAGAGTAGCTTCACTTACAATGAATTTTCAAAAAGCAAAAGTGACATGCTGAGGGATTTTAATGGTAATATAAACTTTTGTATATCTTAAATAAGCCAGCTGTGGTTAGAATTATTTGCATTACATATATGTGCATTTATGTATTATTTTTATTTTATGTATATATTATTTTATAATGTTAGTATCATTTATGAATGTTTTACTATTTCATTAGAGTATGGGTTAAATTAGAATTTATTATGTTTAAAAAATATTTATTGAAGTAAGTCTTTTTTCTTTCAATGAGAATTTTGATTTATTAATAAAATCTTAATTCTGAATGAGTTCATTATTGTTGTAAAGTTATTCAATACTCTCCCCTCTTCTCTTTGAATATTTAAAACCTAAGGATTTTTTTTGAAAAAGAAACCAAGTCTGAAGTTTAAAAGCACCAGTAAACACTTTGTAAATAAGATTTGTAACAATGTTTAAAATTAACTTTTTCTTTTAAATAGTCTTAATTAGTTTATATATATATGTGTAGGATATAGCTTTGGATTTGCTAAGATATTTTCATGCTTATGATCTACTTGTGTGTGTGGACATAAAATCATTTGAAGACCACTTTTAGTTTCTAGGGCTTTCCTTTTTCTTCACTGGGGTTAGTTATGTCTCTACTCGTTTGATGTTATTTTGTATGGTCTCTGGTTTTCTGGGCCATGTTCTTCTTAATTACAGTCTATTTACTCTGGCATAGCCTAGCTTTGGAATAGCCACTATGCTTGTTTTATTTTATATTATCCCTATATTTTGGTGAATTCTGATAAACTCTAATCTTCCCAGTTTTGGTCAAGCTCATATTCTTTTAAACTGGATCCCAGCAACTGGAATTGCCAATCTCATTATTTATGCATGGGCCAGCTCCAAAATAGCTTCTCATGCCTCTTTCATATTTAATAGTCCTGCAGCAACTGGAATTGCCAATCTCATTATTTATGCATGGGTCAGCTCCAAAATAGTTTGTCATGCCTCTTTTATATTTATTAGTCCTGATTATTTTCCATATAATTTTCTGGTGGTATAGATCTGAACACACATATAAATTATTACAAGTGCATATATGTATAGGCATTTGATGAGATAAATTGAATGTTTTTCTTTCTTTTTTTAGTAAAAGTTATTTACACATATCATAATAACTACTTTTAAAAGATTATTTAATATTATCAAATTAATTAAAAAGGGAAGAACAAATTAACTTTCAAGGCTGTCAATAAGTAAAGTACTCTATCAAGACATCCATAGAAGAAATATTTATTAATTTCTTTTCTTTAATTTCTTTTAATCTTAATAAACTTTGTTATTATTAAATTAATTTGGCTGATTTTTATTCACTGTTATTGTTTAATAGTTATAAGTCTAATACTCTAACTGAGCTGGTGTGAAGGACAAGTAATTTATTTTATGTTAGATGCTCATTATCATTAGTGGATATGTAGTCATCCCAAATAAATTTTCTAGACTCATAGTAACTTGGTGTCACTCTCAAGTGACCAACATTCTAAGGGATGGTATGGGAGTACAGTACAATATATTGTACCCTTCCTTAATGGAATACTACTGAACAAAATAATCTGGCTAACCAAGATAACAACAATGTATTATAATTAAGTTGCATAAATGCTAACTATTAAAATAATACAACATAAAGACTAATTCAAAACATAACATCTAATAAAATAACATCTTTCACTTACTAATTCAGCACAATCTTAAATAATAAAAATATCATAACATTTAATTTTTAAATAACTATGGTTCTGAACTACATTACTTAATCTACTCATTTACAATAAATCTAACTTATAGCTAACTCATTATTGTAAATAAAATAAGATTCTGCCAAAATAATAAATATAATTATAAAATTTCTAACATGAGATGTTCAGTAAGGTACACTAGGTAAAAACATTGAGAGTATATCCCAAAGAATACACCCTCAGTGACAGAAAAGCATTACTTCCACCAAATTCATATAATAAAACTATTATATAACACTCTCATGTCTTTAAAATACACAATTATTTTTTAAAAAATAATAAATTATTTAATATTCCTTTACTAAAATATTAGTTAATAACAATCTCCCAAAATAACACTAACAATAATTGTAATAAAAGAAATCATAATTCTAATAATCATAATAATAGAAATATTAATGATAATCATCTCAGGTTCATCTCTTAATAAATGAATAAACAAATCAAAGTTAATATTCTGTAGCTAAATATGATATGGGATTTTCTATGATATTTAACTACTCCTACAAAATAATAACTACAACAAGCAATTAAATATCCTCATGACTCTCAAAACAATAATCTATCTAATGGTTAAAATTCATGAATAATATAATAAAATATGATAAATTTTAAGTAAATGTATTGTATAATTTTCCCATGTTTAATGTGGTATTCTTAATGAAAAATATAATATTCTAATATTATTGTGGCAATATCAAACATTTCTCATAGGTATTGTATCAACTCAAAATAATTAATAATGATTATGATTATATATTTGGTTACTTAATCAGATATGATTAAATAATGTTTAAGAAAAATTGGTGGTGTTCTGATCCATCGTGTCATCTGCAGGATGGTGCTATTTCTAGCTTAATTTCTAGAAATGTGCCGTTTCTACGACCGCACCCAAGCCTTTAAGCATTTTTTCTACAATAAATCCTAGAAAGATAGTTAACTCGGAGTTAAGTCTTCTTTCTATGCTAAAATGTAGAAAGAGTGTTAACTTGGAGTTAAGCCTTCTTTTTACGATAAAACCTAGAAAGAGTGTTAACTTGGCTTAGCGGCTAACGGTGTGGATTTTTCCTATGCTAAAAACTGAGAAAAATGCCATACTTGTTTCTCTCATGCACTACATTGTAATGCTGTTCATCGTGTCAAAATTATTAAAATTTTCATTGGGGCCTTTTTTTAATATGAATTGATGTACTGTTACCTTTTAACAATTTTAACAGTGTCGTGATTGTTCCTCTTAAAGCTATAAGCCTCCTAAATTCTCTATTAAGGTGGGGTGGCACAATTTTTTTTGACGATCACGCTTTCAGTCACTTTTTAGCGAGAAATTTTCCGAGACCAAGAATATGGCTAATTCGAACACAGAAAAATTGAAAATATGAGAATTGCCAGACACAGAAGCCGGTGCTGGAACATTTCTACAGCAGAAAAACATCCTGCTAAAAGAAAACATATGATTGTGCATCAAATATATGCAGAATTGAGGTCCATAAACATCTTTTGACTCTCATGCACTACATTGTAATGCTGTTCATCGTGTCAAAATTATTTAAATTTTCATTGGGGCCTTTTTTTAATATGAATTGATGTACTGTTACCTTTTA
The DNA here is from genome assembly GCA_028023455.1 of Epiperipatus broadwayi. Taxonomy (NCBI): domain Eukaryota; kingdom Metazoa; phylum Onychophora; class Udeonychophora; order Euonychophora; family Peripatidae; genus Epiperipatus; species Epiperipatus broadwayi. The sequence continues at coordinate 12,532,082 of JAQFVV010006201.1, forward strand.
ACAATTTTAATAGTGTCGTGATTGTTCCTCTTAAAGCTATAAGCCTCCTAAATTCTCTATTAAGGTGGGGTGGCACAATTTTTTTGATGATCACGCTTTCAGTCACTTTTTAGCGAGAAATTTTCCGAGACCAAAAATATGGCTAATTCAAACACAGAAAACTTGAAAATATGGGAATTGCCAGACACGGAAGCCGGTGCTGGAACATTTCTACAGCAGAAAAACATCCTGCTAAAAGAAAACATATGATTGTGCATCAAATATATGCAGAATTGAGGTCCATAAACATCTTTTGACTTTCATTTGTAAGTCTCATTGTTGCCGACAGAAATGTTCACTTCGTAAAGGGCAGCTTGTTTGAGGGATTCCAAATGGCTTTCATCAAATGTAAAATAAAAATAACTTAAATTTTTATTTAAACATACATCCCTTCTCCCAATAATTGTTGTCGGCAATCAAATGTAAAATAAAAGTAACTAAAAATTTTATTTAAACATACCCCAAAAAAACCCCTTCTCCCAATAATTGTTGTCAGCAATCAAATATAAAATAAAAGTAACATAAATTATTCTTTAGTCATATGGAAAAAAAAACCCTCCCACTAATTGTTGTCAATCAAATGTAAACCAATAAAAGTAAGACCATAAATTATTATTTAAACATAACCCAAATTACTATTTGAACATACACCAAAAAAGACCCTCTTGCCAATAAAAATTAAAGAAATAATTATTATTGTCCCATTGTCAAAAATATTATTTGGGAAACCAAAATAATTTATAAACGAAAAAAAGAAAGTAAAATTGTTTGTCAATCAAATGTAAAATAAAAGTAACTTAAATTTTTATTTAAACATACACAAAAAAACCCTTTCTCCCAATAATTGTTATCAGCAATCAAATGTAAAATAAAAGTAAATTTAAAAAAAAAGAAGTTATAAATTGGATTGCTTGATGTTATTTTACTTTCATCTTGATGTTCTTTTACACATCACATCATTTCCAATCTCATTTTCATGTTATCCACATTCATTCATTTGAATATGCATTGATTAACAAGTGATCTCTAATATCTTCATATAGATTTTAATTATTTTATTCTTGTATTGAACATTACAGAATTCACTAAGCATCTCAACATCATTTGAAGAGAAATCTTTGCATACTACATCTTGCCCTCTCAAAAATAATTACTTCAAAATAATTCAGTCATTATTTTCCAGCTTAAACGATCTTTTATGATGGTACTTGTGGAAATGAATAATGAATATATATAGGGCATGGAATAACAATGAGAATGTTCCAAAAGAAATAATATCACCATAGGCACAATGCAAATCAAAGAAGTAGGTCTGTATTCATCCAGCACCTAAGATTAAATCAAGGCTCTATTATAGCACTTAGACATGGAAGAAATGCAACTGTCCATAAAATAAATATACAGTCTTACATTATCTGTATACTTCAATAAAATTCAAAATACATGGAACTACAATTCTCCAATAATAACTTTCAACATGACCCCAGAATCAGGATTTCACAAAAACATCTTTACTTTCCTGATCACTATCAATATTTATCACTATCAATATTTCATTCAACATCACAAAATAATAAACTAACAACATTCTAAAAATAATTCCTAAAAACAATACTATATAAAACAATAATGATTTAAATCCACACAAGATAATAGGATATATAGCATTTTTATGAGTGATTGTCGATATCATACAATCTGGCTTTTTAAGTATATCAATGGCTTCTCTAATTTTGCACTGGTAGAGATGATCACATTTGGATATGATCCTGGTACTAGAAAAATCAATTTTATGATCTGAATTTATAGTATGGAATGAAAGTGCTGATGATGATGAGTGTTGTTTAACTGCATTAACCTGTTCATCTCTCCTAACACTGATGCGATGATTACTCATACAATTTTCACATGAGATTTGATAAACACCATGAGATTCAAGATGGATTGAATCCTTAGGCTTGGTTATTATATTGCTGATCTTTTGATGAGTAGAAAACGCTGTATTTATATTATAGCGTTTTAATATACTTCCAATACTGACTGTAGTTCCTTTTATATATGCAACACAAATCCTAATAGCTGATTTATCATCTTTTTGTTTCCTATTTTGTCCATTTTGGGCTTGAAATAAGGCTATTTTAATAAATTTCTAATTATAACTATTTGCTAATAAAACACTATTAATATGATTTATTTCTTCTTTCAGATGTGACTTATCTGAAAGGTTAATTGCTCTATTTAAAAGAGTTTTGGCTACAGAAACTATTTGAGTTGGGTGATGATGAGAATGTAAATGTAAATATCTGTCTCTGTGTGTATTCTTTCTCTCTCTGTGTGTGTATATATATATATATATATATTAGTCCTGAATTATATTGTATTATTGCATTTATACTTTAAAGTTAATTCTAAATCTCCTAGATTGCTAATTATTTCAAAACTCTATACTCCTTATTATTTTTGATTATTTTAATTTATTGGTTTTATTTTAATAAGGTCTAAAAGTAGATATATACACTCATTTTTCCAAAGAACTTTACAAGATAAAGTAGATATCTAAATATAAAATAAATATTTAGTAGCATTGTAAGTATCAAACTGAAGATATATCAACTAGTCAAGATACTATCTATAATTTGTTTAATATTTTATTCATATCTACATTAATTAAAAACTTGAGCCATATGTATACATATATTATTAAATAATAACAAAGTTAAGAAAATTTTCTTTAATAGCATTAAATTATTTTTTTTCATGTGTCAAAGCATCAACTGGGAAGCGAACCGGGACAAACTGCTTGTAAGGCGGCTGTACTGACCACTCGGCCACCAACGCTTGACAGCATTTAAAATTTTTCTAAGCAGTCATATACACTCAATGTACATTTATTAATTTAAAGACTAGTAGGAAAGAATGCTCTTTTGTTAAGTGAACTGTTGATAATCCAATGACGTTACTAATCAATATATTTGCCAATCAAAATCCTTCCAATGTATGACTTTATAATACAATGGATTCTATCATAAAAGCTATTAATAAAAAACATAAGTAGAATGGAAAAAAAAACAAAACTTAATCAGCAGAATTATCTTTAATGATCATATTGGGACTGAGTCGTTTTAACGTGTGTTTTTTTTTTAATAATAAATATAAAACCATTAGTTATCACAAAAGTAAATATTAGAAGACATCTTATTTTGTGTACAATAATTCATATCAAAAATTGTATATTTGTATTGATAAATTTAAATTGCATAATATTTAATGATATTATTTTGAATTCATAAGACGGTAATCTGCACTCATAATTTACAAATATATAAATAAATATACGCATACTTTTATTCAAATCCAAAAGGTAGAAAGTATTTACTTCTTTTTATGAAAGAAAGCAAAGTATATATTTAAAAAAAGCACTCTAATTTTACGTTAATTATAATAATTCTGAGACTAATCATATATTAAATATTCTCCACACACACCCCCCATTAATTTTTCTGCATTGATTATATTACTGTTAATATAAACAAACATCACCAATACAATTTTTATACACTTAATACAATGCTAATACAGTATTTTATTAAATTCAAACTTCTAAAATAACTGATAATTTAGGCATTCAAAAAGATTGTGACTTAACAAGAGTTAAACCACTAAACATCACATGATCACCATCTTATGCTAGCACATAACTGTTAGTAAACAGGCAAAAACTCTCCATATAGTAGTGCCACCTTGTGCTAACAAGAGTAATCAATGGATGGCATCTTGTTAGCACAAGGTGGCACTACTATATGGAGAGTTTTGCCTGTTTACTAACAGTTATGTGCTAGCATAAGATGGTGATCATGTGAATGTTTAGTGGTTTAACATCAATCCTGCCTAATAGGATAATGGTGGCTATGGTTGTAAAAGAGCCAAAGTCACCAAAATGTATGGGTGCTGAATTGAGTTCAGACCCATATGACTATATAAGCTATTGAGCTTAGATTGAAAATATTATTGTGTTTTCCAATTTCATTCTCATAGTTTTGTAGTGAAGTAGAAATAAAAGATGGCTGCTGGAGGGTTGCATTAGATCCTAAGATCTAGGTGCAATGCTGTCAGATCCAAGCCTCCTCACTGATGATGGCCACAAGCCAGAAACTAGTCTGGGGATATTGGATGAGTAGGCTCTAGATAGGGATTTTAAGCCTTCTGGCATCCATTGATTACTCTTGTTAGCACAAGGTGGCACTACTATATGGAGAGTTTTTGCCTGTTTACTTAACAAGAGATGATTCTTTTCTACTCCTCTCGTTGCAATTACATGTAAATAAAAGAATTAATAAAAGCTTGTTGTAAAGAGTTTTAATCTTAAGTCTGTAATTATTTAATGATATATATATATATATATAGGTATTGGAACCGGACAAAACCCCAACCAAACCCAGTGTATTTAGATTAGTTTGCCCTGGAACAAAACGAAACAGACGAAGAATATAATAGAGAAGGAAGCCGAGTTTAGTAAACAAAACAGGATAGGGTTGGTAGAGACGGGACATAAAGCGTAGCAAGTTTTTAACTTGCATTTTGTTTATCATAAATGTACCTTGAGGCTTTCTTGCAATGATATAGATTGCAGAGGCTTCTACTATGTGGTGTGCTGAACTGAGATCGACCCTATGCTATCTGGTTTGCTTGCTGGTTTGAAGACATTTGTCTAAAATTCAGCTTGCAACGAATAGAAATTGTTTCATAAACACCAGAGTTGTATTTAGACTTTTCTTTATCGCTTCACTGTGATAGCAAATGCGAAATCTGATCCAAAGGGAATTATAGTTAGAGTGGAAGCTACCGACATTTAGTAAACAAACACGCGATAGGGTTTTGGTAGAGCCACTGTGGACAAACCTGCATTTTTCCTTTTGTTTATCATAAAGTACCTTGGGCTTTCTTGGTTGTTGCGAGGCTTCTACTATGTGGTGATGCTGAACTGGATCAGACCCTGCTATCTGGTTTGCTTGCTGGTTGAAGACTTGTGTCTAAAAATTCACGCTTGCAAGCTGAATAATGTTCATAAACGCCGGTTTGTATTTAGATCTGTTTCTTTATTCCTGTCTTTCCTGATGAGCATGCGAACTGATCGAAAGGGATTATAGTTAGGGGAGCCGTTGTAAACAAACGGGTTTGGGAACGGGATATATATATATATATATATATATATATATATATAAAGGAGTTTGCTATTAAGAGAAAGGAGAACCCTTTGATTACTCTTGGAGGCCTTAAAGAAACCAAGCAGGGCAAATTCCTAATGTTCACTTCATGCGTTTCGGTGCAGCTGATATTATGTTGTGATTATTCATATAATATACCAAAATGGATGGGAGTTTATTGGGCTTTTTATCTTTGAATTTAAAATCAAGAAACACCCCATGGTCTTTCTTCTCAATTGCCTGATAAGGCAGAATGAATGTGTGTGTGAATAAAAAAAAATTTCTAATAGATATATAAAATCATGACAGACAAAAATAAATCATGGCCCTTATTCTTATGAGGCTGTAAAGTCACCAGCCAAGATAGCAGTTGATGATCAAAGGGTGCTAAGAGTATCCTGATTGTGAATCACAGGCTGCCATTTATGAGATTTTTTTATTTAGGTACATATAACTGCAGATTACTTTCAAGTGAAGCAAAATTACAAGAATTGGAAGAAGAACTGACTTATATTAAATGGGACATTATTGGACTTTGTGAAGCTAGAATGAAAGGTGAAGAGATAATTGATTTAAAAAATGGGCATGTACTCTATTACAAAGGCACAAATATTGGAAGTACAAGTGGAGTAGGATTCATTATAAATAAAAAATGTAAGAACAACATTGTGGAGATTGATGGTTTATTAGAAAGAGTGGCAAGATTAGTTATTCAACTTAATAGCAGATACAAAATACAGATAATTCAGGTTTATGCCCCAACAAGTTCTCATAGTGACAAAGTAGTAGAAGATTTTTATATGGATGTACAAAAGGCTTTTGATCAGAGTAAACAACATTTTAAAATTGTTATGGAAGATGTTAATGCTATAATTGGTAAAGAAATGAAAGATGAAAGTGCTGTAGGTAATTTTGGTTATGATAATAGAAATGAGAGAGGACATAGACTTGTGGAGTTTGCAGAAAAATAAAAACTTTATATTATGAATTCTTTTTTTGAGAAAAATGTTAAAAGGAAATGGACATGGAAGTATGCAAATGAATGTACAGCAGAATTAGATTATATTTTGACTAATAGAAAATACATATTTCAAGATTATAAGGTTCTTAATAAATTCAATGCAGGAAGTGATCATTTATTAGTAAGATGTAAGATACATGTTAATGCGAAACTAGAGAGACAAAATTACTAAGAAAAACAATATTTACAGTTGATATTCCTAATCTTCAGAAACATTCTAATAAATTTAAATTAGAACTTGAAAATCAGTTTCAGGTATTAATAGATTTTGATTATGATTCAGATTTGAATTAAATTAATAAGAAAATAACTGATACACTTTTAAAAACTGCAACAAAGATAGCTGGCAGAAGAAAGTCACAATTGACCAATAAAATTTCGGAGACTAGAGAATTAATGAAGAAAATAAGGAATACGAAGATATATAAAAACAATGCATTAAAAAGGATGGAATATCTCAAATTTTGTAAAATGGTACGACAAAGAGTTGATAATGATATAAGAAAATATAATTGTGAATGAGCATGGATGGCTGTAGAAGAGAATAAAAGTCTCAAGAGTGTAAAACAACATTTTGGTATTGGTAGAAAACTTATATCTGCAATAAGAAAAAAAGATAGAACTATTACTAAAAAGAGAGATGACATCATAAAATGGATAGAAGAGTTCTATCAAGAATAATATAATAATTAAGAACAAGTACCTCCTACATCTATTATATCTTCTGAATTGCCCAGAATTTTAAATGAAGAAGTGAGACATGTAATTAAATCTATGAAGAAAGGAAATATAATTGATATATTAAAAGAAACAGGTGAAGAAATAGAAAAATTTTGGCAAACTTATATACCAAATGTATAAATGATAAAGATTTACCAAATGATTGGAAGAATGCAGTATTAATATTAATATTTAAAAAAAATGATAAAGAAGATATTAGAAATTACAGACTTATCAGCCTTTTGTCAGTTTCATACAAAATTTTTACCAAGATAATTACAGCTCATCTACAGAGAACATTGGATTTCAACCAACCAAGAGAGCAAGCTGGATTTAAAAGTGGTTTTAGTACAGTATATCATATCCAAGTATTGAGAGAAGTTATAGAAAGGACCAATGAATATGAGTTGCCATTATGCTTTGGATTTGTAGATTATGAAAAGGCATTCGATTCTATAAACATTTCTTCAGTGATTAAAGCATTGGATCATCAAGATATAGACCCAGGATATTGTCATATTCTGAAGAATGTTTATAAAAATGCAACAGCAACAATTAGATTACATAATGATACTAGGAAGGTTAACATTGAGAAAGGTGTAAAACAAGGTGGCTTCATATCTCCAAAACTTTTTACAGAAATCTGCAAGAAGTATTTTGTGGATTAAAATGGGAAACTAAAGGAGTAAAAGTAAATGGAGATTATTTAAATCATTTGGATTTTGCAGATGATGTAGTTATTTTTGCAAACAATGCTTTAGAGCTTCAAGAAATGTGGCAGGAGTTATCAGATAAAAATAAGAAAGTAGGACTAAAGGTAAATGTTAAAAAGACTAAAGTAATGTTCAATGGATTTTCTCAAAAAATAAAAATAAAGATTGATTATGATAAATTAAAAGAAGTTAACAACTACAAATATCTTGATCATATTATTACTACAGATGGAAACATAATGAATGAAATTAATTATAGAATTAAACTTGGTTGGAGTGCTTTTGGTAGAAATAACTTAATACTAAAAGGAAATATGCCTATGTGTTTGAAAAGAAAGGTTTTTAATAAATGTGTTTTACCAGTTCTTACTTATGGATCTGAGACTTGGACACTTAATAGAAAAGCAATTCAGTGACTTCAGACCACTCAAAGAAGTATGGAGAGATGTATATTAGGAGTAACAGGAAGAGATCAAAAACACGATATATGGGTAAGGGAACAAATAGGTATTACTGACATTGTTGAAAGAGTTAAAAAACTGGAGTTGAGCTGGACATATTGCTAGAAAAGATGATAATAGATGGACAATTGAAATCTTAAACTGGAGGCCAAGGGATTGTAAAAGACCCAGAAAGACACTACATGTAAGCTGGATGGATGAAATAAGAAAGTGTGCAGGGGTGATTTGGAGAAGAGAGGCTAGAGATCAGAGGAGATGGATTAAACTTGGAGAGACCTTTATCCTGCAGTGGATTGATAATGGCTGATGATGATGATATACATCAAAGCTATAGATAATGCATTAGATAAATTGTAAATGGTTTTTAAAGTATTGATATTGTTTTAATTTGTTTTCTGCAATGTTATTAATTATAGAGAAAAAAATCTTTAATGAATACTTTGAACAATCAAAGTTGTCAGCTATTTTTGTTGTCATAACTTGTTTTCTCTTTGTTTGTTTATTTTTATGCATAAATTTGTTTTATGTAAAAAGGAACATTAAAAACTAATAATCTGCAATTCATCTTATGTCTATGTACTTTAATGCAGTGTAATCATATGATAACTGCTAAAGCAACATCTATTAATTCAATTGACCATTTGGTAGCTAAAGCCATGGGGTTTTGAAATTATAGTAATCAACTTAATATCATTTACATATTGTATCTTTTTGCATTTTATCAGTTTTCATCTACCTCTTATCTGCAAAAAGTATGTGCATATGTTTAATATATAGAAGTAAAATGCTTAAACACAAACTTTTTTTTTAATTAATAATATAAAAAAATTTTTCTGGCAATACTGCATTTATATTATAAATTCATCATGAACTTTAGCCACTAAGTTTGAGCACTATGAACTTGATCAACTAGATTGAAAGTATAAAACAATATATTTTCTTTACTAGTGGATAAAATGCTTGATAGAATTATTATTAGATTGCCAAATTCATTACTTCCTTTATTTTACTGTAATATCTTATATAAACACAATTTACTCACTATTTTGAACACTTTTTAGCAAAAACTTTTTATTGGCCTATATTTATGCACAATCTTAAAAAAAAAAATGTTTTTTTACTTTAAAAAAAATTTAAATAAAAATGGCTCTGAAGAAGACTGCAGAACAATTGAAATATAAGATTGTGTATGAATATAAGTCAATAAAAGGTTTTTGCTAAAAAGTGTTCAAAGTAGTGATAAATTGTACTATTAGATTGCTTAAATTTTCTGTTCTTTCAATATATCAATGATAAATTTAGGGAGGGGAGAAAAAAATACTCGCTAAATTAAGATAAAACATATGCATCAAAAAATGGCCTTTATTATTTATTAATACTGCAATAAATTCAATTGTTTTTTATATGCTTTTATTTAACTTAGTCTGTTTTTTTTTGTCTGGTTGTCTGGTGAAATATTAACTCAATTTTCACTCACTTTCCAATTCTTGGTCAGGTTACTGATGACAATATTTTTTTTAAGTTGCAAACAATTTTTAGTCAAAAATTAATGAAAAATTTTTGTCTTTCAATTTCTTTTATGAAATTTAATATTTTTTATACTACTGCCATTTAGGGGAATTTAATTATTACTAAAGTTTATTCTTTCCAAGTTTAGAATTATATAAATTAAAAAATATATAAAATATAAAAGAAAAATTTTAAAGAGATGTTTTTATTTATATAAACGCTTTAAAAACTAAAAAAAAAAATCTTTGACTTCACGATATTCTTGATATTATGTGACCAAAAATAAAAGTATGAGGCAAAGAATTATTTAAATAAACTTACAAATAAATCCAATTTCTTGTTGCAATGCAATCCATTCGTCAGAAAGAATTATTCTTTTTTAAATATGACAATAGATTAGCATTGATACAAAAAAGTGACCATTATTTGCAAGTTTATTTAAATGATTCTTTAACCCATACTTTATTTTTTGGTCTCATTACATCAAGAATACTATGAAAACTGAAGCAATTTTATTTTTTAGCGCATTTATGCATATAAAAACATTTTTAAAAAATTGTACTGTATATATATATTTTTAAAACCTATTAACTCCTCTCATCATTAATAAACATTCACAAAAAATGCTTTTAAAAATTTTGTTTTAAATATAAAAAACATTCTTTATTTTTTTTATTCATTATTAAGAATTATTATACTAAAATAAAGATTGATTAGACCTATTGATAAGTTCCATCTAGTGATCATTTAAATGCAAGTTTAAAAGCAAGTTATGAAAGTTATGACTTGTTTTATTAATTATTATAAGTGTACCTTTGAAGGCTTTTGTGATGCTATATTGCAGAGGCTATTACTATATGGTGAAACTGAGCTGAATTCAGACCCATATAGCTATCTGGTTTGTAAAGCTGGATTTGAAGACATTTACATGTCTGAAAAGTTCATGCTTTCAAATTGATAGTAACATGTTTTATGAGTGCTGACTTTTGAGTTAGTATTTTAGATCTAGTTTCTAGAGTCCCAGGGCTCCACTGAGGTGAGCCATAAGCTCGAAATCATTTAGTCTGGAGATAGGGACTTTCCGATAGAGGTTTTCAATTCTTTCTCTTTCGGCACTTATAAAATAAAGCTTGATTGGAGCTATTGGTAAGCTCCATCTAGTGATCATTTAAATGCAAGCTTAAAAGCAAGTTATGAAATTTTGACTTGGTTTTATTAATTATATATATTAAGTTGAATTATATAATTTCATGAATATTATATTGATAAAGAATGGAAATTAAGAGATTATATTAATGTAAATAGAGATAAATTTACCAGTTTGTATTGTGAGGAAACCATCAAAAGATAAAGTTATCTCTGTTCACACACACACACATATAATCATCAATAAAGCAAGTCATATATAGTAGCTTTTATGAGCTTGTATTTACAAATATGCAATATAGAACTTATTTGAGCTATTGGTATGCTCCCTATATTGCATACATACACAGTATGGGATTTATTGTTGAAATAAAAGGAGGTCCTCTTTTATTTCAAACCCATGTTGTTAAATAAATTTAAACCCAGAAAACTATTTTATGTGTAAAAATGTGAAATAATAGCATATTTTTTGGCATTCTGCAAATAATATCTTAAACTTCTCCAGAATGTTGTATATGTTGGATTAAATATTTTCCATGGATTGTAATTCTAATAACAGAATTCTGGAAATTTTATCAATGTAATTCGAGATAATCTTTGCTTTTGATGTTGCCAGAAAACTAACACTTACTACTAATTGATAATCTCCCTGATACTAAATAAGTTTTCTCCATTGCTTATAATATTTCTTTTGTTGGGTTTTATTGCTGAAGCAAAATGAGGTCCCCATATTATTAAATGGTTTTCTGAGCTTAAATCCATTTAACAATCTGGGTTTAAAGCAGTGTTTCCCCTGGTGATACGTGAGTTGCTGGTTGGTGGTACACGAAAAATAAACAATAATGGCAGATATAAAAAAAAATTAAATCATAAAAATATAGAAACGTTTTTTCCTATAATTCATAAAAGTTATTTTAATTAATAATATTATACAGTAAAGTTGTTAATATGTACAGTCGATAACGATCTTTAATGTTAATGATAAAATTGAAAGTATGATTAAGAAATTAGATTTTTGGAAACAGTAATATATATAAGTATCGAAAACAATCAACTGGAAGTATTTGAAACTTTACATATTTTTTTGTTTGAAAATAAGGTTAGTCTGTCTCAAGATATAAGAGAAAATATAATAGCACATTTAACAGGATTAAAATTGTCTTTCACGGAATATTTTCCAAAACCCGAAAACACAAATGATAATTGGATTTCAAACCCCTTCTATGCAGAAAATTTAGAAAAAGCTACATCATTATCAATAAAGGATAAAGAAAATTTAATAGAATTATCATGTGACAGAATTTTACAAGTAGAATTCAAATGACACAATCTAATTAATTTTTGGTTAAACATTAAAGAATATGAACAACTTTCTGAGAAAGCTCTTAAATTATTATTACCATTTACTAGTAGGGAATTAATAGAAAGAGCTTTTTCTTCATATATTTTTAAAAAAAATAAGTATCGAAACATATTGAACACAGCTGTAGACTTAAACCTTGCATCTTTTGAACCAAATTTCAAAAAATTATGTTGTTCGAAACAAGCACAAAGATCTCATTAAATTTATTTTATAAAAATATTTGATTATGATAAGAAAATATACTAATTGATTTTTTATAATTTTGTGTTTTTATTAAAACCATTTATTAGTAAACGAAATATGACAAAATAGTAGATAAATAATGAGTCGGATCAAGGCAAATCAATCTAAATTATTTTATTTAGAAAGAATGCATCAGAAAAGGATCATACCCAGAAATTAGACTCTCATTAATTCTTGATCATCTATTGTGGATTACTAGGTGTAAGCTAGTATTTAATCATCAAAATTTTAATCCTATTAACTTCATGCTGAACAATATAAAGAAAACAAGAACAAGAGATAGCCTGATAACCCCTGAGGTTGTTTTTACCATGACTTGGGACATGCTGGATTTATCCTCTCCATGGCCCAACCAATAGCAAAATGCTCCGAAAAAGAGAAAACAGACTCAAATTCGGGAAAACCAAATGAAGGAATGCGAAAACACTTTGAACAAAATATGTACCAAATAACCTTTAATGTAATAATGTAATCTTTAATAAATTATTTTGGTAAAAGTATGAAACTTTGAACAAACACATACATATAAATATGTTACAGTGAGTTTATAATTTCAGTGAGTTTATAATCTGGTGTGACGTTTAGGCGTGTTTCAATGTAATTTGTCTCATTATGAGATGTGAATACATACATGGTCACCCTATAATATTTATAATGCAAATAAAATAACACACTTGCAATAACAAATTTCACAAAATACAATCATTTTTACGAAGTGATATAATTTAGCGTGATGTACTACCCAAGTGGTACGTGAGCCAAAAAAGGTTGGGAAACACTGGATTAAAGTAAAAAAGAACCTCATTTTACTTCAATAATAAGCCCCCACAAAGGAGCTATTATGGGCAATGGAGAAAACTTATTTAGCCTCAGGGAGTTCATCAATTAGGAGTAATTGATAGTTTCCTAGCAAAGGAAGGCAACATGGTTATTTCTGTTTATATAAATAAAATCTCCTTATTTCTGTTTTTTATAAGAATAAACAATCTATATTCAGCTCTTTGGAGAAGTTTAAAATGTTATTTTCAGAATGTCTCTACTATTTCATATTTTTACACATATAAAATAGCTTTCTGGGTGTAAATATAGTTACTAAATTGGCTTAGAATTAAAAGAAAACCTTTTACTTTAACAATAAATCCTCAAAAAAGAGCTATTATAGATAGAGTACACTTATTTAGCCTCAGGGAGATTGTCAATTTGTAGCAATTGATAGCTTCCTGACAGCATCAAAGGCAAAGCTTATCTCGATTTACATGGATAAAATCTTATTTCTGTTCTTTATTAGAATAACAATTCATGGAAAATATTTAATTCAATATATATAAATTTAATATTTTAAACAATTAATATTAATGTAAATTAATTAGCAAATGAGATTTTCTTTATATCATAAATTTAATTAAATCCATAGCCAAGATATATTGATGTGGAACAACAAAAGACCAGTTCCGTAGGCTGAATGAAAAAAAAATCTGTCCAAGCTATTACTAATTAGAAGGAGAAATTCTTTAGATTATTCATTTGTAATATAATGTATGAGGTAATAGCTGGACACTATATAGGATACAATGCGTAACAACATTTCTTTCATTCCAGCTGAAATTAAGACTCTTACATCAGCAAGTCTTGTATTTAAATTTAATATTTTTAATGATTAATTTAGATGAAAATTAATTAGTAAATGATATCTCCATTATACAAATGAAATTAAATCCACAGCCAAGATGTATTGATGTGCAGCAGTGATTCAGACCTCGTTTACTAATTAATTTATATCTACATTAACTATTAAAAATATTAAATACATGACTTACTCATGAGAAAGTTTTAATTTCAATTGGTATATAAGAAATTCCATGTAAGTCAAAGCTATAATATTCAACTACTAGCTCTGAAAATAAGACCTAATCAGAAAATAAGCTCTAGCACAATTTTTTAGGATGTTTGTAACATAAGCCTTACCCTGAAAATAAGCCACAGTTAGAAAAAGAAAGAAAATACTGTGCAAATGCATTTTCAGTAAAATCATAGCAGCCTGCTCTAGCTATGGTAAGAAGCTCTAAGATTATCCAATCACAAGACTTCTAAATAATCAATTGAGACAGCCAAAAAAATTATAAAAAAAAACAATCAAAATACAGACATAACACACATGTGAACTTTTGGTGATGGGAAAATATTTGTTATATTGTCAAATCCATTAGATATTTTTTCTTTTAAAATAAAAATTAACCAGAAAGGCTTACATTTTGGAATTACTAACTTTATTATTATATACATTGTGTGTTATAACACATGCAAAATAAATCATTTCAGAATTTTATTTATTTCAATTTTTACCATGTATTTCATAATTCTTCAATTACTGTAATATTTAATATATTATAATAGGCACTGTAATAGATTTAAAGAAAATAATATTCCAATAAAGGTAAAATTTGATACATTAATTTCTGAATAAATTTAGATTCTTGCACATAAATAAATTCTTGTGCATTAAAAAAATAAGACATTCCTTGAAAATATGCTCTAGAGTGTGTTTTGGAGCAAAAATTAATATAAGATGGAAACATGGATACTTGAACAGGCTTGCTTTTCATTCAGCCTGCAGAATTGGTCTTATTGGTTGCTGCTCATCAATACAGCTTGGCTGTCGATTTAACTTCATTTAAATCATGGAGATTCCATTTACTAATTAATGTATATAAATATCACAAGTCATTAAAAATGAAATGCTTCCTCTGCCTCTGAGATATATAATTCAAACCTTTATAATTAATAAGCTGATTTTTAATATCTGGCTTTTAAATAATATCACACTCCATTTCCATAGCTTACAGTAAATGTTGGTTTATTTAAAAAACAAGCTTTAAGATGAATGGATGCCTATTCATTTAAACATTTAGGGTAATGGATTTGCTGTCTGATTAGAAAATATGAGTGGAAAAGTAGTTTTCTTACAACTAAATTACATATATATCTAAAATGCTATTGTTTAATAATTATGTCTTCATAAATACGGTTCATTACCATAGGTCAGGTGTCCCCAACCCTATGCCCGTGGGCACCATGATGTCCGCAGACCATTTTACGTGTGCCCACCGCTATCCAAACATGATAAAAAATTATTTATCTGATACAAATAAATTTAATTTTTAAAATTTCTTATAAATTATTGTATTATATTGTAATCAAATGTTAAAATTTTATTTTTGAAATAAATATTTTTTTGTACATAATGTGTATTATTAACAATATCCAACTATAAATTTACATTGAAAAAATAAATGGTGCAGGTTGGGGACCGCTGCCATAGGTCATTAAAAATAAGATGTTTTCTCTGCCATGGAATATATAATTTTAACTTTTACATTTAATAAGCTGATTTAAAAATCGGACTCTTAAATAAGATCAGGCTCCATTTCCAGCACCATTAATAAATGATGATTTATTTTAAAAATAAGCTTTAAGAGAGAGTAACTGCCTATTCTTTTAAAACATTTATTGATGTGGAATGCTGTCTATTCATAGAACATGAATGGAAGGATAGTTTTCTTCCATTTAAATTAAAATATATGATTAAAATATATATTTGTCTATTAAGTTGATTACAATTCAATGAGAAATTATATCTATATTGTAACATCACAGTTACACTTGAAATTGGGTATTTTGGATTTACAGACTATAAAAAAATTTTTGGCTTTGATTAATTTGGTTTTTATAGTTATGCAAATGTATTCATCACTTTCATTTGGTTAAAGAGTATAAAATATCATTATTATATTCTAATGGTCTCTCATATTAATGTTTATAAGAAATATAATTATTGTAAGATATTTTTGAATAACTTTATAAGCTGATTTCATAACAAACTTTTATAAATTTTTATATAAAGAAAATATGTACATGTTAGTTATTTTTTTTTAGAAATGGAATTATTGATTATATGAAGCAAAAGAAATACTATACACATACAAAATAATAATTCAAAAATAGAAATAGATAATAGGATTATACAATATAATGTTATATTTTTAATTTAATGTAAAATCAACAGTTATTACATCTTAACTTTAGTATTTTGGGTCGCATATTCTATGACAGCCTTTCTGGACAAACCCAGAAACTCCAGTGCAAGATGGGAATAGTAAATCACTTAGACATCATGTGGTCATTAGTATAAAAGAGGAGGCATGAGAAAATCAGACAGTTTACAAGAACTTTCATTGCTTGTAGGATCTTAACCAGTCCTAACTTTTAAATAGCCATTTTGATTTTTATCAACATGATGGCAGGCTAACATTTTAAACTAGGCAGATTCTTGCTGAACATCTACTTCTATTATCATTCCAGATGAAGGATAAACCACAACAAAATAATCACAAGTAACCATCAATTTAATTTATAAATTTTCAAAAAATCTCATTTATTATAATCAATTGCTAATATAAATAGATTAAATTGACTGATGGAATTGTTGGCATATCATTAACAAAGTACTGAACTCTTCAATGGATTATAATAACTGATAAATTTCGAAAGATTTGTTGTTGGACTTGTTTTTACATAAAATATTATGATTAGTTTCTTCACTGCACAAAAGAATATTTGTAACTCTCAAAGAAAATGAATTTGATTTCATCTTCAATTACAAACAAAAACATATTTTTAAATAAATGTATTTTTCATTCAAATAAACTTCACACAAACTTGCTACTACATAAAAAGATTTTGATATGGAAAATGATAAAAATCATTTTGCTCAGATAATAGACTTTGATTTGCCAATCATAATTATTAAACTAATGGATTTAAAGATTAAAAATAAATGAATTAACTTTACATTTGGAATTAATAAAGTGCTGAAATGAAATTAATAAAGTGCTGAACACCAAGATCTTTGGATAAGATAAAATCTGCTAAAGGAATTAAAACCATTACTTATGACAAAATTCAAATGTGCATCCAATGGTAAAATAATTACATTTAAGAATTATTCATGTAAAAATATGTGACTAATATTCAAAAGGATAATGAATCATAAAGAAATATGTAAATTCTACTTATAAATTATGGATCCTACAAATTAATGTAGGATATAATGAACTCTCAAGTTATTACTGAGCTTAAAAATGGATTCACTTAGCTTAATAATCATACTAAATGCACTTGCATATTTTTACACTGTTCCAGAATGAATATTTTAAAAGTAAAATTAAGCTTCATAAAATAGGTGGATTAATTAATACGTTCTCTTTTATTAGTTAAATCATATTATAAAGTTTTGCAAATGTAAATAAAGATTTTCTCAGATATTTCAGTATTCAGGCAAAAAGGTAATATTTTAATATAATCTTCAATATCTTCTCTTCTTCTTTCTTTATTTATTTTTGCTTTTCTAATATATAACATATAATAACCACATTCCACTCTTTTTACACTTTGAAGCAAAATATCTTTGTCAGATCTTATTATCTACTAAACTTTCTTTACTCCACCATTTTCTATCAATGGTGGAGTAAAGAAAGTTTAGTAGATAATAAGATCTGACGAAGATTGCTAGGAACAGTCGAAACTGTATTATTAATCAATATATTTTGCTACAAAGTGTGAAAAGAGTGGAAAATAGTTATTATAAGGTAATATTTTATTTGCTATTATGATTAGTGTTAAAATTGAAAGGGAATAAATGTAATATATTTTAGGATCAGGTTATACAAATGTTAATAGTTATTAAACATATTAAATGGTTGTTACCAAATATTCATAATGCTTAAGATTTCTTGATATTTGTTCTCAAATTAAGTGGAGCTACTCTTATGTAGACACGTAATCACTCATACTTGTTAGAATTACTTTTATTCTAAAATTACGTGTTATCTAGTGTATAATAAGCAGCCTAAGGGTTTAATAAATAGCATACAGAAAGGGATCTTAAGGCAAAAATATAAATAAGATCGCTGTGGTAAATTATCATTTAGATCTGCAAACCATTGATTTTATACTTGTTTATGTTAATAAAGTGAATAATTTCTTCATTACTTATAAATGAGATTTATAAATAATTGATTGGTTGGTAAAACAAACTAATTAAGAATGGTCAGAAGACATTTAACTTTTATTCTAATAATCACTTTCCTGCAATATTAAAGTGAAGATTATTTTATGAAAGATATACATTTTCCTTTAAATGTGATTGTCTCGCAACACTGTATGATAAAACACTTGACAAATTCTGAGTTTGAATTAATTTAGGAAATAGACAGTAATATTTTATTAAAATGCCTTATGAAATATGAATTTTTTTCTACAGTACAGCCTTTTTCATACCTGTACTTCTATATGTAATATATAGAGGGTTTGAACTCAGACTTTCATACGACCCTCAACCATCCATGCTATCTCATACCACTGATACACTTATCACACACATGTTGAAAAGATAAATAATCATAAATATAAGTATTTCATGCTAAACCAGACTCTTCAAAGTTGGTTCAGATTATCATCTCCACACATATATACAATCAAAGCTCAGCTTATATTAAGATAGCCAATCTTTATACTTTAATGGATGGGCTTCAAACCACTCCACCCCACAATTCTTCAGCTGTCCATTTCATTGAGAATCTGATGATGGAATGCTCAAAGCCCACCTAAGTGCCAAACTTCTCATCCTACCCATATTGACCACAAGTCACTCTGTTCTCTCATGTACAGGACATAATCCATTTACATACATATACGATAACCTGTCCAATAAAATATGAAGATTGGCTACCTTAATATAAGCTGAGTTTTGATTGTATATATGTGTAACGATAATCTGGACCAACTGACGAGTGATGGCTTAGCACGAAATACATATATTGGTGATTATTTATCTTTTCGACATGTGTGTGATCAAGTATATCAGTGGGATGAGATAGCATGGATGGTTGAGGGTCATGTGAAAGTCAGAATCAAACCCTCTATAAAATGCATTATGTAATTTTTATTTTCGTTGTTATTTGTTCTTGTTATTGATATTTGTTATGCAATAAAATAATTGTTGATTTTAAATATTTCTCTTGTCATTCTTAAAAAAAAGCACCATTATTTCATTTACATTTATTATATTAAAGGTCATAACTGAATCACAAACTTATTTGTAAAATTCTGTTGGATGTAAAATATATCATTGTTATAGTAATGCTATCTGAAACATGAAATATTATTGGATAAGATAATTACATAAAACACTTTTTACATTATTGTAAGCATTGGTGGTCGAGAGGTCAGCGACAGCTGCTTTACAAGCAGTTGTCCTGGGTTAGCGGGTTCGCTTCTCGGCTGATGCTATGACACATGAGGAAAAAAAACATTTTATATTCATGTATTTATTAGTTTAACCCTGAGATAAAATTATTATTCAACCCTTTTTACTCAATTTTGCTAGCCATAATTTTAACACATAGATTAAATTATTCTTAGTTAAAGTTTAAAATAAAAAACATTAATTGTAGAGATTTTGTTGTTGAAAGAATTAAGAATAAAAATATACAGATTACTTCTATTTTTATAAAATCTTGAGATGTTTGTTATTTTTATTAAATATTATTAATATAGAATCCTGAGAAATTATTTTATTAAATATTATTTTATTAGAATCTATAATAATTGCAAGTCGAAGTAAAAGTGCATTTTCTTTTTTCTCTCAAATGGAAAGCATAACTGCGAATGGATTTTGTGTATCTTGCCACTTTTTTAATGATTCATCATGATTATAATGATATTTGATCTTTTGAGGTTACAATGTTTATGTCTACAATGTATTGGCCTCATATAATTATTTCAAATTAAGTTGCATTAGCGGTCAATTTGGTTATTAAATATGATATAATTTTTTTTATTATTGTCAAATTAAAATTTCTGAAAAATAAATTGCAGATAGTAGATGATGTATTAAAGCAATGAATCTAGGAGTAAATTATTGAGTTGTGAATATTCAATTTTTTTTTGGAAGTGTATATGACCTTGATGATGTTGATTGCATAACCTATATGATATTGAAGCGATTTATTTATTTTTACAATCAAACTTAAGTAATAGTATATGAAGAGATTATATTCCCAAAATAAATGAGAGAAAAATAATAATGATGGAGATGTTTTTTTAAAAAAATCCTTTTTGTGGTTGTGATTCAAAATTTAATATTTTTTATGAAGCTAATAAGAGAGGTCCAAAGTGCCAGCAGAAAAATGCTTGGGTAATTCATATATGGTAATAGATATTTTTAAATATTTCAATATTTATTAAATATACATTTTATATATGTGTTACATTATGAATCTTAGTCTTTAAAAATGGAATACATTAACAAAACTGTATGGATGGGCCTGAAAATGCATCCTCAAGTGGTTTTTGTTATCAGTTATTTTCTATGATGAGAGAATGCAAGAAAATTTTGTTGAATCTAGAAAACAAAGAAAGAACATTTAATATGGAAAATAACTATATGCAAAAATGTATATGACATTCACTTAAAATCTGAATAAAGCTCCCAATTTTTGCTTCATGCACTTTTGACTAAGTCATATTAGTCATAATCATAGTTAATATGCAAGAAAATTGATGTAGCAAAACAGATAAATCTAAAAAAGAAACAAAAAATGATTTAGTTAGTAAAATAAATAAATCTAAAAAAGAAATGCAAAAAAAAAAAAGATTTAGTTAATATGTGAGAAGATTTAGTTAGTAAGATAGATAAATCTAAAGAAGAGATGTGAGAGAATCTAATTGATTTAATAACTGAATCTCAAAACAAAATAAAAGAAGAAATTAAAAATAAACTTAAAGAGAAATATGATGCATCCTGAATGGAATTGAATGAAAGAATTGGAATATTTAAAGTTAATTGTATAGAAGCTAAAAAAGACTCAAACAAAAGATTGGAAGATATTAAATAAAATTTAGCTGATTATAAAATGAGGCAGATACTAGGTTTGGGAAATTAGGAAGAAAATTGGATAACAGTAACCCCATTAGTTAACTCATTTATTCCTTTAACACATCAAGAGTCATCAAAGAATCAGTCTTCCTTTATTTTTCTAAAATCAAGTATTTTTGCAGTGGTTATATAGTTTTCATACTAATTAGTTGAGATATGTTTTACCATCTTCTGGGTCACTGCTGATTTCTTCTTGCTGGTTTGGGTCCCATTCTCTTCATTTTCTGCATCTACTCCTATCTTTTTCTATTCCAGTACTAGTTCCTGGGCATAGTAAATTTTTCAGAGATTTTTCTGCAGTGTCTGGTTTTCTTGGAATTGCAAAACTTCTAGAATGATATATTATGCATGTTTTAACTTTGTTGCCAGAGATTTTTCTTCACTTTGCCATCATCTACATCTTTGATCATCGTTTACTCTAATGCATCCAATAGATGTCTCATTTCTTTTGTTTGATTGCCTGTTTGGTGTGGTGAGTTTGTTTTCTTCATTGCTTATGCCTTCATGACTTTGGAGGTCCATGTCAATGTCATTTAAAACTCAGCTATTTGTTCTATGGTTAATGTTGAATAAGACTGACTGATGATCTATATCACTGCCATGCCACATGCAGACTACTTAAATTTTGATATTTGCCTTTGAAAGAATTGTGTATAACTTCAAAAATCTTTCCTGGATAATTTGATATCTGATTACTTCTTGGTACCCTTTTGGCCAAACATTATTCAGAAATTGTTATCTGTATCCAGAATAGGAGGTTGGTTTCTTTATTAATGAATTCCATCATTCCTTAGCAGGCCCTTGTAAGTGATTATAGACAATAGCTATTTGCTTTCCTTTTGTTATTTGATTTCCTCAAAGTCAAGGTGTTCTATGGGAGATTTTCCTGCTTGACCACTGGACACCTGAATTTTGAGAAAATTGATTTATACAAATAACGGTCTCATATAATTGTATTTTTATAGCTTTCTTGTGTTTTCATGTCTTTTATGGTATTACTTTTACTATCTAACTTACACCCCTTTTTCATAACCATAAACCAATTTTGTGTATCTTCTTTCATCTTTGGGTAAGCTATTTTTGTCATTTATGATACTAACTACTTCTTTCTGAGTTTTCTGCATCATCTCGAGTCTCCTGGAATTTTTCTTTAAATAATGCATTTTAAATTTGATCTTTAACTCGCTTCATTTCTTCTCTCACTTCCAATTTTTCCAATCCTTCTACTATACTTTGAACACTTTATTTTCATTAGAATCAATAGATTTTCAAATGATTTTCTTTAAATCAGTATGTGATTTTCTTTCCACTCACTTCATTTTCTGTTGTACCTGCTCTTGTATTTGAATTGCAATTTTGAGCTTCAGGCTGCTTGCAGTCTCTTGTACCATTTCAAACTTTTTAAAATTTCTTGATGCATCTCTTTAAATTCTTTATCTCTTTTTTTTTTTATGTTTTTTTTCAAGTTTCAAATGAATTTCTGTTAATTCACTATCACTTTTTTGTTATTTTTCTTCAAGTTTTAAATGAATTTCTGTTAATTCACTATCTTTTGTTTTTCTTCAAGTTTTAAGTTTGTTTCTTCAAATTTTTGTTGCATTTCTTCAATTTTTTGAAAGCATTTCTACAAATTTTTGTTGCATTTCTTCATTTTTTGAATGCATTTTTTCAACTTTTTGTAGCATTTCCTGATTTCTCTGTTTTCCACAAATACATAAAACATTTCAGTATTAAATGTGCCCAGTTTTTCTTCAAGGCTTTTGTTCAATCTGAATGGCTTCCTGCTTTATCAGTTCTGATTCTGTTGGTTGTATTGTTAATGATGGATACATGTTTGAGTTTTCATCTTTCTTGTTATCAAATGTGTTATTATTTATATATAAAACTAACTGTTCTATAATTTTATTGTTAATTATCCTTAATATGCAGATTTACAAACATATATATATATATATATTACTGAAAAGTGTCATAGCTCAAAAACGGTCTGGGGATGGGAACAATCCTAGATAAAGATTATTTGATGCCTTCTCTTGTAGTAGCATTTATCATATATAAAAAAAAATTAAAAAAAAGCTTGTTTAGAGCTTATTAGCATGCTCTTAATTTTACATATTTGTAAATGCAAGCTATATATATATATATATATATATGACTATGTATATATATATATATTTGACTATGTGGTGAAACTGAACTGAGATCAGACCCATATAGATATCTGGCTTGCTAGGCTGAGTTTGAAGACTTTACCGGTCTGAAAAATTCACACTTGCAAACTGATAGAAATGTTTTGCATAAACACTTGAGAGTCAGTGTTTAGATCTAGTTTCTAACTCTATCCTTCACTAATGAGAGCAAATCAGCTTGAAATCAGCTGATCTGAAGGTGAGCAAATGAAAGAGTTAATTCTGACTCTTTTGTTGTTTATGTAAACAAATTTTACACTTGTTTCGGTGGTTTTGGTAAAACGCCATCTATTGATCATATATATATATAAGACATGTGACATTTGACTTCATATTATTATAATATACACTATCATTAAATAAACACATCAGTCTCAACTCTTTCTGGCACTTACTAAATATTACCATGTCTATTACTGCTTTCATAAAATGTTAGTACATACTTTTTTTTATAAACTAGCTAATCTTATTTCCCATTCTAAACATTTATTGCATGTTATTTGTTATATATACACACAGCACAATATGCTGAGTTTATTCATGCTCTAATATTCAGTATATTATATGACTATACAGACATAAAGTTGAGCAGAAAAAAGGGGTTCAGGCCACAATGTTTTTGTGTCAAATATGTATTTATATAGAAATGAAATTAAGCATAAGAAAAGGGATGTTTAGGCCCAGAATGTTAGTTGTGCCAAATATGTAGCAGTAATTCATATTTGAACTAAGATATATACAAATATTTAACAATAAATCTTTGATTCAAAATAAATATTTATAAAAAAGTTGAATGGTTAATAAAAAATTTTAAAAAAAGATTCAATTCAAATATATATAATAATATCAACTAAACAATGATGATGATTTATAATATAAGCACAAGTCACTTAATAAAAAATGAAACTCCCAGGCACGGAACCTTCTAACTAGAAAGTTCACTTTTGGAAAACTTATTAATGACCGATCATCATCATTTACAAATTATTCCACCTTCCCTGAATATCCCTCAGTAGATTGCATGATTTCTCAGAGTTGTGGATATTATTAGCATATTGGATATTAAAAGCATAATGTCTGTATTGAGTTCGATAAGCAAACACAAACTAATGGATTAATAAAAAATAATTTATTAAGAATGAATATATGAAATTTTGCTTATATACTTGCAACTATCAATATGTATATAAAATATTAAATATAATAATAATAAAAGATATTTTTAATTTAAGGTCTTATAATATCTATAATGATGAGATCTTACCATATGAAATAATTAGCCAAACAATAATTTTCTGCAGATATTCCTCTGGATGTCTTCATTAGTCTCCAAAGATGGAAGTTATCCTCCTGGTGTACTGGTGAAGTTAGATAGCAAACACAGCAGCATTGGTAACAGATAAAATATAATACCAGTAGGTCTTGGGTCATTCTTATAGTACTGTCCACACCTTTCTTCATGGCATTATTAAGCAGGAAATAGCTGGTTTTGGCAAACTTCAGTGTTACTTTCTGGTTCTGATTGCATTTTCTGGGTGTTTTGGCTAGTGTGGTTTTTAGTTATCTAGCCACAGATGGTAGATGGTTTTCTGATAGATTAAAATCATTATACTTGTTATAAGTAAAATATTGGGAAATACTAGGACATAGTTAGAAAGATACCGCTATTCAAGTTATAGCTGAAAAGTTTTAACCAATGGTTTCCCTCCTCAGCATGGTATCATGGCAACACTCTTTCTTGAGATGAGTCTTTAGATAAAACTAGAGCAAACTGGACTACTGGACTGCAGTAAAAACTAGCTTTGGTTACTTGTTTCTGACTTATTTATACTCTACCTGATGTTGTTCAACAACATGTTTTCTAAACAATAGACTTATAACCAATTAGTTACAAAATTTGTTCTCTGTGTCTTTTATAACAATATGTTTTTTGGAAAACATTTTCTTTATTCCCTTTATAACATGTTATGGACACAAATTTACAGATATTATATCATGATTTGATACATAAATGAATGAAAGAAAAAAAATGTTTTTTTTGTTGCCAACTTTTAAAATTTGATTAATAATGTTTAAAATATCATTAACTCCAAAATTTTAGTATCATATTTAAATTAACCTGACATATTATTTAATTAAAATCCATTTAGAAAAAAGCAAATGAGAAAAGGTATAAAATAGTTTACATTCTTATAACTACAAAATTCAAATTTTTGGCTTATATCGAAATCACTCTTTTTCTTTACATTGCAACTTATCATTTTATTGTTTCTCACACTTTATTGAAATGATTGATCTATTATTTATTTCAACAACAACAACAAATGCAATCAAAGTGATATGCAAATTTTTGAAAGAAAAAAAAGAACTAAAAAGTATCATTCAAGAAGGAACTAAATTTTAAATAAAATCAGTTTTTCTTTTATTATTCAATCAGACTGGATTCTTTCTTCATTCAGACCTATCAAATATTCACTGTATTTTGTAAGTAGAAATAAAAGAAAGTAAAACTACCAGCAAGCTATTATTCTAATCTGGAATATTTAAACTATTTCAAATAACTTCAGTGAAAATTTAGAACAATGCTCATTTTGGATAAAAGAGATGAAATGTATGAAAGCATATTATAATACCATATGGAACTATGTAATCTTTATCAGAAAGAAGAAATAAATGGAAGCTATTTTGTTTTGTAAGTTTTATATTTAAAAGACTGTTTAAACTTTATACTAGCTATTTTGACTCTCTATTTAACAGTTGTAACCCAGATATTATGTATAAAAATTATGTTTTAAAAGGAAAGAAAGAAAAAAATCATTCTTTTATTATATATGTTGTTGAATAATCAATAAAGCAAGTCATATATAGTATGACATTGTTTTTATGAGCTTGTATTTACCCATTGGTCTGGGTATGGGAATGTTCTAGATAGAGATTTTAAATATTTTCTCTTACTGCACTTATCAATTAAGAGCTTGTTTGAGCTATTGGTACGCCCTCTATATTACATATGTTATTGAAATAAATAATATTGTAATGACTTCTTAATACCTGTTAAATATAATAAAATGAACTTTGTACAAATTATTATTTAAAAAAGAAAGAGTAAAGAAATAATGATAATGTAAATGCAATATCCATGCATAAATTGTCCAAATCTTAGATAATCATAGTTAATGATATAACTATATCTATTATCCATTCATTTGTAGTCAATCCTAGGTTAGATTCCTGAGAATTTGATTTTATATCGTGAATTTATATATGTATGCAGTTGTTTGTTTATTGTTAAATAATTTACATATATTTTCATTTTTAACTAGTTTTAATAAATTAGAGATCAGTCACCGATCAGTCTTGGAATGAACCATCTCCATATAAGTTGTAGATATATGGCATTAGGATTGGCATATAAAGGATACCATTATAGTTATTGTTATGTAAAAATGTTTTATTGTATTAGAATATGACCAAAAGATCACTCCTATAGTTATTGTTATATAAAGATAGCATTAATGTCTATTCCATATAGGAAACATGCAATGCAAGGAAATGTTTATAATTAAGGAGTTAGTTATACATGTCTAAAGTTGTGTTTTAAGTTTATGAAGTCAGGGTTTGGTGCAAGATAAATGTACTTAATTATCTATAAATTTAAAGAGACTATAGTAAATGAAGATTAAAAATAACTTAGTAAGGAAACTTTGGACATTCATTTATAATAATTGATATTCTGCTTGCAAAGAGAAGATGACAATAATGTATAAAGATAAAAGAACTTTGTTAATAGAAAATAAATTGTATATTAATTGATAATTATATTTTATATAATTTGTTAATTTCTTTAAATGTAAGATTGTATGGTCTATTTTCACTCATCATGAGTGATTTGTGTTTTTTTGATCTACCCTGGCATTACAAATAAGGATGGTATGTCGTGGTCATCATTCTTTGGTAAAATAAAATATTGCTTTATATGTGTGTGTGTAATGGTTCATTTATTGATTCTTAAAGCTAGATGGTGCCTATGTAAATTATGTAAGTAAATAAAAAAATGTAAATAGTTGAAACATGTTAATCTGACCATTACATTACAAAGTAACTTTATAAAATATTTAATAATACGATCAAATGCATAAACTAATTTTACTTTTAATTTTTTAGCCAGTTTATATATTGTTTCATGCAGCTTTGTAACAAAACTAATTGAAACTGCTCTTTGATTTGTTTTAGTTACAACATCAATATTTAAATTACATTAATATTTTGTAGTAATATTCCAATAATAATTTTTATTTTTAATTAAATTTTATGTATATATTTTTAATTTTATATTCGTAAGTCATAATTAGTGAACTAAGACATCAAAGATTATTTTTTACAATTAATTATTATTATTGTTAACCTCTGTGCCGGTCAAAATCGTGTATTCATTCAACAAGACCAATAATCCAAGCAAAAGTACCTTGAATCCAACCATGCACAAGATACAGATGTCAGGACAAGGATGAATCCTAACCTATTTGCCTAAACTATTGCCTCTCTGACTAATGGATAACGTTTGTGATGACACTAGCAGTGCTTGGTTTTATTCCATCCCAGCTGGAGGTCATGGTTCACATAGAGACTCAAATAATAAAGGGTTTATATGAAAAATCAATGATTTAATGGATTCTGACGATTGCAGAATGGTACAGATATGATTTGATCGATTACTAATGGTTTGAACCATAATAATGATAATTCTTTATTGCAACATTACAAAGAAGTGAATTTAAATCAAAGAAATATTTAAATAAATAGAGTAATTAACCTTAGTGATTGGGAGTGATGACAAACTAAGCTTATTTAAAATAACAATATTATAGGAATTTATTAAGGGAATTTAGTACAAAATAAGTTAAGTCTTTGTTTATACAACTTGGTTATTTTCTTTAATTCGTTTTGATGCGGCTTTGACAAACAATGTAAAAGTTTGTTAATTGGTCGGCCAAAAACCAATCAGCAATAAAATATTATTGGCCCTCTTCAAGATATTACCAATAAATCTGTTATATATATATATATTACAAGACATGAAAGATGGGCATTTAAAACACTATTACATTTAACATCATTTGTATATAATGAGTGTGGGAAGCAAAATAGTTCTTAAATAAATAATTGACAATTATACAGTCAGATTTAATTAATTACGAAATTTGTTTGTGAAGGACGTGCCATCATGGCAGAGAGCATTTCAGGTTTGCTAAAAAAAAGATATAAAATGATGAAGAAGGCAGTATGCTATTATAGATTACAACAAAATAAATGAGGTCTGTTATGAACCTCTGGGTGGCTTTGCTAAAGGAAATTCTAGTAAATGCAACTAGATGATGAGAAATGCTGGCCCTCCAGCCAAAACATGTCTCTAAATAATCATAATAACATTTTGATGTGCTGGCCTTTCCATACACATCTTAAATGGCAATGCCTGAAAATGAATCCCTTGGTATGAACTATGTCTACTTTGAGGGAAAGTGAAAGATTAGACTGGTCATATTTGAAATTCCGAAGGTCCTAAGAGGCAATTAGCAAAGCAAAATAATAGTAATAAATGAATGGTTGTAGCTATAAATACATAATGCCTTAGACATATATATATAGATAGTGTATCACTAACAAAATTATAACTTAAATCCTGATTAAAATGATCAGCTCCCTGACATAAAAGGAAATCCCAGAGGCCTTAGGCAATTACTGAATGGATCATAAAACATAATATAAAAAAAGGAAGGCAAGAATTAAAATTTAAAATATAAGTTGTTTTTCCCACTTTACAAAGATTTCATTTATTAATAAGTTATTAAATAGTTTATGAAAGATTACAAAATAAGACTGTCTTTTAATTAACATAGACAGGGCATTGAATATCAAACTCACTTCTGATGAACTTTGACAATATAAAGCATAATAAATTATACATCGAAATTTTTACTATTTTTGACAAATAAAAATATATATGTATGAAACATATACTGACAAAATGCTATAATAGATTTTACTTAATTGATTCATTAAAATTCTTTATTCTTTCAGAAATAATTACAGGGCTATTTTAAATTGGAGGTAATAGTAAAATACTTTTAAAATAATTTCAATCATTCAAAATAAATTTATATATGATATACAAAACTAAACGAGCTTTCTATTAATTAATTTACGGGAAGTAAGTCTCCTTTAATGATTTTGACTGGAAAAATAAGAGGGAGAGAATTTAAAATTAATAGCTCATTGAATTTTGTACTTGGAAATTTCAGTAAGTCAAATATTTTAAATAAACCAAAAATTAATTTAATTTTGTCGCATCAAAATAATATGGGATTTTGATAAGAATTGAGATTTTAAATTTAAGAGAAAAAATTTAAACTATGCATTTTAAAACTAAGTTGTATAAACAGATATAGATAATATAAATTAACATTGATTTAGAAAACAACATAAGGTAGAATTAGTGGCTTGTGGCAAATTGGGGTTACCTCAACCAAATGGTAGACAAATGGTAGATGTTACATGGCTTGACACAGGCAGTTATATAAAGTCAGATCACTCAGAAGGCTTCCTTGACACAGTATCGGCTCGGGCTAGGTCTTGAGAGCACCGGAAGGGCATTTATGAGCTGGTGGGACAGAGCTCCAGAAAACAACGGTCAATCTTTTAGCCAGTCATTCTTTAATCACAATGTACTAAATCTAAACTACTTTCTTCAGTGAACTCTTCAAATAAAACTCAATAATCCTCATCCTTATGAAATTTCCCACTACTTATGTGTTCTGGTCTTTATCTATAGGATTGAATCTACAGTGACAACTGCCAATTGCAATCACTCTAAGTGTTTCTCTGAGGTTGGTGCCTGCTTTGGAGGGAAATCTATCAACATGCTCCAAGGGTTCATTTACTAATTAAACAACAACAACAACAACAAGCATATTCAGTTTATCAGTCATTGTACTAAGAAGCCTATTTAATTAAGGTTTAGATTAACAAAAATGTAACTTTTATTCAGAAATTTTTTAGGAATTTGGTATAATGATTTTCAAATTTAATATTTGATATAAAACTTAAATAGAAATTTACAAAATATAATTGATCCTTTAATGTACATTTATCAAAAGATAAATACAAAATGTTACCAACTGATTCATTGAAGAAAAATGAACTTTAATAAAGAATTTGAAATATTTGTAACATTTTATAGATATCTAGGATTCAATTCAATTTAATAAAAGAAACACAAAATAAATTTTTTTCAAATATAAAATAAATAAACGAATATAAAAAAGTTAGTTTTAATTATAAAATAAGATTAATGAAATATAAAAGATTATAATATTGCTTAAAATATACTACCATCTATTATGAGATGGGTGTCAGTTAACAAAGATTGGGTTCAAACCCAGACTAGTGCTGATGACATTGGCACTAGGTGAAGCAGAAATATGTATTATATTTCCAGCTTCACTTCATAGTATTTTTCTTAAGTCTCCATGCTATAAAAATCTTGATTATACTGATGTTCACTTTGATCTTATGTTTCTGAACTAAATTTAGCAACCAGAATTTAATATTTATAGGCATATGCATAGATATTGGTCTGATATATTCACCATTCAACTTTATATAATTGCATATAATTGCAGTACTCCAATAAAACACATTATATTGTTTCTATAAAATAAAAATAAAGTTGATAATAATAATAATTATAAAAGCTATTAGTCTTACCTTATTTAGAGGTACAAATCATTTGCCAGCATATATTTCTGTTACATAAATTTGGTTTACAGAATATAAGTTTAATAATTTAACTATTGCTTGATTCTCCATATATATTTCTTATTATAGTATATACATTTCAGGAAAGCATGGTAGATTAAAAATTATATATATGTATACCAGTTAGCCATGCTATCTCTTGTCACTAAATTTACCTTCCCACTAAAATTAGTAATGTATGTTTGCATAGATGTACCAGATCCTGAACAAGTAGATCCTTAGACTTCATGAATTATTTATTATTATAAAACATATAAAGTAAAGTGAGTAGATTATAAAAGTAATGTTCTTGCACCATTACCATTTAAATAATTCAATAGAGAACCAAATAGATGACAACACACACTATATCAAACTTTTAACCTGGAACTGGTTTCTTGGTTTTTATGTGGTCATTTATCATTCTATAATGATAATCCTTTAACAAAAATAACTTGATTTATGATATCTGAGATCTTATCCATCTATTCCAAATTATTAATGGATTTAACTTTTATTGTCAACTTATTTCTTAGAATATCAAAACATTCCACAAAAGTGTGTGTGCATAACAAAATATAATGTATACTCATATATCACTTTTAACTGTATTCTGCACTGAACTATATTGAATGCAGTTTCACCAAGTACTTTATTCTGATCTTTAGGCAAATAAGAAAACTTATGTTTTTATTAAATAATGAAATAGTATGGGTCTATTCAAACATCAATTTTTAATTATCAAGTATGCAAACGCTTTCTTTTCTTATATTCTAACCATATTTAAATGAATATTTTACCCGAGACATAAGATTGATTTAGAATCACCTAGTTTCCTGATATGCATAGCTATTATTACTTAACTTCAACATTATGTTGCATATTTTATCTAATATAACTTCAAAATAGTAATTTGCATCTGTATTATTAAAACAGACTATTCTAGTTGACTCACTATGATATTGTATTATTTATATTACAACTTCTTAAATCTAAGTGGGATGGACTCACTGTACAAATAAATATTTCCCTTCATTATTAAATACTAAAACTTTACTATTTCTAAGTATAATATTTTATGATTATAAATTTCATAACATCATACTCTTATCATGAATACACGTATAAACTCCCATATATAAACATTCAATTTGCTTTCATGTGTGTGTGTATATATATATTGAGATAGTAGTTCTTCTATCTCAATATCTAATTTATTTTAAGTATTTCTTGCTTAGCAAAATGTAAGCTAAATTTCAGCTCTTTTTTTTTTGTTTTTATATATGTTTATATTATATATGCACACATTGACAAAGATCAGCATTTATAATTTTTAGTCAATTTTATAATAAAGAAACTCTTATATTGTAACTAAAATTATTTCAAATAAACCTGTTTAAAATTTATCCTACAAAAACATTTAATAATAATCAAAAAATTTTCCAATTTTTTTATTTTTTATTAATTAAAACTCTTAGAAAATCAATTATTTTATTATTAAGCCTTGTTCCTGGTTTTAAAAATGGATTTCAATTAATATTTTAAGTGTTCTCTGCAAATACCCAGATTTATCTAAAAATGTTTGATAAACTGATTGAATGAAAATAATTACTAGTTTAATTAATTAAGGGATTTTTGGTAAACTGAATAAATCAAAATAAGTACTGGCTTATCTAATTTTAAAAAATGTAAACAGGTAATTACCTGCTTTGTTAATTTAAAAAGTTCTTGGTAAACAAATGAGCTTGTTAAATTAAAAAAATTGAATGATGTAAAAAGATCAGCTCCAAATTATAGAAATCATTCTACTTCTATTTGTCATTGAGCCTATTTCATCTTGTGATTGTTGCCCTTGCTTACTTAGAATGATGTATCCTGAATCTTTACCAATAGTCAAGTTAATATTGATGAGCAGCTAAAGTATTGGAAAACAAGCTTCACTTTTTCATTATGTACCTTATAGCCATTGAATGGCCAACTTTACTTGCTGAGTTAAGTCAACAATGTGCTATCCACCATCAAATCTGCAGTTCACCAAATGCACTTCTCAATATTAAAGAAAAACTTCAAGACAAACCTTCTATAAGATTAAAAACCAGTAAATGAAGAAACTTCAGA
Organism: Epiperipatus broadwayi; assembly: GCA_028023455.1. Lineage (NCBI taxonomy): Eukaryota > Metazoa > Onychophora > Udeonychophora > Euonychophora > Peripatidae > Epiperipatus > Epiperipatus broadwayi. The sequence continues at coordinate 12,565,597 of JAQFVV010006201.1, forward strand.
TGAAAACTACTAAAGAATCTCCATTTGTGCACATATACATGTCTATATAAAATTCAAATTTTTTATGGAAAATAATATCCCTTTCATCTTTTCCCTGAAACTTAAGGTAAACATTTACATATGAACTATTCTATAAAACTTTAGTAATAAGCTAATAATAGTTATAATTTAAATGATGTAATTTTGGAAACTTAAGGTAAACTTTTATATAAACTATTTTATAAAATATTACCAATAAGCCAATGATAGTTATAATTTAAATGATGCAATTTTATATTTATGCATTTACTTGTTACATAAACTATTTTGTCTTAATCTTTATATGTTATAACATCTCATCTAACTTAGTATATCTGATCTAGCATGGTAGTTTTAGTTTAGGTAACAGAAACTAGTTTAAACAAAGGCAAAACTCTCCATACAGTAGTGTACCCTGTGCCAAACAGAGTAATCAATGGATGCCAGAAGGCTTGTGCATAAAATCCCTATCTAGTGCATAAAATCCCTATCAAGCCTTCTGGCATCCATTGATTACTCTGTTTGGCACAGGGTGGCACTACTGTATGGAGAGTTTTGCCTTTGTTTACAACAATTATGTGCTAGTATAGAGATGGTGATCATATGATGTTTAGTAGAAACTAGTTTACTTCAATTTTTTTTCTCCTTTCTTTTTCCCTCATAAAAAGTTTTTTTTAAAAGAAAATCACTTCTGTGATTGCTTAATTATGATCCATGTTGCTTTTTTTCATTAGAAAAAAGAAATAGATTTTATTTTTTAATATAATAATTAATAGTGTCACTGAAGATTTCAGAAAATCATCAATATATATGGTTGGTTGACATGATATGCATGTAACTATATAAATCATTGATAAACTTATTAAATTTGTTAACAGTTTTACTTGTTTACTCTGTTTGCATCACATCCATCTGAAATTAAAAGAATTGGTAGACATATGTATGCATTGTACATAGTGATCTTAGATATATAACCATCACATAAATTTGTTAAAAAGTTTTGACTCTCCAAGATCTTTATTATTATTCCCACAAGGTACTCACAGATATTTGTGTTTGGGTCAGTTAGAGATATTCCCCCCCTTGATTATATATACTTTTGCTTAATAATACAGGTGATTAAGAGGCCTACTTATAGTCATTCTATTAGTAGTTGGATCAAATGCAGTGTATTGGGCTAATTTTGTAATGGCCTGCATGTGTGAACATGGATACTGAATTAAGGATGCTTTATTATTGGTTGATTGTTTAATGCAAAAGTGAAATATATATGTGTGCACATCTGAATAAATCATAAGTATTTATCAAATTTCAGGATTCCTACATCATAAGTGAATTTATGTGAAGTGCAATATCTAAAGCTGCCAGGTATCAAATGCATTCCATACTAACTTAAAAAAATTTCATTACCATTCAAATGTATTTATTTAAACTATTGCATTCAAAGTTGGATATATTAGAAATATTGTTTCAAGCTCATATATATCAAAGCTTTTTTTAGACTGTGAGATATTTGAACTATTATATTCGAACTTTGTGATATTGAACATTATTATACTGCAAATAAACAGTGTTTTATTATTGGTTGATTGTTTAATGCAAAAGTGAAATATATATGTGTGCACATCTGAATAAATCATAAGTATTTATCAAATTTCAGGATTCCTACATCATAAGTGAATTTATGTGAAGTGCAATATCTAAAGCTGCCAGGTATCAAATGCATTCCATACTAACTTAAAAAAATTTCATTACCATTCAAATGTATTTATTTAAACTATTGCATTCAAAGTTGGATATATTAGAAATATTGTTTCAAGCTCATATATATCAAAGCTTTTTTTAGACTGTGAGATATTTGAACTATTATATTCGAACTTTGTGATATTGAACATTATTATACTGCAAATAAACAGTGTTTTGTTAATTGTTAGATTTGTTTCAGCATTATTTTATTATTGTCTGCCCTGCCAATTGCTATTTTCCAAGAATCTCTGCTCTCAATGATCTAAAGGTGATTTTAGATATCAAAGTGATGATAGGTACACATTTATACTTGGTATCATTACCAGTAAATTATAAATTTCTAGGTTAGAGATCTAGTGGGGCCCTCTGCTATCCATTACAATATATATATAAATTGATCGAATGAACTTTTTCTATTCTCCACTTTTTTTTCCCATATGTCAAAGCATCGGCTGGGAAGCGAACTCATGACAACTGTTTGTAAGCAACTACTTGCTTGCAAGACAGCTGCACTGATCTCTCGGCTACCAACGCTTGACAGCCCCTTTAAACACAAACAGATTAAATTGTCAACATGATCTTAAGTAATGCTTAATGTTGTACTCTGCATCTTAATATCTACAGTACAAACTTTATTTATAATTTAATATATTTATTAGTCATACTTACAATAATGTTATTACAAGAATGTACAGTTTGTGATTTTGCAGTTGCTTCTCAGGTTCTTGCTCACACAACAGGTGATTGTCAGGGAGTTGTTATCTATCCAGCCTGGACTGCTTTGGTCTGGTGTTGCTGCCTATCTTGTGTCAGTTCAGGGTGGTGATTTTATTTTTACATAATGGTGATTTACTGCTATATGTTATCTTGACACTTTTCATAGACTCATACCCTTCTGTATTTAACTCTTGTTTACTCCAGTTTTATTTATGTTGACTTTTTTATAGGTAGACCACTAACTGCAAAGTCATATCATATATATATACACATACTTTATACACAATTAATGCTTTGTGTTTACTTTGCTCTTCTTCAGTGTTGAAGATAGACTTATCTGATCCTTTTGGATGTGATATCTAATATTGAGTAGTGATCCAATTCAACATCTTTATATCTAAGCTAAGTCTTCTTTGATCTGCTTATGATATAGCTAACTTATATAGCATAGTTAGTGCCCAGTCTGTCTCTTGAGCTTTCTTCTATACTGAAGTGTTATCTGCTACAGGTTAACTAGTATATGCTGTGTGTACTGCATTCTCTTCAGATATATTTATTACAGAATATTTATACTCCTTGCTTGGATTTAGCAGAGGAACATACTTTTATGAGAATCATCCATTCCATTATAGTACCAATTGCATTTCATTGCTATTTTTATAGGCTGAAGCCTCATTCTGTAGTTTAGGGTGTTGCATTGTCTTTGAATTTATAAATCCAGAAATTTAATTCCTCTGCTAGTGTCTTCTATCTCCATTGTCCATGAAAGTGTTGATTGATGCTTATTCTAATTCTTGCTGTATCTTATTAAAGTGTAAATCTTTTATACATATAAACATGTTGTCAATGTATTTAGCATATATTAAGTGTGGGTTTGAAGACACAAGTTTAGGAATAATATTATTTTCAATTTTTGCCAAGAATAGACTGCTAAGGATGCCAATAATGTGGGAGCCCCATTAATCATCCTTGGTTTATTTGTAATACTTTCTATTTGCTACTACTGTAAGGTCTATCCACTTTAGTATGTCTTCAATGAATTCTTTTTTGCAATGACCATAGTTAATGCTATTCAACGATTTGCCAATAACTTCGATAGATTTTGTTCTAGGCATTGAACCATCTAATTCTTTTACATCGAGTGATGAGATTTTGTTGTTGATATCTATTTTCGTGTTTTTAATTTTGTTAATGAATTGATATGATGACTTACTTTCCACTCAAAATATAATCACTATTTTATTTCCAGAGTCCTTTTTAAAATTATCTTTATTTGAAACTATCCATTTTTAAAAATATAAGCTGCCTTGGCTGGATTGATTGCTTCAAATATATTCGTAAAATTGCTATAAGTCCCGAGTATGTGACGTATTTTAGATTATTTTAAAGCTGATGTGATGTGATGTGATGTATTATGGCTTCTCCTTAAACGAAGTCAAGAATATCTCAGCAATTATGCCCAGATAAACCTGTTAGCCACTTTCTTTTACATTCCCCACTCTAAATTTACCCATAATCTGCTCTATCCCATTTCCACAACATAATTTTTGTCAACTCTATAACCTTTATATCTAAATCCCCCTTATCTTTTCCCAAACCCAGCATAAAAACCAATAATTCACTTTCTGTATAATCACTCTTTTCATATTTATTTTTCCACAACTTCATTATATGTACCCTTTCTGTTTTCAAACATTTACATTCAATTAACAAATGCCTAATATTTTCAATTCCTTCCTTACATAATTTACAAAATAAATCACCCATATTTTTCCATTTACATGTATATTCTTTTGTAGCTAAAGATCCCGTTCGAGCCTTAAACAATAAACTACTTTCCTTACTATTATCATATATTAACTCACACCTAATATTCTGTTTATTTCTATATATATTTAAACTCTTTTTACTCTCCATATTATTTCTCCATCTCTCTAACTCCCTAGTCTTTATTAATAAATTTATTCTTTTATCCCATTCCTTACTACTATAACACTCAATAATCCTCTTAACACAATTATCCCATCTTTTGTACAAATATACTGATATAAATTCTTTATCCAAATCTTTTGCATAGTGCATTACCTTTCTCACCCATCTTGTTACCTGCCCTTTACTCATAACCCAATTAAATACTATTTTACTTTTTGCATCTCTCATATGAAAACTTGACCATCCCATTTCTCCTTGAATTGCCTCCCTTGCTGTCCATACTTCTGCATCCAATGCATGTCTTCCTACTTCCCTTTGAGCTTTTTCTAAATAATCTAATATCTTTTTACTAACATATAATGCATCATTACCATATGTTAACCCTGCTACTGCAACTCCTTTCCATATAATTCTAGCTACATCATATTTATTATATGAAAATACTGTTAATTTCTTTATCAATCCCTTTCTTTTCTTTGCTTCATTTATCAATTTTTTCTCCCATTCATCCAAATAATTTTTCTGATTACTTAAAATAATTCCCAAATAACTATATCTATTCACCACACTTAACTTAATATCTCCCAATAAAAATTCTACATCTTCTCTTTCCTCAGTATTAACCATCATTATATTTGATTTTTCTTCACTAAATTTAATCCCCATCTCTTTACCCACCCTTGCACATGTCCTCAACATAACTTCCATATCTTCTCTTTTTTCTGCACACAAAAATATATCATCTGCAAAAAAAAGACCTGACAAAATATATACTCCCTTACTACCTATTAACAGTATCTCTATCCCTCTTCCTAATCTTTCTATTGCTCTTTCCATTTCACTCAAATACAACACAAACAAAATAGGTGACATAGGGCATCCTTGCCTTAGTCCCACACCATTTTTAACTTTAATTGATTCTATATTCTCTAATTGATATATATAATAATTATTTTCATATAATTTCTTAATAATATCTATTAAAGCTTCATCCATTCCCAAATTTGCTAAACTTATCCATAATCTATTTTTATTTACTCTATCATATGCCTTCTCTATATCTATAAAACTCATATATAACTGTTTATCTGCATTCCTACTCATATCCATAAGTTGTGTAACTACAAATAAACTATCTCCTATACGCCTATCTAATCTAAAACCTCCTTGCATTTCACCCACTACATTATTCCCTTCCATCCATTTTACAACTTTACTAGCCACCATATACGAGAAAACTTTATATAAAACTGATGTTACCGTTATCGGTCTATAATTATTCAACTTTCTATGATCCTTACCCTTTCCTTTAAATAATAACCTTACTCTTGTATTACTCCAACTACTTGGGAAAACTCTATTCTGTGCCATTTTATTAAAACAGGATAATAACTTTACTTTTGCCCTATATCCTAAATTCATTACCATCTCTGCTGCCCATCCATCTAAACCTCTTGCCTTCCCACTTTTCAATTTCTTCTCTACTTCATTTAGTTCATTTTCTGAAAAACTAATATTCCCATTACTATATTCTTTCATATTTTCTAATATTCTATCATTCACATCTAACATCTTTTCTATATTCATTACATAACTATTTAAGATTCTCTCTAAATCTTCTCTAGAACTACACTCAGTTCCCTCATCATCTAGTAATACTAACTCTCTCTCCCCTACATTTCTCCTTTTAATATAATTCCAAAATTTTTTACTTCCATCTCTTCCATTTTTATTAATATCCTCCAACAATTTCCTATTCAATTTCATTCTCTCTCTATAAATATCTATTTTAGCCAACTTCTTCTTTTCTAAGTACTTTTCCCATTTAGCATTAATATCTTTTTCACTTTCCTTATTCTTAATAGCACACTTATATTCTCTACATGCTTCTTTCCTTTCTTTTACACTTTTACTAATTTTAATTTTTTTATTACTTTTATTCTTTTCAATATTCTCACCTAAAACCCTATTTGCAACTTTTTCTACTTCCTTACACCAATCCTTATACTCATCCCCAACCCACTCTTCCATTATTTCTTCAACTTGTATTTTATACTCTTCCAACTTATTCTTATCATTTACTCTCCATCCACATCTTTCACTATTATTTCTACTTTTATTTCTATTCTCCATCACATTACTAACCATTTCAATTACAATGAAATTATGATCACTAGTGCATACTTTTTCTTCATTATCAAATACCTTAATTTTCCGTATTTTATTTATTCCCTCTTTCTCTACCAATACATAATCTATTGTGTGAAAAATATTATTTCTGGACCATGTGTATTGTCCCTCATAAATATTTAATAAATTTCCAATACTCAAATTCACTTTCTGACAAAAATTCTTCAAAAGCTGTCCATTTTTATTATCTACATCATCAATTTCTTCAATATGTCCATTCATATCCCCTATAACCATTATTCTCTTCCCCCTTTCTTTAAAACTTTGTATATCCTTAACTAAACATTCGTATATGTTACTATTCCACTCCAATATAATTTGACTATCTCCAGTAGCTATATAAACTATAGCCACCATCCATTCTTGTCTACCCAACCTTATTTCAAACCACAAGTGTTCTTGACATTTAACAATATTTAAATATTTTTTTGATACAACACCTATACCACCACCCCTTTTTTCTTTTTCTTTTCTATTTATACCCTGCCATACCAACTGTTCCAAAATAGGTTCTTCTTCTTCTCTTAAATGTGTTTCCACTACTGCTAATACCTCAAGCTCTTCATTTTCAATTGTTTTATTTAATTCCATCCATTTTTCTGGTTTCCTACCACCTTGCATATTCAAAAACCCAATTTTAACAATTTCTTCTTTCCTAACTACTCTTTTATAAATTCTTTTAATTCTTTCTTCTCCATTACATTTATAAATTACTTTCTTACCATTAATTTTACAAACCCATTCCTTCTCCATATCTATATTTATATCAAAATCAAATTCCTTTTGCTTACTTCTTATATTGCATCCATTCTTTTTAATAATATTACAATTTAAAAACCCACCCCCCTTTATAAGTTTCCCGAAAAAAATTCTTTATAAATCAAACTCCCTAAAACTTCACTTCCTTGTTTTCCTAAATGCAACCCATCTTTACTATATAACTCTCTCTTTCCAATAAAACAATCCCACACATCCACAAACATAACATTATTTCTCTCACACAATTTTTTCAATCTCTCATTTATAGAACATGCCCTATCTAACAAATAACTCTTGTCAAATCTTGGTAATAATCCAACTATTCCTACTCTTCCTTTAATCATAATCAAATTCCTAATCAAATCCCCATACTCATCCATTATTCTCTCTGATGATTCTAATAAATTATTAGTCCCCACCATAACATATACATCTCTACTACCTTGTTTTTTAACTTTATCTGCTACATCTCTAATTCTAGCTCCAGGCAAACATACTCTTACATACCTACTTCTATTTTCCCTTGCAATTATATCCCCACATTCTCTAATTAGTGAATCTCCTATCAATACTGTTTCATAATCTACTTTTTCTGCTCTATCCATAATATTTTCTAATACCTTCTGGTCCTCTTTATCTATTTCTTCCTTATCATTCCTACTCAATAATTCCTTTATCTCCTCACATTTTATCTCTAATGATTTTAATTTTACTTCTACATCCTTCAATTCTTCCTCTATCTTATTTATTCATTGACTAATCATCTCCATTACACTATTACTTTCTCCACCCACTATTCTTCGACTATCTACACTTTGAAAACACTTTCTCACCTCTTTTATCATATTAATACACTGACTGCATAACCATAAACCTTTTACATCCTTCCTAGTCTTATTTAAACATTTCAAGTGATATACCCCATCACATATAGTACATTCTACAACAGCACGCTTAATTTCCTTTTCCCGATTATATAAACATTTTGAAATACAAATATAATCCATTTTTTTTAATTTTACGTTTTTCGAATGTTATATTTTTCTTAAAAGTAAATCTTTTAATAACAAATTTACAAAAAACTAATCAACAAAATAACTTTTAAAAATAAAAAAATAATAATAATTCTATATATAAAATAACAATATATAAATAAAACAAAACAAAAAATAAATAATAACTTTTTTAAAAAATTTCTATATATAAATAACGTTTTTCGAACGTTATATTTTTCTTAAAAGTAAATCTTTTAATAACAAATTTACAAAAAAAACTAATCAACAAAATAACTTTTTAAAAATAAAAAAATAATAATAATTCTATATATAAAATAACAATATATAAATAATAAAACAAAACAAAAAATAAATAATAACTTTTTAAAAAAATTTCTATATATATAAATAACAAACTGAAAAAACTTTAAAACAAATAAAAAACACAATTTTCAATCTTTCAAATACTCTTAACCACTAATTATACTTTCACACACAATAATAATTAATAAATATTAATACTCTCAGACTAAACAAATTAAAAGAAAATTTTTTGTTTGCTTATCTGATAGCTCAAGTGATTCAAATTGATGTAGAAAGCACCGTAAGATGCTGCCCTCTTTTGAATTATTTTACAAGTAAAAAAATCAATAAATATAGGCGTTCTAAATTTGAACAAAGAGAGAAGCCACACCTTTGTAAATTCTGATTGGCTGCCTCGATTTTTGCCAAACGAAACTAATTTTCATAGCTCTAACTTTTGTTTTGACTTTGAAAACGAAAATTAATGTCTTCGAATGTTTTTTTTATTATTTTTCTTACATATTATGAATTATTTTCATCCCATAAAATATACTGGAAATATAGTTATTTTAGAAAAATAAAAAAAAAAGATTTTAGTAAAAAATTGTATACATTTACACGAACGTAAATTGAAAAAGAAACTATCGCTAACAACAATTTTCACACGTGTCAACAGTTTAAATTGCCCCAAGCTCTTTATTTGATTTTCACACCAAAATTAATAATTTAGAATATTTTTTCTGGCATTTATTTACATATTGTAATGTATTTTGGTAAAATATGCTGAAAATATTTTGTGACGTTTTTTTTAAACTCCCCGCTATAAAATATTTCTATAATAAACAATAATTAAATTAATAAATTGTACAGGCTTACACACAACTGCACATATATAATGTAATATAAGGGATTCGAACTCAGACTTTCACACAACTCTCGCCATCTTATATTGCTGACCCACCTGATCATATACACGTTGAAAAGATAAATAATCACCAATATACGTATTTCATGCTAAACTAGCAATTATCAACAGGTCCAGATTACTATTCTCACACATATATGCAATCAGTGCTCAGCTTTATATTAAGATAGCCAATCTTCATACTTTAATGGACAGGCTTCAAACTACTCCAACCTACAACTCTTCAGCCATCCATTTCATTGAAAATCTGATAATAAAAAATAGAAAATTATTTTTGAAAAAACTTTCGTTCACTTTCATAATCTGACAAATTATTAATATACTTTTTACAAACGAATATAACATTAAAAAATGAATATACTTTTATTGCTGATTCTGTAATTGATCAATCAAAAGTTTACAGTTTTAAATCACTCAGCCAACTAGATTTGCAGTCAGTCGAAGAGTTAATAATTCTCTTTTAAACATTCATTTATTCAAAAATACTCACATACTATATTAGATATAACCATTATTCTAAAAGAAATAAAGTTAACTTTTTACCTATTTACAAATATTTAATTTAAAACTTATTTAACTTGAAATGTATCCCAATTAATCATATTTAAAGTCAACATCTCTAAACTCTGGCTTTAAATAACTCTTACATAAACTAACATTTTATAAATTATTATTTAAAAACCATTTATTTTAAAACTAACAAACAAAGATTCTAATGAAAATTAAATAACCATATTTTTTTGTTCAGACTAAAAACTTTATTAACTGTCTATATCTAAAACACAGGCTTTAAACTAATTCTTATTCATTCTTTTTTTAAATTCTAAACTACTAACTTGGGATTTTTAATCAAACATTAAATAATCTAATTAGTATTTGTAACTAATATTTAATTATGCTAAATAAATTATTTTAATCAATAAATTAAAATATTTAGCTAAGATTTTATAATTTAACATCAAGAAGAAAACTGATTTAATATCATCTAATAAAATTTTTTTAAACACATTATAGAATATATATTTAGTCCACAGGACCAAATATATAGTTACAATATATATATAAAAGTTAAATTTGGAAAATAATGAAAATATGAATATAATTAGGTAAAATAAAAAGTATTTTTGTATTTGTTTTTAATATAAATACGAAAAAAATGTTATTTTCTTATAAAAAATTATATAATTAGTTAAAACTAATTAGAAGATGAAAAAAATTGTAAAGGTACTTCCATTATAGAGTTCTACTGTGAATGGTAAACAAATTAAGCGACAGACACAGGAAGAAGAACAACATTGATGGAGGCAAAAGCTGAAAAAAGAAGATAAAAAGAAACAGACTAAGCTTGCATAGAAAAAAAAACTAAAGGAGAAGAATCAATACATAGTTTATCTTAATCATTTAAGAAACTTTAGTAAGCATTCAGGAGAATTGAGCTGATCAAAACAGCGCCCTCTAGTCATTCATGGAAACATATATTATGGTTGAAAACCCTATCATGAAGGATAAAATGATTTGTCAGTATGCTGGTCATCAAAACCTGGAATTTCCTGAGAAGTTTAAAAATGTATTGTTTCTGTCCATACTAATAGATGATGAAATAAAAGCAAGCAGTTGCCTTGTCATCCCTCACTGGATCTTTGTAGACATATCCCTGATAGACCTACAATCCATATATACCACCATTATACTTGCTAATAATGAGGAAGGGCTAATGAAGGTAAACTGGATGAAGTAATGAACTTTGCTTGAGAGTGATTGTTATATATTATTTGACACTATCCTAGTAGTCAAGTAGTACAAAAATCAGAATTCTCAAAATATTGTCTAAGATCAATTTTATCTAGGAAAAAAAGGATTTTGAAAAGTGATTGTAATCTATTTTAATATTTATTTTTTATTCATTGATTTTAAAAGTTATTATCACCTATATTTTAATATATATTTTCAATTTTGCTGATTTTAAAAGTTATTATCACACATATTTTAATATTTAACCTTTGTTGTAACAGATAATATTAATATTTTTTTTCATCTTTAATATTTCTTAATATTATGCATTTGTTGGATTTGCTCAATTAATAAAAATAATTGTGTGAAGACGGGTTTCAATAGTTCATGTAAGCCTATCAGACCATTTATTCAAATTAAATGACCTTTTCTGATATAAATACATCCTGCCTTAATATTTATTTGTATTTGTTTGATTTGTAGAGAAATAAATTATAGTGAATCTACATACATAATTATTAAACAACATGATCACTATTTCTTATGTAGCACATTACTGTTATTAAAACAGGCAAAACTCTCCATACAGTAGTGGCACTCAGTGCCAACCAGAGTAATCAATAGATGCCAGAAGGCTTGTGCATAAAATCCCTATCTAGTGCCTACTCATCCAATATCCCCCAGATTAGTAAATAAATTTTGTTTTTATTCATATTATTTTTTAACTTATTGTTCATTTGCTCCCTCTCATTCTAAGCCTAGTTAGAAATAGTTTGTTATACACTCTGAGGAAAGTACATGTTTAGATGAGCAGTTGAGAGTTTTATACTGGCCTCATGATGATGGTACCAGAAGATTTACCAACACCATTCTTTCAGCAATGAAAAGGGTGTTCGGGATCATTACCCTATAAAAATGCCTTTAGATACATTTATAGCATGGCAACATGAAATACCTAGTATTGGTCTGAGACATGTACAGAAGGATAAACAGTGAGGATTGCCAATTCCTCTACAAGCTTTATGATAAATGCTTAGCCAGAGCCAGCACTTAAAATATTTCTGTCAGGAACCCCTCCCCAAACCCCTGACCCAGGTTTCATTCTTTGGCACTCTTCAGAGAGGTGTCAGGGTAGGTTCAAACACTAGATCTAAAAATACCAACCCAAAGCTAAGCACTTGGCTAAAAGTTATCTATTGAGTGGAAAATCTGAAATTTTCAGACATCTACATGTCTTCAAACCCAGCTATCCAACTCAAATAGCTATATGGGGCTGATAGATCTTCAGCCAAACTATATATTAGTAGTCATAGCAATATAAAATTGCATAAGACTTTTGGCAGAGTCTATAAATAGTCAAAATAAGAGTCAGAGATCAATTCAAAGATCACATGACACTATCCCTTAAGCTTGTAAGTTATAAACAGTGAGGATTGCCAATTCCTCTACAAGCTTTATGATAAATGCTTAGCCAGAGCCAGCACTTAAAATATCTCTGTCAGGAACCCCTCCCCAAACCCCTGACCATGGTTTCGTTCTTTGGCACTCCTCAGAGAGGTGTCAGGGTAGGTTCAGACATTAGATCTAAAAATACCAACCCAAAGCTAAGCACTTAGCTAAAAGTTATCTATTGAGTGGAAAATCTGTGACATCTACATGTCTTCAAACCCAGCTATCCAACTCAAATAGCTATATGGGGCTAAGCATTTATCATAAAGCTTGTAGAGGAATCAGAAATCCTCACTGTTTATAACTTACAAGCTTAAGAGATAGTGTCATGTGATCTTTGAATTGATCTCTGACTCTTATTTTGACTATGTACAGAAGGAGTTTGGTATAATATATTTTTACAATCATGACAGACAAAGCTAAATAATGGCCCTTCTTTCCCAGGAGGTTGCAAAATTGCTAGGAAAGACTGTTGTTAGTGGTCAAAGGCATAGAATGCTAAGAATTCACTATTTATAAACTCACACTTCAATTTGATGATGATCTTTTATTTAGATAACCAAAATTCTAAATTACTTTTAAGTTAAGGAATATTGCATGAATTGAAAAGAAGAATTGTCTAATATTAAATGACATATAGTAATTTTTATGAAGTTATAGGAAAAGATGAAGTTACTATTGATTTTAAAAATAGATATACATTTTACTACAAAGCATAAATATTGAAAGCATAAATGAAGGAGATTCATTATAAATAATAAGTGGAATAATAACATTGTGAAAATTGATGGTATACTAAACAAAGTGAATAAATTGAAAATACTAAACATAGATCATTCAGATTTTTTTTCTTTGTGATGAAGAAATAGAAATTTTTTTATGTGAATGTATGAAATATTTTTGATTACATCAAACAAGATTTTAAAATCATGGAAGACTTTACTTCTGGAAATGGTAAATGATTGAAACATGAAAGTGTTGTGAATTAACTTGTGAAGTTTGTATAATGAGAAAAACTAAAATGCTAAACAGAATTGGATATGTAAGCTTCCAAATAAGGGTACAGCAGAATTAAATTATATTTACAAAAAACACATATTTTCAGATTGTAATATTCCTAATAGATTCAACATGGGAACACAAAATAATGAGATGTAAGACATCATTTTAATGCAAATAAAAAAGATAGAAACTATTAAAAAAGACACTAATGACAATTTTAAATTAGAATTTGGTAATCATTTTAAAGAAGTGATAGACTGTGAAAATAATTCAAACTTAACAGGATAAATAAAAAGATATCTGATACACTATAAAGAATTGCAATGGAGATAGCTGGTACAAAAAAAAAAACAATTCATCAGATAATTTTCAAATGAAATGAGAATGTATGAAGAATGAAAATATTTTGAAATGATTCATTAAAAGGAATTGGAGGTACAAAAAAATATAACTGAACTGGCAAGCAAAACTATAGAAAAGAATAAAAGCTTCAAAAGTATAAAACAACATTTTGGTATTAAGAAAGTTATTTCTGCAATAAGAGAAAAAAGATAAAATTATTAAAAAATGACATTTAAAAGGTGAGGAAGAGTTCTATAAAGAATTATATAGTAATAAAAAACAAGAAAACATAATATTCTCTACAATTATCTTTTGAATTGCCAAATATTTCAAATGAACCAAATTATACATATAATTAATTCTATAAATAAGGGAAAAGCTCCAAAAAATGATAGAATTCTTATTGATATTTTTAAAAAAGCAGATCAAGAAATGCAAAGCTATATATATTAAATGTCTAAATGATAAAGATTTACCAGACGATTGGAAAAATTACAATAATAATATATATGGAAAAATGATAAATATTAGAATTTACAGATCAAACACTTTTCTATTAGTTCTATACAAATCTTTACCAAGATAAGTAATACTCATCTATCAAGATTCAAATCAGCCAAAAGAATAAACTAGATTTCAAAGCAACTTTAACATAGTGAATCACGTTCAAATATTGAGAGAAGTTGTAAAAAAACAATGAATATGAATTTTCATTGTTTTGGATTTATTGATTGTGAAAAGGTATTTGATTCTACAAGCATTTTCATCCTGCTCAAAGATTTGGATCATCAAAATTGTAGAACCAGAATATTGTTGTATTCTGAAAAATATTTATCAAAATGCAATAGAATTACATGAGGTTACTAAAAAGTTTAAAAGTTAAAAAAGATATATGATAGAATGATTCTATATCTCTAAAACTGTTTATAGCAGTTTTACAAAAAATATTTTGGGGATTAAAATGATAAACTAAGGAAATAAATAGACATTTAAATTATTTAGATTTAGCAGATGATGTACTTGCAAGAGTTATCAGATAAAAGTAAGAAAGTAAGACTAAAGATAAAGGAATGTTCAATATTAAGAAAATAAAGATTGCCCTAATGATGAATTATAAGTTAACAATGACACATACCTTGGTCAGATTATTAATAAAGATAGAGAAATATGTCTTGCATTGGTGATCGAGAGGTCAGCGTGACTGCCTTGCACTTGCAGGCAGTTGCCCGGGTTGTTGGGTTCGCATCCCAGCTGATGCTATGACACTTTTTAAAAAAAAGATAGAGAAATATAATAGATGAAATTAATCATAGATCTGAACTTAGACTGAATATTTTTGTTAGAAATAATTTAACATTAATAGGAAATATTTCTATGTGTAAAAAGGGGTTAATCTATGATTTATATCAGTTTTTACTTATGAATCTGAGATTTGAACACTTTTCAGAAGAGCACTATAAAGATTTCAGATGGTTCAGTGAAGTATGGAAAGAAATACATGGGAGAAATATATATCATTAACATCATTGACAAAAATTAAGAGGCTGACCAAGCTAAACATATTGCTAGAAGAAATGATAGTACATGATAGTTGCAGTTTTAAATTACATCCTAGAGGATTTAAAAGATCTAGAAAAAGACTATATGAGATAAAAGGAAGCAATAAAGAAGGGCACTGGCATGATGTGGAAAAGAGAGGTTAGAGATCCAGAGAAATGACTTAAACTTGAAGAGACCTTCATCTTGCAGTGGATTGATAATGTGTGAAATGATGATATATTGTATCTTTAAAAATAAATATTTAACTTTTAGTTCTTATTCATTAATTTAAAAAAAGAAATAATTTCTATTTACTTTCTAATGATATCAATTAAATAATTTATCAGATTAGTGAATACTGACTGTTACATAAAGATGTCATTATATAGATTATTATAATATCTAATACCAAACCACTTGAAGACTTAAACACTCCTGATAATATTTTGACACTCTTAATACAATTTATTTGAAACATTTAAATAACATTGTTAGATCTATGAACCCTAAGTTGTAAACATCACATAATCACCATTTCTTATGATTGCTTATAACTGTTATTAAACAGAGAAAACTCTCCATACAGTATTGCCACTCAGAACAAGCATCCATTGATTATTCTGGCTTGCACTGAGTGACAATACTCTATGGAGAGTTTGCCTGTTTAAGAACCCTAAGTTGTGTTATAAAATGAAAAATCCTTTTGCGTTATTAATGATTAAGTATTGTCACTTAATTGAAATATTTCTTTTCAAAGATAATATCCACTAACATAGCGAATATCATATATGAAATATAGTGGGACTTTTCTGTATAATAATCTAGATAAAATTTTAACTTTAATATAACCAGCCAATATCCACTTGAATTAGTTAATGTAAATTGAAATCACACCATCTTGTAAAAGCTTTACCTATTAATGATTTCTAAATTACTGATGTCAGTTTATTATTAGAATTTAACAATTTTTTTATATACCTAAAAAAAAAAAATCTTATTTTTAGTAATAGCATTTGAAATATTTTATAATCTTCTTATTTTTACAAAGTTGTTCAAATTTTTAAAAAATGCACAGCACAGCGTGTAAAAAAGAAAAAATCCTTTCAAAATTCAATTTATGATAAATTTTAATACTATTGTAAAATTTATGAAAGTTTTCATTTCTCTTTTATTTTAGTTGGTGGTGGCACCGCTGGTTGTGTTTTGGCGTCTCGTTTGTCTGAAGATCCGAGAGTGACAGTTCTTTTACTGGAAGAAGGAGGATTGGAAGAAGTTTCCTTCACAATTCCTCTTTTAAGGAAGGCTCTTTACACTGCAAATGCATCTTATCTCAAGTATTATTATTCGCAACCTCAATATTATGTTAAATCAAATATTCTTAAAAAAGTACGAGAAATCTTTTTTTTTTAATATTTCTTTTTTGGATTATGTAGCATTATATTTTTAATTATCTTTTTATTTGCCATCAGTTATCTTTCACATCTAATGCTTTTTGTAGAGTTTGTATTATTGTTTGCCATTTCCTTTAAAAAACGTTCTGCTAATTATTTTCAGATATACATAGTTATTGCTCTAAGTTTTAATACTTTCTTTTTTTTAAGTGTGTGTATGTTTATTTTATAATAATTATAAAAATATTGAGTCAACATTTAAGTTTATATACAAAATTGTATGTTAAATAATTATATCATAATAAATTTTTATAGTTTTAAAAGTGAAATAAAATGAAAGTAGAATTTTACAGGTAAAAAGTTATAGAAATAAATAAACTTTTAGGCTGCTTAAAAAAACTATTCATGAAATGAAAATAATCTGCAGTTACATCAAATAAAAACTTAAAAGTAGATTCATCTTTCATAAAAAAAAAAAAAAATACAGTAAACTGCAGATGAAATGTTGAAATATGAAAAATATAGGAAAAGCAAGTTCAACAAAACTGCATTAGAGTTTCAATTTGATGATAAGAGACTCAAACTTCACCATATCTGATCTGTCAGCAGAGGCAGTTGTAATTTTAAGTTGTCTCAGAATGATAATGATATTCTTATGGGCCGAGAAAGGGAAGTCATAATTTTTTCCCAAACTAAGCCAAAAACTTTATCAAACTTTGCCCTTTGGAGCTTTAGGATCAGTAACTGGCTTTGCTACAACTCTAGGTTCTCTTTTTTGATTTGCTGCTGTTGTACCTGTAGATTTTTTATTTTATCCTGATCTAGATCATTTTCTTCTGTATGATTAACAATACCTGGTGTAAGAGAGAGAGTCATTCAGAACTACATGAAGAACTATCACTTGTATCTGTTTGTCTTCTCGGTGATGGTGTTGGTCAACTAGATGCAAGCATTGCTTGAATGCGCTCACAGATGCATTACCTGAAATGAGAATAAAATTAATGCAGAAAACAGATGTTGCTGCATCTGCTCTAGCCAAGTCACCAGTTGTTTGGGCTATATCAAATTGAAAACAAACATGGTGCTGGAATATGGATGGACAACCTCCACACCGATATTCAATTCAAAATGATGTTTGTGAAGTCACACTGTGTGATAAATCGTGAATCGATAAAAAGGCATGGATAAGATCTGCCTTGATTGAGCTCAAAGGTTTATCTTGAATAACTATTAAATTGCTCTCATCCTTTTCTGTGCCCATCAGATTACCAAAACAGGATTTTTTGGTTAATTCTGGTGATGAATCTGAGACTGACTTCTTCTGAAATAGATGGTTTTGCATTTTCCTGGCGATGGAAACATGGACTGCCTAGAAAACTGTTCTTAATAGTATTCAGGCAAGATTTCCAAGGTTGTAATTGTAGCCCAGGAGATCCAGGGGGTATTGGTGAAGGACTATCTTCAGGTGTGCCTGATTGGGGAGTCACTCAAGGTGCTACTATAGGGGGAAAGAGATGGACTACTATTAGTGCAAGAATGTCGTGTTTTCCCATGGTGAGCAGGCAATGTCCGTCTATTCATTATAGGAGATCGGTAAAGCAGGAACATTTTCATATGAACTTTTAAGTGAAGTTTTAATACTTTGTTTGATATTTAACATACCTTGCAAATTTAGTATCTGTGAATCAAAATAGATGTCACTACTATATAAATTAATGTTATGCTTGTATACTTGTACAAAAGGTGGGATGATATTGTTATGAGGATTGTTGAGGGTTATAGCGGCAAAGAATGTGATAGAAGAATAGATGCATTAATAAAAAATAGGGAGATGGAGAACTAGTGTGGAGATTAAAAATAATTTAAGTATATATACAAGTAAACAATATTGGGTGTGAGTTAATTTATGATAATAATAAGGAAAGTAGTTTACTGTTTAAGGCTGGAACTGGATTCTTGGCAACAAGGGAATATACACATAAATGGAGATATGTGGATGATTTAGTTTGCAAGTTATGTAAGAAAGGCATGAAAAATATTAGGTATCTGTTAATTGAATGTAAATGCTTATAAGCAGAAAGGATACCAATAATGGATTTGTAGGAGAATAAATATAAACAAAGTGACTACACAGAAAATGGGTTCTTGGTTTTTATGCTGGGTTTGGAAAAAGATAAGGGGGATATAGATATAAAGGCCATAGAGTGGACAAAAATGTTGTTATAGAAATGGGATGGAACATGATTGAGAAGAATATGGGAAAAATGGGGGGAATGGAAAGGGAAAGTAAGTTGTCTAACAGATTTCTCTGGGCATAGTGGCTAAGAGATTCCTGACTTCAATAAAGTAGTAGTCATATCACATCACATCTAAAGCACAAGAAAGATAATTTTGTTACTGTGACTCTTCTGAAAATGATTTCATTTGTTAAATCATTTATAATTAATTGAAACATAATACTTTTTTTATCTGAATATTTAAAAAAAATTTTTTTTTTCCACAAACACTTTCTTAATTAAGTTTTTTGGTCTCATTACATGTTTTGCTACTCTTAATTGAGCTACTATTCACTCTGCAGCAAGGTACAAATGAAATTAATTGATAATTTTAATATATTTTATAATAAAAAAAGAATAGTATTGTCAAAGGAGATATTTATTAAAAGAAAAAAAATACTTTGTGGACCTTTGAAGAAAGAATTAAGAAGTGTACTGTTGTATGGCTGTGAAATGTGGACAAATGAGTAATAAAATTCGGAACACACTGAAAGCCTTTGAGATGTGGACATGGAAAAGTATGGAAAAAATCAGTTAAGATGAATAAAATAAATCAAATTTTGAAAAGAAGATTGAGGAAATTATAAAGAGAAACTGGATTGGACATATATTAAGAAGTATAGTTTAATGAAAGATGTTTTGGGAGGGAATGGTGAGTAGAAAAGAAAGGATGGAAAATATTGACTTTGTTAGATGATATAAGAGATGTGAAGAGTTACTTGGAAATGAAGAACTGGTCAGTGAAGAAAATGGAATGGGAAAATGGATGAATTGATGATGTGATCACTCTCTGGAACTATCCATGGGACAGAATACTATTGATGATGATTGAGAAAATAAACCTGAAAATAATATATTTAGCAATCAAAATAATTAGTAATGCTATAAGAAATTAAATTACTAAATCAATCCATGAATTGAATACAAGTAAGGATTTAGAAAGTATAACAACACAAAAAATAAGCCATATAATCCATAATAAAGTAATTGACAGCAATAAGCATAGAAGTAAATAACATTTTAGTTATGACATAGAATAAAACTTTACATCTATGTAGTTTTTACGGCATACATATTTTTTACTTTTTTTCGCACATGGACACTTTTTGATTTTAATTTCTTATGGATTTATTATCAATTATTTTTTATAAATAATATGATTTATGTTTTGTATTGTGTTTTAATTGTTTTGTTAGATTCAATCCTCAGACTGATTTTTTAAATTTACATCTTTATGCAAATCTATCTGCTCTCAACAATTGCTTTCATTTTTCTCCTACATAAAATATTTTTGATTTAACTTCTAATGAATCACATGATTTATTTTTTTGTATTGATATGCTTATTATATTCTACACTTTTATCATTTCATGGATTGATTTTATAATTTCTTATGTCCTTTTTATCACTAATGTAGTTATTTATGAAATCATTGATTTTTTTTTACCACATGTATCATTATCAACCATTATCAATCCACTGCAGGATGAAGGTCTCTCCAAGTTTAATCCATCTTCTCCGATCTTTAGCTTCTCTTCTCCACATCACCCCTACACATTTTCTTATTTCATCCATCCATCTTACATGTGGTCTCCTTCTGGGTCTTCATCCATCCATCTTACAATCCAGTTTAAAATTTCAATTGTCCATCTATTATCATCTCTTCTAGCAATATGTCCAGCCCAACTCCACTTCAATCTTTTAATTTTTTCAATGAGGTCAGTAACACAACATTGTTCTCTTACCCATACATTGCGTTTTCGATCTCTTCTTGTTACTCCCAACATACATCTCTCCATACTTCTTTGAGTGGTCTGAAGTCTCTGTATTGATCTTCTATTAAGTGTCCAAGTCTCAGATCCATAAGTAAGAACTGGTAAAACACATTTGTTAAAAACCTTTCTTTTCAAACACATAGGCATATTTCCTTTTAATATCAAGTTATTTCTACCAAAAGCACTCCAACCAAGTTTAATTCTATGATTAATTTCCTCTATTATGTTTCCATCTGTATTAATAATCTGACCAAGGTATTTGTAACTCTTAACTTCTTCTAATTCATCATAATCAATCTTTATTTTCATATTTGGAGCAAATCGATTAAACATTACTTTAGTCTTTTTAACATTTATCTTTAGTCCTACTTTCATCTGATAACTCCTGCAACATTTCCTGCAGCTCGGAAGCATTATTTGCAAAAACAACTACATCATCTGCAAAATCTAAATGACTTAAATAATCTCCATTTACTTTCACTCCTTTAGTTTCCCATTTTAATCCACAAAATACTTCTTGCAGCACTGCTGTAAAAAGTTTTGGAGATATGGAGTCACCTTGTCTTACACCTTTCTCAATGTTGACTTTCCCAGTATCATTATGTAATCTAATTGTTGCTGTTGCATTTTTATAAATATTCTTTAAAATATGACAATATCCTGGATCTATACCTTGATGATCCAATGCTTTAATCACTGAAGAAATGTTTATAGAATCAAATGCCTTTTCATAATCTACAATCCAAAACATAATGACAACTCATATTCATTTGTCCTTTCTATAACTTCTCTCAATACTTGAATATGATCTACTGTACTAAAACCACTTTTAAATCCAGCTTGTTCTCTTGGTTGGTGAAAATCCAAGGTTCTCTGTAGACGAGTTGTAATTATCTTGGTAAAAATTTTATATAAAACTGATAAAAGGCTGATAGGTCTGTAATTTCTAATATCTTCTTTATCACCTTTTTAAAATATTAATATTATTACTGCATTCTTCCAATCATCCGGTACATCTTTATCATTTAGACATTTGGTATATAACTTTGCTAATATTTTTTCTGTTTCTTCACCTGCTTCTTTTAATATATCAATTATAATTCCATCATTACCTGGAGCCTTTCCTTTTTTCATACATTTAATTGCATTTCTCACTTCTTCATTTAAAATTCTGGGCAATTCGAAGATGTAATAGATATAGGAGGTACTGGTTCTTTATTACTATATAATTCTTGATAAAAATCTTCTACCAATTTCATAATGTCATCCCTCTTTTTAGTAATAATTCCATCTTTTTTCCTTATTGCAGATATAAATTTCCTACCAATACCAAAATGTTGTTTTACATTCTTAAGACTTTTATTTTCTTCTACAGCTTTTCTTGCTAGTTCACAGTTATACTTTCTTATATCATTTTCAACTCTTTTCCGCACCATTTTACAAAATTTGAGATATTCAATTCTTTTTAATGCATCATTCTTGCATATCTTCATATTCCTTCTTTTCTTCATAAGTTCTCTAGTCTCAGTAGAAATTTTATTAGTCAATTGCTGCTTTTTTCTACCAGCTATCTTTGTTGCAGTTTTTAAAAGTGTATCAGTTATTTTCATATTAATTTCATTCAAATCTGAATCATGTTCAAAATCTACTAATACTTGAAACCGATTTGTAAGTTCTAATTTAAATTCATTAGAATGTTTCTGAAGATTAGGAATATCAACTGTAAATATATAAAACTTACTAATTACTTTTTTATTTGTTTAATTTGTATCTTGTTGCTATGTGGATGAAAGCTCCATCATGAAGTAGAACCTTGGCACTATCCTCATTTGCATTCTTCTGATTTAAAGCATTAATCTTCATATGCTCCATTTGCAATTTCTTTTTGCTATCAAGTAATCCTAAAGTTTGTTCTTTCAAAAAGACTTTCTATTGTTTCTTGCTGGAAAAAATAGTTGTATAAAATTAATATAGTTGAAAGGGTTTCTGTGAATTTATAATTTATATTGTTGCCTTCCTGTAATTCTTCCTGTGAGTAGATGTGGTAAAACCAATGTCTTTATTTCTTTCATCTTATGATAAACTTCTGGTTAATACAAAAAAGTAGAAAATTATGAAATCACACAACTAAAATATAAATATGAAATCTGCCAGAACTATGGATGATAACCATTCCAGTCTTTAGTGTTAAGTAATCTAGACTCTCATAATAAAAAAATAACTATGATATGTGATATTGGCAACTATGAAATACCTCAACTGCAAGTTGTATGTTCTGCAGAATGATATTTTTTACAACTAAAATCCTCTAAAAATTAATAATAAACCTGCCAGTGATATAATCATATTTTAGGAGATACATTATTTCTCTGATAATACTCTTTTTTTTTTAAAAAAAAAAATTCTCATTTGTACTTGACCAAAAGCTTACCATGTGTAGTATGATTATCCCTTTTCAGTACAATAATACCCCCTAGTGTAAGTTTTAGTGTGATCAATAGATACTAGATGATAGTGCATTATAATCCCTATGCCATCCTTTTCTATCCAATATCCCCAGACTAGTTTCTAGTTTATGGCTTTCATTAGTAAGTAGTTTTGGATTTGAAAGCAGTGTACTTGGATCATTGGATCTAATTCACCCCTTGTCTAAAGAACCATCTTTTACCTTTTTTCTTAACTATAAAGCTTTCAGCTCAAACTGGAAATATATTAAGGCTTCAATTCAAGCTTATATACCTATATTATTATACAATTCTGAAACGTTTAGTATTCATATATTTTAGTTACCTTTATCTTTTGGCTAGGATTGGTAGTAAAACTTTAAAACATTTCATGATCACCTTTTCTTTATGTTTATTTAAGCTGTTAAAACAATAGCTCACAGATCCAAAGTTTTTCACTGATGAAAGCCATCAAGTAGAAATTGGTCTGGAAATATTGGATGGGAAAATACTGAATAGAGATCATGATACACAATTAGGTGGCACTATTGTAAGAAAAAAAATTGGCTACAAATTTTAACAGCTTGGGTAAACATAAAAAAGGGAGATCATGTGATGTTTTAATGGTTTAATACCAATCTAGCTAAAGAATAAAGATGACTACTATGGTTATTAAAAAAACCAAAGACACTAAAATATATGGATACTCAACTGGATTTAGAAATGTATGACTAGTTTAGATTGAAACTATTACTATGTTTTTAGTTTGGACTGAAAAATATAGTTGCTGGAAGGGTGCATTACACCTAAACTGACCAGATGTATTGTTTACAGATAGAGTACTTTTTTCTGATGAAAGCTATAGGCTAGAAATTAGTCAGGATATTAGATACGAAACTCTTGCACTAAGTGGCAGTATTATGGAGAAAAAAATTGCTACTGTTTTAACAACTTATGAAAACATAAAGAAAAGGTAATTATGTGATGTTTTTAATTGTTTGATACCTATCAAAACAGAAAGCATTGTGAGTAGTTCAAATGTTAGAGCTGTCATCATTTGTATAAATAATTCTTACATATGCAAAGTTTATAAGCCTTCCAACACAAATTGGTCATCATTTTTTCCCAAATATTCCTATATCTTTTATATTTATAAAAAGTATTAATTCTAGAAGAAGCTTTTGGAAATATGCTTCTAGGGATGAAACACATTTTCAGTTTTAAATAATAAGATGAAGCAAGAAGAGGCATGCCATTCAGACATACGTGGCACAGAAGCAACATTTCACTTAATGTTTTGTTTCAACCAAACATGAACTGATAATATTGGATTATTTTCTATAATGATATAGAACAAAGCTTATTATTTTTGTAACTGAAGTGCCCAGTTTTGAAATGAGATTTTTAAAAAGTTGGTTGGAATCAATAAACTGAATATCTTGAAAGAAATTTTGTGTATGATTTAATGTGGATTCAAAAGCTAAAGATTTCGGGATCAAAGTTCAGTGTGCCAATTCCAGTGATTAAACATCTTGTGATATTTTGACTGAAAAAACACACTAACTTTTTTTTAATTTTTACCTTGATTGGAATATTAGTAATACCCTCCCCCCCAATTAGTCTCAGTATGATACATTTAAAAAATTCAAAACTACAGCAAAATGACAAACTTTTTCTGATATCCAAAGCAATTCATTCCAGACTATAATAAAGTTCAAATTGCTCTTTATATCCAATATTTGTTTTTTTTAAAGTCCAGTATTTTTTGACAAAGTTATAAAATCTTTTGATAATGTTATAAATGAAAGATGGAAAGAGACTATAAAAAAAATCAAAATTTTAAGTCTAATCAAAAGACATTGAAATAACTACCAATATCATTAACAGTGATATTTAAAATCATGCAAATATCAGACTTTTAAATCCTGGATTGACAGAACTGCAGAATCATCAACAGAGTAGAAGTGAAAACTTTTTTTACTATATTCCACTACTAGCTATCTTAAATTAAGAAAGGCTCCTTGGGTTAATATATTTGTAGAGTACCTAACTACATAAACAATATTTTGTAAAACTATTTACCAACATTATTCAACAAAAATTATTTCAAAATTTATCATGAAAACAAAATTATAGCATTTTAAAATCCTAATAAAAACAACAATGATTCAAACAGTTATCATCCAATAAATATTGTTATGTGATCTTTCCAATCTGGCTGAAGAAATAATTCTAGCCAAATTATGCCAATAATTAAAAACTATCTATTTGGAGAACCATTAAGACAAAACTGTTTTGAACAAATTTTATCATTATTTATTTACTCACATTGAAAACAGTTTCAAAATAAACTAAAAACTAATGTTATCACTATTGGTCTAATCTCAAGTTATGATCATGTTTGGAAAAATAGCCTTAAAGTCCTTAAATAGCAAAAAAATAATTTACTCAGCACACCCTCTCCAATAATAAATTCAAGTGATATTAAATGGCAGCTCTAGCAGAAACAAAATTTTAGAAAGGTCTTCCACAGGATTCAGTTCTCTCGTCTATTTTATTTAATATATGCATCAGAAATCTCCCAAAAACAAAATGCTGATAAGATTTCTTTGATGTCAGAAAAGAGAATCTTTCTAGAATAGAAAAGTCTCTTTATAAGAATATGAAATGTTTGGTAATTTTTGTCAAAGTTAATCTTATCCCTAATTCCACAAAATCAGTATCCATTTAAAATAATAAAATATACTTTCTACAACATTAGATTAAAACACAAGTCTTATTCTTAGAAATAAATTTTAGACAATAGTCTTGTTTATTTTCCTCACTGATAAAAATTTGCTTTAAAATAATTTCTAAAATACTCTATGAACCTGAATGCCATTATTAATTGGAGTTATTATGCAAATACTCTAAGAACAATTTGCTTAGTACTAGAATGTTCTGTCTATAATACTTCTGAATATGTAATTAAGTTTTACTGGTTTACCCAAGTCAATTCCCTTTCAGTGGATTGTGGTTTTTTCACATATTCCCCTAAAAAAAGCCATTATTGTAGGTTAAACTTATTATTAATTTAAACATAATTTCAACACCTAAGTTATAACTCAAATTAAGATTTAAAATCTTTAAACAACAAAATAATAATAAAGATATATATGAAAGATAGTGACATGGGCCAACTGATGAATGCTGGTTCAGAACAAAATGCATCTTGGGGTCATTTGTCTTATGTTATATCTTTATTTAAGTAAATTTAAAAAGAATAGGGAAGTATGGAGGTGTTTATTATATCTATAACAAAATAATAATGGTGTAAGAAATAAGCCCTAAACAATTTTTTTCCTGATCAAAAAATAACCTATTTGGATTTACAACTTCAGGGTTATTCATGGTTTCTATCCATATCTGCTTCAAAAATAAAAGTTAACAACCTCTAACTCTTTTATAGTTGCAGTGTAAATACAATCTGTGAATCCACATTAGTTCATTATTATCAAATCTATACATACAATGATAGATCTCAAAACAAAGTAATAAATACACTAGTAAACCTAAGTTCTGGTTGGATTCATTCACAAACCAATTGTTAATTGCCTTTTTTATATATATATAAAGATTTATTTACACTTTTCCAAAGAAAAACTACTGCTTTTGGAAAAATAACCTAATTGGTTAAAGTATCACTTTAAATTAACTATTTATTAATTTAAAAATCATGTGGACACAAGCTGTCATTTAATGATAACTTTTTATTTAGGTACTTTCAACTGCAGATTACTTTAAGCGAAGAAAGATTGCGCAAATTGGAAAAAAAAATTCTAATATTAAATGAACATTGGACTTTGTGACGTTATAAGAAAAGATGAAGAGAATTGATCTAAAAAGTCAACATGAAGTGGGATTTATTATAAATAAAAAGTGGAAGAACAACATTGTGTAGATTTGATTTGTATCAGACCTGAGTGACAAGATTAGTTATTCATCTTAATGGAAGAAAACAAGTTCAAATAATTCAAGTTTTTGCCCCAGCAGGCTCCTATTGTGATGAAGATGTAAAGGATATTTATATAAATATGCAAAATGCTTTTGATCAAACCAAATAACATTTAAAAATTATTATGGGAAACTTTAATGCTAAAATTGGTAAACGATTGAAAGATGAAATTGCTGTGGATAAATTTAGTAATGGTAAAGCTATGAGAGAGGACACCAACTTGTAGAGTTTCAGGGAAAAAACTATATATTATATATTCTTTCTTTGGGAAAAACACTAAAAGAAATGGAAATGAACGCGTTCAAGGTTTATCAGAATTGGGTTATATTTTGGCTAATGAAAGATAAATATATTTCAAGATTATGAAGTTCTTAATAGATTCTATTCAGGAAGTGATCGTTGATTAGTGAGATATATGAGTAGAGAGATTACAATTATTAAGAAAAACAGTATTAACAGTTGAAACTCAATTTTTATAAATATTTAAATTAATTTAAATTCGAACTTTTTCAAGTCATTTTAAAATGTTAACAGATTTTGAAGATGTTTCAGTCTTGATTGAAATCAATAAGATAACTGATACACTATTAAGAACTGCAAGAAAGATAGCTGGTACAAAAAAAGCAACAGTTTATCACTAGATTTTCTATTGAGACAAGAGAATGAATGAAGAAAAAAGAAATATAAATTTCTTTTAAAAATGATGCATGAAGATAAATTGAATATGTAGAATTTTGCAAAATTATAAAAAAAGGTTAATAAATATATAAGAAAATTATTGAATTGGCAAAGAAAGCTGTAAACAGAATAAAAGTGTTAAAAATATAAAACATTTTGGTATCAGAAAGTTATTTCTGCAATAAGAAAAAAAAGATGAAACTATTATTAAAAAGATAAATGGCATCAGGAAATGTGTGGAAGAATTGTTGTATAAAGAATAAGAAAACAATATCTACTACAGTTATTACATCTTTTGAGTTGCCCAGCATTTTAAATGAAAAAATGAGACATGCAATAAAATCTTTGAAGAAAGAAAAAGCTTAAAATAATATAGCTGTGTTAGATATCTTCAAAGAAGCAGGTAAAGAAATAAAAAAATTATTGGCAAAGTTATATCCCAAATGTCTAAATGATAAAAATGTATCAGATAGATTTGTATGTGAAGATGAAGAGGAGCGAGTTATATGCGGAGTTGTATTTTTTATTTTTGTTTTATATATTTTGTTGTTTATTACCATAAGTTATAATTATTGAAATAATATCATTAGTAGCACATGTTTCTTAATGAAAGCAAATTAAAAATAAGACTGGAGAGTAATAAAAAGGTGTTTCAAGTTGTGCCATGGATGATTTCTGTTAATGACACTTGTCAGAATTTTAAGAACTGGCCATTTAATATTTTGGAACAATGGAAACCTGATCATGCTAAAAGCATTCCTGAGGTAATAGTCATTGGCATATGGATAGAAAAAAACAGCGAGGTGAAAGAGAGATAAAAAAAGAACTATATATATATATTTGATTTTGTAGTGATTCGGAAAAGTGCCGGTTATAGAGAAAGAAGCGCAGAAAGTAAATTTTAATAAAGTAATTTTATTAATTAATAAGAATACATTCCATCAAAATGCTGGGGCAAAAGAATCATGTGGATTCATTAAACTGGCCTAGTGTACAATTATTTTATGATCTGCCTGACCTTTAGCTATGGAGATTTTAGCCGTCTATTTCAAGCAAGTGAAATGATCATGGAATTCCAAACAGCAAGAACCTTTGCATATTCAATTTTAGAATCACCTACCTAACCTCTAGAATGGATTATCATATGTGAAAATGTTATGGAATTTTTCATCATCTTCCAGACCAACAATTCTCATTAGGACAATCGCCATTGTAATACTGTAAGCTTACAGATCATCCGCATTAAACACGTGAACGTTTACCTTCAAATGAGGTAACTATGACTTTTCTCTACATATATTAAGTGAACTAATAATAAATTAAAAAATATGTGCTTTGCCCCAACTTAAAGAAAGAATTATAAAAATAGATTAAATTATTTAATAAATACAACTCTGATGCATAGTTGCACTCTTTCATGAATTAGTATATATGTGTATTAATAAATATTAGAATTTAAGCTATAACTTGTGTATTTATCTGAATTATGAGATTCTTGTAATTTCTGGGTTATTATTTATAAAACTTATTGATATTTATGACCATATATCTCTAAAAGAAATAAATAATAAGATTTGTAGGGCAGATAGGAAAATTATAAAAGTATATAAATGACCTTTCTTTGTAAGATAACCTTGGCTTTGTTCTTCCGATAGACATTTTCTCCCACACCTTGGGACTGAGCTAGTCTGGATAAGGCACCCGCTAAGATCCACTGGAACCTTTTGTTTTCAAGGGGTATAATTCTTACTAATTAGTAAGATTGGTGCTTGAAGTCAGACATGTCCGATGCTCATAAATATACCTACTCAAAGCACAGGTTAATAAACTGTTATCACTTAAATTTTTAGAATATGATCACGGGTAGACTGTTAAAATTTATATATAAAATATACAAAAGAAAATACTAATTTTTAAAGAGCTGAGTAAATTTTTTTTTTCTGTTTCTAATTTCACTTTATATTTATCCTAATTCTTAAAGACTTAAATCTGTTATCTCTGAGTATTGGACTAATATTTTTTGTTGCTGAGTATAATGCTAAATTTTTATTGTGACTATTAAAACGCACTTACAATCCCTTTAATATTTCTCCCATTCCTCTTTACACCTGTCACCACTGAATTAGCTTTCTTAATTAGTAATCATTCTTTTACTAATGGCTATCAAATCTTTAAATCACATGAGTGATATCTTTGCCCCATTATCTATTTACATTTTTATTATTTGTTTACAAATTTTAACCTATAGTAGATTTGACTTATCCTTGTTTTTCTTTATTAATTTCACATTTTGGGCTTTCTTAGTTATTCCTTCCATTCATTTACTATTCACTGGCAAATCCACACTAAACATTTGTCATTTGTAAGCCTCTGATAAATGACATATCAAACTACAATTAAAAAATTGGTGTATTTTAAATTTGCATGTTATTTATGTGCTTCTTCTTTCCACAACAAAAAAACATCGGGGTTCTTGTGCTATATTTTTCTGTGTCTTTGACATATATACCTGTGTATTTGACTTTACTTCCCCATCTATATTTTTAAATTTCTGTGCGTGATTCAGAAAGTCTTTATATGCTATACCTTATTCGATGGTGGCATTATAACTTAATGTACACTCACTTAACAGAATTGGTCTATGCTTATTACATATCATGCCCCATAACAAAACTTGTCTAATAGCATCTCTTCTAGATGATCTCTATATTCATATTTCTTCACTAAAATGCACAGTTCATGTTTTCATTTCGTAACTACATTTTATTATGAAATTGAAGATACACTATATATTTTGATGTTGTAGTTTGAAATACACATTTAATTTTTGCAGCAATTCTTCATATGGAATTCCTTCACTTAGTTTAGGATCAGACAAATGATTTGATAGTTGCAGGGCATCTTGTCCTGTCATCCAGCTTGTCACATAGTTTTCAATATGATTCACATATACCTGCCACTTCTCTAGATTACTTACATCAAAAGGCATTCTTTCATTGCTTTGCATTTCTATACCTATATGTCTACATTAATAAGTAGTATATACAGCTTCTTGTGACTGTACCATCTGATATTCAAAGGTTTAGAACCATCAATTAGGGCAATTGATATGCATGGGTCCAAATTTAATCTAAGCAGTGATATACTCATTAATTATAACACAAAATGTTTTTTTGATAACTTAACAAGTTTATTACCTACACAGTATATGAACATGTAGTGGGTCAGTATGTTGAACTAGTGATTTGCTAGTTAAATTCCATAATATAATTAGTCTTAATTTCACGAAGAGTTTGATTCTATTATATATTTTATTAAAAGTTCTTCATTTCATTCTATTAATTTTCATTGTTAGTTTTCCACTAGCATTTTTATTAGCATTTATTGTTCACTGACATAGAGTTTAGCTAGAACCTTATTGCTCACTCATTATCTTTGACTCGGTCTAACTAGCTTTGACTGCATATCTTTCTTTCATCTTGTTATTAAAGTTTTGAAGACATTTTTAATAACTCTTCTAATTTGCTTTCATATTTCAATAATGCCTTTATGCAAATCAGGATATCAAGTTTAACTTGCACTTTGCATAATTTACTTATTCTGCATTTCATTACTTCTACAGTGATTACAATATATTTTGTATTGATCCGTTATGAACACATACCCATATATGTAACTTTATATATTTCACAATGTAATGGTCAGGTTTGTACATTTGCTCAACAGACTGAGAGTCCAAGCCAGAGAACCAAAAGCTGACCAAGTTGGGATAGTAATACCCTACGTCTGATCATACCTCAACCCTCTCACTCGTGCTTCCAAGTCAACCCATCGCGAATGACATGCCTGAGGTTACACTCGATATCTCTTTGATCGTGTTCCAGCAATAGCAAAGCAGTAAAACATGAGACATCCCCCCTATCACATATTCTATTATACAACTTAA
The DNA here is from genome assembly GCA_028023455.1 of Epiperipatus broadwayi. Classification (NCBI taxonomy): domain Eukaryota; kingdom Metazoa; phylum Onychophora; class Udeonychophora; order Euonychophora; family Peripatidae; genus Epiperipatus; species Epiperipatus broadwayi. The sequence continues at coordinate 12,597,749 of JAQFVV010006201.1, forward strand.
CTAGTGATTCATAAGATAATGAGCTATTAATGAGACTGAGACAAATTTATATTTCATAAATTTAATATAACATTTAATAAATATTGGCGCACAGCTAGCTCACACGCAGGTGAGGGAACACTAGGGTTATAAAACAAGATTACAAAGTGATGAGTGGATTCTCTAGGTTATCAAATAATAATACAAAGTAATGAGTGGATTCTCAGGGTTATACAATAATATCTCAAAGCATTGAGTGGATGCTCAGGGTTATAAAATAATATTACAAAGCATGACTTTTTAATAAGCTTATGTCATCTTTCATGTTCTAATTCATGCTATGTTTTATATTTGAAATCGGTTATAGTTAGCTATTTATTGATGAATGATAGAGATTATATTAAGTTTATATCATTGTTACTAAGTTTGAGTTTATATTATAATTACTAAGTTTAAGATTATATTATAAATATATTCAAAATCATATTATAGAGACATTTGCGTGATATATATAATAATTGTTATACGGATAAACACATTAAATCAGATTCTAGTTCGGATCAAAGCCGAAGTTACTTTCTAGGGAAGTTGAACTGAGACGTAATGGCAGTGGAACGTTAGATCCTAGTGCGTTAGAAACTAGAGTATCAGATAAGTGCGACTCGAATGCATTCTTAATGGGGTTTATTACCTAGTAAACAGTTCCCTAACCGATCTGCTTGCTATAATGGAAGAGGCCTTTTAATTAAGTGAACAGAAAAATGGCTTATGAGCCTTTTGGAAATGCTTTGGTTCCGTTAAGTATGAGTAACTGTCACATTTGCCTAAACTTTCGAGGCGTGACTTGAAATACGAAAAAATATCGCAGTGGCCTAAACTTTCGAGGCGTGACTGGATGTTGAACAATCTTGAGATATACATAGCAAGTAGATGTGCATATTTATGTAAATTAGCAATACATTCGCAACGCTAAATTAATATTTTATAAATTAATTACGCCAAAATCTTAGCTTCTTCAGTGCTACTACCACTGGTCAGTTCATAAATGAGCTTATTAAATTATATGATAAAGGAGATAATGAGATTCTGATTTAAGGTTTCTCTGCATAGCTATTTATTCCCTAATTAAATGAACTTAAGATTTTCTAGAACTGAGAACATTAGTTATCTGTAGTATAACCGCATCTAATATCACTGATTTTTAAATAATAAAATAGGAGTTCTAAACTAGCTCACGCAAATTATTGATTTTTAAATAAATTACTCATCTTAAATAATTCGACAAAATAGACCTTACTAATAATGCAAAATATTTTGAATAGTGAATGCAAACCTACATTTTAAATAACTTGCGTAAAATATACTTTTTCAGATAACTGGCAAAATACATATTTTAAATCATTTACGCAAATATAATTCTTAATTAATCTGGGCACAATCTGAGTTTTAAATAATATACGTAATATATACGTTTTAACTAACTTTAGTAAGCATTTTCATTTTAGCTAACTTGAGAAAAGATGCGTCTTAAATAATATACGCAAAATATACATTTAAATAACTTTAGCAAAAGATTTTAAATAACTGGTTCTGGCATTATAAATACCGATTCACTCTAGCACAAAATATTAGTTTTATTTCAGAAAGGAGTCTTGACTATATTCTTTATATAGCAGTACTCTGGTATACTAAAAGTGATTACTCACTCTCCTCCCCCCCGATAAATTTATTAACACACCAGACTCCGTTCTGATAAAAACACAGCATAAATCAATAAACATGAACTTAAAACTATAGATAGATGACATAAGAATAAATTGCATAGACAATCAATAAGATTTATAATTTAGAAATGAATTTCTTGTATGGTTTTATAGAAACTAGATGTTTAGGATTATTTAAAATTATTAATAATCAACGACTACTTAAAATTATTAATGATCAACGACTACTTAAAATTATTAATGATCAAGCAAGAAGTTGAAGAGTGTTCTAAGATTTAAACAGATTTAAGATAAACATTTTAATTGAACATTTAGAAAATATAATTTGATTATGGGATTTAGTTAGCTAGCTTTCATTTAGGGTACGTTTTAGTTATGAGATTTAATATGTCAGAAAGGATTTACCGGAAAGTCTCTTTTAAGGCATTGTTTTCATGTGCTTCTCACTATATTCATTCAGGCTGGATTCTCTTAGGTTTTAGTCTGGATGTAGCTTCGTAAATTTATCTCTGTGGCAGCTTTCCCCATTTCTCTGGTCAGAAACTCTCTGGTCTCTCAGGTACAGCTTCTTTCTTACTGTGATGGGCATGGTGGAGGTTTTCTCACATCGGTAGCCGCTCATGGAAGAGCAAATGGCTGTCTCTTTGTCTTCTAGCCAACGGTCATCTTGGTAGCAGCTTGGATGGTAGTTTTCTAAGGTTTAGCTTTTTGAAGCGGCAGAAATAGCTTTCTTACTGAACTTCAGCTGTGGTCTTCGGAAATAATTTCGGCAGCAAATATAATTTTCACAGCAACAGCAAAAATTTAACACGGATGATGATAGATGATGGAAGAGGTTAGGTTAGAGGATTTGGTGGCTATTTGGGCCCCTTTTTATGCTATATTTTTGACAGTAGTAACCTCCTACTTTGAGTCATGCCACATCACAAGATGACTAGTTCAAACTAGTCTTTAACCAAATATCCAGTTAGTAAAAATATTAAGTATATCTAAATCTGGACTTGGTAAGACTCTGTTTTAATTGATGTCAGTTTTAAAAGATATATTTTTAAGAGAATGGTCACCAGCAATTTGTATAGATTTTGTATAGATTTATGCCTGACTGAATATTATAATTGGTCTTGGTTATAATTTTTAAATAGGTCAAATTTTAGCCAAAGATTTATTTTTAGAATGAAGTGTTAAAACTGATAAAACTTCTGTCTTGCATTGTTAGCCGAGAGGTATCGCAGTCGCCATGCAAGCAAGTAGTTGGTTGCAGACGGTTGTGGGTTCGCGTCCCGGCCGATGCTATGACACATGGAAAAAAAAACCTGATAAAACTTTCTGCTTGTAATTTTAAGCAAACAAAAGACAGAAAATTATCTAACTTGGAAATTATTCAAAATGAATACTGACTTAAATAATTATTTAGAAAGAATATTGAAAAATAAGTAATATTATAAATTTAACTTATTATGCTGCTATATAGATAAATTTTAATTATACAGTTATGTTTATTTCAGTTTTAACAAATCTAATGGAATATGCTCGTATATAAATATTTGAGATTGTAATTTTATATTTATAATTTTTAAGGACGATTATATACGCACATACTCGCAATATTATAAGCAAAGTTTTTAAAATTTAAGAAATACACGCCATCTGAGTACAACAAATATATACTATTATCAACGATAATAGGTGAAACAGGTGTAACCGTTTCAACAAACCAATCAATTCACTACAATTTGTAAAACATAAAATATCTTATTTCATCTTTATATTTAGGAATCAGTAACCCTTTTCAAATTTTTATATATGATAGCTTTCATCTAAATCAACATTAATTCATTATAAGTTAAATAATACCCAGAGTATTTCAGTTACTCCCCTCCCTTTATTAAAACTTCTCCCATTTAAAATTTGTTTTGACGATTAAACAATACACAAAAGAAAAATATAGCACAAAAGATTGTTATAGAATAAAATAAATATTTTCAACAAAATTAAACTATTAAAAAATAAAAAAATTACTCTCATCATATATAGTTAAATATTTAAATAACATTTTTTTCATTATTAAGTTATAATAATGTAGAAGTTTAGGTGCAAATTTAGTATGCGATCTCTGCCATTTTGAATTTCAAAAATAGCCAAAAACATCATCTGACACATCTAAGTGATAAAAAACTACGCGAAAACAGTAAAAATTTAGAATTTGGGTCACGTGACTTGGAAAAACCCGCCAAAACGCACAGTTAAAAAAAAAGCCAAAACACGAAAAATTAACATTTTCTCATTTTAAATTATAAATCAAATAATTTATATATAGAGAGAGCAAGATTACTATATTTAAATCTTAATCAATAAATGCTAGTTATCATTGCCTAAAAAAGTACTTGGTAGCATTTTGATGTGGCTGATATGTGATATCTAAGGCACACCCTCCCCCCCCCCCCCTTATACAAATTAAAGTAATATATATGTGATATATATATTTCACACAAATAAAATTATGAATGCGAAAAATAAACAAATAAATGAAATACGATAAATAAATAAATGGCTAGTATTTTTGAAGGAATACCTTCATTATCAACTAAATGAATTGCGAAGTAAAACTGTTGCTATAAGAAATGCAAAGTGTAAACAAATTAAGCACACAGCTTTGATAATGAAGGTAAATAAACCCAATAGCCATTTATTTATTTATCATATTTCATTTATTTGTTTTCTTTACGCACTCATAATTTTATTTGTGTGAAATATATATCTAATATATATTACTCAATATATATCTGATATATATTACTCATTACAAACATAAGCGATTATTAATTAAAATAAATATTTTAAAAATAAAATATTTATATTTATTTAAAATGTTTTTGTTTTCCTTTGTTGGTAGTAAAACTCATTTCAATGTTAATAGATCCATAATCAAGAGTAGATCTGATATAGATGAAATGCAAATGAAGATTTTAATGAGTTTTATCTTATATTTTAATGCGTATATATGTTTGTGTACAAGTAAGCTGTATATAACTAACTTTGGTGCAAATTTTGTAATTTTTTTCTGTTTTCGCATAGTTTTTTATCACTTAGATGTGTCAGATGATGTTTTTGGCTATTTTTGAAATTCAAAATGGCAGAGATCGCGTACTAAATTTGCACCGAAGTTTATGTAATTCCTTCTTTTAGATAGATGTGAATTTGTAGTTTCATTTCCGGTCATGTGTAGATTTTTTAGGCAACCTTTAAACAATAATATAAAATTATCACTGAACTATGAAGTAGTTTAAACATTGTTGATAATCTTTTCACTGTTTTTTTGAACATGTGGTACAATCCTATAGAAAGTTTGCAATCTTATTAAGTTTTCCAAAAACGTTGTCAAATATCTTAATGTTTATAAGGTGATATATAGGATGCCATTCAAAGTTAGGAGCAGGCAATTGAAGAAAGAAAGATCCAATAAATCTGAAAAGTAATGTCCATCATCATTAAAGAAAAAATGTTTGCCTTATGCAAAGATTGGAATAACAATTGTTGACTTATTCAAAAATTCTACTTATTGATAATGTTAAAATGTGGGCGGATAGATTGTAGTAAAGAAAAAAACATACCGCTACGGCCCATCTTAACTTGGAGAATGATCTAATAATAAAGTTTATCAGCATAAGAATAAAATAAATAGACAATTATTTGCGACAGTCTGAAAGAAAAAGAGCTAAGAATAAAATAATCAACCATTTGTGATTAGCCTGAAAGAATAAGAATTAATGATAAAATAAATAGAATTTAATCATTTGTGATCAGTCAAAAATAATAAAATTACTGTCAATTATATCAATTTTATTGTAGAAAAATAAAAATTATATTAAGAAATAAGTGTATTCATAGAAGTCATAAAATGCAGCAACCGATTGATGAAGAACAAACTGTACTAGAGTTGCTAAAACTAAAGATTTAAATTAGAAGTTTATTACCAAAACAGATGTAAGCTTGCATTAATACAAAAACATAGTAAGACTGTTTTATATATATGTCTTCTAATAAAATTTTAATGCATATGTTTATGAAGTAACATTTAATTATGATTATTGATATGATATTTGTTGATTATGTTTAATACGAATTAGTTTTAGTTTAAAAAAATGGATTATATATTTGCCTGTGTAATTATGTTATGTACAAAACTGTATATATGTGCAATTTTTTTTGTATATGATTATTATTTTTTTCCCCCCAATATGCTTAGAATTAAAACATTGATCAGACATGGGGGAATGGGGAGAGAAAGAAATATTTTACTTTACAGTAATAAAAATAGAATATAATGAAAGTTATTAAACACCATTACATATTAAATTATATCATATTAAATGCCTTATCAATTGTCTTTATTTATATTTGTACAATTTGGTAGAGTTTATTATCTGAGAAGAGAGTGTGGAAGCATTTACATTAGGTTACTGTGTGGAACAAAATATTGTTGAGTTTTGAATATTAACCTATGTTTAAATCTCATTCTTACATTTCATCAATTAAATTTTAAGTAATTAAGTATAGTATAATATAAAAGTTAAGTTTCTTGTGTCCCACACTGGCTCAGTGCTAATAGAATTATCAAATAATGAAAAAAAATTTGAACCTGGGTTCCTGGCTATTTCTTAAAGAGGTGATTCCAGAATGAGTCTTTGTAAAATGTACCAACCCAAAACAAATCAAAAATGCTCAGGGAGCTCAGGTCTTTTAGACCACATTCATTTTATAAGTAATTAGATGGATATACTTATGGTAGAGACATATAAGTGACTAAACATTGATGATCAGGAAATATTACTGTTGCCTGGCTATTCTAATCACCAATATTTTTATTGGATTAAAAATAAAATCCCATTACAATATATATTATACTAGTAGGAGATATGTGATATCTTTCTATGCCATTACTTTGGTCATTATTTATGTACTGGCAATAAAAAATTAATACATATTCTAAACAGCATAGAAATCTTGAGCTCAGTTCTTATTTAATGATTAGTCTGATGAATGATGATAATCAAACCATCTATTTCCATTTTGTAAAGATAACATTGGAAAATTCTAAAAAAAGTATGGGTTATATTTTTCTGATTATCATTAATTTACAAGCATCTGTATGAGGGACAGACTGAATCACATTATTTAGTAGTGTCACTTGTAATCAGAATAAACCAAATAGATTCTTGGAGTACACTTTCATTATGGAAGACTATATTTGATTAAATGATATCCTTACATAATAATCTATTTTCTTCCTTGGAACTTTCTGACATATTCTCAACCTGTAGCATAAAAGCACACTCAGAATCATTATTAGACTATAAAAAAAAGTAGAGAAAAAAATATGGGTTTTCTTTATCTGTATAAAATAAAATGCAATGTTAAACCACTAAACATCACATGATCACCAACTCTATACTAGCACAAGCCTTCTGGCATCCATTGATTGCTCTGTTTAGCACAGGGTGGCACTACTGTATGGAGAGTTTTGCCTTTGTTTAAAATGCAATGTTGTTGAAATAAAAGGATAATTAAAAGATTATATTGTTTTTTGGTAGTTAAGAAAAAAGAAAAATAACTACAGAGAATTTTTAATAATTATGATTAGAATTTTTTTTAATTAAAAGAAAAAAGGAGGAAAATAAAAATTAATACTATAAGCATTAACTGAAAATAAACTCAACTTGTGATAACACACTCTAAAAAATATTCTAATTTTAATGTGATTATTTGAAGGTCAAGAATGAAAAGCTACCAGGAAAGAAATTGAAAATTATAATTACAAAAGACAGACTAAAAGAGTAACACCACGGTCAAAATAATGTATAGTTGATGTGAAACATCTTCATTTACACATTTTCTTTACATAACTATAGTAATGAATAATTTTTATTAATTTTTTAAATTGAAACATGTTTTTTTTATTTGTTTATTTTTTCCTCCAAAATTTTTAAAAGAAGTGTGAGACATTTTCATAATAAAGGGGAAGGTTTAAGTCTTAAATGTTTTTATCTCTTATTTGTGAGATGTTGTTTTTCACTTTTAGTCATTGAAAAAGGAAATAATTCTGTTTAAATTCTGATACAAAGGTAATAGTCTTTTACATAAGTGCTATACTTTTAATATTCAATTAGTGATGTTAAATACTACTAAACTCTTGATCCAAGTCACAAGATAAAGACTTTTGAAAAGATAAGAATAGCCATCTTATCTTTTATACCTACATACAATTATATAGGCCAATCTCAAACATTTTGGTCAGAGAGCATGAATATATTACTTTATTCACTTTATTTACATTTCTATTTTATTACATATTAACACTTTCAACATCTTGAAATTTACTGAGTTAATTTTAGATATTAGATAATCTAAAAATTTTTTTTTCTTGTGCAGTATCAAACTGTACTGTTAATATTCAATTACTGATGTTAGATACTGGTAAATTCTCAATCCAAGTCACAAAATAAAGACTTTTAAAAATATAAGAATGGCTATCTTATCTTTTGTACCTATATGCAATTATATAATTTAATCTTGAGTATAGCATCTTGGACTAAGAGTGTGATTATGTTACATTTTTCACCTTACTTACATTTCTATTTTATTATGTATTAACACTTGCAAAATTATATTAGATGTTATACTTTAATATAAACAATCAGACTAATTATTATAATTAATAAAAGTCAACAATTAGTTAATCTTACTTGCTAAACCAAATTATATTTGGATAGAAATGAGTTAGAGTCACTATTATTATACTGTCACACCTTTTCTAAATTTGTTAATAATATTAATTAGTAAATTTAATTAAATAATTGTTTTAAAAATATTCCTCCAGCTATCTGTTCTATGAATTAAAGGGATTTATAAATTGTTTTAGGAAGACTTTTTAAATTAAAATAGATTAAAACTTATACATTCATATTTTTTCTTGTTCACATGCACAGTTTCTAGGTCTTTTGATTTTGAGCTAGCTCTAGAGCAATAACTGTTAATTTATATGAATGTGGAGATATATAATCACCTTTAAATTCATTCACTGCTCTTTATTTACAGATTAGAAATTAGCTTAGTTGGCATGTACACTTATGGTACCATATGATCAAAGTCTTGATGATGATGATCAATATGTATATGAAATTCCAGTATTTTTTTACTATAATTAGTAGATTAGCACTTAAGGGTGTGCCTGCAGTTGATTGTTTTATATTATGCCCTAAGTTTGGTATTGGCTAGATAATTAGCCTAGATTTTATAATGTATCTCTTTTAAATTCAGTCATAAAGTAAGACTATTGATTTTTCTTATTTAATGCTGGTGAAGTAATTTAGAGTTATTGTAATTACTTATTTTCTTTTATGCTGATGCTATCATGCTCTTTTTATATTTGTTTATTGCTTATAATATTTGGAGATAGTAATATTTTGCCATCTCCCCATATTTGCCCTTTTTTTTCATATCATTACAAATGCATGGAATATATTATTTAACTGAACATAAAATTAATTTTTCAAAATATGTTTTCCAATTTTTTTTAAGAAATACAGGTTGACAATTTTATATTTATAAATTTATCTTTTTCCATTCCATTTAAAGTTGTAAAATTTTTAATTTAAAACATATTTCCAGTATAAGAAATAAAAAATAACCAATATGTGAGCTTCTAGGATATGAAATATGGTAATTGTACATATTGAATATTATATGCTTTTAATCATATCATAGCAATATTCATAAATTTTTAAAATTATTAATTTTGAAAACATTATTCATTTTAAAATTAATATCTTTTACTCAATATTTATTAATTGTATAACTATATATAATTGTTAACAATAAAATCGACTTTTAAGTTTTCAATCTTTTATTTAGTTATTTATTTCTGAACTATTTTGCATATATTTTTAAAATTATTTTAAACTTTTCTGAGCTTTTTGTCATTTTATATAAATCTATCACTAAATGGGTTTACATTGTCACAATGAACATATATATATATACATATGTGTATGTATAATAAATAATGTAAAATTCACAATTTAGAGTTTAAAATAAATCACTTTGAGATATTTGTATACAATAATTACCCTTTTAGGTAGTGATTGATTAGATGCACACACCACTTGATGGTGTTATTTATGTGCTAAAACACATAAAAATGCCATTTATGTAGCTGGCCATATTTTCGCAGCTGTGTTTCTGTTGTATTACACATTGCAGGCCACATTGTCGCATCACACTAAATTATTTCTGTGCTACAAATTCTGTGTTTGATTTTATTTTTGGAAATTTGATGTTAATAAAAAAAAATTTTTTAAAGTACAAATTATGAGTTTGATTTTTTTTATTTTATAAGACAAACAAACTAAATACGTATTTCAAAAAACAAAGAAAAAAAGAAGAAAATCCAAGAAAATACAGCCTGGGAATGTGGCGCGTGTGTCTAATCAACCAGTAAATGTAATGGTTGATTAGACACACAAGCCGCTTGATGGCTTGGGAATGTTCATATTTTATTGTTTTTGCATAGCAACAATGTCATCAAGTGGCGTGTGTGTCTAATCAACCAATACCTGATAGTCTAAAATATTTATGCAGGTGTTCAAGATCTTTAGCACACTTGAAGATGGCTGTATTTAGATAAAACATATATATATATATATAACTTGAAAGAAATGGTTTGTTGTGTACATTGGATAATGGATAACAATCTGAAACTTATTTACAATAATGTTAAAATCCACTCACAATTTAATACAGACAGAATTTGAAAAGTTCATCATTCTAAAATATTGTATCTTATTTAGTGCTACATAATTTTAATATATATATATAACCATTAGAAACCCATCAACAATTAGTCAATCTCAATATAAATAACAATCAACAATTTCAAACAGTTGTCAAGGCAACCTTTTAATCATGCATGAGTTTGTGGCTTGTACAATATTCTACTGCAAATAAAATTTTAAAAATTATTTAAGTATTATATGTTTATAATGAAATGAGTTATTTACAAGATGTTAAAATAAAAACTTAATGATTCTGACTTGTAAATTGAAATGTTGATCAATTTTAATAAAGTTATATAAATATCTCCATAACCTGAATGCTCTCTGTACTCTAATAGAATGACAGACCCAGGAGCTCAAATTCATAGATCATGAATTCAGCTCTGTCACTTCCAATGCTTAAGCTTCTTACATACTCCTAAGCAATAAATTATTTAATTAAAAATACATGGATTGCATGTTTATCTTGTAGCTATTCTTGAGTAAATTCTGCTTTTCATATAAAATCATGGGATCCAGATGAAAATGTATATATTTTTCATTTGCTTTGCAGGTACAGTTTGTTTCTACATTATGTTGAATTCAATATATTGTAATGGGATGGGGGTGGGTGATGGTTGGAGATAAAATGACTGAAACCTGGACTGATGAAAAATCTGATGTGAACCTGGGGTGATGGAAAGTCATCATCAACCCCAGTCCATTTATTTCAAATAAAATGATTTAACATAAAATTTACAAGAATTATATTTAAGTAATGAGATATATAATAATAAAATGAGATTAGAGAATCTCTGAGAGATCATTGAGATGATCCAGCTAACTTAGATGAGCAACTAAAAGCATAATTATAAATTCAACCAGCATTATAAAGTAAATATCAGTATAAGTAAAATACCATTCATCATCATTAATGATGGGAATAAACAAATCAGTACAATATACCAACAGTCAATCTTGTGACTGGATTGAACAATAAAAAATATAAATCAACAGTCAACTTTGTGACTGGATTGGAAATGGGTCTTCTTTAGACCAGGCTAACTATTGAGCCTTTGCTAGCTTGGGCAATTATTTAAACATAACTTTGATGCACCATTTAAGTGCCCATCCATTAAAATACACAATAATCAGAAATCCAAACAATAATGCTGCGACATTAAAACATGCTGATCATCATCAATGCTCTGGCCACTTGAATTGGCCAACTATAAATGTAAATTTTTAATAAGACTAAAGTAAAATATTATAATAGTGCATGGGCTTTAAATAATATCCTCTTGCACCAACCAGGATGATGATTGATCATCTCTGGATGCCCCAAAGTACTAAGTACACATTCCCATTTATCTGTGTCCGAATCTAGCTCAGAGAACACAAGATCTATTACTGTATGTGACCAAGAGATAATGAAAACAATTTTAACAAATACAAGTTTATTATTAACAAAAAAAAAAGAATGATATTTAAGATCATAAATAGAATAAGGCTCTGATTTTGAAAAGTATACAAGGTTATATAAACAACTAAAGTTATTACATCAATTGCATTATTTCTTAATTAGTTTCTATACACAGATGTGCGTTTTATAATATATGATGAAGACATTTTAATTAAACATAAAATAATTATTACATTTGTGATTTACATAATTGCTAATCAAAATTCAAATTATTACATTAATTTACATATATGTGCGCACAGACACGCGATTTATAATATGCAATTAATATTCAATAAATACAATAAATGATTGAAGTTTCAGTTAAATGATATATATTTTACATATTAAGTTTACTGAAACAGGTATATAGAATTGCACAGATTATGAACAATAAATAATTTTTATAATTAATAATTCCCTTTTGAATATACATAAAATTTACATATTTAATCAATATCAAAAAAAATCACTTTATCAAATTCTATTATAGCTTTCTCAATTCTTTTTTTTTTTGAAAAAGTATAGTCAATTTTTGAGAGATTAGAAAGCTTTTTATCAGTTTATTTCTTAACTAATTATAAATGTCTTTAATTTTAAAGTATAGATTTAAAATGTCTTTCCAAATGAATTATTTAAAAACAACTCACTTTTGTATACATATTTATCTGTGCTTCTCTTCATATATGTAGACATATCAGCATACATATAACTACTTCTTTATTCAGCTGGTGTTTTCTCTTGGGCAAGTTTTTTTTTTTGGTCATTCCAGGTAATTGTCATCATCAGGTAAAAGTACATAATTCAGGTATGGTTGGCTTTTTTTCCCTTCTGTAGTCAGTTTCACTTATACTTGGATTTTGTAAACTTCAGGTCAGCAAGCTGTTTTTCCAGAACACTTTTAAGGCTATGAATTACAAAAAATCTTGACCCATTTTCCTCCATGTAAATTCAAATTCTACCAGTGAATTGTATAGCAAACACTTCCTTGCATTCTTACATCCTCATGGCAGTTCTCTTGATAATTATTTTAGCCATCTTTGCAGCTAACTTTACTATGGCCATTTTCTGCTACAGTTACCAACTCTTCACAAAATATTTTAGCTAACTTTACAGCTAGCTCTTCTGCTAACTCTTACAAAACTGCAAACCAAACTGTTTTCTTCAAAATCACTATCCAGACTTTGCAGTTGGCCTAGTTGGTCACTGCTTAAAATATTAAAAACTCTTCTGACCAACTCTTACAAAACTGCAAGCAGAACTGTTCTTTTCAAAATCACTATCCAGACTGGAGCTAATTTGTTATCAGCCCTTTTGTAGAATCATCTAAGGTGATAACAGGAGCTTAATTAAAAACAGAGTTTTTATTTTTATCTCACTAATCCCTTTGAAAACATATACATGTTTTTACTTAGGGGATTTCTAATAGATAAAAATTTTGTTTAATTAATTAAAAAATTTCAAAAATAAGTATGGTGTTTTTACATTTCAAAATTAGAATTACAAATAATATTTATCAGACCTTTTAAAAATATTTAATTTTACAATAAAATATTTTAAATCAGAGTTATTTAACCCTTTACTTATCATTATTTTATTTTAGGAAATATAAAAAAAATATCTACAAAAATTTATTTTGTGTTTATTTCTACTTTTCCTTTACTTTATATATATATATATACACACACACTATATTATTATTGGTGTACTATGTTACCCAACCGGTTACAATATATATAAAATAATAAGTGAAATAGTGCCTAAAGCTAATCTGGGATAATGATGTAATTAGATACAAACTAGTAACCACCTAAACATTTACAGTAAGAACGGATGTCCATTCTTGCTATTGAAAGGTGTGAAGGTTGCCTTGGCAGCAATGAGAAATATTGATTACTATATTTACTGTGAATGTTTAGGTGGTTACTGGTTAGTATCTAATTATATATATATATATATATGGATAAACCTTTATTAAGATAAAAAAAAAAGTGTCCAGCAATGATACTATAAGGCAACTACTAATTAACTTTGCTAGCCATAAGTTGAATTATTAGCTAATAACTTTCTTGCTTGAATTTTACTAGGAAAAAGATGGACCACTGAATTATCTTTATCTGATTCTGCAAATTGTTTTATATGTGTGGTAAATTTAAACATCTATTTATGTATGTAACAAAATAATTTACCATGAGTTATATATATGTTAAATATTTTTCCAGATGATTAATATGTAAATAATAGAAATAAATATATAAATTTGTATAATAATTAAAAAAATGTTCATCAATGATATCCTTATGCAACCAAAAATTAATATTGCTGGTTTTAAGCTGAACCACTTGCTGATAGCACTTTTGTTTTGTGATAAAAGCATTTTATTTATAACTATGTGTTAAATTATTTCCAATATCCAGTTTAAATGTAAAAAAAAATTTTTTAAAGAAAATTTCAAATTTCATTTAAACTTTTCCAAATACATTTAACTATTAGTAATAACCTACAAATTAGGTGTTAACATAATATTTTGAGTGATATTACTCTTCTATCTTCTTCTTTAAGTTGTGGCTAGCCTTGCACTTATAGATCTTCATACACATGAATTATAAATTTAAGATAATGCTATAACCAATTAACTACTTTATCAATGGCAATAATCATTAGAAATTTTATATACCTATTTATGGTGGTCCTCTTGATTTATCCATATTTCTTAAGGACAAGTTATAACTTCTTTTCAAACATTATGGATTATCACATTACATTGATCTATGGGGATTTTCATGCCATTTTATGTGAGCAGCTTCTTACTTTTATTTTACTTCTTCTGTTTTCACCAATGTTTTTGTCTTTTCCCAATCAGTCATATATCTATTGTAAAAAAAAAATAATTAAATAAGGATAATAGTTTAAAACCAGAACAGTTCTTAATATTGATAGCATAATAGAAATTTTAATATTCTGTGTAATAACAACATACTTTCATTACAATACAGAATTCTTGCAACAAAATCAAGAAATGTCTACGAATTTAACCAATAAAATTTGATCAGCAACATTTATATAAAAGAACTTAAATCAAGCCATAAATGGTGTTTTATCTTTATCTAATATATTTATTATAAGGCTAGATAGTAAAGTACTATTGTAAATGTTTTGTACACATATTAATAACATATTCTTCTCAATTAATACAATAGAAATAGAACACAATTGTCACATTTAAATGTTTTTGTGTCAAGATTTTCTCATAGCAAAATAAAATCTACTATTTATAGAACATAGAAAATTCTTGCACAATGGAAAATACTTAGCATTATTTCTTAACGTGACAAAAACATAAAAAGTGGAATTACATTATCATTATGAAATAAAACAAAAGATTTTATTCAGAAACCAGTGATTTGGAAAAAATGCCTTTATAGCATAAATTTTCATGAAAAATGATTATCCACCAGTTATCATTAAAAAAAAACATAAATAAACTATAAAAAAATACATTAAAAGAAAAAACCCATTAGAAACATTGTACAATATTTAAACATTTCAAGGATTGCTGACATCTGAAGAAAATCTATTATTACTATAATAACAGATCAGCTATATAAAATCATAGAATACTATAAATAATATTAACCTCTACAAAATCCAAACTTGAAATGCTTAAAAAGAAGCACTTGGTCTATATAATATGTGAATGTGGAAAGACATATGACAGCGAAACTTGCCACTTCATTAAAAAAATCATTAAAAAATTATAAAATTATAAATAAAAAAGCAGATGTGTCTAAAGTAGCAGAGTGTGTTTGTACCAATAAATATATGTTTGATTAAGAAAAAAAGGACAATATTAAAGAGAAAAAATATTTTTAAAAAAGTAAAGAAACTACTCATATGATAATGGAAAATAACAATACAAATTAGTGTAATAATCCATAATGCTTGAAAATTACTTTTTAATTAAACTTTACCCATAAGAAAAAATAAGGAAGTCAGAAGGATATTTATAAATAATAATAAAATGTTTGCTGAGTGTTGTCTTTGACAGAATAACCTAGTTGCTTAGAACATCAACTTAAATTCAGAATTAGAATCAGTGATTTGATCTCCATGCTAAAAGAGTCATTAATCAGGCCAGCAATTTCTGAAGCAGAGGAAAGAATAATATCACTCAAAAACATTGTTGTTATATAATAAATCTGTATTTTATGATTAACAGTTGAATGTATTTGAAAAAGTTTAAATAAAGTTTGACTTTTTCAAAAATCAAAAAAATAAAGTCAGATGTCACATGACCTAACTTAACATGACCTAATAAACTTTAAATGATTAAACTAAATGATGAAAATATTCCAACATAGATATATTGTACCAGTCAGTCTACTGCTTGATTTATTGTTGTATTTTTCTTTCCACTAAAATCAGTTATGCTTGGATGCACTATACCCTCAGGTAGCCAGCTCTTAGTCTCCATGAACTCTTTATTAACATAAAAGATATAAAAGAAAGTGAGTAAACTTTAAAGGTGATTTTCATTACCTTGGCACTATTTAAATATTTCTATAGAAAATCAGATGTTCATACATAATATATCATATATTTTTAGCTCAGAACTGGTTTCTCGGTTTTCATAGAAATGTTACGTCTTTTTCTCAGGGTTACTTCTAAAATAATAAATTATATAAAACAATTTAAATAAGATTACACAATTTATTAATATATTATAGTATTGATTAGCACATTCTATCACTTATCATTTTGTAATGGTAACCCTTTAACAAAATAACTTGACCTATGATGTTTGGGTTCTTATCCTTCTATTCCATATTGCTAATGTGCTTAACTTTCATTTTTATTCATCTCTTAAGATATTAGAAGGGTGCACAAATACATGCATGACAGAACATGATGTATATTCACCATGTTCACTTTTAATCATATCCTTTAATTGAACTATATTAAATGTGACAAGCAAATAAGGAAAACATATCAAGACTAACTATTTATTGCATTTTAATACAAGTAATGAATTAGTATTGTTATAATGTGCTAATTATCCAAACCCCAATTGTTAATCATCATATATGTGAGCACTTTCTACTTACATCTGGTCCCTTCTGTCCAAATGAATATTTCATTCCAGCTAGAACATTGATTCAGAATTACTTAACTTCAAATAGCTATTGTTCATAGCTATATATTACTTCAACATTATTTTACATATATCATCTAATATAACTTCAAAAATACTAATTCACACATGTATATATATATATTAAAATGAATTATGTCTTATTAATTTCAGTATCAGCCAAGTGGTCTTCCACAGTATTGTGAGTAGATTTTCAAAGTTATGAGGGATGCTGAGAAATATAGCATTCAGAAAATTTTAAATATTATATGAAATAGGACAAATGGTTATTTAAAATAATAGTTAAATGCATATTTTAAAATAAATTATTAAATGTTAAAATAATGTAATAGGTTTGTTAAAAATATTTAAATTTAAAAGATGCTGGTAAATTATATAAATTATGCTAAAACTTTCTCTTATCCAAGAATGTAAGGAATATATTACAAAACAATTCAGTTAAGAAATAGATTTTAAATAATTAAATTAAAAATAAGTTTTTAAAAAGGATTAAACCTGTTTTGATATGAGAATTGAAAACAAAGAAAAATTCAAGCAATTTAATAATTACAGTATTTTTCAAGTTCAATCAATTAAATAATAAGGGTGTTTTAAAAAATTTATAATTAAAATAAAATCAGATGTCAAAAATAAAATATTAAAAGTGATAAAAACAAGATTATCAAAGTCTTTAAAAACAAACCAAGGTGTTCAAAAACAAGAAATAAAACTGACATAAGCAATTTTTCTTAAAAGCATTTAATCAGATTTTCACTTTATTCAAGCTACATTGAACATTTATTATGATGTCTGAGTAGAAAAGAGGAAAAACTGATGCCTGCTGAAATCTACCCCAGATCTCTTGAACCTGATCAAGCGATTTTGCAAATGAATCTCTAATTGAAATAAAGAATCAATGCTTAAATTCCAAATGACAAAGATAGGGGATAATTAAAGGATATCATGGCCACTTACAAATTTAAACAATTAATATTTGATAACATTGGAAAAATTGAACTCTGGCTGTAAAACTTTTGCTTTGCAAGTAAAAACTCTTTAGAATGTTATCCTAACATATTAACCATTTAAGTTTTATTTTAGTATATATTTAATTCTAATAAACTATATTTTAAATTATTGATTGATTAAAACAGGAAGCAAAAGTTAAGAAAAAATTAGTTGTGTTTTGAAGCAACCAAAGTTAAAACAAGATTTGAAGAAGAAAAAAAAGAAATTAGCTTTATCTCATATTTATTATGTATATGTTATGATTCAACATTTTTTTAAAAAGTTTTTTAAATGTGAAATTATCAGATAAATAGTCAACTGTGTATTATTCACTTTATAACAAATGTGTATGTTTATAAAATAATGACAGTTCAAGTAAAAAATAGAAAAAAATGTATGTAATATAATTAATTAGTGATATTTTAAGTTAAAGATTTATTCTGAAATTCATTTGAATCCATTTGTACATATATGCATCTCATATTAATTGCTGTGATTTAATTTTTATCTTTGCTTGAACTTATTGTGTACATGCAATTATTAGATCACTGCTAAATGCTATATTATTATACTATATATGGTGGAATTATTTATAGTTTTGTATCAAAGAACTATCTCGCATAATTAGTTTGCATTATTGTTAAATAGGAATTTGGACCTAAACTAGCCACTCCCTAGAATTATCAGTGTAAGAAATGTATAATAATTATAATTATTCCTTTAAGATATATGTGTTTGACTATGATCTGAAGCTTCTGATATAAATAAATGTGTTATATTTGTAAGGTTGTTCATAAAAGACAGGGTTTGAAAGATTAATGTTTTAAAATGAATCAAAATGAACTTTGGACACTTTATAAATAAATATGTTTTCCACTATGTGCATGAAGTAAAAAAAAACGATTGGTCTGAAGTATCTGTATTGCTCTTCTGTTTAGTATCCAGGTATCATCAGATCCATAAATAAAAACACATATGTATGTATAGTGTTGAAACTGCTTTCTTAAATTCTAAGTGGCATAGATTTCTTATATAAATATTTTCTTAATCATTGAATATTAAAATCTCATTTTTCTAATAATAATATGATTTTATTTTTATAATTTTGTAATAACCTGCTCTCACCATCAATCTTTGTCTCAAAATGAATATACACTTAAACACAGAGATATATAAACATTATATTTATTTTTATATATATAAGCAATAAAAAACCCAATTGATCATACAACCATTATAACCACAAACAGATTAACTTGTCTATATTAGTTTAAATAAAACTTACTTAAAATTTATACCAATATTAATAATAAACCATTCATCTTTAAATATAGGTTCCACATAGTATTTTCACATTTACTAGAATTTCTTGCATAACCTTTAAATTTATAAACAGAGCAAAACTCTCCATACAGTATTGCCACCTGTGCTAAACAGAGTAATCAATGGATGCCAGAAGGCTTGTGCATAAAATCCCCATCTAATGCCTACTCATCCAATATCCCCAGACTAGTTTCTGGCTTGTGGCCTTCGTCAGTGAGGAGCTTTGGATAAATATTTCAATTTCATTCTCATAGTTTAGTAGTTAAGTAGAGATAAAAGGTGGTTGCCAGAGGGTTGCATTAGATCCTAAGATCTAGATGCAGTGCTCTCAGATCCAAAGCTCCTCACTGACGAAGGCCACAAGCCAGAAACTAGTCTGGGGATATTGGATGAGTAGGCATTAGATGGGGATTTTATTCACAAGCCTTCTGGCATCCATTGATTACTCTGTTTAGCACAGGTGGCAATACTTTATGGAGAGTTTTTGCTCTGTTTATCAACAATTAATGTGCTAGTATAGGAAATGTGATCATGTGATGCTTAATGGTTTAACACCAATCCTGCCTAATAGGATAGTGGTGGCTATGGTTGTGAAAGAGCCAAAGACACCAAAATGTATGGGTGCTGAACTGAGTTCAGACCCATATGACTATATAAGCTATTGAGCTTAGATTGAAAATATTTTTTGTGTTTTCAATTTCATTCTCATAGTTTAGTAGTTAAGTAGAGATAAAAGGTGGTTGCCAGAGGGTTGCATTAGATCCTAAGATCTAGATGCAGTGCTCTCAATCCAAACTCCTCACTGACGAGCCACAAGCCAGAAACTAGTCTGGGGATATTGGATGAGTAGGCATTAGATGGGGATTTATGCACAAGCCTTCTGGATCCATTGATTACTCTGTTTAGCACAGGTGGCAATACTGTATGGAGAGTTTTGCTCTGTTTATCAACAATTAATGTGCTAGTATAGGAAATGTGATCATGTGATGCTTAATGGTTTAACACCAATCCTGCCTAATAGGATAGTGGTGGCTATGGTTGTAAAGCCAAAGACACCAAAACTATGGGTGCTGAACTGAGTTCAGACCCATATGACTATATAAGCTATTGAGCTTAGATTGAAAATATTTTTTGTGTTTTCAATTTCATTCTCATAGTTTAGTAGTTAAGTAGAGATAAAAGGTGGTTGCTAGAGGGTTGCATTAGATCCTAAGATCTAGATGCAGTGCTCTCAGATCCAAAGCTCCTCACTGACGAAGGCCACAAGCCAGAAACAAGTCTGGGGATATTGGATGAGTAGGCATTAGATGGGTATTTTATGCACAAGCCTTCTGGCATCCATTGATTACTCTGTTTAGCACAGGTGGCAATACTGTATGGAGAGTTTTTGCTCTGTTTATCAACAATTAATGTGCTAGTATAGGAAATGTGATCATGTGATGCTTAATGGTTTAACACCAATCCTGCCTAATAGGATAGTGGTGTCTATGGTTGTAAAAGAACCAAAGACACCAAAATTTATGGGTGCTGAACTGAGTTCAGACCCATATGACTATATAAGCTATTGAGCTTAGATTGAAAATATTTTTTGTGTTTTCGATTTCATTCTCATAGTTTAGTAGTTAAGTAGAGATAAAAGGTGTTTGCTAGAGGGTTGCATCAGATCCTAAGATCTAGATGCAGTGCTCTCAGATCCAAAGCTCCTCACTGATAAAGGCCACAAGCCAGAAACTAGTCTGGGGATATTGGATGAGTAGGCATTAGATGGGGATTTTATGCACAAGCCTTCTGGCATCCATTGATTACTCTGTTTAGCACAGTTGACAATACTGTATGGAGCGTTTTGCTCTGTTTATCAACAATTAATGTGCTAGTATAGGAAATGTGATCATGTGATGCTTAATGCTTTAAATTTATACTCTAATTTTTTTAAATCTTATATATTTTTTGATAAATTTCTAAGACATTTAACACAATGCAGTTTAACCTATAAATTACGTGATTATATATTATAACTGGACAATCATGTAAGTAAGCTTAAAAATTTTCTACTTTTTTTAAAAAAATGTACATTTTGGAACTTTTAAAAGTAATCTAAAAAATTTTTTTTAGTTTATCTTGTAGGTTAAGTGTACTTGGCATTCTTTTCCTTTTTTAAAAAAATTATTTAAACAAAATCTTTATACAAAAAATATAAAATAACTATATAAATAAATACATTCACATATATATAAAATTAATATAATTTTAATTAAAAACAATTTTTTAATAATTAATTTTTTGCAAGTACTTAATTCATTTACAGAGTTTCTAATGCAATTCTATCATGAAATAAAAATACCTGATATTATTTTCAGCTCCTATTTTGTAGATGTTATCATTATGCTAGCACTTGATTTCTCTTTTCTTTTTTGCATAATAATAAAGCTTTATGATATATTAAAGAAGAATCATACTAATTATAGTGTTCTATCATGATAATAATAGACTTTTAGTTTAGACATGTCTGTTAAGTATTATTGATATCTGGTGTACATTTGGCAGAATTTCTTTCCTGAGTTGTGTTAATTTTAGCATGCAGATTTTAACAATACCAATCCTCACAAAATTTGGAAAAACCAACTTTTTCTATTCTTCCATATAGAGTACCTACCACTAGAATAAGCTTTTATATTTATCATTTAAAGAAATAGAAAAAATGAAACTGATATACTTTTGAGACATAAAGAACACAGTTCTGATTCTCCTGCCAAACTGAACATTCTTTTATTAATTGAGCCCTTTTTTATTTTCTATCCATGTGCTCTTATTTTTACCAGTTACATAGTATTTATCAAATTCTTTTATTTTTTTAAACATTAATTCTTATTAAGCACATGGACAGCACATAAATACATATAAGGTTTTAACCTTATTACTATGCACCTTGCATGCTTAATTTTACTTTGAGAGGGACCTCTACAAATCTGAACACAAGATTATGGTTTTATAAGAATAAGAGCAGTCATCTTATCTTCAACATACTTTCTAATTATGTAGGCAAATCTAAAGCATTTTGATTTGAAAGGGTGAAGCTAGTAAGTTCTTCACTAATTAAGTTCACTAACATCATCTAGAAATCAACATTCACAAAATCTTTTGATTCACAGTGAGTCAATATTTAGATCTTATAATTAGAAATATTTCGAATCAATTTAAAGTTGTAAACATTAATTCTTAATTTAGTGCATGGACAGCACATAAATACATATAAGGCTTTAACCTTACTACTATTTGAAGATAAGATGACCACTCTTATCTTTATAAAGTCGTAATCTTATGTTAAGATTTATAGAGGTCTCTCTCATGGTATTTATTTATTTTTTAATTAATTATATTCTAAAAGTATAAATAAATATTAAAAAAACTTATTTTTTTAAAATTAAATTCTAAAAATATAAATAAGTATAAAAGAATTTTTTTAATCAATTAAATTAAATATAAACATAAAAGAATTTTCATTTAATCCAATTTTCTCTTGTACTTACTAGATTAGTCCTTAATTAAAACCATTTTTTCTTAATATTCACAATATTTTTATTAATCTATAAACAGTTTTTTGCTGAAACAATGTGGACTGTGCTGTGTATGTGTATTTGATTTTTTATACACATATATACACAAATGTAGAAACTTTCAGAGAAAGAAAAAGTTATAAACAAAAATATTAAAGTTAAATTTTTGTAAGTTGAAATTAAAAGCTATAGTAATTAATTAAAAATATTAAAAGCTAAAATGAAACAATAGTTTAATTAGCACAGTAGATTGTTGAAGCAAATTAAATTATTAAAAGAAATACTAAATAGATTCTTTTCCCTGATGACAATCTACAAAATCAATATTTAATTAAAGGAATAATTAATTACCTTTGAGCAAAAAAAAAAAACCTGATAGGATGTAAAGTAATCAGCCAATTATTTTCGGAAATTAAAGAATAATGACAGCAGCTCAGTTCTGAGTGATCAGACCACTTTATTCTTGGAGTTTTACCTGTGTGTATGGATTGCAGTTAAGCAAGTGTTTCTGTTTGGTGTAACTTCATGTGTGGACTGCTGGTGTCCAAACATCTCAAGAGAAATCTAGGGTTTAAACAGGTTGTACTGATCTTCATTATTTTTTGTCTATGCCTTCAAGCCCAATGATATAATAACTGGGTATCATTATCAACTTTTTCCTTGATTGATCGTATATTAAGCATTTATACAAATTAAACCATATTTCATTAGTCACTTGTGGTAGTGCATAAAAATCAATATCACTTGTGGTAGAACTTGATTTAGATATTAGTCCACTCATAGAAGTGCATCTTGATGTAGCTGGACATAGCAATTGGTGCAGTCAGTCTAAAATTGAACCATCAACCTAAATAACAGATTTAATTGGGTTAAGGAAGCATGCAAGTATTTGTCAACAAGGTCAAAGATAATAAATTCAAAATTTCTTTGATATTGTGATTTGTGGGCAAAGGAATCATTGAGATTGCAAACCGGCTTACGTAACTTCTTACTCTGGAAGAATGCACATACGATTATATTAATGAGCATTTAGCCAGCCATTTCAACCCACAACCCTTGAGGCATATTGCGAGACTAAAATTTTGTTCTAGAAACCAATGTTGGGATGAAACTGTCAAAGATTATGATATTGCTTTGCATGATCTAGCAAAGAACTATGTATGGATTGTTTTTGGATGAAAACCTCCTTGAACAGCTGTTTACTGGATGTGCAATGAGAGTTTAAGGCAATAACTGTTGACCAATACTGATTTGGAATACATAGAGGCTATGCATAGCTTATGAGATAGTATTAGAACAATCTCATAAATTTGTAGAATTTAAAAATAATGGAAAAAATCAAACTGATGTCTGCAAAACAATAAGTGAACAGTGGTTTATGGAAAAAAGAAAATAAGTCTGTTGGTGAAACCCAGTTTACATGTTACTGCTGTGGTAAAAAGGGACACAAAGCCAGTAACTACTATTACAAAGGTCAACACTGCAAAATTGTAACAAAATGAATACTTAGAAAAAATGTGCAAGCAGAAAAAAGGATAGTTATAACTGCCAAAGACCCCAGTATGCTGTGGTGAAACAAATGTCTACTACTAATGACAAAATTATGCTGTGGATAAAGCTGTGTGACCAGACCATAGAAATGGAAGTGGGTAGTGGTAGGAGAGTATCTCTCATATCAGTCCATGACTGGCATACTATTACCTCCAAGTGTAACAAAATCCCAAAATTGGAGAAAACTGACCTTAGGGCCCTTGATGTAAATGGCAATGCAGTCAAAATTAAAGGTATAGTATAAGCTCCTATAAGTTAAACAAATAGAAAATTAATTGACTTACCTTTATACATTGTTTATGCCCCGATCAACCCCCTAATTGGTCACCAGTGGTTTAAAAGATTGGGAATAAAAAAGTCAAACTAGAAAATGGAATGCAGACCAAATTTCCCAGCTTATTCAATGGAAAACCTGTATTATAAAACCCCTGTATCAATAGAGTTAAGAACTGATGCACTACCTATAATATGTAGACCATGGAAAGTTCCATTCACACAAAAAGAAAAAGTAGAAAAAGAGATCGCTGATTTAGTTAAAGAAATATGACCCACTGAGAATTCTAATTGAGCTACACCATTGTTTGTTATTACAAAACCCATTGGTCATATTCGTTTGTGCAGAGACTACAGAGTTTCATAAACAAGGTGATAAGTAAAAGTGCATACCAAGTCCCTAATGCCAGGGAAATATTAGCATCAGTGGACAAAGCAAATTGGTTTGCTAAACTGGATCTTAATTCTGCATTTCACCAAATACCAGTGAATGAGCAGATAGCTGAAATACTGACTATTACCACCCATGTAGGATTATTTAAGTGTATGAGAGGCTTCCTTTTGGAATAATGTCGGTGCCTAGCATTTTTCAATCATAAATTGAAACCCTACTTAATGGACTAGAAGGCATAATCTCACATTTTGATGATATTCTTATCACAGCTATGATGGAAAATGAACTTAGAATGTGTATACATAAAGTCTGCAAGAAACTGGATAAATTTGGTGCTAAACTCAACACCCAAAAATATATATGGGAAGCTAAATGAAATTAAGTTTTTAGGCCATATCATCTCCAAAAATGGCTCATCTTCTGCTCCCAAGAAAGTTAAAGCTATTGCAGAGACATAGTGACTGCATAATGTAAAAAAACACCAAACTTTTTTCGGCCCAGTCAACTATTTGAAAATTGCCTAGATGGAAAAGCCCACATCACCAGACCATTGTATATCTGCTTAAAAAGAAATGGAAGCAGGCAGATGAGCAGAAAAAAGCTCTTCTACACACTAAATTGCTGCTTTCTTCAAATAAATTACTTGTACATTGCAACAGCGATTTAGAAATTACGCTTATGACAGATGCATCAGAATTTGGAGTCAGAACTGTGCCGTGTCATCCAGTTTAAGAGGGTGAATGTCCTATTCCTTATGTGTCCACACTTTGATCAAGGTGAAGAGAAATTATAGCCAGTTAGACAAGGAGACCCTGGCAATTTTGTTCGGCATCAAAAAATTTCATCAATATCTCAATGGCTGGACATTTACAATAATAACAGATCACAAACCCCTACTGGGAATATTAGGAACTATGATCATTTCAGCCCTTGCATGTTGCATTGGCTAAATGTATTGGTGGGGTATGATTATGCATTAATATATAAAAAAAGGGAAACAAATAGGCCATGCTGACATTTTATCTTGCATGCCTGATCAATCTGAATGACATTTAAAAAAAATTAGATTAATTATATCAATGCCTGGAAGAATCAAATCGTCAACAGTAAAACAGTGGCGGCATGGACATCTGAAGTCAATGTTTATCAGTGTATGTTAAAACAAATTAGTGAAGGGATGGCTGAAGAAATGACTGATTTTTCTGCATAGGGAATTATGAAATGCCCATGAAGAGTTATCAGTATGCAAAGGATGCATTCTCAGGGGTAACAGGGTTCTTATCCCACTGAAAGGAAGAAAGCTGATCATGAGGCTGTTGCATGAGGGCCATACAGGCATTGTGAGAGAAAAGTCTGTTAGCTCATAGTTATGTCTGGTGGCCTGCATTAATAATGGTATTGATAAAAAAATATTAAAAAGTACTAAAATTGTCAAACTTGTGCTAAAAGTGCCTCCAGCAACATTTGAACCATGGCCTAAAGCTGAAAGGACATGGCAACATGTACACATTGACCACTGTGGCCCACTCAAAGGCCATCTGTTTTTAATAATGGTCAACACATTCTCAGGGTAAACCAAATACAAAATAGTTAATAGCACCTGTACAGATGTGACACTGAGCAAACATTACAAAATTTTTCACGTCATGACTTTCCTGAAATGCTCTTATCTGACAATGGTACTGGTTTTACTGCACAAAAATTTGAAGAAGTGATACAGGAATGGGGGATAAAACACACCCTCATCCACTCTACCATCCTCAATCTAACGGATTAGCTGAGAAAATGGTGCAAACCCTTAAATATGTCATCTACAAATTGGAAAAATAAAAACACATGAGGCAGTGTTGACTGCTCTCCTCCATCATCATGCAACCCCTACCACCAAATCTGTAAAATCACCTGCGGAATTGTGTCTTGGTAGAAAATTGCACACTAAATTATCTAACATGCCGATTAGGGATAAAGACTATCATCAAGCCAATACCCACAAAAACTACAAATATCAACCACAAGAAAAAGTGTGGGTTAAGAATAACACCAGTAAATTTTGGTCAAAAGCTGAAGTTATATGTCATTTGTCAAAACAAGTGATTGCAGTTCAAATGAGTAGTGGGGAAATACTTTGTTAACACATCAACCAGCTGTGCAAAGATGAAACAGATGAGATAATGCCTTACTTAGGCAAATCAGTGGGGGATCAATAACCAACATCAGAAAGACAACACACCAATTGAAGCTGAAAACAATCCATTGCAGCCTAAAAGGGAAATCAAGAAACCCCCTTATTTCAAAGACTAAGTTCAGAGATTATGAATTGATCTCTGAACTTGGGGGAAGTAATGATGTGTATGTGTATTTGATTTTTTGTACCCATATACATACACAAATGTAAAAACTTTCAGAGAGAAAAAGTTATAAACAAAAATATTAAAGATGGATTTTTGCAAGTTGAAATTAAAAGCTATAGTAATCAATTAAAAAGATTAAAAGCTAAAATGAAACAATAATTTAATTAGTGTAGTAGATTGTTGAAGCAAATTAAATTATTAAAAGGAATGCTAAGTAGATTCTTTTAGAAAATGATAAATGCAAGTAGATTCTTTTAGAAAATGATAATCTACAAAATCAATAATAATTAATTACTTTTGAGCAAGGAAAAGAATAACCTGATTGGGTGTACAGTAATCAAGCAAACATCTCTGGAAATTAAAGAATAATGACAGTGCTCAGTTCTGAATGATCAGACCACTTAATTCTTTTGAGTTCCAACTGTGTATATGTTTTGCAGTTAAGTAAGTGTTTCTGTTTGGTGTAACTTCAAGTGCAGAGTGCTGAAATTCAAACATCTCAAGAGTCATCTAGGGTTTAAACAGGTCATACCGATCTTCATTATTATTTTGTCTATGCCTTCAGGTCCAGTGATATAATAACTGTGTATAATTATTAATTCTCTCTTTGATTGATCGTATATTAAGCATTTATACAAATTAAACTGTATTTCATTATATTCACTCGTGGTAGTGCATAGAAATCAATATCACTCATGGTAGTGCTTGATTTAGATATTAGTCCACTAGTGGAAGTGCATCTTGATATAGATGGACAAAGCAGACTGTCTGTTCACATATTTATAATTATGTAAATAAAGTTATTATTTGAGGTGTAAATTGCAAAGACAGTACTTGCATGGTTTCTACCAGAAAGTAATTCACTGTAGAAAACAACATTGTTAAAGAATTGAATACTAATTTATATAAATTAGCATAGCTAATAAAGAGACAAACTGAGAGAGAGAGATCTGTCAGAGAAAATAGTTGAGACTGGTCAATGATGTTACCAGTATGTGATTTGACAAGAGACAAAATCAGATCTAGGGAAAAAATAGAGAGAATAGTTGGAATGTAAGTGCAGTTAAGTTGTAGTCAGTCAAATGAAGCACAGAGCTTCTGAGGGTTAATGTATTTCTCAAGAGTGAAAAATGACAATGCTAAAGTGCAAGTAGTATACATAATTATGAAATGGTGAAAACTAAGAGTGAAAGAAACTCATTTATAAACTTTCAATTATAAGTCTAAATTAACTTTAATGTTAACAACTTATATAATTATTTGCAATGTGTTAAATAAAGTATTTTCATATACTTAACTTATTCTAATGTAATCCCAAAGTTAAGGAATAATTATTGTTATTATCTTATTGCTTATTGTTATTTGTTTTATACATTTTATTTATAGTCTCAGCAGAGAAAAATAAATTTTCTGAAACATGTTTTCATCTTTGTGTTGATTTATTTTTTACTGGCACAACTGGAATTAGATTGCCCTGTGTACACTGCACAATTTTACTTTTCTTTTTTTTTCTTTTGATGAAATATATTGTAAAAGAATTTCATTTAATTTTTCTACCTATTTTTAAAATTAAGTTTTAATTAATTAGTACATAATCCAATTATTACATAACTCAAAATATATCTAATTTTAAACAACTTTAATATATTAAGTGAATAAAAAATAAAATGTTTTTTTCCTTTTAAAAAGTCAATGTGTCGGTAGAAAATACTTTTATGCACACATACACACAAATAGTGTTTTGAATCTATTTTCGTAAGGTTTAAATTACTAACTTATTAGCATTTCCAAGTGTACTTTGACGTTTCTAAGCACCTATTACTATTCTTGCTTATATCTAAATTTCTGGCAATGAAATTACCATTTCAATATATTAAAAACTAAGCTTTTTATAAACAACAGATATAAAAGTTATATTATTCAAGTTCATCATCTACAATTAATAATATTATTGTAATGATTATTATTTTAAAAATTGTTATCTAAAAGGAATAAAGGTTACCCAATAAAAACAAAATTAGAAATGGATAACTTGTAAGAATGTGAAAAGGGGTAATGTATTTGAATGAAAATGTTCTGTGAGTGATTATATTACTACACATTATATTTCAGCAGTAGTAAAAAGTTGTCTAGTAATATTTAATTTAAAATAATATAGGAAACATTAAGCTGGCTTGATTAATTTGAACTAAGATTGACACTAACAATATATTTCAGCCTTTCAGATATCACTGTTGATTTATTTGTAATACATATGGATGGAAGTCAGATGAAAGAGGATTGGATTGACATTGATAAATGAAAGGTTCAAATTGTATTTGCAAGTTTATTTTAAAATGATTTATTTTGAGTTTGCTCACAAATAATTCCATCTAATGTATTCAAACAATAATGTTCTGAAAGTGATTATATTTCTACATGTTACATATTTAAGCAATGGTAAAAAGTTAATTTATATACTGTTAAAATTAGTAATATTAAATTTAAAATAATGTATGAAATGCTAAGCTGGTTTGATTAATTTGTGAACTAAAATCACTGCTAATAATATGTTTCAATATTTTTGGATATCAATGTTGATTTCTTTACAATATATATGGTTGGAAGTCATATGAAAGAAAATATATCCTTTTATCAGAATGAATAGATTGACATTGATAAATGAAAGGTTCAAATTGTATTTGCAAGATTATTTAAAAATGATTCATTATGAGTCTGCTTATAAATAATTCTGGGTAATGTATTTGAATGAGAACATTTTGTGAGTGATTATATTTTTACATGTTATATATTTAAGCAGACAAAACTCTCCATACAGTATGGCCACTCAATGCAAGTCAGAGTAATCAATAGATACCAGAAGGCTTGTGCATAAAATCCCCATCTAATGCCTACTCATCCAATATCTCCAGACTAGTTTCTGGCTTGTGGCCTTTGTCAGAAACTAGTCTGGGGATATTGGATGAGTAGGCACTGAGTGGTAATACTGTATGGAGAGTTTGGCTGTTTTAATAACAGTTATAAGCAAACATAAGAAATAGTGATCATATGATATTTAAGCAATGATAAAAAGTTGTTTATATACTATAAAAATTAGTATTATACATATATAATAAATTATGGCAACTTTTAAAGCATTAAATAATAAATAAATTGCAGACTTACTTTCAAATTATTGGGAACAATTGGAAAGTGCTAATTTGAAACTGCTTTTGCAAATTATTTATTATTTGGCATATATTGAAACAGACAGATCGGAGAACCGATCTTCGTTTCAGGTGTTTTTATGTACGGTAATTCAAACTACTGTTCGCCCGCAGTGGGATTTTGTCTATTTTAAGTTATAATATAAATTAGTTATATATTCTATAGTTTATAAATAAATATGTAAAGTTTCCGTATATAAATGTCACAAACCATGAAATAATATTCGTGTGTGCGTGGTTTGTGAATTTATATCATTTAATTTAAAGTTTCAGTGCGGGCGTATTTGTTTTAAATTTTAGTTTTAAAATGGTATAAAGTCGTTTAAAAATACTGATCAAAAATCACATTCCTTTGATCAGTGTTTTAATTAAAATCTAATTGCACAAATGTACAAAGCAATTAAGTTGTATTCAAAATTAGTAAGGAATTTTTATATGTAATTAAAAATAGCATATTAAATTAAAAGATTGCTAAAAACAGATAATTGATTGTTGGTCAAGCTGCATAGCTAGAGGCTAAAGAAAGTAGGCGGAGCCTAAAACAAAAACAAGTCGGAAAGGTCAGCAGTGGCGATTTTAGAGAAAAACTTAGATTCTAACTTTTGTCGTGTTTGAGAGAGGTAGTCTCGAGACAACACAGCAGTTGAGTATAATTCAAACATTTTTATTAAGAAGTTTACCAGTGAATCGCAATGTTGATGGGCTAAGTGCCAGGAGCTGGTCTCTGCCCGCCAATATGGATCCTCGTGCCGCTGTTTGATCATGTTTCACGTAACTCACAATTTCCAACTTCCAACCCCTAAATTAGCTATGCCTTACAAATAACTTTCAAAAATGCGTGCCTACGTTCATCACAAGCCAAGCAGGATGAAGAAAGAATAGTAACTTTGTTACACGAACTTTAATTTTCTTCCGTGCTTAATGTTATCAATCAAACAAATCACATGTAAGTTTTTATGTCATTTATAATGCTATTATTTAACCTGTCAGTAAAATTTTCTTTTCTTTTTTTTTTAATCCTCTGCTCTAGTCTTTAGAAATCATTTATAAAATTGTAATTAATAGTAATAATATTTCAACTGAATGCATTTATATTTTCTTATGTTGCTTATTTCATAAACAAACATTGCCAATAGTAATATTTCCAACTCTGTGTAAACTAGTGTGTAATAATGATCAATTTAATTTAAAAGTAATTTCATTTTCTGAATTCAATATTCTTTCACATCCCGAGTTGATAAATGTTAAGTCACTTTATTAGTCTATGTTAATTTGTCCTATAATTGCAATCTAAGGTTTGATCGTAAAATATATGTATAATGGTTTCAAAGTGTTCATTAATGTTATGTATAATATGAGAAATAATTCACTGAATAATTTGATACTATCGCTACCGCCTGTCAACCCGAAGGGTTAGAGTTTCAGAGTAAATTTAACTAATTATTGTTTTCACCGTCAGTTTAAGTCCGCTACGTTTTGTTGGGATAAGGATCTCAGCCTGTGGCGTAGAAACAGACTAATAGATTCCAGGTTTTATATAATTTCTTTAAAAATCCACTTCAAGTATTCGTCCTTCACGTCTGTGGCAATGCCTTCCCTTCGCTGAAGTTAGCGTCTCGCCATACTACCATTGGGGAATGAAAGCAGTTTCTTTCCCGGTAATCTCTTGGGTCACCGGGGTTCGAAATGACCCCGGCTGGTTGTCGTGTCCCGGAACTACTTGGGGGCATTAAGCCTTGTCAAAGTACAAGCCGCCCGGTATTCCGTTAATGCACCGCAATTGGTTACTGTAGGGCTTTTGAATCCAGGCAACCACCAGTTCATCTATCTTCCATGTCGTATTTATATAAAACCATCCGCACATCTATCCTTTATGTCGTCTTTATATAAAACCATTCTCCAACTGTTCGTCTACGTAACGGCTCGAGCCTATTCTAATAAAATAAGTTAATAAAAATCTTTAGAGAAATATTTTTCCAGTGCTCAAATACTCTGATTCTCTTAACCACCCGTCAATCATTTAACTACCCAGCTATTGGCATGAGTTTGTTCATTAAATAAAACGTTCACTAAAGACTAGTAGCCAAATACAAGAGGATTTATGAAGTCTTACCGTACTGTATAACACTATATTTATATGCTGTATATTTCTATTATATAACATTATATTCATGTGCTTTCTATTTGTCTTATTTAACACTATATTTATATGCTTTATATTTGCTTATTAAACACTTTATTTAATCTTAATCTTTGTGTCCTCCACCTTATTACTCTCTAAGTCTATGTAGCCATTTTCTGTCTGTATTGGCAACTTAAATATATACGTTACATGAATGACCGTTCCAATATCTATAGTCTAACAAACCTATATATCATTAACTGTAAGAATTTAGTCCATGTTCTAAGCTGAGCTAGAAAAGGGATAACCCCGTGCTGTTATAAAGTCATCATCGGTTGGTCATACCGGGGTTTGGGTTTGAATTCAGTTGGCGTTTTGGAAATTATTCTTAAGCGTGGACTGGGTTCGAACTCGGGTACTGTGTATGAGTAAGCGTGGTGGATTTATACCGGTACAGTTATTATATTTTTGGACGCCCTCCGTGGTGCTCGATGAAGAAATCTCCCACACCCTGCAGAGTGAACGGAAGTAAACAGTTAAATGATAAAAATATTCAATTTTTTTTGTGTCGTTTGTCATAATATCGATACGTATTTGGCGTATTAAAATGCGCAAGTGAAAACTATAGTAAGAAAACAAATGTATAAAATTTTTTTTTCCCTCACACAAAGGTTCAGTATAGTACTCCCAAATATTGTTAAGAAACAGAGTGAAGATTTTTTTTTTGAAAAGAGAGCGGAAGCGATTCGTGCGTGTAATTAATTAAAATAAATGAGTATTCCATAATATTTTTGCGAGTTCATTCTTGTCGTTTAAATCATATGAAAAAATAAAGAAGTAGAATTAAGTCCAGTTCTAAAAAAAAAAATAAAAACGTGTACGCGTATATATATTTGTGTACGTATATATATATATATTTTCGTTTGTTGTGAAAAATATTTTTTTTGAAAAAAGAAGAAAGAAGTAGGATTATTCTTGTGTTTTAAAAATAAAAACGTGTGTGCATATATATGTTGTAATATAAAAAAAAACCTTACCGGAGTCAGTATTAAAATTTTTTTGCCTATATAAATCTTAAATCAAAAATTATTAGGTCATATAAAAGTATATATTTGGGGATCAGTAGATTAAATTATCTATTGGTCACATGTTGCTGGCTGGCGCCTATCAAATAAATTTGTCAGCAAACATGTTTGTCCATACAGCAGTGGCGAGTGTTGTTTTAAAAGAGAGTAGGGTGGCATATATAAAAAGAGAGAATTACTGACAGAAATACAAAAAAATACTATTTTATGTACCCATTATGAATATGTATGTATTATAGGACTGAGGAGAACAGTGCGAACTGGGTGAAATAAAGTTTTTTTTTCCCTGTATATTTTTAGTAATGATTTTAGACATGTCATATTATATTCCTAAATAAAGAAAAAAGCGTAGATAACAAAAACCAGGCTGAACGTAGGCGAAGGAAGAAAAGAGAGAAAGGAAGTAAGCCACACAAACAGTATCAGCAGCGGAGGAGGATTTGGCAAGGAGCAGGGATCAGTAACCTTTTATGATATATACAAATCAAAGCGTTGTACGAATCAAAGTCTTATGCTAAAAACATTTCTAAGGAAAAACGAAGCAGAAATGGCAGAAATAGAAGGAAACAAACAGAGGGAGCACGATCGCGATGCGAAGTTTAACGCGATCCTCAGAGAGGGAAGAGGACAGGAAGATTATGATGATGATGTTGGAGAGGCTGGTAAGGATCGACGAAGCACGAGGCATCCGAGCCAACTCAAATCTAGAAAGTGCAAAGCGTCAGCAAGAAATAAATCCCTCTGAAGACCCAAAAATAGAAAAAGAAGATGACCAGGCCACCCCAAAAGAAGTTGGGGACAGCAAGGAAAGCAATAGTGCGAGGAGTGGAGCAGAGGACACAGAACCTCAACCAACTAAAATAAGGTTGGAACCTCATGAGATTAGATTAGTGAATACAAATGCCAACTCTACTAAACAAAAATGTAAAGAATTAGATGTGACAGAGATTACTCAGAGTCAAAGTTTTACTCTAGCAGATTTAGCTAAGAATGAAGAAAGTACTGAGGAAATGGTGGTTTCAAATTTACTGCAAGCCAGCCCATCTCAAAGTGATTATATCAGTTTACCACCATCTAATGGAGTGGCTGTATCGATGATGAAAAATATCAATAGAACAATACATACTGTTATGGATGAATCTTCTGAAACCATAATTAATGAGAAGTTATATTTCCATAATAATTATAAAGATGTTCTGTGGAAAAGTGCATTAATGAAGACATCAAAGTTAAAGTTTAGAAATGATGCTGAATGGCCTCCTGATATGAAAAGGAAGAAAGTGGACAGATCTTTAGTTGTGTACAATGCTGCCCATTTTAATAAAACCTATAATTATTTGTTTATGAAATATGATCAGAACAAAATTGATGAGGAGCTGAACTCATTAAACAGAAATAATAAACTTTGTTTTAAAGCATGGACATATGTTGAAAAAAATAGTTTCATAAAAAATGGAGAAAAACTTCTCAACTCCCAAAGTGAAAATGTTATAATGGATGCCATTAGATCACAGAAAGTTAGAGAAATTCTTTTAAAGCAAGATACTTTTAATAATGAACAATATAATAATATACCAAAGCACAATATTGTGACCGCTTTTGCTATTTTAGTAAGAAATCTAAAAAGACATACCTATAACCCTTATATACCTCCCGACCCAGGGAGAAGGTAGAGATATACAAAATGATAACCCGGGAAATGACCACTATGACATGCACATGATGATGAGAAAAGGAATTACGGTAATATACCCACCTTTGTAAATATTAAGTTCAAACCCTCACCCAGACTGTTCTCCAAGGTCAATCAATTATGTGAAAAAAGAGAAAGAAAAACTGTTAATCAGAAATTATGTATAATCATTTTTTTTTGTTGTTTTTTTTTATAAAGTGACAAGAAATGAAACAGACAGATCGGAGAACCGATCTTCGTTTCAGGTGTTTTTATGTACGGTAATTCAAACTACTGTTCGCCCGCAGTGGGATTTTGT
Source organism: Epiperipatus broadwayi (assembly GCA_028023455.1). Taxonomy (NCBI): domain Eukaryota; kingdom Metazoa; phylum Onychophora; class Udeonychophora; order Euonychophora; family Peripatidae; genus Epiperipatus; species Epiperipatus broadwayi. The sequence continues at coordinate 12,633,713 of JAQFVV010006201.1, forward strand.
CTATTTTAAGTTATAATATAAATTAGTTATATATTCTATAGTTTATAAATAAATATGTAAAGTTTCCGTATATAAATGTCACAAACCATGAAATAATATTCGTGTGTGCGTGGTTTGTGAATTTATATCATTTAATTTAAAGTTTCAGTGCGGGCGTATTTGTTTTAAATTTTAGTTTTAAAATGGTATAAAGTCGTTTAAAAATACTGATCAAAAATCACATTCCTTTGATCAGTGTTTTAATTAAAATCTAATTGCACAAATGTACAAAGCAATTAAGTTGTATTCAAAATTAGTAAGGAATTTTTATATGTAATTAAAAATAGCATATTAAATTAAAAGATTGCTAAAAACAGATAATTGATTGTTGGTCAAGCTGCATAGCTAGAGGCTAAAGAAAGTAGGCGGAGCCTAAAACAAAAACAAGTCGGAAAGGTCAGCAGTGGCGATTTTAGAGAAAAACTTACATTCTAACTTTTGTCGTGTTTGAGAGAGGTAGTCTCGAGACAACACAGCAGTTGAGTATAATTCAAACATTTTTATTAAGAAGTTTACCAGTGAATCGCAATGTTGATGGGCTAAGTGCCAGGAGCTGGTCTCTGCCCGCCAATATGGATCCTCGTGCCGCTGTTTGATCATGTTTCACGTAACTCACAATTTCCAACTTCCAACCTCTAAATTAGCTATGCCTTACAAATAACTTTCAAAAATGCGCGCCTACGTTCGTCACAAGCCAAGCAGGATGAAGAAAGAATAGTAACTTTGTTACACGAACTTTAATTTTCTTCCGTGCTTAATGTTATCAATCAAACAAATCACATGTAAGTTTTTATGTCATTTATAATGCTATTATTTAACCTGTCAGTAAAATTTTCTTTTCTTTTTTTTTATCCTCTGCTCTAGTCTTTAGAAATCATTTATAAAATTGTAATTAATAGTAATAATATTTCAACTGAATGCATTTATATTTTCTTATGTTGCTTATTTCATAAACAAACATTGCCAATAGTAATATTTCCAACTCTGTGTAAACTAGTGTGTAATAATGATCAATTTAATTTAAAAGTAATTTCATTTTCTGAATTCAATATTCTTTCACATCCCGAGTTGATAAATGTTAAGTCACTTTATTAGTCTATGTTAATTTGTCCTATAATTGCAATCTAAGGTTTGATCGTAAAATATATGTATAATGGTTTCAAAGTGTTCATTAATGTTATGTATAATATGAGAAATAATTCACTGAATAATTTGATACTATCGCTACCGCCTGTCAACCCGAAGGGTTAGAGTTTCAGAGTAAATTTAACTAATTATTGTTTTCACCGTCAGTTTAAGTCCGCTACGTTTTGTTGGGATAAGGATCTCAGCCTGTGGCGTAGAAACAGACTAATAGATTCCAGGTTTTATATAATTTCTTTTAAAAATCCACTTCAAGTATTCGTCCTTCACGTCTGTGGCAATGCCTTCCCTTCGCTGAAGTTAGCGTCTCGCCATACTACCATTGGGGAATGAAAGCAGTTTCTTTCCCGGTAATCTCTTGGGTCACCGGGGTTCGAAATGACCCCGGCTGGTTGTCGTGTCCCGGAACTACTTGGGGGCATTAAGCCTTGTCAAAGTACAAGCCGCCCGGTATTCCGTTAATGCACCGCAATTGGTTACTGTAGGGCTTTTGAATCCAGGCAACCACCAGTTCATCTATCTTCCATGTCGTATTTATATAAAACCATCCGCACATCTATCCTTTATGTCGTCTTTATATAAAACCATTCTCCAACTGTTCGTCTACGTAACGGCTCGAGCCTATTCTAATAAAATAAGTTAATAAAAATCTTTAGAGAAATATTTTTCCAGTGCTCAAATACTCTGATTCTCTTAACCACCCGTCAATCATTTAACTACCCAGCTATTGGCATGAGTTTGTTCATTAAATAAAACGTTCACTAAAGACTAGTAGCCAAATACAAGAGGATTTATGAAGTCTTACCGTACTGTATAACACTATATTTATATGCTGTATATTTCTATTATATAACATTATATTCATGTGCTTTCTATTTGTCTTATTTAACACTATATTTATATGCTTTATATTTGCTTATTAAACACTTTATTTAATCTTAATCTTTGTGTCCTCCACCTTATTACTCTCTAAGTCTATGTAGCCATTTTCTGTCTGTATTGGCAACTTAAATATATACGTTACATGAATGACCGTTCCAATATCTATAGTCTAACAAACCTATATATCATTAACTGTAAGAATTTAGTCCATGTTCTAAGCTGAGCTAGAAAAGGGATAACCCCGTGCTGTTATAAAGTCATCATCGGTTGGTCATACCGGGGTTTGGGTTTGAATTCAGTTGGCGTTTTGGAAATTATTCTTAAGCGTGGATTGGGTTCGAACTCGGGTACTGTGTATGAGTAAGCGTGGTGGATTTATACCGGTACAATATATATATAATTGGTTCAGAAGAATATGTAATCTCACTTCATTTATTTAACATATAAACTTGCAAAATGTAGAGACATTTGTCTTAGGAAAAAACAGACAATATCCATTAAGCAAAAGAAATATAAATTACATTATTAAGAATCTGCCACAAAGCTAAATACTCTATAAAGATTAATGATAATATTATGAACAAGCATATAAACCAGCAAATAATATAAGCATTAAAAAGTTGTCAACATAAAATTTTGTTCATATAGCATGTCAAAGCCTTTTTTAAAGATCATCTACATCCATAACATATTTAATTATTTAACACTAGTACAAGAGTTATCAGGCAATAAAGATGTAGTAAAAAAAATCAAACATGTAAGTTCTAAATGTTTGATATTTTTTGATGAAGCTCTTCAACAACAACAACAACAATAATAATAATAATAAGAAGAAGTAGTAGTTGCTTGAAAGGTTGTGAGTATAGTAGTTTAATTCACTTGATGAAATAGATTTTTGAAAAAAGTTTACAACTTGAAAATTGACTCAGGAAATTTGAGCTCTTATATGTATCACTCTATCATTGTGTCAAGTTACACAGAACTTTCTCATATAATTAGTTAAAAATATTATAGTCAAACAGGAGTTGCAAGACAATATATATAAAGATGGAAGTCTGGGATGTGCTGAACAAATATCACATACATTAGCATGGGAGGATTAAATCTCATGAAATATCAATAATGACAGATAGCAACATATGCAACATTCATCTTTAATAAATTCAGAAATAAGCAACATGTAATCACCAATCATAACCCAAAAGTAATTTACTGAACAGTGGATAGATCATATTACAACGGAAGTCAATTTTTAAGACAATACTGAGAAATGATGAAAGATGATTAAAAAAATTATTATTATCAAGTAGTTCTCAATATAAAAATGAAGATAGCTATTCTTTGAATATATTTAATGATATTATAAAGCCTTATCCAATTGACACAAACAACTATAAAAAATCATAAGGCTGAGATAAATATTAATTAAAACACTCAATATTTATGTTTTATGCATAATAAAATAATTTTATGATTACTTTCTCAGAAGAACATGGGATGTGTGTATACTCTAGTAGCAGAAATGAAAATTTAGTAGTTGTATCAGCCTGAATTGAGCTTTTTTTATATTATTACTCAGCTTCAGGTTGATTCTGGAAATCTTTAGCTTTGAGCTCACCATCCTATCACTGCGCTCAGCCAAACAGTTTACTATGCAGTAAATTATTAATTTACCTAAGAAAGGGAAATTGATAATATGATCATAATAATAAGGTAGCATAAACAGCATGTGATTTTTTAAATAGAAATAAAAAATATAATAATACTATTTGTTTTGTATTAAATTTGAACTTATAAATTTTGAAAAAATGTATTTAAGGATTTTAATTGTATTGAGATTTAAAGCATAGTATTTCAGAGTTAATTAATTTCAATATTTTGTTAAATATTACTTCTTTTTATTATTATTAATTGTAATATTGAATTTCAAAAATCTTACACTTTTCACTTTTCAACAAAAAAAACTTATTATACAGTTTTGACTTACCATGCAGTCTTCATCAGATCTTATTTTTTTCTTTTAAGCTTCTCTATCCTCCATTTACATGTTAATACATTCCATATTGACTTCTTTTTTATTATGTCTTTTATTGTTATTATTATATCTTCTTTTTCACCATCAATCATAGTGGATTTTCAAAGATGACTGCTTAATAAATCTAAATTATGAAATGTAATGATAGCAATAAAAATATTGTAATAAGAAGGGCACAAAAATGTTGAAATATTAATAAGCTTTCTCTATTAGTTCATTATGAAAATAAAATATAGGATATGTAACAGACAAGTTTGAATTTTTAACTATGACAATACAAAATTTGTCTTTTATTTATATACTTATCTTGTATATCATTTTCATACAGAACTAATAGAGAACACCTAAATGCTTTTCTTATTCATCATAATGCCAATAGCTCTATAATATATATGAATCTGCAAAATTCTCCATACAGTAGTGCCACTCCCCATGGAGATTTTATGCACAAGCCTTCTGACATCCATTGATTATTCTGGTTGGTACAAGGTGGCACTACTGTATGTGGAGTTTTGCCTGTTTAATAACAGTTATGTGCTAGCATAAGACTCTTGATGGTGATCATGTGATGTTTAATGGTTTAATATAAGAATCTGTTATAATAAATTAATTGGTTCTGGGAAATTGTTTATTATATCATTCTTTAATTTTAGTTTACATGGGAAAATGTATTTATAGATAATTTGTTCCATGCCTGCAGCCTAGAGCAAAATTACCATTTAAAACAACATCTTAAACAGGAAAAATATAATATAAAATTAATTGCTGCACTACTTAACAGTTCAATTTTAATGAAAACTAACACTTTTAGAAGCATAAAATAAAAAATGTAAACAAACTTACCCTAATAAAAATTCATAAAAAGTTGATTTCCTTACATCTTTTTTATTTGCAAACTATATTTACTTTTACTATGATCTTAATCTGTTTTTTGTTTGATAGTGAAACTTAAAATTGATTTTCTAGAAGCAAAAATGAATTTATGCTAATAAAAAATCACTTTAGTTTGATTTGCTTGTCAGAAATGCTTCTAAATGTCTTGTTTATAAACAACTTATCAACCCATGATGTGGATTGTAGTATTTTTATTAATATTTTCACAGCATTTTGTTTGTAAAATTTTTTTCATGATAACATTAATCAGTTTTCTAAGTCAGAGTTTCATGCAAACAATAATTCAAATATAATAATAAGTATAGTATTTTTTTTATGTATCAAAGCATCGGCCAGGAAGTGAACACACAAACCCAGAACAACTGCTTGTAAGGCAGCTGTGCTGACCAATCGGCCACCAATGCTTGACAATAGGTGTAGTATTTTTCACTACTAAAGAAAAAAATCAAGTAATTGAACTAAAGTGCTAATTTAAGCATTATATAACAAAGCCTTCTACGATTCTAAGGTTCTTTGTATGTATATATATTTGTTATATAAATCTTAATTTAGTAATAAAAATTATTCATTATATTATTTGTTACTATATAAGTCTTTATTGCAGCAGATCTCATTGTATTAATTGGATAACTGAATGTATTAATTAGACAATAAATTACCTTATTTATTATTTAAATATTGTATTATTTATACCGTATTTATTGATTTAATATTGTACTATTTAGAATTTATTTTAAAATAACATAATAATCATGATTTCTTTATAATTTTGTATATTAAAATGTGACATGATATTCAAAAACATCTCAATTTTTTTCTAGCCCATCCAACTAGTGCGAGGTAAAGTGATTGGTGGAACTGGTTCTGTAAATGGTATTGTGTTGTTACGGGGCAATAAAGAAGATTATGACTTGTGGGAAGAAAATGGAGCCATTGGATGGAAATATAAAAATGTTTTACCCTTTTTTAAAAAGTCTGAAACATTGATGATAGAAAGATATAAAAATACTGGTAACCATTTTTAATACCTATTTTGAAACTTTTAACACAATATATTATTTTTAAAAAAGTTCTTAAAAAAAGTGAATTACATTCTTTAGATTTATGCTTGAGGACATCTGTTTAATATGAAAGAAAACTGGGTACTGATTTTGTATGTGCTCCCAGCCATCGTAAATTTTGAGAACTATCCCAAACCTTCACTTACACGTCAAAGTGATAAATCCATTACCAACATGTGGTCATGATATTACCATATGTACAATCAATTTCAAAATGAATGGTAATATCATCATCACATGTTGGTAATGAGTTATTTATCGCTTGGATGTGTCAGAAGGAATTTGGGGCAGTTTTTAAAATTCAAAATCACCATGAGTGCACATTAAATCAGTACCCAGTTTTCTTTCTTTCATTAAGCATTAATTCTCTACTAAAATAAGTATTTTAAACAATACAATGAGCTTAATATTATTTTCTATGTTATTAAACATTTTCTGAATTAAATGATGTTTTATAACTATCATATCATTCTTCTTTCTTAGATTAAGAATCTTGATGGTTATCATTAAAGATAATATATTGTCCTGTGTAATTTAACCTAATGGTAGAAAGAAGGATTTAGAATTAAATATTTTAGGATCACGTCTCAGTTGAATATTGTATAAAAAATTCAGTTTAGATTAACTAAGTGGAGTTGCAGCAATGCTGATAATAAATTACTAGTTTGCTCAAGAGATCATGTGATGTTTGTGCACTAGATATGACAGATGAAGTCTTGCACCAAAGTTTAAGCTGGCATAAAGAGCTTGAATGTTGCACAATAATAATAATAATAATAATAAAAATTGTTATTGTTATTATTATTATTATTATTATCATCATCATCATCACTATTATTATTATATATTTTATAACATTTATGAATAGTATTTACTGTCTTTTAATTACAAATTTTAATCACTACAATCACTGAATTTACCTATTTATATGTTATACTGACATTGATTAAATCTAAATATATTTTATACATTTCTTTCGTTTGAAATTTTAATTTAATTTAAAATATTGTAACTATAATTAAATAATTATCATTACCTTGCTAATATAAAATTAATATACTTATTTATATTTTATATAAGCAGAATGCTATATCATAAGTGAATTAGAGATGACCCACTTTAGAAAGGTCTCTGTGAAGTTAGATTAAATTTTATATATTAGCTCATTTCTGAACAATAAATTACAATAATATTAAGGCTTGCAGTTAGTATAAAGGAAATTCTAATTTATTTGTGTTGAGCATTTAAAAATTGCTAAACACAAGTCAAAATTAGTTAGAATCAAATTTTAAATAAAGTTGATTTTATTTATTTAAAATGTTGAAATTTTAATATATAAATATATATTGCTATGTCCCGAGAATATTATTATCTCAATACCAGTCGGGAAAACAGCAGTAACTTTAAATACAAATATAATTAGGGATAACAAAACAATCTTATTAAATGGGTTAAATAACAAAATAGAAAAAGAATTAAAATGTAAATATCGATCAGACATCTCATTAGAAATCTCTAAAGGCTATAAATAAATTTCTGTTGTGTGTGTCAATTTCTACTTATGCATAGTAAATAATTATAATTCATTTGCCTTGCGTCTTAAATGAATAAAATTTCATACGTCAATTGTGGTATGAGTGCAATATATACATTTAAGTTATGAACGATAAACTTAAATGAAATATATATAGTATTGTAAATGCAGAAATGTGCGCATATGACGTTAGCAAAATTTACAAGAAATTAGCATGCACTAAATTTTAAGTTTATGCAAATGAACTATTTATATTTTAAAACATACACACACAAAATGCAGCAGCAAATGGAGTTAGCGTGTGTGGAAAAGTTTAAAAAATTATAGATAGATTTCTTATTCTCAAGCAAAGTGTACACAGAAATAAAATATCCACGCAAAAGATGTTTAAATTAGAGGCTATCTCTTCAAATGATTAATTTTTAGTTCATGTATCAGTGTGCCAATATGTGTTGTTTGTTTATTTAATTGCAAACAAGATGGTTTGCATATATCTACAGCATACTAGTAGAATGACACAGACAACATAAGACCTGAAACAGAGTATAATGACTGCATATGACAGAAGATCTATAGTACAGTAGAATGGCTGTAGATGACAAAAGATCTGGAGTTTTAGCAGAGTGATTGCATACAACAGGTGATCTAAGGTATAGCAGAATGACTTCAATCAATAGAAGAATCAATGCAAATGACAGAAGCACCAGAAAGATTAGCATGTCAATTTTAAAATTAAAAGAACTGCAATGTTTGTATATAAATTGAACAAACTTCAAAAATGGCATTTCACAATAATTTTAAGACATTTGATGTTAACAGTGCAGAAGGTTGGTGTTTTTATGTGGAGCAGATAGAGAAATATATGCTCATTAATAAAATAGATCACAACCTAAAGATAGTGATGCTGATGTGGCTGGATGAGTAAATATGATCTGCAAATAGCAAAAAGATTTTGCAAACTGAAGCTTCCAAAAGAAGTATCATAGCTTGAGCTTATTAAGAACATACTTTGAACTGCTAATGTTTAAATAAGTGTTATATTTATGTTTCAGAAATAGAAGATAAGCACTGAATAAGAAGTCAACAATTGGATTTAATAAGCACTATGAATTCATCATTGATAACTGTATCAAATTCTGATGGTTTTAAATTCAGTGTTGAATTGGATGACATGTTTCTTGATCAGTAACTACAGAGGATAACTGACAACAAGCTATATCTTCTCAGTGAAGTAGTCTTGGCATATAAGCAGGCAGTAAATAAATGTATAACATAAGAGTTATTCATGAAAGTAGCTGCAGAATATCAAAAGAAGAGATATAACAAAATATAAAATAATGGTAAATAAAACTGACATTCAGTCTACTTTATACCAAAGCCCTAAGATATCTGTTGTATGAAACTGTTGTAGTGAAAGAGGACATGTAATGAAAGCTTACAAATGTAAAAGTTCTAAATGCCACATATGTGGGAAAACTAGTCATTTACAAAATGTTTTTCACATAAAATATAAAATTAACAAAGAGTTAGCATGGATTTCAAATCATATAGATGAGGAGCCAAGAGTAAAATTGAATAAAAACTATAAACAGTGTAGATAATAACTACATTTGTTTATATATGAATTCTCAGACAAAAGCATGAGTTTGTCCTTAATTTTGCTGAAACATTGGACAGAATTAATAAAGAAGGTGAGAAAGAGTGTCACTATGAAAAAAGTGAAGATTATAGCCATAAATTTAAATTGAAATAGGAATGATATACGAGGGAAAATAATGGTACCAGATAAACTGAAGGCCAAAATAAAATAACTACTTTTGTATGTAATGAAAGGAGACCTTACTTCAATTCTAGGAAGAAATTCATTTTAGCCACTAGGAATTCGAGTAAAGTGAAAGAATATTGACAATTTACAATGGTATTGTAAATAATGAAGAAGATTTTGAGTCAGTAAAAGAGATGGAAATAGCAAGGACATGAATACACAGATTGTACAGACTGTCAAATGTTGTAAAGACTGTAGATCTATTGCAGTAATGCCTCTGAAGACATTAGAGCCTTGGGTTAAAGCAAATAATTAATGGGAAAGACTACTTCCTAATAATAGTGCATTGAGGCAAATTGATTTGAATAAAGTTATGAAATTGGTGATGCCATTTAAATACATGTTAAAGAGAAAATGGTTTCCAGAGTAATAACTAGTATTGTTTCAAAGCAAGAGAAGTGCAGAATTCAAATGGTAAAAGAGTGAGGAGACACAATTCATTTGCAATTTTACTATTCAGAATTATTGCAAAAACCAACTGTTAGAGCTAAATTCATGGTAGATGGTAATACTTCAATAAAAGATAAAGAATATGCTGATACAGTATAAGAACTGTCAAGCTTAAATATTATTAATGAAAATCACTTGTCTGAAAAGAACAATTCATTAAATGAATCATAAATTTTGTCAGAAAGAGATTTATCACCTTCAAAATAGTTTTACAAGAACAGAAGGTTGCTGAGCAGGGCTAGATAAAAGAAATTCTTTTATCTAGATCTGTTCGAGAATGCAAAAAACCTAAAAGACTGTAAAATTATTTTTTTGTGAAATAAAAGTTATTTTCTAGAGTGAAGGGAGGAATTGAAGTATGTATAGTATTGTAAATGAAGTTTGTGTTATATTTATAAGGGACTTGAACTCAGACACTCAAACTACCAACAGATAACCAATCCATCTTATATAACTGATACACATGCCCATGTACATGTAAAAAAAGATAAACGATCTCCAATATAAGTATTTTGTGCTGAACCAGCACTCATCAGTTGGATGCTTTGAGCATTTCATCCTCAGATTTTCAATAATGTGAATGACTGAAAAGTTGGAAAGTGGACAAGACTGAAGATTGTCCATTAAAGTTTGAAGATTTGTTATCTTATTATAAACTGAGCAGTGATTATATATATATATATATGCTGGAGATAGTGATGTGGAACAACTGATGAATGCTGGTTCAGTAAAAATATGTATATTGAATGATGATTTAACTTTTTTACATGTGTCTCAGTTGTATAAGATGGGTTGGATAGCTAAGAGCAGTTGAAAGTCTGAGTTCAAATCCCTTATAATTACATTAAGTTTAGTATAGACAATATACATGAATTGACTATTATATATATATATGATATTGTTAGTATAATAAAGTTTTATGGAGTAAGCATGTATGCAAAAGCTTAGAAAATGATAGTTAGATTTCATATTTTCAAGTAATTGTATACAGAAATGAAATGTACACATAAAAGATGTTTACATTAGAAACTTTCTCTTCAAAGGATTAATAATTAGTTTGTTTATCAGTATATATATAACTATAATCATTAAAATGTCTGTATTTTTAAATCATATAACAATTCAAACAAATCTATTCAACACAGTATTCAAATTTTAAATAAAATATATTCTTTACTGGAAGTACTTTCGATTGTATTAATGACAAACTTTATTAACCATTAATTACTGCAAATATACACAAAATAAAATCTTATATTACCAGTCATTCAATTCATTCAAATTTCCCATAATTCTGTTATCTTTTGATCATAATAGAGGGTGTAATTATGGTTTTAAATTTGATAATAGAGATGTGAAAGTTATTCAAATTGAAAGATGTAATGAAAAACGAAAAATTAAGGAGGCAATGATAATATCTAGAAATGGAGATGGTTTAATGAATAGACAATCAGCGAATATAAACCTTAACAGAATTATGGGGAATTTAAATGAATTGAATGATGGGTAATATAAGTTTTTGTTTTGTGTAGATTTGTAGTAATTAATGGTTGATAAAGATTGTCATTAATATAATCGAAAATATTTCCAGTAAAGAATATATTTTATTTAAAATTTAAATATTGTGTTGAATAGATTTGTTTGAATTGTTATATATATATGAATAAGATAAACTCATGTTTATTTTTATGTTGTTTGTTTACTTAGCTGTGACCTGGCTGATATGTATATAGCATACACAGCATTAAAATATGTCAATTATCATACCAACACTATGCAGATAATATAGTGCTAAAGTAGTATATGAAGCATATGCACAATTATTATGCTTCTTTACACACATATGAATAAGTTCTTAGTAGCAGTTTTACTTTCTTAATAGCATAATTGTATGTTTGACATATGTAGGTTTTCTAGAGAAGCGTATTAATAAGGAAATATTTTATTTATATATTGTTTGCACATATTTACCTGATTCAATAATAAACTTTATTTACATTTATGTATATATGATACATGCAGAGAAAGTCCACTTCCCCTCTCTAATCTAGAATCGTCTAATTTTGCAAAGTTTCTGCGTATGCAAACTCTTTTAGGAAAAAGTATTTCTTCTTTATTTTATAATTTATAATTCCTTCTTCTTGTTGTAGAGTGCTTGATATAACATGATTTTCTGCTGGTTTAATAATTTGATCTCTGGTGTTCAAGCCTGAATTTTATCCACAGTTTGGTCTTCCTTCTTTACAACAAAATTTTCATCATCATTTGCTGATTTAATACTATCTACATGAAGGTTTGTAATGATGGCATATTAGATGTGATAATATGTTGGACTATTTCCATCATCTACCGGTGAATGTTGAATGTATAGAAAATTTAAAACTTTAAACTTTTCAAATACACATAACTTGTTAGTTCTCCACTCTTCTTTAGGTGCTCCTGGCCTGACCAATAACAGTATTAGCATAGAAGTCAACTCACACCTCTAGATTCTGAAATGTCAAATTGTAAGGCAAATGCTTTAACCAAGCTATTCTGTCAAAGAGTCAAAGACAATAGATAATAAAAATTTCATTTATTTATATTTGAGGGTTGGTTCAAATCCTCCTGAATCCTTCAATTTTTGTTTATTAGTTAATAATTTTTTTCTAAAAGCAAGGTTGATTAGAGGTTTCCATACATTATGCATTGCAACATTGAAGTGGCTTATAGGATTATTTGCCATTGTCATATGAGTACTTCCCTTGAATTTTCTTCTTTGCACCTTTTTCTCTCTATCCAATATTTTTGTACTTTCCAAATTGAACATATAGTCATTAGTACATACATTGTTTGCTACTGTAGACATCCGTTTTTTTCTCTTTTAACTATTCCCTATCCAACAGGGTGACATTTCTCATCAGTATACTTGCTTTCCACATTTACATGTTGCTTCACAGATGCAGTTTTTATTCTTCAGAATTTTCAGTTTATGCTTGGTAAAAATACAAATTTCTCAAAATGTGGTATGGATGCAAATTTATTTAATTAGTCTGCTGTTTTTGGCATATATGGCTTTTTTCTTTTGGTGTCTATTTTTGTTGTCTATCAAAAGTTTTCTTGATCACTGCTGATTGATAAGCATTTCTTATCAAAGTGTGTTCTATGTGAATTTTTTCATTTTCCAAATCACTGTTTTCAGAACAAATTTCCTTTCCCCTGCTGTTGGTGTCCTTTACATTGTTGTTTTTACTTTGCCCTGTCTTGTCACAAAAACATCTAAGAATGACAATTTTTGTTCTTATTCTGATTTCATTGTGAGTTTAATTGAAGGAGATATATTGTTGATATGCATCCAGAATTACTGTATTGCTCTTCACCATGCAACCATCTCACAAATGTATCACCAACATAGTGAATCCACCTTTTAGACAGATATGGAGTAGTATTTGTGGCTGTGATTTCAAATTCTTCCATGTAAATGTTGATACACAAGGATGACAATGGTGATCTCATAGCCACCCCTTGATTTTGTTGGAAGAATTCTGAGTTATATTAAAAGTACATTGTTGTTATGCAGAACATTATAGATAATAATTCTATTATATGATCAATAGGTAGAGTTGTTCTTCTCTGTAGACTATTATCATTATATAATATTTTTCTTACAATAGACAATGCACCATCATGTGCTTCACATAGACATTACACATCAAAGCTTACTAATATGTCAGTTCTTTCTAATTTCATGTTCCTGACAAATTCTACAAAGTATTTAAAACCCCTGATGACAGATTGTGTCCTGTATGCTAATGGACTAAGAACTTTGAGAGGAAATCTCAACACATTTTGACATGGTAAATTTTTAGAATTAACAGTATTTACATGGAAGAACTTGAAACCACAGCCATAAATACTACCTCATGTCAACCTAAAGTCTGACTTCACTATGTTGATGATACATTTGTGGTATGGCCACATGATGAAGTGCAATTGTTGTTATTCTGGATGTATATCAACAACATATATCATTCAATTAAATTTACAATGGAATTGGAATGAAGAATAAAAATTGGCATTCTTAGATGTACCTGTAACAAGCTCTCTCAGGGCAATGTGAAAACAATAGGTATAGGAATTCAACACACACTGGAAAGTACTTGTCATATACTTCCAATCATATCAGAAGCAATAAACATGGAATTATTTTATCTCTATGGAACAGAGCAAAGGAAATTTGTTCAGAAATCAGTGATTTGGAAAATGAAAAAATTCACATAGAATCCATCAGCATTCATCAGAAAATCTTTAATAGATAACAAAAAAAGACACCAAAAGGAAAAAAAACAATAATTGATACTGTAGTCTATCCATACATACTAGAAATGGCTGACAAATTGAAGCTGTAGTCAATATAATATTAGAACAGCTTTCCAAAGCCATACCACATGTTAAGAAATTACAACCTAAACTGGAAATGCTGATGAGCAAGGCAGTATATTGGTGAGACTTGATACCCTATTGAACAGTGATTGAAAGAACTCAAACTAATGGTTAAAAGTAAAAAAAAATCCCAAGATATATTTACAGTAGCAGTCCATGTATGTACTAATGACTATGTGTTCAATTGGGAAAATACAAAAATATTGGCTAGACAAGAAAAGATGCAAAGAAGAAATTCAAGGCAGCTGCATATATGACAATGGTAAATAATCATACAAGTCAGCCCAGTGTTGCAATACACAATGTATGGAAGTCTCTAATTAGCTTTGTTCTTAGAAAAAATTTACTAACTAAAAAAAAAATTGAAGGACTCAGGATAATTTGAAGCAACCATCAAATATGAATTTTTCTACTATTGATTGCCTTTGACAGAATAGCTCAGTAGTTAGAGCTTTTGTCTAGAGATGTGAATTCAACTCCTATATTAATACTGTCATTGGTTAAGTCAGCAATGCCCAAGGAAGAGTGGAGAATAATAATACTCAAAATGCTGTGTCATTACTAACCTGTATTGTTTATTTGTGGGTTACTACTA